>CM036625.1:18663968-19863968 GCA_020746105.1 Trogon surrucura | reverse complement strand
TGTTCTGGAGAAGATCCTAAGAAAAACAAATTGGTTGAAGAAAACTTGCAGAATTGTCATGTCTCGACTTAAGAACTAAAAAGTGTTAAGAACTGTACAAATGTATACATGAATGTGGTCCTAGATATTAAGAATATAAATGCAGCCACGTGTGTAAATTTTGTTTCTTAAGACGTAATTTTCTCTCTCTCTTCTGGTCTGCAGAATGAGAGTTATTTCTTTACATTCTCATGAAATGTTAGCCTCGGGCACCTTGGTCAGGACCACAGAAATTTTACTGTTTGAAACAGTTATTTTTTTAGTAGCAGTCCCAGAAAATAAAATTTCCAAAGTTCAGGGGGGAAAAGGGTGTTTTAATGCCATAATTCCGACAGTGGCAGGCCAGGTTAAAACAAGAAGTCAGCCTTTTCCTAATAATGGTTTACTACTTGTACATTTTTTTGCTTCTACTGCACGTAAGCGCTAGCAGGGAGTGGGGAAGTCCGTGCTGATTATTAGTGTGCTCTTCACTTGACAGTTTTATAGGAACAAACACTGCAGCTCTTGTGCCTATTAACTTGTCAAGCACCTCTTCAGAGTCAAAGTTCAGTATTTAAAGCTTTTTTGTCAGTTGCTCTTAGCTTCTAAATCTTAGGAAAATGATTGGGTCCTCAGTTCAAATGTAAATTGTTCTTTTCTAAGTCATCTTGATAGGACTTAGTGAAACAATGTTTGTTTAGTAGTAGTAAAGTCTGTAGTGCTGCCGGCTTCCAGTTCTCTGAGTTGTAGTTGGAGCCCCTTTCTGGTGGAGTTTATAATGGAAGCTAGGAAAACGCTTATTTAATGTTGAGTCCAGGCTCACAATCATATTGTCATCATATTTGTTGCCACTTCATAACACCTATGGCACAGGGGCACTAAAGACTTTCCCTGAGGTGCTTACCAGGACCACCCAGCTATCTTGACATTCTTCGACTTCAGAAGCTGAGTGGTCTTTACCTCCCTGCTCTGTGGTGCCTTGTGGCCTCCCGTATACACCTCCCACAAACTGCACATCAGCTACATTTGAAGGGCACTGAATTAATGATTAGGCTAGTTTAGGTTGTACACAAACATTAGTGTTCTTAAGCTCTTTCTGAATTCGGCAGTAAACAATCTAAAGCCTCTGGCTTACAAAGATGGAATTCCAAAAGGAAAGCATTCAGTGAAGTGAGCACAAGAGTCAGTTCTTGATAACTCTGTTTAGCAAGTCTGGGGACCACTTTCTGACACCTCGAAAGACATGGCATTAAGTGATTTGTAATGCGGTCAACAGTTGGACCTTTCAAGCCTGATATATATTCTCTCTTCCCTTCATCTGGTGGATGGCAGAGGGTAGTAATGTTGAATTCCAGTCATCGGAGCATAACTTTGTCTTCCTGTATGATGTGATTACCTGTTAAAGTTCTGGCTTGTGCTATTTTGTCAAATCATTTGCCTGATCATTACTCAGAGTTCAATATTTAAAGTCTAATCCACTTCAGAGCTAATTTCTCATTAAGATGTTCAGTTACTCCTTTGCAGCAAAATGAATACAGAGCAGATCTTAATCCTAACCATCCAAGACCTCTAACAAAAACATTAAGTCATTCTTGTCACTTAACAAAAATGATTTTCAAATTTTCAGCTGATTGTTCTCCAGAGTCTTAAGGTGTAAAGTCAGTTGTTTGGAGCTGTGACATGGTCATGTACTTCTTCCTGAAGCTAAAGGCAGTGTTCTGTCAGAGTCTGCCTCTTTGATAACCGGGTAACCTACTAATAAGATGAGAAGATATCTCTAACTGGAAGGTTCTGTTATGTTCCAAAATCTGTCAGCAAAGGATAAAGATTTTATAGAGATTTCAAGATTGAAAAAGAAATCTTAGGATGGTTTTCCATAGCTCACAAGTATTGTGGTGAGTTATTTCTTTAAATGCAGGATATTACAAATGCGTAGATCACCTATGGTTTTGATACTTGATCCCGCATGGAGCTTAGCAAATAAGCATTCTTACGTACTAAATACTTTGGTACTGGGATCTGACTATTGTGAGATCAGTTGGAGGATTGCAGGGTGAAAACCCACCCTGTTGCTTGCAGGTTTTCTTGCAGTTACTCAGATAAATATCAGATAATGTTCTTAGTTGAACAATTCATTTCCTGTTTAAGTAGAAGATAAGCAACAAATTTCCTGTGCTTGGATATTTAGGAATAACAGGCTTGTGCTTATAGCAAGTACAGCTTTAACACGAAGAAAATACGTCCATTGCTACGTGTCCAGGAAAGCTTTGCCTCATGGCTGGAATATTGAGCAATCTGCTCCAGCTTGCCCTGCTTTGAGCAGTGGATTGGACTGCATGGACTGGATGACCCCTAGAGGTCCCACCCAACATTATCAATTCTGTGATTCAGTAATCTGATTTACTGACAGATTGCCTTTCTATGTCTACGTTTTTTCTTGAGGTTTTCTTCCTCTAGAAGTACTTCTTAACTAGTGTGTTTTGTAAGGCTACTCCTAAAGGACTGGCCATTCTTTCCTTGTAGGAATGCAGGTACCTGTTTGACAGAACCATCCTCTGGACAGGATGTATTCGCACTCACCTGAGCATTCAACTCTAAATCTATTGTTGGCTAGAAGGAGACACTTCCTTATGAGAGTATGGTGTCAATGAAAGTCTTAATACCTTCATTTGTAACTTTAGATGCTGAAATTATGCATGACAGGTGTATTCATGGAAATACATGTTGTGCTTGGTTCACATGGTCATGCAGATCTCTTTAGTTACTGGCTGATTAGGATTAGATGTAGCAGTACTGAGCCCAGCGCTGTCCCCAGATGGTTTTAGGCAGAGGTTCTCTAAACTGCCTTTGGAGGTACACAATGAGCCATGAACCACATACTGAATTTTGGTAAAGAAGGAACAGTACAGTAATGGATTAGGCATTAACTTGCATAGATCTAACATGATTTTTTCTTCTTTGTACCTGGGACAGTAAAGCTGTAGAACTATTTCAGAGAAGAAATGTAGGCATCATTACTCACTGCAGTCTAAGGCTGGGTTACTAAAAAGACGAGATTAGGTTTAACAGTGTCAGCAGATAATTTTTTTTTTTATGTTTTCTAGTTTCTAATCTTAAGGTAGCAACCAAAAAAAGAGTTATTTGTTGGAAGAGTTCTGGTACTATGAAGTGAAAAAGGCCAATGAATGGTAGAAACTGGTATGAGAAATATTTAAACTCTATGTTGTTTTTTTTCCCTCTATTTTCTTAGTGACCAGTGGTAAATAATATCTGCTGTTGACTCTTTTTCTATCTGATGGTTTATTTTCTTAGTATTTTTTGTTTAAAAAATAATATAAACAAGGTAAAAGATCCTTAGTAGACAGAGATTTTTTTCTTGATAAAGGATAAAGAGTATTGCAGGGTTGCCATTTCTGATGAATCATACACACCCGGGATTCAATACAGTAATAGAAATATGAAGAACTGCACCTTTGAGGAATTTCTAGATTTACCACATGTGGTTTCCTGTGAGGAAAAGGAAGCAGCCAGTTACGTTCATGACATGGAAGAGGGAGAGGAAACGTCATCGTGGGGACCTCCCCCTTTTATGGAAAGGAGATGGCAGCTCCTTGCTATCTAATTTGACTGTGCAACTCTGTTAAAGAGAGAATGAACCCCAAGTTGTTCTTAAACATGAGGGGCTGAAGCATGCCTGTAGTTCTTCTTGCAGATGTGTGAAGAAAGATTTCTAGTTTGAGGCTTAGAGAAAGAGCAACTCTAGGAATGTTAAGTGAAGTGACAGGTATGAAGCTGGCAATATTATTATTGTTTTGGCTGAGTAATTAACTGGACTTGATAGACCAGATAACCTGTATTAGTGTGTGTGATAGGATCTTTGTTTCTAACAAGAATGAACAGCATTCAGAAGTGAAGGTGGGAGGTACAATAAAAAAGAAAGACATAAATAATGTAAGCTCAAAAAAGTGTGTGTGAGTTTTGAGTATCAGTTCTGGGTGTTACAACTTTTTTTCCTTGACTTCAAATACTTAACAATAAAGGAATCGAAGTCTTTTTTTTTTTAGGATGGCAAAACTGCATTTTTTGGAAGGTTAGGGATCTGTTAAGTTTCCCCAGTTGATATTCTGGGAACAAAAAAAAATTTTAAAATGGGAAGCTAATATTTCTGAGGAAGAGTTGGTTTGTTTTAACAAAGCCATAGGTCTAACAGTAATCATTATATGAATTGTTTTGGCACAAAACACCTCTTAACTGCAGAAGAAAGCGTGTATCTCCGGAGGAGAGACATAGTGTGCTCAATAATGCGCAAAATAGTTATGATCTTTCTAGCTTGTTACATCTTTATATAGCTTTTTTTCTTGCAAGATAGTGTACAAAGGCAGAAAATAACCAGAATCTGCTCAAGTTCCAATCTGCAGTTTGTCTTCCACTGCTGGTTCCTTTGCAATTCAGTCTGTTTCAGTGGGAAACCATTTGGGTACAGAACACAAACATGAGATGGAGTTGGGTTTTTTTGCAGGTGGGGGTTTATTTCTTAGAGAAAGGTTGCCAAGTATGGAACATGCTAGCACCTTGTTGCCCTGATGTTACCTTCCATTTGAAACATAATCTGATGAGGTGACTTAGGTTCAAATGGCCCTCCAAGCATCATGCCTGCCTTTTGAGCTTTTTATTGTATTTCTGGATTAATCTTGTCACTAATCCGTAAGTGCTCGGTAGCAACTCCTTTCTTGCTTTCCTTTATCTGAAGACTGTTGTTGGTGGAATGCAGTTCTTGTGGCTTGCATCTCATCTTTCGGTTGCCTTGGGATTAGGACTTGGTTACACTGATGAAAGTGCCTTTGGTGGCTCTCACCCAAGCAGTGTATGTAAAGGTGCAGGTGAAAAGCCAAACTGATTTTTCAGGTCTCTTCTGGCGGAGTTATCTCACAGAACCAGGTCTATATGCTTCTGGTCATGTGCTACTACCACTGCTTGTGTTGGTGTGTGTGTGACTGCACAGAAAACTGTTTCTGCTCAATAATCACAGAGAAAACTTACCTTTCACAAAAAAGCGGATATCGTTCTTTTGAGTTTAAAAAACAAAAAAAAAGGACAAGTGAGCACAGACATAAGGGAGAGCAAGACTGTCCTGAGTAGTAGAGAAATGTATATATACATGTGCACCTTGCAGTGCTGAAAGGCTGCTGGTGGTGGCAGTGTGGTAAATTTTCACCAGTGGAAGTATTGAAAAACATGCAAGAGAGTAACTTTAAATGACTTAACAATTGATTGATCCAGCCTTGGAGCAAGGTCAGTGACTGGAGGAGCTGTAAAGATTCCTTACAGCTCTGGTGCTATTATCCTCAGTTCCCGCTGAATTGACCTGCTGACCGCACAGGTTGTGTTAAGAACAACAGGCACTGCCTCACTGCTGCTGGTGGTGGTAACGAAGAAGTGCACTAGTTACCAGTGATGCACATCTTTTGAAACATTCATGATCTCTGGCATGTTACTAGCTTTCTTTCAGGTACGTTTGGACATAGCATTACTAGGCCTGTCATGCACATTAATGTGGTGTTTTGTCCAAACTTCTTGGCCATCCTTATGAAGGCAAGGCACAGTTATTTCCCGATGCCCTGTTCTGTTCTTGGCTGCACTTTGCTTTGGTATTTTCTGTTCTCTGTAAAGCATAGGGTAGGGATCTGTACCTAAACCTTGTGGTTTATGCGTTTAGGTGAAGGAGCTTCATCTGCAATGCTGGTGTTTTTAAAGGCTTTCTTTGCTTTGGAGTGGTCAAAGAGGTGGAGAGCCGAGGCCCTGTGGTTGTCCTTCGTTTTTTCTGCAAAGCAAGTCAGGAGTCAGGGTCTGTTTATATAATGATTTGTCTCTTTATGAGCAATAACCCTCACCACGGGGGTTATGTGTAACTGGAACGAAGTATTCTTTTAACCCAGCTATAAAGTACACGTGAGTCAAGGCAAATGTTTGCAGTCAGCAGAATTATATTAGAGCTGGTTTTGTTTAAAAGCTATGTGGCCCTATATCTCTGAATTGCCTTCTCTTTTGGCAGAAAGGAATGGAAATTCTTCACTGTGAGGGTGGTGAAACGCTGGCGCAGGTTGCCCAGAGGTTTTGTGGAGGCTCCATCCCTGGGGACATTCAAGACCAGGCTTGGTGGAGCTCTGAGCAACCTGATGTAGTTAAAGATGTCCCTGCTCACTGTGGAGGAGTTGGACTAGATCTTTAAAGGTCGCTTCCAACCCAATGAGTTCTGTCATTTCCACACAGAAATGTCTTGAAGACTTAGAATAAAGTTTGCATGTTGTTGTTTATAAAGGTAAATGGAATGAACAGTTCAATGATGAACTTATTAATAAGATACCAGTCTTGAGTAAAGTGCTGAGATGGTTGAAGCAAGACTGGGTGAAGATGTTACTTTGTATAATATCTTTTAACATATTCCTTGTAGAACAAAAAGCTTGTATCATCTCCAAAATAGTCTTACTTTGATGAAGACAACTGATGTAGTTCTACAATATATTTGAGCCTCTGGCACACTTCAAAATAACACTAAACTGAATCAGTGTAATTCTCCTTCCCCTTTACTCTGCCCTGGTGAGACCCCATCTGGAATATTGTGTCCAGTTCTGGGCCCCTCAGTTCAAGAAAGACAGGGAACTGCTGGAGAGAGTCCAGCACAGGGCAACTAGGATGATTAAGGGAGTGGAGCATCTCCCTTATGAGAAAAGACTGAGGGATCTGGGGCTCTTTAGTTTGGAGAAGAGGAGGCTGAGGGGTGACCTCATTAATGTTTACAAATATATCAAGGGTGAGTGTCACGAGGTTGGAGCCAGGCTCTTCCCGGTGGCAACCACTGATAGGACAAGGGGTAATGGGCTGAAACTGGAACATAAGAGGTTCCGCTTAAACTCGAGAGGAAACTTCTTCTCAGTGAGGGTGACGGAGCCCTGGCACAGGCTGCCCAGAGAGGCTGTGGAGTCTCCTTCTCTGGAGACATTCAAGACCTGCCTGGACACGTTCCTGTGTGGCATAGTCTAGGCATTCCTGCTCTGGCAGGGGGATTGGACTTGATGATCTTTCGAGGTCCCTTCCAATCCCTGACATTCTGTGATTCTATGAATTCACTGTGCAAGTTAAAAAGCTTTGAGTGTTGTTAGTGTAAATTTACTTCTCTTGGGGTTCAGGGGTTTTGTGTGGATCCTATGTATTCTCGTATAAGTGGCTGCGAAGAAGGGATGTATTTTTTGTTGTATGGCTTTTGGAATGATCTTAGAGGGGAAAAATAGAATAAATGTAATTCATACGGACTGCAGATTTGACAGTGCTAATACACTTGGATAGGAGCTTGTTTTGTTTAGTAACAAAAAGGAGAGGCTGTACTGCAGCAACTTCAGCATCCTTCAAGTTACTCTAAAAGTGTGTGTATGTGAACAGTGTTAGAGAACTGGTAGCATCTTGGGGTAAGAGCTAGGAAGAGGGTTAGCAGAATGTTATGTTCTGAGTGAAAGTATTTGTTCTATAAAAAGGTGGATAATACTACACTGGCTCAGCGTAGAGTTATTTGCAAATGAAACTGATAGTGAAAGGTGAGGAAAAAACTTGATTGTAGTTCTTTTTTACTCTTACATGAAAAATATAGGGTTTTTTTAATTCAGACCTTTTACACCTCATGAGATATTATAATGCTCCAGCACTGGATTTAGGTGAACAAAAATTAGATTGGATGCGAGTTATGTGATGTATCTAGAACAACTCAGAATATTAATGTAGGTGAAGATGTCTAAGCAATAGAATCAATTATTAGAGCTGTAAGCTGAGACTTCTTATTGTGTTCCTAAAGGAAAAGCTTTCTTGGCAGCTTACTTCCCTATGGCTTGCAGCACTGTAATACTGCAGAAGGGTGTTTTTCTCTGTAAGCCACGTGCCAGTGGAGTGTTTGTGTTACTGCCTCCTGTACAGACGTTTGAGTAGTCAGGACATTGTCAGTGTTATAGTTCAAAACTGAGTCCTACCGCCACATTTCTCGACTTGGCTTTTTTAAAGAACTGACAGGTACTATTTGCTTTGTGTGAAATTTTTTCAGAAGCAGTTAGGTTTGCTTTGTAATTTTTTTTAGCTTGGTGGTAGAGTTAGCTCAGGTCCCTTGGATGCAGCTTTTGGAGCTTTTTGGATTAACTTGTCACGTTCGAAAGTGAGATCGTGACATCTCAGTTTAGGTTACAATTCTTTGACCAACAGTCATAAAAATTTTTTGTATTTTTGAGTTCTGATGTGTCAGAACCCAGAAGTATTTAGTATGTCATTTCAGATATTTTGCAGAAATTGTTCTGTGTACTCTTAAAATGATACCTAGTTCTTGCTCTGGAAAATTCTGTGGCCAGTGGTTGCTTCCTGTTAGGCAGTTTGAAAAATAATGCTTAAAATGCATTAAAAGGAGCAGCTTTTTAAAAAATACGTGTGTTTTCTATTCTCATTCTTTAACTCAGTTCACAGTTTGGGATTGATGCTCAGTGGGACCTCTCACATGTTCAGAGCTCAACCTCTACATATCGATTAACTTTCTATTCAATATTCTATAAGGCAACAGTAAATAATTTGCCTCAGTAGTACCTTCCTCTGAATATTCATTGCATGTGTTTCCATGCTACAGTTTTCAGACCTTCTTGCAGTGGACTGAAAGACAATCGTCTTCCGAAGTAGAATAAGAAATCATGATCGTTCCAGCGAACAGTGCATTCATCTAGTTTTTGAGGGATTATTAATAATAAGTACTAAGATAATCATGATTGAATTAAAACTCTTATTTATTCATATACTTTAAGAGGTATCTTAAGATCCACGGTGCTATAACTCAAACTGTTACCCTGAGCTCCTTTTCCTCTTGCCTGCTTATGGGGCTTGATAAAGCACTGAAAATGTTCTTTTACTAACAGCTGAATTTCATTTCCTTCCCAGGTATTTTAAGAACTTCAGAAATTTTTATGACAGCTTGTAAGGAGGGTGGAATGTCAAAGAGTAAATTTGTGTTATTTTTGGATTTGTGTTCAGACGAGATTGATGAGGTCTAAATCATGCAAGTCTGTCTTAAGTGCATAGTTCTGATGTGCCACACCCATCTCAATAATCTTCAAAAGAAAGGAAAACCTGAACCATTTGTCTTCCTTGCTAAATAACTGTAGTTGCCATTTATTCAGCCGCTACTTTCCTGGAAAGTTTTCTACTTGATCTAGAATATTGCATGATTTCCCTCGGTGTAGTTCAAAGTACATCATGCCTCCAGCTGACCTTATTTTTGGTTTCTAGGCATAGTTGTTGATAGAGTTCATTGAAGTATCTCTGAATGGATTTACTGTCCTACCTCGTTTAGATGTGATTGCCTAGATACCATTACTGACATCTGAGAAAGACACTTTAATCAGTTAATTGCTCTTAAAAGCGTGGGGACAATTGGAAGAAATTATATTCTATGTAAACGTTAGAGGAAAATATCTTAGGGAAGCCTTTTAGAAGCCTGAAAAGTCCAAATACTGTGTTTTAAAAACTACTTAGCATCAAACCTTGGATCAATGTTGGTGAAGATACTGCAAGCTCTTTCCATTAGTTGTATTTAACTTCCTATCTCATCGTAATGAGCTTTACTGTGGAATCGCAGGCTGAAGAGCGAGTCAACAGCAACATTAGCACCTTTTTTTGCTGTTTCGCATTATCTGTTCTGTGCTTTGGGTTTCTCCTGAAGCATTTGGGCTCTAAAAAATGTGAGTTATGGTGGATCCAGTGAGCCTTGTTGCAGTATTTTTGCAGGTTTGGTAGAAGTCGAATGGCTGGATGATGAGGAATGAGGCTGGAGATAAAGGGATCCAGGTTAAGCAAGGACATTGTGCTCTTAAAATCTGTGGACCATGAACAAATACCTTAGTAACTTTTTTTAGATTCCCAAAATCCAAATCATGACCTTCCCTTTTATCTCTTGCATGTACATTCCATTTTTCTACCTTTGTATCCTTTTAATATTAATACTTGGGAGGAATATATTACAAATATCTTTGCTGAATTTGTTAACAAACCAGTTCAGGATGTATGCTGGTGTGTTACCCTTGTGTTGTGACAATAGAAGGATGTAGTCTTTGTCCTTAATGCTTAACAGTAGTTTATTAATGCACAGTTTCATCTTTATCAATTGAATGAGTTCTCCTCACTTGAAACTTTGTGTCATTTTATAGTTTATTTAACTACTTAATTTTCAATGTTACTTGGTGTCAATTCTCTCTTTAAAAGAAGCAGAAAATGGTATATCATAATGTGGACATGTAGCTCTGTGGAATCACAGAATCACAGAATGTTAGAGGTTGGAAGGGACCTTAAAGATCATCTAGTCCAACCCCCCTGCCGGAGCAGGATCACCTACAGTAGAGCGCACAGGAACGCTTCCAGGCGGGTTTTGAATGTCTCAAGAGAAGGAGATTCCACAACCTCCCTGGGCAGCCTGTTCCAGTGCTCGGTCACCCTCACAGTAAAAAAGTTTTTCCTCATATTTTTCTGGAACCTCCTGTGTTCCAGCTTCCACTCATTGCCCCTTGTCTTGTCAGTGGATGCCGCTGAAAAGAACCTGGCTCCGTCCTCCTGACATTCCCCCTTGACATATTTATAAACGTTAATGAGGTCACCCCTCAGCCTCCTCTTCTCCAAGCTAAAGAGATCCACTCCTTCAGCCTTTCCTCATAAGGGAGATGCTCCACTCCCTTCACCATCTTTGTGGCTCTACGCTGGACTCTCTCAAGCAGCTCCCTGTCCTACTTGAACTGAGGGGCCCAGAACTGGACACAATATTCCAGATGTGGCCTCACCAGGGCAGAGCAGAGAGGCAGGAGGACCTCTCTTGACCTACTTGCTACTCCCCTTCTAATACACCCCGGGATGCCATTGGCCTTCTTGGCCACGAGGGCACATTGCTGGCTCATGGTCATCCTGCTGTCCACTAGAACCCCCAGGTCCCTTTCCCCTGCGCTGCTCTCCAGCAGGGCAGTCCCCAACCTATATTGGCACATGGGGTTATTTTTTCCCAAGTGCAAAACTCTACACTTGCCCTTATTAAACTTCATAAGATTTCTCCCCGCCCAGCCCTCCAGCCTGTCCAGGTCTCTCTGAATGGCTGCACAGCCTTCTGGTGTGTCAACCACTCCTCCCAATTTCGTATCATCAGCAAACTTGCTGACAACATTCTCTAATCCCTCATCCAGATCATTGATGAATATATTAAACAGCACCGGCCCAAGCACTGACCCCTGAGGGACCCCACTAGACACAGGCATCCAGCCAGACTCAGCCCCATTGACCACAACCCTCTGCCTTCTTCCCTTCAACCAGTTCTCGACCCACCTCACTACTTGGTCATCCAGACCACACTTCCTCAGTTTACCTACGAGGATGCTGTGGGAAATGGTGTCAAAGGCCTTGCTGATGTCCAGGTGCATGGCCACCATCCATCCACCTGGTTATGTCTTCATAAAAGGCTATCAGGTTGGTCAAACATGACTTCCCCTTGGCAAAGCCATGCTGACTGATCCTAATAACCTTCTTATCCTTGATATGCCTAGAGACAGTGTCAAGGATAAGATGTTCCATCACCTTTCCAGGGATGGAGGTGAGGCTGACCGGTCTGTAGTTACTCGGGAAAACCTAATCTAATTAGGAAAACCTAATCTGACGCACAAGCATATTTTAAAGGTCTAGAAAAGTATATTATTAATATTTCAAAAACATTGTATATAAAATCGGAACTTAAATTTTCATCTTCACTAATTATAAAGCTTAGGTACTAAGATTTCTATTTTAAACACATAGAAAGACTATAGATGATAGCATGTTTCGTTTTCACTCTTAAGCATTCACGTAGCTGTAACCTCTGTTCCAAATGCGGAGTGTTAACGGGAAAGAAGATAGCTGTTGTTTGCTTTGGAAGATAGCAACCTTCAGAGTTTAGGGTGCTTTTGGATTTTATAAAAATAATTTTAAAAGAAGGTATTTTAGGATGTGACGTTGAGATGTTGGAGTGCGTCCAAAGAAGGGCAATGAAGCTGGTGGAGGGCCTGTCATATGAGGAGCGGCTGAGGGAACTGGGGTTGTTTAGCCTAGAGAAAAGGAGGCTGAGAAGAAACCTTATTGCTCTCTACAGCTACTTGAGAGGAGGTTGTAACAAGGTGGGTCGGTGTCTTCTCCTGTGTAACAAGTGGTAGGACAATATGGAATGGCCTCAAGGTGTGCTGGGGAGATTTAGACTGGACATTATGAAAAACTTTTACACCAGAAGAGTTACCAAACATTGGAACAGGCTGCCTGGTGAAGTGATCGAGTTGCCATTCCTGGAAATATTTAAAGGACTTGTAGCTTAGGGACATGGTTTAGTGCTGGACCTGGCCGTGTTAGGTCAACAGTTGGACTCAAAGATCTTAAAGGTCTTTTTCAATCCTAATGATTCTATGATTCTACTCTGTGATACTATGACTGAACATTTCTTGATACAAGGAACAGATTATTCAAGTCCTTAATGATCAGAGAAGGTGTGATCTATACAAGGAATATGCCTTTCAGAGCAGGTTTTCGTAGTGAAAATGGAATGAAATACTCTTGCATTTCTAAATTGCTGCATAGGTTATTAGCTGTTACTGGCATTTTTTAATTAGTAACTAGATTCATATTTACCAACACTTAGATCAGAGAAGTCTCCTAATATTTCCCAGACATCCTTGTCTCTGAAAAGCTTGTTGACTGCCTTGCTAAGCTTGTTAGAAAATAATCAGTGGAAGAATTGGTTTAGTCTTGATTCTTGGTTCAGGGATTTTTTTTCTTTGTTCATAGGGGGATTGGCTTGGAGGTATTAAATCATCTAATCTAAGAGTTAGTATTTTTCTGCAGCAGTACTCCTTCAGAAAATTCTGCAATGGGCCTTCGCGTATCTCCACGGTAGTGGTGGGCAGTAACGGTGTGTAAGTGAGGCTGTTCTCGCAGGCAGGGCACAGATGCTAATGGGCAGTTGTCTCCGCCCCAGCACTCCAAAATGTGCGTTCCATAAAAACCAACCCAACGTAGAGCGTGCTGCTGCAACACTTGTCTGGCGGTGTGGTTGAGAATTTATGGAAAATGGAGCCATTTATTCCCACTTCGGTAGATTTATGTTTCTTGATGGCATGTTTGTTCTGTACATGCTGAATTAAACTACGTGAGTCAGTTTTGTGTTCCTGCATCGCAAATGGATCTGCTTAGTACAGGGTGGGTCTGGCTGAGCCTGGGTATGTCCTTACAGATCCCGTCACTGA
Organism: Trogon surrucura; assembly: GCA_020746105.1. Taxonomy (NCBI): domain Eukaryota; kingdom Metazoa; phylum Chordata; class Aves; order Trogoniformes; family Trogonidae; genus Trogon; species Trogon surrucura. The sequence goes on along the minus strand of CM036625.1, from coordinate 19,850,634 downwards.
AGGCTTCTAACACTTTGGTGTTTCAAGGAGCGGAGTGAGAAAGCTTAGTGAAAACAGCAGGAATCAAGTGCCTCAAGTCTTACTGAGGTTACTGTATCACTTAAAATAATTGTAAGAAGTAACTTTTATTAGACTACGTACACCCGAAGCTGAATCATTGAAGTAACCAACCACACTTGTTATTCTTTACTCCTCCTGCAGAGATGAAAGATTGTATGTGTGTTGCTGCTGATTTCTGTTCTTGACCGATCTGTGTGCTGGGTGGTTGTCAGTAGGTTTTCTAAATTACCAACTCTTTAAAGTCAAATCTTTCAGCTTTCTTGTAAAATAATGGGGAAAAAAGTTTAAATTTTGCTGTGAAATCAAGTGATACAGATTATAGAAGATAGGTAACTTTATAGCAGCGGAGTTAAAAATAAAACATATTGAAAACTGTTCTGCAACGTTACCTTACAAAAAATACGTGCGTAAATTAGAAGAGTAGGGAAGAGTCAAGTATTTGGTGTTAAAATAAAACAGCTGTACAGGTCACTGCAATAAATTAATTGATCTTCTGATGCTCTTGGTAATTCCTGCCAAATTGGTTTTTGCAATAAGGGATTTTTCTTGGCAATTAGCAAACATCAATCACAGTTAGAACAGCAGATGAAAACGTACCTTCCGTATAGTAGCTCTGTGTCAAGGAAGAAAAATAACGTCTTTTCAAGGATGAATTTTAGCCAGAATCACTCAGTGCGTTTGTACATTACCAAAGAAGCTTCTGCTTCGTATTTTCCTTACCTGATCTAGAAGGCAGAGAACAAAATCAGCTGCTATAAAGAAGTAACAGTAATGCAAGGTTATTCTGTCCCATTCAGATTGTAAATGGAATATTTTTTTTCCTTTTTGATGATTTTCCATAAGATTGATTCTGTATTTTGCTTCTTTTGTAGTCCTTCAGAAACACCACTGATCTTTACCTTGGCATGTAGCACAGCTGAAACTTCAGTGAATACAGTGCCAGAATTTGTAGCTTTAGAGACATGCAATTTGTCTTAAGTGTAATTTTTTTTTCCTTTTCCAGAAGCTGATAATATAGGTGCAGTTAGTTTTGAGTTTGCACAAATGATGTGTGAGAGACACCTTTGTGGAATAACTGATAAATCTGAGCCGCTTTTTACATACCTTGCTCTATCAATATTACAGGAGCCTAGGGTGAAATGCAGAATAAACAGCAGATCAACTCCGCTGAGCCACGTGGGCAGTCTGGGCCAGAGTGCCTCAGGACTGTTAGCTGGTTACTGTAAGAAATGAGAAGAATTGTACCGGTTAAAGGATAACATGTATGCTATACCAAATTGATGTAAATGAGTCAGGAATAGATTTATAAAAGAAATTAGAAGATGTTTCTAAATATCAGAAATAAGTGGCCTTTGAGATAAAACAGATAAGCAGGGACAAAGAACCTTGATGCCATTGACAGAATAAGTTTGTGGAAGGAGGGGATTAAAGAAAACAGTAATGATTCTGGAGATCTGTGCCAATCTGAATTTATGCCACTCTGATCCTTCGAATGCAAAGGAAGTTGAAAGGAGAAAAGATACTTTGGTTTCGGGGTTTCTTGCATCTCACGTGTTAATTATGTCCCACGTTTCAACTGTTTTGCTTGTGTTGAGGAAGAAATTATATTTAATCTCCTCAGGATGTGTTCATGTTTTGGAGTTGTTTTCCACCATGACATTAGCTACATATCAAAAAGGGTACACATGTGCTTCGAGTGGTAGTCGCTTACCTCTGCTTTCTGGTTGCTGTCAAACCTGCATTCAGAGCGAAGCAGATACCTGGCAGATTCGCAATCAGAAAATTTTTCATCCAAATAAATTGTGTGGGAGTACTGTGGGGTTATTTTACTGTTCTCCTTTTCCAAGAACTTGGTAAATTATCTGCTGTCTGAAAAGTCTGAATTTTATGTAATGAATGTGCTGCTTGTAGGCACCGAAGAGACCTTGGTATCTCAACTTTCTTCCAGTGATGTGCCATAGTTATATGTGTGTTGGACTTTCATTCTAGATTTCAAATGTAGGGGATTGCTAAGAAGCAATTTCTGCCTCATGTAAGTGGGAAACGTTTGGAGTGTGTGTTAAAGATGCTGTTCTGTGTTACTGTGTGTTGTGGGGCTACTTGCACATCCCTGGTGGCCTTTTCCAGTCTCATGTAGCTAAATTGCATTTAGTTACTGTATTTCTGGTTATTTTTTTACCCTAGCCTTTGATTTGGGAAGTCAGCTTTTTGGGCATTTTGTTCAGGGATCTACCCAAGTAACTACTTCTGTCCCCTTCACCACTGGGGTAGATGCTGACTTTTGGCTTCTTTTTGTCTCCTAGAGAAGGCTTCAGTATATTGCCTGGCTTTAGGAAAGACCTTTTCAGTGTGTGACTAAATTGAGAATGTTTCCATCTTACCTCAGTGAATCTAGAAGAGGGATTGTGTATGTTGCCTGTACAGAAAGAAGTGTAGCTTAGTGTCCAAGTCATCTTCCTGTTAATAGTTTTGCTCAAACTTTCATGTATTGTGGAAGCCCTTGGTTAAACCATTTTCATCTTAAGCTTGTAAACCATGGAAATCTTAAAGTGAATATCTTCTGTGCTGATGCGAGGTAGGAATCTGGTAGCTATCTGAGTTCTTTGTATGACTCAAATTCAGACTGAAAGTGTTCCGTGACCTCTGCTGTGATTCAGGTGCTGCTGATGTAATCTAAAATATATTCAAAGGGGTTCCTAGGTATCTTGATACTGTATAAAGGATCCACATTGATTGAAATCCAAGGTACACGTTTGGCAAAGATGTATTTTAGACTTGAAGTGATTCTGTTTAGCTGCAATTCAGCTGCCTTCCTCCACGTATAACTTTTCTGGACTTTCTTGATGTTCCTATGTGATCGTTTCTCAGGGGTCAAAACTCAGATTACTCCTAGTCCCCAAACGTGTGCTTGATGATGGAATTACTTTGCAATCGTGACTCAGAAGAAATCACTGCCAAAGATAACCATCATGACAGCAGTGGTCGTGTCGCCAGGTGTTAGGGGAGATGCATGAGGTCCAACTGCAGACTTGTTTCCTTTAATTGAAATGTGGCATCTTCCTGGTGTCCTGAAAGACCTCGTCCTGGGTATCAGTACTGTGACACTAGATTTTTAGAAAAAAAGTGTGGTATCTTTGTACCATAAGAGCAAGTACCACCTGCATAGGAACACGGCGTAAAAAAGGTTCTTACGAATAAAGTTTTCATCTTACTCTCTTGTTCAGTCTTTGTCTTTCTGTTAAGGACTTCATCTTCTTTACGTAGGAGGATTCAGATTTTGTATTTTTTTTTACTAGACTTAAAAGTTTTTTTCTCTGAATTTTCCTCTAAAAGTAATTTTATTTCCAGGTTGCTGTATTTACTTCAGCAAGAAACCTCCAGCACAGAACTGAGAACAGAATGCGCGGTGGTCCTCGGAAGCCTTGCAATGGGTACAGAGAACAATGTCAAATCTCTGCTAGACTGCCATATTATCCCAGCCTTATTGCAAGGTACTTTTTCCTTAATGGGTCTATTTTAGTAAATGTTCCTAAAATAGTCAAATAAGCAAAGAAAATGAAACTGAATAGTAGGTTTTTGTCTCTACTTACAGGATTACTGTCTCCAGATTTGAGGTTTATTGAAGCTTGCCTGAGATGTCTCCGTACCATTTTCATCAGTCCTGTAACTCCAGAGGATCTGCTGTACACAGTAAGTTGTAAGCAGATTATTATGTCCTTTTAAAACCTGTAGAGCTGGCAGGAGTGAAAGGTCTTGTCGCCTGCAGTAGTCATGAGGGCTTGTTTGACTGACAATGTTAGCATTTCCTACTTACATTTCAGACACCTGAAATGTATAAACACCTAATGTGTAGACACCTAATGTCTGAAATGTTCAGACACCTAACATGTATAGCAATACTTGATATGAGATGATCAACAAGGTAGCGTACTGATAAAACAACCTAAAATTTTCAGACTTGTGTGCAATCTTAAGAGGTAAAAACTGTCTCTAAATGGTATTTACAGATATGCTTATCATAGTGATATTGTCAAAAATTAATTTCTGAAACTTAGAATTTTATCTGATGCTGTTGTTTCACTCCAGATGTGAGGGTGCTTTCTAGGTTTTTTGCACTTCTTGTGGAAAAGATTCACCTCTAATTTTTTTTCTGCTTTTAGTAAATATGCTAAATGTGTGATTTACATTTAACTCACAGGAGGATAGAAAATATCCTCCCCTTGTGCTGTAGTCTTGACTTCAGCTTGAAACATGTGACCAGTAAGGCTGTTGGTGCTGCCCTTCTTAAGGTGACTGGGCAAAGCCATTGATGTGGAGTCCTGAGTGAAGGCAATGCTCTGTGGCAGCTCACACACAAAAGGTCAAACTCAGTCACTGTCTCTTGCTCGGAAGGAATGGAAAGAAGAATTTGCACTCTTCCCTCCTCCTTTGTCCTGGTGTAAGGGATGAGGCAAGCTGTGACATGAAGACTGTACTGTACCAGCAATCTCGTCCTGCTAGGGAAAGGGTAGCATCGCACCAGTCTGCTGCCTGGCGGTCACCAAGCAGGTCCAACTTCTGAGCGTAATTGGGAGCCTGCTGACCACTCTGGTCCCACCACTGAAAGCGATGACTGTCACTTCCTGAGGAAGACTCGATGCTTACAGAGAAGGGCACAACTGGCCTCTGATTCTGTACTTTATCTACAGTTCAGGTGTCTGTCATAACTAGAGACAACTTCTGTGTGTTCAACATACAGTCACAACAGTGACATCAGAGCTCTGCTACCCCGTTCCCTATTCTGGCGAATGTGATGTCCCCTAATTAGCCATTGCTACAGGAAATGATCATCTGGTGAGGCTGCCCTTGTTCTTTAGTTTCAACTGTAATACCCATTTTCCAATCTCCTGTTCGGGTTGGACACCTGAAAGTTAAGTATTTTCTGACTGTGCTTAAGGTCCTATTTCTGCAAATCAGCTTCTTTTTTACTTCTGTTATGGGAATAGCCAAGCACATGCTTTGAAAAGTAATGAATGCAGATGCTCTGAAAAGAAGAGACGGATTTGCTCTCTTGGAAGGTGTAGTCACAACACCACTGCTGCAAGCTGTGTTTCACAAGGCAGCAGTTGAGAAGTTGTCTTTGCAATTAAAGACCTAATTGTAGGTAAACACTCCATGTTTCCAACATGGAGAATAACAGGAAGAACATAAAGTTCTTGTTTAGCCACCCTGCTCCCTCTTTGTTTCTGATCACAACAGCTCCAGGGAGACTGTGACCATTTCCAGGTAGTTTCAGATCTTGAATGAATGAAAGAGTTTATTCAGCAGCCTCTCTAGTTCTGCCTTTATCAGGTCCTGTTTTGAAAGCTGAGAGACTAAGTTTGTCAGTGGCTTTTCTTTCTTGTCCAGCAGTTCTGGAAAAGACTTCTGAAAAGTTGATTCATGAGTTTTATCTAAGGTGACAACTTTTCCCAGAATTTCTTTGTGGTTTGACTGCTGTCTCTCAAACCTTGGCCAGGACCATTTCCAAGATGAGATGATATGACTTAGCTTCATGTCTCCAAGGATGCTCCAGTCACTCCAGAGGTTTCAGAGGACTTTTCAGTTAAGATCCAGGATACACAAGTGCTTTTAAATAGAGTTATTTAAAGGGCTTTGAAAATATATTTTTTTTTGTTTGCAGTAGCTTTGGGAGAGAGAAAACATAGTTTCATTTAAAAACAAAACAATCCGCCTTCCTCCATGTTGTCCACAATAACCTGAATATTTCTGCGGACAGAAATGCCAGGGGTCAGAAAGTACACCTTTCCTCTTGAACCTTTCCTTAAAGACAGGAGCTTGAAGGATAAGTTGCTGTCAGTTCTGAACAATTACGTTCAGTTCCAAAGACAAAGTAGTTCTTTGGAGATAGTTTGGGCTATTTCCTGTGGAACTCAGGACCCATACAGAGAGAATGTGAAGGCACATCCGTCTGTGTGTTGAACTGAGTGAACACTGAGCATTCAAAGAGGCTGCGCTTTTAGTGTCCGATACTGAGATCTTGGAGCAAGTTTGCTGCAGAACAGTGAGCTGTACCCAGAGCTGCTGTGCCGGGTTAACACATCTTGTGGAGACTTCCTTCGCTGGAAGGATGCAGGCTTTGGTGTTGAGATCGGTTCAGTCATCGTCCTGCGAATGGGAGCTGGGGATGGCATGGTGAGAAGTCTGTCGAGATGCACATGTATGTTGTGAATTTTTAAATTTTTTTTTAGTTCTAAGATTATATTTGGAGATGTTTGGTACATCTGAACTAGCCAGCCCCATGTAGCTAGTTGTGTTTGGCTTGATTCAATCACTAAGTTAAATGCGGTTTGGCTGATAGCCTAGTGCTTGCTTCAGCTCTTGCTGTTCTATTTAAAACAAAAAGAATGGATTCAGTGACAGCACTGAAAAAAAAGTGTAGCCTCATATTGACACATAGTCACTTTTTGCATTTATCTGGAGGTCAGTAATGTCCATACATCTTTTTACTCTTTCTAGATTGCTTTCTGTTAAACACACCAGAATTATTATAGAAGTTGGATATATTTTAGCAGAATCACAGAGCAAAATTAGCATAATGTTCTCACAAGCATTGGAGAAGCGCTGTTGCAACTTCCCAAGGGTTTTTAACCTTTTCATACCCAGAACATGCCTGATTTGATGGAACAAAATGAGGAGGTGTATAAAAATTATCTCCAAAGAACCACTTCTCAAACATCCTTTTATAGTCCAGAATATCAGTTTTATGTATTTGTAGAATTTTAGGGAACCCTCGCTCTCTTGATTGCAAGGATTCATTAACCCGTATGCCCTACATACAACATTGTCACTGGGGTCACAGTGACACCAGAAGTGCCCTATCAGAATGTTTAGTGTCCCAGTTTCATAGATGCTAGATTAAAATGCTTTTCATCAGCCATTATGAACACCTTCCTTTCCAGGAATTTACCTTTGTGCTATCAGGCCACGCTGGTCACTGAAATATTATCTTATTGAAATCACTGTGTGCAATTCCGTTCCCATTTGTCTAATCCTATAGCAGAACTTCCAGATAGAGGCTTAATTTCTGTCCACTTATATCTTTACCAAAACTCTCCAGTCTATCCGACTGCAGCAATTCATGTGAGCAATACTGGTCAAGTTTTAGGTGAAACATTGCACGGTGATGACACTGTCTAGGATGTGAAATAAGTTTCTTTCATTCCCTTTCTGGTGTTAGGTATAGGTGGAGAGCTGTTTCACGTTCATCTGTGTTGAAGAAAAGAGTTTAACTCAACAATTATTTTATTCAAAGACAAAAGCAATATATTTTTATTGTTTAGGACATAAAAACAAGGATATGGAAAGATAGCATCAGAAATCTTTGCTTCTCTAGCTTCAGATTGATTGCCAGTGACTCCTGACACAAAGCTTGCCTTCTTGCACTTTTTATAGATTTCAAGTGCTTTCTTAGTTAATGAAGAGTAATCTAAATGTTATTCTCATGTATTTTCACTGAAATCTGTTTTTCACAAGCAGTTACACTATTCAAATTTAGAAATCAAACAAGACACAAACCTGTTCTACCAGCTTGAGGGAAGGAGGGAAAATCCTACAGATTTTTCTAGGGCCACTCCAGGGCTGGCAGCATTATTCAGTATCCAAATGTGAACTGGTCATGTGGTAAAGGTGACAGATCACGTGATTGAATTATATTCATCGTCTGACAAGAACACCTACAGAGAGATACTGGTAGGTGCAGATCTCCAAGACAGCTGCACAGAGCAGCCCGTGGGAATTACCTGATTGATGTGAGGATCAAATCTGATTGCAAGCTAGTCACCTATGGTTTAATAAATAACTTAGTTGCTACTCTTAGCTTTGTTTTTTTTGTTCTGAACCTGAATGGATGCTAACATCTATAAATTCTTATCTAGAATTTCCTAGTTAGCTGAGGGAAACCCAAATATAAGGTAAGGAGAAAGCACAGTTACAAAGCAATATATAATAGTGGATGCTTAAAAATTCCCCCACCGATTTGGGGGAAGAGACCGCAACAAGACAAACGTATTTCATTCCCTCTCACCCATCCAGTCTCGATTTTCTACTCGCTTATGTTGCCAAAGGTTGCAGTGTTCTGTGTTTTTCTAGGTGGTATAGATTGAAAAACATGTTACCAACGTTAGGAAACACCATGTCTGTGCGTCTTTAATAGTGGCAGTTTGAATTGTTTGTAGCTCATGGGAATCTCTTCTGGGTGAGGATTACTGAACTGGTGCAGTTTTGTTTCATTTGCCTTATTATGCATGGATTTCTGTAGTTGTGAGTTCTTGTACTACTCCGTGGCAACAGCAGTATCTCTGTCCAATTTATAAGACTTTAACTTTCAGGACAGCATTTACATCCTTCTACTTGCAGTTTTTTAAAACAAACAGATTCCCTGCAGGATATTTGAGGTCTTGCGTCTTACGTTTTGAAGCTCCTGTTGTTAAGCTTTACTTCCTCTGAATCCTGAGGTGTCTCTTCTCTCTTCCCCCTACCCTCCTGAATTCTCAATTGTTTTGTCTAAGCTGTGCTGTGTCACAGTTAAGCCTCTGAGCATGTGTTTATGTGTATTGTGTTGAACAATAACGTGCCTTGATACCTTCAGCTGTATTTACAGAAAATGACAAGAATCTGTTTTAATGGGTCGGATGTGTTAAACCACAGAGGAATTCTGGGTATATTGTCAGTTTGGTTAGCTTCAAGTCAAAGAAGGAGACACTTTGGGGAGCTGCTATGACTTTGTAAGATTGTAATACGTTTTCCTTAAGAACAAGGTTGGCCTGTTAGCTGCTTCTGTTTGGTTTCTCATGCAAGTTTGCTGCTCTGCTTGGCACGTGCCCCAAACCCAATACCCACTTAGTTTGCACAGCCCTGTGTCAAGAGACACTTCGTTATGGCTCTGACCATCAGTGCTTTTGCAACATAATTGTGGGTTAATGTCTGCTATTGACCAGCAACCAAACCAGCTCCTTTGGGTTTTGAAATTGTGAGCAAAGAGACGTGTTTGTGTATGTGCCGTGTGTAAAGGCAGAAGATTGTATGGAGCTGCTGTTGGCCAGAGCCTGAGAATGCTGCTGCTTAGAACACGTTGTCCCTTGCTCTTCCTGTGCCCGTGAGTGTGCAGTGAGCACGGATGTATGGCTGCTGTGCCTGGAAGAGCTCCAGTTTCTAGTAAGTGACTTCCTTTCTATCGGATGCTGAAGTGGCAAACAAGGCTGTTGCACATTGATCCTTTCCAATTACTGGGAAACAAACAGTAGAAACAAGTTGGGTTTATTCTCAGTGTTTCTTGGCTCTGTTGTCCTGTTTTTTTCTATAGAGAATAAGAAGGCTGGATTATTAGCATCAAAGCTTTCTAAAATAAGTCTAAATATATTTTTATATACATATATAAATAAAAAAAATAGCATGAATATTTTGCTCTAATTTTAATCCACCTCTCCCTAGTCAGAGAGTTGCAATTCATCATTCTCCTGCAGGTAAAACAAGGTGTCTGACTTAATTGTATAAGATCAATATAGCATAAGTTCTTTGGAAAGGAAGACTCATTCAGTCTTTTATCTCCTCTGTTCAGTACCCTTTATCTCATGAAAGTAATTTAGTTTACTGCCTTTCCAAACTAAAATGACCAGTGTTTCTTTTATTATCATTGCAGCTGCTGCCACTAAAATGTACTGATAAAAATAACTGAAAGCTTTAAAATGTTGTAATTTTCTTAACTTAGCACAGAGCTTAAATAACTGAATGGTTTTTTTAGAAGGGATCTTCAGTATAACGATTTTCTGTTGCTGTTTTTTTGGAACTCTGTCATTAGTGTCACACATACTAATAGTGTCTGTAGTGTGTGTTTGGCTTAAAAGCAAGGGAAGTTATTACTCCATTTTAGTTAGAAAGAGAGTGCCACGGAATTCAAGGTGAACTGTAGATTGTTCAGTCAGACACTTTCCTCCCGTCTCTGCTATTTTCTGTTCAGAGCTAAAATGAAGAGGTGTTTTCTCTACTACAGTTTTGATTTACTAAGACAACTCCTGGATTAATTGCTTTCAGTGACCATGGTAAAGATTCTGGAGAGAAATTCCAGGAGTTTTACCTAACTTGCATTGACCTTTTATTTTTTCCATGACGATTTGGCTCAGAACTGGCACTTGTGCCTTCGTGACTCTTCTCTTCAATGGTCTTGTCCTGTGCCCATACAGGTTTCAGTGGAAGGAAGAACACTGAACACAGAGTCAGGAGTACTCTTTTACATAACAAACTGGGAAGAAACTACGCTTTAAATACGTGCTAATTTTTTTTTTTTTTCTCACTTCTTTCCAGGATGACACAGTTATCTCCCACCTCATGGCGCTGCTCAGTAGGTCTCGATATACACAAGAATACATATGTCAGATCTTCTCACATTGCTGCAAAGTAAGAAAGAGAATACATTTTCTTTAAGCAACTTGTGTTTCTGGCATATAAGGAGCTATGTAAGACGATACTGTGTTTTGTAGCAGGAACATTAGGGATGGTAACGACTGAACTGTTATTGCTCTGGATTTGTTGACAGATTTATTGAGACTGGTGTATGTTTCTCTACAGTAAAACAAATTGTGCAAATAAGTGTGGGGTATTTTTTTATAGGGGATGTATATATATTTATACTTTTGGCTACTAAACAAAGTCAACAGTCTAGGCAAATACCGGTCCTTGCTATTATGAGTATAAATTTTGTAAGGTTGTGGGTTTTTTTTCCTATGGAAGTCTCAAGAGAGTGTGAGTATCTCCTTGCAGAGGTTTTGCATCTGCTTTCAAGACAGCTGTTTTAAACGCAGAGAATATTTTTCTGAGAGGTACTATAGGTTGAGAGGAAAAATACTCTTCTGAGTTGAGCTCTGCCAATTACAAGTGTATCCACATACGTGTTCATTCCTGCTGTGTAACGCAATTCTCTTGATACAGGAAAACTCATTTAAAGCCAGCAGCAGCCCCACCCCAGACACAGAGGTTTTTGTCTTTCCCTCCCCCCTCAAGTTTCCACACACCACTGTTTTTTGTATTATTGTTGTGGGCTTTTGGTAATTACTGTACCCATGGATTATAGAATAACTATCAGAATAATTCAGTGTGGGAGATCAGATTTCTTACAGCATCTTTCCCTTTTAGAATCATTTTAAAAGATCTTGGATAGTATTTATCTCCCAGACTAACAAATGGAGAAAGTGCCAAAATTTATGAATTTGTATTGTCCTCAAAGTGTCTTTTTACCCTATCACTTACTATAAGTTTTCTGGAACTTTCAATTATTCCTTTAGTAAAAATGTAGTTTTCTCTACCTTTATGTTATTTATGTACATTCATCCAATTGCATTTCTTCTGCCGAGTGAAACTGAGGACTGAAAACTGTACAGTTAGTGTGATATATAACTCAGCTGCTAATATTTTTGGAATTGTTTAAAGAAAACATTATGACAAAATCCTATACTGGACTGTGGAAGTTTGGCTAATATTGGAAAAATAATTTGGTATCTTAAGAAGAAAAATGGACCAGTTAAATGTCTCTGTAATAGACTGACTACCTAGAACAGATGAAAAGCTGGGCCATGTTGGCTTACAAGAAAAATTAATGCAGGACTGACAATAGGGTTATATAGAAGTCAGCTTATACAGTCAGGGGTTAGCTCTGTAGCACTATAAACCCTGTTGGCTGTATGAGAACTGCTGAGTAACTTCGAGTAATTAATCCAGCATGAAAACAGTTGGTATCATCATTTCCTAAATGAGTTACTTCCTTGCAGCTCTATTAACCCTTGGTGACTTACATATCGAATATCTTGTTAACAAAGCCCAGTCACTTAACAAGAGTAGAGTAAGGAAGCTTTTAGGAGCTCCCTACTCTGTTTTGAGTGCCTCCTCCACACTCTCTCTCAAACAAGTTTTACAGCAAATGTTTTGAAAAATCCAAGTTTATGAAAGGAAAACGTTGATTGCATAAATAGATAGAAACATGAATACACAAGAAAAGCAGGGTGATGGAAGGAAGTAGTTGCATTTACAGAATAAACATTAGCTGCCACAAACATTAAATTGATCGAGAGCTCATTTCTCTCTTGCCCAGGCTAATGCAAGCTGTTCAGCAAAAATCTAAAACGCACCCTTCTTTTCTTTTTTGTTCAGTTCTTGTGTTTCACGTCCGATTATAAAGGTCATTTACTATATTTTTCAGACATAACAAAGTACATCTAATACAGTAAAGCACAATTTGCACTGGATTTTCTGATTCATATGGATAAGCAAAGTATGTTCTTCTAATTAGAAGTTAAATACTGAAAGATTCAGTATTCACTACATTTTCAGTGAAGACTCCATCTTCCCCCTAAAAGGCCACATATGAGAGAGTCTTTCTGATTATTTTCCTGAGGAAGTAAGTTACTATGAGCTTATGTATTTAGGTAAGGCTTAGCATGTATTGTAAGAGGTACCGATGCCTTTCTCTTTTTTCCTCATCTTAGTAGATTTATTCACTAAACACATAGTGACATATCATAGTTCCTGCCCTCCTTGTTCCAGCTACTCAGCCAGCCAGCCACAGTCCAGGAGGTTCCTCCAGTGCATTGAAGATAACTTCTTCATGCAAATGGTGAATGAGCCAACTAGGAGAGGAGCACTGCTGGATCTCATCCTCACTAACAAGGAGGGTCTGGTCGAAGCAGTAAAGGTTGAGGGCTGCCTTGGTTGCAGTGACCATCAGATGGTGGAGTTCAGGATCTTGTGTGGTAGGACCAGAATAGCAAGTAGAATTGCTGGACTTTAGCAGGGCAAACTTTGACCTTTTCAAGCAATTGCTAGGGGAAATCCCATGGGCAAGGCTGCTTGAAGGTAAAGGGGCCCAAGATAGTTGGTTGGCATTCAGGGACTGCTTCTTCAAAGCTCAAGATCAGAGCATCCCGACACGGAGGAAGTCAAGGAAGGGAGCCAGGAGACCTGCGTGGCTAAACAGGGATCTGCTGGGTATGCGCAAGTGGAAGAGGAGAGTTTATGGGTCATGGAAGGAAGGGCTGGCCACTTGGGAAGAATATAAGGCTGCTGTTAGAGGATGTAGGAAGGCAGCTAGGGTAGCTAAGGCCTCCTTAGAATTAAACCTGTCGAGAGGGTCGAGGACAGCAGAAAGAGCTTTTTCAAATACATGGCAGATAAAACTAACACCAGAGGCAATGTAGGCCCACTGATGAATGGGGTGGGTGCCTTAGTGACAGAAGATACAGAGAAGGCAGAGTTACTGAATGCCTTCTTTGTCTCTGCCTACTCTGCCGGAGGCTGTCCTGAGGAGCCCCGTTCCCCTGAGGCCCCAGATGATGTCAAGTCAATGGAGGAGTTTGCCTTAGTCAATGAGGACTGGGTTAGGGACCAGTTAAGCAAACTGGACATCCATAAATCCATGGGTCCAGATGGGATGCACCCGCGGGTGCTGAGGGAGCTGGCTGATGTCATTACTGGACCACTCTCCATCATCTTTGCCAAGTCTTGGGAAACAGGAGAGGTGCCTGAGGACTGGAGGGAAGCAAATATCACTCCAGTCTTCAAAAAGGGCAAGAAGGAGGACCCAGGTAGTTATAGACTGGTCAGCCTCACCTCCATCCCTGGGAAACTGATGGAACAACTTATCCTTGGTGCCATCACTAGACGTATCAAGGATAAGAGGGTTATTAGGGGCAGTCAACATGGCTTTACCAAGGAGAAGTCGTGGTTGACCAATCTCATAGCCTTTTATGAGGAAATAATGAGGTGGATTGATGATGGCAGAAGAGTGGATGTGGCCTGCCTTGACTTCAGTAAAGCATTTGACACAGTCTCCCGCAGTATCATTGCTGCTAAACTGAGTAAGTGTGGGCTGAACGATTGGGTAGTGAGGTGGACTGTGAACTGGCTGAAGGAAAGTAGCCAGAGAGTCGTGGTCAATGGGGCGGAGTCTAGTTGGAGGCGGATATCTAGTGGAGTGCCTCAAGGGTCATTACTGGGGCCAATATTATTCAATATATTCATCAACGATTTAGATGAGGGACTAGAGAGTACTATCAGTGGGTTTGCTGATGACACCAAGCTGGGAGGAGTGGCTGACACACCAGAAGGCTGTGCTGCCATTCAGCAAGACCTGGACAGGCTGGAGAGTTGGGCGGGGAAAAACTTGATGAAATACAACCAGGGAAAGTGTAGGGTCCTACATCTGGGCAGGAGCAACCCCGGATTCCAGTATAGGTTGGGGAACGACCTGTTAGAGAGCAGTGTAGGGGAAAGGGACCTGGGGGTCTTGGTGGACAGCAGGATGGCCATGAGCCAGCACTGTGCCCTTGTGGCCAGGAAGGCCAATGGCATCCTGGGGTGTATTAGAAGGGGCGTGGTTAGTAGGTCGAGAGAGGTTCTCCTTCCCCTCTACTCTGCCCTGGTGAGACCCCATCTGGAATATTGTGTCCAGTTCTGGGCCCCTCAGTTCAAGAAAGACAGGGAACTGCTGGAGAGAGTCCAGCACAGGGCAACTGGGATGATTAAGGGAGTGGAGCATCTCCCTTATGAGAAAAGACTGAGGGAGCTGGGGCTCTTTAGTTTGGAGGAGACTGAGGGGTGACCTTATTAGTGTTTATAAATATGTCAAGGGGCAGTGTCACGGGGATGGAACCAGGCTCTTCTTGGTGGCAAACAATGATAGGCCAAGGGGTAATGGAATCAAGCTGGAACACTAGAGGTTCCACTTAAATTTGAGAAGGAACTTCTTCTCAGTGAGGGTGACAGAGCCCTGGCACAGGCTGCCCAGGGAGGTTGTGGAGTCTCCTTCTCTGGAGACATTCAAAACCTGCCTGGACGCCTTCCTGTGTAACATCATCTGGGTGATCCTGCTCTGGCAGGGGGATTGGACTAGATGATCTTTTGAGGTCCCTACCAATCCTCTAGCATACTGTGATATTGTTCTCTGCTTAGATCTTGTGCATCCATTTTTTTCTCTTCCTTACCAGAGTCTTGTGTGGTTGGGCTTCTCAGGTTTCTTTCTTTCTCTTTGCTTGCTTAAATTTCCCTGGAAAAACACAGACCTGTTCTCTTGACATAGGAAATCCTTAATTCAGGTTGCTAGCATGTTGCTGTTCTTCTCTGCTTGTACTGCTTCTGACTGCATTTGTAGAGTTAAAATTAACTGATAGGAAATATTGACCCTGGAGAAGAGCCATCCTAAGCAAGGGAAAGCGTTGGTTTACAGGAGGAGCAGATGCGATTCTTAACTTACAGAGCCAAAATACAAGCAAATAAGTAAACTGAAATCAGGTTTATATACATGGTGTGCTAAAATGCAAGTCCAAGTTTACTTTTTAAATTCTTTCTATCCCAGTTGATTTGTTTCCAGAGAAAGTGATGCGAGTACTGTTTGAAGGGTCAAATTAAAAAGATAAGGTGTACATTTGTAAACACATGGTTGTATGATTGATTTGAAAAGATTGTTCTGGAGCTTATATTTGAATGTGGTGACATCTCTGCATGAGGAATAATTTCGCCACCAGTTGGAAATTAAAAACCTGTGTTTAAGAAAGATCCAGGATAAAGTACTTAAGGCAGCTTCCTCCCAAGCCCATTCTGAGAATATTTTCTTATGATATCTTAGGCCTGGTGCTGGATCCCTGAACCAAGGTACCTTTGCATTTAGATGTCTGCTTCTAAAATTTCATTGTGGAATGGATCGTTACATTGTTCTATTTTACTGCTTTTTTGAAAACTGACATTTTATGTTGGAAAATCATGCAAGAAGTACGATTTCTGTTCCTGAAATATCATGTCATTAATCATATTTGGAGAAAAAGATCAATGTAATGGGACTGGCTCCTGGGAACTCTGTTGATACACCCAAAGAAAAACAAAAGCAGAATGCCTGTTAATTAAGTTGATGTCTGAGCTGCTTGGAAATGATACATTATGTTCGCAAGCTTTCACGTTTATGTTTGGAGCTGTCCCTATTTATGGGCTAGTGCTTGACCTGATTGGGCATTAAACAAGCTGGATTGGTGTGTGCAAACACAATGTGTACAGATGAAATGTTTTCATGTACCTCTAGTCACACAACTGAGAATACACCCAAAGTGTCACCCCTCTACGTGCATTTGTCCTGTTTGCACAGAATTTACCATCTACATTTCTCTGAAAAATCACTAATAGTTGTAAGTTACTAAAACCATCTAGGTCAAGATGCTTTCTTTTACTTTAATTTCATTCTTTTTTTCATGTATTTTAATATCTGTTCTTCAGCTTCAACACTGGCATAGCTGCGGCTTTAAATCATTGCCTCAGCCACTTCTGTGTGCCAATGTAAGTTGTTTTTCTACTTCAACCATGCTGTTTTAATTGCATTTTTGGTAGAAAGCTTTTGGTGGCAGTAGCAGCTGAAGCATCTCTTAAAGCACCAGATATGTTACATCTAAAAGTAATTTTATGCTGTTTTTCTTAGAGGTAAGGGATGTTCTAAAATTGTTCTTCTGAATGTAAGAGGAATCTGATTTCAGGTGTATCTCAAACGCAAAAATAAAATGTCACTTGTGTGCTAGGTTGTATAGATGTGCCTTTAAACTCTGCTGGGTTTAAACAAAAGATTAAGGAGTGAAGATACTTACTTCACTTCGAGATTAGTCAAGAAAGTACGTTGAGGTATGATTAATGCTGTGTCATTCTAAAAGCTGAATTTAAATTGTGCGTAGCCTGTGCTTAATGCAAAGATGACTGGAGTCATGAATCTGCTTCTAAAGAGATGTTTGTAAGTCACTGACCTGATTCACAAGAGACTACTGAGAGCCCTGTTGAGTTTTCATGTTTTTTCCAACCTCATCCAGCCTTGTCATACTGCTGAAATCCTGAGACCTTTCTGCTGCAAAATTCAGTATTTATGTTTAATTCCAATTGCGTTTGAAGTCTTGGGAAAATATTGACGTATCAGCCATCGCTGACTTAGATCTTGAAGTCTGTAAATGGGTGATGGCTGACTAGATTTATGGCTAAATATGTTTGAAAATAAAATAATCTGTAGGAAGCAAGTGTGAATCTGTTCTGAAAGCACTATCACATACATGCTGTCTGGAAACAGTTTCAGAATTAATTTCCTCTCTTCTGTAGTTTGAATTGTTGAAAATGCTTAATACTACTAGTGAAGAAGACATTAGTAACTGGAAATCTTTTATATTATTTGTAGAGAAAATCAGGAGCTTTTGGTTGTTTCCAGTATGAAGAATAGAAGCTTAAGTACTCTAGCCATGTTCCCTCATTTGTGAAAACTAATTTCAGTGCCTATTGAAGTAAAAGAGTGGAAACAATTGCTGGAAAAGGACAAATGCTGTAAAAATGAGAGTTGGACGTGTGTATATAAAAAAAAAGTTACTATGAGAGCTCATTACAAAGTAAATGTTAGCTAATCTACCTTTTATACTTAACAGTAAGTTGCAGATAGTGGAAACCTTTTACATGTTCTTTAAAATAAAAAATCATGTTTTATGTTTTTCTTTGTAGGGTCCAGATCACCAGACAATCTTATTTAACTATGGAGCTGTTCAGAATATCGCACATCTGTTAGTGTCCACTTCCTACAAAGTAAGACATTAAAATTATTTTTTTTTTGCATACATTTTTGAAAGGAATTCAGATGAGATTATAGAAACTATGTCTGTGCATGTGCACTATAAACAGGTATCACATATGTTTCTAGACTAATGATTTTATTTATTTTATGGATTTCTGTTACAGCTAGAACTATTATTTTGGATTATTCTTTAAAGTTAAAACACCATTAATTAGAACAGAGCTGGCTGTTGTTGCTTGAAAGGAGAACAATCACTTGTCAACCCAATAAAAAAGTTTAATTTGTTGAAGAGTAAATGAGAAAGCAGTGAAGCTGAAGAGTAGTAGATGTGAGCTGTCCTACTGAGAAGTCGTACCTGCAAAATCATGGGCATAGAGTTTGTCTGAAAGTACCACCTCTGGGGAAGAGCATCATACTTTACCTAAAACTTGGTGGTGGGGAGAGTCAGCTAGCTCTTTTTGGTCTAAGGCCAAAGTTTCAAAACCTGAACACAGCCTTGGGAGTCTGCAGTAGATTTCTTAATAAAAACTTTGCATAAAATGCTTTCTTGAGGCTTTCCTGTGTAGTTTGGGGTTTGAGGGCTAACGGATGCCTGCTATGCAAATAATTTTGATATCTGTCTAAAGCCAATCCTGTGATCCCTAAGCAGTTAAACTTTCACAGACTTTTTTACGAAGGTGTCAGTTTATCCCCTGCCCCCCATGTATGTATGTCATTATTCTGAAAGTAACGAACAATTTAAAGTATCCGAGTTTACATTGAGTTATTACTATTAATATCTAATACAATTTATCTAGCTGTTATTATGCCATTTTTATTGTATAGAAAGTAGGCTGTTTGCTGGTTAATTGAAACTGCAGGAGATAATTGTGCTTGTCTTTTTTTAATATTCTTGATAAAGTATATTTCAGCAGAAAAAAACAGTCTTTAAGTGAGAATTCCAAGTGAAGAGGAAGTTGATGCTCTTTTCCAAGGCATGTGGTGCCTTTTAGGTTTGGTTTGTGAGATTTTGGATTTTTTTTATAAATCCGTAGGAAGCATGCAGCCTTTGATAAACTTCTGGGTTTTGTCTTTCTGTGCTAATTAGTTTTCACCACGATTAGGCAGCATTTTTTCTCTTTCTCCCATCAGCTGACCTTTTTTACCATGTATCACAAGGTGAATTTTCCAAACTATGTCTGACTTGGAACCTTTTCTAATGGCTTTGAACACTCCTTATTTTTTAAAAAGAGCTACTTTAAAATAAAGAAAGCGGAGCAAGATGAAGTTTTCAAGTTGCTTTTATGCCAACAAAATATATGTAGTTTTACATTAAAATATAAATATTTAGTACTACTTACTGGATAGATGTGTGAAGTATTCTCCGTTTCCTTCTTCACTAGTCAGTCAGGCTTTCCAATTCCAGGTGTACATACTACACTGCTCTTCATACACTTTTCTCCATTAATTCTTATGGGATTAACAACTTCATTGTGCTGCTTTCTTAGTGTTCTGCAGTAATTAGACATTCTCAGACTTCTGACGTAACTAGCAGTTTTCTGTAAAATACAAGCCGTCTCGTTCTTGTACTTCTCTATCCAGTTTTTTAAAATTCAGCCAAATAAGTACTGAATGGGAAAAGACATCATTTAAAAACTATGCCTATTTTTCAATACTTGCAGTAAAGGACAGGAGGGTATCTCAGATCATTTAGGCAATAGGACCACATGAACAACAGCAGAAACTCTCAAAGTGGGATTTGAATCTCCGTGAGAAGAGTTTTGAGAATTGAGAAGAAGAGAATTGCCTATTCTTTTGCAATAAACTCTTTTTCCTTTGGTTTTTGCATTGTCCCATAGCCAGCTGATTCCCATGTGTTACGTCGTTACAAGTGTGCATCCTCACCCCTTGGTGAGACGTCTAACACAAAGGGACGACAACTTTCACAGCGGTGTCATGGATAATGGTTTCAAGACCATATTTATGTATTTTTCCAAAAGCTTGTGTTCCCTGTTTCTCAGATAACTACCGAACTACTTGACATTAAGTAGACATCACTAGCCAAGAAGGTAGTCATTGTAGTAGTTTTAATGTCTTTAACTGAGCAGTATTATATAAAAGAGTTAACTTACAACTGGGTTTCAGTTGTTCTCATTAGAACTTAACCCCCCAACCCCTGACTTCCTTCTGGCAAGAATACAGCTCTTGAGCTGTGGGTTTGACTTTTTTCAGCACTTTTTTTGATTCATAATCTCTGCCTTCTGCCGCTTTGAAGCGTACAGCGTGTTCATTAGATTGTCTGAGAAGTAACTGGAAGTGCTGTCAGACAAGGCTTTTGTTCTGAAGCCGGGTAGCCTGCGATCTGTTCCTCCTAAGGCTTCACTACTACTGCTGAGAAGAGACGTTACCATGGCTGTGGTTAGATTCTGTAAAATTAATGCACAGAGGTGTGATTGACTTTGCTGCTGTTGTTTACCCTCGGACTTCTATGTTTCTAAGGCTTTTTTTGAGAAGAGTGGGATGGGCTTAAACCTAACTTGCAGTAAGTACTTTCTGCAGTGACGGGGTTCTTTAGATCAAAATCTTTTCCCATTTGCTTGGTTTTTCACACTGAGAATAGGGTAGCAGAAATTTGGAAAGAAGAGGACATGATTTAGGTATGTGGAACTGTAGAAGGTGAAGTCAAAGACTAATATCTGGAATAACTTAGATTCTTCATCTGGGAAGATGATAGTGGTTGGTCTGTGTCAAAAAAAGGGGTTATAAAGACTTCGTAGCCTAGTGTGACGGGGCAACTGTGAAATATTGTTTGATTAAACCAAGACAGAGTTTTGGATTGGAGGAGGAAGATAGAGCATGAAGAGGTTTGTGAATCCTTTTTGTATGAGTGGTACCTGAGGCTGTGTAATGGCAGTAAAATTTTTTGTATATATTTATTTTAAGATTGGCTTATAATCACTTCAACTGGACCGTTTTCTTTAGATATTTTATTAAACTCACCTTCAAAGGCTTCTGAAATATAAATCTCAGGGATGTGTATTTCTGATTCTCTTACGTACTTATGAGTCCTGGAAAGAAAAGTACTATTGTTACGATACTTATGTTCTTTTGTTGCTGTTTACACATTTGTGAAGCATCACAAATAAGACAGGTATTTCTGACTACCTCGTTCCCAAGTTTTATCCTTGATTGTCTTTTTCACAAATTGTTCTCAACATAACTTACAGAAGGATAAGCCCAACTGAGAGATGACAGGAGTCAAGGTGCAAGTTGGATGTTTCCATCTGCCATTTACTCATCATCTACATTTTCTACTGATAATACAGATTTTTTTTTTCTGCAAGCCTATACAGCAGTATAGAGCAATTTTGCTTTTAAATTCATGTTTACATTTATAGTTCTTACATACTCTGTTGTTACACAGGTTCGAATGCAAGCATTGAAATGCTTTTCCGTTCTAGCCTTTGAGAACCCACAGGTATCAATGACTCTTGTAAATGGTAAGTATAATGCTGCTTGTTACTTCTTTAACACTCATTTTATTGATTGGCTGAATTAGAATTACCTGGAGTTCTCTTTCATTGCTTGCAGTGTCAGTTGATGGAGAATTGTTACCGCAAATTTTTGTGAAGATGTTACAAAGGGACAAGCCTATTGAAATGCAGCTCACATCAGCCAAATGGTAATTTTCATCAAAAATTAATACGAAATAGTGAGCAATTTAATACTTTAACTGTTCCCTTTTTGCTTGTTGCAAAGGTCTAAAGGTCTAAAACCTTAGGAGTAATTATAGATATTGTTTGCATTATGTAAATCCTCCAAGAAGTGACTCTCCCCTCATCATCTTTATAGCATAAATTCTGCTCATTGCTGTACGTAAGCAGGAAAAAATGTTGCTGGGCAGCAGTTTTGTCAGGAGCATGTATTCAGACATGCATTTTCATAAGCTGATCTGCAGTTTTTACAGGTAACTTGGATTTTGTTGCAAGTTTTACTTTGAATATGCCCAATCGTTTGTCCCTACAGAGTACGATACTGAAATTTCATCATGTAGTTCAGGTTAATGTCCTTGTTGCACCCCTGTTCAGAGGGCTCGCTCAGGTGACTGGGGCTGTGGTGTGTTGAGAACTGTATGCACTAAGATGATGAGGGAGCAGAGCTAGTCCCTCTTCCCAACTGTTTTAATTAAAGTCCATTATTCTTTAAGCTTCATGTGCTATACAGCAGAATTAATGTTATTAGTTAATTTTTATAGTTCAAATCAAATTTTCCTTTCTGGTGTGGGCATGTTTCTGTGTGTTCATATTCATAAGGACTTTCTACCCTGTGACAAGATGTGACCAAGTTCTGTAACAGCAGCACTAAGATTATACTCGCTTATAAGCTGGAAATTGACTCCCTTTAAGACACTTCTGCTTTTGTTTTGATAATAATGGAATAAATTACTTCAGAGGGTTAAAGAGTTAAAACGACCCATCACTATAAGCTACTGAAATGTAATTCAAGAGTTTGGTCACTGATGTATTGTTTGATTATTATTCTAGATTTTGTTGGCTTATTCTTGACCTGGATCAGTGATTTCTGATTCAGTTCACCACACATTTTCACTGACACTTCCCTCTGTGCAAGGTCTCAAGATTTTGGGTGAGGAACAAGTGGGGGGTGGGTAGGATGGCCGCTTCTATCATGTTGCTAAGTTATGATGACTTCATGACATTCATGAAAGCAATCATAAGGACAGGTATGTGTGTGTGTGTGGAGGAGGGAGTTGGTTTAGGTTATCCCAACTCCATGTGGGAGGTCTGTCTGGGGACCACCTCCCATGCTCCCTTCCAACCATAATTGGTCTGCGCAATCTGGTTTTACTGGTTTTGTTAGGTAGCCCTTAGTGAAGAAGTTAAATTAACTGCCTTGTAGCAGTCTCAGTTCTGACAGGTTGGGGTTAAAAGAACTACTCTGAAATTAATGCTTCCCGGTCTGTTGGTATTCTTTACTGATCTGGTTCAAATTGGACAGAGTTGGGTAGACAATCCCGTCTTTTGTTGTTGATTTGCAGTACTTGGGCTCAAGTGGAACTTTGGAAGCGTGGAAGAAAATAATGCAGTGAAAAACAAAAAAGAAAATTACAGGAAAATGGAATACAAACCAGTATCTTAAGTTTTGTATTAGTTTTCTAATTAGTCCATGGGCAGTCGTCCTTCTTAGTAGGGCACTCAAGGCCTCAGTTTCACAACAGTCCTGGGGGCTTGCAAAGGCCTACCAGCTTCGCTTCTGTCCGTTCCCTGCCTGAATCCCTCCAAGTCAGACTGTTTTTCTAATGACAGTAGTAGGTGAAAGTGCCACAGGTCCGCTTTGTTTCTACTTCTGAATTAGACTTGGCTCCTGCCTTGCAACCTTTGGTCAACTGATCTGTCCTGCTCTCTATTGCTAGTGTCCTTAGAATGTGGATGTAGAAGGTTTGGGGGTTTTTTTAATATGCATTTGTGAAGCCTTTTGTTCAGTTTCTTTTCTGAATCCACACAGGCTATCTTAAGGAGTTTCCTGTATTTTTTAACAATTGAAGTAGACATGAAAGACCCAAGTTCTATAATTCTAAGTTAATACCTCTTGATTGAAAATTCTATGATTCGAAGTTAATGCCTCTTGGCGTAAAGATCCTTCACTTGGGCAGCAGTGTTGGCACAGAGGGAAGAGCAGTAAGCCTCTTGGGAATCATAGAATGTCAGGGGTTGGAAGGGACCTCTAGAGATGATATAGTCCAACCCCCCTGTCAGAGCAAGATCCCCTAGGGCAGCCACACAGGAACGCGTCCAGGTGGGTTTTGAAAGTCTCCAGAGGCAGAGGCTCCACAACCTCTCTGGGCAGCCTGTGCCAGTGCTCTGTCACTCTCACAGTAAAGAAGTTTCTCCTCATGTTGAGGCAGAACTTCTTATGTTCTAGCTTACACCCGTTATTCCTTGTCCTATTACTGGGCACCACTGTGAAGAGACTGGCACCTTCTCCTTGATCCCCACTCCTGAGGTATTTGCATACATCGATAAGAGTAAGGGGGCGTGATTTGCAGCTACAAGTGGAGTGCTAACATTTTTAACTAAAATTACTGGAATTGCTTCCAGCTAAGCCAAGCCTATTTAACCTGAAGTAAAAATACCTTATTTCATGTTTGAAATACAGCTACTTGGTCTGGCAGATAGGGTCTAGCTGGACTGAATGGCAACTGCAAGACGGGCACTTTCTTCCTGGCTGTTCAGGTGTGAAAATGAGTATTTCCTGCTGCCAGCTACAAGGATTGGACAGTGAAAGTTTACAGAATGATCACTATGCTAACCGTCAAATCTTATCTTCTGTCTTCCAAGAAATAATATATAAAAAGTCTTTTGATTATGGGATTTTAGCTTATCTATCACTGGTGGGTGTTTGTAACAAGAGCAGTGATGTTACCTTCTAAGAGGTGAAAGAATTCTCTTTAGGCACTCAGAAGGAGCTGAGGAATGCAGGGAAACGTGGTATGGTGACAGTATGTTAGCATTATAGTGCTCCTTGTCTGAGCAATTGTAATTGACCCTACTTACACTTTTAACCTGCCCGACAGCGAGTTGAAACGTGTTAGTTTTAAGTCGCTTTTCCTGAAATTCAGTTATTTTTTTAACCTCAACTGTGGCATGCTAAAAGCCAATTACAACAGCTTAGTTCGAAACTTCAAACAAAAGACCCTTCCCAGGCTGGATGCAGAGCAGTTATCCTCCAGCTTCATTCCACTTCGGTGTAGCAAAGCAGGTGCAAAATGTAAACCATTTAAATGTAAAACACTTTGATGGGGGAACGAACTGCTTGACATTTCTAGTAGCTTGGAGCACTTATACGGGTAAATTAACAAAGCAGTGTCTGCATTTGTCTGATGTGTGTCAGCATTGTAGTTTGAGACCTTGGAGTTGTCGTATCTACTGTCTAAGTTGTTGTTTAGCAAAAAACGAATGCTGGTTTGGCTGCGTGTCAGAGACTTCTCTGGAATCGTTAGCAAGGATGTGCTTATTCCAGCAAAGTGTTAAGACACTTGTGTGGACAAACGCCACCATGATACCGTGTCTCCTAATCCGATACAAAGCTTGAATGGTTTCTGACTAAGCTGTCAGACTGTAAACCTCGTAGTGATTCTCTCCTGAATGTTTTAAATACTTGCCCAGGCTGTGTGCAGCAAAGGACAGGTCTATGTATATTGCTCCTTTAACTTAATGTAAGTTACTAATTTTGGGAGGGGGTTGTTAGTAAAAGAGGTTTGTGGATCACTTGAGTTTGATGGTTAGACCTTTTGTGACCAGTGTGTGGTGCGTGCGTTGGTTGGTCCTCCGGCAAGATGTTCTGTACTAGAAATGTGCTTAAAAGTACACCTGCAGTAGTTGATGTGCGCAAGTCTAGTAAGCACAAATGTGTTTAAATCAGTGGTGGAACAAAGGAAAGTATGTTTCATTAGTGCGCCAGGTTGTTCTTCAGTGTCTTACTTTAGTGCATAAAAGCCAATGGTGGGTGAGCATATGTTTTATTATATCATTACAGCCTTACTTCCATGTGCAGAGCTGGAGCAATACGGACAGACGATTCTTGCATCGTTCTTAAGGTGAGCTGGTTAAGCAGTTTTCTGTTTGAAATGTTTTTCTGTAATAGGGCTGTCCTGGTTTTATCTGTCTCATATAAAAAGTAGCACAAACTATGTTATACTCAAGATTTCAAAGCACTAAGTTCTCCTGTATTTTTTTTTTTTTTAGTTTAAAAATATAGTTCCCTAGTTTCTCTTTGTGTCTTTAAGCACTTACAATGACATGGCTTTTTAAAGAAGTTTTAAATAAAGAATCATGCTAAAAGGTCAGTGTCCAGGAACAAATATTCCAGAGTTTGGCACACATCCATTTGAGGTCTGTAATCATTTCAGTAACTATTTCTAAGTAACACAGGAACAACATTACTCCCTTGGTCTCGGTGTATGAACAAGGCACTGGTCTGTCTTTCAGTAGCTTGTTTCACAAAGCTATAGTCAGAACACTTGCACAATCTATACATGGAGTTTGTTATGAGCAGATGATTTCCTCAAGTTTCACAATGTTTCTGTACATTTGTCTGCTTCGTAGTTTGAGGAAGGAAATTTGTTACAGAAAAAAACCCCAAACTGTCATGCTGAAATGCTGTTTGATTTTTATACTCTGTGTGACTTCATAAGGAAATTCTGTAAAGAAAACGTCATTAATACCATAGATATATACTCTATTTTGTAATAGTGACGTTTCTATAGCTAGGCAAAAGGAATAAAAAGAAAAAGCAAGCTGTTGATGAGCAATTGTATCTGCCAGAGATCAGATAATACTAACACTGCTTGTTTTCCTGTGAGCTATTGAAGTATTACCGTAGTACTGCAATAAGAAAACATGTTTGCTTTCTTGGATAATTACTGTAGCAGTCTGGCAGACTCCCAAAACTTTTAGTATGTTTTTAGCATCCTTCATTCCAGAGAATAGCACATAGTTCATACTTGGGGAAATGCAGTTTAAAAGCCTGGAAACATATTTTTTTCCCTATATGTGCCCCTGTACTGAGATTGAAGAGACCACATGTGCTCTTGGAATGAGTCTAGCAAGTGAAGGGTCTAATCAGCAAAGCAGTCGTCAGAATTTGGTGGTGTGTGCTCAGAGACTTGGTGACTTTTTGCAGGGCTTTGTCTTTGGCTGTAAAGGCCCCTCTGTGGTGTTCAGATCCTCTCATGAACAGACAACTATTAAGTGCATGCGTGACCGTAGAGTACGCTGCAAGTTCATGGCACTGCAGATAGCTGCATGTACTGCTTAAAGCAACAAACACCACCAGAGGCTATTGATGAGTATCGTGTGGCTGTGGTCTGGTGCAAACCCCTGATGGCTCCTGCACACTTGCATTTTGAACTGGAAAACTATCACCAGAATGTCAAGAGCTATACCTCAGTCCTACTCTTTGGTAATGCTGGAGAGAGAGTAGGTTGATTTTAAGACATTGCAATAAGAAAGCGTATTCATTGCTTTCAGTATCCGTGGCAGTAGAGCCTGGCGTACCTACAGCTTTTGTTAGCAGGATTTTGGTATCCATTATTCCCGGTAATGACAGATGAAAAATCCGTATGTTGGCTGAGCCAAAGGCCCATCTCTCCTGTCTTTTTATGCAATAAAGTCCAAAATGCGGTTCATTCCAGTGTTCTGTTCTGCACAGGTGTCTGGTCTTGCGGCGTGAGGAAGCCAAGCTGCGCCCTTCTCCCTCATTCTCCTGCTTAGCTTTTTTCCCAGTTGGCACTCCAATACCCTGATACTTCTTTCTCCTCGCACCACCTGCAAACTGAGGGCTGCAATTCCATCCTCCCAACCTATTTTGCTGCCGCAGACCTCATTTGAAAATTCCTTCTGTTCAGAAATCCCCTCATCTGCTTAACCCCAGGCTATGTCCTGGTCAGGATGTGTGGTTTCCAGAACTGTTCTGCTTTGGGGAGAAGAAATGGGAGATAACTGCTGTAGGCGGAGGCAGGTTGTTGCTGCTGGCTGGCTGTGTGGGGCTACGCATGCTCTGCCACGTGGGCCAAACAGATAACTGCAGTCCTTTCAAACCCTTGTGAACTGATTTGCTTGCCAGCCCACGGCAGTGGGAGCTCTTTCTTTCTCATGGAAACTGCTTCAGTGCAAATAAACTTTAAAATTTGTTGTAATACTTGAGAGTAGGAGGAAGAATGAAGAGAGAAGGAGAGCACAGAGCTTTGCCTTCTTGTTTAAATGACACGAGTAATGTCGCCTTTTCTTCCGTGGTCACTTCAGGAGCTCATAGTTTTAAGATAACACACTGTCTCAATCTGTGGTAAATCCA
Source organism: Trogon surrucura (assembly GCA_020746105.1). NCBI lineage: Eukaryota > Metazoa > Chordata > Aves > Trogoniformes > Trogonidae > Trogon > Trogon surrucura. Next base: position 19,823,120 of record CM036625.1, on the reverse strand, counting down.
GTCACAAATTGTTTGACCTCTGGTGAACTAGAATCCCTTTTAGTTTTCTGAAATTATTTAAGAGATCTTTGGCCCTTTGCTATCAATCTTTCTTCGGTTGGAAGACAATCAGGGATGTGTGTTTCCAAAATGGTTTTGATTTATTTGCATTGCCCAGTTTGAGTAGTGGGTTGGCCTGTAACACCTGACAAAAGAAAATCAGTTGGGGTGGGGACAAGGCAGAGCAATCTGTAAAAAATGGGTTTGATTGGAAGGAAAATTACTTCTCTGGAGTCCTAGCAAGGAAAGTGACTGTTTGTCCAGATAACACTGACGCATTCCAGCAATACCATCTGAATTAAGTATTCCATCTTTACGATCCATTTTAAGATTTTTATCTGCTGGCCAGAAAAGGTCAGGTGTGCTTTGTGGCTCTTCATCTTACACCTCTGATACTAGTCCCCTACTCCTCTGCGTTAACCGCATTATACTCATCTGTAGGTCAAATGGAACAGTTAACGTGACCTTCAGAATTCTTGATTTTAATTTAAACAGATGAAATTGGCTAAAAGCTGAAAAGTATGAGACTAGTGTTTCTTGGGTGCTTCCAGCTGGTGACTTAACAACATCTAGCCTCTGAATTCCAAGAAATAGTTCATTTCAGGCCATTTGACCTTGGAAAGAACTAAGAAGTACAGTATCTTCATGTTTTAGACATGGAATTCCACTTCTTTTTCTTTCTTACTCAACCTGAATGTAATTTTTTTGAGAGCTTATGTTCATTTTTCATGATTTTCCTTATGCTAGCCTCAGTTTTTAATACACTTTATGCCAGCTTGGTAATTGAAACTGATGATATTTAATTGTTATGGTGCAGTTATGAATTCTACAGATTCAAAAGTGTAGTAATAATTAAATGCCTGAAGGCTGTTAAAGAAGATTTTGAACAAACTTGCAGAGGTCCTAGGAATCTTTCTTTTAGAGTGAGGTAATTTCTGAGGGCTGCTTAAATTTACCAACCCCTCACCAGCTGTCATCTGTTTTCAAAGAGTTCTGGTGAGCTTTGTAAGGAAGCAGAAGGTCCTTAGGTGTGTCTCCTCAGGCCTGTTCAGGCTGAAAGTCTTATCTGATGTCTTAAGTGACAGATGTGTAGAGAGGAGGTGCTTTGGTGCACTGGATTAGGTGCAGGATTTATAACCTAAATAGTAATCATTGTGCTGGTATTTGCTTTTTAAATAAGTGTAGGCAAGTCCTGTAATTCTGCTTCCTTACCTGTGGAATGGAGATAAGATGTTTATCTATTTAATAATTTGAACAGTCAATGGATAAATGTTATTTCAGGTTCCCCAAAGCATTAACACTGTTAAATATTTTCTGCTGGCATAATTCTGTTGAAGCTGGTGGAGTTAAACAAGCAAAAACCTTGATATTATTCTTCATCCATTTTCATACTTCTGTTTGGTGAGGCTTGAGTGAATGGTCCCAACCATTGGAGACTGTCAGAGTTAAGTGCTTCAAGTAAAGAAAGATTTGATTGGTTTTTAAAGTAGAGAAGGTGTGACAAAAATGTTGCTATATGTGTGTAACCAAAGTAGCGGGATATGTCAGGGTAAGGCAGAGTGGACCTGGATTGCAAGTGGACTTCATTTCTGGTTGATCAAATATCCTGCTGAAGAGCAGTCTTCCCTTCCCTGCCACTCCTGCCAGGCAGCGTGGATCAAGGAAGACCTCAGCTGATTTTTGGCTTAGTCAATAGTAGATCACAAAAGGGCAGGAGAGGTCGAGTACTGCTTGAAGGTGGCTTGAATAATTTTGTTTCTTGTGTGTGCTGAGAATAAACTTTTTGAGGGGATTTTTTTTATTGTTTTATTTTATCTGTTGTGAAACTTTGACCGTGGTCACTTCTAAGCATTGCGTTCACACAAACCTATTGACTGCATGAGCTGTTGGTTCAAAGTAGCCTACTGGATATTGAGTAATGCCTGGAAAAATTCTCTCCGTGTGCAGTCTTTAAGACCACTAAAACCATTTTGTCTGAAGGTCTGAACATTGTTGAGAACTGCTCTGGATAACTGGGAATATTTATTTATTTATTTAAACTTTTCAGACTCTGCCATGTTTGGTTCGAATGTGTAGTAAGGAAAGACTGCTGGAGGAGCGAGTAGAAGGAGCAGAAACACTGGCTTATTTGATTGAAACAGATGTGGAACTCCAGAGGATTGCCAGCATTACCGACCACCTCATTGTCATGCTTGCTGACTACTTCAAGTATCCCAGCTCAGTGAGTGCAATCGCTGATATCAAGAGGGTATGTTTCCTTACCCGGTTCTGAAGCTTTGAGAAATGCACAAAACCAGTAACAAATGGGCTCAGGATATTTTTTTTTAATTCAGTTTAAACTTTATGCCTGAGTTTCTCACTAGAAAGATCTCCAAATGATTCCCGATGTGTATAGTCCCCAACTGTTGGCTGGCTCACTGCTTTTTCTGTATTGTCCTGTATTGTCCAAACTAAAACTCTTGTGTATATCTGGACTCCCCCATCCTGTTAAAAGAATGCTGCCATTCTGTGTCAAAGATAGAGAAGTGGGATACGGATATTTTAATATATCTTCACCACACGAGTTTCATTACATGTTCCACAGAGAGCAGTGAAGTATCAGATGGAGACATCTGTCATGTTTCTCCAGTGCAGAGTTTAAAAGACTTACTTTTAGGAATCTGTACATTTCAGCTTCATAAGGGATAACAGTCCATGTGATGAGAGATTGATTTCAATTCTTGGGTCAAGTTGGTGAAAAATCTTGAGGTCAGAGACAGTTCTGATCTGTCTCAAACGTGTTATGAGTTACTTGCACTTGCAAGAACTTGAATAAACTGAGTCCATATGTGCCCTGAAGAGCGTTTTGTAGGTGTTATATTAGAAATTCTCATCCATTAACACTTATTTTACAGATTTGCATGTACTTTCCAAAGCACTAGTGGATCAGTCAAAGCAGTAGTGGATCAGTCAACCTCAGAAGCAAGATTGGTTTTGATATAAGGAAATATCTGTTGCCTGTTGCCTTCCCCTCTAATGGAGTCTGATTTTTAGAAAGTACCTCCCAAATAAAAGGATTACAAAGCCTTATTTTTTCTCTGAAACTAACCCAGAAGGTAGACTCACTTCTCAGACTTGTGTAGAATGGGATTGATTCTGTGTATAGAGCAACCTTGACTTCTATGTAAAAACGCAAATGAAATTAAAAAAAACCCCACATGCAGTATAAAATTAAATAAGCAGAATGAAGTTTAGCAACTGATTGGGGAGTAATGGGCATTGGCTGTAGCATCAAAAATATGACTGTTCCAAATGTGAGTGGGGCAATTATAAATATTATGACATTGCTTTGAGTGTTCAGAAAGTGTGTAAAGCCAGTCAGCTGGGAAGCTCGGGTGCTTACTCTGTAAAGAATGCTTTAAATTACACCTTGTAAGGTAAAAACTATGTGAATGAGGACTCTGCCAAACAGATTACTTGGTTGTTTTAAATATTTTTAACAATGATATAATGCGTTCTGCTTTAATATAGCTGCACCAGAACAAATTACTTGTGCATGTTAGTTTTTGACAGTCCTTTTATTTCAGTGCTTTGCTGATTAATGCTGGCATTTTTCTGGTGTTTTTTATACACTTTAAATATTTGATCATTTTGTGAAATCCTTTGGTACAGGGTGTTGGGGGCAGTCGGAATCACAGAATTGTTCTTACTGGAAGGGATGTGAGATTTGAAAACCTAAATTTTCTGTTCAAAGCAGAGTCACTGTTGAACTTAGATGAGGTTGCTTAGGGCTTAGTCCAGTTGGCTCTTGAAAACCTCTAAGAATAGAGATTAAACAACCTCTTTGAGCAGTCTTTTCTGAAGTTTAACTGTTGTAATAGGGATTTTTTCTTTCTTTCTTGTACCCAGTAAGAACCCCTCCTGTTTCAGTTTGCCTGTTGTCTCTCCTCCTCTTGCTGGGCACCTCCACGATTCCTTGTAGGTGTTGGAGGGCTCCTCTTGGGTCTCTGCTCAGCCTTCTTTTCTCCTGGCTGAACAAGCCAGAGTACATACGCCCCATCTGATCCTCCAGACCTGCTCTCCTGAAGTCAAGGCTCTGTACTTTGCTTTGTGCCTTTCTCCTGCCTCTCAGGGAACTGCAGCACCACTTGTTCTGATCCCTAGAGCCAGTGCTCCCGTTAATTATCATACCCCCAAGCACTTCTTCCTGATCTGTGAGCAGCCTGTCCAGTGGTGCATCACTCTGATTCAGTCCTCTAGCACTCACTCATGCTAAGAAGTTATTCTCCAGAAATTCTCCTAGGCAGCTTTTGCTCTGCTGTGTTAACTTCATAAGTAATTAACATCTACCTTAAGATGGAGGTCTTTGATTCCTACTCTTGCTTCAATTCTCTTGATAAAACTTCCCTTGATTCTTTCCCAATTTTTTTTTTTTACTTCTCCTGGCTTCTTCCTGTGAGGTTCTGTTGGGTAATTAAAAATAGTTTTTGCCTTAATATAGTTGAGATACAGTCATAATTTTACGGAGTTGTTTTGGCCTCAGATTGGGTTCTGTAACTCAGCGGAGAAATTAACCATTCTTAACTTTGAGTTGCTATATTTGATTGGTAAATGTGAACGTCAGCTGATGGAACAGCAGTTCGTTTGTGTTTCTGGCTGCCCTTGGTATTGTAGATAAAACCCCAGTAGAAAAGCAGTAGTTTCCAACATATGAGAATATCACACCTGTAACTTTTTAGTGGGTAAATTGGATGTTTCTGCTTTATTTAAATAGCTCGACCATGATTTGAAGCACGCCCATGAACTGCGCCAGGCTGCTTTCAAGCTCTATGCCTCCCTGGGAGCAAATGATGAAGATATCCGAAAAAAGGTGAGCCTGTCAAAATGTTAGCACTTAGACAAAGATGTAGCTGAAAGTTAGGCTGCAAGGCAGTGCAAGACTTTGCACCTTGCCAGCCTGGGCTTTTTGGATTTTTTTTTCTATTGTGATGTGGATGGGTTGAAACAAGAAGGCTCTATACCTGTTGTGTTAATATAAACTTTCAAATTGCACTTTCTCTGCATGGCGTTGAACAAGAGTTACTGCTTTGCTGTAACGTGATAGAAAAGTAAACTTTATTATGTAGATGTCTTCACATTGACGAATGGTGTAGATTCTCCCAGTATATTCTTTCAACATGTTGTAGTCCTTGCTACTCATAAGCTGTGCAGGAATATTGTTTTGGCATATGAGTAGTTTTCTGAAACCTGTGTTCTAAGGAACAGAATATACCTCTTGTCATGCATCCTATTTTAAAATAAATGTTTTGGGTTGTTTTTTGGGGGGTTGTTTTTGTTATGGGTTTTTTTTTACCAAAAAATAAACCATAGAAAGTCTAATTATATTGGGAAATCAAGTCAAAATTTGTTTCATGATTCTGAAGTGAGCTAGGAGGGGTTTGCACTTTTATTACAAAGCGATTGGTGTGAAGGAGAAAAACTCTGTTCGAGCATCACAGGAAAGAAATTGGATGATTGGAGCACTCATAGTTAAAAATTTCCTTAAAGTGGAAGGAAATTAAATAATGAATGATTAAAAAAGCAGCAGTGTTATAAATTAAGCATGGAGTTGCTATGTCAGATGTGTCAAGTTCTGGAGGGAGGACAATATTCTGAGTTTATTTGCTGGTTAAAGAGAGGAAACAGAATGAAGAAAGATACAATTGGAAAGGAGGCTGGAAAGCACAGTGTTGAAAAGGTAACTAGCAGGGAGACCTACAAGTGAGGAAACCGTTCAGGATTTCCAGACTTCAAACCCATAAACTTCTCTTCCATTGCAGGATGAACTCCTTTAGTTAATAGTGAGGATCCTTCTTTTGCATATCAAAGCGTTGTTTTTAATAAGTGGTGGGTGTGCACAGGACAAAGTTGATTTATTATACAAAAGGCATCTTTCATGTCGGTATTAACTCCCTTTTATCCTAGTCTTAAGAGCTTGTGCTGGCAGTGTCTAAATATGGCAGATGAACTACTGTGCGTTTTTTGCTGGCTACAACACGTCCTTAATGTGTAGTTTGTGTATGTTGTGTGCACTCAAACGTGCTCTCTCTGGTTTTAATATGACATTAAGGGAAATTAATATATATATATATGTGTGTGTATGTGTGTATAACTCTTTTTCCTTGATGATTAATAAAATCATTTGAAAGTAGTGGAGTATAGACCATAGAAATTTTTTTTTCCTAAATTGTGTGCAGATACATACCACTTTCCACTTAATCTGGAAAGAGAATGTAGCTTGCTGGTTTTAGCCACAGTTTTTATGTACAGTATTTGTTGCAGACAAAAAGCCAACAATCTAGAAATGCTCATATTATTTTGTTCATATAACATTAATTCCTTCTCACTCCAGATCATTGAGACCGAAAATATGATGGACCGTATTGTTAATGGCTTGTCTGAATCTAGTATCAAGGTGCGATTAGCTGCAGTCAGGTAGGAGGCTTTTCTGATTCATGCAAATACATTTGTCTTGTCAAGGTCTGATGCTGTCCTTATTAGAATTTGTGCTAATTTTTCAAAAGCTAAACTGCAGTGATTTCTACGCTTGGAAAATGTAATGGGAGGTGAGGGGAATTACCCTGCCCTAGTACAATATGTTCTTTTTGCTATTTACAGTCTGCTACTTAATAAATTCTAAGCTGAATCTTTGTGTAGAAGCAGTGTATATGTTACAATAGTGTACATGCGAGCATGTAGTTTCACAGTGACGGTTTCTTTTCTGTGACAGATGTTTGCACAGTTTATCCCGTTCTGTACAGCAGCTCAGGACAAGTTTTCAGGATCATGCTGTATGGAAACCTTTAATGAAGGTAAGTAAAGCAAAGTCAAGTCTCACAAGTGTTATGTTCCGTGGAAGGAGGATATGGTGGCTGTGCAATTTGCAACGTGCAAATTGTAGAATCATAATGGAAATTACCTCGAAGTCAACAAAAGCCAAGCAGCAGCAGAGAGGACTGAAGTTGATTCTTCATTTTTGTTTCCTTTTTTGCATGATCAGTGAGTGAGGCTGTTATCACTAATGTTTGTTTACGTAGGACACTGGGACTATATTTCCGTTACTTTCAGGCTCAGACTAGGTGTCAAAGTTTAGACTTGGTCTGTAAGCCCTACAAGAGAATTTACGTCTGCATTTTCTCCTGTAATTCTCTACCTTCTAGATTTCATTGTGGATTCTAAAGCTGAAGCCAGAGAGCTCAGCAAGACCTTTAGAAAGACACATTTTAATATGATGCAATTATCCACAAGGTTAAATGACACCAAAGTGTGTGAAGTAGATACAGTCTCTCATCCTGTAATGTGACTGTCATGAAGTGCGGGTAAATAAACCACTTTCTCAGTTTTAACATCATTTAGACCTGGACAGTGGGGAACAGACAGAGTGTGCTAGCAAGAAGCCTGAAAGCTCAGACCGTGTTAACGTCCGTGAGAATCACCTCAAGTCAACTTGACTTTCTATTCGGAAGTAAAATAGCCAGACCAGAGAAAGTGGTGTCAGTGGAAATCATGGAATCGTAGAATGGCCGAGGCTGGAAGGGACCTTGGAGATCATTTAATCCAACCTCCCTGTCATGGGCAGGGACGCCTCTCAACTAGATCAGGCAACACATGGGGACCCAACGGGGATCAAACCTGCGACCTTAGTGTTGTCAGCACCACACTCTAACCGAGTGAGCTAACCATTCATAACGAGACAGTTATATGAGCAGGCTGTCCAAAGCTTCACTCAAGAGCCTGGAAGGAAGGAAGGGATTAGGAGATCCTTCAATTATTTCTAGTGATATTTCAGTACAAGAAAAATGCCTGTTGGGCGTACTGCTCAGTGACATTGTATTCAGGGCTGCCTTTTCTATTCCGCTTATGTTCTAGTTCTCACAAGTTGTGGCCATAAATAAATTTGACTCACTAGTTATACTGCATTCTCTGACCATCTTATTGGTTGTAGGCCAAGAAACATCCTCAGCCTTTTATGGCCCTAAAGTGTGGGCCTACTTTTTTCTACAGTTTCATGACATAAGTGATGGGGAAATTTTCTGACAGTATACACGATACCCTTATTACACATTAAGCATTCATCCTTGGGTTGGGTGTGTGAATTGTGATACTAATCCATGGATATCCAATTCATTAGTCTTATTGGAATGTCAAGGGAGATTTGATCATGCAACTTCTGTCCTGTCACTGTAGCGTAATAATCTGTGATTCAGGACCATCACCTGAAGGGCCTTGGAGAGAATGGTTTGAATCTTTTAACAGTTTGATGAAAACATCAAACCTGTGTAAATAAAAAACACAAAACCAACAGGATTATTTGAAGAAGTGCAACTGGCATAAAAGGAGGGCCATGTGGAAAAAACCCAAATGTAGGTGTCAGAGTAAACACAGCTGCTAGCAGTTAACTTTGATTTGTGTTAAATAAGCTGAAATCAGAAACGTCTATGTTCATTCCAAAATATCAAGAATTATTCTTAATAGAAAACTAAAAGTAATATTGAATAGTAATTTTCAGTCTAAATGGGTAACAACTACCTGAGTCCTTTGTCTCTGCCCTAGCCTGGATAGCTGTATAAGCTGTGGAAGAATAACATCTAAAACTATAGGACTTAAATATATGTACAGTAGTGCAAGCTGCTGTAAATGCAGTAATTGTTTATGTTTGCAGTTTGCTCACTCCTCTGAAACAAAAGGTGGTAGAGAACCATCCCTCCATTCTTCCTTTCTTTGCTGGAGGAGCAGTTTTATCCTTCATGCCTATTTCCTCACTGACTCTTCTCAGAACGTGCAAGGGAGATGTTCTGTTTAGGAATGACGTGTATTGGGCCTGCTGGAGATACAGGTGTGGATAAGAGAGAACGTAACTTGTTCCAGGCTGTTTGCTCTTCTGAAAGGATGGTCATGAGGAAATTTGCCGTGTTGTGCTCCTCCTGGAGCTTCCTCTGCTTTTCTGTAAACCATGACACAGAGATGCACTGGAGGACACAACCTGCTCTCTGCTGAGAGAATGGCTGCAGAGCGAACTCACAGCTGCCAGCACACGGATGCTTTGCAGAGCAGGGGCCTGTTCCCACTGATTTCTTTTAAATTGGCCCAGAAATCTCTCAAATCTGGCTTCTGTGAAATAACTCAGTGTTGCTCCAGCTTGTCATATAATGTGCATCATCGCATTGAATTGAATGAGTGTTGTCTGGGTCTGCACTGCTAGCATCAAAGCATCTCCTAAGGTGTGGAATATAAAAGGGCAGCATAATTACAGGAATCCCATTTCAAAATGGTCCTTTCCTTATCTACCAGTTAATGGAGATGCCTTGCTCTCTCCTTTGTGACTGCAGGTTTTACAGAATGCTCCGAATGAAATTCTTGTAGTAGCATCCTCCACGCTATGCAATCTTCTTCTGGAATTCTCTCCAAGCAAAGAGGTTAGTATTTATCCAGAAATAAGAGGAGGCATTGGACATAAGTTTCATCTAAATTTGAGGAAGAACTTCGTTACTGTGAGGGTGACAGAGCACTGGCACAGGCTGCCAAGGGTTGTTGTGGAGTCTCCTTCTCTGCAGACTTTCAAAACCTGCCTGGATGCAATCCTGTGTCATGTGCTATAGGCAAACCTGCTTTAGCAGGGGGGTCAGACTAGATCATCTCTAGAGGTACCTTCCAATTCCAATGATTCTGTAATAAGTTACTTTATACAATGGTTCACTAAGCATAAACGTGTCTTAATTGGTAGCCACTGCTTGTGAAGCATTACAGAGCTGTGATGTTAGAAAGCCTGTATCACCGATAGCTTGTGAGTAAGAAAAAAAAATCATCTGTTCATAGTGTTGTGACAGTTAAATATGGTCAAATACTTAAATGTAGTCTTTAAAGAAAAGAAGTAGATGTGACGTTTTGGGGTTTTTCCCTGTAAAACACTATTATCTAAAAAATCCATAAGCAAGAAGAAAAACTGATGATTGGCAATATGATTCATTGTCTTAGAGAATTACTGATGTAATCTTGAAAATCCTGGCATAGCTGAATCTTGTGGTTTTTATTGTTCTGGAATGAACAGAACAGGATATCTCTTCCTGAGTTCTGCAGTGCCTCTGTTTCACGCAGATGATACATACACATCAATACTTTGTAGCAACAGAGCAGTTTCCAAGCTCCCAAATACTTTTTAATTACAGAAAACATTTGCAAGATTGCAGTATATGTGGACTCCTGCAGGGCACTTCAGATTACCTTGGTTTGATCAGTTGTTTCTGATGTTTTTCTGTCATGTATGAGAGAAAATTAACTCAAATAACGCCAGGCACAGTTCACTGGCCCATGGGCTTTCTTGTTCATACTGCAGAGCACAGTCAGCGTAGTGTTTCCGCTTCAGATTGGAATGAAATACTGAGTTTTCTGTTGGGGGACATAGTTCATGTGAAAAACACAGTTGCCAAAAGAAAATACTGCTTGTGCACAATGCAGGAATATCTAGAAATGTGAGATTTGAAAGCATCTATAAGTCATCTAATCTTTATATGATCTATTGCCTTTATTCTCTACCCGGTATTTTGAAAATTGTGTAAAACTACCAGTCATTTAAATAAATAAACGAAGCTGAAGTATTTTACCTTGTCAAAGAGCTGAGGGAAAGCTAGTTCTGGAATGTCTCCCACCTGCTGTGGCTGTGGAGAAGTCCTTAGGAGCCAACCAGCCACCGAGCTTGTGGCAAGATCACTGGCAGCTTCCCACCTGGGACCAGGTGAGCTTTGGCACAAACTACTGCTGCCTGGTTCCATACGGTTCCATTACAGTGAAATGAGCCTGTTCCTACAAAGTGCAGCCTTTTCCACCCATTTCTGTTTTCTGGTGAATTCAGCTCTTCAGCAGGTTAAAAAATCCACACAACTTCCCAAAAACTCAGATATGTTCAATTATTCACTGCTTTTGAAGCAGTAGTAACTTCTGCAATGAAGGAACACCTTAAAACTAAATCAAAGTCTAAATCATTGAATGAATCCTTTTAGCGTGTGACCTTTTCCAGTCGTAGGTAAAACTAGTACGTAAAAAACTAGTACTTAGTTCAGGTTGAAAGCAGTTGTTCCAAATTTAACTTTCATTATACTAATCAACTTAAAAGAAAAGGTGCATGTATTGATACTTTTCCTGTCATTTAAAGATGTGATACTACAAAGTTTTGCATTTCACTGTGATCATCAAGAACGGTCTCTGGTTTTCTTTATTTTAGTTTGGTCCTGCTACTAAACACAAAGATTAAATGTCAGGAAGGGTATTGAGTAGCTTTCATTGACCTTAACCTCTTTTAAACAGTTACATATGTTCCACTTCATACGCAAAAAGACATGACTGCTCAAGGAAGACTGTTTTGGGGAACAGCCCCAAGCTGAAAGTTGTTGGGAAAATCTGTTTGCTTGTGTGAGTGTGGCAGATCTATGTATATCACAGCGCGTGTGTGTGCGTATGGCTGCGTGTATACCTGTACATGGATACACCTGAGAACAAAGCCATCTCAAACAGTGTTTTCATACAAACCTAGCTTTTGATTCTCACGAGTGTTGGGTATGGCTTGGTCAGTTCATGAGTGTGGACTGGATATCTTGTAAGCTCAAGAACAAACAAGACTTGTGTATTATATTTACCTTTGTATATATGTCTAATTAGTCTAAGTAGTGTTTTAAAGATTTTATTTCCCCCCCCTCCCCTATTCATTTTAGCCTATTTTAGAATCGGGAGCCATAGAACTTCTATGTAGTTTAACACAGAGTGAAAATCTTGCCTTGCGAGTGAATGGCATTTGGGCTTTAATGGTAAGTAGAATACACTGATGAAATATCGCTTGTGATTTTGCGTCTTAAAAAGTTTGTGAATGTGACTTAAAGCACTTGTCAGTTGTTACTAAAAATAACGTAGCTGAAATCTGGCTTGTCTTTCCACTTACCTGCAGAAGGAAAACAATATTGGCCCAGAACACTTCATCAATTAGTCCATAAAGTAAAATAAACTCTTCAGTTCTGATACCAGTTTGGTTGGCCAGGATCAATTCAGGGAAACAGTTACGTAGTGTCAGTAGCATGCCAGGGGACAAGTGAAAGCAGGTAATAACCAGGTCAGCCATAAGACTGTGGAAAAATAATTCACTGTGTAGCAGTTCCTCATAAATGATAACCTTTGCAAGATTAATTTTAACAAAAAGATATATACTTGCAGGTAATAGTCTACTAAAAGAGTCAAAACCCAAGTTTAAGGTAAAAAGAAAAATCAAGCAAATAATTTCTTTCTCTTTCAGAATATGGCATTTCAAGCAGAACAGAAGATCAAATCAGACATCTTACGTGGTCTTAGTACAGAGCAGTTATTCCAATTGCTTTCTGATTCCGATGTAAATGTTCTGATGAAAACTTTGGGACTGCTCAGGAACCTTCTATCTACTCGCCCAGTAAGTAGAGCTTTTCTTCTGAAAGCTGATCAAACACACGGACAATACAAATTAGTTCTTAATCTTTTTTTGTAAGAGAAGTTATTCTTCCATTTAAGGTTAATGTTTGATCTATTGCTAAAACTGAGGCCTTTGGATTTATTCAGATATCTGTAACGAAGTGTACAAATCAGTGTAAAGAAACATTTGAAGAATTCTCTACATCCACTGAAACTTTAATTCTTATCAAATACAGAGCTAGACAGTTACATTTAATGTTCAATTCCATTGCATTTAGCTTTCAGCAAAATTATTTTCCTAACAGGCTTTCTGTGAAACTTTTCCAGAACAACAATAGAAGGGTTACATTGTTGAGTCAGTGTGTGGAGAGGTACATATCTTAAGGATACCTGGGTTTCTTCTTTCTTGACACCTGAAATGTTTCTGTTCTTATCCAACTATATAGATAGTACTCGCTTTTTGAATTTGACTGTGGGACTGTGCACTTACAAAATGCATACCTTCATTTTACACATTGAAATAAAATGGTTTGAAAATGTAAGCCCGTGAATTGTTTTTGACAGGGAGAAAGAGATATTGGTGGAGGAAAAGAAAGGGGTAATCCCCTGTGAAGAACAGAGGGAAAACATGCAGCAAACATTTGGCAAGCCAACATTTTTGTGGGGGAAAAAAACCACGAAGCCTCTACTGTGCATTTATCACGTATTGTGTTTCTACCATAAAAAGGTCACTGCAAAAAATCTTCTGATATTTGTACTCGTTGAGTCTCAATAAGCTTCATAGAAAATTAGCTCTGTCTTAATGTGAAAAGATATTTAATAATAACCAGTCATTCATTAAATTCACCCCGAGCTCCTGACAGCAGAGTCTCATTGTCACTTAAGGTGTTCTTCATCTGAAACTATGTCCCAGCTTCACCTACTTTCTGTAGTATGTTTTAGTGCCAGAACCAATCATTCTCATTCTCTACCCAAACCTCACTCCAGAATAACTCATCCAGCAGCTTTCGAATGAAATCTCGTTATTAGCAATTTTAAGAAGTCTTACAAGAATATCTAATGTCTTAAAAGATTGTAGCGTGCCATGTTCTGGTAATCTTTGGTGGCTGTTTGCTGTCATTCTTGAGTTTTGGCATCAGTTAATCCAGTAGATCTAGTTTAATCTTTTTCTGTTACCCCTAATGCTCAATTTTATTTTAGTAGTTTTATTTTAGGTGGCTTTGGTCTGATCAAATACTTGTAAGTCTCTTGAAACAGTTTTCCAAGACGATAAGTAATGTATATGTCTTATTTCTCTGAACCCTCTCAGACTTTTCAAATGTGGCTATTGGACCTAGTCACAGTGTTCCAGTAAGAGGAGCAAATACCAGATAAGAAACCGTAGCTTTCTTATACCTCTCTGATATGCCGCTGTGTATCAGAAGAGAAGCGCTTCTTTCTGGCTGCAGCATCATACTTAGAGCTTGGGTCCAGTGACAGTCTTCGGACTGGCCTCTGTGCAACTGGGAAGCCAGTGTCTTTTCTACAGGTTATAGTGAAATTAGAACCAAGGCCCCATGCTCTCTCAAACAAGACCAGGCTTCAAATGAAGACGAATATTATGAAGTGTTTCTGCTCTGATAAGTTCTTGGTTTTGGGAGACCTCGCTAGGAGCTAGGGTCTTTGTGCAGTGGTGCTGCTCTTAGAGTAACTCAAGTAGGAATGCCTCTTTGTCTGGAAAGTTACACTGACTGTATTTCATCATTACTTTTACAGCACATAGACCATATAATGAGCACTCATGGGAAGCAAATCATGCAAGCAGTGACCCTCATTCTGGAAGGGGAGCACAATATAGAAGTCAAAGAGCAGGTAAACTTTTTTTGTTTCATCTTGTCTTGGCAGAAAAAAATTTTAGAAATAGCTAAGAATGCTTACTCTTCTCACCCTGTCATTTTTGTGTGGGATTATGATGTGCTTTGTATATTTTATTGAAATCTGTCAGGTTAGTAACTTGAGTACCTCCAAGAATGCTCTTCTTTCTAATGGGTTATTACAAATGTGTTTGAATTGAATTTGGAATGTTTTGTTAAACATAGGCTTGGTGAAGAGGAGGGCACTGTGTGTGAGAGCAGAAGAATTAAATCTAAGGCAATTATGTAGAAGGCAGAAAGGCAACAGAAAGAAGCCAGTATTTCACACTGGGTTATTTACCCCTGTAGCAGTCATTGGAGCAGTCAGTAATGAAGATTGTACCATCATCACTTGCCTTGCTGGCAGTAATATGTGTTTTGCTGGGACATGTGGTAACTCGGCTGCTCTTGGGTAGCTGCAGGAGCAGGCAGCAATTAGGGGAGAGGCACTATCATGAAAAGAGCATGCTGGTGTAGCGAAGAAATACGTGGGGTGGAACATGCCACTTAAGCGGTGTGCAAGAGGAAAGGCAGAAGCAAAAGAGGAGGTGGCCAGTAGGGAAAAGCATCCCTGGCTTGGTGGTAGCAGCAAGGGACTAGGGTACAGGGGTACCTGCTGTGGGGATGCTAAAGCAGAAGTAAGCGGATAGATGGGCAGATTTTGGGTGACAGACAAGGGGGTCCATTGGAAAACCCTGTTTCTTCCTCATACAGGGCATGTGGTGATGAAGAATAGGGGCAGTGAGAAGCTGTGGCAGATTCCAGAGGATTGCTTTGGCTTAGGGTGGATATTGGTAGCAAACAGCATGGCAAATGAGTGTAAAAATACAGCTAAATCCTGACTGGTCTAACTCTTTGGTCGGTGGAGAATGGGCTCAAGGCAAACAGGCCTTTTATGGCTATTTGAGTGCAAAATTAGGAGAAAAAAAACCCTCGAAGACTTAATAGATAACAAGTTTAGTGGTACAGTGGCTCTGAAACAGCTGAGGATTAACCAGTTGTGTCTTTCAAAATAGTTCTTCAAAAAGCTCTAGTGACATGAGTGGCCTGTATTGCAATCGAAGGTTATTTACTTTGCCAAGCCTCACAGAAGTATTTTGGAGGAGAATTGTTGTGCTTGAGAAGTACTTGTGGATGGGGCTAGTGGACTAGGGTTGAATATAGTGTTTAGGGTTTGGTGCCTTTATTCGCAGAGCATTACCTTTGTCCATGTGATGTGAGTAGCAGCTTGTTTTTATATCAGAATTAAGTTGTATATCCAGTACAGCTTATCTGCACACAAGGGCCCACGCTTCTAACTGGACAGTGCTTATCTCTTATCACTGACTGACTGGCTCATGGGTATGGAATTAGCAGCTTGGAAGTAATAAATCCCTGCAACTGCTGACATGAATGAGTGCAGCACAGGCATCACACAAGTGCTGACCATTCTTCATTGTCCTCCTGTAGTCATCCCTGTGTGTCTAGGAAAGATGGCTAAGTTCTTCCATGGCTCTTTGGGAATGGATTTGTAGAGCATCTCCTGGTGCCTCCTGAGGATGAGAAAAGCTGCCTGTGCAAATCTTAATGCCATGTGCTTGTAGGGCAAATGTGGGCCTAGTTGCTTCAAGGTTATTCTGTAGGATGGCTTCTCTAATCTGCAGGAAATAACCAGATATGTTAGTAGTGTGAGTTGTCTCTGCAGGTAAATTTTGTGATTAAACTTGTTGGAGAAATTATTACTCTGCTGAATCAGCAGGTAAACCTCTGTCTTTCCTTTTCCTGGCCTGCAGAACTGGATGGATATGGGGTTTTGGGGTTTTTCCCTAGCCACTAATAAAGAATAGACTGCTTTATTTTCCAGAAATGTTCAATCTTTTCTATATGCTGCATATTTCCATGAGAGACTTAAAATTTTACTCATTGAAGTGAATTAAGGAACGTTGCTTTTAATTTTAAAATGGCAATGACTGAGTTGTTTGGGTTTTTTTTTTGCCAGGGCTGTTCAGCCACAGCTGTTAACTCTTTGGCATTGGCCCCAGATGTAAGCAAGCTGCTAACTCCAGATTAAAGATATTAAAACTAATTAAAGAAATTGTTTGTCACAAGTTCAAAGCTGTTGGGGAAAGTGTATAAATCATGGGATTTGATATGTGGCCAAATAACAGTTTTTTCTCTTTCAGACATTATGTATACTTGCCAACATAGCAGATGGAACGACAGCAAAAGAACTGATTATGACCAATGATGACATCCTGCAGAAAATCAAGTACTACATGGTATGGGGATTTCTCTTAAAGATCTTTTGCAGGAACAAAAAGAGAGTATTTTGCATTTTGTTGTGTAAATCATTCAGTATCATGCGCTTAACTTTCATACACCCAGCTGTGTTTAAGAACTGCAGTGTGGTTCCGTATAGCAGAGGTATACTGAGGATTTGATTAAAAGGAAAATCCAATTTCCCATAAGAATGTTATAGTGATTTAAGCAATACCTGTGACAAAGCTACTTGGAAAACATTTCACGATCTTGGAAAAAGCCCATCTTGTAGACCTTAACAAATACTGGGAAGGAAGTTACTGAACACTGCTCATGTGCTTTATGTTATGGCACTGCCTTTGAGAGAAACTGTAGACAAGAGTTAGTCCCAACTTTCTTACCTTATTACAGAATGAATACCGAAATATAAATCTGGGAATTTCTAAACTTGAGTTCTGTTTTTCTATATTTAGAGTCATTCGAATGCTAAACTTCAGCTTGCTGCCATGTTCTGTATATCTAATCTCATATGGAATGAAGAAGAAGGTAAGAAAACCTCATTATTAGTGGATATACAAGTCATTATCCTGATCAAGAGGCTGATGTTGCATAGCAATAAATACTTGCAGTGCAGTGGGATCCAAAGCATAGAGGGAGACTACATTGTATGTATAATATAGAATAAATGGTCAGGAGGATATTCAGGAAGGTGTAGAGAGCAGTTCTGAGGCAGGAAGAGGAGACACAAGAAGAGTATGTCAATAAATAGGAGTTGATGAGAGTCACGCAGTGGGAGGTTTCCACCTGTAGCATTTCTGTAAATTCCAAAAACAACTGGAATGAAAAAGAATCCTGGTAAGAGAGCTTCCAGGTCTCCAGATTGTGGAAACTCATTGTTGGAGGGAACAGGTTCACTGGAGAGGATAAATGGATTAGAAAGGGGATTTGTTGTGAATAAATTTTCCCCAGCATGGATGGCTTGAATTGGATTGGGTAGTGAGACTCTGAAACCGATCAAAGGACCTTGTGAGTGGATCTGGAAGGAGTGGAGAAGGCATTTGATAAGAAGTGTCATGGCCTGAGACAGTGAAAGATAACCAGGAGGGAGCTGAAGGATGTTGTTGCACAAAAAAACACGGTGTGTTTGTGTTCAGGAGTGAAGGGGGCAGAGGGAGGCAGCAGTGTGGAGCTGGAAGAATCATAGAATCATAGAATCATAGAATGTTAGGGATTGGAAGGGACCTTGAAAGAAGTGGCAAGGGAAAGAGTGGTGGGACGTGGGGTGTGTTGAGGAATGGCGATCCTGGGAGGAGCACTTTCTTAGATGATTTACAGACTGTCAAACTGACTATCCTGCTCTTCAGCAAAGAAATCAGTCTCTCTACTTGTTTTTTTTGTTTGAGGTTTTTTTTTTCCCCTACTGTGCAATTTATTCCACATCTCTCAGCTCACAGAACTTTGGAGCGCTATGCTCCGGGTGACCTTCTGCTCATTACACTGGCATTATACAGTGCTGCAAGTCAGAATCAAAGACACACCTCCCATTAAATGTTCTCTGCATCCCAATCAAACCAACTGAAGTCAAACTTCTTACCTTAGGATAAAATGTGTTCAGATTTTTGCCTTCAGATTTCCTTTTTTTCTTAAACGTGCACACAGAGCACAAAAAAATGAAACTAGGTCTCCCTTGGGAGGTAGCCGCAACTGAGGGATCTTTTCCATTGCTGTGTTTTAACTGAACTGTATTCTGTACCT
Organism: Trogon surrucura; assembly: GCA_020746105.1. Lineage (NCBI taxonomy): Eukaryota > Metazoa > Chordata > Aves > Trogoniformes > Trogonidae > Trogon > Trogon surrucura. Next base: position 19,804,752 of record CM036625.1, on the reverse strand, counting down.
CTCCTTCAAGCTGGTTTTTGCTACCACTCCCTTCTTCTGTTCTGCAGACATTTATTTTTGGTGATATTCCCAACCATGTGATTTATTGTTGTAGGTTCACAAGAACGCCAAGATAAACTACGAGACATGGGAATAGTAGATATTCTACATAAATTGAGTCAGTCATCAGATCCAAATCTGTGTGACAAGTGAGTATAACGAGAAATACAGAAAGAAGATTAGAGGGAAATATTTGCTTTTTGTGAAAAAAAGTATCTTGTAATCTTTTTGATTATAGAACAATTCCCCAGAAAGACTGTCTGTCATTACAGTGAGTGTTATGGTGCATAAGGAAATTGTATTTAAAGAGCAGGTTTTGTATTGCTCATGAGTAACGAGTTTTACTGAGGTTCTTGAGAGTACACTTAAGATCATCTAAACTAGTGGAGGATCCTCTCTGAAATCTCACGGATACACAGATGTTTGTGTAAACCTCAGACTAGTAACAAAGTTCCAGAGGATTGAAGCAATGGTGAACCATCACATAACACCATGGATTAAAAAGATAAAGCAGGATCACCACTGTTGTTCATCTCAAAGTCTATTAAAATTAGCTCAACAGTAACTTCTCACATACCTGTTGTTACTCATACTGTAGTATCTACACAGATCATCTAGCTTCTTCACAAAAAATACTTTCTGGTAAACGAGCTTTGCTTGTCAAGACGTAAGTCTTGTAGGAGACAGGTTACTGACTGTGCGTAGCGCTGCTGCAGTTGCGGTGCTTCCCGTTTCTGGTGGCCACCTGCTTCCACTGTTTCCCTATCCCAACTTTACCTCTTCAGCCCTCTCCATGAGCTGATACGACTTGTGAATGTAGCAGGAAACTTGAAAACAAAACAATCTTCCTCTGAGTTGTATCAGAACTTGGAAAGGTCTGTCAGGGTCATGATGGCATGGTTGGGAGGTGTGGGGAACAAAGGAAGAGCAGAGTGTCTCACTTTGCATGGTAGGAATTAGCTGAAGGGATGATGAAATTGTAACCCATGCTACATCTGCATTTCAGAAAAGTAATTGCTGTTCATGACTGTTGCTCTTAAGGTTTTTTTTATAAGGTGTGTTTGTGATGAGGTTCACTATATGTCTTAAGCCCCGCTAAACTTGAAAGTTACTCAGTTTATGCTGAGCATCTAATATACGTGGTTAGATCCTCTTATTCTTAGATGCAAGGTGGATTCTTAAATTGTTACAGCCCACACAGAGCACTTGTGCACTGTGGGCTCAATTCTTCCGAACAGAAAGAGCCAGCTGCTGGGCTTCCTGCTGCTTCACTCGTTCATCCTCCCTCTCTTGCTGGCACAATGCGTCCATCAAGCTGTTGATGATAAAGTCAAGCCCCATTAACTAACAGGTTGTTCCTTTATTGCAGGGCGAAGACAGCACTCCAGCAGTATCTTGCATGATCAAAGACTAATTGAATCTATGGACACCCCTCATGTCTACTTAAGGAATAGCAGGAGATACTCCTGACTCCTTATATTTGCACAAGTCACCTTGGGCTGCATTTTTCTCAGGTGCAGGGAGCTGCTTTGCAGAAACAGTTCAAATGATCAGGTCTCCAGTGCACTTGAGAATTTTCTTGAGGTAGTTTCTTTACTCAGAGGACTCCTGGGGGGTTGTTTTGGTTTTTTGGGTTTTTTTTTCCTGAGCTACCTGGACTTTCGGATAGAACAATCAGTCATCATTTTCCTTTTGGGCCTACAATTTTCTGCTTTTGCTGCAACCTGTGTGTGTGTGGATGTGTGTGAGTGTGCTTGAGTGTGTGTGTGTGTGGTTGAATGAATGTGTGGGGGGTGATACCTCAATTTTGTTTTTCTTTTTTTTGTGTGTGAAAATCTTTTTCTACAGGTTTTCAAGGGTTAACCATTGTTTGCTGTACGAATACTTCAATGAATTATATACAGTTTGAATGAAATGTTATTTAAAAAAAAAACCAAACTGTTGTATCCCATAAAGTTTATTTTGAATTTTGAACAGATGAATGTTTTTAAGTAAAATATATGCATTTCTGAACTTCAGCTTAACTTACATTATACTTCCTTTTTAAAGAGAAAAATAGAGGGAGACAGTAGACCCCAAATTATAAGCAGCACATTCTGTACTGACAGGGTCCAAGAGTTTTTTTTACCACTGTACGAGGTCACCTGGTATTGATGACATGCTCAAATCCGTGGAATGGGTCAACCGGATTGTTCTGGGTTTCTTGGCATTTTTAGAAGAAAATCTATACTTCAGAATTAATATGATTGTTGACCTTTCTGGAAAGAAACAGGCGGCTGCAATATCAGCAGGCCTAAGCTGTTGATTGAGTGGCCAAGAACTTGCTCAGATAGTTGCTGAAGGATTAGCTCAATTCACTGGTGATAAGTATTTGCTGATCACCTGTATCAGCAGAGCAAGCAGTTGTGTTGCAGAAGTTGTGCTTTCAAAAGACCAGAAGGAGCTGGCAAGCAGCGATTAAGGGATTGCTTTTGGTTTGCACCCTTCACCTCCAGATATAGTTAAGTGACTTACAGATGATTTCCCCAAAAGATCAACCTGGTGCATTAAGTTGGGGAAGGGATGGAAATATTGGGGGTTTGGTTTTGGGTTTGTGGTTTTTAGCTCAGTAATGTTGCTACAGATTTTGTGTATATGTGCAGATATACACACTTGCATGGGTTTGGATACCTGAATAATAAGCAATGGGATTTTAATGCGTTCAGAAGCCTAGATTGTCCATAAGTTCCTGAAATTGTGCCTGTAAGTGTGGAGAAGAAACTAGAGTACAAATGAGGATGACTGTGTAAGGTTAGGCTGGAATATGAGACCCCAGTCAAATGAATATGCATAGAAACAAATGAGGGCAGCAAGGAGCTCTCCTTGACGCAGTTCAGGGTTCTTGCTTTCTTCCCGTGTCTCCTTTCTGATTTCAGTTTAGACCACAGTTTTAATAGAATCTCCAAACGCTGTATTTACGTAGCACTAACAGGCACACTAAAGATTGCAGCTGACGTCTTAAACCAAATCTTTCTTTTGTTACATGGAGCTTCAGGAAGGCTGCAGCAAGAAGAGAGGTCTGTAACTTTCCTAACCAATTTTGATAAGTATCTTGATGTTTGAATTCTAATCAGAAGGTCAAATTGTGATAGCCTTACTTTTTTCCAAGGTAACTACTTTTGTCAGAAAATGTGACCGCAGTTTGGCCTGAAATTTGAATGTGCTATGTATCAGATAACTGTTATCACTTGGTTGCAAAGGAGAATATATACATTTCATGTAACTTCTTCCACTCTTGAAAGACAAATAAAAGTGAGCACCTGACACTTTTTCCCCAGGCATTGCAGTAAGTGACTGGCAGTTTTTTCATGTCCTTCTGCAAATTTTTCAAGATGGATTTTGGGGGCTGAACAAAAGGGAAAGTAAAAAATATGTGAGAACTGGATAAAGATCAGCACCTCAGAAGTGAAGTCTTATTTATAAAACTCAGTCAAATATATTTTTTCTTAAACTGAGGCCGGTATTGTAAATGCAAAACTGTACAGCGTGCATCTGACTTTTAATTTGTGCTCTAGCAATATACGTCTAGGAGCTCAAGTTCCTGCATATCTCATCTCATCCTCCCCCAGTTCACGTTTCTAAAAGAAAATCTGAGTTTGATTCTATAAAACTGCGGTGCCTAAAGGTGTTCAGAAAAAAGGTGAGTAAGTATCTGTGTACATGTTTTGAGGTGATTTCCTAAACTTCTACCAGAGAAACTAAAAAACAATGCTCAGACAATCTTGCTGCTGCATGAGAGCAGTTGACATTTTCCACAGATATTGATGGGATGAACTGTTGGATGAGAACATTTTTACATTCAGTTAAGCTTTGTGAATAATTTTGATGTTGCTACAGGTATGTACAAAAAGAAGAATACATACTGTAAATAAAAAGAACTTTACCAGAACATCTAGATTTTTCTCAGCTTCATGGAGAAATCTCACCTTTCTGTGCCAGCTTCTCTACAGACCGGCAGTTGCTAGCCTGAGATTCACAGTGGGAACAAACTTTACTGGTCAGCCAGATCTTTACCAACTTTATTTGCATAACAGTCTTATGAATTAGAGGGTTGCTTGCAGAACCAAAGCAAGTTTGTCTGGACCTAATACAGGATTTCTGCCATTCTTGGGCTGTTTCTCTTGTGAAAACCAGTTGCAATTAATTTTCCTAAGTATGTCCACTCTTTATATCTGGGTCCAGTGATGGTAGTCCTTCTGTCAGAGGTTTTATGTGTCAAAAAAGTGAATAGTTGTGCACAGAGTTTGGCATGCCAGTTGTCAGACAACTGGTACGTTGGTTGTTCCCCCCAATGTCCAGTCCATGTTTGGAGTGGTCTCTCCCGCACAGAAAGTCAAACGAGACTTAAAGTTTCGCTGTTGTTTCAATCACAGATTTGCATTGTAGTAATGAAAGAATCCAAGTGACCTACTTAAAAGCATCTTGTGCCAGTATACCCTTAAGGCAATCTGTTTATTTTAAATTTATTTTTACAGACATGAACCATTGCAGTAGGTGCTGATCCTCCATGAAACTGGTGAAGCAGCCACATGACAGGCAGAGGAATAATTGAGGTGTTTGAGATTAGATTCTTGAAGACTAGAAAATGGGTTTAGACGGAGTGTCTTTGATAATACTAAAATGTAAGCACATGGTGGGTGTAAACATGAAAAATTTCAGTGGTGGTTAAAATCATCAGGACTTTACTGGAGGCTTATTTCTACAAAAAGAAACAGCTGCTGAGGACATACAGGGGTGCAGCTGGCTCGGCTGAGCTGGTGCTGGAGGTGGGGAAGTCCCTACTGAGGCTCAGCCCTGTGTCTGCTGGAAGCACTGGACAGCGTACCCTTGGGTTGCCAGGGGCACTAGGGGAGTTGCCAAAACCCTTATCCTCAACCAGGAAGGAACTTGACCAGCTGGAGGACCAGGCCACGAGACATCGTAGGTTGTGTGACAAGAAGCAGCACCACCAACGTCTGCGCCTGGAGCCCAGTGACCCCAGACATGGGAAGGGGCGGGGTGAGCAGCAGCCCTGCCCAAACCGGGGGTGGTGGTGGGCAGAGGCACTGTGCTCGCCCTGCAAATAAGAAACACGCAACCAACCCTGAAAATTTGAGCTGCATTTGAAGTGGGGCCAGCAGCATATCCCCCTGCTCAGTGCTGGGGGCGCGGGGTCGTGTCTGGATGCTGTGCCTTGTTTTGATCCTCTAGCTTAGGAGGAGCAGGGGAGAACTGGAGCGCTGGGCTGTGCGGTGGGCTGCGGGGAGGGGGCAGGTTTGACAGGCTGGGAGGACGCAGAGTGGCTCCTGGTGCGGCCGCTGCTGCTGCTCGAAGGGCCGTCACGGGGCAGAGGGAGCTGAACCTCCCGGCCGCGGCGCCGGGCGCAGGGGGAGGCGGGGCTGCTGCTCCGCCCGCCGTTGCCGAGGCTGCCGCGGGAGCGTCGGGGCGAGAGCTGCCGGCGGCTGCGCAGGTACTGCCGGGCCCTGGCTGGGGCCCGTTCGCTCCTGCCGCCCTCACGGGGGGCGAGGGGGGAGAACAGGCTGCTGTGTCCCTGGAATGGAGCTGCAGGTCAGGCCCTGCAGCAGCACCTCGCCTCTGTGCAGAGGATGAGCGCAGAGCTGTGTCCAGGCTTTGGGCACTGCCGAGCCAACCCTCCGGCTGGGCAGGGTTGCTGCTGCAGACAGCATGTAAGGACGGGCAGAAAACTTTCTTTACGGTGCAGGTCGGCAGCACTTGGATTCACGCAGTTACAGGACGTCTGCAGAGCTTTGCGCTTGGGACTGATACTTGAAGGACCCTTGTTCCTGCAGAAGGATGGCTGCAAAGAAAAAAGAGGTAGTACTGCAGGTCAGTAGGAACCAGGCTTCTAAAATATCTGTGAACTTATGGCGCAAAGGATGAAGCTCAGTTTTGAGGTTTCTCAGATTCTGCTGGCAAAGCCCTGCTGTGAGGTCCTCGTGGTTGGAAAAGCATCGCTCGTGGCAGGTGGGCAGATGGGAAAACATGGCACGTCACATCTCTCCCCCAAAGGCAGTGCTGTGGGGTGCAGAGGGAGGTTGCTACAGCGCTGCAGGTTGCATTTCAGGGCTGTTGAAAGCTGGCACAGGTTTGACTGCTTTTGTAGATCAAAATGTTCAGAGGATATTTAGAAGTGGGGAACTGGGAAAGGGGGGGAGGTTTCTCCGGAATGGCAAGTGTCATGGAACATTTCTGACCAGCTCACATATTTAGAAAGATAGTTGCCGAGGTGGAAGAGTTTGGAGATGCAGGAAAATTTCAAAGGCTGAAAAGCCTATTTCACAGTGATGCGTAGAGGAATTTTTCCCTATTTACACTGCACATGTGACCTAATGATGCTTTATAGCTACCAGCATAGGGGAGAGAGGGTTTCTGAGGACAGTTTAGTATGCAAAAACATAGAACCCAGAGTAGGTTATGAAGGTCTCCTTCAAATTCTGAGACAAGTTCTGTCTTCACAAGAAATACTGATGGAGATTATGGGCTCTATAAACCTGTTTGTTCCCTGTTAAAATTGGAAAGTGTGGAGTGAAAATGTGAACATTTGTATAAGAGAAAGAGGATCGCTGTAGTATGGTAAAAATGGTTTCTACTGCTGCTTGCCCGTGTTCCTGTGTGATGTGGAAAATTACATCAACCAGATTTCGCACTTTTGGCAACTAAGGGAAAGCTGAGTCTAGATATGTAAAAAATGTGATCACATCTGCAGATGAAAGCTGAACATGGTGTGAGTCCTAGAAAAGTTCTGGTTATATTAGAGAAAAGCCAAATCCTAGCAGCCTCAGGGCATCCAAATTAGCAAAGTCCTCTGAAGTGTGCTGGCATTACTTTAGAGGCCATTGGTTGAACTCACAGCTGAACTAATTATCACATTTAGCAAAAATCATTTGAACTCACTAACATTCTGTGACACACTCTGAGGGTGGTCCTAGCACTAGCAATAACTGGAATAATTAAATTTCTTAATGCTGCAGATGTTCTCTGAAAAAATTAGGCTTGAGGTCATGTGCTAAACAGGAGAACAGTCAGATGTGTGAACAACTCCCCATTCTCTGAGTGAGGCAGTGTTCTGGAGAAACGGCACTGTGTGACCTCCAGTGACATCTCTGAAAATGTGTAAGAGGCCATTTAATTTGCACTCTTGACTTCGCAATTTTAGCACTCCTTTAATCTGTGTTGATGTTAATTATTGTAAAATAGTTGGCCTTGTTGCAATTTACTGTCTTCCAGTGTAGACTAAGTGTAGTTAGGCTTAATGATACCAACTGTGGAAGTTATTAGGAATCTTCATTGTTCAGGGTGAACAAAAACATTTCTCAAGAAGCATTTTTTTTTAAACTTTCTGTGTTTTTCTAAGTACATACTAAGGGGCAAGTCTTGTAAGATGCAGAAGATGCTAAAGATTTTTTCCTTTCTAATAACAATATTGAAAGTGTGGGATAATATAGTATGTGATATGGTGTATGGAATTGTCTAGGCCATCCTTCACTGGCTAAGTCACTGAGCAATCTGATCTAACACTGAGCTTTGAGCAGGGGATTAGACTGGGGACTCCACAAAGCCCTTCCAACCCAGATCTGTCTATGATCTATGTTGTTCACCATGTTTTGGAAGTCTTTAGATAGCAACCAGTAATTGAGGTAAAGACATGATGGGACCATGCTCTAGCACCCAGACATTATGAAAGCTCTCTGTATTTACTAGTTTATTTTATTAAGACTAAAATGTTGCAATAAAATAATATAGCTTGTGTGCTGGCAAGGTGAGAAACTGCTGGTGGAGAACCATCTGGCTTATAAAATGCCATGAGGACTCAGTCTGGAATCGGCGTGAGGAAAGAAGGATGTGTGTTGGAGACAAGCACATTGAAGCAGCACTCTGAATGCTGCAGCTCAGCCCAGACCACCACCTCCCTGCTGGTTTTGAACACTGTGGTGGTCCTGATGGGAGGCCTCTACTGAGCTGGAACCTAGTGGGTGTCAATGTGTGTGTGTCTCTTCTCCAAGTCCGTGCTTCTTGTGCTGTGATCCAGGCAGCCTGCAGAGATCTGCCAGTGACTGTTAACTGAGCTGCTAGCCTGCGTTAAAACATCATGACATGTCAGACTTCCATTTAAGTGAAAGCAAAGTAGGTCTTTGTGTTTGTTTTATAGCAGAAGCACTGAGCTAGGGAGCTCAGGGTCCTTCATCCCTGCTGCTCTTCTTGGTGTCTGCACACCTCTAGGGGCTATATGGTAAGCCAAGGCACAAGGGGAAGGAACATCTGGAGCCCTACCGTGCCCTCACGCCTTGCAGGGGACCATCTTTCGAGTCGTGCCCCAGAATATCTCTTAATCAGCCTGCAAACTGAAGCTGGGCTTCCCAAGGAGCCAGACTGTTCAAATAGTTGCTGTCACTAAATGGGGGAAGGCTTGCTCTTTGTCTTAAAGCTCCTGCCCTTTCTCTCTGCCTTTTCTTGGTTCTTGTGAGACAATAGGAGTCTCTAATCTGGTAAGGTTTTCCATAGGGTTAGCTGACTTGCTGATGAGCCTCTGAGAGCTGGTGTCAGGTAGTAGCAACAGCATGTAGGAAGCAGGGAAAGAATAAGAGTTTAGGGGTGAGGGTATCTGAATTCAGCCATTTCTACTCATGTTCTAGCACAGCTTGGATCTGTCCAGCTAGTCAGAGGTGAGAGGATTAGTCAGAAGAGTTTGCTGAAAGCTCGGGTAATACCTCTTCGAAGAGGCAGATGAGGATGTCTTAAGTGCAAGTACAAAGTGATTTCATAGAATCATAGAATCATAGAATGTTAGGGATTGGAAGGGACCTCGAAAGATCATCAAGTCCAATCCCCCTGCCAGAGCAGGAATGCCTAGACTATGCCACACAGGAACGTGTCCAGGCAGGTCTTGAATGTCTCCAGAGAAGGAGACTCCACAACCTCTCTGGGCAGCAGCAACCAAGTAATACCTGTTGAACTGTTGCTTATACTGTGTTTTTAATTTTTCACACAGATTAACATCAATAGCCAGGAGCTTTGGGAAGAAATGTTGTGTCTCAGAGGACTCATTGGTAAGGGTTTGGTCAACAGGTTGATTTTGTTGTATGCTAAATAGACTGCAGTACCATTAGGAATCAGTTACTACTGATACAGATGTTCACTTGGATCCTCCATTCCTCTTGCCCTGAGTGGAAGTAAGAAATATGCTAAGAGAGGTGAGACTAGCTGGAGGGTTGTAGTCTTCCTCATTTATGTGGGTCAATTTTACACCTTTATTAAGATATGTCTTTTTAAGTGGTGTGAATGATGGGATCAAGTGTACCCTGATGAAGTTTGCTGATGATGCCAAACTGAGTGAGGAAGCAGACACTTTTGAAGGGAGAGCCATCCTGCAGGAAGATCTGGATAGGCTGGAAGAGTGGCCTAACAAGAACCTGATGAAGTTTCACAAGGACAAGTGTAAGGCCTAGGTAGGAACACATAATCCAGGAGTGCAGCACAGGCTGGAGAGCAGCTCTGTGCGTATGGGACTGATGGTGAACAACGAGCTCCATATGAGTGAAGAGTGTTCTGCTGTGTCAAAGAAAGCCAGCAGGATGCTGGTTTGCATCAACAAAGGCATCACCTGCAGAGATGAAGAAGTAATTATCCCACTCTCCTCAATGCTTGTGAGGCCACACCCAGAATCTTGTGTTCAGTTTTGGTCCTGCCTATACAAAAAAGATCTGGAGAGGCTGGGGAGGGTCCAGAAAAGGGCCACAAGCAGAAAATTTTTCACCAGAACAATCAGCCATTGGAATAATCTCCCCAGGGAAGTGGTGGATTCCCAAACACTGGACACTTTCAAGATTCAGCTGGACAAGGTGCTGAGCCATCTTGCCTAGACCGTGCTTTTGCCAAGAAAAGTTGGACAGATGATCCTTGAGGTCACTTCCAACCTGGTATTTATGACTCTATGAATTATCAGGCAATTGCACTAGTGTTGGTAGCACTACTAGTGCTACCAGCTCCGGAGACTGACAGGCTCTGGAGTCTCCAGCCACCTGTTTGCAGCAGGATTGTCCCCAGTGCAAGGAGCAGCCCTGGCTCCCAAGCTTTATAGGGTAGAGGGCTGATTAGGTAAGCCTCAGAGGTTCTCAAGATTCTTCATACTGCACTAGCATCCTTTTGTAGTCCATCTCCAAATAATTGTGCTTCAAAGCATAAAAGTACACAGACCAACCTATTGGTCTATGTCTAAATTGCCACATTTGGATCTCCTTCTTACTAATTTTCCTGCTTGCAGTTGTTGATGCATTTCAAGCCTGGTGTGGTCCCTGCAAAACAGTAGTGGATCTTTTACGAAAAATAAGGAATGAAGTCGGCAGTGACCTCCTGCATTTTGCTGTGGTAAGATCTAATTTGGCTTAAAATACCTAGTCCCCTGAAATGAGCAGGTAACTGAAAGCTAAAGTTATTTATCTTTCCAATATTCAGTCAGAATGATAACAGTCCATGAGTTCCGGCTTGTATGAGTGAGCCTGCCAAACGCAGACACTAAGAACTCATATCACTTAGAGTATTCAGGCTTTAGCTGTTCTGTACTTTTCAGATTTCTCCTTAAGCAAATAAAGCTAGACAGAATCATTAACATATGTCTCCCTCTGAGGTACAGGGAGAGTCTGAAGGAGCTGGGTTTGTTCACCCTGGAGAAGACTAAGGGACAGATGTCTAGGGTGGGATTAATAAAGAAGGCAGAGACAGACATTTCTGAGTGGTACACAGCAAAAGAACAGCAGATAATGGGATCAAGTTGCAGCAGGGAAAAATCCAAGTAGATAGAAGGAAAATGTATTCAGCACAAAGTAGTTGGACACTAGGAGAATTTCCCGGAGAAACTGTGCAGCACTGATTCTCTGAGATGCCTTGAGCAACCTCCTGTAACATAAGAGACTCGCCCTGCTTTGGGCAGGGCCTTGGACTAGAGCCCTTCAGAAACTGCTCTGCTCAATCATGCTGTGATTCTGTGTTTAAATGCCTCTCCTGTCCGAGAGATCTCCAGCTCTCAATTGCTGACAGAGCCTTGGGCAGCGAGGTTTCTCGTGGAGGCCGCTGCTCAGCACTCCTTGCAGCCTCCTGCTGCCAGCACAGCTCCTCCTGTCACTTCTCACACTCCTCATAGCCAAGGGGCCCAAATTTAACTTCTACAGGGTTTTTCTCTGGGATTCACTTGGGCAAGCTGCTGTGAGGCATCCCAGACTCAAAAGAGCTGCTGTTCCAACCACTGCAGGTGAGATCTGCCAGACATCTGCCTGCTACTCAGGTCTTTGATACAGAACTGGGGGGCGGTTGTGGCCCTGGCTCTGACCAGTGCTGTTTTGGCCTGTAAAACTGGGACCCAGAGGTGTTTTGCTATACCTGGAGGACAGGTGCCAGCCAGCTGAGGATATCTGAGTCTGGCCAGCCTCAAGTGTCTTTCTCTGAAGCAGAAATACTTTCCTAGAAACACCTGGTTCATTTTACATTCCTTTTAGGCTGAAGTTGATTCCATTGATGCTCTGGAAAAATATAGAGGAAAATGCGAGCCCATCTTTCTGTTTTATGCAGTGAGTGAAAATATTGTTACAGTAAATATCACTTGCCAGTGGGAACAGCTTGTCTTTTCTGAGAGGTATTCTTTTTCTTTCACATGTGACAGCAGAATTTTATTTGCTCTCTATCCGCTGGTATCCACCTGGTGATCAAGTGCTGTGTGGAGATATAGATATATATATATACACACAGCCAGAGTTTAAATTACTTCTGTTTTGCCAACAGAACAGAACAATATAATTTTGTTTAATTAATTTAAAAAACCTTTTGAGTAAGGTGTGAATCAAGTAAAGCAGTTTAAATGGCATGGTTAGGTTGAAAAGCAGACATTGCATAAAGTTAGAGAGTTACAGGAGCCCCTCTAGCTAGAGATTGTTGAGCGCTTTTTTTTTTTTTTTCTTTTTTCTTTTACCTCAGGGAAGGCCTATGTAGCCTGTGATGGATGGCTGTATTTAATGGCCTTCTCTTCCTCCATGAGAGGGTATCTCAGTCAATGAAAATCTCTCTCATTCACCTGAGTAATCCCTGTGACTTAGTGAAAGATGTGTGTGTCCCCAGGGTCTTGTGGCTGGCTGAGTCCACGTGAGAGTGTTCACACCACGTTAGCACGTGGACATGTGTGTTGCCCTGCAGTGATCCTGAATGTCTTCAGGATCAGCCTCCTGCTACTGCAGGGCCTCTCTCCCCTCACGAGCTGCTTTGGTTCATCCTGAGACTGATGAGAAATGACAAAGAAGGTTGTTCCAAAGTTTCTGTCATTTTGGAGCAGAGCAGCTCTGTCAGAGAGGAGGGCTTGGTATGTCATATCATACATGATGTGCTGCTGTTGTGATTTCCAGAGCCCAGAACTTGAGAACTTACTGATTTGCTTTTCACACTTTTCAGGGAGGAGCATTAGTAGCTGTTGTAAGAGGAGTGAATGCAACATTGCTGCAGAAGACCATCCTGGAACAGCTAGCATTGGAAAGGAAGGTTTTAGAACGTGGAGGAGAGCGTGTGGTGGTAATCAGTCACTAAATCCTTAAATACCACAGATGTGCTGCTGGGGGAAAGGTTCAGGTCCCCAATGCCAAGTTACTCCCTTGCAAATTTCCTGTCCTTTGGTCTGGACTGACTCTGAAATCTGGTTAGCACGCTGCTTAAGTGTCCACAAGCCTACCTAGATGGAGGAAGCTAGAAAGGATGATTATATTTTTCAAGACCTCTGTCCTCATGACAAGAGGAAATGTAGTACATACCATTCAGCTCTGTAGGATGAAAAAGAAACTCCACTGTGACTTGTCTTGGCCTGTTCACCTTCTCTAAAAATTTATTTTATTCCTTAAAGCTATATTGCTAATCAGCTTCTAATTTCAGGATCTCTAGCAGATCTCTGTGATGGCATTTCTTAGGCTGTAGTGGGGGAGAGTTCATTGCAGTCTTAATAATTTTTGTTTCTTGGTGTGACTGATTCTGTGGGTTTCTGCCTGGAGTTTCTTCCAGACCTCTGCTCATCTTTATCACTAATCTACAGCTCCAGGAACCTGTTGTCTGTACTCTAAGTATCATTGTGTGATCAGTCAGTCTGCCTTTCAGCAGCTCCAGAGTACAGTGGGTTTGTAGTCTGTAGTGCCTGTTGGGCTACTGCATGGCAAACGTTCCCCTCAGCTGCTGGCAGGAACAGCATCACCAAAAATGTGTTGCCCTTTGTTCTGGACTCGCTATGCAATTGTATCAATTGTTCTTCCCTAGTTTTTGTACACCAAATTAACTCTCATTCTCTAGTCACTTCTGTGTCACTGATGACTTCTTTAGGCTGGTATTAAATCTTCTCTCAGCCTGGAGACCTGTTTTGGTTCCAGATTCCTAGCCTGGGCACTGCTCATACAGGGGATATCCTTAGGGTAGCTGGGCAGTCCTTGGAGCTGAAACCAGAGTCACCTCCTCCCTAGGCCAGTTGCTTTGCTCAGCCACTGCCACACGAACTGTCTTTTTGTGTATGGACTCCTGAACTAATGGCATTTCTGAGGCACAAAAATTACTTCCTTGTCTCGAACCTGCTAGTGTTAAGGCACCTTCAAAGCACAGATGATGGTGTCTTGGTAATGGCAAGCTCCCTCCACTGAGCAACTCTCGGGCTGGCCTGTTTCTGCCAATGGTTTTTGCTGGTCAACTGGTTCAGAACTGGGAAGGTAAGCCTGGACAGTGACAGAGCACTGAACAAGCTGCCCAGAGAGGTTCTGGAGTCTCCTTCTCTGGAGACTTTCAAAAACCACCTGGATGTGTTCTTATGTAGCCTGCCCTAGGGGATCCTGTTTTGACAGGGGAGTTGAACTAGATGATCTCTAGAGGCCCCTTCCAACCCCTGACAATCTATGATTCTATGATCCTCTGCTCTCACAGCTGAGCGGAGCCTGGCCTTGAGGACAACAGGAGGACTGGTTCCTGCTCAGGTGGGGCAGGAACGTGGGGACCTGCCTGGCCGATGCTCACCTAGAGGGTAAGAGGACACTCAGGATTTTTGTTTCTCATCTGTGTGCTCTTGCTGCTAGGTGCAAGACAGATCCTTCTCCAAAGACGAGGGGAACACAGCTGCTCCTCAGGAAGAACAACAGGAAGGCCAAACAGGTACGGCAGGCACAGCTGTAGGAAGCTCTTTGTGCCCTTAGTGTGTGCCTTTGCTAAAGCTGGAACCCTAAATGCCAATTCAGCTGCTGCTCCTACTCACACATGAAGCCACTCCTTAAAACGGGCACAACGTGGGCTCAAACCCGTATATGTAGGCACAAATAAGAGATCAGGGTCGCCTGGGTGTCTGACATCATTAAACTTCAGGTTTTTTTTTCCTTCCTGCATGTATTTGGCTTTACATTCGTCAGTACTGACCACTCCGCTGCCTCCTGGCTGGGTGAGGGCTCTTGGAAATCCCACACGGCTTCCCCGGCCTTCAGTAACTACCGAACCGGCTGCGAGCGCCGCTCCGCTTGCCCAGGTGGCTCCCAAAAGGAAACACACTCGGGCACCCGATGCTCTCAGCCCAGCTCTTGCCTCTTCTAAAATGAGTTACCTATTCCCCCAAGCTTTTGTCTCATACCCGATTTTTAACCTTCTGTGGCATTTTCCCCTGGGACGCGGTTGCAGCTGGTACCGGCACACCCAGCCCCGGGCCCCAAATCCCGCTGCCGGGGGCGGGTCTGGAAGGGGCCGGGCACGCCCATGTCTCTCGTTTCTTTACCTACTACTAATTTTTTTCCTTTTCCTTCCCTCGCAGGGTAACGCACCCGTCGGTCCCAGGCCCCGTTTCCCAGCACTCATCGTGGAGCAGACGCGGGGTTTCCATTAAATAAAACGATTCCGTGCGACCGCTTCGACCCTCGCTCGCTGCCGGCACCGCGGCCCCTTTAAGGCCGCCGCGAGGGAGGGCGGCCGTGCCGGGCTGCGCCTGCGCGGGGCGGGGGCGTTTCCTGACGCGGGTTCGAGTCCCGGCCGTGCCGGGCCTGCTCAGGCGGCTGCCGCACCGCCCTCCCGCAGCCCGGCCATGGAACCGGAGCCGGGTGGTTGCCCGGCGGGAGCGGAGGCCGAGCTGTGCCCGGAGCCGCCCGCGCACCGGCTGAGCGTGGCGGAGCTCGACCGAGAGCTGGACTCCCGCAGCGAGCTGGTGCGTCGCGAACCCTCTGAGGGCAGACACCTGCCGCCTCCCTCCCTCCCTCCTTGCCTGCCTTCCTCCGGGGAAGCGGACACGGCCGGGCCGCTCCGTGAGCTCCGGCGGTGGCCGGGGCGAGCCCCCGAGGCGGCCGTGAGGGGAGGGTCCGCGGGCGGGCGGAGCCCCCGGTGTCCCCGCAGCGCGGGCCGCGGTGCCCTGCGCTGGGCACGGGCCGGGCGTGTAGCTCCCGGCGGGTCTGATTCGCCCTTAAGCTCTCGGTCACACGTCGGCTGGTGGGCAAACTGCAGGGACCGGAGTGCGGGATCGCTGGAGGAGCGCGTAATGCGCCCTCAGAACCGCCCTGCGCCCGCGGAAAGGCCGCGCTGGAGCCCAGTGGGGGGGTTCAGACATGAGGAGGCGCAGGGGGTGAGGGGGGAACCCTCCTGCCTTAGCAAAGCTTCATTTTCAGTAGCAAGGCTCAGGTAAAAGTATCCTTATTTTTAATAAAAGTGTCTATTTTCCCATTAGTTATCAGCCAGGGAGAAAAAACTAGCCGCGTATCGTGTTTTATCTGCGTGAGAAATGTGCAATGTTGGTCTTTACAAATCTGATCTTTACAAATAATAAGACATTGGAAATTCCTCTGACCTGTGCCCAGATCTGAACAGTTTTTATATTTTTGATACTAAATACCAATTGTTCTGTCTTGCAATACAAAACTTCAGAGAATACATTTTGAGTAGGAGAAATTGTAGCCGTTCGGGGGCGCGTCTGGGCACAGGTTAGGGGGAAGGAGGGCCTGCCTCGCTGCTTTTCTTCTTCTGGAGTTAGAAAGAAGTTTGAAAGGTGGAGTAGGCAACCTGAATTCAATCTGTGGTTTCTGATGTGCAGATCGATGACAAAGAATTCGACATTCCTCAAGTTGATACCCCTCCAACACTGGAGAGCATCCTAAATGAGGTGAGTCCCTCGGACACGCAGCCAGCTCCAGTGCAGGGAGGAGCTGAGATGAGGCAGCACATGCTCCTTTAGTTCTTCTCATATTGTGTTTTTCCTGGAAAATAAAATTGTATAACTTTCTGATTTCCTGGTTCAGATAGCTGAAAAAGCAGATGCACAGCTGAGTGATCGCTGTGCAGCATGTAATGGGGAATTTTATTTTTTCAATCAAAATATCCACAGCTGAAACATAAAGGGCTTCTATCAAATTTAAACATGTTCACCTGCCGCTTTGGGCAGTATACAGTCTGTTAAAGGTCAGGGTCATCAAACAACTTTTTTTTTTTTAATTAAAAATAAAGGTCAGAGAATTCTAGATAGTTCTTAAGTTTTGGGGAGAGATGAGAACTGGATTCTTTATAACTCCATTTGTTCTACGTTTTACATATTTAGCCTTCTGGTATGAAGCATCTGAGCATCTGATCTCGCCTGTAATACCTTGCAGGGGAGAACTGGCTGTCTTGCTTGTCCAGTTCAGTGCATTTTTTACAATAACCATGAGTACACGATTCTTAGAAAGGAAGAGAATGGCAGGGAAGTAAAGATGAACTCAAACAAAACAGGCTTTTTAACAAACTGGGGAAATTGGTGGTTGGACTTCTAGGAAGCCAGTATAAAGGGAAAAGGAGCCTGGGAGAGGTGACAGGTTTTTTTTAAGAAGGTGTATTAAAGATACAGGTATAAATTGTCCCAAACAGATACAGTCTAGGAACAGGAGGAGCAGCAGAAGGGATAGTGTACAGAGCTGTGTCCTGTTCTGCTGGTGCCTTGGGTGATGGGGGCGGAGGGAACGTATTGAATTTGTGTTATACCAAACTCTAAGGAGGTGCAGTCACATCCATGTCAGAGGATTAGAATCCAAATCTTAAACTTCCAGTGCTATTTAGCTCAGTACATACAGGATGGGCATGATTGTCAAAGCATCTTCTGAACAGGATTCTAGTGGAGAACAACCTGAGTGAGCCAAAACAGTATTGAGCTGCACTGGGAAAAGAGAAACTTAATGGGTGCACGGCTGCCAGCTGAAATGAGGAGCTCCTGTGTGTTTGGCCTTCAGTGGGGTATTGTGTTTGTGCTCTTTCCTTTGAGAGACGTCTCCTTTGAGAAGATATCAGGGAAAATGGCCGTTTAAAAAACACTATAAAAGAATCTATGCTAAGCCTCAGAGGAGAGAGAAAGATCACCAACAGCAGGGCACAGAAGAGCGAAATCAACCCTTGTAGCAGCCAGAGGGACTGCGAGACTCTTGGCCACCACCTGGTGAAATGTTGGATAATATTTCTAGAGCTTCTCTGGGCAGTTGGAGACTTTTGAGAACAACTTAGTTAAAGGTCTGTTAAAGTTTTAATGGAATAGATGTCTGGTGATGAAAGCTAAGTTGAATAACTCTCTTTCCACCCCACTTCTATGATTATTGTGGATTTTGGTAATCATTTCTTCCACAGAACCAGTTTATTAAATTAGTATGTAGTTCTGTTTTTTTATATATGAGATTGTCTTGTCCTCTCCTTGTTTTTTGTGCATAATTGATGCTGGTTTGCTAATGTTTCAGTTAGGGAGTTGTCCATTTTGAACATTTAGCAAGCTGTGATGATTTTTTTCCTTCAGACTGATGATGAAGATGAATCTTTCATTTTGGAGGATCCCTTTCTCTTGAACATTGATAACACAGATACACACTCCTATGATACATCCTCTGTGGCAAGCTCTGACAGCGGGGACCGGACACACTTGAAAAGGTACTGCAGGGGGGATGTTAAATGATTTTTGAAAGAGAACGGCTTACATTCATTTTGAGTGAGTAGCAAGACAATCCAAAGCTGAGAACAGGTGAAACTTCCTAAGGCAACCTTGTGTAGCCTCCTCCCGGAGCTTTGCTGTGAGTGTGCAATTTGTCTGTCACTTGGGTAGGGACCCTTTAATTGTGCACGCGGATTTTGTCTCCTGCTGTTACATCCTAGTGCTGAAGCCCCAGGGGGAAGCTGCAGGGTCTGTGGTGAAGCTGGTTTTGACAGAACAGCGTTATTCCTGCGACATCAAGTAGACAAAGATGAGATTTGGTTTTGCACTGAGGGGTAGTCTGTTTGAGAAATAAATGCATTTGAAGGAAGATGGAGTATTCAAAATTCTCTGCATTTTAATGGAATATTTAAAACACCGAACCATTATTACTTTAAAGAAAATCTTGCAAAGGTGTGTCTGATGATTTCCAGAGTCTGCAAGCAGCTGGTGGTGATTTTTAAAATGCAAGTGAACTGCTGTCACTCCTGTAAATGGAATGCTAATCTTAACATCTAAAAGCAGCCTGGAAATTTGATAATTAGCTATAATACTGCTGACTTGTCTCATTAATTGCTCAGATGATGGCCTGATCCTACATCCTGAGTCATTCCATGGCCTCCTTATGTGCAGTAAGAAGTTGTGATTGTTGCATGAGCAATTGCACCAGGATAAAGACACTCTTAACTGTGATGGTTTAGGTTGGCGTACGGTAGTGTTCTGACTCACTCCCCTTTCTTTTTTTTTCAAGTAAGATGGTTCATATTGAGGGAACTGTTACCTGGAGTGGCTTAAAACATTTTCCTGTGCAGAGTGGGCAGAAACAGCTGGAAGGGTTATTGTCATCTTTGGGTGAAGCTAGTGGCCATGTTTATGGATCCTTAGCCAGAATGTAAGCTATTAAAAAAGTGTTTTGTCAGCCTACATGTGAGCTACCTATTTGTGCACCTCTGAAGAGATAAGAACCACATGTTTCTGTGTTAGTTTTGGAAATTTGACTTTCTGGTGATGTATGCTCGGCAGCAAAATTGCAACTTTCCTGGTCATTTCCCTCTACTGTGCGTGCTACAGTATGCCAGTGCTCTTTAGAGATAACTGTCCCCCAAGTGCTAGTTGGCTTTGAAAGACATTATCTCCATGTGCAGAAACACTTAACCTTTCATATCGTATCAGCTGTGTTTTAATTTGGTGTTTATTCTTTAAGCATAAATTCAGTTTTCCTAGGGGTCTGTATTCTGCCTTTTCTACTTGTGTATTTTCCTTAGTTGGTCACCTTTAAAGGCTGAGGCTTCCTGACTCACCGGAAGATTAATTAAATAGCAGTAGTATTGCTTTCAGGCTTTCTTATTAAATTCTACAGTTTGCAGATAGGTGCTTGAAACAGACAATGTGTTCAAAGAACTATTGCTGTTTTTTTCCCTGGAGATGAGTTTCAAAACAAGTTTTATGCAGGTGCAGTGGTGCACAGGAGGCTTTGCTAGTAGTCTCATGTTTGCTCCCATTCTATGTGTGTAGGCCCCAAGAATAAGAATGGAAACTGCATGAGTTACGAGTGCTTGCAGAATTTACGTGATGGTTTAGCTGTGCATTAGGCAAAGTTCCAAATTTTTATTCTGCTGGAATGCATTTGGTTTATTTCTTATTTCCCTAGAAAGAAAAAACTCCCAGATTCTCTCTCGCTCCATGGATCAGTTATACGGCTCTCACTTCTGAAAGGAATTTCTGCCCAAATAGTATCTGCAGCAGTAAGTATCTTCTTGTCCTGGTTGCATCCATTAATCATAGAATCACAGAATGGCTTAGGTTGGAAGGAACCATAAAGATCATCTAGTCCAACCTCCCTACCACGGGCAGGGACACCTCAGCTGGACCAGGTTGCTCAAGGCCTCATCCAACCTGGCCTTGAACATCTCCAGGGAGGGGGCATCCACAACCTCTCTGGGCAACCAATTCCAGAGTCTGGCCACCTTCAAACTGAAGAATTTCTTCCTAAGATCCAATCTAAACCTGTTCTCCTTCAATTTAAATCCATTTCCCCTTGTCCTGTCAGTGGATACTCTTGTAAAAAGTCCCTCTCCAGCCTTCCTGTAGGTTCCCTTCAGGCACTGGAAGGCAGTTATAAGGTCCCCTCGGAGTCTTCTCCAGGCTGAACAGTCTCAGCTCCCGCAGCCTGTCCTCATAGCTGAGGTGCTCCAGCCCCTGCATCATCTTTGTGGCCTCCTCTGGACTCATTCCAACAGATCTATGTCCCCCTTATGGTGGGGACACCAGAACTGGACACAGTATTTGAGGTGGAGTCTCACAAGAGCAGAGTAAAAGGGTATAATCATCTCCCTTGATCTGCTGGCCACACTCCTCCTGATGCATCCCAGGACAGGGTTGGCCTTCTGAGCTGCGTGAGCGCCCTACCGGCTCATGTTGAGCTTCTCATCTATCAACACCCCCAAGTTGTCCTCTTCAGGGCTACTCTCGACCCACTCTGCGCCCAGTTTGTATCTGTGCCTGGGATTGGCCTGACCCAGGTGCAGGACCTTGCACCTTGACTTGTTGAAGCTCATGCAGTTTGCACTGGCCCATTTCTCAAACTTGTCAAGGTCCCTCTGAATGGCATCCCTTCCCTTAAGTGAGTCCACCAGACCACACAGTTTGGTGTCGTCAGCAAACTTGCTGAGGGTGCACTCGCTGCCTTTGTCCGTGTCGCTGACAAAGATGTTGAACAGCACTAGGCCCAGAACAGACCCCCGAGGAACTCCTCTTGTCGCTGGTCTCCACGTGGACATTGAGCCATTGACCACAGCTCTTTGAGTATGACCTTCTAGCCAGTCCCTTGTCCACTGGGTGGTCCATCTGTCACATCCATGTCTCTCCATCTTAGAGACACGGAAGAATAAAATTAGAACCTCTTCTGATGTGGAGAGTTGTGTGTGTGATCTCCTCCCTCCCCCTCCTATTAGTTCTGGATAATACTAGCATATTTGGCACATAAACTACTAATTAGTAATCTCTAGCCAGTGGTGAGTCTGGTGTCAGCTGACTGACGCAGCAGCAATATCACCTTTAACACTGATTTGGTGTTGCTAGATGTCCTTAAACCTGGTGCGAAATGTTAATGTAAAATCATAGCGGTGCTGTTGTTCTGCTTGCTTGAAGATGCAAGAAATGGGTTTGTTAGTTGTGTTGATGGAGGTGTGGCTGAGCCGCCTGAATTGGGAGCTAATCAGGTGTCCTTCAGAGAAGAGAGGGAAATAGTTTTGCCATCGATGTCTACTGTGTGCACAGAGAGTACTGAAAACTGTTAAGACTAGACTGGTTTGACAAGAACACGGTAACTTCCGTATGGAATTACAGGGTGTTCTGCTTCCTCTCCATTCCTGTGAACTTTCTCATCCCTCCTGGATATTTCTAGCCAGTGGTTCCCTCGGCATTATCTGCCCTGGTGAGACTATTAACATGCAAATTGTGTTGATTTTCCATGATTTGGATTTCTAATTACATGCGCAGAGCTGGGAGTTCTGTCTCTTACTCATGACTTGTCCTGTTTTTCTAGGACAAAGTAGATGCTGGCTTGCCCACTGCAATTGTAAGTAACAATTTTTAAATACTGTGTAGTTAGTTTTTGTGCAAGTTTGTTAAAGCAGTAATGCAAGACAGCTGATAAATGCGTCTTCCTACTTGGCCTTACTAAGAACTTTCAGATGTGAGGGGTGGGAGAAGCAGCATGAAAGACAGTTCCTGGGAGTGGAGTCCAGTCTTTTTCCTGCCCAGCTGCCCCTCTGCTAATGAGGCCCCATCCTCTCCCCTTTTTCATGTCATCACTAGGGCTTGTTAGCTGAGCTCCTAACCTTTCCCCATAAAGGTGAGTGTTCATTTGCTGAGCACATTGAATTTCCCAGGCTATTTTTCTTTGCCAATTATTGCTTTGAGTCTTGTCTTTTTTTTAAGAAACTTAAACTCAAGTGCTTGTAAAGTGATGAGTTCAAAACCTCTGTGGCTCTGGTGTGCCTGAATTACAGCCTTAAAATATAAAAATTTTGCTAAAAGCCTGTCAGAAAGATAATCCTGCTTAGCGTCTTGCATTAAACTTCTTGAAATATGTGAGAAGTGAAGCTGCCCATAGTTAAACATTTTAAAGAGGTGAAATACAACAAGTGTTTGTTTCATCCTTCTGAAATGAGTTTTAATATTTTACAAATAAACTAAAAACTAAAACACTTTGACTGTAGTAGCACCATACACTTTTTGTTTAAAAAAGAAAAAGGAAAAAAGCGTAGTCACATTTAAGGCAAAAATCTGCCCAGCAAAATTGGGAATGTGCTCTGATGTGCATGTAGAATAAAAACCTGTACTTACTCACTCCAGATATTAAGGCACTTAATATTTTTAATCTGGTTTACACTTGCTAAGAAATAAAAAGCAGAACAATGTTAATATCTACAGCATTATGTGATTTCTCTTAAGTTTTATGTAATTGCGTGCAGGTTTGCAAGCGCGATACAGTGCTGAAGCTATGTTTAATTCCCCGTGGAAGGAAGTTAGAGTCTCTGGGCTTGCTGTGGACTGTCTCTTCAGGGCATCAGCGCTGCCCAGGCTTGTAGAAGAGTTCAGGTGTGGATGTAGCAGCTGAGTGAGAAAAACCTTCTGAGTATTTATACTCAGCTGCCACCCCACAAGAATGAGACTGACTTCACAGAGAAGGAATTTCACTGTGGGTGCCACTCTTAGCACTTGAGTTTCAAACAGCAGAGGAAAATCTGTGTGATTGTTGTTCAGGTATAATACTTCTCTAGCTTTCACATAGGAATTCCTTGTCACTTACAAATTAGAAAACAGTTGTAACCTTCTATATCTTCCGCTTTGGCAAACTTTGCATGAGTATAGCAAGAGTTTAAGTGGTGGATTTGTGACTGACATTTCTTCTTTCTATCTTTCTGCGTGACTGTCTCAGGCGGCATCGAATCTGATAGCAGTGGGGACTTCCCATGGCTTAGCATTGATATTTGGTAAGTTAACAATAAAGTTTTGAGGTTTTTGCATAGTAATGATCTTAAAAAAGAAAACCACAACGAAAAAGCCACAAAACCCCACAACCAACCAAAAAAAAACCCAGCAAGCACACACAAGCGAAAAAAAACCAACCCAGACTGAATTAGGACTACAGGGTGGATTTCTTCTAATGTGTACTCTTTGAGCTAAATATATTTTTTTCTTTATTAAAGAAATAAAGCACAACTAATATTTTAGTTGCCCGTAGTCACGTATTTCTTCTGCTTTGATGGGGATTGGCGCATTGTTATTGAGACATCTAGCTCTGTGGCAAGTGTCTAAAGAGCCTTTTCTGTGTTTATATTTAAACAACTCTGTTTTCCTGTGGAAGAAACAGAACTAGTATACAACTACCATCTCATACAGTATTAATCTTTTTCTCCCTTATGACATAACAGCAGCCAGCCTTAGGGAAATGGCAGTGGGATTTGTGACCCGTGGCTACCTGCAGGCTTGTATCATAGGTTTCTTCTTCCCTGACCTTCACCCTGCACCAGTCATCACTGTGTCCCTTCTTTCTGCTATTCCTGCCTTCCTCTTGTCACCAAACTTTCTTAAAACGTTTCTGAGCTTGTACCTTTGTTTATCCAGCTTCCCACCTGGGCAGGAACAGCTCTTGAGTTGCTCCCATACACACTGAGTTTTTGCACCTTTTGCCTGTGCAGCACCAAGTTCTTAACAGTTTTAGAAATTTCATTGTCTTCTTTTCTTTTGATGTTGGCTGAAATTATTCAGGAGTCCAAAAATTACAGGAGACAAGGTACAACAGAAGGATTGGAAAGACTGTGACAGCGTTAAGACTCTCCTTCTCGCATTTTTAGACATTAAGCTATTTGCTGCCATTTGCTTAATCCAGTATTGGAACAATTACAGGATGTGCTTAAACTGAATATAAATAACTTCTTGTCTGCTACAGTCAACACGTGATCTTACTGAGTTTGTAGTAGTAGATATTTATGTGGTTTTTTTCTAAAATTTGTTTGGTATGTGCACATGTCCAATATCACTAACATGGAGCGCATTTTTACTCTGATCTTCCTGTTGCTCTCTCTATGCAGGCACTATGAAGTCAGCTTTTAAACAACAAGGTGGTCTCTGCAAGTGTCAAAAGAGAGAGAGATTATTTCTAGCATTTTACACTCCCAAAAGGGCTGTAGAGCTCTGTTAGTATTCAAAGAGGGAGGGTCTTTCTCACCTTTGCTGTGATTATTTCTGCATCAAGTTCCGTTTAAGAAGATAGACCACTGAATGCCTGAATGTCCAAGGTGCTTAGTGTGCTATGGTATTTCAAAGGATGTATTTTGTAAAATTTGTTTGGTTTTTGTGCTCAGTGCAACTGTTTAAGGAAAGTTTTCTTTGTTACACTGTTGATTACTTTGGACTAACGTGTTTACTGTTGTTTTGGCCATGATCTTTGCAAGCCTGAGTGGTCTGTAGTTGCTCAGTTCATTTTGTGGCCTTTAGGAAACTTGACACAATGCCAGCTTTTCATTAATTGGCTTTTATTAAAATAAATGGTGCTTTGATGAACTAGTCTGCGTATTTGCAACAGGTTTGTGATCTAGTGAAACATACTGTTGATACAGCCACATACTGGGCTTGAGGAAAGTGATTTCTTCCATCTAGTCTGTGCCTGGGAGGTTGCATTGGAAGTGCTGTGTCCAGTTTTGGGCTGCTCAGTACAAGACAGACATGGATGTAGTGCAGTGAGCCCAGTGCAGGGGGGTCACCAAGATGTCTACAGAACTGAAACACGATGCATGAGGAGAGGCTGAGAGGATTGGGTTTCTTCTGCGTGGAGAGAAGGTGGCTAAGAGGACATGATAGTGCTTGTCTTCTACTGCTAAATAGAAATGTGTAGAGAAGAGAGACCTGGACCCTTCTCAAAGCTCCGTGGTGTTAGGTAAGAGGCAGCGGACCCAAACTGCAACATGGGAAGCTCTAAGTAAGTTTTTCAATGTGAGGGTGCTGTGCCTCTTGATAAGGGTTGACAGAGGTTGTGAAAAATCCTTCCTTGGTGATATTCAAAACTCAGCAAGGTCCTGAGCAAGCTGATCTCATTGATTTTGTTTGGAGCAGCAGGACTGGACCAGAGACCTCCACAGGTACCTTGCAAACAAAGTTATTCTGTGAGTCTGTGCTGTAATTTCAAGGTGATGAGGAATGAAAGTACGTCATCCAACTTTGTGTCAGATATGGGCACAAGTGCTTCCTGGACACTTCTGTTCTCTGCTGAAGTCTTTCAGTTCTGTAACTAAAGCTTGGGTGTTGAGCCCAGCGCTCTCAGATCGATCTGCAAGACAGAAATCCTTGCAGGGTATGGCTGGGTCAATTTTATTCTGTAATTTAAGATGGCAGTTTATGTCTATAGACTGATCCATGTCCTCACTTTTTTATGAAAACACTTTTCTACTAGATGCATTAATTAGGATGAGATTTACTCCTTGAAGTCTTGTAAGCTGTGCAATGGAAACATCACCTTTTTCCTGTCTGCAAAATCGTAGGTTCATCTTCTGGTCGAACATTGCCAATGTTCATATTTCTCTGAATAGTTTTGTGTCCCTAGCAACTTTTTTAACCTGTTATTTTTTCTTTAATACATTTGACTTTATGTAGCTATTTAATTTGTCTCTTCTTGTACGTCCACCTGCACCTCCTGACTTGTCTGCTTTGACCTTTTAAGGCAGACCTTTCTTTCTGCTTTTTTGGGTGCTTCTGCTGGCTCTTAAAAAAATTATCACAGGACAGTTGCCAGATGGCACATCGAATCTTTTGAAAAACAATGTCTTTCTTGTGGATGGGAGTTGGATTGATGCCACCTCTGCCATCCTGTAAGTTTTGCAGAAATGTTGATAGGAAGGGGTGTCTGGAGGCCTGCGGTCCCCCCCGTGTGGTGCAGGACTGTCACCACTCACTGGGCTGGGGCAGCCCTGGCTTTGTCTAGCCAAGTCTTGAAAAACTCTTAGGGAGGCAAAATACTGCCCAGCAGGCAAGTGTGCCTTCACGCACTCCTCTGGTAAGCTGCTCCAAGGCATAACCTTGCAGGGGAGAAACGATTCCTAACGAGCAACCTCAGCCTCTCAATCTGCTGTTTCTGCTGTTTGCCATTTGTTACTCCTGACATTACTGAAGAGAGTTGGGTGCTCTCATTTTTTACCTCTCTTTCAGGAGGTTTATCTTCAATTTGATGCTTTTGTGCCACATTTGGATAATGAGTGTTTGTGCTGTAGAGTTATGACCCTTAGCTTGTTTCTAGTACTGTTCTTATTGGTGGAGTTTGACTTTTTTTTTTAGTGTAAATAAGGTCCATCTTTTTTGCCAGATTCTTTCTAAAACTTGTTTGGAGTTGAGCAACGTGCAAATGAACCATTATGATGTGTGCCATGACTCTTCTTGAGAATTGTTAGCTGGAGTGGGGAAGCAAGCCTATAACAATAAACAAATAATCTTCAGAGGTTTTTTTTTTGGTCTCCATCTTTTTAGAAGTATGAGCCCTTAAGGAGAACTCACTGAAATATGTTATTTTTCTTGGAGGCTTTTATGTTCTGGACAGAAAATTTCTGTATAGCTAGGCTTAGTTTTGATTAGTGTTGAACTATTTATTTTCTCTGTTGACTGTAAAACTTGAAGATAGTGTCCTGAGTCATTGCTTGAGGTATGGTAGTAGCGTGGTATTTTGAGAGAACAGCTCTTGTAAGTACTGAAAGATAGCATTAAAACAAAATTTAGTTACCATTGCCTTGGCTGTTTTTTGAAGTTAATGGGAAGCTGATTGACTGGCTGTTAGTAACTGTTTTACTAGTTATGTCACTGTGAACTTTCAGTTTTAGTTCCTCTCAGATTTTTTTTTTTTTTTTTTTGTCTTCAGTACAACGAAGTCCAAATTTATAAAGTAATTTCTTTTGGTGATTCCATATGCTTTTTAAACCACTTGGTTTTAAAACACTACCTATCACAGCATCCTCTTAGTTACTTGAATAAATCAAAAAGGGAAATGTTAAGAAAAGGAAATACTACCAGCAAAATCTGAAGGTTCTCTCTGTCTTTGAAGATTATCACATATGTGCTGTTTGTTACTTCACACCTTTTATATTGATTTCTGGCTTTTTCTTTCCTCTTTTGGCCCTTTCTGTGTGGACTGTGAAGGAAAAGGTACAGTAACGCTGCACTGTGCACGTACCCTGCATGAACCACTCCTGTCTTGCCCAGTTCGCATGTTGTCTGTGCCAGAATTTAAGATATCAGATAAAGCAGTGCCGTAACCAGTCAGGGGATAACACCAGCCAGTCTGGGAAGTGGTTGTTGAGCACATGTACATTGCATGCACCCAAATTCTCCAGGCCAGAGCAGCGGAGGAATGGGTAGGTGTGCTGTATGTAATGTTGTGGGGTGGCAGGTCCAGAGCTGTTTGTAAAGGCGTAATCTTGGGGCAGGAGGAAGGCTCTTCCATGAGGTCACCACCCATCTGTTTCTGCCTGAGAACTGTCCGTTGGGAGCACTGCAGAGCAGGAACCCAATTCAAAGAGCTTCAAGCCAGAAATGCGGTGAAACCCATGTGAGCGGGCAGCAATGTCTGAAAGCCCTGCTCGTGCCCCGGCTCTGCAGCTGAGGGGCGAGCGCTGGGTTCCTCATGTGGTGGCCTCAGATGGTCCAACTTAACCCCTCCTCTGAGTAATCATTTTACTAGCTGGAGCTGAGGGCAGGGATGGGGAGGAGGGTTCAGCACGCCCTGGTTTGGGGACAGCCGTTGTGTTGTTGAGGGAGATGGTGTCTGCAGCTGGTCCCGTCAGCTCACATCTGTCGTCCTCCTGACCCCCAGGCCCGAGAGGGATGTACCTCCTGGGAGAGCGTTTACTGCTGCTGTGCTTAATAAAGGTGGGAGGAAAGGGCCTGTTTGTAAAATTTGTAATACTTGAGCAGTTCTGCAGGAAATAAAACAGGCCTTTCAAACTTAGGAAAAGTCTTGGCTTAAGGAAAGATGAAACCCTGATGATCTGAGAAGTAGTAACCTCTGGAGTGCTGTGCTTATTCCTTTGTTCTGGAAAGTGACTTAATTCATATTCAGAAGCCTGGTTTTATTCTTTACTTGTAAAGCTGTATCAAAATGCCATTGTGTTTTGACTTTCAAATGAAGGATTGCTTTATGGATATTGCAAAATTAAAACCATTTTGTTATCAACTGATAGCCACCTTTCAGGCATATGGAAAACGTTTTTTTGTGCTTAATCCTAAATATGCCTTAATTCAAAGCTCATAATATTCATCTGGACAATTATCAGATGAGCTTTTATAACATTTTGCTTTTATCTATTTTTATTACTCTGCCAGTTGATTAATAGGAGCTGATTGATTCAGGCATCTTGCTTTGCTTTGGAAGCAATTTCGTCCATCTTATTCATAGTTAGTTGTTTTTTAAAAAAAAATCTTATCTAATGGCTCCTCCTTGTGTGTCGTCTTTTGACTGGCTGGAAAGAAGAACAAGTACTGGCATGGGTTTCTCTGGGGCTAGTTTTCCAAGGCATCATTTCTCAACTCCGAAAATGCATCTTTGGCAAAGAATGGGCACATCCTTCTTGGGAAGGAGCAAATGGAGCGTCACACAAAGCATTTAATTCTGGGATGGAGCAGAGATCGAGTCATTCACAGTGTAGTCACTTGAATTGTACACATCCTTTGCTTAGTCAAGCATGAGTGTCAAGGCTTAGGAAATTTAGATATCTATTTAAATAGTAACTTGTGTGGCTGTCAGAGCTTTCAGAGCTGCTTCTGTACAGGTAGGTTCAGCCAGTTCGAACCCTCACATTCTCCTTGACTGTCAGAGCATTTTATTTTGAACAATGTCACATTCATTTGGAAAGCGTTAGTAGTTATACACAGTTTCTGGTTGTTTAAAAAATAATCTTCATCTATTTGTAGCTTAACTGAGTACCTCTTACAGTAGAAGCAGTATCTTCATGAAATGTTTTTAAGTGTAAACAGACAAATGCCAGTTCTCATTTGGAAAGGCAACTCCTTTGTTCCGTGTTTGGCACAAGCCAGACTGCAGATGAAGAAAGTGGCGATGCGTCCTTCTTGCAGCGTCAGGTGTTGTGCTGGCAGGTGCAGCAGAGCAATAATACATGAAGAACAGGCAGCCTTTCCCAGAACTGCCTGGCCTGCTTGTCAGCTGATGAGGAGGTGATGATTTTCATTGTTTTGGTCGGCCAAAGGCACCTTTCTCTTTTCCTCCCACAGATTTCAAGAGCGGAGTTCTTCAATGTTCACAGCAGACTTGATGTCTCTGAGCACCCGTAACACATGGTGTCCTCTTGACCACTGCTGTAATCATGTTTTAGATCAAAACTGACAGTTTTTCTATAATACCTGATCCTTCCTTGTGCATTTGCAAGACAGAGCCTGGCCTTTCTGTCTCTCCCAGGCCCTGTCTCATCTGGTGTGCAGAACAAGTGTTTGTAACATCCTCTCTGTCCCTACCTCTCTGCTACCACTATCCAAATTTTGCAGGAAGAGCACTTTTTTGCTTTCTTTTGGGCCACTCCAGCAGACAAGTTTATCAAGGTAGATACAGGAAGGCAAGGAATAGAGTGGAAAAAGTATTTGAACTTGATGACCATGGTCTCTCCTCACCCTGAGCAGTGCTTTAGAGTAATCCATGAGTTCAGGTACTCTTCTTGCATGTGTTTATTTCAGTCCTCCCACTAATGCCTCTGCGTATTGGTAGAATTTGAAAGATACTTCCCACTGTATGTGTGCTCAGCCACCAGTCTGTCTGTGCAGATTGGTGAATACTTCCCTTCATACAGGGGAAGAAATGAGAGATCCCTCCATGCTCTGTTTCACGTCTAGCACGTTGCCAGTGGTGTTGCAACTTGGAGAAACGTGTCCCGTGTCTGGGGCTGTTCTTCCAGGGAGTTTCTAGTGCTCAGTTGCTGTCCGTTCCCCCGGATCCTGCCCTTTCCCTTCCTTGCTCAGGGTGACATCCTGCACGCTGTGTTTTTGCTGAGATCTGGTGTAATTCAGATCTCTAGTCTTCATTCCAGCAGACTTCCCAAAGCATTTTTTTGTCTTCCTTCTCCACTCAAAAGCAGGACAAAACTGGAGAGAGCTGGGAAAAGCAGATCTGGACCATTTGCTTTCCGAGCTTTTAAGAGCAGTGCAGCAAAGAGAGGCAGTATTATTCTTCGTAATGCCTGACGTGCAACATCCTACAAAGCAATTTGTAGTCTCTCTTTGTGGAAGCACACCAAACCAGCACAAGCAGAAGTCGCTGTTGTTAGTTGTCTGCAGAGGGCCAACAGTGCCTGGCCCTGCCACCGTCCCTCACAGGCTGTGCAGGCATTAGCACCAACTTTGCCGTAGCCTGTGTCTCAGGAAAGTTCCCTCACAGCATGGTGATCCTTACTGTTTCTTTATAAAATAAGAACTATGTGCACTCAGGGAGCACTCCAGCTGTTACAGCGTGGGGACACGTGTTCATTTTCCCTCCAGCTTCTGGCCTTTTATCAGCAAAACTGAGAAATATAAGTTACGTAAAATTACACTTGCCAAAAGCCCGTTTGCGCACTTGCAGTCAGTGTTCAAATTGACATACAGAAGTATATGGCTGGGAAGATAGAACTAAATTTTGGTCGTCTTCCTTGCTACAACTTAGCACCATTGCAGAAGAGTGAAAGGAAAGCTAGATATTGCCTTGATTTTCTAGTAGTTTCTCTTCAGTTTGTAATACCTCTATGTTTTCATATTCACTGCACCTGTTTTGTACTTCTTAAAACAATTTTTGTGTTTTCCTGCAAGACACTGTCCCACTCTCTCTGTACTAACATGAACTCTCATCTTGTAAACTCTTTTTTAAGAACTTAACTATAAGTCTGTGAATTGTTATTGTACCCCGAGTGAATTGTATATTTAAATAATTGCATTATGTTAATTTTAGTTGTTGCTCTTCCATTCTTTTAATTCCTTACCAATTGTTCTGCTCTAGATCAAAACCAGGCTCTTCGGCTGTGTCTGGGCAGCACTGCTGTTGGAGCCCAGTATGGAGCTATCTCTGCTCTCAGTATCAACAATGACTGTTCGAGGCTCCTGTGTGGCTTTGCCAAAGGACAGGTAATTCCCGTGCGATGAGACGTTTCAGCGCTTGGTCCTTACTGAGGAGAATGTCCAGAGGTGACAATGGCTCCAAGCCAAGCACACTTAGTGTGTACCTGGTTTTGTGCTGAGAAGCAGCATGCATGGCGTCACCTGCCCAGAGCTTTTTTGGCCGGCTGATTCTGCATCCAGTGAGCTAACTCAGATGGTTCGGGGTAGGTTTCTGTGTATTAAATGTATAATGCAGAATATAGGGAAGGATTCAGTTAATTGTGGCTCGTTGTGACACAAGTGTTGCTCCTGATAAACTGAAATATGCAGTGACACACCAGGACAGTCAGCTTAGTCTTTCTAGGTTGCATTGTGAGATCTGTGCTTCGTGTTTAAAGCTAGTTTTTACTATGGTGATGACTTGAAATTCTTGAAACTCCTATCGAGCCCCAAAGTTCATTTTTACTAATACTTCTATTGTATGATGGAAGCAACATAGCTTTTGAATGCAGGGGAAGAACGGTTTGAGTCTGCTGTTGCAGTTTTATGCCCTTCTCTGAACCTCAAGAGAGAAAGCAATACCTGGACAAGAGCGATAGGACTATAAAACTAAATCAAAATGGCTAGAAGTTAACTTAGTAAGTTTTAGAAGTCCGTTTTCTCTTAAGTTTAATTTCCCTTTACTCCTTTGGATTTCAGCTTCATTCTAGATAAAACACGCTCTGTGCCCTATGATAAGGCTAAATGACACTGCTCCAGACCATGTGGAAATACAGATTTGATCCATGCAGAGCAGTGGCCAGTTCTAAATGATACCCAGATAAAATATTTTGGGGCAGCAGTTCTAAAATACCTGATATATGAAGCTTTGATAGATAGATGATTTATGGAACCATGTAAAATAAAAAGATTCAAATTGTAATCTGAGCTCTTCTTGGCTAAATATTCCACAGTTATGCAATCAGTAATTTGGCACTTGCTGCTTCTTAGCTGAGAAATTGCCTGAATTTAATATCCAGACACAAGCCAGGCTCTGCACTCCTACCTGACCCGTCA
Source organism: Trogon surrucura (assembly GCA_020746105.1). NCBI lineage: Eukaryota > Metazoa > Chordata > Aves > Trogoniformes > Trogonidae > Trogon > Trogon surrucura. Next base: position 19,772,549 of record CM036625.1, on the reverse strand, counting down.
TGCTGAGCAAACTCAGGAGAAGAGGAGTGACAAGGTTCGTGGTAGCCATGGGGATGCTTGAGTTTTGCCAATGATTGTTGGCAGAGATTATTCAACTGTTCACTAATTCTGTGAGAAATGCATTGAACCACTCAGACCGGTGTTGTGTGGTAGCAAAGTTACCTTATGTTCTTTAATTGTGTTATCAGGCAGATAGCTGTGAGGTGAGTGAGTTCAGGCGGGTGGCTAGAGCTCACCGAAAGGGCATGATTCAGAGTTGTTACAATAACTAACATTGTCAATGAGAGTATAAGTCAACTGCTTGTAAAAACAGGGTAGGAACAGATTTCAGATCACTCTTCTGTGATATGAAGACCTTACTAATCCAGGATGACATTGGGAATATGGAAATTTATTGATATACTAACACACAAGGTGATGGAGAGAATGTGTACTGAGAACAGTCTGCTTGCAGATCACAATGTGGGATCTGGCCAGTGGGAAGCTGCTACGATCAATAACAGATGCCCATCCACCAGGAACAGCCATTTTGCACATCAAGGTAACAAACACTACATGTACTCCTTGTGTACTACTTGGTTTTTATTCTTTAAGGCATACTTGTGTTCAGTCAGATGCATTGACTTTCCTTGTGTAATACTTTCAGATTTATAGATGACAAGCAGCTACCTAGGAGCTATATGGTGGTAGCTTGCAGAGGTGAGACAAATGAGCAGAATTTCTATTTAAAAAGAAACTGAGTATTTTGAGGGCTGAAATAATAGTATCAGGTGTGAACTGTACTATAACAAACAACAGTTCTCTATTACAACTTTTCTATCTGATCCCAAAATCTATGAAGAATTACTTGCTAGAATACATTTCTCTAAAACTTACAGTGGTGTGAACTGATACATGATTTTACAACTTCAGACTTAAACAGTAGCTCTTTTAACTACTTTAAGTAGCTCTGTAAGCTTGAAAGTACCTTCTGTCAGCAGTCTTTCAAATAACTTGTTGGGAATGTTTGCCTTGAAAGAGAAATCATCTGTGTCTTCTTGGTCAACACGGTATTGTCATCGCACATAGATATTCATATCTGATTTTGTGCACGGCTTTATTTTACATGCACCTCTCTTACCAGAGCGTAAAGCTCCTGGGCAGCCTGGTCAGAGCGGTGACTTTGGTGCATCACTCAAACTCTACTGTCACTTCTCCTTTCCTGAACTTTGCTGAGACATCCCAGACCCATACAGTGTCACGTGTGGAACTGGTGTAGAGGGTGCTATGGGGTGTGTTGCTCAAGGGCAGGTTCTTCTGATTGGTCTGACCTGACTACCCAAAAATGTTTTGTGGGAGTGGAGGTGCCCTCTTACTGCTGTGTTTTCCATGCTTCCATCTCTGCTGTCTTTGCTTCGTGCATAAAGATGAATATTCCCCTGGGCCAGGTCCTCTGCTCTTAGTGCCCCCCTTCTCTAACTCATGACCTGTACCATGGCAGTACCAGCACTGAATACACCAAGGCTGCTGTACAGCCCAGTTGCTTGTGCTGCTGGATTCTGGGTTGTAAAGGCCTCCAGAAAGGTGCCTTGGCTGTGGCCCTTTCTTATGTAGATTATTTGGTATCATTAGGAGTTCTAGATGTTTCTGAATTTGGTTTCGAACTGCAGCCTCTTCACCAGCTCTGGCATCAGCTTATGGGCTTGAGGCTCTGAGCTGTTCTAGCGGCGGCGCAGGTTTCGGTGTGTTGTAGTTCTGAGCTGCAACAGAAAGTAATGGGACTTCAGTAACGAATTCCAGCAATAGGGCTTGCTGGAGGGGTGAGGATGAAACACAGAGCCTTGCTTTTTTTGCATGTCGTAAAAAAACCAGTAATTGTCTCAACTCTGTATGTTAAAGGTGTCTTTCAATGCTTGTACTTTTGTGTGCTGTTAATAATGCTGTAGCTACATTTTTGTATTATTTTTTGTTTACTTCATAGTGCCACTTTTAATCTAATTATCTGCTCAGTTTACAGATGACCCGACGCTTGCAATTTGCAATGACAGTGGCGGCTCCGTGTTTGAACTGTCATTTAAGTAAGACAATAACTCTTAACACTCACAGAAAGTACAGGAAACTGATGCTGGGTCATAGTTTCTAAAACTTAAGTGGAAAAACCCACTGGAATCAATAAAGCTACTGTCTGACTGTTGAAAGTGTAACTTAAGGCTGCAGTATTATTTCACAGCAGAAGCAAGATGCTCTCTGGCAGTGTAATAGTCAAAGAAGAGCCTTAAGTTATTAAGGTATCAGTGTATTGTACAGAATCTTGGCATTCCTTGTGGGCTCTTAGTAGTGTCATAAAAGTGCTGCCTCTTGATTTTCCTTGTTTTGTTAGTGAGAGCTGCCTTCCAGTAACTGCTCATTTTCTTCTTGGTCTCTTCAAGAGGAGGAGGGACAAGGAGTAAGGATTGACAGTCTAGGGGGTCTGATCATGTCCAGGAATTTCCAGAACTTTACTGTTAAGTAAGATCTTAATCTTACAGAGTTCCTGTCTGTATCTGGGCAAACAGGAATGGGACTACTTCCAGTGACACACACGAAAAGTGATCCCTGGGGCTGCATAAAGGACTTTTAAAAGACACTGTTTATGAAGGATCACTCTTGAGATTTCAGGAGGTTGTTGGGCTGATATTTTCTTGATAGCTGGCCACCAAATTGATTTCTCTTCTTTGCAGGAGGGTTATGGGAGTGAGAACGTGTGAATCTCGCTGTCTCTTCAGTGGCTCAAAGGGGGAGGTGTGCTGTATTGAACCATTACACGCAAAAGTTGAGCTGAGAGACCATCCTATCACCCAGTATTCGCTGCTGGCCATGGCCTCCCTAACAAAGGTAGCTTGCTACTTGCAGAAAGTTTTGTGTGAGAAATCACAAAGAAGTTTTCTAGTGTATACTCAGATGTTTTATTTCACCTTTTTGTTTTTCTTGAAGATACTGGTTATTGGCCTGAAGCCATCTCTGAAAGTGTGGATGACCTTTCCCTACGGTCGTGTGAGTAATGAAGCCAAACAGCTGCTTTTTGGGTTATGGCTACAAACAGTTCCTAGGGGATGAGATTAGGACCAGGTGTTTGGTATCGCTACTTTATCCACACGCAGTAAACTCTGCTTTCTGGAATTGCAGTGATAATCTGTAGGTCTGACGTGTGTCGATGGTGAACAAAGAGGGGGTGAAGATGCTGAATTTCTCCAACAAGTAGGAAGGGAGGAACGCAGCGGCCCCTCAGCTTACTGTCTTCCCTGCTACAGCCTGGCTGCCCTCATACGTTGCCCTGTTTGGCTACAATCAGCTGGGACTTTTTGCTGTTGCTTTACATAAGAGCTATACAATAGAACCTTTAATTGCAGGGACAGAAACAAAGTGGCATTAGAACACTAATCAGTTTTTTTAAGTCTTGATTATTTGCTTTCACTAGCTGCTGGTATAGTTCCTCTTGGAAAAGAAGCTGGGGAATAGGTGGGATACGTTGTGAGAATTGGAGACAAGGCTGCTAGCAAGCTGCAGCTTGTTGTAGTCTGTCAATCCGTGTGAGATTGGATCTACATTAAGCAGCCAGGACACAGGTTTTGTTCTGAGTGGCCTTCTGCTTTGCCAAGAGACACGCGTTGCCCCTGAACCAAAGAGCACAAGTTACTACTCGTCTGCCAGCAGAGCAGGAAATTGCTTTGCAGCCTGTGTGCGTACATGGCAAAGTCCGTGAGTAGCAGCTGATGGACAACGTGTGTCCTGGAGCTGAGGTTGTGCCTTGTGTACCCTCAGTATTGGCTGTGCTTTTTGTCTTAACAGATGGACCCTTCTAGTGTCCCTCTTCTGGCGTGGCACTTTGTGGCTGTACAGAACTCTGTGAACCCCATGCTTGCATTTTGTCGAGGAGACGTCGTTCATTTTCTTCTGGTAAGCCTTGGATGTTTTACGCTGCTTTTCAGATAGTGAAGTCTTATTCACATGTTCGGTTGACTGATCCTGTCTCCGTGGAGGTGTGGTACCTCTGCGTGCTGGGGATGTCTGCAGCTTGTGATCACCCCGTTGGTCATTGCTCTTCAGCAAGCAGAGGTGCCCTTCCCTGAGATTCTGGAGGCGTGAGCTTTGTGTGTTCCAGAAGTGTTGATCTGCAGCTTATCTCATTTCTATTGGAGGTAGAAGAAAGTGGATTGTTTTCAGGGAGATCATGTGAATTTGAGATAGCATTTTATTTTTTACTTTAAAAGATGAGTCTATAAAAAACTTACATGAGCCACCTTGAACAGCTTTCAGGTCCTGTTGGCATGTGACTTTAAAACATGCTACTCATTCTGTTTAGATCTGCGAAGTTACACACACAGATAGGGTTGTTTGAAGATGATTTCATGTCTGATTTCAGTATGAGAGGAATATCCAGGCTTCAGAAAGTATGTCATTTTGGCTTTGGAGTACGAACTTTGTTTCCTGGCTCTGCTGTCGTCTTGGACCTTAAGCTTTGTTCAGGCAGCCAGACATTGTGTTGTCTGGATTGAGTCCTGTTTCTCCTTTGTCTTCTCTCTTGGTAAACTTCAGGAGAAAGAATAGACCGTATGTTTAATCCCGTCGTGCTGGAGATGCCTGTGCAGGCAACAGCACAAGCCTCTGCATAGATACCCAGCTCCGCTCTGACAAGTGCTGCTCTTCTTAACGGTCACTAAAGAGTAGCTGTGTTACCTCCATTCAGGTCTCTCTTGTTGCACCTCAACTTGTCAAAATGTAAAAAACCCCACTTATTTGTGGAATGCTTTCTTTAATAATGATGAATTAAGCAGGTTTCACTACATTCTATAGTTCTGACCTGTATGAGCAGAGAGAACCCTTGACTGGGAGTTGTCATGCAACATCTTCCTTCAATTGAGTGTTCCAGTGGGCTGATCCCCTTGGGAGTCAGCGAATGAGAGTCAGTTCTTCTTCAGTGCTCTCTGTACAAATGCTGGTGGTTTGTGCCCCTTTTAGAGACCGAGTTGCTTTATATAATACATAAGGTGAGGCAGGGAGAAACGATTCCTTTAATGCATCTAGTCCCAGCTTGTTTTACAACATACGAATCTTGGAGTGTAAATAAATGATTTAAAATTGATCCAGCAGAGGATATAGATTTTTAGTGCCCCCTGGTCGGAGCTGTACATGAGTGCTACTAGGAATACATTAGCAAGTGAGACATTATGCTCTGTTTGAGAAGCGTTTGTGGTGCTGCTGCACGCTCAGTGTGCTTGTGTGAGGAGAGCTCCAGGCTCCTGGAGGTGGTGTGGTGCCCTCTGGGAACAAAAAGGTTGACTTGAAGAGTCTTTGAGCTTGTGTCAGCCAGGTCTGATTTTCTTTTCAGGTGAAGAGAGATGATACTGGTGCAATACATGTCACTAAACAGAGGCAGCTTCATCTACACTATGACCTCATCAACTTTACTGTAAGTGTTAATAGTATCATAGATCTGTTAATTTTATTTTTTTTCTCTAGTTTTCTTATAAATGTATCTCAGTAGCCCTTAGTTCTACACTGTTGGCCTTAGAAATGTAGCATACGAAGTGTCTGTGTTTATCTGGGGTTAGCTAACTGAAAGTATCCTTAAACTTGGGACTCACTGGAAAATCAGCACCAACCATATCCTGGGATGCATCAGGAGGAGTGTGGCCAGCAGATCAAGAGAGGTGATTCTGCCCCTTTACTCTGCTCTTGTGAGACTCCGCCTCAAATACTGTGTCCAGTTCTGGTGTCCCCACCATAAGGGGGACATAGATCTGTTGGAATGAGTCCAGAGGAGGCCACAAAGATGATGCAGGGGCTGGAGCACCTCAGCTATGAGGACAGGCTGGAGGAGCTGGGATTGTTCAACCTGGAGAAGAGAAGACTCCGAGGGGACCTTATAACTGCCTTCCAGTGCCTGAAGGGAACCTACAGGAAGGCTGGAGAGGGGCTTTTTACAAGAATATCCAGTGACAAGACAAAGGGAAATGGATTTAAATTGAAGGAGAATAGGTTTAGATTGGATCTTAGGAAGAAATTCTTCAGTTTGAAGGTGGCCAGACTCTGGAATGGGTTGCCCAGAGAGGTTGTGGATGCCCCCTCCCTGGAGATACTCAAGGCCAGGTTGGATGAGGCCTTGAGCAACCTGGTCCAGCTGAGAGGTGTCCCTGCCCATGGCAGGGAGGTTGGAGTAGATATCTCTAAGATCCCTTCCAACCTAAGCTATTATGTGATTCTGTGATGACTCTGATGGACTTGCCCGTTGTCTAGAGGTGTTTTCTGTGACAAAGGTTCTTTGTAATTTTTCTCAGTGTTAAAGCTAATACTCCAGAAGGAGCCTTCCTGTCTTCACCTGTGCAGTTAGTGGTGGGTGCCGTTGTGATGTGACTGGATACAGTAACAAAGCTATTGGCCATCCTAGAACTTCCGGTGTTGATATGGCCAGAGTCTGTCTGGTTGGCCTCTGATTGTGTGTGCTCTGCTTAAGTCTGCCATTTGTTGGGTTTTTTTCAGTGGATAAACTCACGGACAGCAGTGCTTCTGGACAGCGTGGAGAAGCTGCATGTTATAGATCGTCAGACACAGGAGGAGCTGGAGACTGTAGAGATCTCAGAAGTACAGCTAGTCTACAACAGCAGCCACTTCAAATCGCTGGCCACGGGAGGCAATGTCAGCGAAGCCCTGGTAGGCACAAATGATCTGCTTGTGTTAGTTCACTTTGTTTCAGATACGCCCTAAGTGGAAGCCTGGTGCTTTGGAAAAAAGCCTTTTAGAAGCATCTCAGAAATCATACATGGCATTAAGGTGGCCAGCCAACAGACAGTTCACGTTTCCTATTGTGCATGGATGTTCTTAGGAGCTGCTCTTATGTTACCAAGCTTTGGAATGCTCTGTACAGGAGAAAAGCTGACATGCTTTATTCTTCAGAAGATATAGCCTGTATTTTCTACTTCGTATGTCACAAATACTCAGCTGTAGCAGTGCCTGCACAGTACGTGTGTTCCCTGCCCTTGTCTCATAGGTTGTCATGCAGGGGTAGAGAGGATGAGACATGGTACCCATGCTTCTAGATACTGCTCTTCTTTCTTGTTTGAAGTAAACGAAACCATCCAAGCTAGTGGAAGTTATAACACTTCTAATGCTGTGTTTTCTGCTTTTTCCTCTCTTACTTATTTTGACTTTCCTGCTTGTTTATTTTTATTGGATCCTGGCCCATAGGTGTCTGGATGTGTTTTATTTCTGAAGCAGATGTTCATTTCAGTGGTTCCTGATAGCTCGTGTACCCCACCTGTGCCTTCCGCAGCAGACTCACTTTGATGTGGTGTTTGCATCGCCATAGCATTGTGGAGGGTTTTCCTTGAAGTCATGGTTTTGGGACGAGCTATCGTTTTCAGTAGAAAATGAGTTAGTTTATTTTGGAAACAGTTTGCCAGAGTGTGTGTAGGAAAGAGTCTTCCATCCTTGCATTTGTACCTCCCAGTGCTTCGCCACAGATAGCCCAGGGGTTCTGAAATTCTGCAGCTGGATGATGTAATTCTTACTCAGTTCTGCTGTAGTCCTGTGAGACTTACTGGCCGAAGCAACTAGCAGAAGGTTCATGTGGGTCTGTAGTTTGGATCTGCGATTTCAAGCCCAGCATGCGGTCACGAGACAGCTCCTGATCCCCAAGAAGTATCTTCAGTGCAGGGTGGTAGGATTTCATAAAAGAGACCTGTCATGGTTCCCTTTGAGCACCAAAGAACAGAGTGTGTCGCTTCCAGTCTGAATGACCAGATCTATGAGGAGTCTTTGCAGCCTCTAAATCTCCATAGCTGCTGCTTATCTGCTTTCACTGTTTTATCTGCTTCGCACTGCTGTCATTGCTGTCATTCTTTCTGCTGCAGATGCATACTGAGGAAGAAAGAGTCAGAAGGTGGAGTCGAGTCTAAGCTAGTTTAGACTAGGTATGGAATGATGATGATGTGGAATAGAGCACAGCTAGAGACTGGCACTAGGGTTGTTTACGAACTCTCCTTATTAGGGTATGTCATTATTCAGAGCCTTTCACCCAATTCCAGACCCTCTGCAGTGTCCTGTGAGGACTTCTGGTGACCTCCATCAAAGCTGGAGACATGTGGCTTGAAAAAACGATGGGCCCGAATAAGCGCTGCTGGTTAAAATGCCGCTGTGAGTCTAGAAAGGACTCCTGCCTAATTCACAGGCTGTAAGTGGCAGATGAGATCTGAAGTGCATGATGCCATTTTGAAATACTGAGGATATGAAACAGACAGTGTCTTTTCCTACATTTCAGGAGGAATTATAAGACAAACTACTCCTGAGCAGTTGAGTCAAGGACTTGGACACTTGGGAAGCTTTTTTTTTTTTTTCCCCCTCATGGCTCAGAAGATCAGAAATATTCCTTTTTCTGTTCTAGTTCTGCACATGCTCTGGAAAGCAAATGCAAGATGAGGCTGCTACTCCCTTAAATATTTTGGTTTGAGAGGTGCCTGTGTTTGTGGGTGAAGATTGTCAGAGCCCATTCTAGTGCAGCATCTAAAGAAAGATGCAGGGAATATCTGTGGCTTCAGCCGTAGGTTCTGTGCTGAACAGGTTGAAGTGTTATTACAGCAGTCCCTGAAGTAGACACAATTTTCAGCAGCAGGAGGAGACCTTCCTTACCTGCTTCCGTACCTGACCAGACTGAGAAAAGTAGAGAACAAACAGCTCTGGCCTGTGTAACCAGCAGTAGAGCGGGAAGCAGGCACTGCCCATGCACTGTGGTAAAACCTCAAGTTTTGTTGCCATCCTCCATTTCTCACAGTGTCAACGTGCCCATGTGCGGCCTTTTGAACACCAGTTACTGGCTTTCAAACTTCCGTTTGTAGCAACTCTCACTTCAGTGATATTCTTCCCATCTGTGTCTCCTACACGTTTGAGGAAGATTTGTGAAAAAGCAGATGGTTAGGGAAGAGCCCCCATGACATTTTTTTGCACCTGAGGATAGACAGAGAGCACAGCTTCGGGGTCCTGATGATTCCGTCGGGTTTTCTGGGCGACCAGAGCTCAGCAGCACTTTAAGCTGCATTCACAAGCAGGAGGGAGTGACAGCAGAGCTTTTTTCCCTTACTACTACCCAGCAATCTGTGGTGTTCTCTCCCAGTCCTTGTTTTCATTTCTGAATGTTCAGGTGTGTATACCTCTTGGGAAATTTTACAAAACCAAAAAGCAGTTTTACTTGCCTGTGATTTTTCTCCCTGTAGGCATTGGTTGGAGAGAAAGCTTGTTATCAGTCCATCAGCAGCTGTGGTGGTCAGATCTTTTACCTTGGAACTAAGGTAATTGTGGGGAGTTTTTAATAAAACTATGGGGTATTCACTGTTGACAGTAGCTCAGCTTCTGGAGAAGGGCAGTTTTTTTGTTCTGTGAAGGTGGGAGTCAGGGATGGGTTCTTTGTGCGTTTGTGTTGTGGGATTAAAGAAATGTGCAATGATTTGGTTTTAGCTGAGCTGTGGCCTAAGTAAGACTTTCATAGTTTCACAGTATCCTGGTTCATGCTGCTTCAGGGTAGGCTTAACTTTACTGGCATCTCTTCTGTCCTAAGCTTCAATTTCTCTGTTCTAAATGTACTAGTGAGTAAACAGAAGAAAATAAGACGGCAAGGAACACTAGACTCTGTTGCATGTAATGATACAAAGAATATCCAGTTCACTTTTCCTGTCATGCAGTGGCCCCTGGGGTGGAATGTTGAAGTAGGGGAAGAAGTGAGGGATGGTATCTTGGAGCAGATGGGTTGTAAGGCTTTCTAAAGGATGTTTTCTGTTAAGTATAAACATGCAGTTTGTTCCCGCTATGCCAAGCTTGAGGGTTGCTTTACTTGGCTTCATCTGTACCAACATGCTCTGGTGGGTCTGTGGGATAGCACAGGCTGCAGGAGCTACTGTAAGTAAATAACTTTTCTTTTTTTTCCCTTTTCTAGTCTGTTCATGTCATGACATTGAGAAGCTGGAGAGAGGTACGTTGAGAGGAAAACTTGTACAGCTTTGTAGATTTCAATTGCTTAAATATAGCTTGAGAGGAGGGAGGGGACATGTTCTGAGCACATCTTGAAGCATGTTCAGGATCCCTGATTGACTACACACAGCCAACACTGTCAGTGTGTTGCTTGTCGTGATGGGACACTATGGGGCTCCTGCTTGCAGAAACTTGCAGGCTGGATGGAGACCTTGTTCTCTCAAGCACAACATAGCCCTCTGCTGTGTTTCAGCTTCTGTTAATGAGACAGAGTTAGTGCAATGTATGACTTCAGAGGACTGTATGAGTATAAACCTTCTGTTTGCCAGAGAAGCATACAGGAGTGGAAGTAAATCTGGTTCACTGTGTTTTTCTCCAGCTCCTGCAGAAACTACATCATAAAATCTATCAAAGACTACTTAAAAAGTTCATTGGATTTTTTAGATCCTTGTTTCTGTGGATAGGATATTTTTTCTAGAACATAATTTCTCTGACAGCTGAAACCCTATCAGTTACCACACTGAAGTTCTTCCTATCTATTTGTTCCTGTCTTGTTCTTTTAACCTGAGTTAAACAGCAGTTTTTCCTTTCTGAATCATCACTTCACAGTGTGTTTATTCAGTATGTACATGTTCTCTTCCAGACTTTGTTTTGCAAAGCTAAACAAAGGTCTTTCATCATAATTTTGTGAGGTTATGCTCTCATTCCCTTCTTTTTTCATGGTCACTGTTCCCATTCTTTCCTTTTGTCATGGTCGCTGTTCTCTGCACCTTCTTTGTGCTCAGTTGTTTGAACACAGATAAACACTTTGGCACCTGCTGCTCTGGGTAGGGTCTTACACGTCATGATGTTGCCTGCCTGTTCTTCACCTTCTCTGCTAGATACGTCGTTCCTCATCCATCTTTGGGTCTCATTTTGCTGTTCTTTGGCTACATGATGTCAGTGATTTGTAGCGCTCTGGAGATCACCAGTACCGCATAGGCACACTCTGATTTTTGCTGCAAGTTGCTTGTACCTTTGTGCTGCGTCATACTTTTTTAACACAGCTTTAGGGGCGATTCTGTTGTGTCTGTCTGTGTGACCTGCTGTCTGGCATCGTGTGTTGACAGTTGGTCATCAGCAAACTTCATTAGTCAATGCAACTTGTGCCAAGTTGACAAAATCATTATGTAGAAGGGAGCTTCAAGGCTGATTCTCAAGGAACTCCAGTCATCATTTCTTTGCAGTCTCACATTTCTCCTTTAAACAGTGACCTTCATCATTTTTCCTCTTACCTGCTTTATGACTCTTGTACTCATTCATGATTGTAAGCTCCTGCACATGACCTTCTGTCAGTACCTTTAATAAAACATGAGCGGTTCAGTTCTATTGAACTTTTTTACAGTTGTTCCTTTTAGTTACCAAGATCACTTTCCTCTGCTGGCTTTCCCTCCAGCCATTCACTATTGACTTTGGTTCAGTAAACTGTTAGTCAGGAGTCTTACTTTGACCCGTGCTTTCATGTGCTGATTTTCCTGGAATTCAGAAGTCAATCAATGTAACATTTTGACCAAACATACCAAGACTAGAGGCGCTCGACCTTGTGTACTAATAATTTCTTAAAGCAGAAAACACTTGTGATCTACTTCAATCCTTGTTGACTGTGAGCTCAGGAGAAAATAAAGGGTAGGATGAGTGTACCCTTATGCTGAAAGCACGATGGATTTTTTTGTCGTGCTCTAAGTGATAAGGCAAGGGTGGTGAATAGACAACTTTTAGTCTTTGTGATTGCAGACACTCGCTGATGCTGTGCGTCACCATCCATGAAGCATCTGACCTAAAATATAGCACACAAAGACTTGATGTACTGGGGCTTGACATTTCTTAGTCTTTTTTAACTGCCCAGCAGAAAATGTACATATGAGAGAATCTTTTTGCGATATACTGTTCTTTACTGCAATGTGTTGAGAGCTCCTGAGGTTTCCTGCCCCCTTGCTATCATAGATCATGACCCACTACTGGGGAGTGCTGGTCTTTTAAATGGAAGGGGATCATCTTTTCTGTAGTACTAAGGTCCAGTATTACTTTTTATTTCAGCGAGTTGACCACCTTCTGAAACAAGAGCGTCTCACTGATGCCCTGGCTCTTGCTTGGTCTTTTTATGAAGGTAAAGCAAAGGCTGTAGTAGGTAAGTTTGTTGTTGTTTCTTTAGTTGAAACTGCTAAGGAGGGTTTTAAACCTATGCATGTACAGAAATTACTTTTTTGGAGGGGTGAAGGGGAGGGAAGATAATTCAATTGGAGAAGAGAAGGTAGGGTGTACGGCTTGGGGCTTGACAGAACCAACATGTTTGCGTGGATGGGTTTGGTTTTTTTTAGAGTCATAGTCCCTTTAGCAGCCTGCTGTTTCCAAATGAAAATCAGACTTGGCCTGTGTTGTGACTCCTATCTTTGTTGTGACTCCTGTCACTTTGCCGTGAAGGTGGTGGATCCAGGTATTGAATATCTAGCCTACTGAAATATTCCTGAAGGTCATGCGTGACCTGTAGGTAATTTTTAGTGTGATGTTCTGTCAGCTCTGCCAAGCAGGTACTTCCATTCAGGTCTCCTCTGACTATACACCTGACTGAAAGAACTGCTGGGTTTTGACATCATGTTTCCTTTGAAGGAGGATGCTTTGTAAGCACTTAACGTGTAACGATAACCATGGTAATTATGCCAGAAACCGCCACTTGAACAGTCTGATTTGGACTGGACGCATTGACTTTTCAACAAACAACTTCTGATGGTTTTGGCAGATGAGACTAAAATTCTAAGGATAAGATCCTCCTGCTGAGAAATTGCTAGTATATGGTGGTGTGACTCATTTTAATGCATGGATATAATGCAATTAAGCAGATAATTTATTCAGTATTCAAAGAATTACTGTATTTTTTAATTGGCTTTTAAAATTATTTTTTCCTCTTGTAGTGCACTTAATTCAGCTTCTTTGCATCGAAGCATCCCCCATCAGTTAGCCTCATGTAGACAGTCTTGGACAGCCCTCCATTACTTGTTCTCTCAGTGTTAAAGGGTGCTCAGATCTGTTATTGCTGTTCCTGTGCTGGAACAGCCTTTACATTGGGAGAATATACTCTTCAGAAGAAGAGTAGCTTAAAAGTAGAACACAAAATTGTATATTTAGATATCCTGACCTTTGCATCTGAAGGGTAGTGATGCCTGATTTTTGTATTTCCACTGGTAGCCTAGGCGAGAAAAGCTTCCTTCCCTCTCCCCTGACCTCCACCCTCATTCTTTCTAGGCTTGTCTGGGGACGCGAGCAAGAGGAAAGCAGTCATTGCAGACAGGGTGAGTCACTGGCCTCTTCCTAACTGGATTTTCCTGTATGCTGATGTGATACTGTGTGTGTTCCTGGAAGGAATGGCATCTGTCCTCCAAAAGTTTGTCCGACTAACTCTAGAATGTGTATGTATGCCTCTCTTGCTAAGATTGTGAGCAGGATTTTGAAAGAGACTTGGAAATACTTCTTGGGTGAAGGTAGGGATAAAATCTGCAGCATTAGAAAATCAAAATTATCACCCAGGCCTTGAGACCTCTGATCCCCTCACAGTAGAGAAAACCGTTTTGTAGGTAACTCCAGAGTTTCCTGACCTTTGGTTGGCAAGTGTTCATCAGTATGTAACTTGCTGACTCTCAGGATGGAAACTTTGTTCCATGTATACATGGACATGAAGTAAACTATTCAGCTGATCCTGTTCAGTTGTCAGAGGAACATTTTTTGGTGAAGGGTAAGTTGAAAATACAGAATTGTTGCAATAGTTATTCAGCTGTACTTTGTTCTTCATGTATATTGTATTCACACATAGAGAATTTTTGCTGGTTTAAGATACCATAACTTCAGCTTTGGGTAAAAACATGGCCCTGGTGAGCATCGTGCTTTGGGATGTGTTCATCTGCTGGAACATTTGCTGGCAGAGTCACTGTCATAGTTTCTTGATCAGTTAAAGTTGGTGTAGGCTTCCAGTATCCCTCTGGGCTTCTTCTATGCCATGTCATGCCGCTATCTCTTGGCAGCCTCATCTCCCTCCTCCTCACAGTAATTCATGCCCAGAATGGGGCCAGGGAGTTTACAGTGCTCCCAACTCCTGTGAGTCTGGTAAATGTGCTACCAAGTATGGCCTCTAGTGTAGGATTTGAATGAATTTTCTTTTTTATTGTAATTCAGATGGTTGAAATCCTTCTCCATTATGCTGATCGGTCTTTGAAGAAATGTCCTGACCAAGGAAAAATCCAGGTTATGGAGCAACATTTTCAGGTATGGTGCTCCAGAGGATTCTCTTGTATAGATCTTTTGAATTTTTTAATCAGACTGCTGCAAAACCCACTTAATTTTTGAAAGATATTGCTGTGGTTCCTCTGAACTCTCACTTCTGTCGTGTGCACTAGTGAAATCAGAACTTTAACAGCTCGGCAGCAGGGCAGAACCTGTACACCCTCTGGCCTCTGCAGGAGTGTGACCGTATGAACCAGCACACAGGAAGACCTGTAACTGTGCCAGCTACCAACTGATTCGAACAACTCTTTGATTTCGCTCTCTCTCAGCCCGGCTTCATTTTGTGCTCTGCAGGATGTGCTGTTTGACAGGATTTTTACCAGTCCCTACAGCTTTTTTTATGTTTCTTCCGCAGGACGTGGTGCCTGTCATAGTTGATTACTGCCTCTTACTCCAGCGCACGTAAGTATGACTTAGCAAGCTTGTCTCCCGAGGCAGACCACCGACCCACGTAGGCCTGAGTGGTGTCTCCTAAAATGGCACATGGTTTAGAGGAATTGTATCACATCATCCTCGTATCATGTAGCACATCACAGTTCAGAGAAATGCTTCAAAGCTGACACTGAAGCTGGGGTACTCAGTACTCAAAGAAGAATTTGTCTGAAATTTTCATTGATGTGCTGAGGAAGAAAATTTTGCTTCAAGCTGTTTCTCCCACACTGTGCCCTTAAGAAAGAAACAGCCTTGGTAGATTTACCTGTCGTCATCATTTCGCCTCAGAAAACAGTATTTTTGCTGCAACATCCGTGGCCGATGTATTCTGTGTAGCTGCCTGTAACTTGCATCAGCACAGGAGCTGAACAGGGCATTCAGCTCCTGATTTTGAGAAATACAAAGAAAATGGAATTTTATTTGGAGCCCTCAGAAAGTAGATAAGTAAGGAGATTTTAATGAGATTATGTGATCACTAAACACTTTGTTTCCTCTTAGGGATCTCTTATTTAACCAGATATATGATAAGATGAGTGAGAATTCTGTAGCTAAAGGCATCTTTCTGGAGTGCTTGGAGCCATATATCTTAAGTGATAAGCTGATGGGAATCACAGCTCAGGTGATGAAAGACTTGCTGCTTCACTTTCAAGACAAGAACAGGTTGGAAAATTTGGAAGCCTGCATTGTGCATATGGATATCACCAGCTTAGACATACAACAGGTGAGCTGTTGTACCATATTGAGTTCCTCCTCCTGTCATTGATGCAAGTTTCTTGTGCTTTTAAGCACAGCACAGCATGTGGAAAACAAGGTGTCACCTTTCAGCAGACAAGGCAGAGGTAGTGCAAACCATTCACACTTTTTGGTTGCCAGTTTCTAACAGAACATAGCCCAGTGTCCTCAGGCCCAAATTTAATGTATGTGGGCATTATTTAACATGGCTGTGGCCATCCTGTAACATGCGTGTTCCTATAAACATGTTTCTCTCTCCCAGCTCGTGTCCTGGCGTAGGTTAATGCGTCAGCAGCTGAATGTGTTGGAAACTACTAGTCCGTCAGGATGAGTCTGATATTCACGATCAGTCTATCCTGTTTCCAGCAAGTTACCTAACATCAAAAGCTGAAGGAGCAGAATAAACTGGAGTTGTGTTTGTCGGTTTGGTGCCTGCCAGCCTGCTCTGCTCAGGTGCTCGCTCTTGTGTGACAAAATTAGTGGAGCAAGGAGGTGTTCCTGCTGGGTAGTCCTGTTTTCCTTGGCCAGTTTTTATTCCCACAGTCTGACTTTCCATTCCAAGGAGGGAGCTGCTTGGGAACTTGACAAAGTGACACACTAACCCAACCAAAAGGTGCAGTCAAGGGTTTTGAAGTACTGATTTTTTTTAATTATTATTTTGTTATTCCTTACATTCCTTTATTGTTCATGCAGGTTATCAGTGTTAGTATCTAGACAGTTAAGATTCCATATTTACTGAGCATTATTCCATGGTAAGCTGGATACTCCCTCTGGGGATCTGGTGTCCTTGCAGAGACTGGTTCTGCAGGTGGAAATTCTCCTTCTACTTTAAATTATCCTGTCAGATGATGCAAATACAGGGACAGAGATTGTATTCAAGAGACTGGGGAATGAGAAAACTAAGCTAAAAGGAGCTGAATGTCTCCATTGTACTTTCCATGCTTTGCAGGTAGTTCTTCTATGCTGGGAAAACCGTCTCTATGATGCCATGATCTACGTCTACAACAGTGGGATGAATGACTTCATTAGTCCCATGGAGGTAGGAGCAATGCTCAGTGCAGCGAGTGATTATTTGTGTGTTCTGCACACAGGCTGTAACAGCATTTCAAACCCAATGCGTTACCTTCTCATTCAGTGTGCATATATTCCTGTCTTTATTCATTTCAGGGGAGAAATGATGTATGATATATGCAGTTTATTTGACTAGATGCAGTAGAGGAGAAAAGTAGTTTGTAATTAGTGTGCTTTAGAAAATAAATTTCCCTGCTGAGGTAGCAATGCTCTGCAAAGTTAGAGCAGGGAATTTAGTTGTGTTAATAAAATAAATGGAAAACAAAATCAGCAGAAGAGAATAACACGATGACTTAAGGAGATTGCATTGAAAAGCTGTCTGCAGCTTTGTTGCTGGTGGTGAGCCTGACCTGTGTGTCAGATGTTCTGGGAAATCCCAGCTTTCTGCACAGTGGGGTTAATGAGGCTGTAGGCGTGGGAGGTTCTAGGAACACCTCATACGTTTTTTCCTTCGTGCTGTTCTTCTTCTGCTGGCATCATCGTATATTAGTATGGATTAAAGAGCAATGGAAATAAAGGGTGAACTTCCTTGTGTGCAGAATTCAGAAACAAGGCTAAAACCAGGCCTTGCATGGAGACAGGCTTTATTCTTAGAATCAGAGAACAGTTCAGGCTGGAAAAGACCCTTGGGATCATCGAGTCCAACCACTAACCCTACACTACAAGTTCACCCCTAAACCATCTCACCCAACACCACATCTGAGCGACACTTAAACACATCCAGGGATGGCGACTCAACCACCTCCCTAGGCAGTCTGTTCCAGTGTCTGACCACTCTTTCCGGGAAGAATTTCTTCCTAGAGCTTGGGTGTGATGTATTGACAGTAAGCAGAGGACTCAGTGCAGTGCTGTAACCGAAGGCCCTATCCCTGCTGCTGCTGGGCATCCTGAAGATGTACCTGATGCACCAACTGCTCATGAAGCCTGTAGCTATAACGTCAAGATGTTTAGTTATGGAAGCACTACTCATGTCTCTCAGTGATGCTGAAGTAGAGAGCTGAGTCCATTTGAGTGTGAAAATCTTAATCTGCACATTTTTTAGCAGTTATATTCTCATTTGATTTTTTGCAGGAAGGAGACTCTTCGGGTGTTTTGTTTTTAAAAAGGACTTCTGGAAATCTCTCTGTACATTAGCTTTCCTGCTTTCTAGACCTAAGTATTTAGATGAATCCTCATTCTACATGCCCAGACTAGAGACTCTGCGGTGACCCTTCTAGGTTAGGCAGGCTGAAGGTTTGTGTAATCTCTGGTGGCAGCAGATTCAGGAACAGGAATTTGAGTTGATCAATTATGCTCTGATGGTTACTTCTGACTACTGAACATTCCTTTTCTTTTTTAAGTCTGGCCTGTGCTTAGGGTTAGTTCTGATTGAATGAAGACTGTTCTCTAATACATGATAACACCAGTTGGGAAAAGCATCCTTTTGACACATCTTGGTGTCCTCTGGGCCTTTTATTTTAAGACACGGTGAGAAAGCAGAATGTCTGTGGGGAAGACACCGCATTGATACCTGCTTTAAAATCACACGGATCCTTTGCTTTGAGCTTAAGCACTGCCTTCTTTCCTGTTACAGAAGCTGTTCAAAGTCATTGCTCCTCCACTGAATGCTGGAAAGTCTCTCACAGGTACAGAATTCTCCCTTCTCCCTCTTTAAGGGTTTATAGTCTTGATATTTGATGTTTTCAGTGTCTCTAGTCACTTCCAGCAGAGGGATCCAAAGAGGAAATACATACCCAATGTAAGTGTCTTAGAGAACAGATCAGTGTTCTAGTACTATTAAAGCTTCTCAACTTACTGTGTGTAAAACTTTGCATGTGTCAGGTGAGGTGTTTTACTAGCAGCTGTGAAAAAGATTTACATCTCTGTATGTTGTCTTTTGAAGAAAAAGTGACAAATAATTTTTGTTTTGTAGATGAGCAGGTGGTAATGGGCAACAAGCTGCTTGTCTATATAAGGTAAGGTCCTTCAAAAAGTATGTGAGGTGTTGCGTCGTGATGGCACCAGATTTTTGACTCGCTGTAGTTGCATAATCTTACCGTGTGCTTCAGGGTCTGAGAGCAACGGCTGCTTCGTACAGCCGACTTAGTTACAGCAGCTTCTTGTTACACGTTGTGTGGCTGGATAGGTAGGACAGAGTGGGAGACTTAGAGCTTAAGTTACTGCTGATGTGCCAAGACCATGTTTTTGTCTTTAGAATTTGGTTAGAGTGAGTTCCTTGTCCTGTGTGTGACACAGTGCTCCTTGAAGAAGGACCCCATAGCCTGAAAAGCTGTACTTCAGCCCTTTCTGCTCTGCCTTTTGGGATAGCTGTGCTCAGTTGCTGCTTACTGTGTTGCCTGACATTTGCAGGTCATCCTGAGATTGCACAGTTGTGATTAACTAGTGAATCCCACTTTCTGGAATCTATTCAAGATTGCAAACATTAGATTCTGCTTTACTCCTGCTTCCTAAAATGCAAGAGTAAAGATTTTTGTGAGAAATACTGAGTTTCCTTGTTACTTTTCTGCTGTAAAATGATATACCTCAGATGCAAATTCCTGCAATACATTGACTTATTGTGTATCAACAGCAGTGCTCTCTGCAGGGCTTGCTTTCATGATTTTTAAATTTGTTTCATTTGTTTTAAGAGCATCCAAAATTAACTCAAAAAGTAAACAGCTTGAGGAGAACAGTTTAATGCCAGGACGAATTAAAAATGTCTTTCCCCTCCTCTTCTATAGCTGCTGCTTGGCAGGCCGTGCATATCCACTGGGTGATATTCCTGAAGATCTGGTACCTTTAGTTAAAAATCAGGTGAGCAACCTTTTGGAAGAAAGCTTTCCTAGTTGAGATTTTTAGAAGCAGTTGCATATGTCCTATTTCATGGGTATCCTTGTGATGAGTAAATACCACTGTAAATACCAAATACATTTTGAAAGAATGAAATCAAGTGGTTGCAATCTGAACTGAATGTTTAGAATATTTTTCTTTCAACTGTACATGGGGCATGAGAATGTAAGAGTTCTTAGTGACAATTATTTTGATTAGTTTTTTTTCATTATTCCTTGCCACAAAGTTACCAGAAATTTGTAGTTCTCTCTTCTTTATAAAGGTTGCTGTGACATGTCAAATATAGGAGCATCTTCCCTGTTTTCAAATGCATTTAGCATGGGATTGGCCCAAGTAGAAAGTGAGATAACATCAAAGACCATGAATTAAATGTTCCTTCCTCTCTATGGCTGTTGCTAAAACTTCAGTTTGTGTTGGAGTTTTCACACACACAGAATCACAGAGCATCAGGGGCTGGAAGGGACCTCAAAAGATCATCTAGTCCAGCCCCCCTGCCAGAGCTGCCTCAGATATTACGCCTCTGGTCTCTTTACAAAGTGTAAAACTCAGCGCAGTCATTTTCTGAGATGAAGATCCCATTAGATGCATTTCTGTCAGCCTTTGCCCTGGTATCGTGTCACCGTGTCTTCATCTTAGAGGCTTATCCAGTGTCAGATATTCAGGACACACCACATGCATCTGTCCTCCAGGTGCAGTTCCCATGTGCAGGGTTAACACGTTGTGTTTGTTCAGGACAGGTGTGAGCATGTTCTTAATGGTTTCATTGTAAGGAGAGAGCCAAAATCACAAGGAACTTATGCCAAAAGTATGGCTAGACTTGCACGTTACGTGTCATGAAAGTTTGCCTGGTCAATGCCAAGTAGATCTCCTTTCCTTGTTCACTCATCAGACCCCTCAAGCTGATTATTTATTTCTCTGTATCTGAAGCTTGGCCTAAGGCAAAGTGCAACTCCTTTTGCATTTGGCTCTGACAAGTTCTTAAAACAGCATATGTTCCCGGTCATCATTCTGTGCTTGCAAAACTCTTTCCTGAATTTCTGGCCAGTTTTACTGCAAACGTTTTTTGAGGTGTCTAGCGTTTCACTTTGCTTTTAGGGTTTCAATAAGAGGAAGCACTTCCTGTTTTGCACTTTCTCTTTGCAGTACAACAGAACTGATATTTTTTGGTTGTAGATTTGGCTTTTAACTCTAATCCAGAGCCTGAAGCTATAGGTATGTGGTAGCTTTGAGTTACTACAAACCCTTTCCTCACAGGTTGTGCCAACCAGACTGCTCCCCTCCTCTGGAGCAAGCGCTAGGCTGTTGGCCTCTCCCATGGCACTTATCAGGTTGGCCCCTGCTCATTGGAGAGCTGGCACAGCACCAGACTGTGCCTCAACATCTGAGGGGAGCAGTAGCTCTGGGGAAGAGCCATCATCCTCTCCTTTTCTTGACCTCTCATAGTGTTCCTGAGAGCTTGCCTTAAGTAATACCTTTATGTCTGGTTACTTGAATCCACTCTAGGTACAGTCTGAGGTTTTTGGGTTTGTTTTCTTAAGAGTTCCTAGCTGGTGGGTGAGCATCAGGTTCAAGGAGGCCAACAGGGAATGTTGTGGGTCTGAAAGTCAAGCTGCTGTAACTCCTCCTGGCTTCACTGCAGCTGTGGTGACAGGAAAGTTAACTCGGAATAGGAACAAGTGAGAGAACGTGGCATTTCCTGAGGATGGCTGGGAAAGTGTCTTGCCTGTCAGTTCTCATGGGATCCCACTGTGTATCTTAACACATACTCAGGAGCAATAGTCAGTCTGCAGCAGTCCACTCTCTTTCTGCTGGTAGCCAGATCTTTTGTGGGCATGTTTGAGACAACTGGAGCTGTCACTGCCCTGTTTGTTCCCTGGCAGGGTCTGGAAACCTCTGTCAGTGGTTCAGTAAAGGAAATTGCCTTCCTTTTGAAAGACATGCTCAAATTTCAGGAACTAGGAAGTCAGCAGAGGAGATAGAGAGTTGAATAGCACCTAAGTCAGGCTTTGCAGCACCAAAAGCTTGGTGCAAAGTGAGGGGGCAGATTGACTCTTCCCAAGGGAACTGCTGACAGGGAGAGGAGCTGTGCCCTGGTTAAGGAGGAGCTGCACAGCTCAAGAGAGCTGCCAGGAAGGGGAGGGAGTTACACACTGATTTCACACACTTCGGTCTGCAAGCATAAGCCTTAAATTTTGCTTGATCTTAAATTTTGCTTGATCTTAAATGGGTTGGCAAGTCCAAGGAGGGGGAATTTTTTCCTACTAGCAGGCAGTGAAAAACATCATTCAAGTAAGAACACTGATGGACTCCTAAGGTGCTTTTAAAGCCCAGGTGCAAAGCAGGTAACAGTGCTGCTTTTCCAGGTGCTTGTGTTGTCAGCTTTCTGAAATCCCTACCAAATCTCTTGTGTTTGTATTTTCTTTGCAGGTCTTTGAATTTCTCATCCGGCTGCATTCAACTGAGGGATCTGTGGATGAAGAGGTCTACCCTTATGTTCGTACCTTGCTGCACTTCGACACTCGGGAATTCCTTAATGTTCTTGCTTTGGTAAGAGATTGCTGATCTCCAAGAGAAAAACACAGTGCCAGTTCGTCTGTCATCTGTGTTAGGGTTGCATGGTCTATAAGATTCCTACTAAAAAATTCATGCTTTAGCTAAACCAATAGTTATGAGCTTGATGCAGGAACAGTTTTGATGTGTGTTCTATAAGATATCAAGAGGAGACTGTAGTAGTCCTTTCTGTCCTTAAGTATAAATTGATGAGCATAACATTATATTGTGAAGTCTTTGGTAACAGAAGCCATCTTTAAAGCAAAGGTAAATCAAGAATAATATATTTGTAAAGAGTGTTTTAGCAACTACATCTTTTTCCTGCATAAAGATTCATCTTTCCTCCTTTACAAATCTATTGAATATACTCTGCCTGTTTGGATCTGTTACTTTTATCTTAATCTAAGAACCATTCTGGTAGTTACAAGAGACCAAATTTGATCTTGGGACCTGCTGCTTAGGTGATATACACAGAAGGGTCTTGAAAGCACCATCCCCAGCTTTGTGATATGGCTGCTGCTTTGTGTTTGCTTTTATTTCTGGGGTTGGCAGTGGAGAGCATTCTTCTCAAGGTGTCAGTGTTTTGCTTCATGCAGACTTTTGAAGACTTTAAGAATGACAAGCAAGCTGTGGAGTATCAACAGAGAATTGTGGACATACTTCTGAAAGTGAGTGTGCTTAAAAATTAGCCTCTGTGGTTACATCTGATTGTGCACTAAAGCCTGTAATTTGAATGACGTGTTTCCAGTCCTACACTGGGTGACACTTCTGAGAAGGTGGTGGACTGGAGTGTAGGTTCACCTCAGCCAAGGCTGTTGCTTGGATATTTGGAAGCGATGCATCATACACATTGAATATGGTGACACAGAGGTCTTCTTTTCTATCTCTGATTTCACCTGGGTTGTACTTTGTTGTCAAATTTCTCCTCTCTGCACTGGTAAGTTTATTTTTGTCTGCTTCTCATGGATTCCACACCCTGATTTCTGAGCAGGAAGAAAGGTCCCAGGAATCCTGTGCTTGGCAGGGTGCCGTTGCTCTTCCGATAAAACCCTGCTCCCTGTTTGTTTAAACGCTGTGTTTGGGATGTAACATACCCAGAATGACAGGCCTATCTTTAGTAAATGGGGGAGAAGGGGAATGTCAGAGTTATCAGCCTTGGTGCTCTAGAAATCGCTTGTCATCTGCAGCCCGTTCTTTAACAATGAATGTTCTCATTAAAAGCTATCGCTGCCAAATGCCGCTTGCTTTCCCTTTCAAAGCTGTCAGCATTAATAATGAGTAACTCTACTTGGAAGCTGTTGATGTATAAACATATCATAAGTAACGTTTCCCTGTCACTGTCGTCTCTGATAGATGAGAACAAGGGCACCGGTGAATGTGTTGGGTGACGGTGCCGCTGGAGGAGGCTGTGCTGGAGGGGCTGAGATAACGCTGCTCGAGGGGCATTTGCGTGAGCGCGCTTGAGTAGGATGTGGCAGTAGGGACAGTAGTCAGCCCTGTGCAGGGTTAGACCGAGCTTTTTTGTGTCTTCAGCTGCCGTTAGCAGGAGGTGGCACACTGCATCTGTGGCCTGGAGCTACTGTGGGCTGTGTTGCTGTGGTACAGCATAGGCTGGATTGAGCACATGTCCGCCACAATAGAATTTAACCCCGCTCTTGGAGAGGAGAGGGAGAGCGATCCTGAGAAGTGCTGCGGGATTAAATGCATCTGCAGGCAGGTGCTATGAGGGTTGTCGGGCCCCTGGTCTGGAATCTTCTCTCCTTTTGGATAGAAAAAAGCAAACCAAAACCAATAAAATCTTGCAAATTTTCATTTAAATTTATCATTGACAGAAAAAAAAAAACACTGAGGAAATAGCTGCATTTTTAAAGTAGCTGGTCAACACAGACATTCTGTTAACGCTGGTCTAAACTTTGCCAAAGGTACTGTCTTTTAGAAAGCCCACGTGGTTGGCATGTAGCCTCGGTGAGGTTGCTCTGTTTCAGAGGTACAGTATTTTCACCATGGGGGCTGATGAGGACCCAGTTTGTGAAGAAAAAAAAAAAAAAGCCAGAATGAATATAACACTCCTGTTGTTTTAGTGAGTCATATTTTTAATGCTATAGCTAATGCCATTCTGACTAGGCATGTGTGTACTAGACGTGTATGAAATAGCCTTTTTAAACAGAAAATGAAGATTAAAAAAATGGTAGCATTAGCTGATATTTTAAGGAGAGCTCTGCTTCATTCCTTAATGTGTCTTACCTGTCTACCCACACTTATGTAAGATAACCACTAGCATCTTATGGGGATCTGGAAGTCAGGGTCACTTTAAGAAATCGGTTGCATCTCCTAAGATTAGACTGAATGAGGTTATAAACTCTGAAATGCTCTGTATCTAGGCTTTGCTGGAGTAATTCTTAGACATTAGCTGACAGAGGTGTTCAGATGATAAATTTCCTCCCAGCTAAACCCACTGTTCTTAGAGGGGGACTCTCCAAGCGGTGGCATTTCACTTTCCCTTAGTGTTTAGGATTTTTTAGGAGCATGAGACACCAAGTCAGGACACATCATGCTCATTTTTATATGCCAGGCAGGTGACAAGCACTTCTCAGGTTTCAAATCCCTTTTGTAGTGATTCTTGGATATTCTGGTTTTCTGTAATTTCAAGTCATGTCTGCACAGCCACAAGTTTCTCAAAATATTCATAGACTGACAGCTAATTCCATGTGAAAAAGGAAACTTTTCTCCAAACCTACAGTCACTTCTTAGTCATTTGATCAATTATTCTGCATACCTCAGTTGAACTGGTGAATGCCCAGGACTTGAAGTCAAGTGTATTTTTTTTTTCCTATGTGACATTTCTCTTCTCAGAAGCTTTGTTACACGTCCAGTGATCAGCACAGACTGCAGGCGTGGAGACAAACACGGCTTTGGAGCCCCTTTGCACCTCAAAATCGGGGACTTGCAAGAATACTTTCCCTGAGTACCTCACAGAGAGACTGAGCCTCTTCAGCTTTAGGACAAAGGTGTTTTAGCAAGAACAGATCTGCTCTCTGTGTCTTCAGGTGACACAGTTACGTGCCGTGGAAGGTGGCTTATCTTTTGACCTTCAGGGTGAATTAACACCGGGAGATTGTGAAGTTGTCTAGAGTAGGGGGAGACATGATGGCTGTACAGGAATTTCTTCTTGCGAAGAAGGCAGCTGCAGAATCACTCCTTTGTGTTTTTATTTTCCCTTTTCTCTCTAATGCTTCTCAGGTCATGGTAGAGAATTCTGACTTCACCCCATCGCAGGTTGGCTGCCTCTTTACTTTCCTTGCCCGTCAGCTCGCCAAGCCCAACAACACGTTATTTGTGAACAGGACGCTTTTTGACCAGGCAAGTATTTGTTTGTGAGAGGTGGAAAAAATTCCAAACGGTGCAGCACCGCAGAAGGCTTGGCTAGCGCTGTAGGCTGAAGTAAATCTGGAAGTATTGGTTCATTGTAAATCCTGTAGTATGTTGCTGGGACTTTGCTGAGGTTTCACAGAAGTGGGAGAGACCCCAGGAGCATGGTAAGCTCTGCGTTTCAGCTCGCCAGCTGGAATTCTGTGAGAAATAGGGTCGGGTTCTAGGAGATGGAATGCCATGGAATGGCAGATTGCTGTGGCCGCTAGCATGTCAGGAGAGGGAAAGAAAAGGCCCCTAAGGGCAGGAACCAGACTTGGGCCCCAGTGTGCATTCTGGTGACTCTTTTGCCACTTGTTATACATGTGAAGATGTCAAGTTAAGAAAACAAGGGACACCAACTAAAATGACGTTAATGAGCTTATAGAGGACGTATATGTAGCTGGTAATGTCTAGTTCATATGGCTTCTATCCTTCTCTGCTGTTAGAGATGGGCTGATAATGCACCAATGTGTGCCTAAAGCTTGCACAGGTTAAGTTTAGATCCCAGCTTAATTCCCAGAAATTCCTGGGACTGAGGAGGAGGCTTCAATGGCTGCAGCAGTTGTGCTTTGATTGTAATATGGATATATGAACACTAATAAAAAATTAGTTAGGAAATATCTGTCCTTTGTCGTAATTTAAGACCAAAGAACTATGTGGGAGCTAAATGGATGTAGTTTAAACACTTTAATTACAGATATAATAAAATGTATTGATGACATGGATTCCGTCTTTTTCGGGGGGAGAGGAGCTGGCACAGTCCAGGAGAGACATTGAGAGAGTCAGCGTGGTGGTTCCAGCTGTTTGGTGTGTAGGCCAGGGCATGACCATGGGGTCCCCCGAGTTCTTCTGTATTCCCTGGGTTCCCCAAAGTTTGATTCTAGATCCTGGTGCAGGGTCATGGTTTTGCCTCCCTGAAGTCTTTCAGCAATTCTTGGCTATGCCGTTATTCTGAGGTGTCCTTAGTTGTAGGACCAAGCAGAGAGTACCTCACAGATAAATGGTACGTTCAGATTGCACCATTGTGTTCGGATTTGCTGTGGCCATTATTGGTGCTTACAGTCTGCTTGTTGGGGTGATGCCAACAGCTGTGTTGCCTAGGCCTAACTCGTGCTGACTTCTGCACTCTTGCACAGGTCCTTGAATTTCTGTGCAGTCCAGATGATGACTCCCGCCATTCGGAGAGACAACAGGTAATGGCTTTCAAGGGAACATTTCTTTAAGCACCAAGTGTGAGCCGCCCGTAGAGCAGAGTTCAGGCTCGCTGGGAATGGCTGTTGGCTGAAGGTCGTACGCCAAAGCAGGCACCTGGCAGAGGAATGGTGGCCAGCATGAAAGAGTCGGGCAGTGGTGGACACAGCAAGAGTAAAGGAGGGTCTTATCCCAGCGTTGCCTGCAGGAGAGGCTTAACAGCAGTAAGAACACAGGCAGGAGAAGTCCTGGATAAGCACATAACCTTCATAGTTAACGTACAATCAAATAAGTAAATAAAAATCCAAACAACAAAACCCCCAACCTCTAAAACAAGCCCTGTGTTAATACAAAGCTTAATGGAGCAGGAGCAGTGTACTTCTAATAGTACCAGCTGTCCAGCTGCTACTGCAGTATAAATAACTGGTCTTCAATATCTGCAGGTCCTTTTAGAATTGCTCCAGGCAGGCGGGATTGTACAGTTTGAAGAAAACCGTCTTATCCAAATGGCAGAGAAAGCTGAATTGTAAGTTGCTGCATATGATATATAAATACTGCCTTTCAATCTTGTTTATGGTATTTAAATACTGCCTTTAAATTTCCTTCAAAGCTTTTTTACTCCACATTTCTTGTTCTTACTTTGCAGCTGTGTTTGGGATTATTTTCCTTATGCATTCACATATACTTCATTTAATATGTTCATATTTAGTCCTAGTCTTTCTGTTTTATCTCTACTGGGTGTTTTTACAGAAAGCATTGCTAAAAGAGAGAGTAGAGCTGTGGAAACCCTTCAGCATGAAACCCTGTGGGGCTTGACAAGTTTTGGCACTTCCTATCCTTGAGCCCAGGCTTTGTTCGAAGGTGTAGTTGTATATTTGAATGCTCTACCCCTGACAGATGGAGGTGACTTGTTGGGGTGAGACCCACAGGTGGATGTAAAAGCATGAAGGTGTCTGGAGCCACCCCCATGGTACTCATTTTAGAATTGAGTAGGAGAGACAAACATAGTGTCTGGAAAGGCTAAAAATTCCACCATCTCCTTTAGATGCTTTACGCTTCCAGAAAGAGTCTGTCATGCCTGAACAGAGTCAGCCGGGGAGGGCATCTTCATCCAAGTCTTGAATTTCAATGCTATGTGAATTAATTCACCATAGTATAAAGAACCAAGGGGGTAGAAGTGCAGTGGTGGGGTGTGCCATGCCTCTTTTCCTGCATGTCCTAGAAGGAGCTACTCAACCAAATTTTTAACACCCAAGAAATGTATTTCCACCCCCCACCACCACCTTGCTTCAGAGAGTTTGACTGCCAGGAGTGCTCTGCCACTTCCGTCAGAGCTCAGAGACCTATAGTGTAATGTTAGTTAGCAGACTTCATTTGCTTTGCCTCAGTTGCATCTGTTTTTATCTAAAATTTCAAAATATTTAAGATGTTTCTTAAAATTTGGAGTTAGGAAGCTGTGTCATAGCACTGTTGGATCATGTTCAGCGTTTCTTCAAATTAGTATTGTGAATTGGCCTAACTTAGAGCCGAGTGCGTTGTGGATAGAAGGAGGATGATCTATCAACAGCAGAACCTGGGAATTTCTTTAAGGACCTTTGTCCTTGTCCCTTACCTCTCACCTTAGTCACTCTGACTTTCTCAGTTCTGTGTGATAACTTCCTCAAAAGAGGGAGGTTGATGGGCTGACTGACCTGTGGCTGATACCAAGTGGCATGCGTGAACTGGAGCCACCCAGCCTGCTGCTGAAAACCTTAATAATAAGATACTTCCAAATGCAGTGTATTCTTTTAAGTGCTGCCAAACTTGCCTGGATCTGAGGTACCTAGCTCTCATTCTGCTGACTGCTGAGTGTATTTTTCATTTTAGCTATCAGATTTGCGAGTTCATGTATGAAAGAGAGCTTCGCTATGACAAAATAATTGGCTGTTACCTGCGTGATCCAGTGAGAAAGGTGAGTAAATCTTGTGCTTCTGGCCGTTCTTCTTCATAGCAGTGCAGCCTGTCCTGCTGGCCAGAGTGTGACTGGGCACAACAGTGCCTCTTCTGTCCTACTTCTCTCTTAAGAAGTGTCTTCCTTTACAGTTGAGTTTTCTTAGTTGTAGTCAAGGTTTTGTGTTTGTGTGTGTGTTGAAGTAGTCTGGCAAATGTGATCTCACCAGCTGTTTATGAAACCACTATGCTGCAAATTGTTTAGATGTAGGAGTCAAGAGGGATAAGCTGTGATAGTGAGGTGGTCAAAAATACGGTACAGGAGAGCATCTGAGCTGAGGACAGTGCAGGAGAACCTGGAGGAGACGCAAATGTCAGAGAGGAATTGGGAATATGCTGGGAAAACTGACCTACTCTCTGCAAGACTGTGCTTTTCTCTGCCAGTGCTCCTAGCTAGAGTGATGTCCTTTTCCCTGTGAGCAAGCGAGGGGCATTTCTAATAGTGGAAGAGCAATTCTCTTTGACCTCAGTGCTTAATATGTTTAGCATGGATTCTGTTCCTCTTGGCTGTTTCTTTCCTGGCAGTTCTTCAGCAACTATTTAGGTACACTTAATTTCACCTGCAGATAACTTGTCCTGACTCGCTAAAACAATACTAGCCCTGAGGTCATCCTAAAACTGTTTGAAATGCTCTCCCTTACCAAAATCTAACACTGTTAGTGGCGCTGAAGAACATACTATATGCTATTTGTGGTTTTATGCCTTGCAGGAGGAAGTTTTCAACTATATTCACAACATCCTGTCCATGCCTGGCTACAGCGCTGAAGAAAAGCAGTCAGTGTGGCAGAAAGCTTTGGAACATATAGAGGTACAGTGTATCCTAAACCCACAGTACCTCAGCTGCTGCGAATTCCTGTTGGACCTGCCTGGTGCTGTTCTGTAAGCAGAAGTGCCGCAATGCCCAATCACAACTGTTTAGAAACCTTGAAGTTTTTAAAGGTTTAAGATTTAGTAGTCTCATACGTTTGTATAAATGCATCTCTTCGATTCAGGCTGGCTTTCCTGGTTTTCTGGTTTCAAGTATTGCTGTTTGGATCACGGGACCCTACCAGGGGATGAGGGCTGGTGAGGGCTGTGTAGCAGGGGCAGGATCCATTTAGCAAGTCTTCCGTCTCCTGAGCGAGGTCAGGACCTTGACATCACCGCCCTCGCAGTCTCTGGTATCGAATTCCTCACCTAACAACGGTAATGGCATTCAGCATGGGCCCGCTGGCACATCCGTGGGAAGATTGGGTCATGACTTCTGCTGTAAGACACAGACTGTTGTTAGACTTCTCTAGCTAATAATTTTTCCCATCTCTTCAATCTTTCTTTGCTTGAGGGGATGGAGGTATGTCTGAAATAATTGTCCAGTCAGTAGACATGGGGAAGCCATAATATCTCTAGTTCCTATAAGGTGCTGTCAGTCCCCTCCGGGGTGATCTGGAGATAAGTGAGGAAAACAGCTCTGTCTGTGAAACAAGGAGTTGTGCACTTGCCCAGACTGCTTAGCAGAAAATGGCCACAGAAGTATGTGTCCTGTGAAGTGGACAAAAAAGTATTAGGTATGTTTATCACAGAATACTTTGTTTCCCTACCAGCATCTGCAAGGAGCACGTGACTAATGAGAAAATAGACCAAGAGGAAAAAATAATCAAAAGACAATAAACAAAGAAATTCTGTGAATCCAGCTGTATGATATGCAGCTTGCTGAGCTCACTCCTGCTTTCCAGATGCACTTTCAGAGTCTGTGGGAGTTGATGGTGGCTGTGCTGTGGCTGACTCTTTGCCTCTTTATCAGAGCAGCCGTGGTTCCACACTGGCCTTTCCAAGTTGAGCAAACTGCTGTCTGATGCGCTGCTTCCTTGTGCCTGCTTTGCTTTTGTTTGACTTTACCCATTATGTCTGCTTCTATGGGTATATACAGCCCAAATTGTTTGCAGTTTGAAACAAACCAGCCTCCCGCTGTAAGCCTTTTTTTGGTGTCTCTATCAAATCACAGGTAGGTCTCCTTGCTGGATCTCTTCAGCCTGAGGCATTTACAATTGCTGTTCCATGCTTGGGTGTCTCAGGACAAATAAAAAATGTCCTGGGTTGCCCTTCCTAATGTTTGTGTTGTACCAGTTTTGATAAGCTTGTAGGCTGAGACTGACAGCTTTTCATATAGAGTTGTTTTTTTTTGAATAACTGTCCTTTCAGCTGCTAAAGTATGAAAGTAGCAAAGCAGGATCTTCAGTTAAAACTACCAGTATCCAGAGAGGCTTTCTTGGTGATGGTGTGACAGAAAGTGCGTTTTGTGATCAAATCTTATTTTCTCCATCATCCTACATAGCTCTTGTTCCTTCATGTTTATCTTGAAAGTAGAGCCCGGGACTTCTTGTGTTTTTTGGGGGGGTCTCATTCTGCTCTGAGACCCACATTGTGTCAGTGCAGTCTCCTTGTGTCATTACAGTCTCCTCAAGGGTTGTCTGCCTAAGAAGTACCATGTTTGCAAATTGTTCAAACCTGAGAGAGCGTTGAAAGCCCAACCCCAAAATCTTTTTCTTGGGGCTGGGCTGTGAAGGTCACACTGATTCAGGAGCTGCAGTCAGTTACAGGGAGGCTGGACCATCCCCTTCCAGTCAGCGCTGAAGCTGGTGGCTGCTGCATCTGTCTGAAAACCAGGCTAGTGCTAAATAACTTTTTTAATTAGGTTTTTTTTTCCTTCCAGATGTATGTTTCTTATTTTCTTTCTTTCCCTACAGTTGGTTTTGTTTAGTAAAGCAATTGATTTCTCCTTTGTAAGCTTAGCAGGGGCTTTAGGGAAGGATTACCAGGTACCCAGTATTGGTTTTAAGGAGTTGCTTCTCATTAATTTAGAAACATGAATCCATTTGGAAGCATCTGGAGCAAAAAACTCGTGTTCTGGGTTGTGTATATTTGTAAGATATGAAACCTGTTTGATCGAGCTTGACAGGAGCCAAATGTGCAGGCATCTAAAAGTTGGGTTCCCCACCCCCCTTCTGTTACAATGGAGGAGTTGGTTAGGGTTTTTCACATCTGAACGGGTATCGGTTACAGTTAACAGTTACAGGAAACCTGCTTTTAAAGCTCTGGTGTGGTTCAGTTCAAGCCAGTTAAACGCTGTTTCCATTTGACGGAGAAATTCTCTGGGGTCAGCTGAGGGCTTTGCTTCCTCTTTACTGCTGGCTGCTGGTTGGTGTAGGAATGTCTGGTTGCCGGGGGGTAAAAGGCAGTTGTCAGAAAACCTGATGAATAATTTCTTTGCCTCAGGACTGAGATGTGGTCTCATTGCTATGCACAGTTTTGCATTCTTAGAGGCCTGCTGTGTAGCAAAATCATCAACTTTTAAAAATGCCTTTTTACAAACTACCCTTCCTTCCATTTTTTTTCAAAATCACAAAATATGTGATGGCATTCATAATTTTATGGCTTTCATGTAGTCAAAAATGCAGTTGCAATATGAACGGACTTGGTGATACTGCATAATTATATTGCCTCTGAAATTAAAAATAATTGTGTTTCCCTCTCCAAAGGAGTTGTTGTTGCTGAGTCCATGTAAAGCAGCGGACTTGGTAGCCATTCACTTCAGTGAACAGATTGAGAGCATCATTACAAACCTTCAGGTAAGGTGTCAAACTTCATTGGCGTTGATGCTTCTTTCCAGTGGGATCTCCATTCTTGTAAGAATTGAATGCTGAGACTGAAGTTGTTGCTGTGTTATAAACAGCAGGAGAATAACTTGATAGCTACTCAGCTGCAGGAATTGCTGTATTGAAATTATTTGGCCTGTTTGTAGAGTTCTGGCCATAAAAACGTACTGAGTTGCTGGTTGCATCACTTGATAATGCAAATTTTAGTCTGAAGTTCAGCATAGCTTGTGCTCACAGATCAGACAGAGCTTTTGTAAGCAAACACATCCTCTGAGTATTTACACAAGACAAACGCCTAAACCAGCTTCTTCAGCAGGCACCACCTGGGAACAGTATTTTCTTCGGTAGATGTAGTTCAGAAATTGCTGATTTATAGCACATCATTTAAAATAGTAATACTCCATCTCCTCCTGTTGTACAGGACCAGTTCTTACTCTTCCAGTTTCTGAGGAGCCTCCTTGATCCACGGTACGTAAGAAAATTGGGCCATTTATGAACTACAACTTGAAAACGTGGGTTAAAATAAAGTCATTGGAAACAGTTTATCAATAGACAGCCTACAACTGAGACTTAGGGCTTAGAAAAGGTTACCTGCTCTTCAAACTGCCCAAAGCTGAGAAGGCTGGTCCAGAAATAACAGCATTCTGAGGGGAGTATCCTTTAGCAGAGCCCTTGCCGGCTTCCTAACTGGGAAGTGGTGTGGGTTCCAGTACGTGCAGCGTTGATGCCTCCTCCACGCTGGTGGGAGTTTGGGCATTGCTGTAACAGCTTCGAGAAGGCTGTGAAGTGGTTACCCTGTGACTGAAACTGCCGTTTCTCTCCTCAGAAATGGCAGTTTCTGTTCTCAGCCCACTGATTTAATTACTTGACCAAGGTGCCCAAGTTTAACGTAAATAGAAGAGCATTTTGGTCTATTGGCATTTCTCATTTCTGTCTTGTTTCAGAACTGGTGCCATATTTTACTGCAAACTTCTCTTTAACTACTTGCTTGCTCCATCTGCTTCTGTTCTTTCAGTATTTCATCACTGAGTGTTCTCTTTCTGTTGAATCAGTTTCAAATTCTACAGGACCTTGATTGTATTTATTCATTTTGGAAGACGTGTATGTATGCACAGCTCCAATTGCCTTCAAGCAATTGTTAATGCAGTTGAAGGAGAGATCTTGTTTTGTCTATTAGCCACAAATTAATTGTGCTTTATGAGGAGGAGGAGTGGAAGGAGAAGGTAATATTATCTAAATTCATGTGTCAATGTTTCAACTCTTGTTGAAGTGGAACAAAAAACATGCTTTGGAATCTAGAATCAGGAATTCATCACTTCTTGGATTTTGTTAGGATACAAAGAAAAGAAGACACATTTTGCTATTTCCTGAGTTTTACCACCCATATTGGTATGGAAGGTGCTAACTTCTATACCCGTTGTTTTCTTAAAAGTTAAAATAAAATCACAATTTTGTCAAGAACATACCTTGGTTGAGTTTTATAGAAGAGAAATTAGATTATGTAGTTAATAAATGAATAATTAAAAAAAACCCCAAACTGAGTAGCTAAGCAGAAATGATACCCAGCTGAATGTTAAGTAGGACTTTGTTTATGCTGTGATATTACTTGCAGCAACTGAGACCCAATGAAGGTAGTAATTAACCTGGATTTTAATCTTACGCACAGAGTGGCTTCCATAATCTCTGGGTGATGAATGTATCTAATTTAACTCTACCATAATTAGAGCTGAATAGAACCGTTTCTCCTGTAGTTATCTTCTAATCAAAAGCAACACATGATATGTTCAGACCAACAGTGGGAAGCAGCTTTCTGTATCCGATCTTTTGAGAGATCTCTGCTTTTCGCTCCAAGGCTGGTGTTCAGCGAGGTGCGTTAGGCCACGTGGCTCGGCTCGTCTCGTTGTGTCTTGGGAAAGTTCGTGAGCGGTTCCTTTTCCCTCTGTGTTCCAAAGCTCAGTCCCTCTCTCACTGCAGGAAGATGTTCAGCACCCCAGGTGATGGAGATAAACCACATACTGACCGGATTGTAGTTGCCAGAATACTCAATAAGCAAAAGACAAGTGGGACAGTTATACAGGAAAATGAGCAAAATGCTGCTAAATCCTTTGGATTCCTATGAGGCAGTGACCGACTGTAAAGCAGAAGGTCTGGAAGCCTGAAGTTTAACCTCTTGTTATTAAAGTATGCTCTCAGTAAGAAGTGTTCCGTAGAGATCCTAGAGGGGCTGCTTTTTTTTTAAATAACACTTGGGGTCCTGTGGTCTGTTTTGGGTGCTGGGGGGCTGTCTGCTTCCAAGTCCTATTGGAAGGAGCTGCGCTGTATCCCGAGAGCAGTAGGGCAGGAGGGAGAAATCTTACTGTGAAACACCTAATCTGCAGATATACCTATATTTCGTATTGTACCTATATGGAAAATAGTGATTAGGCTCTTCTGAAAACATCCATCTCTTTTTCAGTCAATCTAAGTGTTTATATGCTTTTTCGAGCAAAATTCTTGTTAAAATAAAGACTCTTAGTGCAGTAAATGAGCTTTTAATGTCTCAAATACGAATGATTACTTGATCATATGGGACAAGACTCATCATGCTAGTATAACTATCCTAGTTGGTGGAATTGCGTTAGGGATTAATTTGGCCCATTTAATTTAGCTAGAGATTTATTTTAAAGGAAGTGGAAGGGGGAAGGGAGGAAACGTGGTTAACAGAAGCTGCCTGGGGAAATTAAAACCAAATGTCCGTATGTTTGGATCTTATAAGCAGCCCCAGAAAATGGAGAATGTAGTGTGTATTGCTCAGCTCATTAATCACAGCCTTTGCCACATTTCCATTTTAAACTCGTAACGTTTTTATCCCTCCAAAACAAACACCACAGTGAAGCATGTCTGTTTGCAGCGTGTGTGTTATACCAACAGAATTAACTCGCTTAGCAAGGCAGTGTTCCAGGTCTATACCTGTATTAACGGGTACTTAAGCTTTTAGGTAAAGGGTGACCTTTGTGGCTCTTCTCGCTGACCAGCAATCCGTGACACTTGCAAGGCTCACTTGTGCCAGGATTTGTGAGAAACCAGTGGTTATCTCTTTCTTTTAGGAAAGAGCAGGCAGAGCATGGCCGGGGAGATATTTGTTGTGGTTATATTGAGGATGAATGTAATCACATTGAGCTGAGCAGGACCTGCAAATCCCAGGACTGTTGCTTGGCTTTTAGCATTATCAAAATCCAACTTTCTTTCCATTCTCTCTTCTCTGCATTTCTTGAGCAAAATGGCTAAGGAAAAGGTAGCTTGCTCATGAAATCATGAGTACTAGGTGCCAGAGCTATTTCCAGACTTGAAGTTTGTTCTCATGCTAAAAATGTATGACTTGCCATTTTTTTCCATTTTGGTAGACAGAGATCATTTTAGATAAAAAGTGCTTCTTTATTTCAGTCTAGACACAAAAAGAGTAGAACACTCACTCCCGTGCAGACATTGGAGGTGAACTGCTGTTCGTTTTGCAGGGTTGCGGGTGCTATATCTGTCTCTGGGGAAGTATCATCCTTTCCTTCCTAACTCTGAAATCTCTTGCCTCTCGTGTTGCCTTTTTTACAACCAAGATCAGTAGAAAACAGTGAGGCTACAGGGACAGTTAGAGGCACTGCATGCAATTCTGTTCTCTGTTTTACTTCCTCCACATTAGGGGTTTAATAGCAAGCCAAGGGATCAGAAAATGGCCACTGCCCAAACGACTGCAGTGCCAGCAGCTGCTGCTGGAAAGGAATTGGAGAAATTGTTTTTTGCAGGGACATCTTTAGTAAATGAGTTTAACTGTACTCGAAGCTTCACCTGCAGAAATTCCCTTGGCTGGAATGAGAAGGGGAGCCCTTGTTTGGCCTCCTCAACAGCTCAGGCCAGGCAGTGTTATCCACAGCCCTACCCAGAGAAGTGCCAGACCATCGGGACAGTGTCACTTGTGACAGGTCAGGGAGAAAAGAGGGGCAGAAAGCACAGCAGGGATTGGAGACTTCATCTCCCTGTGTTGACAGAGCAGATCCCGTGCTGGGAGGTGAGGCAGTTGTCTTTAGTTCCAGCTGACTGTGCCTCTGTAGCGCAGCTGGATGCAAAAGCCGTGAGAGAGGATGCAGCAGCCTTTGGCTGAACAATGCAAAGGGTCTGGTTCAAAAACTTAGGTCCGGCAATCTGCTCTACCAGGGACCATAAGGTGCACAGAGTTATTGCCTCTGCGAGAGCAAAACATAATTCACCAGTTCTGCTCTGGCTAAGAAGAGGAACTAAGTAAAAATGGGGATGTTTCTCTAAAAGAAGCAGGAGTTTATACCTCAGTGAGGTAGATTAAAGGGTTCGTATTCTAGCAGGTGAAACGTTAAAATGTGATAACGGAAGCCAAAGAAGAATTCCAGGAATAATAAGCAAAAATCAGTAAAATATTTCTTCAAACACAGGCGGAGAAGGTCTATAGGACAAACAGGCAATCAACATCTAAAAATACCTCTCAGACCATAATTTTTCACTGAAGAAGTTCTTTGCATCTCTAACATAGAATCAAGAAGATGTGTCTGTGCTGGTAACTTTCTTCACAGGGGTCTTTATACTGCAGCATCAGTAGAATATTTTGTGGGACAAATGGAATGTCTACTAACAGAATTCCAGCACCAGTAACTAGGAGAAACAGCATAGTTTTCCTCTTAAAAAGAGATTTTTTTTTTACTTCTGTATTAGAAGAAAAGACAATACAGAGTTGAGTAAGAAACTGTTGTTTCCTACCAAACTTCTGAGCTAGAATTTGACTCGAGTCTCCTGTGCCTTTTTTATTCCAGAGAAGGCATTAACCAAGACGTGATACACTTACCGCCCTGCATCACTGAGCAGTTCGTTGAGCTGCTGTGTCAGTACAGCCCGGACCAGGTTTTGGAGACGCTTAAAGTTCTGGAATACTGCAGATTGGAAGAAACCATCCAGGTAGGAAAGACATGTATAAAGACAGGAGCTAGGGGAAGCATTCAGATCAGCTCCTACCTCTTTTAAGTACTGTAAAAGTACTTTAGCCTAGGTTGTGGATTAGTTCCTGGATACTCTTCCAAGTGATTTCTCACAGTTTATCCCCTTGAGCTGCTAAACTGCTCTCCTGCAGCATGGTTAGCTATATTTAATATAGTGATCCTGAACTTAGTCTCGGGGCTAATAAGAAAAGGCCATTAGTGCTCTGAAGCTGCTGAGTAACAGCAGAACAGAGACTGTCTGTGTTAGTGTTGAGTAATGTGTTGAAAGTATGTACATGAAATCATGGACCTGGGGTTTTTGGAAAGCAGTGCTGCCAAAATTTGACTAACACCAGGAGAGCAAATATTTCTTCCCTTTATGAAAATTTTAATAATAATCTGTCCTTGATCTCGATTTACAGATTTATTTCAATGTGTTTTTTTTTGCTGGTGGTGGCAGTAGGGCAAGTTGAGAAATAAACGCAGCGTAGCTGTTAGTGGGGGGAAGTAGAATTGCTGCTCAGACTGGGTAATGTGCCTGTGAACACATGGAGACAGTCCTTTCTGACCATCTGGTCGTCATTCTTTCATGAAGTAAACAAACACTTGCAGGTTTTCTAAGGTGGATATTTATTTTTTTTTAATTTTTTTTAAACTCAGATAACCCAGAAATATCAGCTCCATGAAGCTTCTTCATATTTACTGGAGAAGAAGGGAGATATCCATGGTGCCTTTTTGGTTATGCTTGAGGTACAGTACACTGAAATCCTGAATGTGGCATTTTAGTCATTCTGAATGGAGACACAATGAATGCAGGCAGCAATTCCATAACCTGACTTTTATCCAGCACCGGTTTTTCCTGGTGCCATGCTTAACGAAAATTGCTGTAACAGCCTGTGGTTCTCAAACGTCAGCAGCCTGATGCCAGCCCTCACCCCCAGAAAGTCATAGCTAAGACAAGTAGACATCAGAAAATCTCAGGGACTCCTCTCCCCTCTCCTCAGGTCTCCTGGAGGCAAGAAAGGAAATTTGGGTTTGTGCTTGTCCTGCCCAGCAGCCCAGCTGAGTAGGATCGTCAGGTGGCCTCTAGGCTAGGTTACATCCGAGTTGTGTTAATGATGGTCGTGTCTTTTTCATAGAATTATTCAGGTTGTAAAAGACCCTTGGAATCACTGAGTCCAACCGCAAACCCTACTCTACAAAGCTCACCCCTAAACCATATCCCCCAACATCACATCTAAACAACCTTTAAAGACATTCAGGGATGGTGACTCAACCACC
Organism: Trogon surrucura; assembly: GCA_020746105.1. Taxonomy (NCBI): domain Eukaryota; kingdom Metazoa; phylum Chordata; class Aves; order Trogoniformes; family Trogonidae; genus Trogon; species Trogon surrucura. The sequence goes on along the minus strand of CM036625.1, from coordinate 19,734,172 downwards.
TCCTTACTCAGACTATGCCAATGTCTGACTACTCTTTCTGTAATTTTTTTTTCCTAATATTCAGTCTAAACCTACCCTGTTGCAGTTTGAAGCCATTCCCTCTTGTTCTATCCCTAACTACCTGTGAGAGGAGACCAGCACCAACCTCTCTACAATGTCCCTTAATGTTGTTGCAGAGTGTGATGAGGTCTCCCCTCAGCCTCATCTTCAAACTAAACAGCCCCAGCTCCTTCAATCATTCTTCATAAGACTTATTCTCCAGGCCCTTCACCAGCTTCATTGCCCTCCTCTGCACTTGCTCCAGCACCTCGATATCTCTCTTGTATTGAGGTGCCCCAAACTGGACACAATACTCAAGGTGTGGCCTCACCAGTGCCAAGTACAGAGGGACAATCCCCTCCCTACTCCTGCTGGTCACGCTATTTCTAACACAGGCCAGGATGCCCTTGGCCTTCTTGGCCACCTGGGCACACTGCTGGCTCATGTTCAGCCGCTTGTCAATTAGGACCCCCAGGTCCCTTTTTGCCAGACAGCTTTCCAGCCACACTTCCTTCCCCAAGCCTGTGGCTTTGCATGGGGTTGTTGGGGCCCAAGTGCAGGACCTGGCCCTTGGCCTTGTTGAAGCTCACACCGTTAACCTTGGCCCATTGAGCCAATCTATCCAAGTCTCTCTGTAGGGCCTCCCTACCCTCGTGCAGATCAACACTCCCACCTAACTTGCTGTTGCCTGCAAACTTACTGATGATGCACTCTGTGCCCTTATCAAGATCATCAATAAAGATGTTAAACAGAAACGGTCCCAACGCTGAGCCCTGGGGAACACCACTTGTGACCGGCCACCAGCTGGGTTTAACTCCATTGACCACCACTCTTTGGGCCCGTCCATCCAGCCAGAGCTTTATCCAGCGGATCGTATGCTCATCCAAGCCATGAGCACCCAGTTTTTCCATGAGAATTGTGTGGGGGTCAGTGTCAAAGGCTTTTCAGAAGTCTAGGTAGGCAATATCGACAGCCTTTCCCTCCTCCAGCAGTTGGATCATCTTGCCACAGAAGGAAATCAAGTTTATCAGGCAGGACTTGCCTTTCATAGACCCACGCTGACTGGGCCTGATCCCCTGGTTGTCCTCTGTATGGTGTGTCATGGCACTCGAGATGATCTGCTCTATGACCTTCACTGGTAATGAGGTCAGACTGACAGATCTGTAGTTTCCCAGATCCTCTTTTCTGCCTTTCTTGTAGATGGACGTTACATTTGCTACCCTCCAGTCCATTGGGCCCTCCCGAGTTAGCCAGGACTTCAGGTAGATAATGGAAAGTGGCTTGGTGAGCACATCTGCCAACTCTTTCAGTACCCTTAGGTGTAACTCATCTGGCCCCATAGACTTATATGCATCTAAGTGGTGTAGCAGGTCACTGACCACTTCCTCTTAAATTGCGATGACCTCGTTCTGCTTCCCCTCTCTATCTCGTGGCTCGTGAGGCTGAGTGTCCAGGGGACAGCTAGTTCCACCGCTAAAGACTGAGGCAAAGCAAGCATTGAGCACCTCAGCCTTTTCCTCATCCTTTGTTGCTGTGTTTCCTTCTGCATCAAATAAAGGATGGAGATTTTTCCTAATCCTCCTTTTCTTGTTAATAAATTTATAGAAACATTTTTTATTATTCTTAACAGCTGTAGCTAGGTTTAGCTCTAGCTGCGCTTTGGTTCTCCCAGTTTTCTCCCTGCATAGCTTCACTGCATCTTTATAGTCTTCGTGAGTCCCCTCTTCCAAAGGTCATAGACTGTCCTTTTCTTCTTGAGGTCCAGCCAAAGGTCCCTATTTAGCCAGGCCAGTCTCCGTCCTTGCCGACTCATTTTTCAGCACACAGGGACAACCTGCTCCTGGGCCTTTAAGACTTCCCTCTTGAAGTGTGTCCAGCCTTCCTGGACTCCTGTATCCTTCAGAATGGCCTCCCAAGGGACTTTGTCAGTCGGTCTCCTCAACAGGTCAAGGTCTGCCCTTTGGCAGTCTTTTTAAGGAAAAAGACAGTCAGAACTTGGGGGTGGTCTTGTGAAACCTGAGAAAAAAATAAGTCTTGGTGGTGGAAAAGGAAAATCAGCCTTCTGTGGAAGTAAACCAGAGGAGGGCACCATTCTGTAGCACTTGGGGACCTGGCTTATTTGTGGTCCTGGCAGTGCCAGGTTATCGATCGGAGGTCGTGATCTTAACGGTCTAAAAAAAAAATCTGCACAATTCCATGTTTTTATGACATACCATCAGCATGATGCCTCATGTTAAGGTTTGATGTTGTCATTGCTTCTCAATTTGTTTCCTGATAGAATCTGTGGATGCTTTTAGCTCCTGTCAAATAAGAATATGTTGAGTTCTCTGCAGACTCAGCAGATCCGTATATTTTTCTGACCTGTCTTCAGACATCTAGTAGATATAATAGATACTGAAATTTGTTTTCCTTAATCAAAAGTAATCTTTCAGCTCCTTTTTTCCTTTCCATGTTTGGAAAGACATTTATGCTACGTTAGTCATCCTGGGGAAGAAAATGAGGGTAGGCCTTTGTAACCATACCTTTTAAAAACACTTCTGTCGAGATCCTGCAGATGTACTGTTCTGAATTCTCTCTTTTGTTTCAGCGATTGCAGAGCAAGTTGCTGATGCTTACGCAAGATGATGAAAGTAAGAGTTTTTATCAAGTTCATTCCATTTTTTATTAAAAAGAGAGAAACCCAAAAATGTAAAGTGCATATGCCTGACACCTGGTATAATAAGATCCTATTTCGGGTTTCTGGGTACTGTGGTGACTTTGTTAAAATTTATATTCACGTGGCTGTGGTAGTTACTCTGCTGATGCTTCCTTACTCTGTTACTCTGATCTTGCTAGAGATCTAGAACAAGCTGGGATGGATGTGTGTGTAGTCAGCTGCCCCGTTAGCTTTTTTCATTGTGACTTGTACTTTTACTGGCTTACCAGACACATTTCCAATGTTAGAATCCATTTGAACTCATTACTGAGCTTTAGCAGGCATTATATATGAACGATGATGAGAGACATCTGGAAGTAGCTTTTTTTTGAAGCAAACTTCTCGGAGAAGTAAGAATGTCCTGCCTACAGAAGATGAGTATATGCACAGGTGCACTGTTCACTAGCCCAGAGACTCATGAGTATCTAATTAAATGCAGTGCCCAGATTTGTTACTTAATTGTATCCTAAACCACTGCTAAGATCTTCCTTATTCAATTACATGAAATGTTTTATATGCCCAATTTATTGTACTATTCAGGAAAAGCGCCAAAAATCAGGACCTGTCTTTATAATTTAGTTGCTCGCTGTACTGAACAGATTTTAGATGAGCAGCATGATTTACTTTTGCAGAATGATTGGGAGTTAACATCTCTAATAGAGTTTATAATTGCAATTTGTTTTTTTTCCCCAAAAAACTTAGGCTCGCCTGAACTCCCCTTGCTAGAAAACATTGAAGATACCTTAATGAAAACAATTGCCCTTTGTCAGAGAAATTCACATAATTTAGACCAGCAACAGCGAGAGGTAAGGTAGTGAAAAAAGCATGGCTAGAATCAGCAAAGGCCTCTGCATCTCCTGAAACTTCCTCTTCACATACTGTTTCCTTTCCCAATCTGTTGATTGCTGATATGTCTCAAAGCAGTCGTCGTTTTCCTCTGACTTGTGTTCTTGCAGCGGGTCAGGAGAGAAATTCTCACTGGCAAGGGTGAAGCACAAAATAAAGTGTGTATCAGCAGTGGAGAAGCAGATGAGACAACATCCTTCCTCCATTTTTATCTCCATTTGAAATTTTGGCTCGAATGTCAATCAGACACTAAGGAAGGCATAGTGGAGTTTGAGCCAACATTATGGTGGGACAAAGCTGATGCTGCTGTCACTGTGGTGACAGGATATTGCTGGTCTGGTCTTAATATGCTCGTGTCCTGGTTTCAGCTGGGATAGAGTTAATTTTCTTTCTAGTATAGAATCATAGAATGTCAGGGATTGGAAGGACCCTCGAAAGATCATGTAGTCCAACCGCCCTGCCAGAGCAGGATCCCCTAGGGCAGTAGGCGGTACGGTGCTGTGCTTTCTATTTAGTGTGAGAAGAATGTCGATAACACACTGATGTCTTAGTTGTTGCTAAGTAGAGCCTGTCCTAGGTTAAGGATTTTTTGGTTTCCAATGCTCTGCCAGTGACCAGGTGCACAAAAAGCTGGGAGGGAGTCCAGCCAGGGCAGCTGACCTGAGCTAGCCAAGGGGGTCTTGTGTTCTGTACCACAGAACATCATGCCCAGTATATGAACTGGGGGGGAGTGAGTGGGTGGGGTGTGGATCACTGCTTGGGCGTCAGTCAGTGAGTTGTGAGCAATTGCATTGTGCATCTCTTGTCTTTTCTTGAATTTTATTTCTCTTTCCTTTTAATTACAATTATTATTATAATTTGTTGTTATTTTATTTTAGTTATCAAGCTGTTCTTATCTCAACCCACAAGTTCTACTTTTTTTCTTTTGCTTCTCTCTCGATTCTTCTCCCCATCCCAGTGGGACTGGGGAAGGGAGTGAGTGAGCAGCTGTGTGGTGCTTAGTTGCTGGCTGGGGTTAGTTCACAAATCCTGAATTTAATATGAGCCTGGTCTTTGAGGGGTGAAGGCACTGCAGCTGGCTTGAGCTCTTGCAGAGAGAACTGGGTTTGCCTGTCTCTTTGTACTGAGGTCGCATTTCCATTTTGCCGACATCAGTGACATAAAAGGCATCCTCACTCTTAAGACTGTGCAGAACTTACGTAACTGAACTAAATACTGCGAACGTTGTTCCTGTGTCTGAAGAGGTGGCACGTCTGGAAGTCAAGAATTTTGTAATTTCTTCTGAGCACTGTCCAGTGTCTGAGGTCACCTGCTCGGATTCTTCTCTGAAGTGCCCTTATTGTGCAGCAGACAGCTGCTGTGTGTGATTGAAGAGGTGCCCACCTGCACACCCTGGCAGCGTGCCCGCCTGCCTCACAGGGCAGATCCGAGTTAGGGCTTGCTCTCACTCTGGATCCCCTTCGACATGCTGGAATTGCTTTTTTGATGCCCAAGTAAGATTTGACTCTGGTCACCAGATGAAGGACCAGCTTTCCCGGTACAAGTGCTCATGACTCCGGTGTGCTGCCTGGAGAATGCAGATGCCCCCTTTCCAGTTGGGATCCATTCACTGTGCTTCCCGCTATGTAAGCAGAGAGACTGGATCTCACATGGAGAAGTAGTTGGGGACTGAATGAAGTGAAAGTAGATTGTTGTCACAATTCCAGTAAAGAAACACGTGAGAATGAACAAGAGGAGGCAACAGGAGCTAAAGGTCATAAGTGCTCAGACCCCAGTCAAATGGTACCTCGGCCTGCGGTCTGAGCAATCTAGACTGAAAGCAGACCCCCGAGTGCTTTGCTCTGAAGTTATTTTAAAATGTTCTAGTTCTGTTCCATTGCAGTCATGAGAAATGTAGTTCTGCTCTGCAGAATGTAGAAGTGAGTCTTTGGACATGGACTCTGACATTGGTCACAGCTCATTTTTAGGACTGCCATGTTCTTACTGTTTGTTTTTTTTTCCTCTCATTCAATTATTTCAGGCCCTTTGGTTTCCTCTGCTGGAGGCTATGATGTCCCCACAGAAATTGTCTGGTTCTTCACAGTGTCGATACTCTGAATGTAAGTATTTCAGCTTTTGTGACCCCAAATACTAATCTAAATCTGTGTGTTGTCTCTCCTCCTCTACTGAATGAGTAGAAGAAAAGCAGTTTTGTTACTCGGTTCCTAAATTTTCTGCTGCTGTGGTAGCAGGTATCTGAACTACAGTTCAGATCTGTAGGACTGAGCTCAGGTTGGGTGTTTGTTAGGCTGCAGCTGTCTTGACTGGAAGATAGACCCTGGTGTAGCCTTTGCTAACCAACCTCCGCTGGTTCCATTGAGGATGGTCTCTTTGAAGAAGTCAAGGTGTACAGCGTGTACAAAGGCTTCCCGGGCTGTAAGTAGGTTGCAGCCTGCGCTTTGGGAATTTCTGACGTAATAGACTGTCATCTTCCATGCCCAGCCTTCTTGTATGCTTATCTCTGTGCCTGTCTGTTGTCTATAAAATCAGTGCAACTTGAATACACCAGCTAAATTCTCTTCTCCAGTTCTAATGCCCTGAATCCGTTGTGGGTGTCAGCATCACATCTTGAAAAACTTCCCTTTATGGGAGACTAAAGACTAGTTAAAAAGGGGCTTGGATACTGCAGTCTCGGGACAGAATAATGTCTCTTGGTCCAGTCCAGCTCTGTGCTCCACCATGACCGTAGTTGTACGTGGTTACGGATCACAACATGTTATAAGTAAGTGTGGTGGGGATCGTGCTGTCTCTTCTGTCTCTGTTTCTTTCCTCCAATGACCATTAGTTATATCTGAACTCCTGGGGTTAGTCTTGGAGAGATCAGTAACACAAAAATACAAATTGTTTGGATCCTGCCTAAATATTTGGTTTTCTTTTCTACTTGTTTTCTCTCCATACTTACAAACTGCTCTTACTAGCCATCCCCACAAAGAAGCTGAAGTGCTGGGTCCGTGCTCCTACTTTGGGGAATTGGGGGTCTAGGAACAGTTTTTTGCAAAGGTTAATTGCAGGAAGTTTTAAGAGTTGGTGAGACTATAACAAGTAGACGGCATCTAAATTGTTTTTTGGTAGCAGTAGGAAAAGTGAATGACTGCTACAAAATAAGTCTCAAAATGTGCAAGTTTACTGTAGGTAGGATGTGGGAGGGAAACAGAGAGGCATCGTGATAGTGAGAACTTTTAAATACATTTCCTCATACAAAAAGCCGTGTGTGCTTAATGCAGAATATGCAGAAGAAAAAATACAGAAAGCCATTTTCAAACTAGAAACCATGAACTGAAATAAAAGTCTCTTAATCTGTAAGATTGATCTCTCTTTACTCCTTGAATCCTAATGAGCTGCTGGTGGCTTTTATGTTTAATATTTCAGCTTTGAAGGGTTTGACAATGCAAGTGCTGAACAACATGGCTGCATTTATTGCTCTTCCTTCAATCCTGCAGAGAATTCTACAGGTGAGTTTCTGAAAAGAAGCAGCTTTTACCAAGCTGCACCGCTCAGTTACTGGGAAGAGTTAATAAAAATTCAGTTGGTGAAATGTAAGTTGGAAAAGCAGGTAGAATGACCTGGGAGATAATGCTCTGAGGAGACATGTGGGACCGCATAGACCTGTAAGAAAATAATTGAGGTAATTTCTGCAAACCAAACAAACTATTGTCTCAAAGGTTGCAGTTCCTTTGAACTGCAAGTTAGTGGTTTTGCAAGGCCCCTATAAATTTCTCTAAACTTGGAACTAAATCTGTTCGAAGCCATTTAGCTAAGGCATGGGATGGACAGTTGTAGAAAAGCAAAATTTGTAAGCTTTGGAGAAAGATTGTGCCTGGGCCATTTTGATTGACAGTGCAGTGTATTATTTTAGAGATGTTTACTATTGAGCAACAAATATCTTGTAGAAGAGCTGATTTCAAACTGAGATCTTGGGTCGAGTGATCACAAGCAGATATGATTTGTTAATTTGCAAAATAGAAGAAAGATGAAGGTAGAATTTAATGGCAAAACTTGAGAAGTGCAGAAAATGAGTTAGTGAAATTATCTGCATTGTGGAGTGGAATGATTGAAGGGTTGAGAAAGTGCTGAATTACTCTTCAGGGTTTCTATTCCAGATGAGAGAAGACTATGTAGAAAAGGGCTTAGAGGCTTCACAGGGTGAACACACGCTTCCGGCAGCCTATTAGTGTGATCTATGCACAATCTTGGATTTGGGAAAAAAAATAATCTTAATTACAGACAGTGAAAGATGTTGCAAAAGAGTAGATAGAAAGCATGATCAAAGTGGTTTTATCAGTGTCAAGCAGCTGTAATGGCTTTTCATTAACTTAGTTTAGTTTTAACTGAGGTGTTAGGTACAGTTTCTATCAGGCTTTGTTTTATGTTTGACGTAGGCAGGAAATTATGCGAAAGATGTGAGTGAATAAATGGGGAGGTTGACAGGGAGGCTTGCTGAGAATTACCAGAATGGAGTGAGAGGCAAACCAGTGGCCACTGTGAGGATAACACAGCTGGAAGGTGTTATGGTGTGGAGGAAGATTCTGCTCTCCCTTGGGAGGAATAGAAAGTCTTGTTTGCAGTCTTCAAATATTTCATCCCACTTCTGTTCTTAACAGACATAGAAAAACCTTTTTGTAGAGGCTGATGTTCATGTCCTGGAGGCAATGGATGAGTGAAAAGTATTTGTCAGCTGTACAGTGAAATGGTTTGTACTGCAAACCGTAACGGGATGCGCACGGTGCATCGGGTGAGGTACTTTTGCTACCGACAGAAATGTGTAAATGCGTTATTTAAAGCAGCATGTGCAACTCTGGTCCCTGGCTTTGGAGGCAGAGGGAAATCGTTCCTGCCCATTCCATTTCCCTGGTCAGCCTTACAAATTCAGTCTGACAGCTTAAAAAAGGCAAATGTTTTTGTGCAACTAGAGCAAAAAATGGGGAGAGATGATGACTTCTTAAAATGCATTCAGAGAGAAGGACTGAATTTGAACATTTGTATCAGAACTTCATAAAGTAGGAGTAGTAATTGGTACCTTGTAGCTCAGAAACAGGTGTAGGGAAAATAGTGTTGTAGAACTCATTAGAAGGTGCTGTGGAAAGGAAGGTGGTGTTTATCTACAGGACCCCTCACTGCATCTCTGGGGTTTCTCTGGTTGATGAAGACATCTTAGTTTTGAACAGCATCGTTCCGAAGTTGCTGGCTGTTACAAGATGGATTTTTTTCCCTCTGAATGTCATTTAAGCTGCAGGAAATGATCAACCAGGTTGCTATACGTTTTATTCTCCCTTGTTTGGAGCCCGGGTTTGAAATACATGTCTGTAGTCTGCTTGCCTCTTGGGCTAAGACAAAAATGGCGTGTGATACTCTGCAAACCCGCCGTGCCAGGACATGGCGTCTTCCACCGTAACTTACTAATCTGATGCTTTCAGTGCTTGACACCCTCCTTAGTTCTGCAGCTGAGAATAGTGTTACCACGACAGACCATTCATTTAACCCTTTTGTTCTTCTGCTTAAAAACACTTGCTTCTGTTCACAGCAGCTTCTGGATTTCTGGGATTGCAGTGCCCTAGGGCCACTTTTGCTTGTGTCTTTGTAGCTGTGCTAAACTATTGCTTCAGGGCTTGCATTGGCTGCCTGTGGGAGGTTTTGTTTTGGTCCACAGCACGGCTCTTGGAAGATCATTCCTTTGAAGTCAGCTGGGATGATGAAGTTGGGAATGATGATGAGTCCAGCTCAAATGTTCAGGAGTTCTGAACCCTTGCCATGTTTGGGATCGGGAAAGGAGCTCCCCCTGTGTTACACAGCAGGGAGCGCTGGATTTTTTTGCCTCCCTGTGTAGTGTGACCTCTCATCTGCTTCCTTGGATTATATAGGAATGCCAGTTAAGTGCCCTGCAGGGAAGAATAAAAACATGGCATGCATAGGTGGTGTTTCCCCAGAACACTCTGTCTCAACAGCTTCCTCAGCCAGAAGGATCTCTGTTTTGCTAGCCCTGGTGGGTATTCTGTTTGTAAAGCTGTGTAGTTGCTCTTTGAAGCCATGTGAAGTTCTAAACCTTGATGCCAAACTGCTCTGCCTTGGCTCTGAGTAGTATGCAGGGCCTTGTTTAAAATGTCATTCACGTGCCACTTTAACTGTGACCATAGGTAAATTCTTGAACCAGCTCTCTGGGCCCTGGCAAATACACAGTCTTTCCCAAGCCCTCAAAATATTTCCGTGAAACACAGAATTATAAGCGGTGCTTGTCTGAAAATGCCCTCAAAAGCTGTTCCAACAGAGGTCAAGTCTTGGTGGTGGAGCGTAAATGCACAGGAGCTGCAGGTCTGGAAGGTAGAACAGCTGCCCAGGAATTAACTGGGGGATTTTTTTGTAAGGTGGATGACATCAATAAACTGAGGTAGATTATCTTGCCTTTTCTGAAAAGGAATTAGAGTATTCCAATTTTAGTGGACTGTTTTTCTTCCTCTTCTGGGCTTAACTGCTTATAGATTATACCTTATGCAAATGTTAACTTTGCAACCAAAATGCTTTGCTAAAGGGCACCTTGCAAAAGGCTGTGACCAGACTCTGCAGCTTTCCCAGAAAATAGGTAGGCTCCTGGCATCTGCCTAGTGCAGCATATTGACTCAACTTTATATAATTGACGTCATATGAAATAACAATTAATATATTTATATTCTTGCTCATCCTTAATAATGTTGTAAAGTTACTTATTAAATAGGAAGTCTGAAATAACCGTATTAGCAGAGATCCTAGAGGAATCCTCTTGAGCATTAAGAAAAATTCCGTGTCATTAAGGATGCGAATGCTGACTGAAGAGGGCTGAAAGGCTGAGTGATAATTCCCTTACAAAGCTGTAATCCTTCATGAATGTTCTGTACATAGATGCAGCTGATGCCTCCTACAAAATGGAGAACTGGAGAAGCCAGAAATGTAAAACCTGTAGGAATCCCAAGGTGGGGAAGGAAGGAATCGCTAAAATCTGCTGGAGTGGAAGCAGAAAGATTCAGAAGTCTTTGCTTGTTTTTTTTTTCAGACCCTGCTTAGAGCCTTGCCTGTTTTGGTTTTGGTTTTTTTTTTTCTTTCCAGTCCTGAAGGTCAATGTTGGGATTAGTTTTATGCACAATAATTGCTCTGTCCTCTTGCAGATGCGACAAGCTGCAAGGGAATGCATTTTCTGAGTTCGCAGTGCGTTTGAGAGTTCTGTGAGTGCTGTTAGCAAACACAGCGCGCAGCTTCTGGAGCCAGGAAGAAATTGGAATGGAGGAGGCAGAGCTGGCTGAAAGGCTGCAGGAGCACCTCTGGCTTGCAGCTGGATACCCACCAGCTTTTCCTGATCTGTTTGTTGGTGGCAGCACTGGGCAGCGAGTTTGACTTTACCTTGCTATGCTGAGCATTGCCATGTCCCTGGGGAAGTACCAGCCTGGAGACAGTAGCTGTGATCTCTTCCTGGCTTGGAGCAACTTACTCATTAATGAGCCACCATCTCATACGGTGTAGTCAGAGCATCCATGAGTCCCAAACTGAGACAAATTTGATAAGGTGGAAATAACGAAACACGTTCCCCCGTAAAAGTGATCCCACAAGGCTCTCGTGACTGTACATTTTGTGGGGGCTGAAAGTAGCAAATTGCCTTGCTGGAAGCGTGAAGTTACAGCTCTGGATCTGCCGCTCGAGGCAGGCAGACAACCAGGCCTGTGAAGCCCTGTCTCAGTGGCTGCTGACAGGAATGTGCACAGACTTCACCACTTGTACTTGACTGCCAGACTCAGTACAAAACTTTGCTAGGCTGCGTGGCTGCTCTTTGGGGAAAAGTCCATTCTGTAACCTACCTGCCATTTCTTTAGAGATCGTCAAGCATGACTTGTAAAAACTGAGCAACTCAAAGTTGGACCACTGACTCACAGTCCTCCTCTACAAAGCTGTAGGTGGCCCTTTTCTTCTCTCTTCTTCATATCTCCTCTATCTCTATCCAGACAAGAAACAAGTTGCTTTGAAACTCTCTACTTGTGGATTGGGAAGTTTGAGTTTGCTATATGTAGTTGCATCTGTACAGTTTGTGAGTTACCTGTTTGAATTTCCTTGGCCATATGGTTGAGTGCTTTTAGAAGAGTATCTGATGGAGAAAATTCTTTATTGTGAGGGTGACAGAGCACTGGCACAGACTGCCCAGAGAGGTTGTGGAGTCTTCTTCTCTGGAGACTCTCAAAACCCACCGGGATGCGTTCCTGTATGGCTGCCCTAGGGGATCCTGCTTTGGCAGGGGTTTGGACTAGATGATCTATGGAGGTCCCATCCAACAATTAACATTCAGTGATACAAAGTACCTTTCTGTATGTTATGGATCATGTACGTGCTCTGATGGAAGTCCTGAGTTCCCTGTTGCCCTCCATAATTCATATGGTGGGGACTCACTGCAGTGTACTTTCTGTGCGATTGCTTTTAAATTATGCATGCAGAAAAAAACCTTGGTATTGTTTGAGGCTGTACTGTTCACCTAGTAAAAAAGTAGACTCTGCAGCATTTTGAGCTGTTCTATATATTCCAAATTTATAGGTGTTTTTTGCCTCAAGTATTATTTTTGTTTAGGCTGCCTGTCCCATTTCCTCTGAAGACTGTTGTTCAAAAATTGCCTGACTCAGTTTCTGCATCAGTTCTGGTGATCTCCCTTACTATCTTGCAGTGTAACTCAGTGCTACTTTAGTCGTCTTTGTCAGCTTGCTTTTTAATTCTTGATTATCCTTTCTCTCCCTCACTCTCGATCCCAGCATGGAATCAGCCTTGCTCATCCTCCTTGCTCTTTTCTCCTTCCTCCCATCCAGAGCTTATTCATCCACAGAGTTTCCACTGTGTGGATGAATAAGCTCTGGATCATTTTTCTACTCTCTAGGTTAGTTTCCTTTTCACATCTTGCCAGCTTGTCTCTATTTTATTTTGTCAATGTCTCTCCCATTCCGCCACTCGGCTTCCTCAGGCTTCCCCCTGTATCCTTCTACTGCCTCCCAGCAGGGCAAAATGCTTTTTTTCCAGGTCCAATGCCATGACTGTTCGTCTCTGGAATTTGTCTCTTACACAAAGACCATTTCCCCGATCCTGTTTTGAGGCGTTCCTGAACAGACTTGTTCTCATTACAGACACATGCGTTGCCTCTCTGGTGCCCATTTGGGCTGGGGAGGGCACAGCCTCGCTCTTCTGCAGGTCAAACTGTCTGGGCCAGAGATGGAACCAAAGCTGGGGTGCACGGCGTGGATCACACCACTGCACGGGCCAGTAGGAGATCCTGCTCCTAACCTGCCTTCTCTTCCTTGCTCCCTGTTTCTCTTAAACAACAAAGTTGCTGGCTGGATCGCAGCCGGTTAGCCAACATCTCGCGGCACATCTGCCTAGCAGAATGTCCCTGTGTTGCGTTCCAGTTTGATCTTGCTGCTGCTGCAAAGACAAGAAGGAAGAGGTTGTGTTCCTGGCACATGCCTGTTGGAAGTGGTGCCATGGTGCACGTTGGTAGGGGAGGGGGGTACCTCTGCAACTGCATGGAGACATCTTCAGGGGTTGGTTCTGCCCAGGAGACAGCTAGTGCCAGTGGCTGCTGGTGCTTGTGGCCACTGGGAGCTGTCAACAACCTCTCACCTTGCTGGTTGTTGGGCAGAGGTTATTTCCTGACATGGTCCAATGTGCCCATGAGCAGGTGCTCCCTCTCTTCTTGTGCACCTTGGCCCAGCAGGAGGGAAGAGGCTGAGAGGCTGTTGCACGGCCACGGAGAGCAGCTCCCAAAGGGCTTCTTGCTAAGCTTACCCAGGACGGAGAGATGCATCCTAGACCAGGGTTCCTGTCCTGCACTGAGCGATGCTTCAGAGGGTGGCTGTGGAGGAGAAGGGGATGTTTGGTTTGGAGCAGGCCTGAGGAAGGTTGTTGAGATGCACCAGGGCAATGACTTGTACTACAACCCTTTACTTGTGCTGCAGGCACATGGAAATGTGTCCCCGTTCCCTAGATGATATTCTGCTGTCTAGGATGTGAGACCAGGGTTGTTCAGGGTTCCTGCACGCTGCTCTGCAGCTGCACGGCCCCGCTGAGTCCCTGCTCTTTCAGCTGGCCGCTCAGGGGATTCTGAGTGAGCTTGGGGGTGACCTACTGGATGCACAGAGGCTCAGGAGGGAGTTACCCTCTGACCTAGGCAAGAGCGCCCTGGCTGTGGGGCCCGGAGCCCTGCGGGCAGCACAGGAGCTCACTGACCAGCAGGTACCTGTAGCAACCAGTGGGAGCACAGATGGAGTTGATGCCTCCTGTGTCACGGCAGGGTGTTTTCTGCTGTTTTCTTCAATACTCCTCCAATGCACTCCCCAGTCAGCTCTTGCATCTCCTGAATGAAGTTTCCAAGGTCACATGTGAAGTCTTTTGACCCGAGTACAGTAATTAGTATCGATGCTGTCATCTGCTCTGTTTTGCTAATTACCAGTTTTCCCATCAATACATAGGATTATTCTGCTGTCCTTGTGCACGTACAACATCTTTAAATTTGGAGTCGAAAATTCCATTTGCGATGCCAATCTGGAGGAAAAAAATAGGAGAAAATAAAGCAAGTATGGTCACATTCTGTGACTCAGCTGCAGCTTTTCATTTCTTCATACAGGATCCAGTTTATGGAAAAGGGAAACTTGGAGAAATTCAAGGACTTGTCCTGGGAATGCTGGACACTTTTAACTATGAACAAGTAAGTTGCATGCATTTCTGTTCTGTCCACTGCTCTATTCAGGGATTACTTTTAGCTATTTAGTCTAGTACTCTCTCTCATTTGCTGTTTCTCTTTGAAGGGCAAAGTAAATCGACACGCGAGAGATTTATATTTGTGTGATTGCGGTAAGGGGAATGGGTTTGTTATTGCTCACAGACAGCTTGCAAGTGAAGGGACTGACAGGTACACAGTGAACACCTCTGTAGCTCAGTTCTATGTTAAATGTACTGGAAGGATAAACATCTGCTTTTTCTCCAGCTCATCCTGCAGTTAGGGATTCAAAGGCGCAAACCTAATATGTTTTGTCACTTTATGCGGTTTTAAAGAAGAGCTTTTTTTATTAGGCCATCTTGCCATTTCTCAAGGGTAACGCTGCGCTTTGTCCCCTGATGAGATCTCACCTTTATTTCACTCCTGCCTTTCTCTGTCTGGTCTTGATCCCAGGCAGGCTCCGAACTTAAACTCCTTTTCCCTAAAACAGAGAATGCATAGTCTTCCTCCAGACTCACTCTCTCTCATTCTGCCTGCCATGTGGCACCACCATCCTAGCTACTGCTCAGGCCTCCAAGCAGCAGCATCCAATTTAAGCATAAAATGGGAAATAGCTTGACTGTGGAGGGCTGAACATAAAAAGCCTTTATCTCTGTTTGGGTTCTTGGTAAAGGTCTGCTCTGAGCAGCACAAGTCCTCTGTCATTGCCTGGCAGTTGTCCAGTACAGGCTGCATGTCACATCTGGACTAGGCCAGATGTGAACCCCTGGTGCAACCTCTGCAGCTTTTTGTGAGTTGCTGCTACAGAGCATGGATAGATCGTGGAATAGGGCACCTATGCCTGATACCAGGTGTTACTGAGGAAGCACTGACCACTAACAACTAAGGGTATTTTTCTTTTGGCTCTTCAGAAATGGAAATCTCAGTTGGGAAGAACTAGCAGCTGAGAAGTTCAGTGGGTGTTTTTTCATATTTTAGTTGCGATACTGCATTTGGACTATGATTTTTATCAGCACATTTCTGCTGAAATGAGGAGTGTAAGCAGTAACTTACCATATAGAGGGGAAAAGGGGGGAGTCTGGTATGAAGGATGACAAAATGAGCCTACCATGTCTCTTTTAATGCTCTTTGACAAAAATCAATAAAGGACTTACCCATTTAAGAGTGCAAAGATATTGCCTCCATTAACATGTGATGAAAGGATAAGTATTTTGAGTGCAGTGGCTAGAAAACACATAGAGAGAAGCAATTTTATTGGGGTGGTTTTGCTCTTAGTAATCTGCTAAGCTGCTTGTTATGAAGAATTGATCTGCATGGAGTTTCTGCAGTCTGGAGATGACAAAATGACCTAGTTATTCTGTATATTGTCTTTCACACAGACCCTTTTAGAGACAACTACAAATCTTTTAAACCATGATCTCCACTGGTCCCTGTGTAACCTAAGAGCTTCTGTTACTAGAGGGCTTACCCCAAAGCAGGATTACTGCTGCGTTTGTCTACAGCAGTACAAAAGAAGGCAAGAAACTGCTGACGAAATCATTGTTTTCAGGTAAAGTTAAGGGATAGGGTTACAGCTGTGATTCTGTTAGTAGTTTTAAAAAGAGAAAAAAAAAAAAAACGAGAACAAAAAAGCTACCCATCTTTGTCTTGCACAAGTAATTGGATGTATTCCTATGAGCATGTATCCCTGCTCCCTTGCGCTGTAGAAGGGCTGGCTAATCAAACCCTCTGGAGCCAGCCTTCTTTGCATGCAGCCAGCTCTGTCTCTGCTGGACAGAATGGCCGTACAATTCTGTAAGAGCTGGTCAGTAAGCTGTCAGTTTATCTGTCATCTTCCCAGCAATGCAGCTGGTGCAGCTGCAGCACCCCGGGTTCGTTTGGCTGTGTTTGTACATCCTGGATCTGCGCACTCTCTTGGCATCTCCGATATTCCTGTATGTGGTCAGGTGGCTGTAAAATAAGACAAGATCATTATTACCTTAGTATTATGATCTGTAGCTGCATCAGCAAATGGGCATCTACTGTTGTATTTGCAAGTCAAGAAATACTACAGAAGGGTGTGGAGGTACGAAGGGAGTGCATTCTGCATTTACAAATAAGCAGTCATCTTTCCCATTGCCCAGTGATTTCCCCTCCAAAGCGTGGAGCTCTCAGGCTGTCTTACCCTGCTTCAAGCACCCACCAGAATTCTTCTCTTTACAGCTGTGGCCACTTGTACCATTCACTGTGTCTGCTGAGTAAAGAGTGTGGGACGGTAACTAAAGGCCTGATGAGGTGGACGTGCTATAAATGCAACTCGAGTAACAAGGGAGGAAAACTGAGCGAGAACTTCTCAGAGCTAAAAAAAGGAAGTGGAGCATCCTTGGCACAGGTAAGGTTTGTGAGGTGATTTCTATCAGGTACACTCGGAGCAGCGCTTATAGACTTCATCACTTTGTTCTCATGTCTGTGTTTGCTTCCAGACGAGCCCATGATCAGTAGCTGTTGAACAATATCAGCAGCTACCTAAGCACGTTTATGAATGTCATTTTGTTTTGGCGTGGGTATACAGAGCGGTGGAAGTAATGGAAATACGTTCATCCAGAAGGTCTGGGAACTGTGAACTGAAGGGAAGCTGGTTCCCTGCTATGGGTGCATCCACAGCTTTGTCTTGTTTATGAGAACCTGGGATGGGCCATTGGGGACAGTTCCTTTCAAACTATTTTTAGGTGTGTTTTATATAAAACTTGCATTAAAGGGTGGCATGTTCCTTGTGGAGCCTTCATTCTGCCTTCCTAACAGATAGCCTGGCTCTGTGTAAAAGATCTGGAATTGATTTGACTTGCTAAGTGCTTGCACAATGTTTTAAGAAGCTTGTAAACAGGAGCGGTGCAGCTGGATTTGGATGAGAGAACAGATAATTAGTTGGCTTTTATTGTCAGTATTTGTGTGCAAGAGGTTTCACTGTCCCTAATTCAAACCGAAGTCCAGTCTCGATATTCACGTCTCTTCCTTGTCATGGTACTGTGGATTGTAAGCAAAATAGGCTTGTGCGGTGTCTTTTTTGGGATATTGCACTGTGGGAAGCTGAACTCTGCCACACCATTTTCCAATGAAGGTCGTCCTCAATCAGGATTTGTTCCTAAATGCCTCAAGATGCTTAAATGCTGTGCATTCATCACCGCACAGATGCATGCAAAGCAACATTTCTCCACTTCTGAAACCAAAGTAATTCAATCTTGGAGTACATTTTTATAATAGTACTTTAGATTTCTTCTAGCAGATTATTTCAATTTCTGCCAAATCAATTCTGATCAAAAGATAGCGAACAGCATTAGTCAACCTCCATCAGCTTCTGTATTAACAAAAAAAAAAGCTTCCTGCTTGAAGGGAGACTTGGGGGGAAGTAATCTCTGAGGAGTGTTTGGAGCACTGCGCTATCTTTGCAGTCAAATTGTGTTAGTTTCTTATGGGCTGACAGAAAGAAAAACTATCCCAGGAGATTGTAAATCGACTGTGGTGCAAACAGTCTGCTTACAAATGCTCGTCGTTTGGTGTTCCATCCTGCTTCAGTGAAACACGGGTACTGGCTCTGAGTTAGGCAGGTTCAGCAGCCCCATGTTTTACCCTCTCCACTTCTGCTCCGAAGGAATGTGTGCAAATTAATGACTGGACTTGATGATCTTAAAGGTCTTTTCCAACCTGAACAATTTTATGATTCTATGAAATGGGTGTGACGGACCAGATGTAGTTTTAAAAGCTAAAGGCAAAATTAAGTATTAAAACTACTGAAGTGCCTGACATTTTATACTAGCACCTTGTAACTTGGTTATCACTCGGTTTCTTATGGGCTGGTCACAGAATCACAGAATCACAGAATGTTAAAGGTTGGAAGGGACCTCAAAGATCATCTAGTCCAACCCCCCTGCCAATGGTCGGTCACAGAATCCCCATGTCTCCCCTTTTAATACCAGTCTGGGCATACCATGTAGCAGGGTGATGTGGAAATGATTGGGGCAGGGAGGAAAAGATGCTCCCTTTGTTGTAACTGATCTGTCTGTAAAAGTGATGGGTTGCCTGACTCTTAGGCCTTAAAGGGAGACGTGGAGAGACTGGATGGGGAAAAAAAGGGGTTACAGGACTCTCTATCACTAGCTAGAAAATGTCCATGCCAGACCATCTGAGAGTGCTGGATGCTTCCCTGCTGTCTGTCATGTGCTCTTGGCAGAGAAGCCCATCGCTTCGCTGCCGGCCCAGCAGAGCTTGGCTCTGGCTCGTTGGAGCCCTGAGCACCTCTTCGAGCCCCCCCACCTCCTCCTCCTGATGTCCCAGATCCTCTCCAAGTTTGTGACGTTCCTCATATATTTCAAGTATAATATTTAACTGTTGTACTCACATGTGATTAAACTGTTGCACAGTCAGATCTTTAAAAAGCTGAATATATTTAGACTTGGCAAAATACTGTAAGATCTCTAACTTCTCCAGGAAGTAACTTTGGCTTAACAATTGCCACTCAGTAGCAGTTACTAACTCTGTGAGGTAACGACTTTTCTGGCCAGGCAGCACTCTGAGTTACAGAACTGACTTTTTTTTTCTGGGGGAAGTGCTGGGAATGCGAAGGTGGAGGAGATGGATGTGTGTCACCTGGCTCCACTGGAGCCAAAAGCCAGGAGGGCAAGGAGGGTTACCAGGGGCACAGAAGTGCTTGCTGGAGGCAGGCTGGGGTGTGCCAGTATGGCAGGGTTTGGTCTTGAGCAGCCTCAGGTAAACTTAAGCAGAGAATTAAGCTAAGCTCCCCATGCTTTTTTTGACATGACACTGGTCTGTGCAGAATGGAGGTCTGTTTGAAAAGTGCATTTTCTGCAGTAGCCTGTGGGATGATGTGTGATGCTGGAGAGAAGAGATGGAGGCAAGCGAAAGGACTGAAGGGAAGGGGAGAGTTGCAGGGCTCCCCTTGTCCCGAATCACATTCACGTGTTCCCAAGGGTCCTTCTCAGCCTGGGTCCAAGAAAGCCATGCTCGCTGCTCTCTGGGGCCACCTCAGGCACCAGAGGACATGTATTTCTGTTTATCTCAAGGTTTGTTCTGCCTTTTTGTCCTGCAGTTCTTTGGTGAAGGGCTTCTCGGTTGACATCGAGCAGACCCAGAGATCTGTGTTGGTCGAGCTGTTCCTGCTCCCACAGCTGGTGCTTCTGCAAACAATGAACAGGAAATCCCGGAGGAAGGTTACACAAACACAAGCACAGCTTCCAGCCCTGCCTGCCCTAGACCCTGGAGAGATAGCAATGAAGCTTCTGGCACATTTTGCATATAGGTCTCTGTGGAGGGTATTTCTTTGCAACCACGTTGAAGACCTGAAAGCTTAGTCTATTTCTTGGCAAGATCCTATGTGGGTGAATTCCACACACTCACCCCTTTTTTTTTTTTTTCTATAGTGAGATCTTCAGTTTAGGTATTTATTTTCTAAGGGAGTGTTGAATTAGGAAGAGATTCGTACTGAGAAATGCCACTGAGCATCTGGAGTGCTTTTCATAGTACCAGTTCTGCTCTGCTGAAACAAAGACTGTCAGTTTGAATTTTGCAATATTGTTGAGATTTATATGTGAAACGACAGCCCAACAGACAGTGTTTTCTCTGTCCCTGCTTTGCATGCCTGGCTTCTCTAGCAATTGCCTTGAAATTGGGGGAGGTGGAGAGATGCCACAAGCCAGCAATGAACCGTTATTGAATCTGGTGATAGCACTTATTTAAATGGAGCCTTTCTGCAATGAAGGCTTGAGACAGTTCTACCCAGGAAAGGAGAGTAGCAACAGAAGCGCAAAAAGGGGCTTTTCCTCTGTTTTTTGCTACCAACAGTTTGTGCTTTCTGTGTTATCCCCTAAACCTTGATGTCTTCCCAAGGGTAATCTTCTGGGTCTAAACTGATCATCTTTCCAGTCCTTCTTACCTTATATCATACTTTGAATGAGTGTTAAAAGAAATGAAAGCTTGTCTATTTCTCATGGGTTTTTTAATTTGATTTAAAACTTGCAGTGCTTTTGCACTGTGGTGTCTGAGGTTAACTGAGGCATATTAGGTGAAGGCACAGGAGCTGGGCTTCTGCCTAAACACACAAGTGAAATACTCCTGATGTCTTAGGCTTTGCCCTCCAAAACTAATTTGTCTTGTTTCACTGAGCTAGTTTGTGTTTTCCATTTATTCTGCCAGCCTACATCCTAGGCATCAGGGAGAGGAACACAGTCTTGGCTCTTGGGCCATAATCTCTGCAGAAAACGCCATGAAACCCCTAAGCGGACATGCTCTGGTTAGTCCATGTTTGAGAATGTGCCTGAGTTCTAAGGGCGCTGTTGTTAGAGCTGTCCAGATGGCAAATATGTTTTATTCAGGAGTTTAATCCTGTCAAGTCACGCCAGGACAGACAATGAATGTGATCCATAGTTAATCCAGTTTGTCAGACGCTACCTTTGAGCTCTCTTCTGCAGCCTGACACCAGCATCCCTCTTTGCATACCCAGAGCTTCTTGACCAGCTTTGGTTGGTACCAAAGGGTATCATCACTTAACTGAAGTTAAACATGGAATCATAGAGTCATAGAATGGTGTAGGTGGGAAGGCACCTTAAAGATCATCCAGTTCCAATCCCCCTGCCATGGGCAGGGACAGCTCCCACTAGACCAGGTTGCTCAAAACCTTGTCCAACCTGGCCCTGAACACTGCCAGGGAGGGGGCTTCCACAACTCTCTCCTGTTCCAGTGCGTCACCACCCTCATGGAAAATAATTTCTTCTTAATATCTAATCTAAATCTACCCTTTTTCAATTTGAAACTGTTACCCCTTGTCCTGTCACTACACTTCCTCCTCTTCTTTCCTGTGGCCCCCTTTAAGTACTGGAAGGCTGCTAGAAGGTCTTCCCCAAAACCTTCTCTTCTCCAAGCTGAACAGCCCTGACTCTCTCAGCCTGTCCTCACAGGGGAGATGCTACAGCCCCCTGAATCATCTTCATGGCCCTCCTCTGGACTCACTCCAACAGATCCGTGTCCTTCTGACGTTGGGGGCCCCAGAGCTGAACACAGAACTGCAGGTGGGGTCTCACGAGAGCAGAGTAGAAGGGGAGAATCACCTCCCATGACTTGCTGGCCATGCTCTTCTTGGTGCAGCCCAGGATGTGATTGGCTTTCTGGGCTGCGAGTGCACACTGCTGGCTCATAGTCAGTTCTTCATCCACAAACGCCTCCAAGTCCTTCTCTGCAGGGGAGCTCTCAATCCACTCATCCAGCTTGTGCTTGGGATTGCCCCAAGCCGGGTGCAGCACCTTGCACTTGGCCTTGTTGAACTTCCTAATGTTCACGCGGGCCCAGCTTTCCAGCCTGTCCAGGTCCCTCTGGATGGCATCCCTTCCCTCCAGTGTGTGAACCGCACCACACAACTTGGTGTCACTGACCAACATGCTGAGGGTGCCCTCAATCCCAATGTCCATGTTGCCAGCAAAGATGTTAAACAGGACTGATCCCAGAACCAACCCCTGAGGAACAGCACTGGTCTCCAATCAGACATCAAGCCAATGACTGCAACTTTTTGAGTGGGACCATCCAGCCAATTCGTTATCCACTGAGTGCTCTGTTCATCAGATCCATTTATCTCAAGTTTAGAGACAAGGATGTCGTGCAGGACAGTGTCAAATGCTTTGCACAAGTCCAGGTAGGTGACATCAGTTGCTCTTCCCTCATACACTGACACTGTAGATCCATCACAGAAGACCACCAAATTTGTCAGGCATGTGTGCTTTCTGTTGGGTAAGAATGAAGGTTTAAGATTTTTTTTTTTTCCACCAATGGTTATTTTAGACAAATGTTACATGATCTCTGTCAGTTGATAGACTGAGCCATGTAAGGGTGACCATGAGTTATTAGCTTGACCCCCAGCAAAATTTTCAAAGGACTTTAACTTTGAAAAATCCGGCCATGATTTCCCTTCATGCTCCCATCCTTCTGCCAGATGACACCAAGCAGGTAATTAGTGTTACAAGATTGTGCATTCTTCTCTGTAGACAATATTCCCACATGTGTATTAACTGAGAGAACGTTCAGTCCTTCAGCTTTGGAGTTGGCTTTGGTGGTACGTTCCTTAACTTCTTCAACAAGGTGTAGGAAATCCATGTGAGGAAGGAACTAGAGATACTTTGTGCCTTTGGCTTCTCATCAGCAGAACATGTGTGTTTTAAGATTCCTCGTAATGTATTGGAAACAAAAGTGATGTAGTAAGAAGAAAACTGAGTGTGGGAGTATTGACAGGTAGAGGAGGACTGGTACCAAAGCTAAAACTGAAAATAAAGTACAGAACTAAAAGGACCAATTTCAAAACTATAATTATCTTTTATCAGCTTTTAAACCAAAAATTGACTATTTTTTTGACTTTTCTTATTGGGGGCGATGGGTTAGTTTTTGTTGAATTTGGTTTTTTGTTCTGGTATTTTTCCCCCAGAAAATCAGACTGAACTGTAATTGTTCTCCCTGGTCTTTGTATAGGGCAATCTGTAGCTCAGCAGAAGTTGCCTTTTGCTGCCTACGATCCAAGGTCTTGCACTCCACGACCCGTGAGGGGCTGATGTGAAGCAGACACAGCTGGCTGTGGAACTGCCTAAAGTGAAGACCAGTGGGACTGGCTGCGCTGTGCTCCTTAGGGTCTCTTAGGGAAGTGTTGTGTCCTGGTTAAGAGGAAAGATGGCAGAATTTCAGTGCGTAATCTTTGCTTTACATCTCAATTTCAAAGAAACTGTTCTTATGGTTTGATGAAAATTTCTTCCCATTTGATAAAACATTTTGTATCTAGGAGGATCTGTAGAACAGACTCATTCAAATACGGTGACAGATGCTGGGCTGTTGTATTTCCACAAACTGCATCAGTCCCTGTTGCCAATAGTTATGTGTAGATTAGCACAGTGCTTGACAGCTATATATCTGTTCTCTGAGGAACCAACACAGCTCGTTACGTACGTCTTCACTATGAAACTGCAAGTTTTCAGCCTGCCTTCACAGATCTGCCTGGGAGCACAGGCAGGAAAGAAAGTGTGCAACTTCTCTTCTGCAAGGAAGGCTGCTTTCCCAGTAACCTGGTACTGCCAGTAACCTCTGCCTGGGCCGCCGCAGGTGCAGGTGACTCCTTTCTTCTAATGTTCCTCTGAAGGAGAGGAGCAAAATGAATAAAGCTGAGATTTTGGTTCAGCTGCAGTCCCCAGATGGGGTCAGAGTACAGGAGGGAATTATGGCCTGTTCCAGTGGTTTTTATTTTAGCTGAGGGAGTCACTGGCTGTTCTGGAGGGCAGCTTTCAGACATGCAGGTGGCAGATGAGCATCTGTCTCTTGTAAACCCCTTAAATGGAAAGCTGAAGGTTCCATGTCCAACCTCCCTCCCCATTCCTTTTATCCTCATGTTGCACAATGAAAACAGTATGTTTTGTTGGTCTATATGTGAACTGAGCATAGATATGCTTGGGCAGCTGCAGCTGAGCTCCAAGGACCAGAGTTGTTCTGAAGCACGTTATTAACTTGCCTCTTAAACAGCAGTAACAGATTGCTGCACGGCTGTCAGCTATGAAGGGGACAGGTAGCAGAAGCATCTGCTAGGGCTTTCTGTATGATTTTGGGTCATGTTCTCTATAAGCATCTGGCAGGAGGTGGTTACTAATCCTTTTTACACTAAGTAGGACTTCTTCCTCCTCCTACATGTCTTTACCTTCCCTTTCTCTCCCCAAACTCTTAGCACTCAGAGAACACTGCACTTCTTGAGTCTTCTGTGGCTGGCTCTTGTGGGATGCTCTTTAACAGCCTCTTAGCTCATGTTTAGAAAATTAATTATTTGCCTTCATGCATGACACATCTGTCCTCTTAGGTTCAGGCACTGAACTGAGATCCGCCTGAGCACAGGTCTTTATGTGATGTTTAATCCATGTGCTGCCATACTTTCTTTGAAGCCTGCTACATTATAAATAAACATCTCATCTGTTGGGCCATAGTGTCCAGTGAGGGGATGTGGGGTTTTGTGTTTATCTAATTAATCCTGAACAGTGTGATTGCTGCTTTAGCCGAAGGCATCAGCGGAAGTCCAGGGGAATGTTCCAACAGTGCCTGGTGTAAGCACAAGCTGCTAACAGACCAGCTAGCAGAGGGAGAATGGAGATATGCCAACGTGTTTCTGGATATTTAATACAGACAGTTCTTCTTCCTCCTCTCTCCTTAGTCACTGCAGCATCTCACGTTGCAGCAGCAGTGAGTCTATTAGAGCACAAACAAGCCTGTCCTCTCCCTTGCCTTGAGTGGGAGGTTTACTCCTTAAGTTCAGCTAAGTTCAGCTGGAAATAAGAGACATCTGCCTTTCCCATTCTGCTCGCGAACAGATCAGAGGGCAGAGCTGTAGCGCAGACCTGTGTGACAGATTGCTTCTGCTGTGGCAGTGCTGAGGGAGGGCTGCTCTGCGATGGGCTTTGGTGAGTCAGCGCTTCTGTTTACCTGCACACAGCAGGTCTGGCTTTGCCTGCCGCTGCCTGCCCCAGTGGTACGGGCAGCAGGCAGGGCCTGGGCTGCTGCCAGGGGTTCGCTCCCGTGTGCACTAGTGGAGGGAAGAGGCGAAATACTGTGCAGGCTGGTCTTGAAGCAGCACGTTCTGCTGCCGTAACGCAGTTACAGTGGCCCTGGGACTTTCTCCCCGTAAAGGTTTGCCCACTTGCCGCATTGTCCAGAGTGACTCGCAAGACTGTGTCCACCTCCGCAGAGATCGGCCTGCCTCACTCTGTCCCACGGTAGTGGTGCATTACTCTGCAGTAGCTCTGCAGAGGTCTGCAGCAGCACACTTTTGTTCTGCAAGGGATGTCCTGAGGTTTTTCTGAAGTTCATTAACAAGTTTGTGATGTTAGTGTCATTCCAGCGACTTCAGGTCAGGGCAACTGCCTGCCTTGCTCTCTTTTTGGTTGATTGTTCCAGGTTCCTGGGAGTACCATGAAAACAGCAGGTCCTTATACTGCGGAAGAGAAGTAGATTTACTTGGGTTTAAATTAATTGGCTCAGCTCTTACTAAAAAACTGAATTTGGGCACCTTTTTTTGTGGCTGTTTTGAGCCATGGTGAAGTAGGTGTCCAGCTGCAGGGGAGGAATGGCAGGAGGCTGACTTGGTGTTGACTGCCTGTGGATTCAGCTCTGTAAATGAGGGAGCACAATGGGAATGCTCTTATTCCTAGGAATCCTGAAACCTTCCCCTGGCCTTGTGGCTGCATCTGCCCTGTGCTACGGAGCAGCTCCCTGAGTTAATGTGGTGCTCGGATGCTCCAGTTGATGTAGCAAGATCTTCTGTGGAAGGTGTGGCTCTGAGAGGCAGCACTTGGGTGGATATCTTGGTGTGACCATTAACAGTGCCTCTGCTTGCAACTGCTGTATCATCTGCTTTGCTTAGGCACTAGCAGTTCATGATGGAGTTTTGTAGCTGTTAAATTAAAGATAATTGCAGGCTTAGGAGGGCTGTGTGGTGACTACCAGAGGGGTGTGGAGTATGTGCAAGCAAAATGTGCAACAGGGATTAACATTATAGTGGTAGGATCTATGAGAACTGTTAAACAAAAAAGGGACCTTTCTTCTCCTTGCTGGCCCAGATCCTCAAGGGGATAAATTGCGTCTCTTGGGTTCTTCATCTGGTCTGAGGCCTTTTCGAAGGGGCACAGGATTTAGCTGGAAATGCCTTGAGCTGGCTGGCCCTGCAGTGGGACTGGAGGCAGAAGCTGTGTTGCAGGGTGAGTGAGTGAGCTGAGTGGATTCCACTAATGCCTGAGTGCTGATGCTGGACTCTGAGAGCCTCCCCGTAGCTCTTGAAAGAAAACATGCCTTTAGTGACACAGTTAAAAAAGGAAAAGGCCTGACAGCAGTTGTTTCCATGACAACAGAAAGAATTGCCTGCAATATTTCAGCTCATCAGCCTGTAGAACAGTCTGATTGATAGTTACATACGCGTGGTAGAGAGAGAGCAGAAGAGGGGAGGCCAATTATATTGCATTTTCCTTGTCCTTGCATGCCTGTGGCCTCAGCAGCTGTAAGGCAGTTTTTCCTTGCTTTTTGGTTTTTTTCCAAATGAGAATGACCTACATGTCCCTTGGAAGTGCCTCTACGGCCTGCCAGCTGCAGACACATGACCCTCACTGTCACAGGTTCTCTGGTTCAAAGCCTGGATTGTGTGTGCAGGGAATACGGGCATTTGGCTCCTCGACTGGTGATCAGTAAATAGTTATTTACAGTATAAAGAATATCTTGGAGGAGGAAGTGAATTTGGGTACGTGCTTCTAACATAAGTGATCTGGACCGGGAACATTCCTTTCTTCTAAGACTGTCTGATGAATGTCTCAAAGGCAAGATGCTTTAGGAGAGTAACAGAATGATTCAGGCTTGAGGAGACCCGTGGTGGGTTCAGTGCATCTCCCCCAGAGCGTGCCTGAGCCGTCTCTGGGACATTCACATGATGAAGGGGTGGGTGGCCAGATCCTGCCCTGGCTGTGCTTCACTCAGACTTGAGTAGGAAGGAGGGACAGGTAAAGGAGCTGTGGGAGAGCATGAAAAGATAAACTCAAGAGTCTGGGTCAGGCGCTCCCAGATCAAGAGTTTTGCGGTGGTCTGGGCACAACATGTGGAGCAGAAGGCAGTGCAGGCTGGTGGGCTGCTGCTGGGAGGGAGCATTGTGTCGCCTAGGCAAGACAAGGCTGGTGCCAGTGCTGGTGCTTGACATGGCCACGTACCCGTCTGCCCACAGTGTTGGTGCTCCAGGTTTTATCCATAGTAACTTTCTTTCAGGGCAGCTCACCTGAGTTCCTTTGCATTGCACACTTGCTAGCAGGGTTTCCCTTTGCTTAGTGATTTAAAATTGAGTCAAAGACTAAGTGCAATCTCTGGCAAAATGTTGTTCCTTCTGCCCCCAGACCTCACCCGCTGCAGACCACAGGTTGTCTGTCCTCCACTTGGACAAGCTGCTCAGGAGCCGTGTCCAAAAGGCCCACGGCTCTGCCTGGGACACAGAGCTGTCATGGGGACAGCAGCAGCCACAAGCTGTACATTAGACCTGGATGGCGCTGTACCCTTGGCACAGGATAGTTATCTGACTGTGCTCTCTAGGGTGTTTGCTGAGCCCTGCTGGCTCTTGTGAAGAGCTGACAGTGAGCTCTTCGAGAGAAGCTCAGGAGCCAGCGTGCTGTGCCTGAGAGTCAACTTCACAGAGCTTTTGAACATGCCCTTTACACACACCGTGAGGCATGAGAAGTACAAACCAAACTGGGTGTCGCAGCGAATGCCCTGCAATTTAAAAGGAGAACACCTGCCCTGGGAGAAGGGTCTCGCTGCTGGTAAGAGCCTGAAGTGCCGAGAGGAGCACACTTGTGCCTGACCAGGAACGGTCACAGCTCCCAGTGACTCTGCATGACTGGAGGAACAGTGAAGCCCCCTCAGCCTTCGCAGGGCCAGGAGTTCAGCCTTAATTCCAGTTGATCACACTCCTTGAAGGCAGCAATACTAGTTCTTCATGTTGGGCTTGATCCATTGCCAACTAGTTTAAAGTAAATGCAACTTCAGTCAGTACCCACTGGTAGGACTGTAGCATTTTGGGTTAATAGCCTCTGGGAAATGTATTTTGGGGAAAATATTTGAGAATAAATGATTGTTCCCTTAAAAATAGATCCCCAGAGACAACAGATACCAGATTGCTGCTCATGAGGGAGGCTGTTCTCCCTGGCTCCTGTTGTAGTTTCTTGATGATGCTTTTGCTTTGGAATATGAGCAGAAACATTGAAAATAGAAACATTGTGATGTGATAAAATGGAACAAACCTACAAGAATCTGTGATGCTCTGTCATCTCTTCCTGGGATATGTAAATGATGCCTTTTAAAGCAGTTGGAGTGTGTATGCAGTCCTCCTTGCGTTAATGCAGGCTGTGGTCCCTCTGTTTGCCTTCACCTGCAACTCACCTGCCCTGGTGCTGCTGGGCTCACGTCCTTGTACCCAACAGCTTGTACGCTGCCACTGCTGGGCACTGCTGCCATGTCAGCTGTGTCCAGTTTCTCAGGGGACATGGTTGCCACTGATGCATGAGTCACCTTGCCTCCCCTTCTCCCACACCTTTCACCTGTCATTTCCTGACTTTTAGTCTGTAACATGCTACTAGGAGGAAAAAGTGGATCTTAGGAGAGACACCATTAGTAGATAGTGGTCATTGACACAGTAATCATTTGCTGCAGTAGCCATGTGTAATCTGTGCCCGATCACAGCGTGCTGCAGCCTGCGCTGGGTTGGCACCCAGCAGGGAGGCTGAGCGGGGCCGGTGCAGACTATTGGGAGGTGATGAGAAGGAACCTGAGGGGAACTGCTGCTGCCTGGGGAAGAGCCCAGGAGAGGCTGCTCATCCGCGGAGACTCATTACTTCTCTTCCAGCTGGTTGTGGGGGAGTTCTCCCATCCCTTTTCTTCTGCCTTTTTTTTTTTTTAATTCTTTTAACTTAGTACTGTTTGTCTGTCTGCCATCAAATACAGACCCCAACAATGAGCCATTCTGTAAGGGTATCTCTGTGCAACAATAGGATTTTTTTTTTTTTCTCCCAAACCAAGGTGCACACAATGGCTTTAAGCCAGAGGAAAGATGGCTAAAAAAGCCCCCAAACAGGTTGCTCCAGGACAAAGGACACGACCAGGGATGAATTTCTGTGTATATGAACTTAACATCTTGTTGTGTGTTGTTTCAGTAACCTTCTCACTCTCTTTATCAGACAAGTTCTGAGTCTCTGTTGGATCCTCAACAAATCCAAGCTTTTGACCAGCTCTGTCGACTCAACCGAGGAACCTCCAGAGTACGTACTGCCTGTTCTCCTGTTGGTTTTAAATTGTTGAAGGATATTTTGCATGTTGTCAACTCAGATATTAGCACTGGCAGTGTGGGCTTTGGCTTTTCTCTTGGGTTTCATTAAGTGCTGGCAATTTACCGTGCATAGAGCTGGCTGGTTCACATCACAAGGCAGCCACGCTGACAGATCGGAGGAATTCACTGGCAGTGAAGCCATGGAAATGCCTCTGGCTTCAGTGTCCACGGTGTGAGGTTTCTCAGATTCTTTTTAGATTTGCAAATGAGCTCCCCTCCAGACACTGTGGCTCCCATGATAGCACGAAAGGCCCCCTCCTCCTGCCACACCTTGTCTCAAGGATAGTGCAGCTTCCTCTGTCCTTTATACTTTCTTTGTGCCTCCTGCCTGTTTTGACTGTGGTTGTTGGCACTTTCAGCTCTTTCTGGGATTTTCAGTGATGTAACTTTAAAGCAACATAAAGACACCTGGAAAGTTGTTTAGCTCAGAACCGTTGTCCTGCACTGAGCTCTATAGGGTCACTACATACCAGATATACCCTTTTCTTTGCATGTGTTAAGGTTTTTCTCATTGCTGTGGGTGAGCTCCTGCCATGAGCACTTTTTTCTGCACCTTGCACGAGTGCTCCTAGGCAGTCTGCCTCAGCTGCTGGGCAGTGATGTGTTTGGGTTTTGTCTTGCAGCTAGCTCTTCTGACAGAGCTGTCTCGCGGCCACAGCAGTGAAAAGCACGGGCTGCTCAGCGTTTCCCACGGTGACCCAGCCACCAGCAGTGTCTTCCAGAACGAGAACTTCCAGCTCCACCTGGCCCCCCCTCCACTCGCTGAAGACTAGTGCTCCTGCCTCCAGCCTCGACTGTGGCAAGGCCATGTTGGTTTCAGATCTCGGTGCTGGGAAGCCTTTTCATCCCAATGCTGGACTTTCTCTACCGCCTCTCCCAGAATGCTCTGTGCTGTGTTAAGGCTTGCTGGGCACTGGTGGGTTTGTGGCAGCGGGTGATCTCCCAGCTCTGCTGCCGCCTCTCACTAAACCAAGGCAGCCATGGGGCAGCTGGGCTGGGTGCTGTGAACACTGGGGGCAAAACCAAGCGTGCTGAAGGACCACGTAGCACTGGGCTGTCTGCGCTGACCCAGAGGCTCACAGCAGCAGCAGTAACTTTGCCACATAACAGAGTCAGCTCCGCTCCACTGAAGGAGTCTGGCCTGTCCTGTGCCCAGAGTCTTGTTTCTGGGTGCTGTGTTGTTTCCGTGGCTGGGTACCGTACCCGAGTTGTCACCGTAGTACCAGTAAAAGCAGTCATTTTGCCAAGGCCTGGACCACCATCTCATGGCAGGAGCCATGAGGGCACAGAACAGGCAAACCTGGAAAAGGCTGAAGAATGCAGAAAACAATACGTGTGAGCAAACTAACCTGCGCACGGCCTGTTCCTACAAGTTTCCATAAAAAGGCTCTTGGTTGAACTTCCCTGTGTGAGCTGTGTGCACGGGGAGAGGGTAAGAGGGCTGCAACGTGGCAGAGCAACTGGCTTCTGTTTTATTAGCACCGAACTCTGATAGAGGAGGATGCATCGTGTCACTGTGGGTGAAGCACAAACCTCCCCTCTCTTCTTGTTGTGCCGGTGTTGGCAGGGGATGCGTGCACATGTGTAAAAACGTGCTGCAGCCTTTGGGGGCCGCAGGGGAGAGAGGATGAGTGTGGTGGGTGCTGATGGTCAGACGGGTTTTCTCACTACTAAGCTCAACCCACTGTTCTGCAGTAGCAAACTGGGCCGTGTCCCCTCCCAGCGGCACCTTTGTCACTCTACGTGCAACAGCTGCAACCCAACAGCAGTGGTGTTTCTGTACTGTCACCTCTGGCTTGTGAAACACACTCCAAATCCCGCCCTAACAATGTGTTATTGGTCTGGCAACCATTATCTCTCCTCTTTCCTTGTGCTTTCTGTCACTAGCACTTGGGTGTTTTTGGGGTATCGTACCCTCATTGTCCCAGCTGCTCCCAGCATGATGACAGCACCACACAGGCGTTGCTCTGCACACACAGAGCTATTGCCAGAGCCGGTGGCTGGTCCGTGCAGAGCTCAGGCTGAACAGCAGGAATGCGGGGCAGTGCTGCCAGGAACATAAAGGCACCAGCTGTTGTGCAGAGCCCACCCGGCTGGGGAGCGGTGTGAGAGTGGTGCCTCCTGGGGCCCAGTGTGCCACCTTCTTCCCACTCACATCTGCCCCAGACTGAAGTTTCCAGCCTGCAGCCACGTGTGAACCTGGCCAGAGGCAACTCAAGGGGCTACAGCTGGATGAATTGTGCCAGACATCAGCCTGGGCTGGCTGCTCTTTTCCCCACTGTCGTCCCCCCTGACTGGGAAGGCTGTTTTAGAGGCAAGTGAGAACTGGGCTGTGAGGTTGCCCACCAACCCCAGAACTTACCAGATGCCCAAAACCCTGGTGGGACTGGGCCTGTGTGCTCCACCTGGTTATTACATTTCTCTGCCTAGCACTGGGTGTGTATTCCCTGTGCTGCCATCTGAGGCCGTCAGTGACGCTTCCTTAGCTGGAAATACCAGAATGTTTCACTCTAGCATGAAAAAAATACACAGTTAGTTAGGACAAGCAGAACTTCAGTTGTTTAGTATTTTATTAAAGAGGAAATATACACACCTCTCCCTGGCAGAGTGGAGCAAAGAGCCCAGGGCACGTCTCTTACAGCACGTTCACACCGGTGCTTGTGCGAAGAAAAGAAATCACGTTTCTGTGAGGAGCGTGTTTCTGAACTAGGGTGTGTGATGGAGCACAGTGAGAATCCTGCCACTGTACTGGCTGCTGAAACGCTTTCTACAACTTAGCCCTGTCCCACACTAGGCTGCTCCACTGACGTTTTACAGGTACAACAGAAGGAAGAGGCAGCTTATTGTGCTTAAGACATCTGAACAAATCCTGGGTAGGAGACACTCACAGCTTGTGAATATTGCTAATTACTGACAGTTAAGAAAGAATGTATCCTGACAACAGTGATACGAACCTGCAAGACCACAGGATCTTACGGTAAGTCTGGGTCATACATACCCAACTGAATTTCACTACGCTCACAGCCAGTGCCCCCTCACAGCAGGAGGAGGCGGCTCCTGCTTGCTTGCACACAAGGTGAGTTCATGCTAAGTCAGAGGGTCCTGATGACCTTTCCTGTGCTTGGTGCCCACAGCGAGAGCTGGCAAGGAGCGCCCTCGCCTTGGGAAAGGCCCCGCTGCCAATAGTCCCTTGCAAGGATGCGTCTGCCAGCTTGCCCTGTTCCTCCCAGGAAAGAGGAGTCACCTTTGAGAAGAAAGCTCAGGCAGGCCGGGCACAAGTGTGAGCATTTTCAGCTCTCAGATTACAATTGAAAGATTAAATATGAATAAATGCTGTAGGTTTATACATAATGCTTCCTTCTACCTATGGAATGTGTCTGAATGGTCAAAAGACACTAAAAGGTTGTTAGAAACCTTAGTTAACCTAGAAAGACAACTTCACCCTTAAATAAATAAATCCTATTTAGTTTTACTACAGCCTTCGTTTAAATGCCCTCAGAAAACCACAATATTTTCAGGTGCCTTGTGAGAATGTATCAGATCATGCAATGGCCCCAGTTCCTCGTTTAACAAGCATTGCACTTTATGTAAATCATCAAAACTATAAAACCTATTATTTTTTGTCTGAAATTGTTAGTCTAAAAAGTACAGTATTACTTTATAACCATTTATGGTAAACTCCTAGCACACGCGCATGTGCACATACACACACTGTTGCCTAAACTTTTTCTAAAGATACCGATTACAAAGTGTATAAAATTAGTAATGCATTGTCAGGATACAGTGAGAGAGATGAGCCATCCTATAACATAGACTATAGTATCAATTGCTAAACTGTACACATCTATACAGCCTTATAATCACCAATGACTTGAAAGGTAAACAGCAAATACACAAATTCAGTAATGCTGTTGAAAACACAGTTATTACTGACTCCAACTGATTCAAGCTGACTGAAATCTCAGAAAGATGTTTTTATTTGATCAAGCAGGGCTGAAACCAAACCACCAGTGAGACAGCTCGCTCTTACCAGCTATTTGAGGAAACCTCTGTTCAGAAGCTGCTCTTGAACTGGGTGCAAAGGAGTGGAAACCAAAGCTTCCTCTCTCCGCTACAATGACCTTAAGCTGTATTTTAACAAGCACATGCACTACTGAGCCTGTGGGCCACCTCCCAGGGCACCTTCATGCTGTCCCCAAGCTCTGCCAACACAGTGGTGTGGCTGATAAACTACTGGTTTGTAATTATTTTTTTTTAATAACTTTGTAATTCTTCAGGCAAATGGAGGCCCTGAGGCCATTTGGTCCTGAGTGCATGTGTCTGGCACCAAACAGCACAAGAGAAAGCAGCAGGCAAAGCTGAGGGTGGATTTTGTGTGTTTGGAGGTAGTCACTTCCTTCACCATCACTTTACATGTCAGTTTGCCACGGTAGTGGTTAGAGGGCCATGCTTCATCTCTGCCTGCTCTCTTCCTGCCAAGCGGCAGAAGCCAGATCCCCTTCCCAAGATCCATGTAGAGAAAAGACATGAGCTGGATCCGGGCAAAAGTTGCCCCTGGGGGCAGCAGTTGCCTTCTTGGGAGATTTCAGAGCCTGATCTACCTCAGCAGATGGTCGGTGCATAGCCTGGAGAAAAGTTGGAGGCACTTTGTGCGTTCTCTAGCCTGCCATACCCACCCGCTGGAAGAGTGGTGCCAACAGCCTTCAAGAAGGGTCGCACCAGCACTAGAGAGAAGGACGGACAATGCGCAAGGACAGACAGAGACAGAAAGAACCTCTGATGGCCACACCTCGCGTAGCTTTTGAGAAAGAATAAGGGCAACTTGGTTTTCCTGCTCACAGGCGTGCTGCACCAGCTCACCTGCACTTTGAAGGCCCACTGCAAACATCTGGACAGATGGATACATCTGGAGTGGCACATCCTTGCATGAGAAGTAGTATACAATGTAACCCAGACCAAGAAAAGGGCCTATTACAGCTATAAAAGTCTTAAGATTTATCACTGTCTTATGTGCGGGCATGGGAGATCTGATCAGGCTGAGAACACGTTAAAATTGCTCAGGCTGCTGCTAGTTCACCAATATGTAAGTCCTGTGACCGCACTCCCACGAGGAATCAAAAATATCAAGTGCACTGGAAAAAAGGGATTGTCAGAAAAAACAAAATATAAATACTACAAAAGCAACATTACTGAGAGGGAACTGGACTGCTTTGATACCAACTTGTCGGATCACACAGTGGTTTCTATAGTCTCAATCACTTCCATTTCGCACTGCGAGGGTGACAAGAGCGGGCATTCGTCTGGTTCCCAGCTGCTATCCGGGCTGTAATCTTCTTCTGAACTGAGTTCGGCCACCCCTTCCGTGTCCTCGTCACACGACTCCACGTAGTGAACCCCCACTGCATTGATCCCGGAGTCCTCAGAGCTGGAAGGGGACGAGCAGTGATCTGGTTTTGGTGTATTGCTCTCTCTCGTGATTAAGGCATTGCGAACAGGGACCTCCTCAGGCTTTATCTTGTGGGGTATGGGGGGAGGCTGCCTCTGTACGTAGCACATCTTCCCGTTGATGCATTTCACACGGTAATTGTCAATGAAGAGGTCTGCAATTGTGCAGAACTGCGGGGAGTCGGGGGGCAGAGGGGGCTGGAAGACGGGCGCAAACTTCAAGAAGTGTTCAGTGAGCGAAACGGAGATCTGGATGGTGTTTGTAGACTCCCGAGGGCGAACGGGTATTTCGGTGCTGGGCAGCTGCTCCACGGGTGTCATGGGCTGATAGACATATTTACCTGTGGGTAAGAGAGAACCAGCATGTAAAGACCGTTATCTTCACGTTAGAAACAAGCTGATGCCATGATGCTTGCCCTTTGGCTCTTCACAATAACAGCCAATGCTTCCCTGCAGTCAGCAGCTGCTCTGTCACCAGTGGCCTTAATGTGTTTTTTTAGTCCTCTCCTGGGATGGCTTCTCTGATGCTTAATACTGTAGGTAGGTGTAATCTCCCTTACCCCAGTCCTGGTCCTCTCCCTGCCCTTGCATTGAAGACACCTGTAGGATGTCATTAACTTAGAAAAATTAACTCCAGGGGCATAACTCTATAGCTAAGAAATGGGACAGATGGCAAGTCTGCCTGCACTCCTTTCTAAGGGAAAGAAAACTAAAAAAAAATGCTCAGAGACTTTTTTTTTTCCCCATCGTACACAGAGAAATTCTAGCTTACATCTTTATTACAATGATCTAAATTTTATATTATTATTATTATTCCAAATTACAATTAGTCTCCCTGCATGCATTTCCATGTTCTTTGTTTCTGGGGACTAAATCATGGTTTTCTGTCTTATAAACCTGAGGTTCATACATGACTGCAATTAGAATTTTTAAGGCGGAAAATAAGGGAATTCCCAAGCCATAGAAATGCTTTTTGCATCTTGATTATCTGGTTAAGTAGTAAGAAAATAGGATTATGTTGGTTATGTAGAGCTGAACCAAGTGTGAACTGAAAATCTTTACTAAAAGCAATAAATAAAAGAGCAGAAAATCAGTACTTTGTTAAGGAAAACTGAGAAACCTGAGGTTATGCCTAAAACTGTAAAATGCTGCATTTTATTTGCACGAACCCTTTGAAAGATTCATGTCTCCCTAGGGGCTCATCCACTATGAAAGCACAAATTTCCAGAAGACTTGCAAGTAGTGGGGGCTCTCAGAAGAGTTTTAATGCCTGAGCTGCAAGTACTGCTTTCCATAGGCAGAAAAAGTATCAAAGCACTGAAGGACTGTTTTGATGCTCGAAGCTCTCAAGGTAAGGAGCAGAAAGCCACCGTAGTCTCACTGCATTAATGAAGCAGGCTGGGCTGGGCTGAGATCTGCCACGTTTTTGTGTTTACAGTTCAGAGGTAGGTACAGCCCTTCTCTCCCGAATTCCCTCTTCCTTTGGAAAATTGGAGCAACGATTGCATTTCTGCTCAGGGAGGGTG
The DNA here is from genome assembly GCA_020746105.1 of Trogon surrucura. Lineage (NCBI taxonomy): Eukaryota > Metazoa > Chordata > Aves > Trogoniformes > Trogonidae > Trogon > Trogon surrucura. The sequence goes on along the minus strand of CM036625.1, from coordinate 19,697,966 downwards.
CGAAAGGCCTGGGACAGCAGCAGGAGAGAAGGGCTTTCCTCTCCCCGAGGACCAGCTCACCCCCTTGCCATGCCTCTCTGCAGTAAAAAGTCCCACCCTCAGCCTGGGAATCTTCCCAGACGTGGGCAGAGCTCTGACTGCAACAAGTTCCCAGCCGGTGTGGCAGCCAGTGCCCCAGCCGCAGGCTGAAAGCGCTGGCAGTGGGACAGGCTGAAATCCCAACTCTTGGCTGCAGCAGCCTCTGGGGTGTTCACCGGCTCTGCCAGCCCCGACGAGCCAGTGCCCACGCACAGGCTGTGCTTTGCCAGCCCAGCTCCAGTACGTCACCAGGGGAAACCTCGAGCGCTGGGAAGGCTTTTCCCACCCCTGCTGCGCTGTTGGTTATTGGAAAGGAAACGGCTCCCGTGAAAATCATCTGTGCTCCTCTGCGGAGACTTCAAACCCCTGTGGCCGAAGGACGTGGAAAACGGAGAAAATGCCCCAAAGAGCATGGAGCTGAAAAAAAGAGCTCAGGAGAGCACTGGAGCGTGGGAGAGACACTGCAAAACCAGCAAATGCAGAAAGCAGGGTCAGAGGAGCGAGCGTGAGACACACTGGAAAGAAAAGCCCACCTCTGCCATGCTACAGGAGAGAACAGCCAACCCAGCCAGCCTGAGAGCAGTGGGTGGGCAGTGGAAACAAACATTTTTGTGAATAGATCTGACCAACTCCCTCTGAGTAGCTCATCAAACACTTTTTTTCATACAATGTCTGGAATAATAATTATTGACAGAGCCACTGGAAAAGCTCAGTGAAAATAAAACACTCCTGTTTCTGCATGGCAGAAAATACAAAGCCACCCTCTCCACTTGCCACCTTTTTAACGTACCATGGTCTAATTTTTTAACTTGATGTGACTCAGAGGAATTAAGCGCTAGCATCAAACAACTGAACACTTCAACCCCAGGCAGAGCAGAGCTCTTACTCCTCCGGTGTCCTTTGCAGCAGCAGCACAGATATTTCGGTTCTGTCAGTTGCGAGGGATGAGGTCTCTCGGGCATTTTTCAAACCTTGCTGACACAACTTCTCTGGAAAGCTCTCCAGGGCAGGTGGGCAGATCTTACCTTCACAACCTGCTGTAACAGCAGCAGCCCATGGCTTCCTGCCATCTGCTCTTCCCTAGAAATCCCTCGTTGAAATTAGTGAACATTAAATATGCTCCGGTCTTGCAACTCACCACAGATGACCAATTAGGGTGTTGCTGGTTGGGACAGTGTCTGGTAAAATTCAGCTACAGTCAGATAAAATGGCAATTCAGCCTACCCTTGCCTGAAACCATGATGCTCTATTTATGGAGACATTTGGAGTGCTTCTGTGTGGGCACCTATCCCATTCCATTGGCAATCAACAATTAAAAAACAGATACTAGTGGGGAAAAAAAAGTCTCACCTCAATTTTGTGCCACCTCTGTTGGAAACGTCTGAGGAAGGCCGTGGTGAAGATTTTAACAGGCTCGAGGAAGAAAAGATACCTGCACAGCAGGACTACATTCTTCCACTTAAAATAGCCACCATGTGCTGGTAGAAGGCTGGGGGACGTTGGGAGAAGGAAGCAGGGGATTTAAGCCGAGGCAGCTTCCAGCATGGACACTGAATGCTGAATCTTGATTCACCAATTGTACTCCCCGCCCCCCCAAAAAAAAAAAAAAAAGTGGTGGCAGGGGGAGATGAGGTGTTACCTAGGAGCTCAGCTGGTTATTTTACCATTGCGGCAGCATGTGGCAATTCTCTGCATGTTTCAAAACTGTCCTGTCGGCACTAATTCCAGGGTAGAAGAAAACAGCAGCTATTCTGTTAACAGAGGATTTCAGATCCCCATTTGTGTGACCTTACAGTGGCTGAAACTCTTCCCTCACGTTCCAAGGACAAGCTCTGTCAGGCTAAAGCAGGAATCGCCCAACGGGAAAAAAAAAAGAATTTTCTACATGAACTGATTTCTAGATTTCTTTGGCATTCTGGTACAAGTTTGGTAAGTTTCAGCTAGTTTTAGGGCCAAGTTTGTTTATTTTAGACAGATTATACATCTGTTTTAAAACACAATCAGGTCCCTCTTTAAGGAATGCTGGTGCTCACAGCAGGGACTGTCAGACTGGATCATGAACAAAGCTGTGGTTATAGCCTCATAATGTGTGTAAATGCATCAGCCATGATGCATTCTATGAAAAATAAATGCAGAAAATTAAAAATAAGCTTGCCCTCCACCCCTGCAGCTTACAGGATTGGCAGGAATGTCTTTTTCACAGCAAATTATCCCAGAAGCACAAATCCTCAAGTTCTCTTATAATACATCTTGTCTGATTGAACTCCCACTGAAATAAACAGCAATATTCTTGCTGATTTTAAACAGCTGGCAAAAGTCTACGATAAAACAGTATTTTGAGCACCTATTCTGATACATCCCTTTAATATGCTAGCACGTAATTTATTGCCCATTTATATCAACTAAGTCAGTTGAAGAACTCTGCAATCGAGCTGCACTGATGAATGCTCCAGTAAATTACAGCATTCTGCACAAATACAGATGCCAGACTAGACACTGCATCGGGAGTTGTTTCCTGGGTCTCTTACCGCCGCTGCCTACGCGGAAGATGGTAATTCGGTGAAGGAAAAATACTGCACGTGCTGAACACGTGTCCAAAAATCAAACTCCAAATTCTGTGAAAAGCAGTTTGCTGCATTTGCAGAAGTTTGGGAAGCTCTTCAGCCCTCTAATAGCTGCTATGGAGAAGCATCACAGTTCTGGCCCTTCAATTCTACCACTGTGGCAAGAGGGCTCAGGGGAAACAAGAACCCGTTCCTCTCCTGGGTATTTAACAGGAAATGTGTGAAAGTAGGCTCTGCCAAAAATGTTTTCATGATAAGTCTCAATTATCTGTGACAGCCATATGCTAACACATGATATGATGAAATGTGAGACAATGAGAGACTTCAGAAGTAGGTATGTAGGCTATGCTTAACTATTTGTCACAACTGAAAGCCTTACCAGTACCTGCGCTTTCTGCTGCTACACGCTCGCAAAGCGTTAGTCTCCATAAACACTGCACCTCTTTGTCTGAGCCCAGTCACACAGTGACAGCGGTTTGCGCACAACTAAAAAGGACTTGCTTGTTTTTCCATTTCCTCATTATTCAGCTGAGCCTTGTGAAAGCCTAAAAAAAAATTCCTCAGAGAATTAGCACATGCTAAAGCTGATACCCAACCGCAAAACAGCGATTCCCAAGATGTCCAAGGAAGTACTGGACAGTGCTCACAGCCATGTTTCTCTGTTCACAGAAATAAGATTTTTATTGCCAAATTGGACAGATGCTGTTGACCAAAGCCTCGGCTCCACAGCTCCAGTGACACTTGCCAGCAGGTTAAGGCAGAATCCAGCGGAGCAGTAAGCTCTACCGTGACCTGCAGATCTCAGGCAAACTCCTGCACCTTTGAAAATTTTTTTATCCTGAAAAACTGATGCACACTTCAATATTATATCTATCTAGGTATATATAAAGTCTGTTTGTGGCACTGATTACCAGCACTATGTGGTTGATTGGTTGGAAGCTGCATTATAGTCTCTCTTGCTTCCAAAAACACAAATACAAGCCTTTAGAAGCAAGCCACGAGGTCATTTCTTTCTGATTTTTGCTAATTGAGCAGTCTGCATGCATCCTCACCAAACAGACAGAGCAGCAATTTCCGTGGCTAATACAAAATAACTTAACCATGAAATAAGCGGAGATGCTGCTTAAACATTTTATTCTCCACTTCCCTTCGTCCCAGCATTCTAGTTTACCTCTGACACTCATTAATGTGTTTGGCATATTAAAAAAAAATTTTAAAATCCATCTTTCAACAGTGAGGTTTCTCATAAATTCTTTAGTTCTACTCAAAATGCTACGTTGGGGGATTTTAGCAACATGAATTGCACTTCAGAAAATGGTAAAAGATAGCTGTGGATCTCCAGTTGTGGATCTTACAAGTTTGAGTCAGTGATACCTACCGTGTATATCTGTTTGCATGCAAGACATGTAGACATTTTCTTAACTGAAACATAAAAGCTTTTTTCATGTGTATTCTTCCCCCTGCAGCTGCTTGGACAAGTATTTCTACACTCTCCAACCTGCCAGCTCACCTACTCTTCAAAAATCAACAAGGTTAACAAAGACTTGCTAACCGTACGCTATTTAAGACAACCTGGCTCAGTTTAACCAGTACAGCTTAGGAACTGCTCCCAGGTGCCTGAGCGAGCTGCGGACTTGTGGTGAAAGCAGCTTGCCAGGGCGTGCGGTAGGAGAACCAGCTCTGATCTCAATGGAGATTTATTTCAGTGCCTTTGGCTGTGGTGAATGCTTCAGAGAGGCTGAAGCAAGTGACTTGAACCATAGGGCAAAGGACATGACTGACGTTTAGGCACTTGTTTGTTCCCACGGTATAAGGGTTTGCAAAAGGTGTGTGCAGTGGTTCACATGGTTTAAGAGCAGAGAGCTGCTTGTTAAATGCTGGTAATTTGTTTTTGCTTGAACCTACAGCTTTCTAACAGCACCAGTGATCTTCTGTTGCCAAGTCAGCTGGGATTCTGACTCCAGACATGCAAGGTTCTCTTCTATTGTCACACACAACCCTGCCAAGAAAATCAGCTTACATGGGCAGGAAATCAGTCCCACTATGAAGACTATTTTAAAAAATCCTAATTAAATACCCCACAGATTTGAAGGAGTGAAGGTAAAGCAAGTATTCCTAATACATGTGTAAAAGGAGCCAGTGTTAGCGCAAAGAGATTCTGTGTTATTCCAAGGAGAGTTCACTGCATGGCTGCTCTTCCACATCTCCCTGCGTGGGGAAACCTTGGAGATGAGCTTCTCAAGCACTGCCTTTCTTTATAGCAAAAGACGGTGAAGTACCAGTTGTGCTTCCAGTGGCACTTCTTTCACCAGAGTGGCAGGAAAGACAAGTCTGTCTCTTTAGGAAGAGCTCTGGATACCCCTCTGACATCTGAATGAAGTTGTCTCGCAGGTGATGACAGCTACAAGCTGGAGTAGTGTGCTGCTGCCTGGATTGGCACAGTAGCCCAAGGACAAGATATAAACCATCAAACACCCAGCTGGTTCTCCAAGATCCCTGGGGCAGTGGGTGGCACAGGTGGCAGACAGCTCTGCCGTTTCAGACTGGCCTGTGGTATCTTTTCACCACTAACAAAGCAGAAAGTCGTGGCAGATGGAGGGTTTTCCTCCTTTACAGGCTAAAGCAAAGCTCTCTGCTCACAATCCGGAGATGCATATTGAAGGGCACTCAGCACCCTAAGACTGTTTGAGGTTCCCACGAGGCTTTCTTTACAGAAGCATTCAGGAGAGTAGAAGGGGCATCTGAGAGCGTGATACTGGTCCGAGTACCTACACGTGGATGCTGCCTTCCAGCCCTGCAGGCTGCAACAGCGGACAAAAGGGCTGCCTCTGGCCTTTCTCCTTCTTTCTCTCTCTCCCATTAGATGCACGGCTTGGGACAACAAACCTTTGCATACGAAGATTGCCCTAAACATAAATATCCACTAAGGACTGTAATAGCTTCAGATTACACTTTGCTTAGAGCACAGTAATAGCTTTTCCAGAGGGGTGAGAAGAAATGGAAGGAGAAACACAGAGTACATTTATAGATGGCACATGTAAAAAAAAAAAAAACACCACTGCTAACCCAGTTCTCCTTTATATCATATGAAATAGCCACCACGTTATATCTAGCAAACATCATGGGCTTTTGTTAGGAATGTGAGACATGGAATAAGCCACCAAAGCAAAAGAAAAATATCTGAGGACACTGAGGCACTGACAGACTTACAGTACAAGCTCAAGTAGAGCTTAACTGTGCCACTGGTGGTTATAACGAAGCATAACTAAAATGCTTGTCTACATTGAAGGAGCCTTGTAGATAAAGATATGCAACACTTTAACACAAGTGATACTTTTGCCCTCTGCTTCTTCCCACCACCACCATCATGAAAGGAAAAGAAGTCATGCAACAGGGTTTTAGCAGTCTGGAAATACACCAGGAAACATTAGCAGGCTCTGAGCTAACGTAAGTGTATCATTACAAACAGCACTTTCTGACAGAAGCATCTATATCAAAACACTAACAAATCCAACCCGTTCCAGACCTCATCCAAGCAAGGAAAAGAATTGCTTCTCCAGCAGCAATTTTGTACAGTTGCCAGTTCTCTTCTCATGTGAAGGAGAGGTGTTCCCTCTCATTGCTGTATAGCAAGACAGCTGTGACAGCCCTTGACTTGATGAGCCATAAGCTTTTTTCAGGAAACCAAGAAAGGGGGGAGGAAATCAGAAAGTTTTTCTTCATCACATTTGTATTTTAATGCCATTTTGTCTTGATTTGTTTTAAATACAAAAAGGATCATGATGGTACATGCTGTGAACTGCCTAAGCCTTTCAGGGGTTTCTGTGCAAGCCAGCTTAAGAGCAGGTAACTCTTAAATGCAAACAGACCCTGGAGCTTCCTTCTATCATCCCTCCTCTTTCCTCCTATTGCTTACATGGATTTAGCAGACTTAAAGAAGAAGCAGCCCTGAAGGCTTGAGAAATGTTTCATGCAGCCATAAACCCTCTTAAAGGGGCCATATTTGCTTACTAACCATTGTAAGGGAAGAATATCGACACCCAAAAAAGCAATGAACAACTGTGTGTGCTACATGTGCGTTCCGAAAGGAGCTCTTTACTTCCAGTACCTGCGAGAAGTGTCACTGACTTATCACAGGTGCTACAAACTCCAGCCCTGGCACAGCCCCACGCTGGCTTACAAGAACATTCACACCCCACAGCACAGGCATGAAAAGCGTAGCAGACAGTCTCGGTTACCTCCACAAGCACAGCTTTAACATGAGCACGGCAGCTGAACGCTGGCCATCACAACCTGAGCTCTGAACTCAAGGGTATTTGCTTTCTAACATGCCTTTAAAAATACCACCCCCAAAGGGGAGGGCAATCACTTTTTGCATATATCCCTGAAAAATTTTATCCCCCAAGTTACGCTAGATTTTTTTTTTTTAATTCAGTAGAGAAAATAGCAAAAAATGGCTTAGTGCTAAATATTTATTCTACAAAACGATCCCTGTGCACCATCTGTTCAAGCTTCAGCCTCCCATCATTTTCATGCAGACAGTCAGCACGCTGGTATGGTAACAAAGAAGGATAGGCACAGATCAGTGTCAGAAAAACTAGAAAATGAAGGCATTCCCCTATATAGAGGAATTACAGCCTCTTCAGAGAAAAGTTACAGTCTTCTTCCAAGTTCTCAAATAAGCAGAACGCATGGGTTCCTGAAGGGAAAGTCCTCTCCAAAGGACTGTACCATGTGAGAAAGATCCGCACTCTGCACTCGCAGGAGACAGTCTGGACACAAAGCTGAGGCAGCGAGGTTGTTTTCCGTAGCTTGGCAAGGACACCTCTTTAGGGCTACAGCCTGTTTTCCTGGTGGGCTGACAGGAGAAACAATGACACATGTGATGTGCTGTACCAGTGCTGCTCCCTTCCTGTTGTCAAAGTACAGGGTCTCCTGCTGACAAATCATCTGTGTGGTGGCCTTAGCAGAGCCTTCTGGGCTTGACAAACAGCACATTCTTCGATTTCAGTGCTGGGAACAGCATCCTTATTATCAGTACAGACCATCCTTTTAACCCTCGCCCTATTGCTTCCTCTGGTGCCGATCCACACACATTTGCATTCATATGTCATTCAAACCAATCTTTGTATTTCTATGAAGAGCCTCTGCAGAACCCATTGCTGGAGGATTTAAAGAATTGTTCTCCCTGCTTACACCCAAAATACATCCCCACATGGAGCTGATGTTTGCACGTATGGGTTCCAACCCTTCCCTCAGAAGCCTATGGGATCCAGCAGTTGCTCTACACAAAAAAAAAACCCACCAAAACTAATGACCACCCTTGGAGGTGGAGGAGGTGGGCCATCACATCACACAGTGCCACTATGGACAAATAGCTCAGAGCAGCTGGACAACGGAGGTGGGAGCAAACTCAGTCCTTGCTGCTGTGGCAGTGTAAAAAAATGCTGGCAGAGAGGTAAAAGCATCACCCTCAATTTCACAGCAGGAGGGCTAAGATCCCAGCACCAGCTGGGAAACATTGAGGTCTAGTGGCACAGGGTAGGAAAATAAAGAAAAAGGTGAGTGTCTCCTTTTGCCTGTCCTGCCTACAGACAGGCTAATGCTAGTGGACTGCAGAAGACTGCAAGAGCGGAAGGTGTCCCTGCCCATAGCAGGGGGGTTGGAACTACGTGATCTTTAAGGTCCTTTCCAACCCAAACCATTCTATGATTCTACAGTCAGTCCACCCTGACACACCTGATGACATCCAAGCCTTTCACCGGGGTTAAATGGCATTTGTGAGTGAGTGCAAACACCTGTAATGTGGCTCAGGATCAGCAAGGCACTGAAATCCAGACAACACAGGCAGCTACACAGCACGAAGCATGAAACAGCCAAGCACCCTGCCTGAAACAGCTGCAGGTGTGCTCCAGCACTGGCATCACACGTTAAGCAGTGAGAGGGATGACAGCAGAGCATTCTCTCGCTGGGCACAGCAGGAAAAATGTTTCAGGGCTGGTTGCAAGTACACAAGCAAAACAAGCAGTTTTGAGAGCACACATGTAGGCTCTCAAGATCTGCAACCACCACTGATCTCAAGAATACAAATGCAGGCTTCTTGTTGAAATTGTTTTACAACATAGGTTATATATAAATTCCAACTCTTACGTTGCCTAATTTAAAGTATGGGTATATTAAAAACAAGGCCCAGTTGCCAAGCAATCAGATTTTACTTTCCCAGTAGATTTTTGACTTCCATCTGTGTGAATATACTCAACTATTGGCAAAAACATCTCTAAAGTGCACCAACTGCACTTCTTGAAGTCTGTGATCAGTTACTACATAAAAATTGATTAGTGAAAGAATCAAAACCATTACAAAACCATACACTGTGACTTGTAGATAAATTCATGAAGGTGCTTAAATAAAAAAAACACAACACACTAAACCAGGGTAACTTATATACGGAGAGAGAGACATATCTATATGCACTACCTGGAATCTAATCTAGTCTCAACCAGCTTTTTACATTAGTATAAGCTTGTGCTATCCATCAACAGCTAAGCCCACACTGTCACAGCTATCATTCTGGAACATCTTACAATGTTTGTGAGTGAAGCATTTTGCTTTCTGTCCTTTATAGAAACAAAATTTTCTGTGATAGCCTTATCAATGTGCAGAACTAAGTTACCAAGACTTGAAGTGAGTCATGAAATGTAAGGCAGCACTGGTTAAATTGAGAGCAATTACATAAAAATACCCCAAGATGTCCATTCTCTATAAGCCCAGCTCTGCTGGTTGCATCAACGTGAGCAGCAATAAAACATATTCTTGATGAGTACACAGGTGCTGCCAGGAAATCTGAGGTCCTATGCCAAATACCTGAAAGCCCTCTACAGTGCTTTCAGCAAACCTGAGCTCTGCAGGTCAGCTCTGGAGACCTGCACAGTGGAAACCATGAAGATGACGATCTCATGACTCAGTTTGTCTCACACGGCAGTGCATGGATACGACCAAAGGCAGAAGTTTACAACATATGAAACATGCATCGACTACTACAGGAGTAAGGATAATGTATCAGAAGGCACTGCAGAAGGCACTTTTGCATTTAGGTGCTCAGAGTAAGCACACTCACAGACTCAAGCTGTCAAACAGATTTCCTTGCCTGCAGAGTCCAAGAAGGAAGCCACGCACTTGCCACAGGCACTGTAATCCAGTACAAATTTTATCTTTGAGTTGTAACTGTGCCTAAAACCTTTTACCAGAATGAAGACCTCTGAGCAGGAGCAGAGGGTCAGCCTTCACCATGAAGCTGTTCTGAACTTCCTGAAGCCACTGACAACTGCACCAGCTGACGGGACACGATGTTAATGAACTTTTCCATCGGTTGCTTCTGGTAGGAAGCATTCATAGCCTTATCATTTCAGGCTAGTCCTGAGCAGGCTTCATGAAAACAGCAGGTTAACTCTTCAGGCAGCTACAGAGGAGAGGTGTCATTTCTCTGCAACTCTCAGGGGCTCTTACCAGCAGATCATTGAGTTCAGGGCAAGCAGACACAATTCTTTGTGAATCACACTCCTCAGATATATGGACAGATTACGAAACAGAGTCTCACAGTCATGCATGACAAAGTAAATTTTGGCTGGCAGAAAGTGTTTTAGTACACAAGGCGCCTTTTTCTCAGGACTTTTGGAGAGAGAAGTGCAGTGATTTCTATTCAATCCTATATGAGGGATAGAAGAATTAGTCCTGCACAATGTACTTAGAGCAAGTAAATTGAATTCAAAGCTTTTCCTGTGGTAGGTGATATCAGGGGTTTTGCTAATAATAATAATGGTAATAGAACATCCATGTCTCTAAACATAACTCTGCATTATAGCAAAGATTTCAAACTGAATGCCAGCAGGTTCTTTTAAAGACACTTATGTTCCCACAGGGTTTGATGAATCTACACGTGTGGGATCTCTTTCTGAGACACAGCAGCAATCGTGCATTCATACTGCGATTTGCAGATTACAACTGAAACCAGTTCAACAAAGTGTAGTCCAGGTCCAGAACTGTGCATCCATAAAAACCAACAGATAAGTCTTTTCTCTTACAGTTACACTTCAGAATATATTAAGCTGACATTCTTTCCTTCATTGTGTACAGCTTAGTGAAATGAAGCTAGAATATTACAGCTCTTCAAAATACAGGTGAAGAGAAGATCTTGCACAGCCACAGGCAGCAAATCCTCATTAAAAGTCTTCCCATTACAAGCTAAAAAATCCACCTTTCTGTGGCTCTTGCCTGGTGCTCAGCATAATACCTTGCTTGTGCACAAACATTTCGCCCAGATACATGGACTTAAACTGGATGGATGTTCAAATCCTTTTCACAGCAAAGCAAATTAAAAATGCTTATTTCTCCTAGGATTTGTAATCACCCTCCCACTAAGACAGGATGTGTTTTCAGAGAACATGCAGCCCCAGAGTTCCTAGCCCCACTGCTCTGTTCCTTAGACAGAGTCTTCCACAAAGAAAAATGCATGAGCTACTCCAAATACTCATCCTCAGAATTTAAAATACAAGCATGTTACAACTCCCTTGTCACGTTTAACCAACAACTCAATCATCAGGACGTAGTTTTGCCCTGTGGAACAGCACTGCTGGAAATTCAAGTTGCCATCACTAGCGCCAGGCTGGCCACTTCCAGTCTACATCAGCTTTCACAGAGATACAAGTAAAGCGCTGGGACACCACTGCCCTTTTGCTTCCTCCTGGGTGTGGCAAGGAGTTTTGTAGCCACGAAAAAAACCTCACCAGAACAAAAGCAAGGCTTTGGGAGATCTACAATATATGCAATGCTGCAGAGCACCCAGGTTTATTTTAGGATCCCTTTCAGGGCTGTAGCCGCTTCTCCAACATGGAGGGATCAACAGAAGCTGGCTGGCAGGCAGACACGACTGCTCTTTAGACTCCCGTTCAGCTCACCAGTGGGCTGTTGCAGGAAAGAAAAGCAGCCTTACTAGTTCCCCACTTATGGTTCCCACAGGCAGACCGGGGTCTGAATAACTACACGGGTTTCAAAGACTGTCAGAGCCCCTGCTGATAGCTTCTGTCGCTCAAGGGGTGGGAGAGACACCATGGAAATGCTACGTGTGCACACAGAGCTACTTATATGCTGCACACATCACTACAGAGCAGGGGAAAATACCGACACCTGGCACACGGGGCCAGCATATGTGCACTGCCAGAGGACAGGTAGGAGATGCAATGTGACACACACCACCACATCTTTCTCTCTAGAAGAGGTATAATTAAGGCTGGCCTTGACAGAGAGCTTTCACCAGAAACCAAATGTTTTTCATTTAAAAATGTTATAGAATCAAATCACTGGTATTTCACATAGAGAAGAATGTAAGAAACAAATATCTGCTCAGAGTACACACAGGTGCAGTGACTGTACCCATTTGCTTCATTCCCTGGCAGCTGCTGTGGGAGATGGATAATTGACTCTCGCTGCCCAAGCACACAGCAGAGGCTGGCCACAGACCCAAAACTCTGTAGTCTGGGGGTCGCCACTGCACCTCCGGGGGACCTGAGATGCCTGTAAAACAGGCACAGTGAGGAAGCAATGGAGCTTGAGAGAGAAGAGAAACCCTGGTCTCCCTGTTCAGGAGTCAGAGGAACAAGAAATGCACTCTGATTTTGTGTCCCCAGAATATGTGCTGGTATGGGCAAAATCAGAGAAGTCCTTCTCCTCAAAACCATTCGGAAAACATATGTCCTTTGTGGCATGCCACCCATCATATAAACCCATTTTCTCCTCTTGGCTGAGGAATGAATTTCCTGGGTTTTTTTGCCAAGCCTGCCTCACCTCATGCAGAAACTGCCAGGTCTGGATCTAAACTCAGGGCGTAACAGTCCCTTGATTACGTGATGCACACCAGGGAGCAGGAAGCTATTTCAGGGCACACCTGCAAGTGTTACACGCCACTTAGCAGAACGCAAGGGCAAGGGAGCATTTGTATTTTTTAAAACCTGCACTGCCACCACAACCTTTTTACATGTCTGATCCTAGCAATTGTTTTCTGACCACCCGAAGAAGACCTCATGGGTTTCATCCATGCTCAGTTAGTTTTCTTGTAAATGGTCCAAATCGCCAACTCTCATGTAAGTGTGTGGGACTGAAATTTATTTGCTGCATTTATTTTTCAATATAAGATACACAAAAAGCTTTAAGTATCTAAAAGCCTGCTTCTTTGCTGGACCAAGGAAAAAAAAAAAAACTAACCCAAACAAAAACCACAGAAAGGCTTAAACAAGGCAGCACCATTACTATCTATTGATACCACACTGTGAAACGAGTATTGCAATGTATTTTTGATAACTGCAGCATAACATACCAAGAGTTCTGCAAGGTGTTTAACATAATGCAAGATATTCAGATTTAAAAAATGAACAGCAGAATATCCTATTTTTGAATTGTCCAGGCATGAAGCCAATCCTGTATCAAGTGTGATGCTTTCTCTGGTGAGCTAATTCTTAGGAGTAAAATTAGCAAAACACAGTCAAAGTCTTGCTGTCAGGACAGATGTAACCTCAAGGATCTGATCCCTTCTGACAGAAGCAGGTACCACCACACAGCCAGCAGCCTCACAGACAGCATCAGTGCACATCAGAGACACAGTGAAAATCCAGAGGTGAGGAAAGGCAGGCAGGCACCTTGCTTCAGATCTGCCTCTGGTGCACATTTTCTCTTAGTCCGGAAAAAGTAGATCGGAGTAATTTAATGCTCTCAACCTGCATCTAATAAACAAAATGCTACAAGGCTGTCAGAGGGTCGGGGAGGAAGGTGAACAGGGAGCCGTCGCCCTGGCAAGGGGAATGCACGCAGGGATAGACAGCAAGAGCACAGTGCAAGCAAGAGAAATGTGTAAAAGGACAAACACAGGGGCTGAGTCAAAACACCTCCTGGGCCAACACCTTCTTCCCTGCAGGGAAGAGGACTCCGAAAGCTTGAGCCCTCATCCCGCTTCCATGTGGAGACAGGAGTCAGCAGGCGCACAGATGTCAGATGCAGGACACAGGAGAAGGGTGTCTAGCTACCTAGAGCGGGAGGACACAAGGTGCTGCCAGCTCTCCCGGACCACCAATGACCAAAGAGCCAGACGTCTCCAGTGGCACCCAATGCACCTCCCAACTGCAGCCTTCCCAAGCCCACTGGTGCTGCACATTTCGTGTGTGTCTGCCTGCAAAGGTATTAGTTGGGTTCAGAGCCCCCCAGGCACAGGGACACATTCTCTAGACCCACTTCCCACCTCACAGGGAAATCTGCTTCTCACCAAACCTCAAATAGGCTGAAAATGACCTGAAATAAACTCTCAGACACAGAAGTCATGCAGATATCCACAGCACTTGGAGGTTCTCAGAGCTGTCTGGGTACACTAAACAGTCTCCATGATCTTGCCTGCCAGCTACTATTGCCATTCTAAGGACAGAGAAACATCAGAGGTAAAGAGAACGCTAAAAGTACTGCTCACTTCGAGCGTGCCAACAAAAATGGCTTTGGGGAATTCAGACTAGGTTCTTTCTCAATCATTACTTCTATAGCCAAGTGGCTCTGCAACGCTAAATTGCTTCTGTCACTGAAGTAAGCAGATGTGATCCTGAATACACAAGGAGACAATCTACTCATTGTAGTGGTGGTGAGTTTTTGTAATTTTTCAGTGTAAGTGCACTTTCTCCAAGAGTTGACATTCTCCAGGACTTTGGACACGGATGGAGAATAATACTTCAAAGGCCATTTTAATTGATGTAGAGCTTCCTGTACCCCAATACAGCTCTTAAGAGTCACAGAAAAGCACTTTCAAGAACCCTCTAAGGATTCCCAAGTCAGTATTACAGCACTGCATTTTTAGAAGATAACTCCCAACACTGTTTAATTACATCTCTGACCTCTATACAATCTTCCATTACAGGCTTCATTCTTACCCCTTTTAAGTCCAGCTCAACTCATTCTGCAGGAGCAGGATACAAAGAGATCTTTCGCTCTGAAATCTGCATTAGGAAATAAGGGGGCAAGAAGGGAGCGCACTTTCAGAAGATTAAACAAGAAAATGAGGTACGTGACTTCCTCCATTTAAAATCAGTTTCATGGGGCAAACGTATCTCAAAGTTTCCTCAGCCATAAAGGAGGAATGAAGAAGGAAGTCTGTACTTCTTGCAAAGGCTATAATTATTTTTAAATCCTATGACTGCTGCAGAGAAGCTAAGGGTTGGATGGTATCTCAAGTGGTCCTTCCGAGAGGGAATCAGCTCCATGTAGCTCCTGAGAGACACCTGTCTAAGTCTTCCTTAAAGGCCCTCAAGGACCACGATTCCTCACTGTAAGTTCTCTGTTCCCTTGCTTCATTTCTCTTCCTAGTTAAAATGTTTTCTAATACCCAAACCTAAACTTTCCTTGTCACAGGCAAGTGGTAACTGAATATCTTCCAAGTCTGTGTAGAGAAGGACTAAAACAGAGCTTTCTTTGCAAGGCTGCATTTACACTTTATAATCTCATCTCCACTCCCTCCATCAATCTTTTACAGCACAAGCAACTCATTTGCTTTCATACCCCATCGTAAAACATATTTTCTAAGCTGATCACTGTGATCTACAGAACTTCCCCAGTTCTCAGCTTTTTTAATTCAGCTTTTTTTAAGTGCAATGCTCAAAACTAAGCCTATCAGTCTGGTTTCATCATTACTGAGCTGAAGAGACTAATTAAATTGCATGCTTGCAATGCTCCTGTTAATGCATCCCCAAGCGAAGGCATGGGTTCTGGTTTTGGATTTTCTACCACAAAGGCCTCCTGCTGCTGACGCACTCTCAGTTTGCAATCCGTCTTAATGCCCAGATCCTCCTCCACAATGTCACTTCTCCAGGAGTTCCCAGCTCTGCATCTGACTTCCCCTTCTCAAGACCATCTCCAACTGATTTCAGGTAACATTTCCAGTTTAGAAACACCATTTTGAGCTCTGATCCTGTACTCCACAGTGCTTATAAGCTCATATATCTTGATGGTGACCACAAATAACTGAGACCAAAGAAATTTTGGAAGAGTGTATCTAGGTCATAACTCGAGGGCCTTTGTGTCATTGATGAAATGCCAATGAGATGTCCTTGTCCCTGTGCAGCAGGTGACTATGGCACCTTGTCACACAGCCAGTTGTGACACCATGCAGTACTCATGTCAGGGCATAGACAGAAAAAACATATTGCTCTAAGCTGTTTTCAAATGAACCCCAAATCAAGGCAAAATTCCTAGAATGTGTATTTAATCCAAATAGAAGCTCTCATCCAAATGAAACGTGGCTTTTTTAGACATTTCCTTTTCCCCATTAAGCAAAGTTTGCAAAAAAGTGTGTGTGAGGGGAAATCCATGCAGGAGATTTAATTATAAGTCGAGATGGCAACAGACTTAAAAGAAGAAAGGGATGTCAGGAGTCAAGGGACATCTTCAGTGGCACGAAGCAACCCTCACATAAGAGTCCAACCTTAATGCCAGCCATCCAGGCTTAAAGATCTCCAAAACGCCACACGACCTAAGTACACAGCTCCATCACCATCTCCTGACCTCACACCGACACACTGTCTGAAAACCTTGCTCTTCAAGGCTACGCACGATTAATTATTCATCAAACTATGTTTGGACATCCACAGTTCAATCCCAGCCTCCATGATTATACCCATCAGCATCGTGAATACAGATATTAGAAGTCGTCAGGCGCCTTTTCAACAGAGTTGGATCAACACTGGATTCTGAAGCTGTAACTATCCGCTATATATAGCCTAAAGCAGTTATTTCTCTACTCAAAAGATTTTAAAAGAAAATAATTAGAACCGAGAATGAAGAAGCTGGTGAAGGCTCCCACCGGTGGGAAGGGCAGCTCTGCGTGCCACGAGCAGCTCGCCCTCCGGCCGGCCCCGGGCTCCGAGGGGGGTTTGGGCGCCGGGCCCCGAGGGCTGCTCGCCCGAGCTCCGCAGCCGCGCCGCCGCCCCGCCCGGCCACCCCTCCGGGAGCGGCACCGAAGTTTGGGCTCCCGCTCGGCCCGGGGCTCTCCGCCGCGATCGCCAAAGCACCGCGTTGCCGCCCCGCCGCCAGCCGCTCCGGGGGGGCGGGATCCTGCCGGCACCGGCCGCGGCCGCGGGGCGGGACGGGGCGCGGGGACCGTTAGGACCGTTAGGACCGTTAGGGACCGTTAGGGGCCGTTGGGGCCGCGCGCTCGCTCACTCACAGTGGCACCATCCCAGGTGGCAGCACCAGTGGAGGCGGAAGCAGCGGCCGTGGCTGTGGGTGGCGCAGAGCGAGAGCCCGTCGCAGGGCTGGAAGTCGGGTCTGCCCGCGCAGCTGCGGGCCAGCGCCTGAGCCTCGTCCAGCTTCTCGCTCTTCGCCGCCGCCGCCGCCCCGCTCATGGCGCCGCCGCTCCGCCCGCAGCCCCCGCGCCGCAGCGGCCAGGAGGAGGAGGAGGAGGTGGTGGTGGTGCTGATGGTGGCGGAGGAGGAGGAGGAGGAGAAGGAGGAGGAGAAGGCTCCGAGCCGCAGCGGGGACCGCCCGCCCGCCCAGCGCCGCGGGGGACAGCGCCGCGGGCAGGGCCCGGCCGCCCGCCCCGCCGGCTCCTCCCCGCCCCGCCCCGGGACGGCGGGCTGCCGCCCCTCCCGCCCGTCCTTCGGCACCACCCGCTGCCCCGACCCCCAGCTGGCCGCCCGGAGCCGGGAGGCGGGCGCGGGGAGCCGGGCGTGCGGCGCGGAGCCAAGGGCAAAGCCGCTGCGGGAGCGGGGCGGGCGGTCGCGGCGTGCGGAGGCCGGAGGTCGGGTCACCCCTCGGGCCGCCCCGCGCGGCTGTGGTACCCGGGGAGCGCCGGCTCTGGTGTGCGCGCAAGGGCACCTGCCGTGAATTTCGAGCCGTTACGGGGTTTCCCTGATTCTCAAGAGGCAGCTGGTGGCGGCGGGAGCGCCCGGCCTCCCCGGGGCTGAGCAGTGCCCTGCCGGGCACTGCCGAGCCCGCCGCCTCCACGGAGCATCCCCCGCTCGCCCCTGCCGTGACAGGGCGTGCGGAGCTCCTTACCGGACCCCGCCGGGCTTGTTAGATGGGATCCACGCACCCTTGTGTCCGGACGGCAGCCTCCAAGGAGTGTGAGGAGGCAAGGTGGCTCGGTGACATGATCAGGTACAAGTGACCTCGGTGCTCCGAGGGTGTGGCTCTTGGCTATTGTATGAGATGAGTGGACACAGGTTGTCCCTCCAGTCAATGGAGCTGGAAACTGAGCTGCTCACACACGTGGCCCATCGCACAGGCAGCTCTTGGTTTGCATTTTAGTCTTATGCTACTTATTCTCAGGTCATCTAATCAGGAAAAACATTTCTTTCTAAGCATGCAATGGTAAACTTTGTCTTCCATTTTGTAAAATAATCAGCAGATATAATTTTGGCTATTAATGACATGGAAGTGTACTGTTATTTTCCAAAAATTGTATCTTTAGGCCAAAATTAATATTTGGGTTTATCTTGAGCAGTGGCTACATTATTTGCTTTCCTAAGTGTAGTGGTGGGCTTGTTTCCCTGTCATGTCTGAAAGTAAATTATGTTTTTATTGCCCCTCTGCTCAGTACTAAGAGAGCTGAAGTCAGCTTTCTTGTAGAAAACAAACTGGTCATTTTCATAGTCACTTATCTTTGTAAAAGTCTTAATTGTCTTTGTTAGAAGCAGTCAAAAAATGCTTATTTTCATCCATTCTCTCGAATATTCACAGGCAATTCCTTTAGGGTCTGTCCTTGGGATAGATCCTGGAGTCATCCTCATGCTGTAAACCCTTCCGAGGACATGCTGGCAGAATTACTTGCTTCTTGTCAACAAAAAGAGCTTAAGACCAACTGAGCTACGGGTGTGTCACTGTGATCCACTGTGCACTTTGTGGGTAAAAACAAGGGATATGGGTCATAACTGCAGAGCAGAGATTTGCACTAAGACTTCGAACAGCCTCTGTCCATCATCACAGACTTGTGGCACTGACCAGATCCCTGCGGTGCTGCTGGATGTTTCACCACTTACACCAGTGCTGAGCAAGGCACAAGGCTGAGACCCACCAAACCAGTGCATACAGGTGAGCAATGCTCCCTTGTTGCTAGGAGCAGGACAAGTGCTCTGCCTCAGCAGATGGGCCAGACGCCAGAGTGGGAGGGCTGGAACGCTCACCCACAGTACACCCAGCTCCTCTCAGTGCGACACACAGGGGCAGTCAGCACATACCTGGGCCGTTGCTGCCTTTCCTGCCCTTACACAATCCTGGAACACAGTCCCGGAGAGTCTTTCACTCCCTCCTGCAGCATCTCAGTGCCAGGCAAGCCCTGGACACGCAAGACTGTGTCCCAGCTTACTGCTGTCATGTACTGGTATGTGCAAGTGGGGGCTATAACCTCTCCCTCTCACAGGCTGTTCACCCATGACTCAGGGGAGAGCTTTCTACCAGGTTGAAGGGACATTTCTGGGACTGGTTTTGATCACTGGGACAAAAGCAGTTGGAGCTGGCTGAGGCTGGCAGGAAAGTTTACACTGTGCCTCAGGGATGGGACACATGAAACTCAACCTGACTGGACAGGAGATGGGTGCCCAGCTGCACAGAGCAGGGAGCTTTGAGCCTTCCTTGGCACTGGTCATCAGGACTGAGGGAGCTTCACATACTTGTAGATTTTAAATGCCTCCAGGGTTAATTGCACTGGAAAGTGAGTTTTCTGAATCACTCCTCAAGGCTTACCTGCCTTTATTTTGCAATTGAAATTGCAAACATTCGGGACCTTGCTCAGCCATTTGCAAGCAGAGGAGAAACTGACTGTAAAATCAGGTGTTTCTTTGACCCTTTCCTGGTGTCCTCCTATTCCTTGGAGCCCACCAGCAGCAAACAGGGGATGCAGCTCAACTCCCACAAGATTTCCAGCCCAAAGAGAACTGCATCTTCTACCTGCTGGCATGAAGCCCTCCCTCTCCACTGCTGTTTCACCTCCAGAGCTGTTCTCAGACCCAGCCTTGGGCTGTAAGGTCACTTTCTGTTAAAAAGAAATAAAGTGAAGGAAGGTGAACTATGGATTACAGAAACGTGTGTAGGTGCTTCGGACAGGACTCAAGCATCACATCCAATTCGGACATGCGCTGCAGGACAGCGCTTCTTAGCATGCCATAAGGCAGAGAGCTTTTTTCCTTCCTTTGAAGGCCCAGTGCTGCAGGGGATGCTGATCAAAGCTAAAGCAATTCTCTCCTTTGGTGCACTCCCATTAGTTACTGTTTTGCAAAATGCCTGTGGCTGAGCAGTTAATGGAGGCATCTGCTGCACTGGCAGAGTTCACCGGCTTAATTAAAGACATCTAACAATTCTGCAGCTGCATGCGAAAGACCACGGGTACTCGCAGGGCTGAAACCAAATATCCTCAGCACTGAAAGCAAGTGTCCCTGCTGTGCAGAAAGCGCAGATCTGCAGCCAGACACTCACATGAAAGTAGAAGCAGGGCCCAAAGATTAAGGACGGACTAGAGCCAGCATGCAACTGTGTCACTGAGGCCTCACCATGCTGGGGAACTGTACCACCTCAGCTCACACTCACGTAGTTTAGAGCAGTCAGGCTTGCAGTAAGTGAGCAGAGCCAGAGACATTGCTTGCCATTAGGCATGGTTTTACCTGCAAAACATTTTTAACATGTATTTTCTCACTGAGTGAAAATAGTGAGCCGGTTTAAAAAGACAGGTGGGAAGACTAATCCTGTACCAAGTGGTTATCAAGTTCTCCTCTGCGTGGGGCCATGTTCTCTCCCTGTTAAATGAAGAAATGTTTCACTCATGGGCATATTTCTGGTACCACTGCATATTTGAGCTGATCGGGGATTTTGCGAGGCTGTTATTTTAACAACTTACCTAAGAGGTTCCCAGAACAGGCTGCTGCTTTCTGATTAGATTGCCTGTCAGCAGACACCAAGAGCTTTGAAGCAGGCTGCCGAGCACGGGCTGCTGCCCTGTGGGGCTGGGGGCCAGGGTGCTGTGGCTGCCCTTCAGTGTGCCCTTGCCCTGCTGAGGGCAGAGCAGTGGAGAGGCAGAGACTCCCACTCTCTCCTGCCAGCTGCGGGGAGCCTTGCGCCTGCCCTCTTGGAGCTGCGAATGCAACCTCTCAGCGGCAGCAATGTCACCGATGGCTGGCTGGGACATAAAGCAGACAGATCAATGCTGTGCTGCTTTGGTCAATATGAATTTACAAATGAACTTCTGTCAGGAGAGCCATTACTAGTGTGAACAGCCTCTGCTCTCAGTAATTTCTGTGAGGGGAGATGAGAAGGAGAATTGGCACATCAAATGCACGAGTATAAAAGTGCTGCAGGTGAGGAGAGGTATTTTGGTTGATGGGTCTTGATATCCCAAGATCAGCATCTTTCCTACAGAGGAAGGGCATACACACAGCCTGCTCCCACTGCAACAGGAACTGCCTTTTCCCAGCTCATCTCCAGTCCAGGTGAACACCACAGCATGAGGCACAGGAGAGGCCTGAGCAGTGCCTCATGTCCAGAGCTGTCCTGTGGGTGACATGACAGCCGCCAGCACCAGCCAGTTCTGTTGTGTAACGTGTCATGCGGAGTCTGACATGAAGCAGTGCTTCACCTCTGAGCAAATGCTGGGTTGTTCTCAGCTGTGGCACACAAGTGATGGGGGAAACTGCAGCAGTTTACTGGGGCTAGAGTTAGCTCTTTCTTTGCTCTTGGAGAAAAATCCTCCTTCAAACCAGGCACTTGGGAACCCGGCTTGCGGCTTCTGAAGGGTTTCCTGCCTTCAGTGTTGCACCCTCACCCACTGAAGGACAGGGGTAGATATGGGGCAAAAGAAGCCATATTGGGGGGGGGGGCAGGAAAAGCATGCAGCCATTTCAGACACAAACAGGAAAATTAACTAATTGTAGCATTGTAAGGAAGCAATGGAGAAAAAACAAAGAACAAGCACAGTTTCTTTTTTCTGCTCTCCCATATGATAACATATAATCATTAGATAATCAAAGCAGTTTTATTAAAATAAAAAGCAAAAGTTAGACATCCAATGTCGCTGAGAAGGAAACCCAGAGCAACCTATTCCCCACACCAGACTGGAGATACATTCACTAGACAGGATAAAATGGAAGATTTTTTTCCCCAAAGCATCAAGCCTGGAGCAAGTTTGGCTCACACTCCCCCTGCTCTGCTCTGTGCTAGAGATTTGCCACCTCCCTGCCTGCCTGCAGCAACGTTCCTGCCTCCACAGCTCTTGAGCCGTGCACTTCTCAGTGTAGCCTCTGACCATGTGAAAACCCAGTAAGTGCCAGGCCATGTTCCAGTCTGGTCAATTAGAGCATGCTGAGCCCCAAGACTTAGTAGCAGTAGGTAGGCAAGACAGGTGGAGTGGTGGCACCACATAGCCACACTTAGGAGATGCTAGAAGATGTTTCTGCTTGGACAAAGCCGTGTGGGGACAATGATAACAGAGGATGGAGTCCGGATGCAGAAGGCCAGTCGTGAGCCAACACCACAGAGCAGGTTAGGCAGATCTATGCATTTGTGGCTTTTCTGTCATTTATTAGAATCTCTGTGGCAGACAGGAGGGATGGCAGCAGCCCTGCCCCTTGCTCTCTGCCCAAACCTCCAATTTCTTTGATTTTACCTTGTGCCATCTCTCCTCCAGCAGCAAGAAGGGAGCAGGCTCTGGCTGGCTGTCTTTGGGAGAGCCAGGGAATCCAGTGGGGACAGGAAAGACCTGAACAAACTGGGAAATAGCTTGAAGGCACAATCTGGTAGATCTAGCTGGTCTTGGATGAAGTTGTGATCAGCTCTCTCTGGCCTCCCACCACGACTTGCTTCCTGGGCTGTGGATGATGCTCCCTCCCTTCAATAAAGACAGGCTGGTAGAGATGTAGAGCTGTGAAGACCTGAAGGCAGAGCACAATGAGACAGGCCTTTGTGCAAAGAAGGTGGGTGAGGCTGGTCCTGAGAAGGAAGGGTGGGTGATGGCAGTAGTTATCTGCAGCAAGATGGGAACTGAGATCAATCATCGGCCTAAGTTACTTTCTGCAAAGGCCCCAGAAGGTCAATGACATTGTTTACGAGCCTGTTGCACTTTGGGTTTGATTGTAAAAGACAGTGCAATTACAGCACCTGTTTAATGAGATCAGCCTCCATTGAAGCAGGCATCAGTGAAATCACAGCTTGTTGCTCTGCCGGCTAAGGTATGACATCCATTCTCTGAGGGGAGGGTTCCCCATAGCTACCAGCTTTTTCAGAAAGGCACTGGGCTGTAGCTGAGGAACATCAGGGTGAGCCTCGGAATATTTCTGCAGTTTAGCCAGAACGTGAGGCAGCCCAACAGTGGAAGCATAGAACATGGGGCCACCCCTGTGCTTCGGCCACCCATAGCCATTGATATAAATTACATCCAGGTGTTCTGGGCCTGACGCTATTCCCTCAGCCAAGATGCCAAACCCTTCATTGATGAGGGAGAACAAACACCGCTCCAGGATTTCCTCCTGGTCTATAAAGCGGGTCTTGATGCAATGAGTGTCTCTGTACTGGGACAGAAAGTTGTGAAGCCATGGATCTGGCCTGGCTGTCCTGCCCCCAGCCTTCTCATACTGATACCAGCCTTTTCCAGTTTTTTGGCCAAACCTGCCGTTCTCACAGAGAAGATCTGGTAGTGGGCTGTAACGATGGCCATGCCGCTGGCGGGCAGGTGTTCCTGGTGGTAGTGAGGCCCCAGTGAGGCCCTGGCCCTTTCGAGACCTCCAGCCCACATCCAGCCCAGCAAGGTCAGACATTCGGAAGGGTCCTATCTTAAAACCAAAATCTTCAAGAACCTGATCTACTGCTTCTGGTCTGCTTCCTTCCTCTAAAAGGAAAACTGCCTGTTGTAAGTATGGAAACATCATTCGATTCCCAACAAACCCAAAACAATTCCCTACCACCACTCCAACTTTTTTCAGCGCTTTAGCTAGCTGCATAGCAGTGGCAATGGCAGTGGGAGATGTGTGACGGCCATAGATTATTTCTAATAGCCTCATCACATGAGCAGGGGAGAAGAAGTGCGTGCCAATGACCTGCTGCGGGCGGCTCGTGGCTGAAGCTATTTCATCAATGTTCAGGGCTGATGTGTTTGTACATAGTAAGGCCCCTGGCTTGCAGATTCTCGATAGCTTGTGGAATATTTCCTTCTTGAGTGCCATGTTCTCAAACACAGCCTCAATGACTAGATCTACATCACGCAACACATCAAAGTCCACAGTGAACTGGAGACGTGCAGGGTTATGGAAATCCAGATTTTGGCCCCCCTGCCCCATTTTCATAGCCTCACGTTCCAAAAGGAGCATCACAGCTTTTCTTCCTGTGTTCAGATACTCCAGATCCTGCTCCAGGGCTACCACAGGTATGTTGGCCTTTACCAGAGAAGTTACAATCCCTCGGCCCATTGTTCCCAGCCCTAGGGATAAAAGTGAGAGTCAGAGAACAGATAGGTCAGAATACAAATGTTACAATTAATCAGTTGACAGTAACATTTCCTTTGTATCTCCAGGATAAAAAGTGAAAGCCTATGCAAAATGAGTGGTGCACAGATACAAAAAAATAATTGAAGACTGAGAAAAAGGACAATGAATTATCTGTTTCAGTGAGCCTACATGTTTGAAAAGCAGTAGCATAAAGGCAAATTAATGTCCTCTCAAGCTTACAAAATTCCAGTGGGATTCACTCCAGTGTGCACAGACCATGTGGTTCATATCTTCTCCCTATAAAGGTTTATACCTATGGAAACCAGCATCATTTAAGAGAACCTCTCCAAGTCTTCCAACACTGGCCATTCCTAATTTCGGAAGATTCTTGAAGACAGTCTTCCTTGTCCAACCACAGAGTTAAAGCACTTGCCCAAAATTCCTCTAACTGAGCAGCTATTCAAGTTGTATTTTTTTTTCCAAGATCCATAAATGCACTATTGCCAGCTCATACCCCCAGGAATACCAGTGTAGAGATTACTGGCTTGATCCTTTCTCTCCTGACCCCTTCCACCAGCTCTGCCCTCTATTACATTAAATTAAGCTGTACACTTATGCTTGCCTGTGATATATAACCCATGCTATTTATCATGCTCTCTTATGATGGAGGCTTACCAACTAGTACAGGAAGGCCAGTGCAATTTTACCAGCTTTAAAAGTGCAAAGCATGTGAACGGAAGGATTATTAATGTCCCAAATAAAGTAACAACCAGAAAAAGTACAGGTTTGTTATAATTCTGTAAAAATTATTTTTTTAATCCCAGGTTTACAAATGAAAGTCAGCTAAACAAATAAAGAGAAACAAGGGGATTAAAAAATTTGTCTAAAGCAGCTTTGTAAAGAAGAGCTGAAATTATGCCATCATTTAAACAAGTTCCAATAACCAAGGTCAACCAAGGTAGTATGTTTTTCCTGCAAGCTACACACTCTTGGTTTAGTTCTGTCCACCCTCAGCTTGTGCACACTCAAGACATTTAAAACATTCCCTGCTTAGCCACAGGAAGATAGATTTTACAGGCATCACTGTCTCCTTCTATAACAAGGTGACCTGCTTGGTGGATGAGGGAAAGGCTGTGGACGTTGTTTACCTGGACTTCAGTAAAGCCTTCAAAACTGTTCCCTACAGCATTCTCATGAGAAAAAAAAAAAAGGGTGCTCAAGGCTTAGATGGGTGTACAGTCTGCTGGATCAAACACTGGTTGGGCGGCAGAGCCCAAAAAGTGGTGGCGAATGGAGTTAAATCCAGTCGGTGGCAGGTCACAGATGGTGTTCCCCAGGGCTCAGTGTTGGGGCCAGTTCTGTTTAATAGCTTTATCAATGATCTCAACAAGGAAATTGAGAGCACCCTCAGTAAGTTTGCAGATGACACCAAGTTAGGTGGGAGTGCTGACCTGCTTGAGGGTAGGAAGACTCTTCAGAGGGACCTGAATGGGCTGGATTGGTGGGCTCAGGCCAATTGTATGAGGTTCAAGAACGCCAAGTCCCGGTCCTGCACTTGGGTCACAAAAACCCCAGGCAATGCTTGGGGCGGAGTGGCTGTAAAGTTGCCAGGCAGAAAGGGATCCCAGGATGTTGATAGACAGCTGAACATGAGCCAGCAGTGTGCCCAGGGTCACACGGCATCCTGGCCTGGATCAGGAATAATCTGGCCGGCAGGACTAGGGAAGAAATTGTCCCACTGTACTCAGCACTGGTGAGGTTACACCTTGAGTACTGTGTTCAGTTTTGGGTGTCGCAGCAGAAGAAAGACATTGAGGTGCTGGAGTGTGTCCAGAGAAGGGCAATGAAGCTGGCGAAGGGTCTAGAGAACAAGTCATATGAAAAGTGGCTGAGGGATTTGGGGTCGTTTAGTCTGAAGAAAAGGAGGCTGCGTTGAGACCTTATTGCTGTCTACAACTACTTGAGAGGAGGTTGTAGAGACGTGGGTGTCAGTCTCTTCTCACAAGTTACAACCAATAGGACAAGTTATACCATGGGAGATTTAGGTTAGACATTGGGAGAAACTTCCACACTGAAAGAGTTATCAAAGACTGGAACAGACTGCCCAGGGAAGTGGTTGAATCGCCATCCTTGGACATGTTTAAAAGCCATCTCAGGTGCTCAGGGATGTGGTTTAGAAGTGGGCCTGACAGAGTTAGATAATGGTTGAAGTTGATGACATTAAAGGTCTTTTCCAACCAAAACGATTCTATGATTTGGCAGCCTGCTTATAAACCATTACACTCCCAAGCAAATGCTGAAGTTCCTTTTTAGGGAATTGCATTTGCTACTTCAGAATGAAGTATTACTAAAAGCTAATCTGAAAATAAAACTAGAATAATATGAATCAGTTCTTACTATTTCAGTGTCCATGGTTTGCTGACTGCAAAAAACTGAACACGGATAGCTTCTGCCACTGTACTCAGAATGCAGTGCCTTGGACGTGGTAGCAGGTACAGTTAGAGGCATTTTTTTCCCCATCTTTCGTGAGCTACATGAACTGCTTTCTTATCGGTCAGTGCAGGAGGGTAACTCACAACCTCATGCACACCCTCCAAGCCCAGCCCCATCTTTAAGGCCCTCTTTAGACATCAAGCTAAAGTGTCTGCAGTTCAACATGGCTCCCTCTTTAAGTCTCTTCCTTTCTAGGATGGAGAGATGGGGGTTCTTCCTAGAATTTCCAAGCCATACTAAAGAAATAGTGCACACATCCTGGGCCTTATTAACTCCTGTTCCTCTCAGCTTCAGTCTCATGACTGAAATCTTAGCAGTTCTCTCACAATATGAACACACGGCCTCGTCCTAAATTAAAACCTCTCTCACAAGCAGAGGTTCTCCAGCTGCCTTTTCAGGGGAAGTTCTGCCACAGTGTTAGCTGATTCCCCTGTTTGCTTTTGTCCACATGTACAATGAGTCCTCCCACGTAGGTTTTAGCCATCCCATGACAGACAGGCATACGTGCTTGTAGTACTTCACTTCCTAGGCCATGGGAATAGGCTTATAGATAAGAAATGAGCTTGCCAACCTTGTTTCTGACCTAGAAAAGATGTCTCTCAACTTACTACATCACTCTTCACAGAAATGATGTTTAATGAAGCTGGCAGGGAGAGTAATGAAAGCCCCAAGGGTTTTGTTACATTAGAGCTTGCACAGCATGACTCCCCTGGAAATATTTTCTAAAATCAGGCTATAAAACTAAGGAGAGATTTGGCTATCTGGCAGGGAAAGAAGCATGTCTGAGGACTCCCCTTTTCAATTTTATAAACCCGAGTGATCTTGGGGAAGAATATATCAGAGCAGAAAAAAATGCTAGGGAATCACTGGCCCTTACATGTGTAGAACACTGCAGAAGAAAAAGAAAGGGAAATGTTGCATGCTCAGCTGAGATTACACAGACCAAAACACGGTTAGGAACTACTCCAGAATTTCTAGTGTACGCTCCATTTTCTTCCTCAATAGTGCTCTCACTTCTCCCAAACCATGAAAAAAACCTAGATTCTTATCTTCCACACAGGGGACAGTTTTCGGAGCTGTGATACTGTCTTTCATGCCTAAAGCACATCTTTCAAAAGAAGATTTAAATCTGCTTCAGGAAAAAGAACAGTGTCTAGCCATCTTACTTCTGGTCTTTTGTTGTGCAATGTGGCTTTTACATATAAATAAAACTACACGTGAACCCATGTAATTTCAGGCCAAATATGGATATGACAAATCCATTTGCTGGGGAAGCTGAGTGAATAATGACTGTTAATTATTGATCTGTCACATGAGGTACTTAGAATATGAAAAATCATGCAAAATTAATTGAAGGACTTTAAAAACAAATTTCAAAACAAATGAACTCAAAATATGTACAAAGCAACTCATGTACAGTCACATACACTAGAGAAATACAGATCAGTGGAAAATATTCTGAACTATAATGAATATTTGGATTTTAAAATGCCAAGCAATGGAAATAATACTTTACAGATTGGTAAAAATATGCAAAGGCTGTTCCAGTTTTTCTGTTAAAACAACAATGAGCAATTGGTGGTGGTGGTGGACTGCTGCAGACTGGAGTTGCTTCTTTCTCTGTTTCAGGACATTAATTTCGAGCAGAAATAATGTGATACTCCAGGCAACCAGGGAGCTATGGGAAAACTGCAGATGGGACAGAGAAGAACTCTTTTTTTCTGGGTGATAAGGAACCTGAGAAAGTGGAAAGACATGGGAGCCAGGAGTTCCAAACAAGCAGAAGCAAATGAAATAGGTGACACTGCATGTGACTGAAGAGAGCCAAGGACAGCTGGGCCAAGAGCAGGAGGGATCCCATATACCTGGATGTTACCTGCTACGGGGTACTATGCTGGATCACCTGGGTAAACTCAATACTTACAAGGATGAGCAGCACTATTTTAACGGGTGTCAGCCCCTCAAAAATCATCTCTTAAGATTTCTGGTGCTGACAGAATGTGCCTAAGATCAAGAACGTGAAATTAAGAGGTACTGTACAGCATGGTACTAGCTTTTTGTTACAACAGCCTGAAAGAAAAAATACAATTTTGTTGGCATGTTCTACATTTGTCTCTAACAGACTTGCAATTTTACTGATATCAAAAGGCAAAATTTGAGGAAAACTTATTTTCTTTTCCTATAGGAAGAAGAAAAAGCACAGTGGGGTGGCAGAAGGAAATGATGGAAAGCAGTGACACCTAATTTGTTGTGGGATTCAGAGTTAAAAGGACATGATCAATAACCTCCAAAACAGATGTCACTTATCAAACGAAGTATAACATGAATAACTAGCATAAACAAAGCAAGCTATAACTGTGGGCTGTGGGGCCTATATTGATAGAAACAGTGATTCAGAAAAGGCATGAGGAGTCTTGGTAAGTGTAAAGGCTCTGAGTTCACTGATAAGCTTTAATGACCCTGATCAGCTACACCTGAAATCTTCACCCAACTGCCCATGGGCCTCAGAGCCCCATTTAAGCTCAGACCTGCAGCTTCAGTCTTTTTCTATGCTATGTTGGAGGAGTTCTGGTGTCTTACAGTAGCTGTGCCAGACTGTGTTGATTCAGACCTCAGCCTGTAGACTGGCTTCCCAACTTTACCTCGAACCTGCATCATCACGTGAACTTTGCTTGATCATTTGTACTTCTAGTAGATCCTGGCCATGATCCCTGCATCTGCCCTGCTTGCCTTGCTCAGGTACTGTAAATAATGGCTACAGCAGTGGGTTGTGCTGCCATCCAGAGGGAGAAATGTGTTGATAGGAACTAGGTGGTTGAGTCGCCATCCTTGGATGTGTTTAAATGTCGCTCAGATGTGGTGTGGGGTGAGATGGTTTAGGGGTGAACTTGTAGTGTAGGGTTAGTGGTTGGACTTGATGATCCCAAGGGTCTTTTCCAATGTGAACTGTTCTATGATTCAGGAAGTTCACCAAGGGGAACTGCAAAGTCCTGCCGCTGGGGAGGAGTAGTACTATACACCAGTACATGCTGGGTGCTGACTGGCTAGAGAGGAGCTCTGCAGAAAAGGATCTGGGGGGCCTGGTGGACACCAAATTGAGTGTGAAGAGCAATATGCCCTTGTGGCAAAGGAGACTAATGGTGTACTGGCCTGCATTAGGAGGAGTCTTGTTGGCAGGCTGAAGGAGGCAATCCTTCCCTTCTCCTCAGCCCTGTAAGGCCATACCTGGAGTGCTGTGTCAAGTTTCGGGCTCCCCGTTAAAAGAGTGATTTGGAGCTACTGGAGTGAGTTCAGTGAAGGGCCACTAAAATAATTAAGGGACTGGAGCCTGTCTCATGAGGAAAGATTGGGAGAGTTGTGACTCTAGCCTAGAGAAGGCTAGGGAGGATCTCAAGGTATATCAATAGCTGAGGGGAAGGTGTAAAGAAGATGGAAACAGGCTCTTTTCAGTGGCCCCCAGTAACAAGATCAGAGGCAATGAGCACAAACTGAAATATGGAAGGTTCCACCTAAACATAAGAAAACATTTTTTATTTTTTATTTTTTTTACTGCTGAGGTGACTGAGCACTTGACCAGAGAGGTTGTAGAGTCTCCATCCTTGGAGATATTCAAAAGCTGTCTGGACATGGTCCTGGGCAACTGGCTTTCGGTGGCTCTGTTTGAGCAGGGGGGTTGGACAAGGTGACATTCAGAGGTGCCTTCCAGCCTCAAAGATTCTGTGGTTCTGTACACCCAGAGATGTTACTGCTCCCTGTCTCTGGGGTGCAGCTGCTCCCTGCCAGTTGATAATTAACAGGATGTGCTGAACATGGCTTAATATGAAAGTTGGCTGTTACCTTGAGCATACTAAATAGGATCAAGGAAGAAACATCTTGGTACTTGTCTTAACATAATTACTCCTGGAATACTGTCACCAAGGCTAATTCCTCCTTTATCCTGACTTCCTCTGGGGCCTCAGGGGTCTGGGGCTCCTGAGGACAGTCTCCAGCAGTACAGACAGAGGCAAGAAGGCATTCAGCAACTTGGCCTTCTCTGTATCCTCTGTCACCAGGGCACCTCATTCAGCAGTGGGCCTACCTTGCCTCTAGTTGTTAGTTCCCTGGTTAACCATAATAAGTAGATCAGATCTAAACATCCCTTCTGGCTAAACTGTCGTTGTGATTGGGACTTTACAAATGTATAATTCTGGCATGTTTTATCAGTACATAGCAACAAATGCCCATTCTAGTCACCTGATCATTCCTAGAAAACTACAACACAAGCTTTTTGTGCCAAAGCTCATGTTGCAGGACTGATTTGTCTGGGATTGAATGTGTCCAAAGTACTGTGCTCCTTAAGTCACACGATAAACTTTACCTGAATGCTAAGAGCCATGGATCTTCCTCACAAGATTTGCCGACCAATGCTTAAAAATCACTTTCATCAAAAATATGGCATGGCAGCTAATGAAGAGAAAGGAACTTTCAAAAAAAAAAAAAAGTGTCTATGACCTGAAATAAGCTTTCAGCGAGCTGATATTGCAGAGCACAAGAAGCCTGAGAAGTACTCAGGAAAAAGCAATGTTGATCTGGTGAGCTTTATCTGAAACAGAATGGATGTTTTCCAAGTGCTCCATTACTTGTCTAACCATTTTTTGAGTGCTACTATCAACAGATAGAGCTGAAAGATACTTTTTAAAAAAAAATCTCAGCAGTGCATCAAACGTTTTATTTAAATTGCTCTTAAAAAATTAATGAAGGCATTATCTTGCTGGGCTACAAAATGGCAGGAGTGGATCCCAGTGAGATGAAATCTTCTTAAAATACAGCTGTCAAAACATTTTTGTATTAATATATCCCTGAGTGACTCTGTGCACATGCACTTGCAGTACAGAACTAAACCAGGAGGAGGAGAATTTCATGCAAACCTGCTTATAATATGGAACAAAGGAGGACTCAACACAGCAGTATTTAAAAGGGAGCAGCCTGCCTCACAGATGAAGCTGCCTCTGAAGTGAGAGGAAGGTATTCATCCAAACAAAGAGGCAGCATCAAGAAACAATCTAGTGGGATGTGACTTGACATCCAAATTTCTGAGCTTGCTGATGCCGTGACAATGTCCCTCCCTGCATGTCCCCTATCTGTGTGGAATATTTTGCCTGGGATGGGTCCCAGTGACTTTGAGTGACTGCTCTTTTTCATTCCCTTACCTATCACAGCTGCTTTGTGGATGGGTTGTGGGGAAACACTTTTCCATGAAGCTCCGCTGGGTGTTGTCCACTTCTGCACCGCTCTCTCTGCAAAGAAAGCATACTGCAGTGCTTGGGCCTGGCCTGAAGTCAGCAGGAAGTTAAACAGCTCTTGCTCCTTTCGGACACCATCTGCAAAGGGCAGCTCTGTGGCGGCTTTGACTGCCTGGAAGCACAGCTCTGGAGCCAGGCACCCCTGGGCCTGTTTCTTCACCTTCACAAGAGCTTCACTGAGAAATGTTTCCATGTTGGGCAGTTTTGGAACTGGCTTCAGACTGAGCCTCCGGGGTCCCAATGGCTGGCCTGGGAGTAGAAAAACAGAGTTACAGAACAAAGCATCCACAGATGGAAAACTACAGATTTTCACCCCTTTCTACACAGACTGGGAATGCAGTCTACCTCTTCTCTTAAGCTCCCTGCTTCAGGGCTTGCATGGCACAGTGATGTGGGTCTAGAACTAGCGTGTCTGACATTTCTCTTTACCTTTCTGCTTGCTCTGACATATACAATTTTTCAAGTCTCTTCTCAGACTTCAAAAAAAGCTAGATTTCCATTTCAAAGATGTAATTTTTTTCCCTCATTTTCTAATCTACAGAGAGTACCTTGGCTTCTCCATTTCTCTTACTCTACATCCCCAGTTGCCACGTTCATGTGGCTCATGTGGTTCTTTCTATACGCTTCAGTACTAAAGTTTCCCTCAAGTATTGTTTAGTACTCAGTGTCTAATTGATTTTGCTAGCCAGATGCATTGCAGCCAGGGCCTTGACCGAGGCATTTACAAGAGAGACTGTGAAATAGACCCTGACTTCAATTTTTCCCTGACAGCAGGAGTTCCCCCTGTTCACTTTGGGATGAACCAAGAGGATGGCACAAGCAGCGTGAGTTAGGGAGCAAATAAATAATGAGAGAGTTCATGCTTCTGTGTCAGCAAGGGGTGAATCAAGCAGCCGCACAAACACACGAGGCTCATTACAGATAGAGGTTGCTATGGTGATACCTAGGAAGGATTTTAATTGAGAGAAGTTAGTTACATTTCAGATGCCAAAATCCTCTCCATTCTCTTCAGAAGTACAAACCTCCGTGCCTGCTAGGAGATCTCTGATCTGTCCGTACACAGGCTGTTCCTATGCTCTTAATGGCAGTTTGCCTCAGTAAAGACCGTGGAGGAACAAGATCACAAATTCAGGATGTATCTCCTTAATATCCCAACATTTTCACAAGACTCTTTTGTCATCATAGCCACATCCAGGCTGTCAACAGTGTAGCAATGTTACTGCGCTGCCTGCTGCAGTGCTGTCCCCAGAAGCACCCAGGATGGCCACCAAGAGCAAGACAGTGAGTGGACCCACTTTAAGGAGAACCTTATACTGAGAAGCTCTCTGGTGTACAGTCTCATTGCCTGAATTTCTCTCATATGAGCTCTGCCACAGGAGCACACTTCCTTCAAAGGCGGCATATTGCGTCCGGCTCCCCATTTTCTTCCTGTTGTCCAAGTGAGGAAAGTGGCAGTGCATCAGCAGGAGACTCAGGAGCAGGAAATCATACACAGGGTGCTGAAGAGCAGGAATAATGGCAGCACTGCAGTCATGGTTGCCCAAAGAACATGTCCGGACTCTAGCTGCTCCCTCCAAGGCTGAGCAATGTTTAAGACAAAGAGAAATATGAGTTTCCAGGAAAAGATATTGATTTTTTTTCTGAAATAACAGACTTCAGATCTCAGGCTTTTTAATTAACCCTTTCATGGAACACAAAAAGATGAACATTAATTGTGCAAGTGGCTTCACTTGTACTCAGAGTTCATACTGACAGGGAATGTTGTTTGCGTCTGCCACTACTGCAGGATTTAGTTAGGATAATGTTCCTTTATTTTGGAATCCTCTGTTTCTCCCCCAAATGTGTTTTTAACACAGAAATTATCTTGACCCACAGTCCTTTATTTAGGACTTAAACAGTGGGTTTCACTTCATCACAACCTCAGGTTTATCCCAGAAAGCAAATGTGATGGCTGGAAGGCCACTTAAGACTGAGCAGATCAAGGTATTTCATGTGACAGCTCTGAAGTGGAAAGGACTGATAAGAAAGGAATACTACTGGGAGCCTTTAAGCTTGGTCTTCAGATAGTAAATAGTACACGTAAGCACAAATACTGATGGGGAACATGAGAAAGTTCCTCCGAGTAAAATGAAAAATAATTCTCATCAGGGTCCTGTAATAAACCCCTTACAGAGCTGTAACCTAAACAGGTTTTCCAAAGTATTTCTACAGCATCTCTATGCAGCGTGTTTGCTTCTGCAATGCTAATAAGAATCAAGGGTGTATTTATGAACAGGAAAAAATTATCTGAATCTAAACCTGGGAAGAAGAGATCAGTGTGGGACACCCATGGCTTGATTTCTGAAATCAAAGCAGCAGGAACATGGAACAGTATCACACATCAGTGCTGCAGGGAGAGGCACCATCCGTGCACACGAGCTAGCACAGATACCTGCTTTGTCTTACTACTGTTTGTAGTTCAGGTGCCACAAAAGACAGATCAAGTCTATAAATCTTACACCAGTAAAAGCAACATATAAGCATGCAGCATCACATATTGTGCTGTTTACAGAAAAAAATAATCATCCCAAAATTGCAAACCCTTGGGATATTACAGGACTCCACATGCAGATGGCGGGGCTAGCCTAAGAGTCTTCCTGGTGCAATGAACTGCTTGTGAATTTCTGAGACACAAAGCTGAAACTGGACCCCTGCCCCTCCTCAGGCTTGCGGTGGTCTTGGGCCTGCTGGAGATAAGTCCAGTTTATGTCAGACCTTTCACAAACTCCACTTGTCAAAGGGACACTTTGCTAGACCTTCTGCCTAAAGAAGGTGGCAGCCAGAAACGTGAGCCCTGGAGAGAAATTCAAATGTGTTTATATTGTACATCTTCCCAGAGATGATGCACTAAAGGCCCCTGCAGCTGTAACTTGAAAGCCTTTCTCCAATGGTCTCCATTTAAAGGATGCAATTACCTAACAGCAGTATCTGTTACTTCTTTGGGTTTTATGAGACTCAGAAGAAACATGTGCTTCCTCCACAGTTACTCCTCGTGGCTTACAGTCAGAAACTCATAATCATCTTTCCATGCAGAGTTTAATTCCTGTGGGGCCTGAGCTAGTCTAAATTGAAATGACTATCCTTGGTGCTTTGGTGCAAGCCATGGAGACTTTTGTGCTCTGAGGAGATGATAAAGGTCAATCAGCAGATGTGGTCAGGAAACAACGGGCGATTACATACAAGGGCAGAGCTTCAAAGAAGTCTGTTGTGCAGAGCATCAGCAGCCATTTTCTCCTCCAGCTGAGGAAGACTACAGCTCGCCAGGAAGAGTGTAAGCAGTGAGCTATTGCCTGCCACAAGCAATTACAGCAATATTTCAATTTTGTGTTGCCATCAGGTGGACAAATTATGTAATGCAGCTTTGAATTAGTGCACTGATTATCAGGCACACTTAATGAAAGAACATTCTCCTTGTCTCCAAGGATTTAGTTCCTATCTATACCTTCTAAAACATGCCTTCAAAAGTGAAGATATTTTCTTTTGCCTGAAGACCAAGAACATGTGCTTGCTTCTTCTCTGCAGTATATAATTACTGTTTTTCAATGAAAAATTTAACGTGCAATCAATAATTGCCTCTGTATAGTCCTACAAGCACTTATTCAGGACTGTTTCAGAATTCCTTTTGAAGGTGTTCACTAGGAATGATCCACAAAAGTATGTGGATGAAGATGCATTCCCAATATACCTACCATGAAGGCAGCTCTGTTAACTGTATATTGAAACAATCGTGAAGGACCCTTGCTTCAGTAAGGCCAGTCATTTGAGACTGATCTCTTGCCATGAGATAATGCAGCTCTGAGAAAGCTTTAGAAGAAAATTTCTGAACTGATCCTTTGAGACTTACTCTTGCTGTACATCCTCCCCAGGAACAGAAGTTCCATCAGTGACAAAAGTAGTTATTTAGCCAAACTGCTCTGTAAGAAGCCATCAGTTGTCAGCCTTGTGTCTAAAAAAAAAATCTCATCAGAAACAAAATGCTGGATGCCATACAAAGACAGTGCACTTCTGTGATGGCATTTCTTTTTTGTGGAACTCAGTCTCTGGTTTCATTAAGATATCTGAAAAATGTTCACTGAAAACAGAACTCAATGTGACTGAAAAACAGACCAGCTACGCAAGCCTGTCATCTCTTCTGCAGCCATGGGTTAGTCTTTGATGTAGAGGAATAAAAGGGCTGGTTTGTCTTTGTATGGCAGGAGAATTACATTAAGTTTAGGCAAAGGCCAAAGAGAGGAATGACATAAATGGAGCATATGGACTCTGGGTACACCATTCTTTCAAATTATCAGGTTACTTGAGGCTAAATGGTGCATCATAACTTTTCAGGGTTTTCTACAAGGTCAAAGGAGAAATTTTTCAAACAAAAGAAATACAGATTAGCTGACTTAGCAGTATTTTCACTGTTAAAACACATGCTGTAAGTGCCAGTAAAGCTGTTGGAAAGAGTCTGGAAACATTTTTAAAGTCCTGTTGGAGTTGGTGCATAGTGGTGATACGAAACATCTTCAGTGATATTACTCATTTTTACTGGGGTAGTTCAGACCAGCAATAAACAGAAAATCTACCACTAACAATGAATAAGACTGGACGGGTTACCTGCTGAACATCCAGCTAGGTTCCTTGTATGCTTATACAACGCTCAAAAAAGTTTTTTCTTGGTAGTGACAATTTCCAGTGAAGATGAAGCTACAGAAGAGGAATATGCCAGTAGTGGACATAAGTTCCAGAAAGCAAGTTACACCAAGGGATAGTGTGCTCAGCAAGGTTCTCTTTTAAGGTCAAACTGACTTTCATAACTGTCAACTCCTGCACAACATCTGTCACAGAAGAAATAAGCATACAAATACCTAAATTTTACCCAATTTCACTTAGCATTTGTTGAAAACCAGAATGCTTGCTGGTTTGCCGGTTCTAGCAATGTATCTGTTAGTCATTTTGTGATACACTGCTACAGCCATCAGTGCTGGTATAGATCTTATGCAGGGCATCATTCAGAAGCCCAGAGGGTAACGTGAAGGGGAATGCTGTTTGCTGGGTTAATTTGCTTAGAAGAGTGTAATATTGCACTGCTCTCCCAACAGATGGAGAAACCAAGTTCTTATTCAAAACAGACACAACTAGCGAACCAAAGTATCTTTGTTTTTTTGTGGAACAATGGTGAAGTACATCACCCAGCTTTTCTAAAGAATTACATTTAAATAGTCTGATTACATACAGGGAAAGAAAAGAGGACTGCTTAGGTCAACAATTCTGCACTAGAAATGAAGCCCAAAAAATACTGTAGGATGAATACAGTGAAAGGGCATCTCTTGGAGAAAACCTAGCCAAAGAACACACCTTCTTCTACCTATTTGGTAAATCTCAAGTTTTAGGGAAGTACAAAAGACACTGATCTTTAAGAATAGCCCATTCATTGAACTATCTTAAAAAATGCTGCACTGTCATCTAGGACAAAACTTAAGATTGTTTCAACTTCTAGCTCAGGAAAGAAATGCTCCTACAGAGAAGAAAAGGCCTTGTTTGCAGTGAAGATAACTGCAGGAGCAAAAGCAGCACCCCGGCTTGGAGAAGCGTCGCCTATAAAGGCCATGTGACCAAAGCAGAAAGGGGTTTTTTGCTTCCTTGCATGCATCTTGTTTTGCCAGAGTTCCAGTTGAAATCCTGCTGGAAGCCAATGGTCTATTTCCAAAGGTCCAAGGAGGTTAGTAGTGGAAACATATCCTGCTTTCTTTCAAGACAATGCTCTTTATGCTGCACAAGGAATGTTCCTCTTTGTGTGTGAACTCCAGTGAATTTGATTTTATCTCTAAGGTGGGTAAAAAATTCTCTCCACATCCCTCCCATCTCTACAGGCTGTTTTCTTACACAACAGCTAAAGGATTAGGGACAGACTCACTTGCAGACTCATGGATCATTAAGCTGGTCTGAGGATATGCCAGCCCCTTCACTAGAGGGAGAAAATTATTTTTGATCAGCCATTATCAGCGGTGCTGATAATCTGGTGAAAAAATCTGGTGAAAGCCAGAATATATTCAATACCAGCTGTGATCCAAAATTATATATGGAAAGAGCACATACTCCCCCAAACCAGTGGAGTGCAGCAGCCCAGAGGAGCATGTGAGCTTGGATATATAATCAAGAAGCAGGACGGCTTGATATCTATCTATTCTCTGAATCCTCACGTGAATTTCTGCAGCTCTCCAGCAGCTGAATTTCTTACTTCAGACAACAGAAAACAAATTCTGCAATTAACTCTATCTTATATGGATGCCAAAACTCAATGAATGGAGCATATAAATTGGAACAAACTGGTGAGCTTTGTTCTGACTCTCTCCAGCCTTGAAACACCACCAATTATTTCTTGGCATTGCTACAATTCTTTCCTCACCAATCACTTTGTTTGCCAAACGAACTCCTGCATCAACTGTGTTTTCTTGCACAACTTCATCAACCAAGCCCAGCTTCAGTGCTTCAGTTGCTGGAATGTGTCTTCCTGTGATAAAAAGAGAAATAAGGTGACTACTGTGGGGAATGATAGGCAATTTCCTTCTTTTCCATCTGATGAAGTGACTTTTGTGTAACTGGCTTCAAACACGAAACATGTTCATTAACACGTGGATAAAGTACGCTCCTAACTACATGCCTCAAAAGCCAGTGTGTTCCTTTCTTAGCTCATTAGTGGAAGCAAGCTGAATTTCAACCCGAGCAGCTACATAGGTAAAAGAAATTAATTTTTCTTAGCCCAAGCTGGTGGTGTGACTCAATGTCATGCAGAGCAAGGATAAGGCACAGTACATCACCTGTAGTGATGATATCCAGAGCAGCTGGTACCCCAATCAGTCTGGGTAGTCGCTGGGTACCTTCAGCACCTGGAAGTAACCCAATGGTGACCTCTGGTAAACCCAACCGTGCCTAAAACAAAATCAAATTCAACAACAAATCTGATTAGAAAGAGAGATCATTACAAACTGAGCAGAATAGGGAAAAAAACAGGGAGACCTGATTCACACGCTGCTCCTCTAGGAAGCCTCAAAACTTCTACATAGAAACTTCATCTACAGAGAAACTTCACCTGTGCTTTTTGCCACAAAAGACATTTAAGACAAAAACCCACTCAACCATTTCAAGAACTTGTGTACAAATGCAGAAGAAAAACCTCACCTTTCAGTGGATATATGTGTGTGAACATAACACTGGAGGGGAGCTGTGGGGCCAACAGCATCCCCCAGACTGACACGTGTAAAATCACTACTTTCAAGCAGTTGTTACCAAATGCTGGAGTACACTCTGTGACTTACCTGTGACCTCCCTACTCTAATTCTTGGAAGTTTAGTAAAGGAAAATTGGTAGTGAACTCTTCCCTAATCTTCCTTCAGATGCGTTTCCCTCAAATGGCTCTTGGTGCCCTTGAAATTTAGCAGGGTTACGGCAGAGAAGCCAGGGGCAGCAGGAAAGAGTGTCTTGTCTTGTCTTCTCTTAAAAATCTATCTAGATTTTGTTGCTTCATTTAAAAAAAAAATTGCACATTTCACATTGAGCTCCTGGGAGATCTGGAGTCACTTTAGGATCACTACTTATAGCACACACTTTAGGTGGCATTATAGGGTGATTTAGAATACCTCTTTCTGCTCTTACAGCAACCCACATGGTCATGGAGGAACAGTGATTCACGCTGCAAAAGTGAGGGATTAGCCCTATCACTGAAGAGTCTCTATAAGGAGACCAGGCTCTGCTCAAAGGTTGTTCATCATTCTTGAATCTTGAAGGAGGGGATTCAAGAAAAAACAAACCACTAATCACTCCTTAAAAGATTCCTAAGGCTGTACTTTGGTCAGAGTGCTCCTTGAGGACCCAGAGCTCATAGGGAATTAAATCATAAATGCTCCATGCTAGCTGAGTTTCACCTACCTATTGAAACTAGGCCACTAGCAGTAAGAAATGCAAAATTCAGAGTGCTGGGGGGTGAAAAATAAAGTAAGAGTAAGTCACGCTGCATGAGCCAGTAAGATAAAGCCATCTACATCAGTATATAGATGTGTGGGTCAAAAAAGGCAGGATGCAGGAACAACCACAAACCATGGCTGAAATGCAAAGAGTAGACTTTATTCTTGCCACCTAAGAATCTGAAGAAGCTTTGCAGCAGCACCCAGATGAGGCACACAGGCAGCGATCACGCGAGCAGCTCGACAAGCAGCAGTATAAGGAGATCCCTCCTTGCTAGAAAGCATGCAGTATTTATGCCACTGCTTTGTTACATTTTACTTGCTGCTGAGTTCCCACGACTCACACGATAGCTTTTCAGGGCAAGAATGTGAGAGATGCCCCTCGCATCTATCCCAGGTTTCTGTTATCTAAGCGTGGGTGTGCTGCTTGTCGAGCACACAAGGCCAAGCAGTAATCTAGTGTGACGTGTGTGCTTTCTGACACCTCAAGTGCAAGTCGCTTGAGCGTACCTCCAGTCCTCCTCGCCAATCTCCTGTTGCATCCCCTACACTAGATAATGACTACTGATACCTAGGGCAAATCAATACTCAATTACTGAAGTTTCTATGCAGACATTCTACTAGTTGCAAATCAATTTTATATTTAGAAATTACTCGAAATTAGTAATTTAGCAAGACTTATGAAAGCACATCAAGAATGGTGGTTTAGGCAAAGAATGTCTGAGCACACAGACTTCTATCCTGTAGCTATAAAGCCCCCCTTTTCTGGGCAGATGATCCCAGGAAAGACTTGCTGTCCCGCTGCTTTTCAGAAGCAGTCTTCCAACCCATCCATGGCCATATGCACACAGCTCCTGATGCCTTCACCAGCCTCTCTAGTTACCTTCGCATGTGCAATCCGATAATGACAGCCAAGTGCCACCTCCAGGCCTCCTCCCAAGGCAACGCCTTCGATGGCAGCTACCACAGGCTTCTTGGACCTTTCTATGAGATCAACGATGGGGCTCAATGCAACACCACGTCTCTTCGGAGAAGAAAATCCTTGAATGTCAGCTCCTGAGGTGGCACAAAGAGATTTAGAGGAATTAGTGGGCAAGGTGGTAACTGGAGCAATCCTTCCCTCTGTGCCGTTGAACATAGCTGCTCACAGATGGTCAAGTCCTTGCAGAGCATGCTGCTGGCAGGGGACTGGTTAGCAGGAATCAACCACTTTTGGGACCACCTTGGCTCATTTAGCATATTCAGAGAGCTCAGGGGAAGGCTAAGTCCAAAAATACATGGTAACTGCAATGACTGTGCAGTTATGGCAGAAATTTGCAGACATCCTTGGTGTAATGAACAGCTGAGCCTGGAATAAGGAAGTGCAATTTACTACTAACAAGCATTGTAGAGCTCTACACAAATTCCCTAGCTTTTCAGGTTTCTACAACTGCAGACGATCTGTCATTCAGCACTGCTCCACCCCAGGTATGTCCATATGCTGGACCAGTTGGCAGTCCAGAGATTGTATACAGACAAGACTATGGAGGGTAAGGAGGCACAAGCACATTGGAGAGATGAGTGGTTGTCCCTCACTTCAGCATGAAAAAACCAGCTTATTTCTGGCCTGGACACTCCAGATTGTCATGTGCCCCATCTCAACTGTGGCATAGCAGAATAGAAAAATCCCATTGTCTTGTGGCCATTTCCAGCCATATCAGGACTTTTATCATCAGCATTATGAGGCAGAGAATCTTAAGACATGGTGAGTGGCTGTGTTTGATGAAAAATGTCTTACCTGCACTGAATTTCCCATTTTCTCCACAAATCATAACAGCTTTCACTGAAGGATCTGTATCTGCTCTCTTCAGCCCATCCTCTAGTGCCTGGAGAACTGTCAAACTGAAACAGAGATTCAGTGAGTAACAATCAACTACATTACCCCTCCATAGGTCTGTGTTATAAACATGAAATGTCCCAGTAAAAATAAGGTGTATGTCCAAGCAGATCTCTCCCCTAGCCTGTCCTCTGCCACAGCCTCTCCATTTGAATCCTTTCGTTATACTCCCTCCTACTTCAAAGGCAAACACCAAAATCCAACAAGCTTATGATTACTGACCTGTCATTCATTTCTTGGAGAGTCATCTTTTGGTTATGACATTGCTGTTTCCAAAGTAAGAAGCACAAGGAAATATTCTTTTGAAAATGTCATTATGAATTAAACATTCAGATTTTCAGGAAAACAGTTTAGCATAATTTAAAAGTAATTAATGCTAAACCACTGACAATCTAAGAACTTTTTAAAAGGGAAAGGAGCTCCAGGGATAAAAGGCTCTCTTTCAAACACCCAATGCAGAGTTGGTGCTGTGCTGACGATTATAATGCTTTCACCTTGTGAAATCTGTATATAGTCCAGACTTAAACTTCTGTGGTATCCTGTCAAAGTGTGAATTTAGGCCTAAAACACAGAATGTCTTCTTTTGTCTCCTCTGAAAGTAATTCCACAGACACAAGTAGTAAATGTAGTCAGCAAAGAATTAATGAAGAACTTCAAAACAGAACAGTAAAAGTACAAATAGTATCTTTACAAACCAGATATTTAAAAAACTGACCTGACTGTGTGCCCAATTTGCATTTGAAACTTAGAAGTTAGTTTATATATACAAGTCTTTGTATGGGTGGATATGGAGAGTATAGCCTGTTTCAGAAGACATTGACAATAAAATAGATAGTAGGTAAAAACAGAAGCACTGACACCTAGCACTTTGTTAACAGAAATATTAACACAAATTGTGTGTACGTATGATTTAGATACTACAATATATTCATATACACTAAATATGTAAGTGTAAACATAGTTTGTGAGGGAGACTTTTCTGTATGTATACATACTAGACATGTGGATATGCCTCTGATTCAGAAAATCTGAGCCACGAGTAGTTGGAGGTTGGAGGAATACTCAAAGTTTAGGTATGATACATATTCGCCCAGCTCTTTATAAACATGGCTTCTGTTCACAGACATTCTCCAAAGCTTCACATGTAAGCTTGGCAGCTGATGGAAAGGGAGCAGAGCTCTGTTGATGCCCAGTGGAGATGACGCAAATGAATTAAAAAGAACTGATAGAAAGGCCTGAAGCATACTCAGATTGTGCATGTTTTTCAACGTATTTGAGAGCATTTCATCTAGAAAGGAAGCTTGTCATAAAGTAGATGAAAAATATATCCCTGTGCTTGTGTAATGCTTCTAGATGTGTCCAGGGTGGGTGATCACATATTTAGACGAGGCAACAGCCTGTAGCATTGAAGTGGAAATCCTTAGGCTGAAATGGAAAACCTTGGGAGCCCAAGAAGTTTCCTGCAAGCCAGCTGTGTGAACTCTTGCCAGTCAACCTTTTTATATTCCTCCTTCAAAATCAAGAGAAGCTATTAGCAAAGTCTGTTAATCAGGGCTGTTGGCTGAGGGGGACTGTCTAGAGGAGTCTCCAAGATTAGCTGCTGCCTGGGTAAAGCCATGTGATACAGAAAGAGCAGTGGGAGCCCTGAGACCTGACAACCAAGGACAGAGAGAAGTATTATTTTTGGAGAGAGAACAGCCGGTTATGTACCAGTTGCCTCATCCAGACATCAAAGGCAACTCTGAAGTCTGATGTTAGCAATGGTTCTGAAAGCGGAAACTTAAAATGAGAGCAATTTGGCCATGACAAAGAAAAACTATTAGGTGACTTGGTAAAGGTCTTCCCAGTGCATATAGTTTCACGTAGCAGAATATGAAAGCCTTTACAATTTCAATAAATGGTTTCATAATCTGTGGGGAAAAATGCCTTTTTATCTCACTCCCTTTGGAATATCAAGTGCTGTGGCTGCTGCTATTTCAGGAAGATCCATTGGCTGCACCCAGCACTTGCTACTCTTAGAGGTCTGGTTTTGCATCAGTGGGGAGCTGGGCCACAGAAATACCAAATTCACCTAGCAGCTGGAATATCAAAGGGAAAACCATTATGAAGTGTCATTACACTTTACAAACCATGGTGCAAAGAGCAGGGAAAAAATACATACCAGGATTCCAAACAAAGGTTAAATGATTGATTTGAAATTATTGCACAGAAAAATGGCATCATTCTCTCAGAAATAGACAAGAAGCAATCAAAGCATTTGTGTGTGTTGCAGACGCATGATCAAAAAATACTCATATAAATGGTTCATCTGCATTAGATGGAGAGGTTCAGGATTTTATTTAGGAAATTAGTTACGAGCCCTTAGAACAACATTCTTCTACCAGAAGAAAAATTAGTCAATGGAAGTCTATTAGAAGATGGAGCAGTATGTTTGCCTCAGGACATGTTAGAGTCCAACACACAGGCTGCATTGTTTTGTAACTCACAAAATGTAACTGGTACTAAAAGAGGTAATTCCTGATTCTGCTGATCCATCTGCCTCCACAAGCTCCTGTGGCAGCAAGTTCTGTATTATCTGTTTTAAAACAGTCTCCTACTAGTTGAATCAAATGCCCCTAGTTCAAATGTTGCAGGATTTGGTGAAGGGTTATGTCTTTGTTTACTTTCTTTATGTTTTTGTTTTTACCTGACCTTATTCTCTCACAGCCTTTTCCTCTCCAAACTGATGACACGCAGCTTTTTCAGTCTGCTTTCTTAATGCAGTGCACCATTTGGATTATTTTGGTTGTCCTTTTCCGGATTGTCCCAATATCCTTCTGCGAACGCAGAATCAAAAACTACACACAACAATTAAGATATTTGCTACTGCAGAAAAGGGATGCCCTCTGCTCTGTTCTCAACATACATCCTGATGGTACCCAACATTCTGTGGGCTTTTTTAGGCTTTCCCAGCACATTGAACTGACGATTTCACAGAACTGTCAAAGGCAAGGATCCCTTCCTTGAGCTGTAGCTGTCAGTTTTGAGCTTGGTGTACTGTAAACTCATCCTGGGTTATATTTTTTTATCTAAAGAACTTTTTGCTGTCGTTTTTTAGCATGAC
Source organism: Trogon surrucura (assembly GCA_020746105.1). Taxonomy (NCBI): domain Eukaryota; kingdom Metazoa; phylum Chordata; class Aves; order Trogoniformes; family Trogonidae; genus Trogon; species Trogon surrucura. The sequence continues at coordinate 19,653,106 of CM036625.1, read as the reverse complement.
TTGATCTACTCTGTATAGTTTTTAGTCTTAGTTTCCAGTTTACATCTATCCTGTCATGCTTTACTGGCTTTCTCTCCATTTGAGTAAGCTTTCCTCGTCTTCAAAAAATAAATCTTTTCTCTCAGTCTTCTTAGCTTTCTCATCAAGCCATACAGGGCTTTTACCAAATCATTTGCTGGCTGAACAGTTTACCTGGGCTTCTAATAAGCTAATAAAACCAAAAATCCCAAACTCAAACAGCAACAATCCAGCCTCAATACTTCTTGCAGGTTTCTTGTCCTTTGAACATCTTGCAGTTGAAGTACCTGCTGGGTATTTATGTAATTCCCTTCTTGAAACAGAGTACTCGTGTGTTGTATTTACTAGTCTCCTCTCTCTTGCCTCAATGCCAGATCCAGCTGCGCAGTAGCTGCTGTCACACAACAGCTAACAGAGCTTGAACAGAGTCATGCACATAAATTAAGGCCAAACCCAGAACGGCATCCTTTCTGTGGGGTTTTATAATAGCTGTTTTACGAAGCAGACACTTAGTGCATTCCAGAATTTTCTCTCTGCATCTCATCCTGATGAGAGGTGCTGATCCAGTTCCACACAGACAACCACACTCTCTCACCACTGCTACCCATCTGAAGCTGCAGCTTCTGGTCTCCTTTACATTTTCTGATTGTTATGATGATTGGGGTCAAAAGGACAATCATAGCAGCCAGGGAGAGCCTTTTCCAATCACGACTGTTATGCTGTTCTAATTTACAAATTTCCAATCATGAATGCTGTTATAATTTATATAATCCCACACGTACATTCCTCTACCCCATGTCCTACCCTACCATCCCTGGAGCTTTTCTGCACTTGTCAGTTCAAATGTTGAAATACTCTTCCACATCCTTCTTAATTTTCAGTGCCAGCAGCCTGCCTCTGCTATAAGGTGTGACTGGTCCTTTCTCTTGCAAGTCTTGCCAGTCTGTTCTTCAAAACTTCCCAGTTTTTTGCACATCTAAGTCCCTTCTCTCTACGCCATGGTCTCATAAATGCGGATCTCTGAATACTAAACTTCTGCAAATCAGGAAAAGAAAACCCAAACAAATGAAATTTGGCAAGTGCCACCTCTGCTGATGGTGAGGAAGACTGGCATGAAGGGGAGTTTGTGAGTTGGAACCAGATTTGCTGCCAGACTCACAATTGGCATATGTTCCTCAGGAAAGAGCTGCCCCGGAGGTATTTGCACAGCAGCACACAGCATCAGACAGGAGGAAGCAAATTTGTACCCACCAGTGACTTCTAAAGTGCTAATGGTCAGGACGATGGCCTGGGAGCTGAGATCACACCACCGAGCACCACATATAATGGGGTGAGAGGCGAGGCTGGAGTGGAGTAGAGCAGGAAAATACCCAACAGCCTTTTAAAAAGCATCTGTGCCTGCTGTGAAATTAATTTTTCAGGATGGCAGGAGATGACTCCTGTCTGTAACTTTCACTGCCTGCTATCACCAACATAGTCAAACATTTCCAACCTGCTCCCCTATGGTCCAGTACATGAAATATGCAGAAGCAGAAGGAAGGCACAAGGATCAGAGTACACTCTACCTTTCTTCACTATAGCCAGGTCTTGGCTAAAAATTACCCAATGGCAAGTGTGAGAGAATTGTGGATCCCTTCTAAAACAGGTATTACCCTGACATGCAATCAAAGACCTCAGGCATGTCTCAGGCTGCAGTTTCACGGCACCTTAACTGATTTAAACCCATGTTATGCAGGTTCCCAGCCTTCACCACATACTCCTACTCTGTCCCTCGTGCCGTCAGTGCTCCTCATGCAGTGGCACAAGGAACTGATGCAGAGTGCTAGGATGGCTGAAAAATTAACCCAAACCAGCTGGCTCGTGCTTAGTCGCATTTGCACTGGCTTGCTTTCATTCACGGGAGCACCAGCGCTAGCAGAGCAGAGGCTGTGAGGAACCATGGCCAGGACCACAGCTGTCCTGTCTTACCACAGAATCATAGAATCGATTGGGTTGGAAAAGACCTCAGAGATCATCAAGTCCAACCCTTAGTCCAACTCCAGTCCGTTTACTAGATCATGGCACTAAGTGCCATGTCCAGTCTCAGTTTAAAAACCCCCAGGGACGGTTGTGCTAATGCTATGTTGTGCTACGGAGCTCATCATGAGGCAATGAGTCTCAGTGAGTGAAGAAAGTACTTGGGTGTCTCAGGGGTCTCTGTGCTGCGGGGCTGGCAGGAGATGAAAGAGCGTGGGCAGCATGATACCGGTATGGGGGAATGAGGAAACAGCACTCAGCGGCAATTGCGCTTTTAATGGACCTAAAGTCTGCCAGCGTTTTCCCTCTTTCTCCCCAGGCTGTGGGGACAGGACCATGACCACAGCATCTGTTACCCTTGGTTTGTCAGAACTGCACTCGGTTCTGAGGGCACTGAGGGGCGAAGAGTAACAGGCAGTAGAGGCAGGCATCTGTCCTGAAGAGGCTGTTGTGTCAGTGCATGCAGTTGCTGTTTGAAGGCAGAAGACAACTTCAGGTTTTCTCAAAAGAGGCAGAGTTAAGGTTCCTTAAATATGCATCTTTAGCTCTGTATTTTGTACTTTTCAGGGTAAAGATGGCAAGTTTACTGTGGGCACAGCCTGGAAGAATTTTTTAGGCTGGTCTTGGGCACAGGAGATCTAAGGGATGCAAGTTGTAGGAATCCTAGGTCTCCTTTTGCAGGTTAGGGCTGGGCCGGCCACTAACACGGACAGATGCTCTCTAACCCCCTCTTCCCCTCTCAAACGGGAAGGAAAAGGGAACAAGGCAGAGAGACTTACGGGTTAGAGAAGAAAAACTAGAACAGCTTTAATGAAAATAATGGTGAAAAGATAAAAGTAAAGAACTATATACAACTATAGATAGTAGCCCGATATCAAACCCAACTCCCTCCCCCGACAGCAATCCCCACTGGTGCTGCAGAGCAGGAGGCACTGGGGAAGCCCCAAGCTCAGCGGCAGCGGGAGCTGGATGCAGGGAGCTGGATTCGGGAACTCAGGATCCGGATCAAAAGCAGGAGGTCAGATGGAGTCCTCTCTGGACACCAGCCATTGCAGAAAAAGAGTGAAACTCTCATGATCACTCAATTTATACTAAATATAAGGTATATGGGATGGAATACTCTAGTTGGTCACCTGTCCTGTCTATTATCCACTGGAGGTGCAACCTTTAACCTCCTTGTGACCCCTCTTACTACCCAGCACCCCCAGCGTGGCACACAAGAGCCAGCAGTGGCCTTGGTCACTATAGGAATAAGTATAAGCAAGAGCCTTTCTGTATCCCAGTCCCAGGCACTGACTGTGAACATCAGGTGTTATCACTGCCAGTAGCACACACTGTCTGCAAAAACATGCTGCTGACTTCAGAACGTGCAGCCTTTTAGAAAAGACTAAACTGGAAAGTAAAAATCACTAAACAGAACTGGGTTTTTAGCTAAACCCAGGACAGTCTCCTTACTCCAATCTCATCAAGTCACTGCAAGTTTGTTTTCTCATTATAATTATCTGGGCGCATGACTATGTTACTCCACTTTTAAACATTGCAACAAAACTCTGAGCATTGCCAGTTAGTGCAAAGCAATGTAGCTTGATACAGAAGAGCAACAGATGGCATTTCCTATGCATACTCGTCTCTTTCCGCTTCTTTTTACAAAACTTTCTGCTTTACAGGTTAGGCGTAACTACAGTGGATTTCTTTAGCTTGTGAATATACACTGAATAGACAGTATGATCAGTGTTACAGATCAGCCCTTCCAACCACAGCTGCTTAAAAAGGGTCTCCATGTTACTTAGAACTAAAGGAACTAAAATACACACTTTATAACGAAATACATAAAGGACATCTGTCCACCCATTTGAAAAAAAAACAAAAAACAAAACAACTAAAGTTTCAGAAGCTCTACAGTTTAGTTTGTTTTTCACTGGCTTGTGTCTGAGATTACCTGGAGCTTTCCTGACAAAGACTGGTATTTAGAGGTCAATTCCTTACTCATTTTAAAAAGGTAAATGAGTTGCCTCTTCTTCTGACAGTGCAGGTTGTGGTTTAATGCTGGTGCCAGCTCCTCGGTCATCTGCAGAGCCCTTTGCCCCGACCCCTGCGCTCACTTGGACGCCGCAGGGACGACCAAGCAGGTGCTCTGGGCTGGGGACTCTGGGCAACTGAACCAGCAGCAAACCCGGGAGGAAACGCTGGTTTTCACCTACGAGCTCTGCAGGAACTCCAGGGTGAAAGGGCCCAACTGCGTGAGGTTTCTTGCTGGAAGAAAGATGCTGAAAGAGTGGAAGTTGACAGGGAACACACAAAGTTTTTCAAGAGCTTCCCGGGGAGATGACTGCAAGAACGGACTGATAAACCTGACAACTCTCCTGAGCAAAAAACCACTAGAAATTACAATAAAGACCAGAAGTCGTGGAAAACACGGGCACGTTTTTCTAAAAAGGCCGATGCCGGCACCCGAGCGGTGTTTGCAGAGGTGCCGCGGCAGAGGCTCTCAGGGCGCAGCCTGCCCGGCACCTCCCAGGGGCAAGGAGAGGAGGGGAAACCAGGTGAAAAGGAAGGAAATCGGAGAATCCCCCACCCCGCTCCCCCGGGGCCGGCGAGCGCCAGGGTCGCAGTCCCCCCGGCCCCGGCCCGGCGCTCCCCGGGGGTGGCCGCCACAGAGAATGGCGGGCGCTGGGGGGGACTCGGCCCGCGGGGGGGACCCGGCCGCGCCCGCCGTTACCTCAGCGCGTTCACCGGCGGGTTGCGGAGCCGGATGACGGCCACGGCGCCCCTCGTGTAGTGCGCCATGGCGGGCGGGCGGGCGCCGCTCTCCGTTCGGCAGCCACCCGCGCCCCGACAGAGCCGAGGCCGCCGCGCCCCGCCCGCAGCCCGGCCCCCACCCGCGGGGCGGAACGCTCACAGGGCGGGCAGGGGCTGAACCTGTCGTGTCGCCTCGATCTCCTCGGGCGTTGTTTCACGCACAGCCCCCTCCGCTCAGGGCGGCGGTGCCAGCGTGAGCCCCTCTGTTGGGAAAGGGCGGGGGACACTGTCGTGGCCGATGGTACTTGCGGCTCCTGCTGGGGTTAAACTGAAAAACAGCTTCGCAAGGGCCGGTCCTGCTTGAAACTCGAGAGGCTGAAGCCCAGGTGATTTCTCAATTAATACAGTGAGGATGTGGTAATTAATTAATTAATACAGTGAGGATGTGGCAAGCTCTGCCACATTGTAAAATCTTATTTAGAGAACGAGCGCTTCGTAAAAAACGCTAAAGGGTAAAAAAAATAAAGTAGTTTCTAATATTACAAAACGTGTCCTTTGCCCTAAATGTAATTCAGTCCAAGAGAAAGCAAAGGTTCTTCACAGGGAAAGTTCCTGTGCGTTGAAGAGGGACCACAAGAGGGACATAGAACTGTTGGAGCGCGTTCAGAGGAGGCCACAAAGATGATGAAGGGGCTGGAGCAGCTCCGCTACGAGGACAGGCTGCGGGAGCTGGGATTGTTCAGTCTTGAAAAGAGAAGACTCCGAGGGAACCTAACAGCTGCCTTCCAGTACCTGAAGGGATCCTACAGGAAGGCTGGGGAGGGACTTTTTACAAGAGCGTCCACTGACAGGACAAGGGGAAATGGGTTTAAGTTGAAGGAGAATAGATTTAGATTAGATCTTAGGAAGAAATTCTTCAGTATGAGGGTGGCAAGACTTTGGAATAAATTGCCTTGAGATGTTGTGGATGCCCCCTTCCTGGAGGTGTTCAAGGCCAGGTTGGACAGAGCCTTGAGTAGCCTGATGTACTTGAGAGGCATCCCTGCTCGCGACAGGGAGGTTGGATTAGATGATCTCTAAGGTCCCTTCCAGCCTAGGCCATTCTATGATTCTGTGATTCAATGAAGAACTGATGGTTTATTATGTGGCTGTGCTGGGGTCCGGCAGCCCTGCCCTGTGCCTGTCCCTGGTGCTGCTGTTGCAGAAGCCATCGATCCAGAGACACGACAAGGCGGCTTCATGAGCCTCTGCTCACAGCGCTGGGTGAGAAACACATCAGAGCTGACTCCCAAACCAGGGTGACTTTCCCCGTAGCAACCCAAAAAACCGCATCAAAACCAGCAACCATGTATGCTTCTCCCAGGTATGGGTGTGTAATGAAGCCTATCTTTGTAGGGTGTTGGTTTACTCTATCCTAGTTAGCTGGTTACAGAAAGTTAAGTTTGCTTGAAATGTTTTTATAGCTCTACAGTCTTTTATATCTCTTGGCTTTTAGATGTCAGTCATTGGGCAGAATGGCTGCAGCTCCTTCCCCTCGTCTGGAATAGATATAGATAATTTTAGAACTTGATTTATGTTGCTTATAGCAACTGCTGCCTTTATGGTGGTGGATCACTACAGCTCTTCTGTCGTTTGTTACATAATATATAAAAAAAACCACAACCAAAACCAGGGATGATACTCAGCAATTCACTTGTAAAACAGCGTGTTTTGCAAGTTTAGAAAAATGGTGTAAACTATGCCTTAGAGAGCTAACGTAGTATTTTTATTAACCAGAATGAAACCAAAGATCACTCTGAGTTGGACTTTGGAATTTGCAGGTCTATTTTACTTGTCCTTTTACAATACTCCTGCTATAGTTGTGACAAAACAGGACTCCTCTAAGCATGAATAAACACAGAAGAAAACAGTTCTCAGGAAAAAAAGCTCAGAGATAAAAAAAAAAAAGGCAAGCTCTACAGCATCATGGAAAAGCTCCTGTAAATGTTTAAAGTTTATTGTTGTAAGCCTTATGTTGGTCTTTTTTCTTCTTCCTTAAACAGAGTTTGGTAATTAGAAGAAGTGCATTTAAGTGTACACAGAAGAGGAAGTTAAAGTCTTTCAAACTTTGTTCTGAGCTTTGTGCTCAGTTGTACAATGGCCTGAGATTAAATGCAACTTGCAACACCACGGAGGCAGCGTGGCCGTGGGCCCCAGATTAGGTTTCTTGCTGCTTTTCCCTCTCACAGCCCATCTGTTCTCACAGCGGCCTGATCCGAGGCAATGCACTGCTGCTCCGTCAGAGCTGACCTTGAGCACAAGCGGCCATGTGAGGAGGCCAAGGTTGGTGCACTTCACCTTGACAAAATATTATGAAGAAAGTTAAGTAGCTTTCTGTAAAATTTTGAGTAATTCACCAAAAGCTGGTACAGGTCTCCAGCACTTCTCTTTCTCAAGCTGTTCTGCAAGGAGCAAGGCTGTTCCCTGCAGACTGCCTGGCAGTTCATACTTTGATAAAATCCAGTGGTTGACTATGAAGCCACAAGACATGGTGGCAGCTTTCTCTAGCTCTACCTAGGCCTGCCAGAAGCAAAGATATTATGTTGTACAAAGAGAAATACAGCTAAAATTGCCTATCGAATATTGCTCATCTCTTCATCCTCTGCTAGGGGACAGCTCTAGTCTGCAGCAACCAATGCCATTTCAGAAGTAAACTATGATGTGGTAGAGGCTTAACTTTGTGTGCAAAAGTTTGAGTAGTAATGAAAGGCTTTCTTTCAAGAGGACAAGGCTGGTGGTGAGGTAGGTTGTGGATGCTCCTCTGGGGTTGTTAACTTTTGTCATCCCTTTGATTGCTGTCTTTTGACTACGTAGTGGGGGATGATGCTCAGAAAATGCACTTGGTGCCCATTCCAGCTCTGGAAAAAGGAAAAGCTTCTCAAAATGGGAATATCAAATCCTTAGAGACTCCATTACTGGAGATGGAAAGGAGGAATATTCACCAAAAAACACATTTCAATGAATGTGAATGTTGTTCTTTGTCTTCCAAACCCCACAGAATGTGCTATGGTAAAAGAAAAAGAATCTTGCTTCTTCCTCAGCTGGAGCAACACGAGTCTGTCAAGTCTCCTACAACCTCCTAGGATCATCAGCCTTATTCAGAAAGTGCTAAACAAGTGCTTAATTTATAGGAGGCTCAGGTTAATTTTTATTCCAGTATATCATAGCTGCAAGGTACTTTAGAAGATGCACCTTGATTTGCTATAAACTTATTCATACAGAACAAAAATTCCTGGAAAATGATTATTTGATGAGTTGCACAAAACGTGTCTGTTTCCGACCTTAGAGGTGTTCAAAAAAGAGAGTCTGCAGTGATATTCTGGCTGTAGCAGTAGAGTACTTTCACTGAAACTACCTCTGAGGAATGCAGAAGCTGTACAATCTGAGCTGAGGTTTTGTGGTAAAACGTGGTCACAGTGCTGAGAGGGACAGGAGCTCTGAAAACTTCCTTGCTTTTGACAGCAGCTGGCCTAACATCAGGCTTGAATTACACCCTGCTGTTGAAATGACGGCTTGGGGTGGCCAGCTAAATTCATCAACAACTGTTTTTTTACTTTTCCTTCTACAGCTATGACTTTTTCAAAATTCTTTTGGCTTTATATATATATATATATATATATATATATATATATATATATATTGCAAAAACAGCTGTTGATCTCTGCTTTATAATCTTTTGTCTGGTACATTGTTTTCTGATCCAGGCTAATACCTTCACCTGTGGTAAAAAACCAGTATTGATAAACATCTGATCATAAAATAGTTTTCAAAGGCTCATCTGGTTATATACACCCTTAGGGGACCTCCTCTGCTAACTGTGAGGTCCTTTTCTAAACTGTCTCCAAAACCAGCCTTCCAGACCCTCAGGGCTGGTACGTACAACTCTTTGAAAGGCACAGCTGGAGTAAGTGCAGTAATTCTATCTACCCAACGAGGCATATTGTGGCTTATACAACACCATCTTACTCTGGAGTTTTAAATTTGTGCTGAAGTGCCTCAGCTTGTTTTAGCAATGGAGGTTCTTTCAGCTTGATGGTCTTCTAGACCAAGGCTGGGCATAATTAATACATAATTAGATTTCTTACTCTTAACATGTATTTAAAAACAGGGCTGTAGTTAGAGAACAGTTCCCCTTAGAAAGAAACATGCAATTTTCTTTTAAAATGTATGTGTGCATACACGTGTCACTGGGGAGAACACATTGACACAGCTCTCAGAGCAGGACAACTATTTGTCTTATTGATGCTTTACTCTGCTCCTTGGCATCTTAAAACCAGGAGTTACTCCTCTAGAAGTTCCCACTCCATCGTGTCTGTAAAATATACACACACAAATATATATATATATATTTAACATTGAGACTTGCAAAGACAAAGCTATTAACAGTTTTGCACACATAAAGCTCATTTAATATATTCTTAGCGATTCAGCATTTATTTCCCTCTGTGCTATTTTAAGCATTTAAGATTTAAATTGTCTTAAGCAAAAATTACCATTTCAAACGGAAGATCTTGAGTTCTCCCTGACAGAACAAAGCATCTGGCAGTTATTTCTACCAGTCCAAGCCTATGCAAGATTTTTAAGCTCCGGAATTTGCGTGGTTTCAAAGCAACACCTCCTGGCAAGCCGTGGTATTGCTTGTGCAAGCAGAATGCCCTGCCTCTTGGATCAGACACGACAGAACAGCCAGACAGCGGAGTGACCTGCAGAGATTGTCCCTCGTCGCTTATGGCACAGATCGCAGTGGGAGGGACGTGGCCGTTACGACTTCCCCTGGGGGAGAAATAAAAGTGGTGAGCAAAAAAGTGAGTGCAAATGTAAGCACTTACTGTCATCGTAAAGGTATTGCAGAGTTTTTTTCATGTCTGTTTATGCTACGCATGCTGGTTTAGAGTGGAGAATAGCACCAAAAGCAATGCAGGACTTTTATCTAAAAAACGGTGAAGACAGCGAACAAAGGATCATCCCCATAAACAGTAATAAGTCCATTAGTGTTCATCTTTTCCTCCTTACTTTGCTCTCTTCTCTATCCCAGTGTAAATCTGAGAGAAAATAGAAGTGTGAACGAAAAATCCAGAAAAGTTTCAGAAATCTTCATTAATGCTTGAAGTATCACATTCTCTTAGTGCTGGGCTGTCCTCATGAACAAAAGAGCTACGAGAGACATAGAAGCATCGCAGAAACCCACTAACCAACACCACTTTCTTACACTGACCTTTTTTACAGCATCTACACATGGTTGAAAGCGATGCTGCGCTGCACGGGCATCACCGCGGAACAATCCAACACACCGGATTGATGAGGAATCGGACACAAAGAACACCAGGCAGTTTATAGAGAAGACTGAGGTATGGCTTAAATGTTCTTAGAATGAGTAAAAGCAATACAGGACATTGCAGAGGGCCATTTCTTGAAGGAGACAGAATAATTGTCAATAACGATGATAAAATGATCGATGTTTCTGCTCTCCATTCCGGACTGCTGGTTCATTTATTGATGTAGCACTCATGAAACTTTCTGTCTAGTAGCAAAATAACTACTATCTGTAAGTTTGGCGTCTTAATACCCTGTTTGGCCGCGTAGGCTGGATCCTAATATCCTGAGCGAACCCGCTGACGGACCGTCCGTCGGGTCTGGTATCACCAGGTCTTCGAAAACAGGAGGAAACCTCAGACTACAGGAAAACCTTTCCGTGGTTTGCCTCCCCTAAGGGCACTCCACTGCACAGCCGGTGCGCTTCCACCCGCGACAGCCCGCCCACCGCCCCCGGCCGGCTGCTCGCCAGGGGAGCGACCGGCCTCGGCCGGGGCCTGTCCCCGAGCGCCGCCTCTGGGCGGCGCTGCCCGGGCCCGCTGGGAGCCGCCGCCGCCGCCGCCGCCGCGCTGCCCCCCAGGCGCTGCCCAACGGCCGCCCGCGCCGCTCGCGCCGGGGCGTCACGCCCCGGACGTGACGCGCGAGAGGCGAGGCCGGGGCGGGGCCGGCGGCGCGGACGCGGTGCCCAGGTAACGCGGCGGGGCCGGGGCCTCCGGTCCCTCAGCGGCGGGAGGCTGCCCGCGGGGCAGGGACCCCGCGCCGGGGGGCGTCCCTCAGGGGAGCGGCCACGGCCGCCCCTCGTCCCGGTTCTGCCCGGGCGCCGTGCGAGCGTTGGGCGCCTCTTCCCCGCGGGAGGGCGGCCGGTGCTCCCGGGGCGCGCGGGGCTCCCGGCGCCGGTTCCGCTTCGCGCGGGTCGAGCCCGGATTTGGCTGCTCCTCACGTGAGGCGCGGAGCTCCCCGGTTGCTTGCCTGCTTGTTTATTGATTTACTTGTGGATTTACTTATTTATTTATTTATATAGGGGTTTTTAGGCTTTTTTTTTAATCCAGAAGAAATGGGAATTGTGCCCGAGGCACGTAGCTTCCACGCTTGCTTATTTATTATCCATCTATCTGTCTATCTGTCTGTCTGTCTGTCTAATCTAAAAGGGAGTTTGGGGGGTTTTTAAATCCAAAAGAAATGAGAATTGCACCCGTTGCTTGCTTATTTATTTATCTTTTTGGATTATTTTTTTTTTTTTAATCCAAAAGAAATGAGAATTGCACCCATTGCTTCCTTATTTATTTATCTTTTTGGAATTTTCCGGGTTTTTTTTAGTCCAGCTGTGGGTGATCCTGCTCTGGCAGGGGGGCTGGACTAGATGATCTTTTGAGGTCCCTTCCAACCCCTGACATTCTGTGATTCTATGATTCTGTGAAATAAGAATTGCACCCATTACTTGCTTGCTTATTTATTTATTTAGAAGGATTTTATTTTTTTTTTAAATCCAAAAGAAATGGGACTTGCCCCCGTGGCACTTGCTGTTTCTCAGCCCTATGAAGAAGCGAGGTGTAGGTAATGCCTATTTTGAGGCAGGTGAGCAATCGTAGGGTATTATCTCCTCTACCCGGGAAGGAGGAAGCAGTTAAGTAAATCTTCAGACAGAATCCAAAGCAGATTATTACCGAGTTAAGACTGTGCTGCCTGTAATTCTATCTGAGTAAAACGTAGAGGCTGTTGGTTAAAAAAAAAAAAAAAAAGGTCAGCACAAGCTTTATGGTTTTGTGTCTTGTTCAGTTACAAAAAAAAAAAAAGTGTGCTGATTTCGGTGCTTCTCTCCTCTGGCAGAAGTTTGGGAGGGTGAAAGGGATGGCTTTAGCCCGTGCTTTGCTTGCACTGTCTGCCTTAGCCTGGTAGAGTGAAACAAAGTGATAACTGAGAAGAAGTGCAGCACCTAAGATCCTGTCTTTCTTCACAGTTTTGCTTTTTTATAGGGAAAGGCAGTTCCCAAGGTAGAATCTAGTACCTCTATCTTTTCTAAGTGGATGGACATGGATATAAGTAACACTTGCTAGCATAGTAGAATGAAAAGAAAACGTTTAGAGAAAATGGATAGTAACCTGTCAACCTCCTCGCTAGTTTGAGCTTTGTGGAAGTTTTGCTGCTGGAAAGTAGGAAGACCTTGTGACTCCATTTGCAGTTGGTTTTTTAACCTCCAGTTTTACTAGTTCAAAGAGAGACTGGTCGTAATGTACTGATCTCATTCTCAAAGCAGAATGAAAAAATAAAGAGAAACACTTTCTGCATTTGCTCTGATGTGGATTTGAGTTGTGATTTGATTGCTTCAAAGAGGTATTTGAGGTGTGAAAACTTACATTTTCATGGTAACTAGATGTATCAGTAAGCATGGAATTTCCAGAGAGCAGGTTTAAGGTGATGTTACTGCTGAAAAGGGTGGCCCTGTGCACCTCTTTTTTTCCAGCCCTCTGATGGCCCATTTTAATTGCTTCTGGTGTGCGGTTTAATTGGGCGGTTGGCTGGATTAATCCGCCAGGTTTGGCCAGTAAGTGGTACCACACCGAAAGTGACCTGATGGAGCTGACCATGTGTGTGTTCCCGTTAGGCAGTGACATTAGGCAGGTTCCCATTAGGCAGTGACATGGATCAAAATCAGTTAAGCTGCTTGTGAAAGTGTCCCCTGAGGCTGCACTTCTCTTTACAGGTGAGCTGGCCTGGGGTTTGTGGGGTTTTGGTGGGTTTTTTTCCTGGTGTTTTCGTATTTTTTTTAGATGAAAGCTGTGTACGAGTGTCTGGCTCCTTATTTCATGTTGTGGGCAATATTCTGAACCACCTCCCTCCCTCCTTTCTTACAGTGGAAATATTTTTGTTTTCTGAAAAAGTTTACTTCTGGGTGATGTACACATGAAGGGTTAGAAATGTAGAACTGGAGAATTTTTAGAAATCTACCTGTGGTGATTATCAACAGTAACTGCACTGGAATCACTGCTAAAACAGCTGTTCAGTTTTAGGGAACAAAAGCAGGTTTTGCCAAATGTAAAGATGAGATTACTAACAATAAATAAAGAAATTATATTTAGACACAGAAAACAGGTTTATGAAGAACTGGAACAGGTGTAGGAAATAAGAAATTACGTTCAATTACTCAGTCTTGGTCTGAACTGTGTTTTAGCAGCTGCTTCTGGTATCGGAAAGATCCTTGTCCAAAAATATGGTAAAAAATGAGGCTGTTAGCAAAGCTTTATATCAGAGGCATACAAACAATTTTTGAAGTTGTAAACAAGTTGGCTAGTTTCGTTAAGACTAAGAACAAGTGGCCTGAAAGAAAATCAGTATTGTTTTACTGTATTATTTTAAAGTCTATACTAGTAGAGCAGCTCACAGATTTTATTCAGATGATTAGTGGAGAATAAATGCTTCTCCTCATAGTGTCCAAGGGATTTCTATAAGCCTTTGTGACTCAGTTTAATGGCTTAATTGCAGTGTTAAATACTACTTCTTGAAAAAGTGCTGTATTTCCTGAGCTTGGTGTGGTTTTAAATAATTTTTATGCTGTGGCTGCTGCCTCTGTCTTGAACCTGTTCTGTCTTGCTTCGAACTCCTTTCATGGAAACATTTTCTGTTAGGTCCCCTATAAAATTATTAAAGCTCAATCTAACTGCTGTCATTGTAGAATTTATCTTTACAACTTCTCATAAAGAAGGCAAATTGCTTTTTACTATTCTTTGTTGGAAAAGATAGTGTAAGATATGATAAGTTGCTATATCAAATACTGTAGGTGTATCTCGACAGTATCACAGAATCACAGAATCACAGAATCACAGAATGTTAAAGGTTGGAAGGGACCTCAAAGATCATCTAGTCCAACCCCCCTGCCAGAGCAGGATCACCTACACTAGAGCGCACAGGAACGCGTCCAGGCGGGTTTTGAATGTCTCAAGAGATGGAGATTCCACAACCTCCCTGGGCAGCCTGTTCCAGTGCTCAGTCACCCTCACAGTGAAAAAGTTTTTCCTCATATTTTTCTGGAACCTCCTGTGCTCCAGCTTCCACCCATTGCCCCTTGTCCTGTCAGTGGACGCCGCTGAAAAGAGCCTGGCTCCATCCTCCTGACATTCCCCCTTGACATATTTATAAACATTGATGAGGTCACCCCTCAGCCTCCTCTTCTCCAAGCTAAAGAGATCCAGCTCCTTCAGCCTTTCCTCATAAGGGAGATGCTCCACTCCCTTCACCATCTTTGTGGCTCTACGCTGGACTCTCTCAAGCAGCTCCCTGTCCTTCTTGAACTGAGGGGCCCAGAACTGGACACAATATTCCAGATGCGGCCTCACCAGGGCAGAGTAGAGGGGCAGGAGGACCTCTCTTGACCTACTTGCTACTCCCCTTCTAATACACCCCAGGATGCCATTGGCCTTCTTGGCCACGAGGGCACACTGCTGGCTCATGGTCATCCTGCTGTCCACTAGAACCCCCAGGTCCCTTTCCCCTGCACTGCTCTCCAGCAGGGCAGTCCCCAACCTATATTGGCACATGGGGTTATTTTTTCCCAAGTGCAAAACTCTACACTTGCCCTTATTAAACTTCATCAGATTTCTCCCCGCCCAGCCCTCCAGCCTGTCCAGGTCTCTCTGAATGGCTGCACAGCCTTCTGGTGTGTCAACCACTCCCCCCAACTTCGTATCATCAGCAAACTTGCTGACAACATTCTCTAATCCCTCATCCAGATCATTGATGAATATATTAAACAGCACCGGCCCAAGCACTGACCCCTGAGGGACCCCACTAGACACAGGCATCCAGCCAGACTCGGCCCCATTGACCACAACCCTCTGGCTTCTTCCCTTCAACCAGTTCTCGACCCACCTCACTACTTGGTCATCCAGACCACACTTCCTCAGTTTACCTATGAGGATGCTGTGGGAGACGGTGTCAAAGGCCTTGCTGATGTCCAGGTAGACCACGTCCACTGCATGGCCACCATCCATCCACCTGGTTATGTCTTCGTAAAAGGCTATCAGGTTGGTCAAACATGACTTCCCCTTGGCAAAGCCATGCTGACTGCCCCTAATAACCTTCTTATCCTTGATATGCCTAGAGACAGTGTCAAGGATAAGATGTTCCATCACCTTTCCAGGGATGGAGTACAATGTCAAAGTTAAATATTGACTTGCTATGTAGGACTTCGATCTTGTGCAGCCCTTGCTAAAGCTGCATCCAGGAGAAAGGAATCGTGGCAAAGATAAAAATTACCCCCTCCCAAACTGAAGCCGGTCTAGCCACGCACAGAAGCGGCTAATGAGTGCGGAGGAGGCTCAGCTTGGTGATGCTTGTACCCGATTAAACGTAGAGTTAATTCCTTTGTCTCTTTCTTGTCTCTGTGGAAGGCAAACATTAATTAAAACACCATTTAAAGAAAAGTATGAAATTAGGATATAAAACCTGGTAGTGTTTTTGGCAGTGTGGCGTTCAAATATGTAAACATAAACCTGCCTGTAGTACGAGTATGTGCAGTGTTGGTAGTCTCTGCAGCACGATGTGAGTAGGTAATTAAATTTGTACCTGGGGGTGCTGACAGTCCTCCTCCATCTCTCTATAGACAGTGGAATGACTTAGGGTTTGGGTCTCATTGCTGGTGCCAAGCCTGGTGGTCCTTTCTAATCTTGCTTTTGTGTATACTTAAACATACCTTGGGCTGCAAGAGATTCTGTGTGCCAGCTCTCAGGAGGTTGCATCTTTGGGATCACGCCTCCCAGTACAGAAGGCATTTGGTGTTTTATATACACATGATCACTTGAAAAAACAAACATTTCTCATTCTTGCAAAGACTTGCTTTCAAATATCAACTAAGGGTAACAGGTTCGGTATTTCCGGCCTGCTCCATGCCTCTTCCCTTGCTGTTGAAGGCTGTCTTACAAAGGTCTAAAATCTGGTTGCTAAACTGCATTGAAAATAGAAAAATTCCTCTGGAACTGACAAGATAATTTTTTTTCCGTGGTAGTATGGCATGTATCATTCTTGAATGCTTTGCTGTGGGAAGCTTAGCATACAACACAGAGCTGTATATTAAAGAAAACTCATTTTTCTTCAGCTAAGAGGCTTTGTAGGTGGAAGATGCCTTAGACTTAGTTATTTGCCTGTGGGAAGTAGGAGTTTCAAGCCAATAGGGAGGTTGTTAGATGTCTGGGGTTGGTTTTGTGTTGTTTGTTTTTTTGGGTTTTTTTTTTGATAAGGTGAGGTAGTGAGGTACTTTGAGCTGTTTATATGTGGGTGGGAAAATAAGTTATTTTGTATCTTTGGTAAGTCGGATTTATTGTCTGACTCTGGTTCTAGGAAGATTTTTCTCTTGTGTTGTTGAAAGAAGCTTGGGTGTGTCGTGTGTCAACTTGGCTTTAAACCGAGGTTTTAATGGAAGAAATGTTTTGTATGTAGAATTGTGTTGACAAATCCTACCTTTTCATTTTTTATTTTTTTTTTAAAAACGTTTTAAAAACGTTTCCCTAACTCTGATGGGTGTGAATTACTCCTTGCTCATTCTGAATATTCTGGAACATGCATTTATAGAGTCGTCTGTGAAGAGCTCGTGGAGTAAAAGGTGATTCAGGATTTTAGTATTCCTGACAACTTTTTCCACTTCATGAATTTAATGTTGTGAAGTGATTCATTTTCAGGTGTGTTTCAAAGATGTGTGGATGTTTGGTGTGACTGAGGTCAAGATTTAGGCTGAACTCCAGATGGCGGTCAGGATTACTTTGAGAGCTAATTACAAGCGTTCTTTGTGTAAGTCTCAGTAGTTACATCACAAAGATTTTTCTTTAATGACTCATCGGGCAATTTAGTAGGGAAAAAAAAACAACCCGCAACTTCTTAACTTTCTGATGAAGTGTGTTTTTTTTTTCCTTGGCCCCTCTGGCTCTTATTGAGCTGTACCGCAGCACTTGCAGGCTGTTTTAATGGGTATTCATTTCCTGACTCTGAAAATGAGATCTGTGATACCTCTGAACTCTCTCTGTATGTGTGGCCTACATTTCTCCTTGCATCCATCTACTGAGTGCGTGTACTGCTGTGGTGTGAGCCGTGAACAAAGACCTCTCTCTGCCCAGGGTTTATTCAGCCGTAGACTCCACTGAGTTCATGTGTGCTATTCTGGGAGTTCCCTTGGGGAGGAGGTGGTCGGTCAGCCTGGCCGCTGAGCCGAGCAGAGGGGAGCGCAGCAATGTCAGCTTTGGTGTCACTGTGCTGGATCAGCTGCTGGTGGTGGTTCTGTCAGAGAGGATCTTGTCTTCTGCAAAGGGGTGTTAGCCAGGTCATGCATCAGCAAGTTGATGAGAAAACATTCATTTTATTACCTTGGTTTGTTATTGTTGCCAGGGGACACCTTGTGTACATTTCAAAGACTTGCGAGTTATGGCTGCTCCTGGCTTAGCTCAGCAGATTTGCCCTACAACTCGTAGATAAAAGTCAGTGCCCCTGACATCCGCAGCTCTGGATCACTGTGCCAGCCTGTCTTGTCAGGTTGTGTTGCCACTGTCTTGTCTGGTGCCTAGTGCTGTGGCCAGTGCAGTTTTGGCCTTTGGTCTGTTGGAGAACAGCTTAGTGCTGAAGCGCATGAAGCTTCCTCTCAATTACATCCTCCCCTATTTCTGGACTACTCTAGTATCCCTCGACGAGCAGTTTCCCACTGGTGCTGTGTGTCCAGTGCTGTTGATGGCTACAGATCAGCCAAACACCTGTTGGTGGAGGTGGAGAAAACCTGGTGCTGCGGTCTCATGCTGGTGATACCATGGATCTCAGATTGATTTCTGAGTAGCAGATTGATTTCTGAGTTTTCCCAAACATTTGTTTTCTACCTGTTTTCCTTGCACCAACCTGAATGCTAAGGCTCATGGTCTTGCTCGGTGGTATTAGGACACCTTTTTGGAAATGAGAATGTTAAAAAGTTGCCTTAGTCCTAGTAAGGTTGCTGGGGGGACTTATCTCCCTTCATATCTTCTGAAGTCAAGGTTGATGTATCATATAGCTGACACAAAGTACTTTGACCTTCCTGGTTCTTTTACAAATAGTGTGCTCTTTTAATGGGTTATTTACATTCCTGGGGTACCATGTCCTGCAGCTTTGATATACTTCCCCATCTATAATGGGAGGGAATACTGGTGCTGGTTAACTGAGGTGATGTGTTCTTGTGATTAGAGACTCCTGCAGCCTGATGGGCAGAAGATTGAACAAAGGTGCTGGCTTTAAGCTGCAAGTATTATTTTTGTGTTCAGTCAGCCAATGTGTTTTTCTGGGGGGCATGAGCTCTCTGGGGTGAGATCATTTGACCTGTTGATGTGTGCTGTTTAGTGTGGTCAAGTTCAGGAGCTCAGTAAGCTGACCAGGTAGGCAGTCAACAGAGGAGATGTTTGTATAGAAGCGTCCTAGCGCTCAGATCCATGGTGAAAACATTCAGAGTAATATTTTTCCCCAGTGTCTAGGGCCAGAATGTACCAGCTGCAACAGAAAGAGCTGTCATGATATCCCTAAGAGACGAAAGGATTCGTGTGGGTTTTCCTGTGCTTTGTCAGGGAACAGTTGACCTTGGGATCGGCACCTCAAAGTTGCTGGCAAGCTGGCTGCTTTCTTGTGGTTCTGAACATACCGAAACAGCAAAGAACATTCCCCAGACTCTTGAGTGTGAGAATTGGTCAGTGCGTGCTTAAAAAACTGACTACCTTGAACTTGTTATCTTCATTTCCAACAGGAACTGTTAGTTGTCTTTCAAAAAAATCTAAATCTAAGACCAGGCTTCCTGATTCATGGAGCAGGACTGACCCTAAGTTGGCTGCTATTCAAGATTCTGCAACTTGTGACGCCTTGTGTTGTGTCAGATGTTGAATGGGTGATTTTGTTGATTCCCTCCTGGCCAAGGCCTCCTTCAACCTTCTGTGTGTTTTGTGGGAGGCCCATATGGTTGCAGGGCTGAAAGGAAACTTCAGATTTATGTTGCTTTGCACGGGCTGGGTGCTGAGTAGTTTTTGACACTTACAACAGCCTGCTCATCTCCTACAAGACTGTCATTATGTCATGGATTTGAGTCTGGTGTGGTAGACTCGTGTGAAGATTCGAGAGCCTCCCCGATCCCTGGCCTCTGATCAGGACCAGGCCAGTCAGTACCTTTGTGATCAAGGTTTTTAAGAGGCAACCCCGTTGTTCTTTCTGTCTCTTTTGGTTTTGTCTTGTTTTGAGCTGTCCTGTCTTTAATGTTGGGGAGTGTTTTTCTTCTGCTGGAGGAGCGGGAGGTGAGAGGAGAACAAAGGAACATCACCCTGAGAAGAAAGAGGGGGAGAAGAGTCCCAGAGGAAAAGGAGAGGGAAAAGGCTGCTGGAGCAGGACCTTTCTCAGAAGCTCTGTGGTGGCTGAGATGGCAGGAAGGTGACTGCCTGCCAGTTGAGGGAATCAATGGCAGCAAGAGTGTCCAGGATGTGTTGGTAAGTGCAGAGCCCCATGCCAGAGGGGAGAGAGACCAAGCATCAGCAGGAGACATGCCGGAGGCAATCCATGGCCTGGAGGGACTCAGGAGGAGGAAGAGGATTGCCTCCTGTGAGGTGGACCTGATGCGGCGTGAATGAGAGACTGTGAGGAGCCCGTTTTCCCAAGGAGGAGCTGCCATGAACAATGAGTAATGACCAGATGGACTGCACCCCCCACCCCCTGCCCCCCTTGCACTGATGCCAGGGGGGCAAAGTGGATTTAATATTTTTTGATGTATTCCTCTCTCTCACTATCCTACTTTGTAAATGGTGGTGGTGAATTAAATCTATGTTCTTCTCCCTAAATCACTCTGGTTCTTTACTCATCCTCTTAAACGGTAGATTATTACCCTCCCTATCCTTAATCTCACACCCTTGAACCTTTTTAGTTGAATTGTCTCCCTGCACATCACCGTGGAAATGGGGATGGGGGGAGAAGTGAGCTGGAGACCGTGTGCTTTTTTGTCCCAGTTAGTTTGAGCCATGAAATGTTAGTAGGGGAACGATGGTAGTCGAGAACCTGCTCAACCAAATGGCCAGTTTCCCCAATTTGTCCTCAGTGAGTTCAGTGTTTTCTTTGGAGGTCAAAGTACTTCATATTCCTTAATTTTTCTTATTTCCTGGTAAGTCGTGCTTTTTCCAGGTTGCTCCCTAAGGTTTAATTTCAGTATTTTTTTCTGAAACCTCACATCTCCTAAGCAGAGGTGCTATAGCACACTTGTGTTGAGAGATTTTTTTTTTTTTGTGTAATTGGATGATTAATTTTTCCAGATGTTCTTTGAAGCTACTGCTGAGAGAGCAAGGCTGTTTCCAGAGTCACTCAGAGGTGCATTAGAGACTCCTAGGAGGTTGTTTTTGCTTTGTGTGGTGAGAGAGATTCCTTGTCCTCTTTTCCCACCAGGCGAGCTCAGATTATGCTGATAGTATTAATGAAGAGCACTTTCAAGTCTGATGTCCTTCTACAGCAAAAACCTGGACGTTTGGTGAGATACTCACCAAGCACTGGAACTTTGCAGAGTCATTCAAGAATGAAACCACGTTTTGTGGAGCAAAACGCACCGTGATTGCTGTTTGCCTGGAGGACTCTGACACTTGTTTTTAGATAGCTGTGAAAGACTATCTCCAAGCAGAGCTTTACATACGTGTTGTGCATGTCCAAAGTTACATGAAGTTACAAGAGAGTTGCTTTTAAGTGGGTGATTTTCTTTAATCTGTATTGTCCATGTGATGCTCTACTCGTCCTCTCTTTGTAGTTCTTTCAAACTCCAGCAGCAGGTTGACAAGAACTATAAGTTTGGGATATATGCAAAACCTCTATACTCATGAGCCTGCAAAAAGATGTGGGACTTGCCCTGCGGATATGGTCAAAAGGGAAAAAAACAACTTGGGGAGGCTGTATGTCTTAAGCAGTCAAGTGTGAAAGTGCAAACAGGTAGTATATGCGGAGCTGTAATTATTAGGAAGGTGGTGTCTTTTCCTAGACTTACTGGCAGGTGGGAACCTTGAGAGCATGACCTGAGTAATCTGAAGGAGATGGAGGGGTTTACTGCCTTGACTAAAGTTGTGGCTCTTTCACAGACACCTCCAAAAGGACAGAATATTGATAACAAGAATTGCAGAACATGCTGTGTTGAAATTTTATCTGCCTAAGTAGCTGCTAGTCCAATTCCATTAATGTTTGCATACTTAATAAACTTATAATGTTGGGTTTTAATGAGTTGGCAGTTATCTCTGAACATCCAGCAGCAGCAGTCACAGAGTCTCTCAAATGCAGATTTCTTTCACTTAGAAGGCATGTGGCCTTTGCTTGGGCAGTCAGCACTTGACAGGCTATAGCGTGCTTTGATTCAGCTTGTGGTGATGTACATCAATAGTGAATTCTTAATTTGGATGGAGCTCTAGGGTTAAGTTTTCAGGGGAGGAATCTTAAAGCTGGATATAAGAGAATGTGACCTTGATTAATCTCATAACACACCATTTATGTACTTGGGATGATTCTTGCTAGTGATCTAATTATTTTGGCTGCAAAATGGACGTCCTGCAGAATTTGTTTCTGTTATGGCATTTGGTCCTTTACAATCCCAGTGCTTTTCCTCTGCTTCTTCAGCCTTATGTTTCCAAAGATGTATCAAACTCGTCAGAATCCAAGGCAGGTTGGGAAGTGCCCTGGTTGTGCTGCACAGTTGGAACCGAGCGTCTCTAATGAGTTTAAGGAAGCTAACCGATTATTGAGGCAACTTTGGCAAAACTCAGCAGAAAAATTCAGTGCTCGTGCTTTTGAGATAAACCTAAGTGCAGTAAATATATGTCAGTATGTAAAATATAGCAGAGGAGGTGAAAAGGGGCTTTTGATAACACAGTGTAATTCTCAGTTCTGACACCAGTATGACTTTAAATAAGTCACTTCCCCATTTCCCATCTTTAGGATAAATTCTCAATATACTGCTCTAATGTAGATAGTAAATGTAAGCTGAGAGGGTCACAGGAGTAAAGAAAGAAGCCCTTACTGCCTTCTTTGAGATAAGACAACACAGTAATGCAGTGACTGGACCCATCAGATTGGTTTCAGGTGGCCTTTCAGTGTGCCTCGTAAAAAGCAGAAAAAATGTAATGTTTGTGTAACATAGTGAGTTTATCTGAGAGCTGTATTTTAAACTGAAGTTCTTTTTCTATCTCCAGAATACCAGTTTCTGAGAGGAAGAGCAAAGAGACTTAATGACAAAAACCGATGGACCATTACATCTTCCAGAATGAACCTATTCACACTTTTCTACTGGAAACTAACATGTCTTGAAGGTGAGTAGGTTCTGTATGTGACAGATGAGCTGCCCAATGTCCTGGGCCTTGATCATCAGGCTTCCCAAAGATAGGTCTGTCCTCGTTTTGGCTTATAGAAACATACTTGTGAAAATACGCCTTTCATCACTGGGAGAAGTATGTAGGAAATAGGTAATATTTTCTACCATACCCATTAATTAACATTAATCTGGAAGCTCTTGAAAAAGCTAGAGAGCTTAGTGAAAGAGGTGAACCATTGAGAACATGGATATTTTTTGGTGAGTGGATGTAACGCAGGTGTTTTATTTGCAGGATGAGAAAGTTAAGTTTGTAAGACAAATTTCTATTTAGTCTGGTGAATGCATTGAACTAGGTAAGGCATTTTCAAGTTCTGTTCCAGTCATACCTCAAATGATATTATCAGTGTTCAAAGTAACTGAAGAAGAGTGCTTGCTATCAAAGATGTTAAATTAATTTCCCCAAAGTAAAGAACATAATGCTTGAATGAAATGAAATAAAAATTATGTTTTTTAGAGTTTGTGATGTCTTTTACACTATTTTTGTACTCAGACCCTTAGGGCTGTGGGCAGTGACCATGCAATATTGTTTTAAAATCCATTAATAATGGAAATCAAAATGAGAAATGTCATGTGAGTCCTGCACTCAACACTGGAAATAAAACCAGGATTTCTGAGACGAACAGTTAAGGTTTAAAATACCTTGTTTTAGGTTTTAGTGTCACTTTAATAAATAACATAGAAAAGGAACCCATGAGCCTATATAAGCCTAGAATTACCTGCTTAGCAGCATCAATTCTGATTTTTAATTAGGCAAAATTTCCTTTTCTTTTGCTTACTTTATTGATAATTAATTTATTTTCTGGCACGAGCAGCCTAGCACCCATGAACTCGAAACTAATAATGGAATTTAAGTGGTGCAGAATAGATCTAGGTGGTTGTCTGTTGTCATTCTGTCTGCACAGAAATTGTTCCGAAATGTTCAGTTTTGCATTCACAGGCCTCTTGTGTGTAAATGCTTTTCGGCGTGAGGGAAGGGGCCTGGTAGAAGTTCAGCCTACAGTGAACTCAATTTTCCTGTTTTTTTTTCAGATCTGAAGCTGTGTCTCATTATCCATGTGTGTTTCCTAAATATTTGCACATTTGGTAGTGCCGAGGAGCCTCTCAGGAATGTAGTGCTTGACAGAGGTAGGACGGGATGCGATGTCAGGGGGTCTTAATAGTTGAGAAAGAAAAGGTTTGTAACTGGAGAGAGAAATACTGTTTGCATTCAGTTGTGCTGTTTGGTCTCTGATATAATTTGCACAATTCTTCATGAAAGAGTGGAGACCTGAAGCCCCCGAACCAAAAGGTGTCACCAAGTTCTAAAGGTTCTCTTGTATTGACTAGTTGTCCGTGTTTTGCAAGTGTCCTCCTCAGGTTGAATAGGATGAGCTGCAGAATGCTTTGGGAACGTGTGTGAGTAACTTAATTGGTATAAACTAGAGCCACGGGTCTTTGTGTGGACAATTAGAGATTTGCAGTTCTGGGTCCGTGTTCCTGAATAAGCAGCTTCGTTTCTGATTAATTTTTCATTTATTGTGTGCTGCCCTGTGTGTTATAGCTACATGTGGGGAAAAGTAATACTGAAGTGCTCGTAAGTACAAACAGGTCAACTGAGTATCTTTTTCTGTGAGCTGAGGCAACTGAATTTTGAGTTTCTGTTGTTCGATATGGGTAGATGCTGAGAATTCCTGGAAGACTTTAAATGGGAAGTTGCTGTTGCTGTTTCACTTTCTACCTAATAATGTGGAAGTTAATCTAGTGCTGTGGAAAAACAGGATGTGTTCCAAGAGCCATATGGAAAAAACATTTTTTTTATCTGTACGGTATTTGCAGTCTAAACCTTCAAAACATGCTTGTAGACCTTGGAGCACTGTAATTTGTTCTACATTATGCGTTTTTTATGTAAAGAACCTGTGAATAGTTCTGTATTTGTATAATAGTCTTAGGTTGGTTGGGTTTTTTTTTCTCAGGGGGAAGGGTATGTTAAGTGCCATCTATGAATTCTGCACAAATAACTATCTATATTAGTCTCCAGTATTAAAAAGCTCTTGTGATGTTTGAGTGATTGCAGAAGTCAATAGTTAAACCATGCTGCTTGTGCAGGTGAAAGATATTTTGGAGGTAAAGATGTTATCTCTGAACCCTTTTGCCAAAAATACTTGGAAAACTAAGGAATGTTGCTTGGAAATATTTATTCTAGTGTCATCTCTACTTTGCTGTTGATGTGGATGAACAAAGATACCTCTTCTTCCTTTTGTGCTCTCCTCATTCTTCTGCTTTCCCATTTTGTGAAAAGTGTAGCTTTAATCTTCAGAAAAAGATTGTGCAACAGGATAAAGAGAGAGGGAGAGTGAAAAAAAAGGTTATTATGCTTCTGTAAGGCTTCTTTGTTCTCTGAGGGCAGGAAGAGCTGAGCTCCGGGTGATTTCATAAGCTCTTCTATGACCTGTTCACACACTGGTCAGTAAGCCTAAGTGGATGGATCCTCCTCTGTATGAGTCATTAAGTAAATATCAGGCAGTGCTGGTATTCCTCATACTGTCTGCTCCGAGTGCTTGCTCCTGTTTCTTGCTTATTGTTGACTTGCTAATTTCTTACTTGCTATCACAACCCCAGCAGATATTGTCAGCGCCAGGGCTTCTCGCGGTGTGCACTCGGAGAGACACACCTCCATCGGAGCGAGTGGCTGTTCCAGCCTTGTTAGGGAATATATTTTCAATGGTACCTGGAAAATATTTGAAGATGTTTCCAGTAAAACAGTTGGTACTGATTCTTGGCTCAAAGCCTCCTGTTGTTCAGAGGTGGCATCGTTGTTTGCCAGATGGGCTGCAAGCTGGATCTGGTGCCTGCTCTGATTGCCTCCCTCCTGCAGGACGGGGCACCAGAGGAAGCGCATCCCTGGCCTCCCGTGGGAACACCAGAGCACGCTGTGTGCAGAGCTGCGACTAAAGCAGGAGGATTCAGCAGTTCATTCCTGCTTGACTGCCTTTGAGGACAGCTGGCTGCTGCAGAAGGGCCTTGAGGACTGGAGGTCTGTGAGCTGTGCTTCTCCAGCAGCTGCTGCAGCCAAAGGGTGGCTGAGCAACGATGACATGCTGCTGTCTCCTTGAAGAGGAGATTTGCGGTTTCCATGGGGGGACAGGACACTTAAAGTATTTGCATTACTGGGAAGCTCTGCTAGGGAGGGAATAAAGCATGTTATCTACTGGCCAACCCTGGTACCCTAAGACTTTCTGGTGTATATGCATTCATATGTTGGGTAACTACTGCATTTTGCTGAGATTTTGGATTTGTGTTTGATTTTCATGTGGATTAGGCAGTAGCAGGCTGTAGAAGTATAAGACCCTGGAAAGGTGTAGGATTCCCTGTTAGCTTCTCTCCCCTGCCTGTTTGTCCCTGATATACATATATATATATATATATATATACTTGTGGGCCTTCTGGGATTTGAAGATGCCTCTGTTTCTGGATTAAATTCTTGTCTCGTTGTGAGAAAAATTTGCCTCCACTTTAACCTGAATCTTGACTAAGTATGGACAGTTTGAACCTTGGACAAAGACTCAAACTGGGTGATGCTGCCCAGCTAGAATTGGTTGCCATCCTCCCTTTCTTTGGGAGCAGGAATGTTTCCAGTGTCACATGGCTGAGAGTTTTGAGAGGGCTGTCCAGGCAAGTAGAGATGAGAGCTGTGGAGAACTGCATAAACTTTTAGATACTCCTTTGCTTTTACTGTTACTGCTGCTTTATCCCCTTCTGCTCAGGGGAGCTGTTCCACCCATCTGTTTTGCTGATTGGCCCGGGGCAGGGGTCCTGCAGAAAAGGAAACAGGCACCAACAGAAGGGTGAGCTTATTTTACTGTCTACTTCAAAGTATTACAGGAATAAGGCAATGCAAGCTTACTATACTTTTAAGCAGTAAGGAGAACAAGCAGCATAATGCACTTAATCATTACTGTATATGGGTAGTGATAGTTATTAAGAAAGATCCGTCACCAGTTGCCCTGATATCATCATCCAGACCCGCAGTCGCTGGGGAGCGCTTGTTGCAGGAAGGATTCTGGAGAACCGTCCCCGCAATTGGGAAATCCTAAGCAGCGCGTCCACTCGTAGGTGGGGTCTCTGAAGTTGCTGCAAGAGGGCCCAGCTTTTATACCATTAAATAAACAACCTTACATAACTACAAATGCGGGAACATCTGGTGTTGTCGACTCTGTTGGATTCCTCTACAACCTGGCCAGGGCTAAAGGAAGAATACAAGGGAGTTTCCCTATCTGTTTTGGTCCTTAATCACATATTTCTCACCAAAGCCAGGCCTCTGGTCTCAGGATCTTGTAACACACTTCTGAAGAAGCAAGAGGCAGCTCGTTTCCCAGTCTTGCACTGGGCCTTTAGATAAAGAAAGATCTCTGCTAGTTCCCACTGCACATTTAGTGTTATAGCAAAGCTTTTACGGATTGGCATTGGAATATATAGATACACTAAAATAGATTATCAATACATTACACGTGATTAATACTGTATAGTGTGAGCTTATGAGGTTTATCTGTAGGTCAACTTCAGTTCAGGCCCTAGCACTTCACAATCTCTAGAGATGCTTAAAGAAACCCAGCTAATCGTGGGGTTACCTTTTTTTTTTTTTTTCTGGCGATCTCAAGGGTTTCATGCTATAAACTGAAAGCACACTAGATGCAACTCAGTTGTGGTGCAAGTAGTGTAAGCAGCCTGAGACACCAAGTTTCCTAGAGGAAGATCCCTCAGATTCATCCACGTGTTGAATTCGTAGCTGTTGTCAAAGTTACAGGAGTGGATTTGGCAGCTTGGATGCTGGATGTACGTAGGCTTTTCCGGATGTTTCGTTTGCTATATTGGGAACCATTTGTTTTGCTTCAACTGGGTGTGAAATATTACCACTGAGGACTGATAGGATTCACTTAATGGCAAAGGAGGCTGTACAATCGGTATCAGCCTGAGGCTTGTTGTTCTTAGAGCTGTTTCACACAGCCACAGCCCCGTAATTAACTTTCCATAAACAAAACTTCAGGAATTCCTGATCAGGGACCTTATTGTGCTAGGAGGAGTCTGCAACCCCGTTTAGTTGGAGAATAAGTGTCCAGACTGAAAGCTATCACATGCTTTTCTTTTACTAAGATCTGCTTTTAAGAAAATAATTTTTGCTAAGCTGAGCCCGTTAAGCTGTCATTTAATTAAGAGAGTAAACTGTAAAAGCCTTTAATCGCCTTGGAGGTGAAAAGGAGGTATTGCATCATATTCCTGTGGTGTTTTTTCCAGTTTCCCGAGTAAAACTATTCTATTTTTATGGTATATTTTTCCCACATTTAAATATTTTGTAGATGTACTTAAAAAAATGTTTGGTTACCTTATAATTGTGTTTAATTATTATATTAGTATGAAAGAGGTGCAGCATTCAACTCGTTTTAAGTTTACCAGGTAGCATTACTTGTCTACTCGTTGCCTTATCAAGTAAGAAGATACTGTTTCTCAAGCACGTTGCACTTGCCATCTTGAAACAGAATTACATTTCTATTAAAACAAGGTTTGCTCATGCTCCCAGGTAAAAGAGAAGTTTAGTATAATGAGTAAGATTTGTGGGAAACTTTTCCTTAGTTCATTTGACTTGATCTCCATTCTCTAGCGTGTTGAGTGTTGCGTTATGTTACTTTGAAATAATCTGGTTTTGGAAAGGTGCTCAACACTCCTGTTCTGATGTCTGTTACCACAATTCGTTTTTCCTTGGAATCTAAACACTGTCTTTCAGTTGATGCATGTTTTTAATCTCAAGTGAAGTGGAGCTCTGGTTTTATCTTTTTTAATTTACGCAATCTTGATAAAAGCAGGCAGTTTATGCTGGAGTCAATTTGATGATAAAAAAATGTGTTCTGTTCTTTCTAAATTTACTGGCTATTCTTCATACCTTTTTGTCCAGTGCAGAAAATTAAGCTATTTTGACCTTTCTCTGACACGTGTAGTTAGTGAAGATGAGGGCAGAGAAAGGCTTTGTAATAAATGAAGTCGGTACTGGTCTTTCTAAAATTGTTATTAATGCACTCCAGTATGCTCCAATTAAAGTCGCAGCCTGTGAAGGCAAGTGCAGGCAATCTCAGCTGCTATTTAATCTACCAACATTCTACTTGATTTCAAGCTTTTTCTCCTGTCTTTGAAGCACTCTGTCACCGAGGGTTTGAGGTAGTGGCTCCGAGTTGATACCCTGTGCCTTATGGTGAGCTTTGTACTACACCTAGGATATACTTGCACTGGCAGCAAGTCAGCTGTGCTGAGTCTGAGCAGGGCTGTCTGAAATCAGAAGCGCCAGGGTCTTGGGCATACCTCTGCCAGTTATACCCATACATGGATCTGAAAAAGGCTCGCAAGAAACTGGAGGGTTTCAATCTTTTAACAACTGTGTCTATACTTTTGCAAATACAGCTGCATGGCTTTCTGTGAGAGCATCATAATTCTTTGTGAAAAATGGAAAGAAATGATTTCTCCAGTAAATACTACTAGACACAAGACTACTGAGATTTTTAAAAAAATCCAAAAATACAATAACGCCAAATAACGCCACCCAAAACCCAAACCCACTTGCTGATCCAATAGATGTACCAGTGTGGATTTTTGTGTATTTGCTAATGGCAAGGGAGTCTGGGGAGAGCTTCAGTTGCTAGTCCTTCTCTGTATGTAAATTGTGCTGACCTGTTCTGTTTTGCAGTAGGGGCTGCAAAATCATTCTCCAAAGGGAGTCTTGTAGAGGAGATGGTGAGTACAGCAACTCACGGTGCTGTGGGGACTGTTTCATTAGTTCATGACAGGGGGTCTGCATGCAGACAAAAACCTGCTGCTGGCACGTGCCTAAATGTGTTGTTCCGTTCTGGTGCTGATGGTGGGTGAGTTGGGAGGCACGCACGTGGCATCAAATGGATTGTGCGTTTGCATTATCTGTAGTAGCTGTGACTTACAAGGTAAAACCTGAGTATATACAGTTTAACACCCAAAAGATGATTGTGTGCTGTATTGTGTGTGTGTGTTGTATTTTTCTGTTGTATTTAAAGAACTTACCTGTGTCCTTTTAAATTGGCTGTGTTTTCTCCTGAGATGGCAGTTAAGAATGGGAAAGATTAATATTTGCTTGATGAAATGTTGCAGCGGTAGCAGAGGATCACTCTGTGTGATTTCAGGCCTAACAACTTCTCCTTATGCTTTGGTACGTTCCTGCTTCTCCGCTGTATATTTTCTAGACAGCTGTGCTTGCACTGGCTGACTTACCAAGAAAAAAAAAGAAAGGTGATTATACTGATATCCTTATTTGCTCTGCCATGTGCTGCTACCAGCCTTCAGCCAGCACTCTCTGTTTCCAGCATCAGGATGATCCCAGTGGGGATGGCAAAATGAGCTGATGCTCAATTCTTGGCTTGTGGATGGGGGAGTATTGTGCACTGAGAACCTGAGCGGCGTCACTTGGTGCTGAGCTCGTATCATGGTTGGTTGTTTCAGGTATAGACTCCAGGAAATCGATACCAGCCCTGATACTGCCTGTGAGAAGTTTCAAAACTTAGGTAACGTGGCTCAAAGGAAAGGCTTTTCTGTGTGCACTTTTCTTCTAGAACATAATAATACTTTTATCTAACATGCTATGTCTTGCAGTTAAAATGATTGGCAATGGGAAGTGCCATCTGAAAAATGCAAGGCATTTACTTTCTCAAAGTATATCAAAGAAAGCTTCACTTTGTTGTTTCTGCACCAGAAGCAGCAAGACTCTGTAGTGGGGTTGGGATATGTGCCACTGCAGGTTTTCATTTTGGTTTACTTTGAAAAGAGCTCGTATCTTCAGAGGTACATGCTGTAGTTTGGAAATTGCTACTGCTATAGATGAGTCAAACCAAATTCTTACTTATGTTGCTGTGAAAAAAAAGAGGTTGTACAGAAACACTTTACATCCCTTAAAAAAATGAAAAATGTTGGTGCAATGGTATTGATATTGAGCACTGGATGATCCAAAGTTAAGGTTAGAGTTTGAGAAGAGCATACATACATTGCCTACTTAAAAACTCTATTTTTGGGGAGCTGGAGATGCTAGCCTAAATTAAAACAGGCCGAGGAAACAGCAGTGTCGCTAGTTTTTGAAAGTCAGGTCTTTCAGCTGCATGCCTAAATTAGCATATACAATTCTACATT
This sequence comes from Trogon surrucura, assembly GCA_020746105.1. Lineage (NCBI taxonomy): Eukaryota > Metazoa > Chordata > Aves > Trogoniformes > Trogonidae > Trogon > Trogon surrucura. The sequence continues at coordinate 19,622,445 of CM036625.1, read as the reverse complement.
TTATTGGTGTGTAATATTTACTAAGACTTCTCAGGTTTTATAAATGCTTCTGCATATTGCTTACAAAGATGAGAGAAAAATACCTTGCCTAAGAAATAGATGTTGGATAGAAATTTAGCTTATTGGGAACGTCTTGGAATGAATGCTGTTAAATGAACTTTGCTGTATGTAGCAGTGAATTTTCTGAATTTTATTAACACTGAAGGACTTCTATGCAAACAGAAAGTAGATATATATATATGGCTATAAACATGTCCAGTAAAAATGGGGAAATTTACTAAACCATGAATTTAAGGGAGTGTTAGAATGGTTGCCTGGGGCTTCAGTATGATTTTTTAGTGCTCTGGATGGTTAATACAGAGTAGCCTAACTGCTGGGACAGAGAAGCTCAGAATAATTTTCCTTGTCCCAGTTAAGTCAAGAACTATTAGAGCAGTGGAAATAAGGTTTCAACAAGAGGGGAAGAAAGGGTGAGGGAAGTGTCAGCTCTCACTCTTTATAGTGAGAGGGGAGAGTACACAAATATGCTGGAAGTTAGAATGGAAGAAGAGTGAGTAGCACTTACCAGTGAAAATAGAAAATAGGCTAATGTTGGCAAAGCATGTAAGTGGATTAGGAATTATTTTCACTTTTCCTGGTACTACTTTTTTTTTTTTTAAAAAGAGTGTTTGCAGTAAGATGTGCAGGTCAAAGGAATATGTGATTTTCTTTGACCTGCATGTTTGTCAAGAAAGGCTTCTTCTCCATTATCAAGTCTAATGCTTAAGCCATTACAAGTAGTTTTTCTGCAGCCTAGTACTACTGAGTCACACTACACTGGCTACGCAGGAGACCTACCCTGATCCAGCTGTGCTTCCCCTGATGCTGGGAGCAGGGAAGGCACAGCACCGAAGAAACTTCAATAAATCTATTTCACTGTCTGACTGATACTTAAATGTTTGGAGGAGTGACATGAAGTACATCTTAATGTACCTTTCTCACCTTCTTCCTCCTGACATGTCTTTAGATACTTGATTATGGTACTGCAATAGAAGCAAAATTTCTGAGCAGCATATTGAAGGAGTAGGAGCTTGGAAGGTCAGCTTGTATGAGAAGTATCTCTAACTTTCTAATAGCAGTAACCTGTACTGACTTACTGGGAGTTACTCAGTAAGCAGAATTTCTAGTCTCTTTCTGAACTGCAGGCATAACAAGACAACTGGAAGGAATGAAAGGGTGTAAGGTAAAAGGGCGGTTGTTAGGTAACAGCCCCACGTGTGTCTCAATATGCGAAGGCCGTTTGCTTGGTAGCCACGGCCAGTGACCATTGTGCTTCTTGGCTGTCAACCTTCTAGACCAAGTCAGCAGTCAATAGACTACCTGTTAGAAGAAGTGATGGGCTCCTCACGACAGAAAAGTAAATTCTGCCTAACTCTTTTTTTTTGCAAGGAGCTCATCATTATGCTTGAGGATTTGTCTTCAGGAATAATTTCTGATAGTGGTGTGTCTTTATTCGCCCATCAGCTGTCTGGCTGATAGTGGAAGCTACGAATTTGAAAACATGATTAAATCCTGGCATGGCTTCATACTCAATCAGTAGCAATACCTCTGTGGCTAACTCTTGTTACTTAGCCTTGCACACCGGTGTGTCAGGATCCATGCAAAGAGGGGTGAGGAACCCAACTGCCGTCTTCTGAAACCACCACGCTTCATTCCATCACTCAGTGATTCCCTTTGATAAATGGGTTTTGAATGTAATAGTCCTGAGCAAGACGTTTGCTTGTTCTGTTCTACCCTTCTCCCATTCTAGGGATTTTCGTGCTCTTAGCAGATAAAAAGGTGCACCAGTGTGTTTAGGCTTGCAGGAGGTATTACAGGGCCTGCAGACCAGACTTCCGCTGCCTGTTTTTTTTTTCCATTCTGAACTGATGATCTGCCTGGAGCAAGAGAAACTTCTCTCCCACTTTGGTAAAGATACAGTCCCCTCTCTCATTCTCCCTGGTCTACTTTTTTCAGCATCAGGGTTAGTTTCTTTGGTTCTCAGATTAAAATACATGTCCTCCCATGTAGTTGAGATTCCTTGTCTGTACCATGTATTTGCTTTTCAGCTATACAGAGCATTGAGGCCGTTTCTGTGATGCCTCCCAGTGAAGCATGTGGGAAGGAAGAGGTTTGATCAACCTGTTTCTTACACAGAAAAAAGATACAAGGTAAACCCAAAGGGGAAGGTGGAAGTGAGCATTATGAGTTCTTTTCTTCTCAGCAAGATCTTCTTATGTGCTAAAGAAAATTGTCCTTCGTGTCATCTCAGATGATTATATTCACAAAAGCCAACCTAGAAAAATCATACCTCTATTAGGCACTAAGCATCTACAGTCAAAGTCTTATTTTGTGCCTTTATCTTGATTACTTTGTTACCTTGGGCACTTTGCAGGAATAAAAAAAGCTCTTTTTCTGATGATCATTCTGACTTTTTCATATCTTCAGGATATTTTTTGAGAGAAAATGAGTCCTGAGCTTCATGCAATCTGTGAAGTAGAATTTTGGTCTTTCTGGATATCACGTAAGATCAAGTGATTGCCTGGAGCAAGAGAATATGTGCTGAAGCTGCATTAGTAAAGACCTTGATATCAAAGGCCACCTGCCTCCATCCTCTTCAGCCTTAAAGTTTACCAGGTTATGAATTCAGCTGTGTTCAGTCATGTTCCTGTATAATGGGTAGCAGTTCTTCAGCAGATGTACAGGGCAGCTTCTCAAGGATTATTTCTTATTTATATCCCAGCCCAGAAAGCTCCTCCTGCAAAACCTCAGCGTAGTCTTCAGGAGGTGTACTGGGTTGTGTTTTGGCTTTCTTTCTGGATGCTCCTTTTACTATTTTCTTGGTCTTCCTGGGGACAATCAACAAGTCCATGTCATCATGTAGCTTTGACCTTTAGATCTGTAGCCCAGCTTACAGAAATACCTGGTAGAAGTAAAAAAAAAATCCCACAATAGGTGCAATCAGTTTTTTGTTTGCTTTTTTGTCTACTATTTGGCACAAGAGAGACTCCCCAGGCCCCCAGCTGCTGCCAACAATTAAAGACAGTTACCAGTCTCCAACGAGAATAAATATTTAGAACCAGTATTTACAAGTGATTCTGTCCTGGAAGAAAGGAGCTACTGTCAACTGGACATGTGGGAAGGCTTTCTTTTGACTCTTCAGGGAGAAATAAGGTGTAAACTGTAGCTCTGGTGGTGGCTTTTAGCTTTACTTGTTGCCCAAGAAACACTGCAGAAGGTTTTGCATAGCTGTGAGTCAAACTGCTTCATGTGTCTCTGCTTTCTTCTGAGACAGAGGGCCCTGATCTCGGGAGTAACCATGGTCACCTTGATCCTCCTAAGGAAGGATTCTCCCTGTAGTTGAATGTTACGTAACATGACTAAGGCTGAGTCTCCTGGAGGTGTTTTGTGAGTCTGTCCATGGCCTGCTGCTTTGGAGCATTTTCCCTTCTGCAGCCCCTGGATGAAGGCAAGGCCATCAAACAGCGTTTGGTAAGATGTGGCACAGCTGTTTCCCTGTCTCAGTACCCCCTATCTTGTATTCAGAACAAGAGTTTCTCATAAGGAAATAGCGTGATTGTGTCACAGGAGAGATTGCAGTTACAGTGGAGTCATATCATAATGTGTCAATGTAAATATTTAATGTTTTCTGTCATTTGAGTAGCATGGCACACCAGCATTTTGGTTGTCATCTGTATCTTTTTAGTGCTGGGTTTGGCTTTTTTCTCCAGAGGCCTGCAGATATAATTGTTTTGCAATGAGAAATGCCGTGTGACATCAGCTTTTGGGAAGCTGAAAACTGAAAGCAGCCAGCAGTGAAAATCGAGGTCCTTCTTTATCAGTGGTGATAGTGCCTGCATAAAGGTGTGTGTAGAAGACCTGAAAGTGCTGTCTTGGCCTTGTAGCTTTGTTGCCAGCAGCTACTTGCAGTGAAAAAGAGGCTTCTGATGTGGGTTTATTTAATTGTGTCCTTGTATGTTAATGGATGCCATACTGTGAATTTCTATCTCTTCTCTTTGTTTTTTTTTTTCTTTTTCCTTTTTTTTTTTCTCACTACAGCAGAAGAGAAGAAAACTCTTTGTTGAAACTGCTTCTGAAACTCATGGTCACTTTCTAAAATATACTTCAAACCTTGAGAAGAATGCAAACTATGAGAATACTAGTGTATGTGGTTTTAAATCGATTCGTACTTTTAAAAGATAAAACCTATGTTCATTGATGACCTACACTTGTTGTGTGGAGGTTTTCCATAGCATTTGTTGTTTGCTGTTGCCTGGCGTGCCAGTGTGTTCAGCTGTATGAGACACTCACACTGGGAGAGAGGAAAGCTGAGCAAAGGGTTTTCCTGCTCGATGCTTGTCCATTCCGTGCCTGGGGACAGCTGGCTTGGGAGAAGTGACATTACTCTATAAAATACAGTTATGCTGCTGGGGTGAAATCTGGGTCTAACTGAACCTTTGTGTTTGATTTTAGTGAAGCCACATTTCTCTTTAGGATTGGAGATACGAAGGAAGACTGGATATATTGGTAGAAATGGCAGAGAAGAGAGAGGCAGTTGTATGAATTTCAGCAAGTGGACAAAGAAGCACAAAAAATAATTAGGTTTGAGATGAGAAGGATATAAATAGGGAAAGGAAATAGGCTTTGCCCTGAAGGTGGAGAGGAAAGAAGCAAATAATGGTGATTAGGTGACAGTCTGGGGGAGGTAAAGAGCAGGAAAGGGAAGAAAAATGGAGGTGGAGACCTCACAGGAGTCAGGGAATGCGTTAATTTCTTTTTTTAGGATCTTCATGTATTTTAGGCAGGAAGAAACACTAATTAGCAACTTTTCTTCCCTCACAAATTTATTTAATCAGTCTGAGCTTACTGTTTCGAGTGGGATGGGAATAACACAAGGAAATGATGGGGAAGGAGTGATCCTTACTGATGAGTGTTATTTGCAAGGGAAACACCACAAAGAGAAAATCAGTCCTTCTTGCAGGGGAAATGTTTCAAGAGGAACAGTTCCAGGTAGGTCCCTTTTCTGCTCCTGGGGCTCTGTGGCTTCATTTTCTCAGTATTTGCATGCGCATCTTCATTGTCTGGTTCTACAGTGTCACGGTTTTCTTATAAGGCGGCATGCTGTCTTTAACCAGAAATTTGCAGCACTTGATGTTTTCTAAGGTGTGGTACAGTAGCTCGTGTTCTCAGGTGATGTTAATCCCCAGTGCTGCGTTGAACTGGCAGAGCTGTGAAATTGAGGTACCTCCTTCGGAGTGCCGAGCTGCTGCGTTGTGCGGTAGTGAAGGGAGAGAGCCGAGTAGGTTGCTGGCTTGTGCGTGCTGCATCTGTAGTACCAGGCGTAAAAAATCTCTCTGTTCTTTTTCTTGTATTTTATTTTTATACCTGTGTTTTCACGTTGTGTCATTTAGAAATCAAAGCAGAAGTGTGCAGTTCAGCAGCAGAGCTATGCTTACTATGAATCTGCTGCTTTTCTCAAACGTTTGTGAGGCCAGAGACTCCTCACTGCACCATCTCAAGTCTTTCAGCCTCCTACAGTGTGATGATTTTTTTCTTTTCACTTTGACACAGTTCCTGTAAGAAGTACAACAAAATTATCCTCCACTGGCTTTTTTTCCTTCCAGTCCACCTTTCCTTCGTGTGTCCAGTTTGTTTTTTTTTCAACGATAACTTACGGGGAACAGCTGTCAGTATAAGTAATGCTTGATATTCCCTGTGAGTTGGAAGATTTCACTCCAGTCTGAGGGGCAGAGAACTGCCTTCAGTTATTTTTTCTGTTTTCAGCGGCCTGTACTGAAGCGGTGTAATTGGGTAGGAGCTCTTTGTTCCTCAAACCAGGTAACATGGTGCTGCAGCATATTACCTACTGATGCTGTAAGCCGTGTTGACTGACTTGGTTTTTGTGGAGGGCAGTTGGATACCTTCAAAGGTCTGCAGACTCCTCTGTGGCCTGAAGCCTGCAGTGAAACTTGGGCAATAGTTCTGTTTCTTGGACACACTGGGAGTGAAGGCAGCTTTTATGGAAAAGAAGGTTGTTTCAGAGACTTTTGCAGGATGTAAGCAATATTGCAAATGCCCAGTCTTCTCTGCAAGAGCATGGTCTGCATCTTTGGTTTAACTTCTTCAGCTTAAAACAGTGCTTCATGGATGCTAAAAGCCCACGCTCCTAAAATAGATTGAGTAGAACAAGCACTTCACTGACTCTTTTTCAGGAGACTAGAGAGAGAGAAGGTAACAATGAACAGATGGCAGGTATTAGTCATATCACCTAATATATCTGCAGACCTCAGACGCTGTCAGGACAAAGGTAGTTGAGGAACCTAGAGGGAATGATTCCTTCCCACAAACCAGACCAGATAGTAAGAGTTGCCCAGGATACAGATAGAGGGGGCTTGAGAAAATGAGGAAACTTGCAGCCAGATAAGCTAACCCAGGAGGAGTATGCTCACAGAGTTTCAGAAAGTCCTGGCTAGATCCCGAGCCTACTTTTGCCTGCCTTGTTTGCAAAGCCATTCCCTCATGTGTTGGGGAAGGCAGCCCTCAGAGCATCACTCCTTGGAGCTCCTGTACTTGTAATGCAGTTGCTTCTGCAGAAGGGCTAGTACAGAGCTCCAGTACCTCAGAAATAACTGAATTCTTCCAATTTCAGTATCAGTTTGAATGGCATTATTCAAGCTTTTACTATGATAAATGTAGTACCAAAGCTGCTTTATCTTTTCACATAGTACCTAAATGACCAGAGTGTACCTTACAGTCTAATTCATCTGGCTCAGCATCCTCTGTCTTCTCTGGACTGCTGGTATCTACACGTTGGCCCTGACCCAGTTGGCACTAAGCTCGTAGGACAACCTCAGAGGTGCTAGTGCCTGCTCGTTTGCTGGGAACGCATCATGTAAATGAAACATAAAATATGTACAGTCGTTTGTACGTAAGTGACTTCCAGCAAATGTACCACCACGGAGCAAGCGTGCACCTGAAGTACCCGCAGAGGCATTGTGGGAGAAGTGCATCACTTCCTTGCTCTGATTGCGTTGTTTGTATAATCCTTTGCTTTAAAACCAGACTGTGCAAAAGGCAGCATGGCTGTGCGAGCACTAGAGGGTAGGAAGACAAAAGTGCATGTGGGCTCTTTTGAAATTCCTTGTGCAGAGATGGGATCATAAGGAATCACAACATCCATCTGATCTCCCCAGAGAATGGCTGTATCTTGGCGGTTTTTAATTTTGTTTTGTTATTGTGTTTTTTTTTTTCCATTTGTTGTGTTGTGTTTTTTTTTTTATTTTAAAATCTTCAGCAACAGAGGTGGAATACGTGATCTCCTTCTCCTTTTGCTCCTCTTTTGTTTCATTTTTTTGGCATTCATTTAAGAAGAGAAGTACCTTTGAATTGCAAGTACTGTTTTGGTGGCACCTTGCATTGTTGGGCTTTGGCTATTGCCAAACACGCAGTGAATGTATGGAGTGAGTAAAGCACTTCTGCTGTGAACTCTCCTGATACATATGGGGTTAAACTGAACGATGTTTATTAATGTTGATACTTTAAATTGTGCCAGAATGCTTTGAAAATGTGACAGCGGACAGGGCAGCAGGCAGTAAACACCGTTAAGTGACAATACTGTTCAATATTTGCTGTTAATTGAGAGAAGGAGCAGCTGCTGGTATGCAGCTTCAGCCAGGATGAATTAGTAATGAGCCTGTAACTCTGGGTGTTTTTTTTTCTGGTTTAAAGTTGCATTAGCCCTTTACGGTTCAGTAACATGTTTGGGATAGAAATAAAAAAAATCATAGCAGGCCCTAAGTTTAAGACTTTATTTTGTTTTTGTTTTCCAGTGAGTTGTCATGGAGCTGTGGTGTCAGGGCTAAATTTGGCAACAGTAGTAAAATTACCTTGTATTTAAAGACCGAACTTAAAGGTTTTGGTTAGCTTTTTCATCCTGCGTGGCAGACAGTGGGAATGTAGCAGCAGAGCAAGCTCGTCCTTTGAATGAAAGCACATTTGTTCCTTTCTCACTGGCTTCCAAAGACGTTTTCAGTTACAGGTGTTTGGTTTTTTTTCAACACGAGTTTCGGTTTAACTTTCTTTGCTGGACTGCGCTGCAGGTTGTGGTGTATGAAATTGTTCTGCCCCTTGTAGGAGGGACCCACTGCAGCAGGAGCACATTTCCCTTGTGCTTTCTTTACACTTTTGCCATGCAAATGTGTTGAGTTTAACCTTTGCAAGCTTGCTGATAAGCTGTTATTGGCCAACAGTTAAAATAACAAACCCTCCCACCTTGCTGGGTTGGGATAGGAACTTCCCAAGGCTTCAAGGCCTGGGTATGGTACAGGAACAGCATAAATCCAGGCAGAGCAACCAGACTGGGGACAAAGTTTACTCTGTGAAGACATACGCTGCAGCTGCTACTTTCATACTGTATACCCAGCCTTCCCTGTAAGTATTTATTTTGCGCAAAACTTTTTATTTTGAACTGTGGATGGGATCGTGAGAGTGCAAAATCGTGTTACAGTGGATAGCAGCATCTTCAACAGGTCCGAAGCTGGGCACAGGAAATGAAATTCTAGCTCTGTTGAAAACAACGCCAACAGTCCTGTTGATTTCAGTGCAAGTAGAACAATTTTGAAGTAAATAATGTTCTGTTTGTTCAGTTCTTCAAACAAAATCCATCTGCAGGGGCTAGCGTTTGAATCCGAATTCTCAGAATTTTGCTGTTATTTTGTTACAATGGGAAGTACTAGACTGAAAGAACTTTTTGGGTCCACGATGATTGTTAGATGAAAAAAAGTTCCAATCAGCAGGTCTGTTCTGTGACCCTCTTTCCAGTTTGTGTGATTTCTGTATTATGCACATTTAGGTTTTGTATTTGTTCTATTTGCATTGACAGTTTTTGCCAAGTGGGTGAGTGCATTTACGCATTCTTAAGAGCTTAAATCTGTGATACACCATGCTGTTTTCTGTATTGGCTTATAGATGCTTAAAATCTTTCAGGCTGGATCTGGAAAGCAAGTGTTAAAAGCTGCTGGAATACTATAAAAGGTGGTGTTAAGTGCAAGTGCAGGAAGGGCTAAACTCATCTAGTTGTAAAAGACCTTTGGCCCTGGAAGTCTCTTCTCATCCAGAGTGCTGACAATTCTTACCTTTGCCCGCAGTTATCAAACGGTGTTATAAAATCTGTCCTTAGAAGGCTGTATTTTTTTCATTTGAAATCCAGTAATTTATTCCGGTGGCGTTCTGCCAACTTCAGGCATCTAGTGTCTCATGGTTTTTATGAACCAGTTTTATGTGCTGTTTTCTATATATGTGATTGTCTTAAAAACTATCATGTAATCAAATGCAGTCTTTCATTTTTTTGTGCGTTTTTGTCCATATTGTTGTTTCATCTGTAGTATGTACTTCAATATTTACTCTTTTTAAGGAAGAAAATAAAGCATGCACCATTCCTGTCTTAAAACAGTGGTAAAAATTGTAATTACTGGCTTTTCTTCATTGTTTTAGTAGAACCATGTAATTTTCTTGTAACCAAAGGCAAATGTTTACATTTTAATATGCGGAAAAAGTGTAAACTCTAAAGTTTGTCTAATAAACCTAATACTAAAACTTGTGTATATTTACTCTGGCTTTTATCTTAAAGTATCCCTCCTTACCTCTGTAGGAAGGAGTTATTAGCTTCCTAATAACCAACGTGCTCAGCACTGTGCTAGCTCGGAATTAAACTATATAGCTCTGTGGTATGGTTCCTATTTCTTGAGGGGCTTTTTTGCTAGGTGGTAGGCGTGATCTGTCACAAGGTGTGTCTATGTTCATCTGCTTTGGAGTGGTCAAATGTCTGCAATTCTAAAGAATTTGGATGTCACGTCTCACTCTTGTGTTTTGGCCCTGTCTCGCTCTTGGGACACGTCCGTGTGGCTGCTGTACTGGTGCCAGTGAGTTGCTGACTGGGTGCTTTTGTAAAATTACTTGGGCACCGGTTCCTGCTGGAATAATGCTGGTATTGATGACCAGTTGTTCCAGCTTGAGGTGGTGTATAGCAGAGCTCTGCTGACTTACCCGATTTGGGGATTTTATTTTTCTCTGCAAACTGTCAAGTAAAGTGGGAGAAGTCCTCGGTGTGGACCGTTGGCATCTGCTGTAATAAGACAGTGAGAAAGCACAGCGAGAGGCTTCGGTGCGCCGGTCAATTCTGCTGCTGCTGGTGAGGGGTGTAATGGGTTGAACAGATTTGCTACCGTTGTGTTTGTCATTGCCAGTAGTGATGCATTGCCTCCAGGAAGGTGATCGACCTGGAAATTAGTCTGTAAATAAATGGTTAATCCAGGGCTGGTAAAAGGCAACAGTTGTTTCGATTTGTGCAAAAATATTGCTGTACCATCCTCCTCCTTTCTATTGCCTCTGAATGTAGCTTAACTTTGACTTCACAAGCTTTCTTTTACTAGGGATGGGGAATTACCTTTCCTGGTTTTGTGGCAAATTAGAGGAAATAAGGAGAGAATTAATAGAGCGCTAAAATAGAATGAAAGTGGTAGCAAGACAAGATTGTTGGTGAAAGACCAGCTAATGTGTGCCTGCTTGAGCTATCAGTGTTGTTTTTGCTACTACTTGGTTAATAGTTTTTAAGACATATTCAATAGAAGTTATTCTGTAACTGCAAACTTTCTTTCTCAAATGCTAGATTTTCAGGTTTGTTTCCTGTAACACAGTCAACTGTTATTTCTTTAAGTTGTATGTATAATTGTAATGACCAATTCACAGCTTTTGAGATTGTTTTTCTGATGTTACCATCAAAAGTGACTGTTTCGGAATATGTGACAGACAGTAATTAAATGTGCGAGAATGAGAGAATAGCAGAAAAAGTTGTGAAGAGTGTGGGGTGAATTGCTTTGTGGGCGGGACCTGAAGAAAACAAACAGCTGCCACTGATAGTCACCACAGCCTCTGCTACCCGAGAGTGCTGGTGGCACCTTCTTTCTTGCTAAGGATTGTTGTTACAAATATCATTGTTGTGTTTCCTACCTGTTTTTGGTTTTTTTTTTTTGTAATAACAATGAAAGCTAATCTTGGGTTAAATTGAATTATGCCATTTTGAGGCAGAAAGTGAATTAGTGATGCTTACTCCTACTTCTGCAAAAGAATTAAGAATATGCTGAACTTTCCAAACTTCGGGAGTGGTCTTGAGACCAGCTGAGTCACTCATGGTGCCTAACAGGAGGCGATGGTGCCTGTGTTTTTTTCCAAGGCCACATAGCTTTTGTTGTCTCAAGCCTTTCGATTCTGGCAAGACAGTTGTGCTGGAATTACTGAATCCCTTTTTCAATGTTGTAGTAGCCTCGTGTCTGTGATGATTGAGGATATGAGGAAAAGAGTGTTTGCAGGTGGAAGTAATCTCTTTTTAAGACGAGTTACTTTAGTGTCTGCACTAAAGGCTAGTATTAGCCAGTCCTGTAATTTCAAGGAATTGGTTAATTTTATGAAGAACTGGCCTAAGTCTTGCAGCCTTTTAGGTTTTTGTGGGGTGGGAAGAAGATGCAGTAGGCTCAGGATTGGAAATCTCAGTATTTGCTGTTTGCCTGCTTGGCATGTTTCTGACAGCAAGAGGAATAACGGTGTTGTGAGTTGTGTATGTGTAGGAACACTGTCACAACTTACGCTTCTCCTAAAATTTGCTTAAAATTAGGAAAACAACTTGGAGTTTAGGTATACAATTAAATGTAAAAATTCATTAATAGATTATCTTGGAAGCATGTTATTTTAAAAGCTAATCCAATCCTGAATTTTGTAATTTTTGTAATGTGGAAAGCTGTGAGCTCTTTTACGGGAACCAATTGCTTAATTTAGATTAAAATTGTACCGTAAAAGGATTATAGAGTGTGTGCCTGTACTAAGAAAGGATGTACTAAATGTATTGAGGTCTTTTTCTGCTCCTAATTTCTTTTTGAAAGTGCATACTTAATTTTGGATTTTTCTGCTACATTTAAATGTGCCACATAACATCAGGATGTGCTAATTGCAGGTTTGGGATGAATAGTGGGAGCGTTGGTTTAAATATGTTTTTGCTTGGTTTCTTCTGATGTTACCATCAATTCTGAGTTTTCTTGTTCTTCTTTCTAGTGAGAAGAATTCAGTGCTGGACTGTCCTAAACATTACTCATGGTGCAGTTTCAGAGAACAGCTTGGTTATTCTGACTTGAAGAGGAGGCACATGTGCAGTAAGCCAAGAGGACATGGGCTTTCAGTGCATCTGGAAGAATGATCAGGTATCGGCACTTACAGATGTTTAACTGTAGAAACTAGCGAGAAACCTGAGATGTGAAACAATGTATCACTCCTGTAGCTGTCCTTAAATTTTAAGTATGCTTTCCTTTCAGTGGTAGGAATGAGCGAAGCTTGCCTTCTCGTTTTATACTGCATCCACAGGCGTTTTACTGCTGAACTTGCTCAGTTGTAGTAGTTTGGTTGCAGACACCTAACGGGATCCACTGCAGGTGTGAGTGAACAGAAAGGAACAAGCACTAAAGGGGTGTTTGCCTAGACTGAGTTGAAATTAATCTTACAGTGTTTAGATTTTTCAAGTAAAACTTGAACTGTGAAAGCATATGAATCTATTATTTCAGATTTATCAATTTTTTTTTTTTTTGAGAGGATAACTTAGATACGTTATTCTTCTATTGTCATAAGTACTTTTTCATTGTACTTACTCTGGTGATTGGCTGGAGAATTCAGGTGTCCTCACAGGAATCCAGATTGTTGTAGCTGAAGCAGAGACACCAGCAGAGTTCCAGAAAATTGAGAGTCACGGTTCATCTTGAAATCTGAGCAAGTTATAGCTCCAATAATGTAAGAACTATATGTTTGTAGCTCTTTGTTTTCAAGCAGCTGTTCATAATTTCTAAAATAATGTTGAATGTCTGAAGTAGCGTCAAACTTTACTGTTGGAGGTAACTCTTCTGTGTAGGTACTTGCATGGGCTTGCTCCGTTGTTGCTGGTTCTGCACCTGATGTCTGTTGCCGTAGGTAGCTCAGAGCTTGTGTGTCTCTGGTGTCCTGACTCCAGTACTCCCCACTGGCAAGTACCAGCTGTGATGAGGGACTTGCTTCAGCAAGTTCGCAGACAGTTTTGTTGTCGTGAAGGGGGATGCATTAGAAAGTAGCTTGGCACTTCTGCAGTGGACAGCACTTGTTTTGTACTTCTGTTCACAGTTGTGCTGCCTGTTCTGGAGAAGACGGAGCCTGCGTCACGGCAGAGGTGACTGCTGTTTGGGAACAGCCAGGGTCAGCTCAGGGAGAGAAGCTTTGGGAGGCTGAGCCGGGCAGGGTAGGAGGGAGGAGTGAGAGATGCAGTGAGCAGCCAGTGCAGGGAGACTAAGGGTAACGCCGAGAAGCAGGCAGTCCTCAGAAGTAATGAGAAATTCCTCTAGGAACCAGGCAGTTCTGGACAGAGTTTGCTGCAGTTTGAACATCTGGGGGGAAATGGAAGCCTGGAAACAAGGCACTGGAGGCGGGGAGGGTTGTATATAAAACTTTCCTATTTCTAGTCTGCCTGACCTGGTCTCTCTGAGTTTCCCTTACTGAAAGCATTCTAGTTCACGTTCTAAGAAGATTTAACTATTTTCTTCAAGGAGCTCCTTCCAAGGCCAAGGTCTCTGCATATTTGGCAAAGAGCTGTGACTGAAAAAAAAGAGCCCACTCCCATGCTGATCCAGCTGACTAATTGCAACTTCGTTTTCTGAGGAGTGGCCGGCCATGTAAGAACACTTTTGGATGTGACAGAGAAAACACTTAGGACACAGGGTTAAGAGCTTTAAGATGAGTTTTAGTCTTCAAGTGTGCTCTTCTTCCCTTCTGTCCTCAAAGCGAGTCTTTATGGTCTGCTGCCACTTTTGAAATGTGATGTAAATGGCAGGAGGTTTCTTTTTGTCTCATTCTCTAATCTTCTAATCATCTGTGCAATGTATATCACCTTTGATGTTGGCATGATACTTAGTGTATTTTGAATATTGCTGTTCCTAAGAATATATCATCCGTTGAAACTGTCATACATGAATTTTTTTTAGTTTAACCACACCTGTTTTATGTATTAAAAATTAAATGGTAAAACTTGTATGTTACCAAATGTTCATATGTCTTTTTGAAGAACTGGGAAAGAGGAAATTGTATACAAATTCTGTAATCTTTTTGGAGTTAAGTTTAGAGAAATACTTTAAAAAAAAAAAAAGCTTCTTGTTTTCTTTATAGATGCTAGCTGAAATATCACTGATTCTTGTGTCTTTAACTGTAGAAATATCTGAAATTTCTTCAGTTAGTGAGCAGATAGATGTATAATGCAAGAAAATGTCTAGTTGCTTCACTCAGGGAGTGTGATCTTTGTTGTCAGGAAATACTTTGTGTAGAGAAAGCTACAGATATGTCAGTTTTAGCAGGTTCCTGAGCCACCTCTGAGTGGGATTGCAGGAAGATGGGCGATAGAGCTACATTTTGGGATTCATTTCTTAATATAAAAGCTGTCAATTTTTACTGTTCAGTGGGGACTGGTGGGTGCTGTAGAGGCAGAGCATCCATATATTTAGACTCTGGCAGTCTCTCGTTATGAGTTATAATTAAGGTGAAGTATTTTACTGAAGAATTAAATTCTCTCTTGATTTGAACTTGGTTTCATCTCAATGAAATCAATTAGTTGCATGAACTATTCTGTGTTTGCTTCATCAACAATTCATCGCTTGCTTCATCAACATCACTGCTTCTTATTTACCTTCTTTTTTTCAGTTAAGAGACAAGGCCCTCCATAGTGGCGTGCCGTAGGCAGTGTAGCAGGGTAGTGGAGGTGGCTTAAGGATAGAAAGTACGGCTCGGCAGGGGGACTGTGACAATTATAGATGGTATGTAATGGGAGAGCAAGCGAACCAGGCAAGCTTCTAATCGTGTAGTTTGTCATATTTTTTTCCTCCGGTATATTTTATCTTTTGTGAAAGATATACAAGCACTTTCTGTAAACCTTTCCTTACTAATAAGGGGGAAATCAGAATTTGAGAAGGCTTGTATTTCTCTGCTTGAAGGGAAGTGTACCTTTTTCAGTTTGTTTATAGAGGACTATGGGTTATAAAACACTCCTGTGAAAGAGTTGTCCTGGAAGGTCCCAGGGTTAGGGCTTCATCTGATGTGGTTTTGAACTTGGCTCTCATTCTTTCTCTTTTAGCCATGACTTGAAGTCACTAATGTGGTGCTTATTTTCCTTAGATGGACACACCCTGTGCAATAGAAAGCTGATGGTTTGATTGAGTTGGACTATTAGGACGTTGGCAAATTTTTATGTGCCCTTTTGGTGAAGGCTGTTTAATTTTGCCTGTCCCTTAAGGTCAGCTCTGTGACTTAATTCAGAAGGCAAGTATTTGGTACGTCGTACAGTGTCTCCTGAGAGTGTCTTGCTTTGGGACACCTTCTATGTCATACTGCGTTGTCCGACATCGTGATTGAAATCACCGCTGCTGACAAGCTTAATGTTCTCAATCCGAATATTCTGGACCAAAAATCTGTTAATCATGATTGTAGCTATTTAAAGTGTTGTCATAACTCTTCATGAAGTGAGTAATTCTGTGTCACGATACCTCAGACAGATCAAGAGGACTCTTGTAGGGTTTGCATTTAGAAGCGGGAGAACAAAAGGAGTCTCTTGGGAGAGAGGGGGGAAAAAAGCAGTAAGCCCTGAAGCAAAAAACTACTGATAGCTTCGCGACTGATGTTAGTCCGGAAGGAGGATGCTGAGCAGGGTTTGTTAGTCTTGAGAATATTTATATAGGGCTGATCCGCTGTTGTTGAAGGAACTTTATTGCATACTACGGAGAAAACTGTTAGCACTAAATATAGTGCCTTATTCTGTATAAATGCTTGAATTCTGCTGTCTTAATGGGCTTTCAGCGTTTTTTATTGGTTTTGGTAGAAAACAGAATAATATTCCTCAGAGAGGTTGTGTAACAGTAGCAAGAATGGGAAGATTTAATTTGGCAAGACCTTGTACTGCAAAAGATCATATGAATTTCTGGTCTTGCTGCAGAGCTTTCAGTACTTCAGTATCTTCGTAGAACAGGCCTGAAAGGTTCCAAAAGATCGTCTTGACCCTTTGGATCAAAGCATTATCGCTATTGCTGGACAATTCTTGTGAGATAATTTAATTTTTTCTTTACCTCCTAGTACAGGAGGCAACATGCTTCACTGTGTTTACCATTTAGAAATGTTCTTCTAATGGCTGAAGTATTTTTTTCTTGTTGTGGTTTGAGTCCATTACTTTTTCTGCTTACCATAGATCTGGAGGATAGGTTTCCTCTCTCTTTGCAGAAACTTTTTCTATGTTTAATAGAAATACGCAGTATCTCAATCTTCATTTATCTTTTCGCCGTGTTCAGTTTGAACAACCTGAGTGAGGTAACTCACTCATCCCTTATAACTCACCTTATTAACTGTCGTGTTTTTTCTTTTGATCCTGGCGTGGTTTCTCTCTTCCTGGACAAGCCTGACCCAGAAATAGACTTTAGCAAAGGCTTTATCAAAACTGAGTAGATTGGGATTTTGTGCTCCTGTTAATGGATAGAAGTTGCCTTGTTTGTGACAACTTGGTATTTATAATTTGTGCACAGTCTGTGATCCTCTCTATCCTGAATCCTTATCTACAGAACAGCTGCTCAGCAGTTGTTTCTATATTTGTGCAGGTGATTTTTTTTCCTCTGAACAAAACTTGACCTTGGGGAATTGTGCTGCATTTTTTAATCACTTCTCCAGTTTCATTAATTCCTCCCTGCAATAGCTTCCTATTTATGCATGCCTTTTTTTGTTGGAATATGCTTTTTTTTGGAATAACAGAAATGATTAGGCTTCTCTTGCCACATGGCGCTAATACTGGGGCTTCATTTTAAGGTCT
The DNA here is from genome assembly GCA_020746105.1 of Trogon surrucura. Lineage (NCBI taxonomy): Eukaryota > Metazoa > Chordata > Aves > Trogoniformes > Trogonidae > Trogon > Trogon surrucura. The sequence goes on along the minus strand of CM036625.1, from coordinate 19,605,527 downwards.
CTCATTTCTTCTGCAGACTTCTAACCTGGTGACTGTGGCTCAGTTGGCTTTAAAAGTATCCCTTATAACTACCAATTATATGTAGTTATTTTTACTTGTTTTTTTGCAGTATTTCCCACTGCTGGCAATTCTGTTAGAGTTAATTATTGTTATGGAAGACTTCATTTTGGCATGTTCTCTGAGAATACTGTTTTGTGACTGTTTCCCTGAACAAATAGATCTGCTTCTCTCACATGGCCTCTGCAAGGGCTTTTGCAAATGGTTTCTACAGGAAAAAAACAGCAAATGCAGTTTGTCTCTGTAGTTGTGTTACCCTACTCCTGACTATTTCTGCTGACTTCCTGCTTGTTCAACCTCACCTTGATAATTTTTACAACCCATTGTCTGGTTTCAGCCACATGTTAAGAGGTGGAGGTTTTGAGATAATGAAATTCCTACAGATTTTGTACCAACAGATGGGCAGCTTGGAAAGAGATAAGCCTAAGTTGCCCTTACATACCCCTGAGTAAGGGAAAGGATGTGGCCTCAGTCCATGTAGTTTCAGGTGGCAGAGAGTTCCCCCAAGGAGCAAGATCTTAGGCGGCAGCTTCCCCAGATGCGAGGGTGGTGTCTGTCCGCACGTTCTGCTTCACGTGTCTCTTCTGTGCTTCCTGCCAGCTGGCCACAATGACTATAAATCTGGGAAGACCGTGTTCACTTGCTGCATTAACTGCCTTTTTAGCAGCAACTGTCTCTTATGTAGCAGTGTTTTCTTTCCTGATGGAACTCCAGCTCCTTATGTCTGAGGAGCTGGGCTGTCTTCTTTCAGGAAGATAAAAATCCACAAAGGTAGGAACTTCCTCATCCTCATCAGTGCATATTCTTAATGTTGTAGTGATGTGCCTTCTCCTAAAAGTGCCCAGACTTTTATCATAATGAGGAGCCTGAAAAGCTGGGCTCATCTGGAAAGAGCAAGCTTGCTGGGAAAACCACCCAGAAACTCCTTAAAGAAGAATCCATAGCAGCCTTGGGCTTAAACAAGGGAAAACATGAGTTTCGTCTTTTTTTTTTTCTTTTTTTTTTTCTTTTTTTTTTTAAAGTTCCTGGAGTGTTGCTAAAGGTAATACAAGGGTAAAGGAAGTCATCATACAGTCTTGTGTACTCCTACCCATCATGTCTAGCAGAGCACATTCAGTCAAAAAAACAGCTGGCAGCTGCATGGAAGATGGTTTTGCTGTAAGAAGCTGCACTTTGGTAACAGGAGTTGGTAGCATTTTCATTTAAAGACTGTACAGTGGTGGTACAAGTGTCCATGAATTTGTTTGAATAGCTTTTGGGTAGGCACTTAACGATATGAGTAGCTTTCTCTCAGGGTATTGCGTATGTGTGAGTTTGTAGCCATCTCCAGCTCTGTGCTTCCATTTTTCAGTAGACCTAAACGTGTCGCTATGGCTTATGTTCTGTGAACAGAGGCAGGTCTGATGTTGCTGATCTGAGAGGGTCTGAGCCTTGTTCCAGGGACAGCCCCGTTGCCTGTACAGCAGCAACTCAGACACCAAACTGCACACTCCAGCTTTACCCTACCCCCAAAGCAACCTCTTAACTGGTGTGGGGCTCATCTGCCAGCGTCAGGCTGGGAGCTGTGGTGGCTCAGCAGCTGCCACAACAGCGACGAGGCGGAATGGAGTCTGGAGTCATTGGGGCTGCCCTGTTGCAGACAGACTGCCTTTCAAGACAGGGCTTGTAATTAAGGCCCCTCACTCATATTGCAGCTCACCTGTTCTCAGGGCATTGTGCACGTCCCACTTGTGGGCCTTTTCTCCTGGACTTTTTTTCCTTTGGTCACACTTGACTGCTAGCTCTTGGCAGTGGTCCTGTCAAATTGCAGTGCTGTTCACCTGCCTTTGCACATAAAGTCTCAGATCTGGGAAGAGTCTGGTTAAAAGTTTGAAGATCTGATGGTTTAAGTGTGATTTTTTTTTTTAAATTTTTTTTCTTTTCCTTCCTGTCATCCACTGTGCTGCTGAAGATTTGGACATTCAGATGAGGAATGTATGCCTTCGGGGTTGGAAGAGCGGATCAAAGATTTCATGGATTTTAGAACTTGACAATCAAATGTTCCTTTAGCCATTTTATCTATCCAAACATTTACCTAGGCTTTCTCCTGTTAGAGAATAATTTGCTGTTTCTCTTCACGTATTTATTCATTCGGGTAGAATTTTTTCACAGCGAAGTCTTTCTTGTGCTTCCAAGTATGCACAGAGTAGATTTATGAACAACCTTGTTGATGTATTATTGTTGAATTAGCCTTTAAGTCACTTTCATCTCTCTTCTAATTTTCCACTTTCATTAGTGGAATGTGCCACAAGAAATGTTAGATGTTTGCTTTGATTTTTTTTGCTTCCCCATGTGTCTGTTCTTGGCCACTGTCAGAGACAGGACATTGGGATGAATGGGCCTTTGGTCCGATGCAGCAGAACCATCCTTTTCAATCCAAGGTTGTATTAGAATTTTTGACTGAGTTTCCACAGCCTATAAATAGCAAACATATGTTATTTTTGAATATTGGCATAATATTGTTAGACTTCTGCAATTTTAGTCAGTTTGCAATTTAATAAAATTGAAGGTCACAGGAGAACTTGTTAAATGATTATTTTAGGGCTGGACTCAAATGAATATGATGTGCCATCTTGAAATGTTATGCCTAGCAGATGCTGTATAACATTCCCATTAGTTATTAATTGGCTTGAAAGTACTTAATTATGTTGTCTCTTTCAAATATAGCGAACAGGTATTTTTTATATGCTTCTAGCTTTTCTCTTGGCACCCGTTGCCACCAGTTTTGCCTGCAGTGTCTCCAAGTGGTCTAGTTACTGAGTTACTTGTAGATCCTTTCAGAAAACCTCCTTCCTGTGAACTTTTCCCTAACACTTGTGTGATCCGTAATGAAATTGTTTTTTAGTATCTTACACCCTTGTTGTACTTCATACATATTTTTTTTTTACTAGTTTGACATTAATGTTGAACTAAATGTATCCATAGAATTGTGTTTGGGCATCTGATACTTCACAGAGTTCCCTGAATGAGAAGGAAGAATGAGAAGGAAGAAAATAATTTCTCTTTCTAATATTGATCAACTTAGTTGCTCACTAAGCATACTGTTAAAATATAGAACTGGTTGCACCCATTCTAGTTGCTGTTATTTGGCTACCAATATAATCTTGTAACAGCTGTCAATCTAATAGGCCAGTGATTGTTTTTCCTGAAGAGTTATGGCAGTTATCTTGCATTATAATCAGGACCTCTGTGTTTAAAGATTTTAACCTGATCTGTTGAGACACAGATGAAATTGGATATTGGTATGCTGAACCAAGTCACGATGGAGAAGAAAATCTTAAGTTGTATGTGTCGGCTCTTTTCTTCTACTGGAGTCTTCCTTGGATTTTGTTGCCCCTTTTTTTTCCCCTTTCTCAAAATGTCACTGCAATTAACCCTTGGAAACCTCTGAAAATTATTTTCCTCTATTTTTATTCTGACTTTTTTTTTGTTGTATAGCAATATTTCTCCTTTTCTTCCACTTACTGCATGTGGTATTTTGCTCCCTTCTAGTTCCCGAGCTTATCCCTTAGGGTAAGAGAGTAAATTAACATTTTTGTTCCTGTTTTAAAGATGCCAGGGAAATCTGGAAGCTGTTGTTTTCGTGCCCCGATGGTAATGTCGGATGTAAAGCAGAGCGGTGGGCATTGAGGGGAAGGGAAGGCTGGGAGTCAGAGCAGATCTAAGTACTAAGTAACCTGATGCAAACAGGGTTTGAAATTGTGACACAAACCCACCCCTTTGAAGAAGAAACCATACCTCTACTCTTGCTTCTCCTTGTGTATAGCAGTGCTCAGTCTGCGGTGGCTGCAGTGTCTGGCTGGGAATCTCATGCTTTATGTTTTGTGGCTTTTAGCTCTTAATAGATATTTCTTCAGCAAAAATTAACTTGCACTGTCTTTGATCTTGACAATGGGTAACAAGAAATTTGCAATATTTTTAATTTTATTTTCTGGCCAGCTTTATGAAGCTCAATTCAAAAACTGAAGTCCAAAATCAAAGCTTAATTTATTATGGCCACTGTTGCATTCAGAGCATGCTAAAGCATTCCTATCACAGCAACTTTTTGGTGGAGTGGTAGTACCTAATAATACGCTGTGGTACAACTAAGAGAGAAAGATGTGCTGAGAAGCAGATCTAGAAGACCAGTGCCTCCCAAACTGTGTCTTGGGGCATAACAGACCCGGAGACAAACTGGATGTACTGCCCTGGCTGGCTGTTCCCTGTGCCATGTCAGAGACACATGGAAAAATAAACAACTGTCTTAATACATGCAGAAGCCTATCAGTCCCCTCATAAAAGTACATTTTTAGGTAAGTAGGTGTGGCTGTATTAGCCTCCAGGAAGGCTTTTCCATCATGCCTTTCTCCTCCCTCCACCGAAGCTGGTAGCAGTGGTGCTGGCTCACATGGTATCAAGCAGCACAAAATCCTTTGTTTCTAAACCCAGATACATGTTGTTGTTACATCCAGTCCTGGTTTATTTTGGGATATTACCCACTTTCCATAAGGGAAGGTAGGATACGTTCAGACATTGTACTAAGATGTGCTCCACCAGAGTAAGTTTTGGGACATTCTGTTTTGATGTAATTGCTTCCTGCTTGCTAGGAAAAGGGGTGGTGAAAATATGGAAATTTTGACCCTTAATAATTTGGAGGCTACAGATTGTTTAGTAGGAGTTTTAGAGACCGAACTGATGATTTCTAGTAAATCTTGAGATGCTGTAATTACACGGTTTACAGCCTAGGTTTTCCTTCAGAACTTGACCTTAATTCCTGGTTATGTTCCTTCCTCCACTCATTCCTTGTATTTCAAAGATAAAATAAGGCAAAACTTGTGCTCTTCCCCGGTCCAGATCCAAGTTAATCACAGCTGTTCTTGCACGTGTTCTCCGGGACATTGCCATCTCTTTGGGCGTCCAAAGTGATGCCGGGCATCCAAAATGATGCTGGGCGTCTTTGCATCTGGTACGCAGAATTAAGTATATTCATTTGCACGGGACTGAAAATGAAATGAAAATGGCTGGTGGGCTGCGATGCGTGAATGTTGTGCCCGTCATTCGTTACGTAGCTGCAAGTGTGAAACTGTGTGTGCTCCGATTTTTGTTTCTGACATTGTGAGCTTGTCTGCCCGCTGCTGGGAATGTTTGATGGGAGCTGAATGCATGATTTTGTTAGTGCTCCTATTTTTATTTTGTTGGTGCTTTTGCATCACTAATTAAATACAAGCCTCCTATTGTTCTCCCTGCAGCTTCCTTCCAGTACGTGCTTATATTTAGTTATTTTAATAATAATACCGAGGGTTTATAATCCTGAAAGAAGCCAGAGAGATGATAAACTTCTTTTCTGATTACTAAATACATTTGATTCATATACCAGATGGCTGTTATTTGATACGCTGTTGTTACCCGAGCTGCACAGAGGGGCAGAAACTCGCCGGAGCGATGACTTGAAGGCATTAGAGGATGTCCTCGCCGCGGAATGGCAGCAGTGATGCCATTTTACCCAACGGCTTCACTTGGGTTATGAACAAATTGTTTTCGGTGTCCTCTCCCTCCTCCCTTGCACACGTAGTAGAGAGGCGCGCAGCCCTCCCGGCTGGCGGGGGAGCCCGGCCGGCCGGCTTTTCGGGGCGGTGGGCTCGGGCTCTTCGATGCCCAGATTTTTTGCTGGCAGAAGGCAGCCGGCGGTGCCGGCGCGGATTGGCTGCCCCCCTGCTCCCCTCTCGCAGTGCGCAGCCCCAGCCAGCGCTGCCGAATCTCGAAACAGCCCGATTTACATCCATTCATGAATCTGTGACGTCAGCACGCTTCTGTGCTTCTTTGCAGCAGGCTGCAGGATTGTGTGGGTGGAATTTCCTTTTATTTTGCAACACTTCCTTTTTTTTTCTTTTTTTTTTTTTGCCTTCCATCTTTTTAAAACAAGAAAATGGAGCATCACCTAGGAAATCTTAATCCCTGTAAGTATTTAGAGGAAAATGTCTTTTTTTTTTTTTTTTTAAGCTTGTGTGTGTGTTTCATGGTCAGTGTTACCCTTTCGCCATTTATTTCAGAAGGACAGATGGATATTGCATTTGTGATGTGAAAGGACTGAAAAAATGATGCTGAGAGAAGGGAAGAGGAAATATGAAACCTTAATTTATCCATCACTGCATATAAATCTGATAGCTGGCCTGCCCTTTTGCTTGTCGGTGTGCTAGACATTTTTCAGTTGCAATTTTGCACGTTATCTTCTTGTGCCCCCCTTTTAAAGGGAAAGGAAATGGCAATGAAGAATGGGTATATATGGAATATACAAGGAATGATACAAGAATTACTAGAGATAGTATAACGAAACAGAACTGTATTTTTTATGTTCTAGGCAATTGTAAATTTTTTCCTTGTGGGCTAATTGAACAATTCTTCTGTTGTGCTACGGTAATAAATAATTTAATTTTGTTTTTGAGATGGAGAGAGATGTGTTTTGATTCCTATCAGACGGGTAGAAATTTGCTCCTTTATTATTGAAAATAGCAGTTTGAGCAGTCTCTGTTGTGCAGAACACGTGATTTTTACCCCTCTTTTTTATAATAAATGAGGAAGCTGGGAGTACCATTGCTGTTAATGATACTGTTCACTGGGGCAAGATTTGTCATATTCTTGCTTACCTGAATGGAGCATGATGTCATGTTTTCTCCCAATGAAATGAGTGGAGCTGCTCTTTATTTTTGTTTTGAGGAGGTGGTTTAGGTACTGCAATAGCTTAATCATATCAAGCCACATGTCTCCCTTAAGTAAATGAAAAATTGGGTATTTTAAGTTGATCTGGGGAAAGATGACATCAGGCCCATGTGTTTGGATTATACTGATTTTAGCAATAGTCAGTCTGTTCACTAGAAGAATCTGAAGGAGTGTATTTTGATTGATAATTTTGAGGCAAAATATATGAAAATACTTCAAATAAAAGCCGAATGGATAGGTGAAATGAGAGGGAGATTCAGCCCACAAATGTGAGCACTTTTCACAGTAACTGCTGTATGTGTAGCCAAACACATCTTGGGATATCCTAGAATGCAGAGGTTAAAGTTGTCAGTGGTTTGAAAGTTTCTGTTACTACCCTTTTTGTTGTGTTCCTGAATGTAGGTGGATTTTTGTTTCTAGAGGGAGACAACCCTTTGAACCTCTGTTTCTGTAACAGAGTTTGTCTCTGAGAAAACAAATAAATCAGGATTTTGATGTAGTGAGGTTCTTTTTTGTTTATTTTCCTTTCACACCAGTTTTGGTTCCGGTGTTTTGTGCCTCCAGTCTGATTCTTTGATCTAGAATGGTCCTGTCATTCAGATTTGTCTTTGTCCCCTGCTGCCTGATAGTTAAATTTATAGCTGGCATTCATTTTGACCCCTGTGCCTGGAATTAGCAAATAACTTCTAGCACAGAATATATGGTAGGAGCTCTCACTGCTTCTCAGCTGTAACTGAACTTATGTTTAAAAATCTTTGTTTGTTGGCTTCTGGTGATTGTTATTTCTGGTTGCATTTTTAACCTTCCTCTTTTGTCTCCTGTTGTAAAGACTTGGTAAGTGGCTTATCTCCAGTGGATCAGAAAATTGAGTAACGCTTTATTTACAGATCCCTTCATAGGTAAGCTGTTTCACAATTAGTAGTTATTAAAATATGGTTCTGCTCCAAGCAGTGACAGGACAAGAAAGGTTTTACAGTATTACGACTTTTTTACAGTGAATGCAAGATGCTGACGGATTAGACTGGAGTTTTTCGTATCTGGTACTCATTCCAGGCTTTCTGCAGTCAAGATGTGTGGGCCTTATTTTAAATAGCAGGACTGCACTTGGGAAAAAATAACCCCATGTACCAATATAGGTTGGGGACTGCCCTGCTGGAGAGCAGTGCAGGGGAAAGGGACCTGGGGGTTCTAGTGGACAGCAGGATGACCATGAGCCAGCACTGTGCCCTCGTGGCCAAGAAGGCCAATGGCATCCTGGGGTGTATTAGAAGGGGAGTAGCAAGTAGGTCAAGAGAGGTCCTCGTGCCCCTCTACTCTGCCCTGGTGAGGCCACATCTGGAATATTGTGTCCAGTTCTGGGCCCCTCAGCTCAAGAAGGACAGGGAGCTGCTTGAGAGAGTCCAGCGTAGAGCCGCAAAGATGGTGAAGGGAGTGGAACATCTCCCTTATGAGGAAAGGCTGAAGGAGCTGGATCTCTTTAGCTTGGAGAAGAGGAGGCTGAGGGGTGACCTCATCAATGTTTATAAATATGTCAAGGGGGAATGTCAGGAGGACGGAGCCAGGCTCTTTTCAGCAGCGTCCACTGACAGGACAAGGGGCAATGGGTGGAAGCTGGAACACAGGAGGTTCCAGAAAAATATGAGGAAAAACTTTTTTACTGTGAGGGTGACCGAGCACTGGAACAGGCTGCCCAGGGAGGTTGTGGAATCTCCTTCTCTTGAGACATTCAAAACCCGCCTGGACGCGTTCCTGTGCGCTCTAGTGTAGGTGGTCCTGCTCTGGCAGGGGGGTTGGACTAGATGATCTTTAAGGTCCCTTCCAACCTCTAACATTCTGTGATTCTGTGATTCTGTGATTCTCGAAATGGCAGAGTATTTAAAGCTTTTATATATAGAAATAAAAGAAATCTGACATTGATGAACAGATTTAAAATCAGTGCAGGTTCCTCTTCAGATCTGGTACTTGGATGGGCAAGGGAAGGTGCCTGAACCTTGCCCGTGCTTGGAAGGTTTTAGCCAAGCCCTTACCTGAGATCCTGTGTTTGGAGGAAGACAGCAGCAGCCTTACTGCTTTTACAACTTCCAGACTTGTTTTTTAACCCCTCCTTGTCCTGTGCAGGGACTTAAGCTTTTGTAGGCTGCTGTTTTTGTGACATTATGGCAAATTGCTCTCATCTTTTGAGGAGGAGTAAATATTTCACCTAAAACACATACTACTTTGGATTTAATAGCAAGTTGGCAGCTGTGACCGAAATACCGAGGTGTGCCAGGAGCAGAATCCCTGTATGTACTTACTCCCACTCCTATAAATACTCAACATGCATTTTGACGTCTGTCCTCTCCCTGTTTAGAACTTCAACCGAAAAGTTGGTCGTTGGAGTGGGTTCAAAGGCATTAGCAACAGTTGGGTGTAGGCCAGAGCGAAGAAGAGATTTTTGTTTTTCTTTTCCTGTGTAAAGTATGCAGGTTTTATAATTCTTGGGTGAACCTGTAATTGTTTGTGCTGTTTCTTGTGGAGCTGTTGCTGGCTCAGTGTGAGAGGTACCGTACGGGAAAGAAGGAGAAAGTCCTGGCGGAGTGTGGGTGGGAGGCTGGACTTTTTCCAGCATAGTGGGCTTGAGGAATGGAGGTCTCTCTGTGTGGACATTTTCTTCATTCCTGGGATGTTTGTCCTTTTCTGTACCCAACCCATTACTCTGTTACCTTCTGGAGGACACCAAAATGAGTAATGCAGCTGTAACCTCATCATCGTGATGTGCCTGAGGAGATTCTCAAATGGTGGTTTGTCAACGGTAGCCAAAACTTGATCTAGTAGGGATTAACTAAGGGGCTGAATGCTCCTTTGGGAGGTCTCTGTGGGGTGTGTGAGATGGCACGTGGCGCGTCAGGCCTACGGAGGCTCCTCTGCGGTTCTTCAGTCCGTACCCGTGTCGTGTGTGCTGCCGCGATCGCGTTACCGTCGCGTAAAGCTCTAGTGACCTAAGAATAGGATCACACCTCTCTGATGTTGCTCTAACCCCTTACGCTGTGTCAGTAATACAGGCTTAATAGAGGCTCCTGAGCAAGTCATTGTGCTTCTCTATCGAGGAATAATCCTCTTTGCTCGTGTGTGGTGCTTACGAAATACAACTTAGTACTACTGTGATTTCTCATCTGAGCGATCTGCCAGCTGGATTTCAAGTGTCCCCTTCCCATCAGGTGCACACACTCGGGTACCCAGTGTAGTGCTGGTAGAGGCCAGAGCGTTGTATGTACCCCAGTCATTGCTGTACTCTCATAAATAGTTGTTCAGTTATTTTAATACTGGCTATGAAGCGTGTAAGCTGTTAGTGCCGAGAAGTTTGTGTGTATAGCTTTTACATGTCAGATGTGCTTTGCAAATATTGAATAATTCATATCTACTACAAAAATATGAAGAAGCGTGTGAGTGAATTTACCTGAGACCAGTCTGATGCTTCACTTCACACAAATTAAAGTGAAAGTTTGAATCATTCACTGGATTCCTGAAATTAGCACTTTGATATTGATCTTCATCCTCCAAGATCTTTCAGACATTAATTAATCTTAGCACTACTCCTTGGAGGAAGATATGATGTTTCAGTTCTGTAAGTGGGGGAAATTACAAGATAGTGTTTGTTGGTAGTACTGGAACATTTTAATGGCTTCTTGTGGCAATGTCAAAGAGGTTGCAAGGCATCTGTGAACTTAACTTTGAGATTACCCTGGGTTTTGTAGTTGTAAAATATTTGAACATAAATCCTTTCATCTGTTATTTAGCAATACAACATGGATCTTTAATGAGGTAAGAAAAAAGTGCAGAATTCTGAATGATGAGTAGAGAAGAGCCTGAATTCTGTGATGGGATTTTAGAAGTTGTTTCATATGATGGAGACAGCTGGAAAGAAGAGTGTAACTTAAGGTCATTTCTAAATTTTGATCTAAGGCAGATTCCAACAGTAATTCAGTAGTATAAAAGGGCAATCAACATTTAGTCTGGTTTTTATACCAGCTAAATGTTTTACAATAGTATTAATGAGCCTGTGATGTTGGGTATCAAAGGTCGATTAAATGTCAGAGCTTTCTATGTGAAACTTCTGGTGTTTAACATATGCACACAGCTCAAGACACATGAACAACCAGAGTGAGGGAAAACAGAAGCAGCAAATGAGCATAAAAAGTTAAAACTGATTTTTGTGAAGTGAAATTCTTGTAACACAAGATGGTGCTTGGTGTGTTACCCCCCACCCCTACTGCCAAAGGCAAGTGGCTGGCAGATTATCCTTTCTTCAAAATCTGAGGACCTCTATTCGGAAGCACAGAGAAAGGCTGCTTTGCAACAGAAATGTGTAGTACCAAAATCCTGCAGTGAATGTAAGAATCATTATGCAACATCACTTATTTCCTATGGCATCAGATTATGCAATTTCTGAGCAGAAGAATGCAAAGCCCTGGAAGAACACAGTAGCATTTTAGCAGATCCAAAAATACCTTATGCAGGATAGAGGAAGCATTTATGTATGTAGTGCTGAAAATACGCAGTTATGTAAGCTGCTTATTTCACAAACTGCGCTTTGCAAAGCTAGCTAGCAGGTGAAGCAGGAATCAATCTCGCTTGCACTGAAATCGGCTGAAGAGGTCTCTCTGAATACAGGGGAGGGTGGATTGGGTCTTTGTCTGCCTTGTTGGCAAAGGTGATTTTTTTTTCTTTTGCTTTTCTTGGTTCTTGGTCCAAAAAAAAGAAGTGGATATAAATTTCTTTTTTCCAAATCAAGTACTTCTTCTCCACTGCCTCCGAAGTTGTGACCTTACGTTGGAGTTCCTAGTTAAATATTTGTGTAGTGTTTGTGGAGATAGAAATTCTGGGAACTCATTCCTATGCTGAGAGTCTGTGGAGATGCACAAATTTCATGTGGGAATAAGAATCAACACAGTTCCTTTAAGGTGAAGTGGTGCCTTGGGAATCTATTAGAATTTCTTTGGAGGACTCAAGAGCATGTCAGAAAAAGGGGAGATCTGGCTGGTACAATCTGTTGGGATTTTGGCAAGAATATTTACCAGAGACTTTTAAAGAAATTAAACAGCTATAAAATAACAGGGACACCCGTCTCGCAGACAAATGGTTGGTTAAATGGCATGAAATAAGAGTAGGAATAAATAGGCAGTAATGCTGAAACATTTTCCTCTAAAAGGAGTTGTCATACAGCTCCTGCTTAAGAGATTGATCTACTCACACTTTTTCAACCTTCTCTACCCTTATCCAGATCACAGATTATTTAGGAATGTTCTGACGTAAGAGTATTTAGGCTGTGAGACTACAGATGTTAAGGTGTTCAGGATAATAAACACATAAGCCAGTTGCAGCGAGTACTGGAAGGCTCTTGTGAACTTGGCTGATAAAATAGCAGTCAAATTTAGTGTTGAATAAATACAACATCTTGTCTAAACATCCTGTACGCAGAAATTAGGATCTGACCTAGTATTTACTGCTCAAGAATGAGATCTTAAGGTTGTAAGAGACCCTTGGAAGTTAGCTCAGCATCCTGAAGCATGCTTTGATGCTGGGTAGCGCTAGTGGAATAGTTAAGAAAGCAACAAAGAACAAAAATTACCGTTACGCTTTTTGTATGTTTGCGTGGTGTCTTCACGTTGGGGATTCTGTCTGGGGTCTTACTCCTCCAGCTCTAAGGGGGTACAGGAGAAATGTAAAGATGCAGAGAGGTGATTGAACGTATGGAGCAGCTTTCATACAGTGGGTAGGAAGGCAGAGTGGGAATTTTTAGACTTGAAAAAAGATGTTGGAGTAGAGCATGAGATAGCTCACAAAATCACAGCTGGCATTAAGAAGATAAATAGGGTTCAGGTGTCACTGAACAACCAGTTGTTTGAAGAGAGGAATTAGATGAGAGATGCGAAGTGAAGAATAGTTTGTGTTACCTTATTGAACATACAGTTACGCTACAAAACTTGTCGCATCATAGTGGTTGCCAAAGAGTTCTAGTTAAAAAAAAAAATCTTTGTTGCATTGGCACAAGAATAAGTGCTTTGTGGGCTATAGAATAGAAAAATACCAGTGTGCGCTGCTGATGGAGCAGGTCAGTGAGCTGCAGGTCATGGGGAGCAGGGTGGCACTGCACTGGCGAGGTTTCTCTGCTTGCACACCCTTTTCTTGGGTTTTGGAGGCAGGAAGCGGGACAGATGAACCAGTCGTTCCAGTGTGGTGTGGCTTCTTCTTGTGCTGTAGTCTAAGTGCCACTTATTTCTGCTCTGTCAGGCCTAGTTGGAATATATGAGGTGCAGAGCAAACCTCCAGCTGGCTCTAAGCACAGGGCTTGAATTCGGCCATTATTTCTTGGCTGGTACACCGTACTATTTTTGTCATTGTCAGAAAGGCTTCAGACCAGAAACATAAGCAGAATTCTCCTTCTCGTGGGGACAGTGACAAACAAAGGTATGTTACAACTGTAAAATCACTTCAGCCAAAAATTATGCATCCTTGTCTTAGGACGGACTGAATATATTGAATAAAGCCCAACTTAAATCAGCAGATGTGTGATTTCAGACTTGTGTTGTGGTAATAAGGACACAGCTACATACAACATAGTTACATTTCTGTGGTCTCGTGTTATGTTAAAGTATTCTGTTTACATTTTAGAATGATCAGGATAGTTGTGAACCACAAGCAATTTCTTCTGCATAGCTCAGGTGATGATTATGGTGTCTGCAAAAGGTAATCATCTTATGTTGAGGTGGCATCTGAATATTTACTGGAGAAAGAAGTTAAAAGTATATATCCCAGTTAGTGTTCTGCAGGAGATACAGAAATAGTGTAGTATTATTTGACAACCAGAAAGAGCAGGGTAAACCACAAAAGAGCCTCTACTACAACACTTCAGTGTTCCCAGATAAATCTACTTTTTTCTTGCAGAATAAGTTAGAGTATATGCATAAATTTGTTCAGAGCTGTTGCAGTGACAGCCAGAAAATCTCAAGTGGGTCAACTGTTTTATCAGAAACTTCAGGATATGTTAGTTTGCAATGTCTTCCTCTGAATAATGTGACTTAAAAAAAAAAGAACCAAAACAAACCCCCTGAAAACAAATAGGTTGCATTTTTATGTGTAACTCATTCTCTGTTAATCTGCTATTACAGTTGGTGTTCAAAACAACCAGGCACAATACCAGTCTATATTCCAAGTAATGTAAAACCGTCAAAATGCAGCTTAAGAGGAGTATCCGATCCACTCATACAGCATTTTCCTCACCAGGAGACCAGGAAAAGAAAAAGTTTGTTGGAATCCTGTGTAGTAAAACCATGTGACTTCAAAACCCAAAGGTCGGAAGTGACAGCCAAAACTCTGGTACTTGCCAGCTCAGCAATTCTCTGTGTTCTTTGGTGCTGAAGTTGTACAGTGTGGAAGGTCAAGAGGTGGGAGAGGCCTGTATATCAACCTGTTGTAAAAATTCCATGTAGAAATTGAAAGATAATTACAAAGGGCAGGAGAACTCAGCTGCAAGACGTGTTTAGCAAGATAACTCTACTTTATAAGGGTGATTGTTGTCGTTTTGTTTACGTTTCAAAGTGCTATCCCAAGCCAGGAGTTTTGCCCTAGCCTTGAGATGTAACACGTAAGTTGCAGTTGTGTATGTGTAATGTAGCCAGCAGGAGATCACAGTGAGTGTGATTAAAAAGCAAGGGAGCTCCAGAGTTTGGTTATAAGAGGTGATGTGGACAGGAATCTCTTCTGTCTTTGATATTTGCCATGTATCAGCCAGCTAGTTTCTGCCAGCTGCTCTTTTTCAGCCCTTAAACATAGGTCAGACAGTTGCTTTTTTTCCCTTGTATATTGGAAGGGCAAGGATAGGGGATATGCTTGGCTGGGTAATATAGGAAATAGTGCTTCAAGGAAACTAACTTAATATTACTAGACATTTGTGCTGTCAGGAAACTGAGCGGTGACCGCTTTGTACTTACGCAACCTCTGCAGCATACTAACATTGTGTTTGTGTGCTGGATCTGGAATTGTGATTTGCCACTCTATTTTTAGCACTGCTGTTTAAAGGAGAAACTTCCATTATCATCCATGCAAGGCGTTCGTTTAACTCTGCCACGTCTTCAAACCCAACCATTGCTTTGACACCGTCGGAAATATTGGGCTTGTATGGGCAGCTGCGTACTTTGGTTGCTCCGTGTGTGTGAGAACACTTACTAGACGGATGGTTCCAGGAGCAGATACAGTGTCAGGCAACATGAAATCGTGCCTTATGAGAACTGACTCACCTGCCCTGGTGCTGATTTGGGTAAACTGTCACTTTCCTGGTAGTTTGAAAGTGTAGTTTGGGCTGTCTGACGCATTGAGGTGCAGTCTCACTCCTCTCAGGAGAGGTGCACTTTGTGCTTCTTTTGTCTGAGCACGGTGGGATTTTGCCTGGAAAAACACGTTACCTGAAAATGGAATCATTTACAAAAAGTTGTACAAAATTACACTGAGCTTCACATTTCCGTACAGATGTAAAATAAATGTTAGCTGTAGAGTGCGTGAACTCGTCAAAATAGTTCAAATCAGAGGGTCTGCCTCAAAGTCTGCTTTTCCAGCAGCACTTCATGAAATCCGAGTATCTTAAATATTCACATAGTCCTCCTACACACCCAGAGCTTTCAGCTTTTGAAGACTGCTACAGCAGAAGAATTGCTAAGATAAAAACAGAACGCCGCTTGACTATGCTCTTCACTGTAAAAGTTAAGGAGGCACATACAGATTATAAACATCCCAAATGGCAAATGGTCTCTATATAATGAAACTTTAAACTTACGAGAAAATGTTTTTCTTTGAATTGAATGAAACTAGGATTTCTTTTATTGGGAACGGTTCACCATGAACAATCTCACCATATCTGTGGTAGTCTGACCAGAGGAATAGAGGAGGCATGACAATAAAGCTTGAAAAATCTTCTTCAGCCCTTGTTGGAAAAGATGGCAAGATTGAAGACAACCTAATTTGTCTGTGTTAAGTCAAATTTTGCTAAGGCAAGAGGTTGCACATTGCAGAATTTATTGTAATATAAAATAATTAAAAACATTTCTTTCACCAAAATGCCGACAGTGATCTATTGTGGCAGGAACTGCCTCCTACCCCACCCCCCATGTATCTGGACCACTTTGCTTGAGGATGGCTTGATATGAAGTTGTTCTGAAATAAATGGTGCTGTCTCATGCTCTCAAAACTATGAGTTCAGTACACCTCTGGAAAATCAGGCTGCTTATGTAATATCTAAATAAGGCTGTATCAGGCCAGTTTAAAAATTTTGTGACTTTTGCATGCCTCCTCTCTAAAGAATGGCATGTAAGGTGTCAGGGCCCTGTTCCTAAGGGCTTTTTCTTTTTTGAAACATCTAAGTCTTGGAGAAGGCAATTTGATCTGGTAAGACAGACCTGATATCCCTGAATGTGGGGGTTTGTTCTTGGCTGCGTTATTGTAGCCGTGGCTGAGCTGTGTTGTGGTAACCCCGCTGTGGGCAGGAGGGAGGTTGAACCTGGTAACTTCCAGAGGTTCTTGCAGCTGATGCTCATGTGATTCTGTGATCAGCCTATGATACAGCACAGAAAATGCATGCCACTTGCCTAAACTTCATCTTTTTATCAGGATGAAAAAACCTGAGATTCCCTGTGTACACTCACACTGTCTGCTGTAATGAGCCCTGATAGTGGTAGGAGCCTGCAGGTGTCTGTAGGGCAAATAATACAAGAAGAAAAATAAACTGAGGTTGGGGCAGTCTAGTAGCTATTAGCAGTGTAATGTGTGTATGTTGTGGTGCTTCAGCAGAAGAGAGGCTTAACTTCCAGGCAATGCTGAGAAATACATGAGGAGAGGAGGAGGTGTCACATATGATGCTGATAATCCATTTAGAAAAGAGGGAAATAGAAATATATATAGGAAAAGCTCTTCTTTCTCTGTTAAAGCTATACAATCAAGCGTTCTCAAATCGGAAAACTACGTATAAAGGTAAAAGCAAATCCTAGACTACATTAGTGTACTCTTGAGACTCACATAATGGCAAAACAATTTTATTTTCAAAGTCTGATTTAATCCTTAATGCACATCCCATTGTTTAAATTTGAGATACTGTTACCTCATATTCTTGTTTTGGCTCTTACTCTAATGTTTCTTGCAGGGGGAAATGAAGCTTTATTTACATTGCTTAATGTGCTGGGTTATGAAAAGCAGATTCCTCTGTAGGAACACTGCTCACGTGTTGCTTTTGTTTAAAGAATCACTTGTGTCTCAGACTTTTGTAAATGAGCAGGGGCAGTGTCCAGGAATGTTAAATTGTGGTTGTTTCGGTATTTTTCTGAAATTTTGTGCAGGTCTGAAATTTTTTGCTTTTCTTCTTTATATCAACAACAAAATCTGTGCTCATGTAACAACTGCTGTCGGTCGTCACTGTACCGTTTCCCACCCTGGGGATTCAGGTCATTGTAATGCTGGTCACAGGTAGGTCAGGGATAACCAACTTTTGAGCTTCACATACAAGTCGAATCCAGCTCCTTTAATGACATGGAATGTGCTGCAATTTTTGCCTTCTTTTTCTATTTTGTTTTCTTTTAAAGAAGGAAGTTCACAACCTAAATGACTTTCTTCTAATAAAGCTTTTATGCGTACCCTGTGTGATCAAACAGAAGGATGAGAACAGTAAAAACAGTTCCTTGGCTGTTTCCATTTGCTACTTAAGCGTTTGGAGAGGGACTGAAGCCCAGGGCTTGAGCTTTTCATACATCAGGCTGGAAGTCTTATCTCTCATTTCTGTCGTGACCTCATCTTAAGAAGGTATGGGGCTGAGCTGTTCCCTTCCCATTGGCTGCGTGTTGCCAGGCCACCTCTTTCTTCCTTTCAGTGGCTGTTTGCGGAGCCTGGGACTTTGCACCCAGTGTACCTGATCTTACATTTTAACAAAATGGTTTCTGCTAATGCTGGTTTTTTCCCCTCTTCTCAACTTCATATGGAATTTAAGATTGGACTTTGCTCTGTGTTAAGGGGCTGAACGCACTTCATTCCTTGTGGCACAAAGTTACAGGCTCGTTGTTTCAGAAGTGACTTTACCCCAGAAAAGAGCTTTGGCAGTGGGCAGCTACTGCAGCGTGACCCCGGGCTGTCAGTCTGGCTCTTGGGTTGTGGAAAACGGGTCTTTCAGTACAGTGCCTATTGAGAAATGGGGGGACTTTTCACAAGGGACACCAGCTCCAAATTCATATGCAACCTACCAGGAACTTCGTGCAGGGAGAAAGCAGAGAGCAGTGGGAGGAGAGGCTCTTCAGGCTTATGGAAGGAGGGAGATCAGAGAGGAGGGTGTGCTGTTCCCATGAAGCTCCCTATGTCTTAGTTGTTGAGGAGGGTGACGTGAACATGGTTAAAGAGTGTAACGTATCTTGCTACGTTGAACTAGAAAGGATTAAACTAAAGGACCAGGACGGTCATAACTAGGTGAGGCTCTGAGGGAGCAGCTACAAACCATCCCTTGGTGGGTTTAGGACACCTGTATCACTGTGCTTTATTTATCTAATGCCTCGTCTCAAGGGTTTGCAGAGGAATCTTGGGCTTGTCAGCAGTGCCAGACCTAGAAACAGTGACTGGACTCAAACCATACCCAAGCTGGGAAACACCTGGAGGTCAGTTTCAGTCTGACAATGCTATAGTCACCGTGAAGGAACAGCTCTTAGCTGCAAAGAGTCTTTCACAGTGTTAACCTTTAAGCTTTTGTTTAAAACTTGTGGTGTTTGTTTACTGGGCAATTCCTGCAGTAGGTTACCGAGAGTACTGTATGAGCGGAGTTTCTGTTGGAATAATTTATTTGCTTCTTTTAGGGCAGTAATTATTTACTAAGTATCAGCAGTTGTCTGGAAAGTCTAGTTAATTATCAGCTCGCCTCTGTGAAAGTGCACATAGTGAAAATACTTAAATAAAAATTTGAATGTTGTTCTTTTTCCTCTCGTTTCAGGTGCTGCATCCATGTTGTAGTAATTCTCTAAGTACCCACTCAGACCATCTCCTTGATGCACACTCACGGCATCATGGCCAGTACTCAGGAGCGCCTGAGCTTGTCTTCCTCTCCAAACTCGATCGGCAAAGCTTTCTGTGAAGATAAAGACTTTGGTAGGTTGCATGATGAACATGCACCTACTGGAAGCCACCCGTCCCCCGAGCTCATAGAGGATGTGCGTGAGAAGGGCTTGCTGCAGGCAGACCTCATCGAAAACATGAGCAGCCCGGTCACTGCAGCAGTGCTGACCAGCATCAGCGAGGACTCTAGGGACCAATTTGAGAACAGCGTGCTGCAGCTGCGAGAGCAGGATGAGTCGGAAACAGCCATTCCTCAGGGCAACAGGAACACTATGGATGGAGAGAGCAACAGTGGAGCGGATGATGTGAAAGTCCAGTTCAACAGATCAGGCAGTGGGAGTGGTGGGTTTCTCGAGGGACTTTTTGGTTGTCTGAGGCCCGTGTGGAATATCATAGGCAAGGCATACTCCACAGACTACAAACTGCAACAGCAGGGTAAGTAGAGAGGCAAACCTTTATTGCTTCTAGGGAAATACGTGAAGATGAGGAAAGCAACCTAGGGCTTTTTCCCAGCTCTCCATGGGATCATTTTACTCTTGTGAAGCCCAGTTATGGGTTTGCAAAGAAAAATCCTGCACTCTACAGCCAGCAGCTATTGTTTGTAGCAAAGGCAGCTCGCGATGGAGTCAAAACCAATTCCTTGTTCTGACCTGTGCCTTGGGCCGTTGTGACAAGGTCTGAATGTGAAATGAATATTTGTGTAAGTGAGGATCAGAAAGAATTGTGTTGAACACAGACATTATACCAACTGCTTAATTTATCCAGTGTTTTTATGCTAGAGGAAAAACACAGGCGTAGGTATTTCATTGTGCCAGATGAAAAACATTGACGTGGGCATTTGTCACTACTGTATGTGTGTGTGAAGGCTGTCTTCAGCTGACCACCAAATTGGAGTATTGCTTCTCTGTGGACATATTATTACATGAACATATCTTTGCATTGCATGTCTTTTTGTTCAAGAGTAATTTTACTCTTTAAAATGTCATTCAATACTTATTGTTCCAATAATACATCCTTTCATGTTTATACCTTTTTCATTTAGATGTTTAATTGTAAATGTATAAATGTGTAAGTGTGTGTGAGTATAACTATATAGATAAAATACGTAGTTTGGGAATAAGTAATGTGCCAGTCAGTCGTTTACATCTATCTTTAGGGGTTACTGAAAGCTAAAGAGCAGAGTATGCTCTGCCTTTGGTGTCCAATTTCTCCCCTAGCACAGCGGGAGGGAAGTGGCAGATGGGAAAAGAACAGTCTGTCGTTAGAATTAAGGAGCTGAAATGGTTGAGGCTTATCGAAAATGGGAACAGCCTGGCCACTGTACTGTACTGTGGGGTAGAAGTCTCCTGTATTGCTGTGATCATGATTCAGTATTAATCAAATGATTTTCTGGCATAGACAAATGATGTGTGGTCAGAAAATCCATCCAAGTGGTTCATCTCTAAACCCCAGAGTTGAGTTGGGGAACAGTTCCTAACAGAGGGAACAGAACTGTTAAATAACATGTTGGGTGAATCTGCCTTGAAATAAACACACTTCTTTCTAGAGTCAATCATTTCCAGTTCATCGCTCTGATCAGGGAGATCCTCCTCTGTGTTGCAGAATGGCAGATGCCTCCTTAGGAGCAGCCTCTTGCCTGTCAGACCTGAGTGCTCAGCAATACTTTACTTGATTTTGAAATCCTTTGACAAAGTTGGTTCTAAGATTTTTCTGTGTGTTGTGAACTCAGCCTGTCACACCTGGTCAAATCTGTAAATAAAAAAAAATGTCTGAAAATTCCTTGGGGAATTTACACTGTTGGGGTGCTCGCACAGTATGTGGAGTTGGATGTGGCGAGATTTGAAAGAGACTGTGTCTGGCTGGGGAACCTCCTTTGTGAAGGAAAACGAGCTTCAGAGCAGTAGGAAAGCATTTGTGGTGGAAACGTGGTGTCAGTATGTCTGTGCTACGCTGCTTTGTTCTGGATGCTGAAACTTTCCAAGGAAAGGAGGCAGAGGCAGCGTTACGTGGGCTGCTTCCAGCAGTTCTGTGCCTGTCCCGTGCAAGTGGGATCTCACCAGGTCAGACTTCTCTCGTCACCAAGAGCTGCTGGGCCGTCACGTGCTCATGTGTGCCTGTAAGCGCGGGTGGGTCGCTTCAGGAAAGCTACCTGGGAGGCAAAGAGATCATATTTCGTGTATAATTGGGACAGCAGATGCATCGGCGACCACAGTTTAATATGTGCTTTCATGGCCCACAAGGGACACTTTCCTTTGTATGAAAGTCACTAATAAAATAGATGGAAGTGCTAACTAATGAAAATGAGCAGCTGAGAGCGTTGTTGTTTGGAGAGCGTACACAGAGCTCCTCTCCGTATGCACGGAGGTATCTTGCTGTTCGCGGTGTCATGAGCACGTTCGAAGCTATAGATTCATGGATGCAGTTTGCTGTTGGCATTGGGCCCTTCCTAAAAGGGCAATTTTGAAATGGCTGCAGATGTGGTAAGGCTGAAGATTAATTGAGATCTGCTGTATAGGGCCTGTGTGGTTTAGCTGCATCTCCAATGTCTTCACTGTCATAAATGAGAGTGAAAAGAAGATTGTGGTTTTTATTTTTTTTTTAATTCTTTTTTTCTCCTCTGGAGCTTATCATTTGGACAAATCTCTGATGGTAGTAATAGCTTCTGTTAGCCAAGGAGAAATCTGTTTAAACTGCCTCTGTGCTAAAACTTGAGAATTTTGTCAGAATATTCATGTTTTGTTTGCCAGATGATCTCATTCTTGCTTCTTGCCACCAGAAAATCTTCTTTATGTGCATTTCATCAGCTACATACGAATCACCAGTTTAGTAACTGATCTAAGTAATTGCTTTTCTTTTTGCAGTCTTTTAGCAAGAGGATGCAAGGTTTGTATTTGTGCAAGTGTTTGCATTTTGAGAACACAGGCTGAGGAAATGTCTCTGGCCCTTATCGCAATAAAGAGAGTCTTGCGGTGGCCTTTCTTTCCTTTGGGAGCTTATTTACAGCTTTGGACTGGTGCCATAGATCTGTGCAGGTGATATTTTATTTTTTTTCCCTCCCCTTTTCATGAAACATCTACTCTGAGCCTGTTCCAGGAGGTATTGTGATTGCACTTACTAAAATATAGGTAGGTTTCATGTCCTTTGCAAATGTCTGATGCTTGAGTCCATGTTTTCTGCAAAGGCTTGGCAAATGGGGGAAAAGATAAGAACAATATTTGACATGATGCCACATTATCTTCTTGCTGAAATTCTCCTTGAGTTTCCTTCTCATCATGTGAGATGGCCGTCAAGAGGGGAGTACACTTCTGTGCCTCCCTTGAGGACCCACGCTGGGCAGAGCTTCCACCAGCTGGAAGTTGCTGCTGGTTGACTAAGAAGTGCCAGTTGCTGCTGTTCAATGCTCTGCCTGCTTGGCAAGTCGTCATTCCTACAGGGTTTGCTTTTATATTGTTCAGTGGTTGCCAGTTGATTATCTGAGGTTTAAGTATTTTGGGTTTGACCCATGAGGTCATTCCTAACTAGCTTTTTCCAGTTCTTCACCCTGATTTCTAAAGGCTGCTGGTGAGTGCTTTCAGGGAGATATATTTACTTCTTTAATTTCTGTCTAGTGATTATTTAACTTGGATTCTTGGGACTCCAGCACTTCATAGAAAAACTTGTTTGTGTTTTCTGCAGATTCATTAGACCTTCTAGCCATTTCCTTTGGATTCAGAATCTGTCTTCAGTAGCTGATTTCACCTTCCCTTTCACAAGTTACGTGCTTACCGTCATCATGTGCATTTTTGTGTAAACCTGGAGAGCAAGGTGCTTTACAAAGTGTGCTTGTGTTAGTGTTTTCTTTTGTAAACCAGAGATGCTTCTTGTCATCATGCCAGTGCTGGAGAGCAGCCAGTGCTGGCAAACGGTGGAAGTTTGCTTCAAATAGATTCAAGTGGACTCAATGGTTCAGACTGCTCCTGCATTTCTTCCCCATGGGAAACAGATTCCCATCATTCTACTCAAATGGTTCTTAATCACCTTAGAAACTCAAGCTCTTGCGTAATTCCTGCCGCTATTACACTTTATTTAGGGGAAGTATCCCACAGGCTTCTTCAGGCCCAGAAGAGTTTGGAATAAAAGCAGCTCCATCCTGGTAGAAGATCCCCTTGTCTCTTTTCCGCTGGAGCAGTGGGGAGTGCTGGGAGAGCTGTAGCAATCTCTGAGGTCTGGGCAATCTCAAAGCATATTTATCCAAGCAATGTTAATGGACATTTGACCAATGCTGGCAGTACATGAGTAGTGTGGCCAGATGTGGTTCCCAGCTACGCTGCTGATCGTCTGAGGTGTTACTCTTCTAGGCAGACACTTTTTCCTATCTGTGGTTAGTCATCATAGCCAAGTTCTTGCGACTGGTTTATGCAAGCCCGTTTCTGTTTCGGCCTGTTTCTGTTTCGGCCCGTCAGTTGAGATGACGGAGTTCTTGGCATCACCTCTTGCACGCAGTGTTTCTCATCGTAGCTGCTGTGTAGATGGGCCGTAGCTGGGACAGCTGTAACTCGCTGGTCGTTGCTTCAGGGCATTGTGGGCTGCTCAGGACGGGTCTGTGCAGGCAGTCGGGAGAACTTTGTAACCTGCTGTCCGGGTGATGTGCGTGGTCTCAACTTCCAGCTGTATTCACTTGGTGGTGTGCATTCCAGCCTTGCCTATGGCCCCCCTGCAGAACTGATGGGACTAACTTTGTAATTCTGACCCTTGTCAGTGTGTTCTCCTGGAGGGTGGACCCGGGGAGCGGTAGGAAGCACATAGACAGAGTAATGTAGATGTATTTTTTAATCCGTGGGTTTGGGTTGTAGTAGAAAAGACAGGGTTGTACCACTAGTGCTAACCAACCCTGGCTTTCAATTGGGCGAAGTTCAGTGCTTTTCTTCACCAGCATTGCTTTCTTTGGGAAACCTTTCAGTGCTTGATTTGCCAAACAAATTGCTGATGCTGGCTCTCTTGAAATGTGGTAACATGCTCCTGTAGAGTGAAAGGTGTGGGATTGGTGGGGGTGGGGGTGTTTTTTTTTTCTTGTTTTTTTTTTTTTTTCTTACTGTTCATTACATATGGTTTGGCTCTTTGTTCTTGAAATTCTCAAAGATGTAGGGTGTTTCACTGACTGTTGCTACACTGCAGTCTCTTCCGTGAATCATGCCCTTGATGATCAGGGTGCAAGTGGGATGTGGGGAAGGATATATCTTACAAATAAACACGAGAGGACTTTGCAGAAGGAAGTGCATGAACTTTTCCTTACTTCCTTTACAGTCTCTTTAAGGTCTTCCTTTACAGCCTTTGCTACTGTGGAGGTTAATAGGTAACAGTAAAAGCAAATTAGGGCTCCTAGGTGATAGCAGTGTAGTTACCCATTACTGCTCACAAACTTTGGGTGCTTCAGGGAATTAAATGACAATGTTGCGTGCCTTGTGCTGGAAAGGCAGTCTTCTCACATGTAAATGAACTGTCTATTTCAGTACAATGGAATAGTTTTGATGTTGCCCATGTAAAATATACTGTCATCAACAAACATAAAAATAACTGTATTTGTCACCCTCTTTCAGAAGCAGTGCATTTGTGAGATACAAATACAGATCTTCTGAATTCATTTATGAATTCCCATGTTTTCTTCGATTTCTCTTTATTTAAAGAACTGTCTTTCAATGCGTAAGTACCTAAAGGATTAAATACCAGTTCTAAGAATTGTGACAAAAAAATCGCTCAACTTGTTTGGTGAAGAGGAACATTTATTATTTTACAATACTGACCACTATCCTGTGGTCAAGATGGTAGTCGCAGCGTGTTTCGTGCATCGGTTTCTGTTGGGTTCTTACATGGGCAGGTGTTGCTTGCCTCAGTACCAAAGCACGCGTTTGCTGTTAGGGAATATCGCTTTCACAATGTCACGGCATTCTTGAAAATTGAGGATACGGATCATCTCCAGCAAATCCACGGTTACTGATGTTGTTTAGTTTTAAAACATTTCAGTCGAGAGCTGCCTGCATTGTCTCAGTATTTTTTTTCAATGTAAGGCTGCAAGTGGATACATGGATATGAAACATAGGCTTGTGTGTGTGAAGAAACATGTGCCAAGGATTGAACTTTGCCTTGCCGAGTCAAAGGAAATTCTTGCTGTAGATTAACAGTATCTTTTTTTCTAGTTCAGTGAGCAGA
Organism: Trogon surrucura; assembly: GCA_020746105.1. Taxonomy (NCBI): domain Eukaryota; kingdom Metazoa; phylum Chordata; class Aves; order Trogoniformes; family Trogonidae; genus Trogon; species Trogon surrucura. The sequence continues at coordinate 19,580,438 of CM036625.1, read as the reverse complement.
ACAAGTGCAGGGGTCTGGCTGTGGATGGGAGCTGGCTTTCCTTGGCCACAGGCATTTGGAGGAGAGCAGGCATTCGGCAGGAGACATCCAGCTGCTGTCAGACTGTCCCAGAATGGTTTGAGGGAAAGATTTGAGTCAGGATCAGTCCAGAGACAGTTTGGGTATAAAATTGCTCTTTAGTGGTGGTAGAATCTAAAGTGGATGCTTTTGCATAATCCCAATTGCAGCCCTGGGAACACCCCACTGGCTGCAAGACTGGATGAAACAAGGAGACACGTTATTGTAGTGGAATACGGATCTGTACAGGTGCGACTTTATTTCAGACATCAGTGGGTTACTTGTTGGTTTTGCTGCTAAATAATTTATTCTCTAAATTCACAGATTTATTGAGTTACAGTAAATAAATGATTACCTGCCTTTTATCTTGCTGTTTGTGGGATGTTAAGGTAATTTCAAGGTGACTCACAGACAACAAGGCTTTCTGTTCTGATGGGTACAACTGTCTTGAAACGGTTTATATGTTGCTACTGGAACACTCTGCCAGTATCCCTGCAAGATGCATGTGGGTACCCAAGAGGAGGAATTCCTTAAGTTTTTTTTTTTTGCCTGTTTGACACCGATATACAAAAAGTTGGTGTGTGAAAGACCCGTTTCTGTTACTGGTGGTGCTTTGTGTTGGGTAACTTGGTGGTTGCTGGTCTGTGTTTTACAACCTGCCGACTCTGACTCTCTTTTTTTTTTTTTTTTTTTTTGGTCAATTGTCAGTCTCACCTATGCTTTTCAATGGAGTCATCTACTTTATGAGACATACTATCATCATTCAGTTTTGGAGTAATGGAACTCTTCTCTAAATTACCAAGCCAGTATCCCTTGTATGTTGAATTGCTGCCTGTGAAGCAGCTGCAAAGTCGAAGCAGTTCACCTGAGTGATTAGCAGTGATGGTGAGCTGTGTTGAAAAAGCAGCTGGGAGGATGGAAAGAAACATGCAGGAGGTGACTGTGATGGAGGGGAGAAGCTGGACAAAAGGGATGCTGGGGCTGAGTGTGCATGGCCTGTGCCTCAGCTGCTCCTGTACTGGGACAAGATCCCATCTACTATGCCCAAAAGAGTCTGCCCTGAGATTTAGCAAGGGACATGGCAGGTGCTGTCCTGGAATGATCTTACAGCAGAACATTTTTGTGGTCTTGATCTTTTATGTTATTATCCCCTTTGTTTGCCCGTGCCTAGATACGTGGGAGGTCCCATTCGAGGAGATCTCGGAGCTGCAGTGGCTGGGCAGCGGAGCGCAGGGAGCCGTCTTCCTCGGCAAATTCCGGGCAGAGGAGGTGGCCATCAAGAAAGTGAGAGATCAGAACGAAACAGACATCAAGCACTTGCGGAAACTCAAACATCCTAACATTATTGCGTTCAAGTAGGTTGTGAAATTTGTTAGAAACATACCTTTATCCGGGGAAGATCATTCGCTTCTGTGCCCTGGCCAAGTTTTTAAAATCCACAAACCAAAGGTGTCTGTAGGACAAGATGGGTGGTCATCCTTCCTCTCAAATTGTCACACATTCTTGCAAAAACAAAGCTGTGGACGCCGTTCTCACCCAATGCTGCACTTTGCTTGCAGGCTCCCCAAATGCCTGCTGTGAACCCTGCAAATCAGCAGGTGTGGAAGCTGAAGGAAATACACCCCTGTCACAAGTGAGGTTGCTCCTCATGTGCAAAGTATGCAGGAAACATTCCCCTTCCTGGCCAGGAAGGAGGGCTGTTATCAGAGCCTTGCCCTGGCCGAGTAAATAGGTTACCCTCCTGCCCCCCTGACTGCAACCTTTGAGTGTCTGAAACTTTACCTCTGCTGATCCTCACTAGCTGTGTGTTTGCTTTGGCAGGGGAGTTTGCACTCAGGCCCCGTGCTACTGCATTATCATGGAGTACTGTGCCCACGGACAGCTCTACGAAGTCCTGCGAGCAGGGCGGAAAGTCACCCCTCGGCTGCTCGTGGATTGGTCCACGGGGATTGCAAGTGGGATGAATTATCTGCACCTTCACAAAATCATCCACCGAGACCTCAAGTCACCAAAGTGAGTCTTTAGCTACTTAAACATCCCCTAGTTCTGATTGGTTTTTGTTTTTTTTTTTTTTTTCCCTTGAGGAATAGTTTAAAGTTAGCTCAAAAGCCCCATTATTTGTTTCCGTGTTGACTCAAAAGTAATGAGTAAAGGTAAGGAAACTCTTTGGCACTCCCTTCCTGTGCTGCAATTTGACAAGACTGAAAATTCTACCAGTGTCCTACATGAATAATAACAATCAGGAAATATTTCTAATAATTTGATGGTGTCTGGCCCTTTTTGAAAGTGGAATGCTCTGTTGCCTTCTGCTTTTTAATTTTTCCTTCCTATTTATTCTTTTGTTGTTTCCCTGCATTGTTATTTCAATGCATCTTTCTAATTTCTCTGTTGCATTCTAACTAAAACTATCTGGCTGCGTATATTCTTATTCCCTAGATATTTATCACTTCTTCAGCCTGTGACTTGACCCAGTGCATTAAGATAGTACTTAGATATGGTTTACAGCACAGTTTAAGGTAGAGCTTTACTAAAACTTTGCAACATCCCCAGATATAGTGAATCTTCAGTGACTTGTTAATTTTCAATTTTATCAAGATTGATTTTTGACTTGCAGCATTTAGAAATGTGTTTGAGGCGCAAAACAACTACCCCAAAGAAAGTGAGTGCTTTCGCTGGTGAAAATGCATAATCTTTTTTCACTGCAGTTGTGGACAGCGTGGCTTTGTCAACTGTGTTCGTTAAAAAGCGATTTATTTCCAGTGGTGGCTGTTCTACAAAAGAAATTGCAAAGTGCTGATCTCTGTATTTATTTTTTTTTTTCCTTCTCTTCAGTGTTTTAGTTACACACACAGATGCAGTAAAAATTTCAGATTTTGGTACATCTAAAGAGCTCAGTGATAAAAGTACCAAAATGTCTTTTGCGGGAACTGTGGCTTGGATGGCCCCAGAGGTGATACGCAATGAGCCTGTCTCTGAAAAGGTGGATATCTGGTGAGTAGTAGTAATGTTTAAGTATCTTCATCTTCTGTTTAGCCGCTTGGTTTCCCAGCACTTACATATTCAGTACTTCTTTCTTATCCTAGGCCTGGGGATAGTTTGTTTTGTGTTGGACTATTCTTTTCTCTGTTTGCCTAGTGTGCTGAACTTTCACAGAATCACAGAATGTTAGAGGTTGGAAGGGACCTTGAAGATCATCTAGTCCAACCCCCCTGCCGGAGCAGGATCACCTACAGTAGAGCGCACAGGAACGCGTCCAGGCGGGTTTTGAATGTCTCAAGAGATGGAGATTCCACAACCTCCCTGGGCAGCCTGTTCCAGTGCTCAGTCACCCTCACAGTAAAAAAGTTTTTCCTCATATTTTTATGGAACCTCCTGTGTTCCAGCTTCCACCCATTGCCCCTTGTCTTGTCAGTGGACGCCGCTGAAAAGAGCCTGGCTCCGTCCTCCTGACATTCCCCCTTGACATATTTATAAACATTAATGAGGTCACCCCTCAGCCTCCTCTTCTCCAAGCTAAGGAGACCCAGCTCCTTCAGCCTTTCCTCACAAGGGAGATGTTCCACTCCCTTCACCATCTTTGTGGCTCTGCGCTGGACTCTCTCAAGCAGCTCCCTGTCCTTCTTGAACTGAGGGGCCCAGAACTGGACACAATATTCTAGATGTGGCCTCACCAGGGCAGAGCAGAGGGGCAGGAGGACCTCTCTTGACCTACTTGCTACTCCCCTTCTAACACACGCCAGGATGCCATTGGCCTTCTTGGCCACGAGGGCACAGTGCTGGCTCATGGTCATCCTGCTGTCCACTAGAACCCCCAGGTCCCTTTCCCCTGCGCTGCTCTCCAGCAGGGCAGTCCCCAACCTATGCTGGCACATGGGGTTATTTTTTCCCAAGTGCAAAACTCTACACTTGCCCTTATTAAACTTCATAAGATTTCTCCCCGCCCAGCCCTCCAGCCTGTCTAGGTCTCTCTGAATGGCTGCACAGCCTTCTGGTGTGTCAACCACTCCTCCCAATTTCGTATCATCAGCAAACTTGCTGACAACATTCTCTAATCCCTCATCCAGATCATTGATGAATATATTAAACAGCACCGGCCCAAGCACTGACCCCTGAGGGACCCCACTAGACACAGGCATCCAGCCAGACTCAGCCCCATTGACCACAACCCTCTGGCTTCTTCGCTTCAACCAGTTCTCGACCCACCTCACTACTTGGTCATCCAGACCACACTTCCTCAGTTTACCTATGAGGATGCTGTGGGAGACGGTGTCAAAGGCCTTGCTGATGTCCAGGTGCATGGCCACCATCCATCCACCTGGTTATGTCTTCAACTTTGTTACTGAACCATGGGCTGTAATGGAAAGAGAAATTATATTCATGTGTAAAAGCTGTGTGTTGAGATCTGAAGGTGACTGTTGAGACTCAGTTGCAGGCTGGCTGTGTCTTGCACTAAGCAAATGCAACAGTTCTTCCCTGTGCCGTTACGGCAGAGCTTTCTTCCATTCCTGGTGCTCAGGGTCCCCTCAGCAACTTCTGCAGCCAGGCTGCTCTTCCCTTGCTTTCTACCTTCCTCAGGGCCATGCATGAGCTGTGGGGAGGCCTCTACTTTCCTGGCTTGAAGGGTCCGACCACCTTTTGCTTTTTGCCTACTGGGCTTGGCTGTTACATGTACGGTCACACAGTTATAGTGCAGTGAATCTAACCCCGAATCCAAGAGGGAGGAAACCAGGATACACTGTAAGAGTTTTGAATACCTGTTTCCTTCCCAAGTGAAGTGTATCTTGTGTCAAAATGAACACAAGGAAAGGTTCAGATCTCCGTGCTATTAAATATGCTTGAGAGAGGACTCAGTCTTGGAGCTCCTTTGGGATGCCTCTCCACAAGTTTCAGGGTCGTCAAGGGAACACATCTCCATTTCTGCCTTGTTATTTCTGCATATGAAATGGCAATAGCCAGGACAAATGCCCTTCTCCGTGCTTGACAGCCAGGATGAATTTTCCTTCTTGTGTTTTTTCAGCTTCAAATGCTATCACCTCCTCTAAGCACCATGAAGCTGCAGGTCAAAGCCACGGGTGGTTTGGCATGAGTGGAGTCAGACATCAGCCTGCTGCTGGTGTTTTAGCTCAGAGCTGGGTCGTGGTTTTAAGTCAAGATTTCCTGCAGGGAAAGAGAAGGTCTTGTAGTTTGCAGTATACAGCTCTTGTGCCTGCAGTGCTTTACGTGTTCATTTTGTGTGGATGTAGCGGGCCGTAGCTCAGATGAATCTTCTAGGGAGAAACTCTTGGTTTGTTCTAGGAAGAACGTGCACTCGCCATTTGTCTTCCAAGTTCCCTCCTTTGAATCATAGGTTCATGAGGAGAGATGGTGCTGGATTTCCACCCTCAGCTTTCTGTCTTTCAGAGTGGCTTATGTTCAGCAATATTGTGTGGAGTATCATGTCCAATGAAAAGCAGCTGCTAACTGCCCTGAGTGAGGACTGTGGGCTTTCCTTTACTCCTTTGCTCTGTGACTTAAGAGATGTTGCACTTTGGTGCAAATCTAGAGGTGCCTTTGATACAAGTTCCTCTTGCTTTTGCTGCAGTGGTGGTTGTGCAAACTCCTCTTTAACACCCATTCCTGCCCCAAGATGAGTAAAAACGATGTTCATGATTGCTGACAACAAATGAGAACAGTTCCTAAGCTGCTTATATGCCTGCTCTCTCATCTTTAACAGCACACTAAAAAAATAAAATCTATAATCTTACTGGGAGTCTTGAAAATCCTTTTTTAGTTCTTAATCATAACAAAGCTGAAACCATATGGGGTTTCCTAGTAGTCTGTCCAGCCACCTGGATCCCTACTTTCCTGCAGCCCATGGAAGAAAAAAAATGAAGGGAAGTGTTCAATTTCTGCTGGTTTTGTGCTTTGTTCCTCCCCCCCCCAGGCCCCCATGTGATTTGAAGCCACTGGGCTTTGGAAGTTTTTCACATGAGTTCTGTTTCCTGACTGATGGTTGTTCAAAAACCCCAGGCAGTTTATCCCTTTGATGTTCTTCTGTACTTAATAAAAGCAACTTGATATTAATAAAGCCAGAAACACCCTTCTCACTTTTCACCTGATTTGACTTGCCAGAAGGTTTGGCAGGGTCGGTGTCCCACAGATGGAAGGGGCACGTGAGTAAGTTGATACGTCTGGGTCTGTAATTGAGATGGTTGTACCTCACCTCGTATCGCAGCCTGGCTGTTAATCTGCAGTAAGAGTGGTGCTTGTTCTCAGCAGCTTTTTTTTTTTCTTTTTTTTTAACCTATGCATTGACTGGTTCGATATCTCTTTACTGTTTTATTGGGTGAAGATGGTAAATAAATGTTTGCTGTTATAAATTAAGGTTTTAGTCCTTGCTGACCATTTCACCAAGAAAAAAGAAGCAATGTGAGTTTTCTTACCTACATCTTTCAGTTCTTGTAATACAATGTTCTTTTCCAAGCAGGGTTCTCTTAATTAATTTTTTCTTCCTTTAGCCTTCCTCCCTTCAGCACCAAAGAAATATCAGATGTGCTTTTGATACTGACATTTATGCATGCTTCATTTGTTTCTTAATTCCTTTGTTTCAGTAGTTGTGCTGAGTCTCAAACTCATGAAACTTTTACCTAGGAGTATACATAACAGCAGAGGGAGCTTTTGACTAGGGAAAAAAAGAACTTAAAATGTGGAAGAAAAACCACAAAACCTTTGTTGTGTTATCTCTGTAAGACACTTATCAGTTTGGTCTGTTCAGCAGTAGACAATCTGTTCTTACCAATAAGAACAGTCAGAAGTCTATCTCAGAAAAGCTAACTTTCCTTTTCATTTTAGAGGATTAAGATATAATGTGCTTTTGGGATTTTTTTTTTCAGGGTTTTTTAAAATCTCACAAAGAAATAGGAAATGGTTGGTGAAAAACAGTGTGGTTTCGTGTTCAGGCCAGTGCTGGGGCAGAGGAAGAAGAGTTACTGGGTGTGTGAAATAGCCATTCTTGGCTAGAAGTATATAAACACTGTTGCACCTACTTGCAATTTCAGATCAGACATATCTATTTCACTGTTTTGCCAAACAAACTGTTATTTTCAAGCTCCAGATGTTTCTGTTAAATCGAATTCTCACAGAAGCTTTTGTCCTGGTTTATTTCTTCATCAGGTCATTTGGGGTAGTTTTGTGGGAGCTGCTTACAGGAGAGATTCCCTACAAGGACGTGGACTCTTCAGCCATCATTTGGGGAGTGGGCAGTAACAGCCTACACCTTCCTGTCCCTTCCACCTGCCCAGATGGCTTCAAAATCCTCATGAAGCAGACCTGGTAAGAGCCTGAACTCCTAGGACTGGCTTCCAACTCTTGCCAGTCTCCTAGTAAAACCCACAAAACCAGAATCGAGGTGGGATTGGGTTGAATAAACCCAGAGCTGCAGGGCTCTTAAATCCTCTCACAATTGTCATGAGAGCAGTAAGTTTTAACATTTTGTGTTCTGCTTCCTTATGGCAGCAGGCCAGGCCTCAGAAGGACATTTGAAGCTTAGAGGAAATACAAAGAAACCTGTCTGGTTTGCTGGGTGGACAGGACAGGGGAGGAAGCGAGCAGACACTGTTGAGATGGGCTGGGCAGGGGAAAGGAGTGGAACGGGAGAGAAGTGGGGGAGTAGAGCTCGATGAGAGCCCCAGCAGAGTGACAGTTACCCACGAGCTGCTTGTCCAGGGTGAATCAGGAGCAGAGAGCTGAAGATCATCTCCAGTAGCCTTCACAGTAGGTGATAAAAGGTGGCCCTCTGAGAAGAGAAAAAGAACTGGAAAGAAGATAGGAGTAATGGTTCTTGAGGCTGGCTCCAGAGTGAATGGAAATGATTTTTCACTCTGAAACCCCCTTGTAAGTGACTGGCTTTTGAACTGGATAAATTGAAATTTTCTGTATGAAACCAAAATTTTGCAAATATAGATTTAGAAAATGCTTTCATTATTTTCCACGTGCCAGATTAGAGTTGTGTTACTGCATTAATACTTTGCAACTGCTTCGTGATACAAAACATAAGTAGTCTTTCGGTATTTTCCCTCTCAATGATTTTTTTTCCAGCCATGCTCTCAGTGGCACAAAGGGAAAACCTGGCCAGAGCATCTACGGATCTTTTCAAGTGGGTGTTTTCCTCCCTGGCCCTGAGCTGCAGCAGCTCGGGCTGTTGCAGGATCTGTGCTCAGTGTGTTCTGCCTGGCTGTGCTTCCAGGCATGGCTGCAAGAGGCAGGGACCGGTTTGTGCGGCTCTGAACACTACCTACACGTGTACCCCATCTAGCGGAAGTAGGTTGGTTGTGATGGAGTAGTGGCTGAAGAAGCTGTTTCTTGTCCCGAGCACTGAATCTGTGCAGGAAGTCTGGTGGCTTCAGTCCTGAAGCTTGAGCGTTGGTCTCTCTCTTTTTCTTTTTTTTTTTTTTTCTCAAAGGTACAAGTGATTTTGGATTCGAATGGGGTTTTAGAGATGTTCAGTTCATTACAATACTGTGTAGGCTTAGGCATGTACTATGTGGCCACATAGATACATTTGGTGTTTATAGATATCCTGTTTTGTTGAATGTAAAATATAATTTCTCGTAGATTGAGTATTCCCATTATAAAATTTGGAAAGTAAAGGGATAATGAATCGAAATCTGTTTCTTTTTGACAGACCAAGTTAGGAACAGTTTCAGTTCATGTCCTGTCTTTCAATTTGTAATCACATTTTTGTATTTTAAATGGTTTTTATCTATTTGTTTCCTTAGAATAGATCACCATGAACCAAAACTTGAATACAAAACAACTCTGGTACAATAAACTTGTATTCTGCAAAAGAGAAAACCAGAAGAGCTTCTTTTCTCTAATTTGTCAGCTACATGATTTAGACAGTATAAACCTGTTCAGAAGGATAGGAAAAGCTAACAACGTTAACCTCATCCCATGCTTGGGTATTTGTCTGTTGTGCTGCAGGCAGAGCAAGCCTCGGAATCGTCCGTCCTTCAGGCAGACACTGATGCACCTGGATATCGCATCTGCTGATGTTCTGGCTACTCCTCAGGAAACCTATTTCAAATCACAGGTAACTGGAGAATGGCTGTAGCCCTTGAGTACTAGAGGTAGCTCCAAGGGTCTGATTTTGGAGGCTGCATTAAGTACAGCATAAGTCTGTATCTGTGATTTCAGTCTGATTCCTGAGTAGAAGCAAAGTGGTGGGTATTTTTAAATCTTTTACCCAAGCTTTCACAAGCTGAGACATCTGCTTGTGGTTTTAGCGAGAAACTCAATATTATCTCATTCACTTCTCCCCGAGACTGCTGACTTCAGACATTCTGCTCCCAGCTGTTCTCCCAGTACTGTTGTACAGGAGACCACAAGACTGCTGAGATCAGAGCTATTGCATTTATAGTGAAGAGGAGCAGCAGTGGACAAAGCTGTTACCGGGCAGTGAAGGGCCCCTGGGAATTTCAAGGAAGATCTAAAAGTGTGTTCTTAAAGATTCCTCTGAGGCCTACCCAGCTATTGTCTGCTCCCAGGGAGGGAATGAGAACGAAACCTTGGCTCCAGTGCAGGGGATCTGTGCAGTGTTGGAGTGTGTATGAGGGAGTGGGTGCTCTTATTACAGCTGCAAGAACCAGGGCCTCAAGGCCCAAGTAGACTTAGAATCACCCTAGTGACAGTCATCATTGTCATGAATATAGGTTTCCATAAGTCTTCCTGTTTACTTTAAATGCCAAAAGGGAGGAAAATGTCGTCTTAGGATGAAAAGAGCTTTAGGAATTTTTTAAAATATTTTTTAGAAAATGCAGATATATTTTAAATTTTCTAATCTGAGCACAAAATTGGAAATGCTGTTTGAAAATGCTGAAGCTATAAACATACTTCAATGTTGTTACCCAGAATAATTCAGCTAGCAGAAATAACGTTTTCAACCTAACCTGTAATTTTCTGCAGGCACAAAGAATGCTGCCCAAGAGCTTTTCCTTGGTGCAACCAGAGATCCCAATCCTTTGTAAATACTTTGTAAATTGTTTCCCTAGGCTGAATGGAGAGAAGAAGTGAAGAAACATTTTGAGAAAATTAAAAGTGAAGGAACTTGTATTCACCGGCTAGATGAAGAATTGATCCGCCGTCGAAGAGAAGAGCTGAGGTCTGTTGACAGTCTTGTGTTTACTGTTCGCTTTTCCCGTCTAGCCTTCTCTTTTTCAGCTAAATGAGTGCAGCTCCCTCACCTCTTCACAAGGCATGTACTCCCCTGACTGTTTCCACGCTCCTAGGCCTTGTGCGTTGCTTGGCTGAGGGAAAGCTGTAGAGAGAGGAACAGTGGAAACTGTCGCAGCTCTTGGGCAGTCTGAACAGTTTGCTTCAGGCAAGAGGGGCAAAAGGCTTACATGTTTACCAGGGAATATTTCTGCCTGAGTTTTGTTGTTTGTGATAACAGCCCTGAAGATGGTACATCCATCTCAGTGGAAAATGTGTCTCGTAGTTTGCTGTGAGCTTTCTCTGCCCTCACACTTTCCAGAGAAGTGAACGCAGTCCCAGCCCACTGGGAGGGGACACACCATCAGCACACTGGAACTCATTTTCAACATAGACCAACTTAGAAATGAAAGCAGAGTGTTCTTAAATAAAGCATTATGTTCTGTGATACAAATTTGCAGATATAGTAGCAAGTAGCAGTTTGATGTCACTCTTGAGAAACCGGTTTGATGTAGTTGTTGATCAGTGTTCCCTAGCCCTGGAGAGCTTTGATGGTCACATCTTTCAGCTGCGGTTCGGGATGTTCTCTGCAACTGTTCTGTAGCTGTAGGGGCATATTCCTTTTTATGAAATACAAACAGATTACTTCTTCCCCTCTTTTGTTAGAAGCTGACGTAGTCCCTTTGCTGTGCAAACAGGATGGTCAGGGCTTGGCCAAAGGGCTCGTGGATGCACTAGTGAGAAGCATCGCCACTCTTTCACAGAATCACAGAGGAGTGTTAAACACTTTCTAAATCCTATCCTTGCTGTGTCAAGCTCTTCATAGTCCGTGTCTGGGGATCACTGCAATACAGCTGGCAAATTTGACTTCTAAAAGGCCTCTTCCTGTGCTTTTCCTTTTTCTCCTCTCTTGGTCTGTGGGCATCAAATTGTGGAATAATGACTTTTCTGTTTTTCAGGCATGCTTTGGATATCCGTGAACACTATGAGAGGAAGTTGGAGCGAGCCAACAACTTATACATGGAGCTCAGTGCTATTATGCTGCAGCTGGAGGTCCGTGAGAAGGAGCTCATAAAGTACGTATCTCTGGGCATCATGGCATGTCATGCATGTGGCAATGTGCATACAGGAGATAAAAAAAACAGTATGCCATTTAGAAACAGCTTAGTGGTGCTTGGAGATTTAGTGTCGCCTGACAAACTTCTGGGGTGAAAAAAGAGATGGCAAGCAGAAAGAGGCCCTTAAGAGTAGATTACTGCAGACTGCTTAGTGGACATACCTTTACTCAGTGTTTATTGACTGGGGGAAAGGCACCTTTCCCAGTTGGTGTGGGCATCATTTGGCCCCTTTGTAAAGAGAAAAGCAGTGCTGTTTCTAGAATGTGCACCAGGGCCCTGTTACAACTGCCTGGTCTCTGCAGAGAGAGTTTAGAAAATGTCTATGTCCTTTCCCAGAAGAGTGTGTTGTGTTGCACCCAGCCATAGCTGAGGAACAGGCGTGCTATGTGCTCACAGTGGAGCTGTGTTTCTGTCCAGCAGGAGCTGCAGTTGGATAAAGAGACAGCTGGTCTAGGTTGTGGGTTTTTTTTTTAATTCTCCAATGTTTCAGGAGGGAACAAGCGGTGGAAAAGAAGTACCCTGGGACTTACAAACGCCACCCAGTCAGACCAATAATCCACCCCAACACAGTGGAGAAGCTAATGAAGAGGAAAGGGGTGTCACATAAACCAGGCAGCCAAACTAAACGGTAAGAAATAAGAGCTGAGTTGTGTGCCAGGAATGAGCAGTAGATCCCCATTGAGATGAGAAGGCAGCTTACTTCCCTTTGAGGTTGATGAGAATGCAGGACAAGCCAAAAGCGTCCCCACACTTGGGCCTGGTCTGATCCTTAGAATCCCAATTGTTTAATTATCTGAAGGTAAAAGGGATGAATCCTGCAGTCCCTTCTACCCGGGCAGCTCTTTGGGACTGTTTGGTCCATATGATTTTTTGCATGGATGATGGTGCTTTGACAGGAGGTTTGTGATGTGTGTCTTGAATTCCTAACTATCCGAGCAAGGAGCAGTTAGATTATCCTTGACTTTAGTGGTAATAAGCAAAATGAAGGATTGTAGAAGTCAGACAGTCCTCAGGGAGGATGAATTCGTTGTTGAGGAACTAAACTGGGATTTGAGATTTAGGAATTCGTGCTGTCCTTTCAGCTATTTCTCTTCTGCATGATTTTCAGAAAGTGAGATTTTAATTTTTTTTTCAGAGGAGCTGTCTATTTTATGCTTCTCTTTTCTGAGATTTCCAGGAGTTGGAGAGTCCTGATTAAGAGTGAATAATTGCTTCTGAATTAATATCCACATGTACTTCTGAAATGAGCAGGCTGATAACCATCAGCAGGTTGGGGCCCTATTGTACTGAGCATTGTACCTGCACAGAGTAAGAGCTATGTCCTACACCAGGGTCTTAGGAGGGAGCTATTTTGAGAGCAGAACATCAAAATAAGAGCAATAAAAAGGAGAGTATGTGGCAGATATTGGAAAAAGCAGCAAGAGAGGAGTGTAGAGCATGATGGACTCAACAGAAAGGACCTTGAGTGAAGAGGATCAGAGGAAACTAAATGCAAAAGTCAAACAGCTGAAGGGGAGGGGAGCCTGTGGGTCTTAGAAGGTGAAGTGTGCTTATGGCTACAGCTGCCTCTTCATCCTGGCTCTGAGCTGATGTAATTTCTTAGTTTGTGGATTAATGTGTAACTTCTGCTGACTGTTTCTCAGGCCAGATCTACTGAAGTCAGAAGGCATACCCAGCACAGAAGCAGCATCCAATGGCTCACCAGTCTCAGGAAGTCCCAAAATGTCAACACTGAGTGGCAAAAGCCGCTACCGCAGTAAGCCACGTCACCGCCGAGGGAACAGCAAAGGCAGCTACAATGATTTTGCAGGGATCTTGAAAAACCAGCCAGTGCAAGACGATGCACCCCCACCTCCACCTCATAATCATTCTCATCACCCCGGTCTACCGCAGCAACCTGGCCACAGCCATCCCCATGGCCATCACTCACGGCTTCATGCCCACGGACAAGATATTGCCAACTGTGCAAACAACTTGAGGTACTTTGGCCCTGCAGCAGCGCTGCGGAGCCCTCTCAGTAACCACGCGCAAAGGCGGATGTCGGGTTCCAGCCCCGATCTCATCTCCACTGCCATGGAAGCAGATTGCCGCAGGAATCTGGAGAGCAAAGAAAGCAAAGCTGATCATTGGGAGTGTTGCAAAACAGATCCCTATAATTCCTGTCTTCAGTGCAGGGAAGAGGACAATGGTCAGGTACAGATGTCATCTGTTGAAGCAGGGACGAGCCATTCTCAGTCACCAACATCTGTTTCCCTGTATGAAAATGCACAGTTCATTGAGAAGGTGGAGGAAGAGGGCTTCAGCAATTGCCAGTCAGCATCTGCCCTAGGCACTCCCCAGCACATGGCTTCCTCAGTGCTGCCTTGCAAAGCAAGACCTCTTCAAAAGGTAAGGACAAAGCACAGTGATTTGAAAAAACCCTTCCTTCTCCACCAAAAAACGTGCGCAGCATAAGCTAATATCCGGATATAAGGTAGTAGCAAAGCCATATTTCCCATGTATGTAGCAGTAGAGTTACATGTACAACTTTATCTTAAAGAAATCATGCTTATTTGAACTTTTCTTTGTAATCTAGACATACTTTTCAAGTTGGTTGTATTGAGAAGTGCTGTAGGCGTATTGGATCGTCCTGCCAGTAATGAGGGCTGTCAAATGTGGTTTTGATAGGGCCTAGTTCTGTTATTTCCAGTTTAGCCAGTTTTCATTTGAGCTGAAACTTGGTCCACTGAATTTTTGTTGTTGAAACAGTCTCATAACCTTTTCAAGCCTTCCTTAAAACAAAGGAATGTGTAAGTGCATTCTTTTGGTGCTGTTAAATATCATGTAACAGTTTCATTGAGCATCCGTAGCGCTGCTGTGCCTTGGAACAGAAATTTGACATTTGCCGTGGTCTTGGGGATATGTCTTTTGCTGAACCTACCAGAAACTGTCTCCCTTAACTGAAAGTCATAGTTCTCATGTATTTCATGAAGATTTTGCAAGAGTCAAAAAGATGTTACAGCAAAGTTGTACTGAATCTGTCCTCCTTAATTCCTCCTGCTTCCATCCAGCTGGCAAGAGAAGTAGGAACCAGTGTGAATGGAGTTCAAAGAGCAGGAAAACTGGGCCTGAGTGGAAAAGTGAAGGAAAAAAGGATGAGTACCAGACCGAGATTGTGATTTGGGCCCAGAATAAAGTGGGGAGGACCTTGTATTACGAGTGGGTGGGATTAGATAGAGGCTGAGTCTCACTGAGGTGTTGGCAACTTGGATAGGGTGGAAGGAGGCTGCAAAAACCAAGAGTGCAGGGGGTATATCTGGGTCGGGAGAGGAGAGTAAAAGTCTCTGGGCTTACTGAGGTAGAGAATGAAACAAAACTCAAATTTTCCTAGTTGGTGAAACCCACCAGCAAAAGCTGTGTCATCCCCCATCCTGCTCTGTGATGGGCTCCTGTAGAAGGAGGTAGATGTTACAAAGCCGAGAGTGCCAAATCAGCTCAATAATTTATGTGGATTTCAGTATGATACTAATTACTTGATTTGCTTCTGTAAAAATCCGGAACATTATGTACTCAGTGACTGCTAAAGTACTCCAGTGTATTTCAGAGTCAATCACTCCAAATTCAGAAATAGCAGCATTAAGACTGCCTGCAATAATCTCCTGGTAAGAAGGTGTCTGAGTCAGTTTTCATTGATATGCAGGTTATTTTCTTGTCTAGGTTGTTGCCACCCATTGACACAGTGACTTTGTCCTGGAGGACCAAGGGGCAGCTGCATAGTTCCATGTTTGTTCTTTCGCAAATGTGACACCATTCTTGTCCTTGTTTTCTGCCAGAGCGGTGATGACTCTTCAGAAGAGGAAGAGGGCGAAGTAGACAGTGAAGTGGAGTTTCCTCGTAGACAAAGGTAAAAGGTGAATTCACTCTAATCTCCCTTTGTTGGGACAAAACTCGGGAGAACTGTCATAGCGGCTGCACACCAGCATTGAAACTGTGGAAGGTGCTGGCAAAAGAACAGAATCACATTCAGTGCATCCCATCCACTCTCAGCTGATCCATCATGTTCACTCATGTTCAGCCTGTTCTGAGGTGTTCTCTCTAGCATAGCTCTTCTTGTGCAGGCTGTTTGTAGCACAACTTCATCACACTTCATACCGTTATTCAGCCTATAAAAATCAGCTGCTGCATCTGTTTTGCCAGAATCAGACTTATTGGATGTTGGAACCCTTTGTGGACTCTTTCCAATGTTGTTTATTAACTGTTGCTGTGGTGAGGCAGACTTCCAACACCTTTGAATTCAAACAGGATTGAAGAGCTAGGTGACAACATGGCAGATCAAATTTGATGGTGTGACCTGTAAAGTAAGACTTGAGGGAGCATTCCTACCTAAGCCTGTGTAACAGCAGGTTTTACAGTCCTGTGCTCCAGAAAGAGATCATGGAATCGGTGCCATAGGTTTATGAAAGCAGCTGGTTGAAGTGCAGAAGTGATCTGGTGGGTTAAAGGTTTTTAGGAAAGGAGCAGAGAAAATAAAAGCTTGTCTGCTGTTACATACATCCATGGCACACTTGCAACTTGAATCCTAAATGCCACCTTCATTTCCCCAGCTCAGAGACCGTGGGAGAATTTGAAAAGGTACTGAGAAGAATGTTTAGAGATGGTTTCTGTAGAGGAAGAGACTAAATCCGTGAGAGATCGTAGCCTAGCAGGAGAAGCAACAACACTAGAGGTCTGTGAAATTGTGAGTTACGTGGAGAAAATAGATAAGGAATGATTCCTCACATTCATTTTAGGGACATGCAGTGAAGCAAACAAGGGGTTTAGAATGAAGGAAAGAAAGTGCTTTTCCCATCCAAAACATTTTCAGATGTGGAGCTCATTCTCAAGGTTTGCTGTGGAAATGAAAACATAAAGAAGTCTTAAGTGTTAAATTTATGGAGTGTAAATCCATCAGGGGCTGTTAAGCACTGTTATCCAGGTTTGATCTTCAACTCAGAAGTCTGATTTGCTGAATGGTACAAACCAGCAAGATATGCCAGGAGAAAGCAGGCTCTGTCTGCACACTCTGTTCTCATACTTCTACCATATTACTACTTCTTGCCTAGGGTTGGAAACAGAGTGCTGGGCTAGATGAGTTTTCTGACTCAAACAGTTCTTGAGTGATTATTGCTTCTTCTGTGATTATCTAATCTGGAAGAAAAATTGCCTTTCCTGAGTTCAATGTAATGGCCTGTTGTGGGCCTTCTGGCATGTTCAGTCAACTGGTATTTGTGCCATCATGCTGAATGCTGGCATGAGGCAATTTCCACTTTCAGGTAACTCTGTTCTTGTTTTTTGAGCACACATACCTAAATTCCAACCTAGCTGTTAGGGTCGCTGCCAGGTCATGCATGTATTCCCAGTTGAATTAGATTGAACCCTGCAGTACAGTCTTTCTTTGGGAAAAACGACTGTTAAAAATATGTTCCAGGGCAGATCATCTAGTATGAACATGTAGCAGATGACACCAAATAAGAACAGATGCATTTAAAGATGCAGATCTTGAACTAAATCGTTCAAAAGGTGGTAAATTTCCATAGCTCCAAAATGCAAAAGGCAGCTCTGCAGAGCTCTTAGCGCCAGCCTTGCAGAGCAGTTATGACTCAGCTGGGGATGTGTTCTTAGAGTGGGAAGAGGCTCTTGGGAGGGTTGGTGTAAAGCCATTTCTAGGGATAGGACCTGTTTTGCTCAAGACATTTTTGGAATGATCAAGCCCTTAGTCCAGTGTGGAAAAGTGTGTCTGAACGATAACTGCTTGGGAGAAGAGGATTTAGTAGCCTGGGCTGCCTGTTACAAGTGAGCACGTCCTATTCTTGTGCTGAAGATGCCATTTAGAAGTACAGGTGCAAAAATCTGCTCTGCATTGCGTGCTTCAGAAAGGAGGATGAGATGTTTGCTGGGGGAACCTGTGTAAGGATGTAGCACCCACTCTGTGTTTGCTGCACTACTAACGTGAGGGTTTGATTGTGATACGTGTCTGGAAAGCAAGCTGCCTGGTACTCTTGCTGTATGTCAGAAACAGAGTTCCCTGTGCTTGAACCCTAATGCTGTGCTGGCCCACCAGCTCCTTCTTACTCTGTGCAGTGAGAGCATGTGCAGAGACTTGTCCACTGCGAAACTCTTTAACTTTTCTAGCTGACAGTGGGCTCCTGGGGACCGGCTCACCCCAGGGCTGAGTGGGCACCAGGAGTGGGGTCTGTACAAGTGGGCTGTGGAACACAACACCAAGAAAATTGCTTTTCCTCAGCAGTCAGAGGCACTATGATACAACCTGAACTGCTCTCCTGTTTGCAGACCTCACCGCTGCATTAGTAGCTGCCAGTCCTACTCGACCTTCAGCTCGGAGAACTTCTCTGTGTCAGATGGAGAGGAGGGGAACACAAGCGATCATTCGAACAGCCCGGATGAGCTGGGCACCAAGCTGGAAGATGAGCTGGCTGAGAAGCTGGAGGACATGTTGTCCCAGACTCCAGAGATCCCCATCGAAATCTCCACCCAGTCTGATGGGCTTTCAGACAAAGAGTGTGCTGTGCGGAGAGTCAAGACTCAGATGTCTCTGGGCAAACTTTGTGCAGATGAACACAGCTGTGAGGTGAGTTGTAAGGTGAGTTATCCCCTCTTCCCTCTATTGAGTAAAAAAAAAAGAAATAAAAAAAAATGTTATGGAAAGGAATCCAAGGGCCAGAAAGTTGGATGGCTGCCTAGGAAGTGTTGTGATAGCTGTACTACAGCAAAGCAACTGCTGAAATACCCTGTCTTTCTCATACTTGGCCATAGGAGTAGATGGAGGAAGGCAGCACAAAGCTGAACCTAATTTGCTGGTCAAAATGAGTGTGATATTGAGAGGCCGTCAGATTTGCAGTTGCATTAAGTGGAATAAAAAATAGCACATAAAGTAGATAATGAAAGAGAATGGGTATAAACTGTCTGCCTCAAACTTAACCATTGGCAGCCTTGCTGACAAACCTCGAATTACTTTCTTCCTTTTACTGTCTTTCAAGTGTTTGGGAGGGGTAGGGCAGAGCCTGCTGCACCATCTTCTCATAACTCTGTGTTGGGAATGGTCTGACCAGACATTTTTCTGCTGTCCCTCCATTGAGGGGAGACGACTGACCTTTGGTAGAGCAATTGTGTGCTGTTGCTATCTCCTGTGTGCTGCTAGGCTCTCTGTGCCTGCTGGGGGTGACCTTTGCCTGTCCGCTGGTAAAGATTGGGCGGGTGTGGTTGATACAGGATTGTTGATCAAGTCTCCCTGTTTTGCTTTGCAGAACCCAGCAGCACAGTTTGGAGAATCAGACTGTGACTCTTCTGAAGGGGAGTGTTCTGATGCCACGGTCAGGACCAATAAGCCCTGCAGCTCTGCTACTTGGTAATACAGATCTCCCCCAAAGCTTCCTGATACTGGCATTTTGATTTCCCTGAGATTCCACTTCATTCCCCTTCATCACACTTTACAGGAAGAGAAGATGCTTCTCCTTCCCACCCCAGGAGTGATTTGCAATAACACGAATCTCTGGAAAATGTCCAAATGAAATTAATTCTCTTTGAGCATTTCAATCAAGAATGGCAGGGATGTATTTTATTGAATAATCTAGTTACTGTAACATGGATATTTATTTTTTTGACATTTTAACACTTTTTACTGTAAAGAGTGGATTGTATTTATAGACACACAGACTTGTTGCAAAAAAAAAAAAAAAAAGTTCAGAAAGCAAGCACACTACAGAGAAACATCCTGGGAGTCCTGCCTGGACAGCTTTGTGTACAAATGCGGGGGGATTCTCTTGCTGCTTTCACAGGGGACCAGGCCTTGTGGCCCTGAAGATTGGAGAACAGATCAAGAAAATGAAACCACTCAGTCTTATCAAATGAGGAAGCATAAAAAGACCTTACTATAGGGTAACCTGTGAACAAAGCGTATTCAGTATAACCAGCTGGGTCATTTTTAATCAGAAGGTGGACACGTTCCTGGAGAAAATTGGTGCCGAGGTGCTAACATCCAGGGTCTTCTGAGTCGATGCATCCCCAGGAATGTAATAGTGGGTTTTATTTTAAGGATTTTTAGTTTCTTTTTTTAATCAGCATTTTGTTGTGAGATCCTGCAAGTGTATTCTAACCTCGTCCTCTCAAGAATTGGTATAAGAGCACTTCATAACATCGTCCTTGCTTCACTCTGGCAGTGTTGCTCTCCAGTTGAGCAGGGAAACCTCTTTCAGATGCAGTGTGCCATTTCCCAGTTTACTTCCTCCTCTTACCTCCTGTCTGTTTCAGTCAGTCAAAGAAATCAATCAAATCAGTGTTGGAAAAGCAAGAACTTGCAAACCATGGAAAGCACATTCTGCAGAGCTTGAACACTCTTCTGGGGAGGAAACTGGAGATGCCTGTACTGGACTTGGAGAAGCAGCCTCTCACCTACAGCAGCATCGATAACCAGCAGAGAGCTGTGTGTTGAGGGGCAAGACTGGGAATCACTGGCCTAGAGAAGAGCATCAGCCCTGCTCTGTCTCCTTATTCACTGTACATTCTTGAAAGCATTAACAGCTGCCTGCCCTTCATGTCAGGCTTTGTGCAAAACTGGTTGCACAGGGAATCTTGGTGGTGGCTGTGGCACAGCTGTGTCTTGGGTGTACCCTGAGGCCTTTGTTTCTCCTTCAGGCTGAAACTCTGCAGGTGAAAGTGAGGATAGTACTGGTAGGTGACAGGCTGAGGCATTGGCAGATGAGAAAAAAATTGTTTTCTGATAGAACTCATAGTGCCTTCCCTTCAAACACTACTCTTCTAAATCAATATTCAAAGAGAACAAAATGATAGAGCACGTTTCCCCCCCGCCTCCCTCCTTCCCACCTTAGTTGATGTCCCCCTGCAAGAGCTTTCACTCTGCCCTTCCTGGCGTGGCTGTGCCACGTGTGTGGCACACAGCCACACTGCTGGGTGCTGCTCGGCAGACTGGCACACCAGCCTGAGGTGAACGGCAGGAATGGACCATGGACAGGTACTTCTGTTGCTTTGTTTGTTTACATTTTATGTTAAAATATTGATTTGAATTTAACTGTGGTAATTTATAGCCTCATGGCAAAATGAAGGAAAATGTCTTACTTATACAGAGAGCAGTATTGTATGAGTTAAATTATCCCATATTTTAAAATTTTTGTAGCTGGACTACACAGATCTTAAGTTATGATGTTATTTTATTATTTATTATCATTTCTGTAGATCAGAAGGTTGGCTTCACCACTAGCACAATTGTAATCTGTTCGTGTGATATTACCTTCTCCCTGGTCGCTGGGCGGGGGGCGGGGTGGGAGCAGAGCTGGTCTCGGTGGCTGTCAGTAGTTGCTGCCTCTCAGGATTTCCAAGGATGCCGTTGTCCTGGGGCAGAGCACCTGTCAGGGCTGGTCTGAGAGGGATGGATGCAGTCAGCCCCATGGGCCCTGTGATATTCCTCGTGGTCGGTGCTGCAATTTGCTTGTCTTGCCAATAGAGTTGGCAACCCCTGGGCTGGTGGGGAATGGTGGTCAGGGAGTGAGTGGCTTTTGAGTTGGCCACAAAGTGAGTAACTGTCACAAGATCTCCTGGCAAAAGCATCCAAAAGGACAAGCAGAGAGGAGGGCAGTTGCTCCAGGCAGCAGGTCTGAGATCAGGGGTGACCAGCAGTAGATCCCCATGGTGGCTCACCTGTGCAGGACCAAACAGGCTGCTGGAGAGGAGAGGGAGCGACCAGCTCACCTCTGTCTGCAGCAGCAATACTCAGCTCTGGGGAGAGGCAGAATGCGGAGGGGAGCAAAGCTCCTTTTCTGGCTTGTTTTGTTTCCTCTCTCTTCCCATCCCTCATTTCTCTTCCCGAATGTTCTTTGTCTCAGCCAGCAGCAGGAGGAGGTGGCAGGGCAGAGATAGCTTTGTTGTCGTGGTGTGAGAGGAGTTTTGATGTGGAAGAAGCGGTTGGTGCACATGGTTACTCAGGAGGCTGGAGGCAGGAATTTAGCAGTGGAGAACTGTGTGCACATAACATGCATGCAAAAAGGAAGGCCAAACTACCACGTAAAGAGAGCTTGAGAATTGCCATCAAGTGTCCCCCACAGCAGAGGCTGCCGGGCAGCGCGGTGTCAACCCAGCCCATAGCTCAGGGCAGCCCTACAGCAAGAGGCCCAAAGCAGAGCAGGCTGTCAGAGCCTCTATAAAAGGACTTCGGTCTGCAATGATTCAGCCCCTGACAAAAAGATCTCAGAGGAGTTTTGGTAGCTGTGGTCTGTGCTTAGAGCTCCTCCACCACCTGATGAAACTCCTCTGGGCTTGCAGAGAAACGTAGAAGCTTTGATGTGTGGGATTTTGGGACCCTTCTGGGCCAGCTGTCCTGGGTGTGTGCTGATTCCTTTCCGTCCTTGCCTGGGGACACGCTGGCCCGTTCTGCAGTCTGAAAAAGCAAAGCTGAACCTTTCAGGTTGTCTGCTGCCATACTTAGCTCTAGTTTCTTTACATGCCCAGGTAGTTGCACTGTTACAGTCCAGCGTCACTCCTCCTAACTGCTGCCTGCGGTGCAGCGTCCCACTGGGACTGCCACTAGGGCTGCCCCCCCCTTGCTTAAACACATAACCCGGTACCCGTGGAGATGTAATCCCAGCCTCCCGCATTCCTGGGATGGTTGCTGTCAGTTCTGCAGGGTGTTATATAGGCATTTTCCTTACTGAAACCTACCCAGAATTGCACATAGCCATGATCTCCATGTTGCTGTACGGGCGCCTCTGCTGTGGTTCCTCGCACCTTCTCTCCTCACAGGGTGTGGGGCTGAGAGGCGTGCGTCGGCCTGCTTCCTCCTCGCGGTAACACTGCACTTGCAGGGCAGAAGTAAACCGTGGGTTCCCTTCTCAGCATCCTGACTACCCTGATCTATGGCTGCTGACAGCTCCTGAACACTAGCCTAGATTTTCTCCCAGAGCTGAATGTTGCCTTCCCCACTGTCGTGTTAAGTAACCATTTCATCTTGGCCCTGTCCAGTAGTGTTCATCTCTCTCCTCCCTGCTCTGCGGATTCCTGATACAAACTTGATTTTTTTTTTTTTTTTTGTATTGAACAGTGTACAGTGATGGAAACAAGAATGACTATCAAAGCAAACAATGCATGGAATAAAAAGCCAGTGTACTTCAACACTTCTCAGGCTGGTCTGGTGATCTGGGAACGGTTTCTCATGTACTTTGGGGTAATGTCATGAACCCTTTTCAAGCAGCTGCTTGTTCCTTGTCTCTGAACACAATTGGAACTACTGGGAGCAATACATAGCAGGGCAGAGGCTTGGTCAGCCTACCAAACTCTTGGCTGTCCCTGAGCATTGGCCTTCGCTCTTGTGAAATGTGTGATTTTTGCAGTGAGCTGGGGGATTGCATCTGCACCCATGACTTCTTATCCTGGGAACCTTGCTGTCCCACTCAGTTCCAGCCCTGCTGGTGGGGAAGGTGCTAAAATGGATGGAGCATTTGTCAGCTTCCGGAGTGCTCCATGGTCTTCCATCTGCCCCCTTCCATGCCAGAAACTTTATCCTCTGAGTGGAGGGCAAACTCATGGAGATAGAGCAAGGAGGTACAAATACCAAACACCCAGGAGCATAGTATCATCCCTTAGGGCTGTTCTTCTCCAGCAACCGGGACAGAGACTACCTGCTCTTTTGGAAACCTTCTAGTTACACGTGAGCAAAAAGAAGCTTCTCAAGGACAAATCACTGCCAGCCATTCCTTTCCCTCTCCCCTTTAGTCTTTGTGGGGAGTAGCAGCTACTAACAGGCTTCAGTCTTGTGTATTCTGACATATGAATGATACATACAGGCAGCTCATAGCTCACCTCTGAACAATTTTGCTGCAGGGTGCACTTACTTAACATCTGAGTGACTAAATCTTCTGCACCTGTGCACACTCTCTTACATAAGGTGCAGGGACCTCGAAACATGACTTTTTACTCAACTTGGTACTTGTACTACTGCACCTAATGGCACAGAAGTGCATGGTTCATCATTTTAGGCCAAAAATGCTAAGTAAGTATGGGTTGGGAGAGGGCAGGGGGAGGAGGGAGTAGGACCTCCCTAGAGCTGGGAAATGCTGTCATTGCAGCTCAACGCAGCCCCGTGTGCTACGGACTCCTGGGTGCCGTGGGATGAGGCTGGGCAGAAAACCCGCCTGCCTCGCTCTGGGAGCAGGCAGCTGCTGTTTGCTGCCACGTCTGTCACACCATCGAGACTAGCTGGGCTCACAAAGCAGGACTTGCTGGGAAGTGGGGGAACCCAAAAGAAGCCTGTGACTTGGGCTGGCAGGGAGACCGCAGGGAGTATGGTGCTGGGAGGCACTAAGGGGTTCTGATTTGTCTTCCTCACAGGATGCTACTACTTCTGATTTTTTTTTTTTCCATTGCTAATACACTTGCAGCAGGCTGGCAACACCCTCAGGCACGCTGGAGACACAGGCTGATTTAAAGGAAACGGGCAAATTAGCCGAAGTGTTCACAAAGACCCTGTATAGCACTCTCAGTGCAGATACATGCACAGTTAAACATTCATTAAAAATATGAACCCTCCACCTCTTCTTAGACAAGAAGAATGATTAAAAACTGCAATTGTCTTTAGTCCACAGTGGCAAAGAGCATGCAGAATATAACCCACAGGAACAGAGACCTGCAGCTTTTGTGAGGCAGTTCCCCAATACCTGGGGTACCTGAGCCATCACAAGCTCTTTTTGCCATTGAGTAACTGAGCATGCTTGTCTTCATCCAGCTTCAAGTGCTTCTTGCTGTATTTCTTGATAAGGGTCCCTGGTATCAATGCTGCCACAGCCATAGCAAGCAGTTTGAGCAATGTGTCCCAGGAGAAAATGGCATCCAAAGAGGTGATTTGTGACAGAATGGCTCCTGTCTGCACACAGATGAAATTATATGGTGTAAGACCTGAAAGAATCAGAGGAACAAAAAGCTTGTTAGCATCCCCACCATGAAAAATTAGCTCAAGTATGTCCTTGCCCAATCCCAGACACGGGGCGTTGTGTTCATAACAAAAACCAGGGTGTGATTCAAAAACTTTGCTGCATTGGTGATGCATACATATTTGCAAAATGCTTTGGGACCTCTGAGCATCAGGGTGGCAAAAAGGCAAACCGTTAAACAGGGCAGAACGACAGCTACGACCCTGCCGCTCTGCCTTCTACTGCTCAGCATACTACCCGAGGCTCGGTGATGAGGAGAGAGGCAATGTCATGCTGCCCCTTCAGACAGTCTCCCCAGGCCTTACCAATGAGAACAGAGAAGAAGAACTGGGACACAGGGATGTTTAAAATCGGAGCTGAGAGATTCAGAAACCAGTTTGGTGTCATGGGGAACAGCCGCAGGAACAACAAGAAGAAAAATAAGCAGCTCCTGTTCTCTTCTACCTGCCAAGAGAAATGCTCAAAATTATTTCTGCTCTTCAGACAGCAGTAGGACCTGAATGGCCATGATACTAAAGTGAATGCAAGTTTACTTCTAACGTGCCACCACATGACACCAGTCCAGAACTGATGAAAAGAGACAACTCTACATATGCATGGGAGTTAATGGTGAGCCAGCCCCCTCCAGACAAGCAGTGAAAATGGGATGTAACCTGAAGGAGAGACCAGGAATTGACTAGAGCAGACCACCTCTGGCTGTACAATGAAAAGCAGGACGGGTGGAGGCAGTTCTGGAGCACAGGCGGTTCTCCTAACCAAGGCATTATCTTACTTCTGATTTTCCTTGGGATCTGGGATTTTCTTTTACAAACAGGCTCACTTGCAGTCTGCTCCTTGGTTGTGTCCAAAGAGACCCTTAACTGACCTGATGCATCCCCTGCAGGCATTTTTTTACTAAGTCAACCCAAAGAGCAGCCTCACCCGGGGGCATTCTGGCTGTCTGCAGAACCAAGCTTGTTCTTACCTTCCCTTGCAGCAGGGCCACTTTGTCAGGAAAGTAGTAGACGACGAACTGCTTCCCGAAGGCGCCAGAGAGCAGGTAGCAGAAGGTCGCTCCCACAGATGTTAGGGCCGAGCACAGCACCAGCCCAGTCCAGGGCCCGAAGAGCGCTCCCGCCAGCACGTTCTGCCGGGGCACAGCCGGGGTCAGGGCCCGGGGCCGCGGTCTCGCAGACCGGCTGCCCTCGGCCCCGCTCGCTCCGGCTTCGGGAGGGCATCGCGCTCACAGAGCCGCGACTCGCCCGGTAAGGCGCCGGCCCTGCGGCTCGTCCGGGGACTGGGGGCAAAGGGCCCCTCTGAGGAGCTCGTACCCGCTCCCGCCCGCACCACCCCCGGCCCGGCCCGGGCCCCGCCGCCGCCCTCCCACCGGGCGGCCGTACCAGGAGGCTGGAGCCGGGGATGGCGAAGCTCTGCTTGTAGAGGTAAGCGGCACAGAAGAGGGCCAGCGCCGCGCCCCGGTGCTGCCGCTCGTAGTCCCGCAGCGCCTCGGCCAGCTCCCGCAGCTCCTCCAGGTCCGACGGGAACCGCAGCGGCCTGAGAGGGAGAGGGTTGGGGCGGGGAACGAAGAACGCGGGGGAGCCCCGGAGCCCCGTCCCGCCTCGCCCCCGCACCCACCTGCGCGCCTGCCCCGCGCTCAGCCGAGCCGACAGCAGCCAGAGGGCGGCCGTGGCGGCCGCGAAGACGAGCAGCAGCCCCGCCAGCCGCCGCCACATCCCGCGGTGGGTCCCGCCGCAGCCGCCGGTCCCGGCCGAGCGCGGCCCCACGCGCAGGCGCGGGGCGGGGCGGGGCGCGCGCCGCTCCCGAGGGCCGGGCGGGGCCGGCGCTTCCCCGTGCGGCGCGACCGGAAAAACAGACACCGGGCGCGGGTTTGTGTCGGTGCCAGAGCCCTGTTTGCAAGTCTCGGCCGTGCCAGGAGGGCCCCCCCCGCGCTGGCTCTTGGTCTCCACAAAAGGCGGCCGAGGTGAGTCCCCGTGCGGCGGTGGAAGCGCCCGCCCCGTTCGGACGTAACGTTCTGGAGCGACACGTTCGGGTCCCGGGTCTCAGCTTCAGGTTCAGCACGGGATGGGCTTGAAGGTTCTCTGGGTGTTCTCTGTCAGGACAAGGTCGTATCTGCAGAGCTGCGGTCTGCATAGAAAGAGTCAACACGAGCCAAAAGTGAAAAATCTTGTCATCCTCCACTCAGGGCTCCCAGTAGGATCCTGGGATGGTTTGCCTTGGAAGGGACCCTGAAGACCCCAGAGGGCGGGGACACGTCCCACCCGCCAGGTGGCCCCAAGCCCCGCCCAGCCCGGCCTTCACACTCCGGGGAGGGGCTCCTGCCGCTGCTCTGGGCCACCTGGGCCACGGTTTCACCCCCTGCACAGAAAATGATTTCTTCCCAATATCCCCTCTAAATCTACCCTGCCCCAGTGTCAAACCATTGCCCCTTGTCCTGCCACCACATGCCATTATAAAAAAAAAAAATCTCATGTTCTCAAGACAACTAGCCTGAAGTCCACCTGAAGTGAGGTTGAATTTAAGCCTTGGTGAGGGCAGGGATACCTTGAGCAGGTTTTCGTTCTGTTCTACGTTACCTTTTGCTTTCCTTTGTGCAAAAAAAGAATATGAAAGCCAGCAAGCAAACAGGAATTGCCTACGAGGTTCATGGCCCAGTGTAAGCCAGTCCACACCTGTGTGCCCCCCGGACGGGGTGGTCCTGCTGGCTCACTGTGTGTTGCTGGTGTCAGCATCAGGGATTGTGCTGCCACTCTCAGCTGGGACCAGGCTTTGATCTGGCTTAGAGCTAGCCCAGCAGAAAACCAGAGGAGATACTCAGGCTTTCACCTGGGGCCACAGAAATGTTAGCCCTGGGACAGGGAAGGAGAGAGGACAGGATATTCCTCCTTGTGGCAGTGACTGATTACTTAATGGTGTTAAAGTAGTCATGAAACTGCACTTGTAGCCTGTAGCAGCCCTTCCCAGGGGAGAGCGGACAGCCTCTGATGAAATGTTTGGGCACGTGCATCTGCTTTTTAAAAGAGTGAATGCAGATCTGGGGCTGGAAGTGATTGGAGATGTAGGACAGGAGAAGGAGAGTGTCAGTGACAAGGAGCTGCAGAAGGACTTTGCTTCTTAGATGTGCATAATCTTTTCCTTATTCCAAGCCCACGATAAGGGTAGCAGACCTTCACAAACTGCAGAGAAACATGTTGTGCAGCTCTGTCCTTTTTTCGCTTCACCTTTCTCACTCTGTGGTAGGCAATCCTTGTTTTAGCCCAAATTTAAAGCATGGTATGGCTCGATGTACACATACCATCCTTGCGTACAAGGTCAGTCTAAGAGATTCTGTACTTTCTGAGCTCAGGCAGAGATCCCATCCTCCGAAGGTGCCCTAGGAGTCAGGGAAGCTTAAGGGTAGGACCACAGAGCAGACAGAGGTTAACAAGGTGACTGAAGCACCAATAGAAATCTCATTAGCAAATGACCTGGTAGGTACCTCATGATGTTGTGGGTAGTAGTCAGTGCTTTGGGGCATAGCAGGCAGCAGCTTCCCAGTAACTTTAATTCCAGGAGTAAATTAATCTCTCTGCTTGACTGGACTTAGAAATTGACTGGGATATAAAATGCGTATTTGGGGCTCGGCATCTGTATTTCCCTGAGAGTTGTATTTACCTTTAGCCCAGAGTCCAGGCCTGGGCAGCTTCTCAAAGGTCATTTTCCTGACCAAAGGTTAAAATGTCAGACCACGTCAGAATCAGACCACTAATTACATGTTTTCAGTATGATAAGACAACCTCTGTGTTAAAGTAGGTATTCAGCTATAGGCTTTGTGTGCATGCAGTAAAGGCAGAATTTATTCCCAAGATATATGTGTAACAATTATTAAATGTGAAATAAATCTAGTTCTTTTGGACAAAGTCAGACAGGCCAGGAATCTGGGAGATTCACTTAGTTCCATCCAGTCTCCAACAACAGAAATGGTTTGTAAACCTCTGCTTACCTTTCTGGATTTGTAAGTGACCGGAACCTCATTTGAAGAATCCTGAGTTTGAATTTTGGGCCAATGACAGATCCTGTGGAAAATGTCAAGGAAATTCTTTCTATGTTTTCGAAATCCTGGTCGAATCCAATTAGCAAAGTGATTTGGTTGTACTGCTGAAAGGCTGCAGCTTCTCTAAAGATAAAGCAGACAAGGCATCAGAGAGTCACCAAGGGCGTAGCACGGTTTTTAATGTATTCGGTATAATTTTAGAAACAGTGCTGGGGGAGGAGGGCTGGGCTTAGGATTACTTTCTGATTTACAGGAAATCGATTCAGGTGTTCAGGTATGAACCTCTGAGCCACTTTTGCACTCAGTTATTTGGGATGGGAGTGGGGACACAGAGGTCTGGTGCTGTTTGCTCTGGTCTCGTATCAGAATCCTCCCTGTGATTCTCCGAGTGGACTGGACCCAAGTGGTGTTTGTACCTGGCTGTCTCTGCGGACCTGAACACTGAGTCATGCGTGGGGTTTGCAGACTATGTTACTGTATATGAAAATGTGTTTGTAATAACACTGTGTGGCTGAGGTAGCTCTACAAATGGAACACTGTACCTTGGGGGTATTAATGCCCCTAACTAAATTTCTGGATGCTTCTGGCAAATGCAATAGAGGCATCTGTGAAACTATGCAGCATTGACTGGAGTTAATCCAGCTTCTCAGGATAGGAAAATAGCACAGGCTTAAAGATGTGAAGCCTCGCAGGACTGGGGTTTGGCCTTGGTCCTTTTTGACAGAATGGCCAGTTCTGCTTTGAGATACACCTGAAAACTGCACCAGTCTTGGTGCAAGAGCAGCAGAGCTGCTTGCAAGAAGGCTGTGGCAGCACAAAGCGCTCTTTGTATGGTTGGTTGTTATGGCCATAGCTTACGGTTTCTTTTATGAAGGTGAAGAGGGCAGACGTGACTGGAAGTGTATCCTGGTTGCAACACTAAAAACTACAAGCCTTGTTTAGAAGTTTTAGGAGGTGTGACAAGCAGGATAAGTTTTAACCTGTCAAAGGTGTTTAGGACACGTGTGTAAGTGTGCTGCCTGGCGGTACTGTTGTGCAGTCCCAGGGAGTAATGCAGGTTGCTCCAGTGCAAGCAGATATGACTACGAATATGCAGGTAGAGACTTGTTTGGCTGAAGTGTTTTTAGATCAATCAGTGTACTGGTCAGAGCTAAACGAAACCAATTCTGTTCAGTGATTTTTATTTTCCAGCTCAGTCTCTTAAAGGCTGCACTTTCTGAAGTCAGCAGCATGTTTTTGCAGACTGTGTGTGCTACTGGCAGTGATAACACCTGATGTTCACAGTCACTGCCTGGGACTGGGATGCAGAAAGGCTCTTGCTTATACTTATTCCTATGGTGACCAAGGCCACTGCTGGCTCTTGTGTGCCACGCTGGGGGTGCCGGGTAGTAAGAGGGGTCACAAGGAGGTTAAAGGTTGCACCTTCCGGGGGGTAATAGACAGGACAAGTGACCAACGAGAGTATTCCATCCCATCTACATCATATTTAGTATAAATTGAGTGATCATGAGAGTTTAGTTCTCTTTCTTTCCTCAATGGCCAGCGTCCAGGGAGGACTCTGGTGTCCCCACTGTAAGAGGGACATAGATCTGTTGGAACAAGTTCAGAGGAGGCCACAAAGATGATGCAGGGGCTGGAGCACCTCTGCTATCAGGACAGGCTGAGGAAGCTGGGATTGTTCAGCCTGGAGAAGAGAAGAGTCCTGGGGAACCTTATAACTGCCTTCCAGTGCCTGAAGGGAACCTACAGGAAGGCTGGAGAGGGGCTTTTTACAAGAGCATCCACTGATAGGACAAGGGGAAATGAAATTAAGTTAAAGGAGAATAGATGTAGATTGGATTTTAGGAAAAAATTCTTCAGTACGAGGTGGCAAAACTGGAATAAATTGCCCAGAGAAGTTGTGGATGCCCCCTCCCTTGAGGTGTTCAAGGCCAGGTTGGATGAGGCCTTGAGTAAACTGATCTAGTTGAGATGCATCCCCTACCCATGCAGCGAGGTTGGATTGGATGATCTCTAAGGCTCCTTCCAGCCTAGGCCATTCTATGATTCTATGACTCTGATCTCCTGAGTTCCCGAACCCAGCTCCTGTGTCCAGCTCCCACCGCTGAGCCTGGGGTTTCCCCGGTGCTGCCTGCTCTGCAGCATCAGTGGGGATTGCTGTCAGGGGGGAGCTGGGTTTGATATCGGGCTTATATATAGTTGTATATAGTTCCTTATTTTTATCATTTCACTATTATTTCTATTATTGCTTCATTAAAGCTGCTTTAGTTTTCTAACCCAGAAGTCTCTGTGCCTCATTCCCCTTTCCTTCCTGTTTGGGGGCAAAGAGGGGATGAGAGAGCATCTGTCCACATTTTAGTGGCCGGCCCAGCCCTAATCCACGACAATCAGGAATTTGCATGTCCACGTAAACTCTGGTCATTAATTTGCTTCTTCAAGTGGAATGAATTGATTTGGATGTTACATATCCAAGTTCATCCCAGATGTTTTGGAACAGAATGCCCCCTGGAAGAGGAAGGAGAGAGGAGGAGATGTGTTTTGCCTCCTGCTTTAGTGGAAGCCTGGGAGAACTGTGCTGCTGGCTGAGATTGTCCACTGAAAAGGGTCCAGACCAAAGGGCTGCTGTGCACTGGGGGAGTCTGTGAAAATTGCACAGGGCCGGGAAAGCCCTGAGGCACATAAGCTATTTTGCCTCCTCCCAGATCCAGTTGCACCAAGTGATTTGCTAACATTTACAAATCATCAGATTAGTAAGACTTACGGGTTAATTTTAGATTCTGCCTTCTTCCCAGTTTCGTCAGCTAATACAACGCTGAAGGTGCCTCTTCTGGTGTCTTTGTTCCATGTAATAATATCCACAAAGTAGTGATAAACTGAGGTGAGAGAGGAAGCGTGGTTAGGCTCTGCACACTTGCTCTGCTTTCCCCTGGCTGCGTGCCCGTCTCAGAGGTGAGCCGCGGGCGCGGTACATCTTTCTCCCGTTTACTTGTCTGACAGATCCTGTTCCATTTAACTCTAAACTTTCTTTCTCCTTCCTGCATACCATTTTGCTTTGCAGAGATTTCGAATAGAAGTCTTGGGAGATGCCTGGGAAAGCACTACAACAAGGGTTACACAGTGGCACGTGAGATGATCTCTCTGTACTGCTTTCAGCACACTTCCTTTCACCACTCATTTTCAGTTTGGTTATTTCTTTGTCCTGTCCTACTCTGATCCCTTTTGTTTCTGTTCCCAGCATCTTTCATTTGTCTTCTCTGCCATGGAGCAGAATCATCTGCTCTTTACTCTCATCTCTAAGTCATTTGCTGACCAGCACTGAAGCTCAGGCCATAATCCCTGCCCATGGCTTGGTATGTTGGTGATCATGAGAGTGAAACCTTTGTGAGTTGTCTTTTTTTTACTGATTACCCCTTGCCTGGGCCTTTTCCCTGTGCATTCACTTTTAGCCAGGGTAGCTTTTTCACTTGTTCACCTCAAAGCGTGTTTTTGCCTCTCATCGTTCCCGCGCACCTCTTACTTGCACAAGAGTGGTGTGTGTTTTAAAACACAGTTAAAGACCTACCCTTTTATGTTTCATTTGCATATTCCCAGCAAATTTCCTAGCATTGTAAGCCAGACAAGCCTGCTCTTGCACATCTCTAGTCAGTAGCTCTTTCAGAGCACCAGGCAGGTTCGCAGGAAAGGATTGTAGTGGCAAGACCGCAGACGGACAAAGTTCTATCCAGCAGCCGCTGGCTTTGTTTCTAAAGTGCTGGCTGTGGTGCCATTAGCAACTGACCATCTCTGCTTGGCTATTGCTGGAGGAGGTGATACACAAAGAAAAATAATCTTGGAAATCTTAGTCACTTACTGCAAAATGGCTCTCTGTCTGCTGTATCAAAAAACATACTTGTCACTGGCTGGCTCTGTTGTGTTAAATAGCTTTTCCACTTATGGGCGTAATAACCTATAGATGACAGTTTGAAAATGAAATAGAGTTACTGCACAGGTATATAAGCAACTAAATTGCTGACAATAACAAAGAAAGTATTTAAGAAATGGTATATTGCTTGCCAGCTGCAAGGTAGTACTGTGACACATGCTCCATACTCGGTACACTTATACCAGGGCTTAATTTCACTTGAATAGCTAAAGCCAACTGAGTATCTAAATATGCTGGTTACTGTTCAGCACTTACCTTTAAGATTGATCTTTTACTACATCTGATATCCGCAGTCAAGAAAGATTTCATTTTGCAAGGCAGAATGAAAATCATCTCCTGAACTTTGCACGTTCATTTCTGGAAGTGTCTGGTTTTTTAGCATCAACATCTCAGAAATGACAGCCTGAAGCTGGGCTGTCAAATCCAGACTGGGACACCTCTGTAGGTCAGTTACAAAAAAACAGAATACCCTTTGTTGACCCCTCTCTGACGTTCCTTTTAGAGTCAAAAGGAGTTTGTGGTGCTGAAAATTTCTTAGAGAAAATTAATATTTTGGCAAGAGCACGTCCCCATCCCTTAAATTCCACAACTAATGGACTTTAATTTGTTGTTTCTGTGACTTCATTGCAAAGATCCCACGTCTTGTTTTGGCTTTTCTATTTCTGGATGCTTTACATGTAGATTTCTGTTCTAGATCATAATGTGATATGACCGTACAAAGAGCAGGGAAGTTTCTCAGACCTCTTTTGCCTGTAGCAGAGGCTTGCACCTCTGCAGGAGTCAAGGAGAGACCATCTCAAAAACCTCAGTGGAAATAACATACGTGCTTTTGCAAAGCACCACGTTGCAAAACATTTGTCATACACCAAACTACAGTAATGATGGGCAGACACGTGTATTCAGAATATATTTACATTCCCTGGATCCTTACCTAGGATGGGGCATGGCATGGGCCAAAAAGTTTCGCAGCTGGAACATTTGCCGTTCCTGTAATTCCTGTACGAGTCACACGGGTATGCCGTAATATTGCAGCTCTGTTTCAGGGATGACATGAACAGGAAAACAGACCTCTGGTGGTCACATTTAAAATACTGCAATCCTTAATCATACACAGGGAAGAAATATTCTGTTAGCAATGCTCATGCTTCAGGAAAATGGTATTAGCACACTAGCAAAAAAGGACACGCCAGTGGACAGTAACTGGCTAGTTTGACCAAAACAGATTGCACTGGGGAGCCCTGGGCTGTGGCAGAACAGTAAGCAGGCACTGGCCTCTCCCTTTTAGTGCACTCAGCTCTGCCTATCAATACTCTATTTTCTTCTTGTGGTTTTTTTGTTTGTTTGTTTTAAGAACACGTTTGTATTGTTAACTGCAGTTTCGGAGGATCTGGCTCTGCATCCTGCTCGGTCTCAGGAGAAAAGGAGGCTTAGGGGAGACCTCCTGAAAGGAGGTGGGGGTCAGTCTCTTCTCCCATGTGACAAGCAATAGGACAAGAGGAGATGGCCTCAAGTTGCTTCAGGGGAGGTTTAGGTTGGATATTAGGAAAAACTTCTTCACTGAAAGGGTTATTGAGCATCAGAACAGGCAGCCCAGAGAAGTGGTGGAGTCACCATCCCTAGAGGTGTAAATGACATGTAGATGAGGTACTTACAGACATGGTTTAGTGGTAGACCTGGCATTGCTACGTGAATGGTTGGACTCAATGATCTTAAAGGTCTTTTCCAACCTAAATGATTCTCTGATTCTGAGCTCAGGCCTGACAGGTGAATATTACTATTTTTTTAAATATTTTTTTTTTTGAACATGGCCTTCCATTTTGTTGTAAAAAAACTCTTCAGAAAGACATAACTAATAAAATGAATTGTTGCATGAGCAGCAAAATGAGTGAACTCATTTCCTATGCATTTTTGTTTCAGGCTGGTTTCCTATGTAGATTCTCTTGGGTCTGATAAGAGTTGAGTTCACATTTCTGCCTTTTCTTCTGTGAGCTATCTTCTTCACCCAGCTTTCATAAAACCGGTTCTGTTGCCAGGCTGGAAGGAAAAAAAACTTTCTTGCGTTCAAGACTAGGGCTCTGCCTGCACAGACTGCACTGTCTGTCACTGCCAAGAATGGCACGCTGGATTTGATATAACTACCTACCCCACATTCATCTTGAACCTGTTTTCTGAACAGGTTCTTGCCATTTCTAGTCCTTGGGGTTTTGTGTGTGGTCTAAGTAGTTTGGGAAAAAAAATAAATCCAACAGGTTTTCTAAACATAGCCACAAAATGAAGGCACAAATCTACCTGATGACTTTTTGCACAGAAAATGAATCCCATCACCATTTGTGACAGAGAGCAGAAGGATCATCCCTGACTCATATATCTGGCTGGTGCACATCAGCTAAACTCCTGTTTCGTCAAAGTGCCACGTCAATGCTGGGAAGAGATTGCTTTTGTGATTTTCCCAGAATATGGTTTTCATGTGCTTTCTAAGCAGTGATGATGTTTCTCTGGCTTTCTCCTGTTTTTCTGACTGGAAACATTTTGTCAACGTTTGTGCAATTCAAGGCGGAACTGATTACCAGAAAAGATTGTCAGTGGACAGCCAGGCTGGTCGGTTCCACCGTTGGGGTAGAAGTCTATGTGGCCCAGTGCTTCTCTGTAACCTAGTCCTGACAAAAGAAGATACCAGGGGTGAGGGACGGGGAATATTATATTGTAACATGCGGAAAAAGGAAATACAGGAAACTAACTGGAAAAATTAATAGTTATGTAGCTTTAGGATGCCTGCCTGTGCAGGAATATTGATGTCATTCATCTGTTTAGGCAGCAGGCCAAATGGTTGTGACCCAGCTGTATCATTTTAGCAGTCGTATAAATACCTAAAATAAGTCTATGCATGTGACAGTACAAAATTTGGCTTTTTGTGTCACTGCCTGAGGGAGAGGAAGAGGAATATGGAACACCGGGCATTGCTCTGCTGCTGATGTCCAAGGTCTTGGAAGGGCTAGGAGAAGATGAGAGGCAGCAATGAGGTGGGAGAACGAAGTGCTTGGGGTAGGATGCAAGCGGGAGCAGAGGGGAGGGTTTGCATCCCACTGCTGGCCTGGCTCGCAGGTGTGAAGAGCCGCTGTGTACTGCCTGCGAAAGGAGGGGGCTGAGGGAGATGCCGGCTGTGCCCCAGAGGAAGGTTTAGCTCACAGGAGGTGGGATGAAGACTGTGGAAGCATCACGCAGGGAGCCACGGGGTTGGGGATGACTGACGTGCTGTGCAAAGCACTGGGCTGTGTCATTTTTTGTGTGTGACTGGTTTTTGAGCTCCTGCGTGCCCAGTGGCAGCCTCACCCTGCAGTGTGGCATTAGTGTGGAGCTGCTCCCGCACGGCTGGGTGCTGCGGTAGCAACAGGGCACTCCTGCACCAGTGCCTAAGTCTTTGTGCTTCATGGGTCCCAAGGCTATAGTTGCTCTAACAGAGCAGCATGTTTTGAAATGCAAATGAAACAGCAGCTCCCAAGGGAGGGCTGACACAGTGTTGGCAACATGGGACCGCAGAGCCCTTGACAGCACTGGTGGAGGAGACTGCTGTTCTCCTGGGCCAAAGGAGCAGGGACCCTCCAGCACTGCTGCTACCAGAGGCCCTGCTTTCCTGGGCTCCCCATCAGTCTGTAGGTTTCCTTATAACGGTAGGGAGGAGAAATGTCACGTACCATCAGTGTCCGAATGAATGACATCAACAAACTGTGCGTCTGTGGGATCCAGCCTTTCGCTCGGCGGCTTTCCTCTGTACAGGGGCCCTGCTGGGTCAAGGCCTGCAACACAAACCCTTGCGCGTGGCATCACTGCAGCTCGCACCGCTCACAGTGAACTCCCGTCCTCGAAGCAAAAGAAGGAAGGACTTACCTGTGATTCTTCCAAGTGTACCATCAAACATCTGTCCCACAAAGCCAGAGATGTGCGCTCCCAGGCTCACTCCTATCATGTGCAAGGAGTCAGGTGATGCTCCATTGACCTGAGATTTAGAAGTACTTGTGGTGATAGATTTTAGGCACATGAAAGGCACAAAAAATAGCAGGAGGAGGAATGTAAATGCATTTTCCCACATTTTCCCTTGGTGTGTTCCACTCTGTGTAAATATTCACACTTAGACAGTCCCACAGTACAACCAGCACTCCTGTTTGAAGCCCATATCTGAGAGAGCTGTGCTGAGAACTGTTTGGGCAATGGTTGTACTTTTCTGGAGCAGGTGTATCCAGAAATTTATAGCCTGAGATTGTAAACTGAATATTGCAACAAAATACTATCACACCAAGTCCAGGGGTAGAATTCGTCACTGCAGTATAGCCGCACTGCCAAAATACCATGTTTTGTACTGTGAACATTCAACTTACCAACATTTCATCAATAAGTTTCTTCAGAATCTCGGCAACTTTTTTGCAGTTTCTGGAAGCGTTACTGTAGATGAGAGTTGTTGCCCCCTGGTTCCAGTCCACAAGGATGATGTTCATGTCTTCTGCAGAAAGCAGGAGATGTACCAAGTCAGGGATCCAGATAGGGATTGAACCTGTGAGTCGGTATCCGTGGATGATGAAGGTAGTTTTCTTGGTCACATCTAGATACTTGGATGCTGTTGAGTTGAGCTCTTCAGCACAATTTTGGTTCTGTCTCGTGTAGAGCAGTAGCTTCACTTTCAGGTCTGTCCCTATCAAAGCATTGCCGATGCTGAGAGCTGTGAACGTGGAGCATTTCTCCCCGGGATCTGAAAAGAGCACAGTGTGACAATACTGAGGTTAGCACCAGTGTGTTCGCTTTGACCTTTTCTACCTGCCAGCCCTGCGGAAGCACAGGAACATACATTGCGAGCTATCTGAGCCGGGGCTGCTCCTTTCCTCTCCGTCATGTTAATGACTGGAGTTAGCCTGAAACTTGGGTTTTCTTGCCGTGTTGGAACAAAGACAGCAAGTGTACTTTCTTGGAGCAGCATTCCCTGAAACAGCTACCTCCATTGTAACAGTCCCACTTCCTCTAGCAGCTGGGAGATGGCATGGATGCTCTCCAAAAATCCTGCTAGTGTGAGGAAGCTATTAGAGACTGACAGCTGGGATAGTTGCTGTATTGGTTTGAGAGCACACCCAGGTGCTCTGGACAGGTTCTCGGGTAAAGAGAGATCCTCATGGTTTGTCTGTAACTCCAGTTTGGAGCTGACAAGCCGCAGGGGATCTTGCTGTTGTGAGGAGCAGCTCAATGCTTCATTTATATTTGCAGAGGCAGTTTGCTATTTCAGACTGTGACTGCATGAGATATGTTACTGATATGGCTTTATACACAGCTGAAGAGTAACTGAATTTTATCTAAGTGCTGCTTTATGGGGCGGTCTCTGCCATCTGAAAGCCCGTCTTTGTTCCTTGCTTTTCCAGCAGAACACCAGCTGAGCCTTCAGAGTCCAATACAGTCTCTGACAGGGCACTGGCAGGGAATGGAATAACTGTCTCCAGACAGACAATGCTTATGAAGGCCCTCACAGGTTTTGTAGCCTCTTCCCGTGTCACAATCCTTTTCCCCAAATCCCCTTAATCTTATTGAAGCACCCTGTGGGAGAGAGTGTCTCTCTCACACATATGCCGTGGGCTACAGTAATTGTTCAGGCTGCAGTTGCTAGAGAAATCATGCTGATCTTTGTTGCTTTTAAGGCTGTGCAGTAGGTAGAAGGGTGTAGAAAACCCACAGCTGTACGCTAATTGTGCTCTAGCAAATCTTCAATAATCTGTGCATTTTAATTTCTAAATGATAAAACTCTCAGTTTCTATGAGCAACTTACACTTTTCTCCTCCTATGGAAATCAGCAGCTTGAGAATGATGTAAATGCTATTCGCCCAGCACATAAAATAATCTGTTCAGTTGCCATAGTTCTGCTAATTACTTTGTAGAAGCCCCAGGAGTTGCAGGAATAAAAGTTAATAGGCTAAAAGGATGTTGCAGTTAAGTCCAACTGGATATTTTAAATTGCTACCATAAATTCAGAAATAAATTTTAGCATATGAAATCTATGGGGCCCTTCCTGTCTAAAGCCTCTGGTAAAATACACGTAGTGGAACAGGAGCAGTGGAAAACAAGTCCCCAGCCAGGCCCTGTGAGCATCAGTTAAAATCAGTGGCCTTTGCATTGAGGGTGTTTTTCCTCTGTAATGCTTCAGTCAGGGCTCCCAGGGGCTACGTGACTCTGGGCCCTGCTTGTAAGAGTAAAGATGACCTGGGTGGCTCTGTGCTGACCAGCTCGCTCTCACCTCGTTTTTGCAGTGCCAAGGTGCTCCAAAGAAACGGCAGCAAGAGCTCTCCCATGCTACTGCTCATATGGAGATTTCAAAGTAACTAGCCAAAAAAAGTAATCATTTTTTGCAGATATACACTAGCATACACAGTGATACTCAAGGACTGTCCTCTAGGTGCTACTGCAACATAAAAAAATACCATTGTATTTATTTTTTTTACTAATACCTAGAATTTTTTTTTACTTATTATACAGCATTATTCTATTGTATTGTTAATAATCTTCACTACCACTGAAGCTGTAGTAATACAGGCAGAAATGCTAGGCAAGGATTACTTCTACGTTGTGCAAGATTGCCCTGATTGCTTAATTTGTTTCTAAAGCTCCTGCATTGTGCTGAGGCTTGCAGGGGAGCACTGTGTCGGCCACCAGAACAGCCCAGACCTTCTGGTAAATAAGAGTGTTTGAAGGGCTGATTGGCATTTGCTACTACCTAACACAGGAACTGTTTAAAAAGCCTTGTTATATTTGCACCAAGTCTGTTAGATTTGTTCTGTTTTGATTAACAAAATCAGATCAGTGCTAATAGTGGGGGAAATCCTGCCAGCTTCTCTTCTGGCAGGCTGGTGCGTATCCCAGGCTCATCCACCAAAAGCTGACACATGAGGACGGCCAGTTATCCTGGCATTGCTCTTCATTCTGGTAAGCACAGTGAATCCTACCCAAATGGCTCGAAGAGCCTTTGAAACTCCAACATGATTTCTCTGATGGGGCAAGAGGCTTTTTGAGATTAACTCTGCAAGCAAATAACACTCTGGCACTGTACGAAACCAGTGTTCAACAGAGCACTTCCATCCGGAAAGGGTGAATAAATGTGGCAATTAACTCAGTGTCTGATTAACTCACTTCCAGCCCTCTCATGGCCATTAACTTGCTGAGCAGCCTCAGGCAATTGACTTTTCTCCCTCTGCTGCATTTTCTAATATGTAAAATAGGATGGCAAACACCAGTTTCCTGGGCAAGGTGCTCTGACATCTCAGTGCCTGTAGCAGGGGGGATACCGATCTGTTAAACTGGTGTTCCTGTGGGGGAGCTGGGACATCTTTTGTCTCGACCTTGAGGTCAGTCTCTGAGGTGCTGTTGTGGCAGGAGGAGCATCTACAGAATAACTTGGTTCTGAAGTTGCATGTCTGTATATTCTGAAGTTACATACTCCCAGGTAGGATTGTTGTGGCCAGAAGAAGGGTCCCAGGCAGACTCTGTGGTATTTACTGCAGTCAGTGCTACTTAAGGCCGGCATTTTCCTGGCTTCTCTCATTACTTTCTTGGAGCCTCCTCTCTGGACGCTTTTTCTTCCTTCTGTCCTCAGCGTTCACTCTATGGACAAGCAGGATTTGCAATAGTGGCATTTTGGGGCTGTGATCTTGAGGCTGTCTGCATGAATAGAATGGCAGCTGAATTTTTTAGTGCCACCTATCTGTCCTCTTGCACAGTGCAGTTCCAAAAGATTTTCACTTTGGTCGGTCAGTGGTCATTTGGTCAGATTCGTAGTTGTCCTGGTTGTGGTCCCTGGGAGGCTGTATTGCCACACAGAGCCCACGAAGGGGGCTGCTCAGCCCGTCAGCACCTTGTGTGGACCTCACATAAGAATTTTGCTGCTTCTGCATCTGCCCGCAGTTTCACTGACACTCAAACCACTGTCACCTTGCCTGGGCTTTTTACAATCTGTTTAAACAGGCTGGTCTTATGCATCAAAGCACACTTTACTACCACACGGCAAATCTCAGTCGCATTAATGAAGATTTCCATTGCTTTTCCACAGAGAGAGTGTGCCCTCTGCCTCCTAAATTGGACCTCGATATGTCACTGGGTTTCCTTGATGTCTTTTCTCTTTTTCCCCTTCTTATATTTCCTAGAGCATATTTAATGAACTAAGCAAAATGTGACCCCAAGATTATGCCAGAGAGTCTGATGAAATACAAGTTAGTATTTATATGAACACTATTTTCTTATTTTAAAATCCTGTTTGTTTTCCCTGTAAAGCAGAGAGCCATAACGTGACTTGCTCCCATGTGTATGCTAACACAAGGCAGTACATTTGTTTATTGTTACACAGGTTGATTCTTGATAGGGCTGTGGGGATATCAAATGAAGCTTATTGTTCATAAATGGTAATTCATCCTTTGGATTTGTCATATAAGACACTGCTGAAAAGAAATCATTCTTCTCTGAAGATTTCCAATGACATTTTCAGTGTTGATGAATAGGACTTATATAAGAGAAATGCTTGCAAAGTGAGGAAAAGATAATAAAAATGACTGCTGGTTTTATATTTGGAACTCTTAGAGCTGACAGCATTCATGTAACCAGTATAATTTGCTTTGCCAAAACAAATAATGCTAGTGAGAAGCCCCGAGCAGTAACTATAAGGCAGAGGGTAGACATATTCATGTTTCTGCAAAGCACAGGAAGCATGTTATATTTGACAAGAACATTCAAAATGAACAGTTAATTTCTTACCTGTTTTCACCCCATACAAAAGGTAGACGAACACGACACACAGCCTCAGCATATGGACTTCCACATAGAACTTAACAAAGGTAAAAGATTTTAAGGATCCCACACTTTCTTTGGCATTTGTCTGCTGTCTCTGACAACAGTTCGCTGTCTCTTTTTTTTGCTGGTAACACTAGGTGTGGTAAAAGAAGGAAGTTACCAGCCAAGAAATGAAGACCAGTCTTTCGTTATAGAACTAAAGCTTCTTAAAAAGGTGGGGCACCTTCTATTCTACCAGGTTTCCCTATTTTAAATATAGTTTGCCCTGGGGAATGACTAATCGGACACGAATGGTTTGGTATCATGCTGTAAGCAGCAATTTGACTATATGTGTTGTAACTAAGGAAATGATTGCATGTCTGTTTGTCTTCTGCGAAGAATGTCAAAGGCAAGGAAGATCGTAGGTGTCACTGCAGGAATGATAAGCATCTGGGCAGGGCCAGCACTTGGTTTCACAAGGCCCTCCGTTTGTTGTGTTCATGACACTCCCTACTCTCCTGTGTCCCTCTGGCTCTGCGCACTGTGGCCCAGCATCCCTTCTGACCTAGGAGACCCCGTCACCGCGGGCAGGAGGTGGATGCACAGCACCGTGTCATGACAAAGGGAAGGTACCAGCTTGAGTCAGTCGGGGTCTCCATGGAGCTGCCAAGCAACTGCTGTCTTGGATGACACTTGTACATCTGGCATCCTCACCACATTTTCTTGCAGACCTCCTGGAACCTCATGAATCCAAATTTAATCTGAGAAAGAAAGGCTTTTTCTCCTCTGCTGCATGGGAGGAAGAAGATGACAGATGCAAAGACAACTGTCAGGGGCAGGAAAGGAAGTCTGAAATTGGAGCTGGAAGCTCTGTTGGCAAAATTGGAAAGATGAGGGTGGTGGGGAGTTTGTTAAGGGGGAGTGGTAGAGAAAGCAGGGATGGCTGCTGGATACAAGCTGTGCGCTAGCTTTGCCTAATGTTTTCTTAGCCAATTCTTCTAAGGTAGGCCAGGGAAAGGGAACATGGTAAGGATCAGAAACACTTCATTAAGCAAAGGCTTTGTTTTTTCCCCCGGTGATGATCCAACAAGGAGCCGAACTGCTACGGTTCACA
Organism: Trogon surrucura; assembly: GCA_020746105.1. Classification (NCBI taxonomy): domain Eukaryota; kingdom Metazoa; phylum Chordata; class Aves; order Trogoniformes; family Trogonidae; genus Trogon; species Trogon surrucura. The sequence continues at coordinate 19,538,254 of CM036625.1, read as the reverse complement.
GCTGCATAGCTGTTTCTTTGGTCCATGCTGTACATATTAACCCTTCTGACTTTGCCAGTTCTTGGGTTAATCCTTAATGCTGCCTGCTGGCTGTCTGCAGCTCCTTCTTGTTCAGACAAGTGCGTGCTGCTTCTCTGGTGCAGGCACGGATTGCACCTCAGATAGAGGCGTGCTCTCAGCAACACACATGATTTTTTTCTCAAGCACTTTGAGTTCTCCATCCTCACACAGCTCAGCAATTGCTGTCTCACAGGACATGTGCTGTGCTGTGATTCCATTGGTAATTACACAGGCAAAAGTTAGTTTTTGTTATTTTGAATAGGATAAACATTAAGAAAAGACACACAAAAAAATTCTGTGCAGTCTGGAAGCTACAAGATTCAGGAAAGTGCTTTTTCTTATGCACTGGCAAAACAAAATCATTTGAAACATTGTTTTTCTTCCAGTTTTTTTCTCACCTCTACCAGTAATCCTAAACTCTGTCAAAATATTTTCTCCTTAGAAAGTTCTGCCAACGGTGTGAAGGAATTGGTCCAACAGTGAAACATGCAAGATGAACAGATGGCTTTTACCTATTGCAAAAGACATTTGAGAATCAGAGATGAAACGAGATAAAGAAATTAAGTGGGCCCTTCTTTTCAGCACAAGAAGAAGTAACAGTTTATTGCCTGAAGCTAAGTCCCACTTGTTTCTTTTCCCCATCACTTTCCCCAGATTTTCATTTCCCATCTGAGCTAACTCACCCAAGTGGCTATCGGCGCCACAGGTTGTACACTGGGACTGACACGTTCTTCCTTGTAACTCGCAATCGTCCCTCGAAAGACAATGACTTTGAGTAATTGCCATTTCACCATAAATTAGATGGACTGTTTACAGTGTGTGTATTGGCAAACATACCCAGGATGTCTGCACTGGAAATGGTGTCCACCACCACCACCAAATCCTGCAGCGAGGAGTTCAAATAACCACCTGTGTTTACAGATGACTTCCAGCTCCTGAATCCTGTTGACCAATCCTTCATGCCTGGCACAGGCAACCTTCCTCAGCCACACACTAGAGAAAGATTGTAACAACTGACTTACGCTATTTGGTTTTTGTACGCTGAACTCTTAACCATAGAATACACAGGAACACTTCTTCAGATATAAGCCTTCCGAGTCAGAAATGATCCCGTTGTGAGCTTTGAAATCAGTTACCAATTTGAGACAGTAAAAGCTACTTCTTTTATCGCATACAAAACATTTAAGATCAGAAGTGACAACAACTTAAGAACAGTTTAACATAAGACATGAAATAATTTTATGTAAGAGAAACATTCTAGTATTAGCTCTGAGGTGTCAGATAGCCATTGTCATTTCACAATCATTGTAGAAGCATTTTAAGCTGTGTTTGGTCACTGTGAGTATAACCACTGTTTCAATCTGAGCCTTTTTCAGAAGCATTGGTTCCTTCTTAGAGAAATTTATACGGTGATGGTCAGCTGAAAATTATGGGGTTTTATTGCATTCATGCATCTACTGCATGAAATCTCACTGATTCACTAGTTTCCCGTGGGTGGAACATTTTCATGGAGATACTGAAGAGCCAAATCTGTCCACTTCATTTCTTGCTCTTTCACAGACTCGGTTGTGCCACCATTGTCTTGCTCTGGCTCAGGAAGCTCATTCTGAGAACAAAACAGAGGTACACACGTAATGTGCTTCCCGAAAGGAGCAGATTACTAAGGCTTCATACGGATAAATACAAAAATCCACACACAAGACCAAAGGGTGCATCTGAACAATACATATCATACATACTCATCCACTCAAAAATTTTACTAAACCCAGTTATGAACAATATTAGTTTCACATGAATATGGTACTTAATATGAGAGGTAAATTGGTTTTTCAGGACCCTGGGGCCTTGGTATACATTCAGACTGCACGTGCAGTGAAGGATAATTTACAGCAAATGCAAAATAAGTAAATAATAGTACGATGCAATTATTCCACTGCAGTGTGTTTCTTCTGCTATCACCAAGAATACAGATACTTCATTTATTACAGCTGATATTAAGACAACTGGTTCTGTAACACGCTACTTTTCTATGGCAGCTGGGAAATCCTTTGTCCCTCTACATGAACTTGGGTGTGGCTGTGCTGTATCAAAAGGAGAAACCAGGAACCCCTACCAGGTGCAACACACAGCTGCTCAGCACATAGTAAGGAGGAAGCATAGTTAAACTGAGATTTTGTTTTCCTACCCTATATTATTTGTTCTCTGTGTTGCTGTATTGATGCAGTCACACGGAGCGTGTGTTATTCTGCCAGATACTATTCAGGCAAGAATTCTGAGTTCTAGATCTCTGGAAATGTCAGCATGAGCTGAATAATTTTTTTCAGTTTTGAAAACAGCATATGATTTGAGCCCATTTGAGTTCATAGGCATCCCTTGAGTGAGCACTGGATCAGATGCTCAGGGCAGGCTCAAATACCACTTTACAGCCATTCTGTTTGCTCCTTTACAATGCCGGTGAGTAAGTCTCCCTTGAATTTGTGCTGGTTTTTCTGCACGATCAGAGCCAATCCCATCCCTGGAGATCTTTATATCCACTGCCAGGCGTTTCTTTCTATTGTTTTGATGAGGCTTCCTCCTCTGAGGCTGCCATCTGTATATGACTGTAAGTAGCTCAAGAGATGGCTGTAAGGGAAGAAACAGTAATGTCTGGACACAGGGTGAAGACAAATGTCAGCAAGGAACTAGTTTACAATATTCAGCCTGCCTAGTAAGGATTACCCCAAGCAAAGGGTGTTTTGGGCTCTCCTATCTGAGAATCACAGTTCTGCAAGATCATTCCCTCAAGCCCAAATCTTGGCAGGAAAACCTTTGTGTGGTATGTATCGATTCTGGAGGTGTGTAGTTGCTCCTTGCCCTCTCTGAAAAGACAGGGGTCTAAGGGCTAAAGCTTGAGCCATGTCACTGGCAATTTGGAAATGTCTCTGTACTAAAAGAAACTAGTAGCCCATCAGTTCCCATGATCTTAGCGTGACTGCTCTGTCAGTGCTAGCTAGGGTAAAGCTTGTGTACCAGAGAGAACAAGGAAAGAGAAAATCCTCAGATACCTCACTTCCCTGGTGGTTTCAAAATGGCTAAGGAAATGCATCAGTGTGGGAGAACTGAAGCTTCAGCTCTGGGCTTTGTGGGATCAGAGGTAGCTTTTCCGCAGATGCACTTCTCTGGCCTGGCAACTGTACGCTGAATGAAAAGACAGCTGCCATGTGTTGCATGCAGCGCTGCAAGCAAGAGTCCTGCTGCAGATGTCAGTTTGTTCACTACTATCCTTGGCCACAGTAACACTGTATCTGGAAAAGACTGATTAGGAAGATGTTTGAAAAATTTTCAGCTTCTTTTAAGGGAATTTCGGAAAGTGGAAATCTAGTGTAACCAAGACTGCAGCTGTCAGCATAAGACTGATCCTCTCTGTTGTACAAACCAACTTCAAACGCTAGTAACATGAAAGGGAAGCAGAAGGAGAGATGATGCTAAACCCAGAATTGTGCAATGGGAAAGGCACTCTGGTTCCAAGGGGATTCAGCAGCTGGTCAGGGGAAGAGAAATATCCATGTCCTCATATGCACACAGGAATAACGGGAGTACAGGACAAGGAAGGAGTGTGTCAAATCCATCCCAGGAACTTTTTGTACAAATTAGCTGCACCGCAAGCAATACTGTCTGTGTCATTTCTTGGAAGGGGCTGTGATAAACACACGAGTCTTAAAGCAGATTCATAAGTAACAATTCACCTACCAGCGGGATAGCCACATCCTCGTACGGCAACTTATCTTCTCTCCAGGCATCGTCAATCAAATCCAGGATTCTGCCATCCCTTTGCACTTCACTGTCCATCGTTGCAGCAGACAAGTGTAGCTAAATCTGTGACACAAAGCAGATGCCATTTCTAACATCCACATCCTGAACAAAGTAGCTGGAGCTTGCACTACAGGCTTGCTCCAGTTTTGATCCAATTTCTATTAAGCTTAAGCTTTTATGGAAAACCCTTGATTTTCCTAATCCACTCAAAAGGGGGTTATAACCACAGAAGAACTACTTCATCTGAAAAGAACACTATCAAACTGAATTGCAGATTGATATACATCAGAGATGAATATAGAAAGGTAGCCTGTTACTGTTATATTTATGTGTGTTTATAGCTACGGACCTTTAGAACTGTCTTTTGAGTGCGCCTGAGGACCTAGAGCCCCCCTGTCCCCTCTGATCCTGTAGAGAACTGTTGCTTATTGTTCACTGCCTGCTGCCTTTCAGACCCTGACCAGCGCCACCATAACTCGCCCACATCTTCGCGAGTCCGGAAGGAGCCTGAACAAAGGATTTAATGGCACACAAAACGCTGCCAAAACCTGAAGCCTGGGAAACTGGTGAAGCAGGAGAAAAATAAGGCCTGTCTTCTGCCCTCGGCTACTGCCATCATTCCAGGGGCTTTCTTGTGATCGTTTGCTTCGTGCTCTGCCCTCCTTGCGATGTCACCTCAGAACCTGCCCCTGCAGGACCGCAGCGGGCGGTTCGATCACGCCACGGTTGGGCACCACCCGCATTTATTTAAAACCGAAGCAGGCTTGGGACCCTCGCCGGGTGCAGCAGCCGCTCGGCCAGGCCTGGCTCCAGAGCCGCACGTCCTCGCCTTTACACCTGTGGGACGCGGCGGGTGGCGACAGGCAGGGTCGCCGGGCAGGCCGGTCCCGCCTGGGCGCTGGGGACGTGCCTCAGCGCATCCCGGCCCCGGTCACCGGGGCGATGCCGCCCTCCTCCCCACTCCCGGCCACTGCGGCCCCGTGGCCCTCCCGCTGCCGCTGCCGCCCCCGCGCCCTTACCCGGCCCATTTCCGGGAGCGGCCTCGGCGCCGGCAGTGCGCACGCGCGGGGCCCGCGCCCCGCCCTTAGATTGGCAGCGGCGGGAGCGAGCGGCGGGGGGCGGGGCCTGGGGCCTGGGCAGGCCCGGTGCGCTCCCGGCCTCGCCAGGCGGCGCCCCCGCCGTTAGTAACGGCCGCCGATTATCGCCCCTCCCCCCGCAGGGTCCGACTCACCGGGACCGGGCGCGGGGTGCGTGTGGGGGCTTCTCCCCGGGGAGCGGGGCTGGGAGGGCCCTGGGCGGCGCCTTGGCCGGAGCTCTGCCTTCCGGGGGCTGGTGGGTGTCTGTGGGTGTGTGTGTCGGTAAGCCCGGCGGGCGGTCCCCCGGTGCCGCGCGGCGAAGGCCGGCGGGGTGAGGCTGCGGCCGCTTCGGAGGGGCGGGAGGGCCCCGGCCCTGGTGCCCGCGGGCCCGGCGCGCCCTGGGGCAGTCCGGGGCGGTTCCCGGCGGCGGGCGGGCCCAGCCCGTGCTGGTGCTTTCGGGAGGTTCTCGCCGCGGGTGGGGCCGTGCTCGTGGCGCCGAGCGCTCCCTTCCGTCTGGCGTCCTGCCCCGGTGGTTGGGTGGAAAATACTGGCAGAACACGGGCAGTGTTCTGAAATCCTCCTGTGTATTGTCAGATTTTCTCCACTTGACTCTACTGCTACGATTCTTTCCTGAGCTGGGAAGCTCAACCTTGTTGATTTGTGTTCTCTCTCTGCTTTTTGCAAGTATTTATTATTTTTCTCAGTTCCATAAGTGACAGGCTTCAGCCGTAGTTAACGGCAGAGACCATTTCGTCCTGTGGTGTCCGTGTGGGTCTTTACTCCGTACAAAGTTAAAAAACTTGCTGTAGCATAAAGCTGGCTCAAGGTGTCTGATTTTAGGCTCTTCCCCCAAACCTGGGTAAGCCGGCAAGTGTGTGAAGTTGGCAGATGCAGGTGTCTTACCCTGGGAGCCCTGCTTAAAGCTTAACAGAAGCCGGAGTAGATGCTGTCTGGCTCCTCGTGGCACTGGAGCTTTCAGTGCTGAACTGATCCCAGCCTCTCGCAGAAGGAGCTGGTGATAAAGGACCTAGATGGCTCGCTGGATTTTCTGTTTGAATTAAAGCACACTTTCTCTGTGGTGGACAATGCAATCTCTGTGCTGCCCACTGAAAAATCAGTTCTGTGCAGATGTGATTAGAATGAAACAGAAGAGCTGCTACTGCCTAATGTCCACTCTTGCCACCTGGAGAGCTCTCTTGGAGCGCTGTCAGCAGCTCTGGGGATCTGCTCATCTGCTCTCCTCAGCAGCTTTGCCATCAGCAGCACAACAGAGATGTTCTACATACTGAGTGAATTTTGTTAAGCGCAAACAGGACCAAAGAGAGAGAAAACGCTGTGTTGGAATAGGGATAAGAATATTTTTTTTTTACTCGGGGAAATACCTATTTTTTGCCAGTCCCAGTGTGTTGAGTTCATCTGTGTGCTGAAGCTCAGACTCTTTCGCTGCTGCTTTTTGTGTTACTCCATTCACTTGATTTTATCGCTGCGGTTTGTTAGCGCTGAATTGTCGCATTGTGGTTTTTTTTGGTTGAAAAATCTATTTTCCTTTATTTGGCAGATATTTGCCTTCTAATTTCGTGAAGGTGACTGTTGTTTTCGTCAGTTGTAATTGTGTACCAATTGTATTTTACTTTTTTTGAACTTCTTTCCTCTGTGGACTTCTGCTTGTTCTGCAGGTGGATGGAGAAGTAGCCTTGTTCGTACATTGCCATGAGTGACTGCTGCTTTTCTGTACTCTCCTAGCAGCTAGAACCACCAGGATTTGGTGATGGAGGCTTTGCTGGAAGGAGTGCAAAGGAGTGGGCAGGGGAGGTATGTATGCCATAGTATGCACCAGTCGTTCAGAATCACTTAAGTATTAAACTCTTACTCAGAGTCAAGTCCTCTGGTATCAGCTAAAGCTTCTATTGCTTAAATAAGGGCTTTGGAGTTTGTCCACAAGCACATGCTCGTGGACAAAACTGGTGTGCAGTGTCCTTGAGCTGGTGTGGAAGCAAAGTGACTGGCTGAGCAGGCTGTGTAGTAATCCCTTGCTGTAGTTGTTAGAATTTTAGCTTTACATCTTTCTTAAAACCTTGCCTCTTATTTTTGTTGTTCTTGTTGCAAACCCTTCTTAACATCTGACACCAGAAATAGTAGTAACTAAACCTGCAAATAAGTATTTTTTTTTTTGGTAGCAGCTTTGCAAGATTAATGAGGCATGACTTTGTTAACTGGTTTTTTTTTTTGAAAGCATCTGATTATTTCCTGCTCATGTTGAACCTGCAAAGTCCCATTGATCCCTGAAGAATCCGTAATGCTCTGTCTTAGGTGAAAGTGTCTAGGCTTTTGGATCCCTGAGAGAGACTGTAGTGCCAGTAATGGAAAAAAAAATGTTCTATGTGTTAAACAGGCGTGAAGCAAAAGTTACTGATGCCATTTTCGTAGTCGTGTTTGAGAATGTGACTCAAATGTACTGATACTGTATCTTCTCCAGAGAGCTGGCTGCAGAAATCAAATTTGGATTTGGCTTTATTTTGGCAGAAGCTGTGAAAGAAATATTCTTGCTCTGCATAATAGCTGCTAATTTTTGGTCAACTCACAGGACATGTTGAACTTCAAAATTAACTGATTTTTGGCTCCTTTAAGAAGCATTTCTTTCCCTATAGAAAACTGCCAAGTTCTGAAGTGTACGTTTGCTCTGGAGGAACAGAGAAATTTCAATCCCTTAACCTATTGATTTCTGTTTCTTTTCAGTGCTTCCTGTTTGACAGGCAAATTAAAGGAGTAAAGATCATCCTGGAGTTCACCACCCTCTAGGGCTGTATAGTGCAAGCGTTAATATTGTCCCTGGCTTAGCAGCTTGCAAAGTTTTAGAGGAATTGAATTGGCTTTGGTAATTTCTGCACCAAATTAGTAATTGCAGCGTCGCTAGGGAGCATGCTCTCTCCAACGGATTGTGAATGTTTTATTCTTCATTATCATGTTGTCATCCAGCCCCCTCTGCTTAGGGGTTTGACTGTATTCATGATAAACTTCTGTTTTCAGGAGCTGATAGCTTGGCTGTGAGATTTCTCTGGTGACTGAAAGTTGGTATAAAATGCCTCTGCCTGGAGAGCAATTAAAGCAAATACAAAATGTGAATAAAACATGCTCCGGTTTACCTAGGTAATGCACAGGAGTACTGAGACAAAGGGATCTGGTTTTATAGATGCTTGTGATGTTTCTTTGTATGGAAGATAAACCCCTTACTTTTCAAGTGTGTAGGCCATTTGCTCTCACTTGGATTTCACAAGTATTCTTTGTTGGTCATTGCTAAATTTTACATCTCTGCCCAGTGACAAGAATATGCCGCTTGGGAGATATCGCATTAGAGAATGCGGTGAACTGTGATCCTGTGGTGAACGCGTGAGTTTAAGAGTGTTTCTCTGCAAGCTTATTTGCACAGAGCTCAAAGCACTGCATGTGCAAGTTAGCTTGTTCTGCTGCCTTTGTTGGTAGGAGAGACTGAATCTGTGCTGGGTGGTGTCTGCTTTGTAACTTCAAACTCTTTCCCTTCCAGCGGTGGGTTCTTGACTTCCTGTGAGGCTGAACTACAGGAGCTGATGAAGCAGATCGACATTATGGTGGCTCACAAGAAGTCTGAGTGGGAAGGACAGACACAGGCTTTGGAAGCTTGCCTGAGTGTTCGAGAGCAGGAACTTTCCTCTGCCAGGGCTGCTCTGCAGGAAAAATATAATGAGGTACCTCAGATTCACACTGTTTTGTGGTTGGTGTCAACCTGTGTGTTTTACGTGTTACAACACAATATAAAGACAACCTGAATTTCAGAGTTTGACTTTGCATGGGCATGTGTTTGATCAGTTTTGATTTTTATTTTTTCTTTTTAATATTTAAATGCTAAGCCAGAACAAGGGGTTAACTTTAGCAAATAGCTGTGCTAAGCAAACTGGGAGCCTGTTTCATAGTTGGAAATCAGGAACAGCATTTACAAAGGAGCCTGTTGGAACAAAGTGGCCAATTGGTAATTCAAGCAAAGTCAAGTGATCAACTCCCTAAGGGCTGGTGAAGTCCACAAACTGAATTGTTGGAGTTTATAGGGACAACCCAGAGACGTGCAATCTGACTATGACAGCAATCAACAGCTCAGCAACCTGTAGTCACTGGTAGAAAAAAACATTTGGTTGTTTAAACTAAACCAAGGTATTGCTGGGAGATTTTCCAAGGGCTATTTTATGTCACTCTCAGGTTTTGTAGCCTTAAATTAAAGGCCTGCTGGAAGTGCAAGCAATTTCTGTATCAGTGGAGAAGTGTCAGTGATGTTTTTGCATAGGATGTGGACTGTAAACTTTCTTTTGTGCAAATGAACTGATGTGTCTTTTCTTGGATTAGAGGAAATCAGCAGGAGTCTGAGTGGCTATATCTTAAAATCTATTCTGAAAGTGTTTAAAATTTGTCCTTACATTTATAGCTGCTGTGTCCTATTTTTTTGGCAGACTCCTTGCTGTAAATTGTGTTTTGACAGCTCTCTGATGAAGTTGATTTGACTTCTTGGGTCAAAAGCCAGCTGATAACTGCAGAAGCAGTTGGATTTTTTTGGGTGCCTGTGTAACTGTACTATATCCTCAAAATTACCCAAGTGCTGTTGTAGCTTTTAGTAATTTGGAGTGGTGTCTTGTAAAATAAAGAGAAATGTGACAGACTGTAGCAACAGTGGCTTAAGAATTCTGTAGTTACTGGATAATGTGATCAGGTGCTTCTACTGGCAAGTTTTGGAATTAATGTCTTTGTTACAGAGTTACTGATTCTGGAGTCATGCCACAGGATTTTCATTTGCAAGAGCAGTGATTTTTATCCTATAGGTTATCATTATTATCAGTTGCGTTTTCTCAAGATGCTTTTGAAATACTTCTTGCCACCAACAACGAACATTTAAAAACTGAACTGAAAACTGTGTTTAAAGTACCTACTAGAGTGCATTCATGCTTTTGGTTTATTTGTATGAATTTTCTGCGGTAATTAATTTAAATTTGTTGGCTTGCTGTCCTCTGGACCTGCAGTTAGAAAGGTGGCTGCTCAGGATTTTGGATGAAGGAAGAAAAAAAAGGACAAAAAATGAGTTACAGAAGCAGTTGAATCAATGTGAGGGAAGGCTTCCCCATCAGTTTCAAAGCCCCATTTCTTTCTTTGTCCCTCTCATCTCCATGTGTTATTTGCAATCTCTGCTTTGTCTGAGTGTAGTAAGCTAATGACGTGGCCATCTTTTCTCCTGGTAAGTACCTTGAAATCATAATGCACATGAAGACTTTGATGAAAATACCAGATAAAACCAGCTTTTTGACACAAGCTCAAGCTGTCAGCTTCATCTGCCAAAATGAAAGCCAGAAACTGGCTCAAAACAAGAGGCCAGAACAGAAACAGTTCCGGCCCCAGCCTACCAAAGATTTAGGCATGGACTTAATATGATTTGTAGTGAGTGGTCCCATTGAAACATGCAGTTGTTAAGAGAATTTGAATCTTTTAATAGTCATTTGCCACTTCTACTATAATATACATTTGCGAAATCCTAGTACCTACTGACAATCAAGTCCACTTCCATTTTTATTTGTTTGCTTTTTAACTCTCCGTTCAGGTTAGCATGTTGCGTCACAAGGTAGAAGACATGGAAAAAGCCAATCAGGACATGGTTAGAGAGTATGAACAACAGCTGAAGAAATTTCAAGAGGAGGTGAGTTTCAATAAGAGAATATAGTCTTTTAGTTCATAGTTGATACACGATTTGATAGGTGAAGTATTTCCATAGAATCCTAGAATGGCCTAGGCTGGAAGGGACCTTAGAGATCTTTTTAATCCAACCTCCCTGTCGTGGGCAGGGACGCCTCTCAGCTAGATCAGGCAACACATGGGGACCCAACGGGGATCAAACCTGTGTCAGCACCACGCTCAACCGAGTGAGCTAAACTGGCCCTCTGAGTGAGCTAAAGCTGCATCATTACTTTTGTTTAAATGCTGTAGTTTTAAAACTTCCATCCTTTTAATGTTTGTGTTCTTAAAAAAGTAGCATTGAGCGTAGACAAAGCAGTATTTGTATGCTTCGTTAGGCATGTTTTTTACACTTTGGAGGAACTTGGTGATAAAAAACTGTTGGGAGTAGAAATGTGTAGTAGGTGTATTGTTGCAGTTTTCATGTGTTAGACATATGCAGAAGTTTACCGCTAAAGTGTCCCATGTTCACCCCTTCTAGTCACCAGAGTGCTTATTCTGAAGTTGCCATGGGTACAGGCAGCAGCAGTTTGCTCTTTCAGCATTTTGAGAAATTAAAAAAGGACAGTGGTGTAACTGGCCTTGATCATGTTTGATCAAGAAATGAGAATGGTATGTAGTCTCACTTTCTTGCCTCCATTGACTCTGATTTTGTTGGTAAGGATTTTGTTTTCTCAAGGCATATTAGTCTTAATACACTTAATAAAAACCAGATATACTTACAAAATATTTTAAAAAATAATTTAGAAAATAGTTTTTTTAAATCGTTTCAGAGCTTTAATCTCAGGAAGCTTCTTACTCACTGCAAGGTGATACATGTGGAATGTCCTGCAAGTGGTATAACAGCGTTCTGTGTTTATGCCTTAACTCTTTGCCTGTCTGCACTTACCTGTCAGTAGCAGTGAGTTAAATGGCCTGAACAGCTCGTAGAGCATTGACCTGTTTCCTCTGGAGGGTTGGGCCTAGTTCATGCTCACTGCAAGCCATAAGTTAAGTTAAATTAGTAGTCTCTGCTTTCATGACAGAAGGCATCTGTCCTTGTTTAAAACTCTTTACTATTCAGCATGACTAACAGCCTTCATTCACTGGATGTTCCCACTGGAATTGTGGATAAGCTGCAAAGCAAAGCTGAGGTGCATTGGCAGATCTGCCTGAATTGCTAACGGTGGGCGTGTTATGGCCAAAATTGCAATGTGTTGGTGTTTTACCCACACAGGATTGATGTAGATAATGTTAAGCTCCGATGTTTTTCAGTCTTTTGTTCTTAGTACTGTTTGGGGAAATTCTTTCTGTCCTGGTTTACCACTATTACCAGTAAAATTACAGGTACGGTGTCTAACTCACCCAGGTTGTTGAAGGAGTAAACCTGTAGTTGTAATCATCTGACGTGTTTGGCGAAAGGTATTCATATATTAACTCCAAGCCTATACAGCTGTCCATTCCCAGCAAACATTCCAAAGTCCTTTGCTGACTCGGGGCTCTGAGAACCTCTTGTGACCAGTACATGGGGTCTTGATTCAGACTATTTTCTTCTCAGAGTCCTTCTGTTCATCCGTGAGCTTAGCTTTCTTCATCAGTAAAATGGGAATGATGACTTCTCAAATGCACGTGACTGCTTGGAAACTTTATTTAATAGTTGAGTTTGAGGGAGCTCATCAAATGGATGTTCTCTGTGCAAGTTGCAAGTGATTATTTTCACAGAGGGTCATTTAAATGTCAAGAGATTTTTCCTTGTTCTTCCTTCTGATACGACTTTAGGATTCTAGCAGTAGGTGTAGGAGTGATATTTTCTGTTGGCATTCTCTGCTCATTGTGAAATACATAGTGTATCTAAGCAGAAGATGACAGATGAATTAGTGTTGATATTATGTATAATGGCTATTCTCAAATCTTCCTTCCCCCACTAAGCTGGAGAGATCCAGTTCCTACCTGGTCTTCACAAGTGTATTGTAATCACCCAGGAAATGTACCTCTGTGCAGAACTGTCCCCACGCCGTGTGTGGGGTGATGTGCCCCTCTGCATGAGGAGATCGGCCACAGGTGCTGCCTGCCATTACTGTGGCTGGGAGCTGCCTGTAGAGAGAGGGGTACCATGCTTGTGCTGCCTTAACAGCTACACATGAACCTCTATCTTATCAATATTTTAGTCCTGTTTTAAGAGTGGTAAGACAGAGGTCTAATTAGAGCTACTGCTGTCATGACTTCAGTGGCATCTTGCTACTCTTACACAACTTGACATATTTTGCAATCCCGTTGGCATAATAGACTCATTATACAAATATTCACTTGCAAGCTGTGTGGCCTTGATTAGAGGAATTGTTCGTGTGAAGCCATTTTGTGTGCCTTCTTTCAAAGTGCTGTTTAATTCTTGCCTTGGGGCTTTGAACAGAGTTGTCTCTTTCACTGTGTTCCTTGCAGTTGTCCAGGCTGAGGCGGAGCTACGAGAAGCTGCAGAAGAAACACCTAAGAGAAGGTAGAGGAGAAGCTAAGAAGAGACAAGGGGAGGACCAGTTTGAAATGAGCCGACTGACCAGGAAGCTGGAGGTATGTGCAAAAACCAAGTACTAAAGTGAGTTTGTATGTGTTAACTGACTTTCTGGGTTTCAGTGATGACTGAGTAGTCAGCTAGAAAGTAGACTATGAATCCTGCTTAAAAAGTACTCTCCAGGCATTAGCTCTTCTCAACTGCTTGTAATAAAGGCAGTTTCCTGCATTGAGGCCTCTGAATACACAGGATAAACTATGCTGCTGTTTGTAGTCTTAGACTACATGGAAGGAAGAAGGTGCTGGAAAAGTAATTAATTATGTGAATGGAATGAATTCCAGTGTGGTGAGACTGTCATCTCACCTCGTTGAGGAGGAGTGAGCTACATGTCAATCTTCTTCTCAACCCTGTCTCATCTTTTAATCTTTCTGCTATGTTAAGCTCAACTGCACTCAATCTTCTTCTGCTGTTCTCTGAAGATGTGGCTAACGAATACATCTGACTGATGCAGTGTCCAATTTCTGGAGCAGAGATTAGCATTAAAAATCTGTAGTTCATACTTGTCATCTTAGTGATTTCAATAGCAGCATGTTTTGGAAGCTAAAGCCAGTCTGATTTGCTAAACCTCTGACAGCAAATCTATGAAACTAGCCATGAATCTGTTAGCACTTAACATTTGTAAACAGCAATAATTGACACTGACGTTTTAACTCAGGAGGGAAAGAAATACAGCAAGCACAGTGTGTGAGGGGTTTTGTACTGCTGACTTGGTGCATCAAATTGACTGGCTAATGGTTTCCCTGCTGTGGGGAAAGGTGCATGAGGATATGGTGGAGAGACAAAGCAAACACGGATATGACCTAGAAGGGGGCCTTCTTGTCAACTGCATGGATGTACTGCTCCCAGCCACCCCTGCTGTCCTTGCAGGAGTTTCGTCAAAAATCACTTGACTGGGAGAAGCAGCGCTTGCTTTACCAGCAGCAGGTGGCATCGCTGGAAGCACAGAGGAAGGCTTTGGCTGAGCAGTCTGAGCTCATTCAGGTACAATTAATACGTGCTGAAAGTTTTTGTTTTGTTTGTGGCAGCAGGTGGGAGAGGAGGGAGGGGGGAAGAGGGAAAGACTAATGAAATCTCTGAGGCTTGAATCCAGTTTAGATTGCCATTGAAATGACTTTTAGTGTCCCGGTGGAATAAGGTTTACTTCTGTGAATACTGTATGGAAAAAAGATCTGGAGTCTGTCAACAGAGGTTAGATAAACCTTTTGCAGCTCTCCCTGCCACCCCTCCAATTAGTAGAGAAGATAGTAGGATGAAGCTTTCCCTGGGAGGCAGAGACCACAGCATATGACACTGTAAAATAGCTGTTACATCATGTTGTCTTGTTCAAAGCTCTGTACCTGCCACCAGTTAAATATATACCTTGTGGGTCCGGCTCAGAGGATGATGTTGAAAAATAGTCTTCCCCTATGAGGCATACTTCCACAAAGTACTGAAGTAACAGCAGTTTTCAGCCCTCCCTTTTTTTTTTTTAAACAAAAAGTCTCTTAAAAGGCAAGAAGTAGTGGGGCTGCTGTTCCTGAAAAGCTAATCGTTCAGTGAGTTAGTGGTGCTGCAGCAGAGAAGATGAATTGACCTAGAGCACAGCTGTGAAGTCACACTGACACAATCACAGCAGACACTGATAAGAAGCTCTTGCTGGGGGTTTTGCACTTAATGGGCTCCTGAGTTGCTCTTGAGTGGAAGCTCCTGCAAGGAGGAAGCTTGTGATGACAGGATTGAAGCTGGCTCTGACAGGGGCTTTGTGAGAGGCTGACACTAGTAGATCTACAAATGCAGAGAGAATTGTTGAGCAGAAGGTCTTGCTGCTCTTCTGTCTTTGTATCACTGATAGCTCAATTGTCGGAGAACAGATGTGTCCTTGGAGTCCAGGCTGGTACACTGGAGCACAGAGGAACTCTTACTGTGCAGCAGAAAAACAGGAATTTGGGGGGATTTTTCTTAAGCGACGTAGATGACTTAGGTGCATAGCTACTGTGAAGAGACTGCCTGAATCCTCAATTTCTTTGAAAAGTCTAGCATGAAAGTGCTAATTTTTTGACTGGGGTGTTTATATACATATTGAATGTTTGGTTGTTTCTCTGGCACAAGGTCAAGCTGAGATGTGTGACCGTGGAGTACTGCCCCTTTCTCTTCTTCCAGCTGGCTTCCCCTCATATCTTCCAGTGCAGCCTAGGGAAGCCTGGCACTCTTACCTGGTGATGAGCACCTTCCTGTAGTACCTGCAGCCTTTAAAGTCAACAGGTGAAACTTGGAGTTTTGTGCTGTTCTGTTGCTGGAAATAAGAGATAGCCTAAATGTTTTCTTAATGCCGAAAGAACTGTTCAGGTAGTCTGGTACTCTGGTTTCTTGGGTGCAGAAAAGGTGTACTTTAAACTCTTGCCGCTCCTGATTTTGTTTTCTGTCATGGCATTCAAATAATGAAAAGGCTGTAATCAAAATTATACCGTAGTGTCCAAATGCATGGTTCCTGTAGTTTTCTTGGTTATCAGGCATTACGTGTCGGGCAGTAAATCGAGGCATGAGGTGTTTCTGAAGCTGGCAGGAATTGCTACCCTTAGAAATAGAGAGTAAAAGACTGCTCAAACATTTTGTTTCAACCTTTAAAAATTGTAAGGTGCTGTTCAAAAAACAAATACGTGGAGTGAATATACTGAGGAGCTTACGTGAGAGCTGGCTTGTTACATTTCTCCAGCTAGCTACCTAGAAAGAAATGCTATGAAATAGTGTTGTGTCTATAAATAATAGAGCATGTATTGTTTGTTAGGCATATGTTTCTTACAGCTTTTTTTTTTGTCTGCCATTAAAACAATGAAATGTTGAAAGTGAGCATTCTCACAAGCTGTTAGAACCAGATACTGCATAAAGCAGAACATAATTAACTGTTACACCCGGTTTGGTGTTTGATCTTTTTGATGGTTGTGTGTTCTTTTTGTTTTGTTTTGTTCTGTGTGTTGCTTTTATCCTGATGTGGAATTAACCGTTGGGTTGCCTTTAGATTGTGTATGGTATTTACAGACCTCCTTACACACTGCTGTTTTTCCTGGTCTAGCCTTACGTTAATGACCAAAAAAGAGTAGGCAGCTTTGTTCTTAGACGGCTCATACTCGGACAGTTTGAACGATTTTTACCCTTCCTGTAAGCCTGGCACAACACTTTCCCTACTTCCCTGAAAGGTAGTATTGCTTGCTTTGAGAATGTTGCTTGTTACACAAAGAAATCAGCAGTTGTTTTGATACGCTGTGTTTTCTGTAATTTAGCTGTAACGTAAACTAATTGTTCTTTGCAGACTCAACTTGCCAATCGGAAGCAGATTCTGGAGTCGGTGGAGCTGGCCAGTCGATCGGAAATCCAGCACTTAAACAGCAAGCTGGAGAGGGCCAATGATGCTGTCTGTGCCAACGAGTTGGAGGTGGAGAGGCTTAACATGAGAGTGGATGACCTGACTGAAAACAATCGGATGATTCTGGAGGATCAGCAAAGAGTTGAAGAAGAATTAAGGCAATCCAGGAAAATGTTAGAGGTCAGTGGAGGAGCTGTTAGGAAAATGAACAAAAAATAATGCTTGTGAAAAGTAGCAGGAAGGCTCTTCATCCCAGAGCTCCCATCTCTTTCTAGAGCCTTTTTAAAGTTTCTGATTGGCCTCAAAACTGGCTTTGTACCCATGTGCTCTGCAGTACTTCCAGGGGTTCCTTAAAAATCTGATCATCTCATCACATTATAGCGAACTGTTTCAGTCCATCTTGCAACAGTCATTCCTTCTCCCTCCTGAGCAGGTGCTACAGGATGAGAAGATGGAACTTAGAGCCACTTTGCAGTCTCAAGAAGATTTCATCGACAGTTCCAAGCTGCACCAGGAGCAGTTAGAGAAAGAGCTGGCCAGGGCGACTGAAACTCTTCACACAAAAGAGCTCCTCATCAGGTAGCATCTGTGCATCTCTGGTACTTATGCTCTTGAATCCAGATCTATACTCCAGGTTCTTCCACTGAGGATGGTAGAAGCATTTTCATACAACTGGATCTGTGTTGGTTGATATATAGAGTGGTACACTGCAGTTTCTCAGAAGTGCTGTGCTTCCTTGCAGCATTTGTTGTTGCTTTTGACATCAACCGATACCCAGTGACGAGTGCGGAAGGAGTCAGCTTTCTACTCAGCTAGGTTCCTGGAGGCAGCACAGGGCTTATGAGGGTTTGTGGGGTTTTGTTTGTTTTTGTTTTGTTTTTTTTCTCCGGGCATTTTGAGTCGAGTGCTGGAGGCCTTTCAAGAGTTTATAATGTATTTATTAATACAGGCAAAAATTCTCACCGATTTAATGATGTCAGATTTGACTCTTGGTAAGGTAACTACATGTGTGACAAAATCATCTGGGCCTTTCCCTCCTACATGGGTAAAATGCAAAAGTTACAGGGTTCTGAAGGCCGTGCCAGAAAGTTTTGGCATATGTTACCCAACAGCCACACTGTTTCTTGCAAGCTGGATGCCTGCTAGTGGCAGGGAGACTGTGTGGATCAGGGAGGCTCACATCAAAATGGGATGTAGTCTTTTTTGATCAGCCTGAACTCAAACAAGGGGCTGTCATCCAGCTGGTATGTTATTCACAGTGCACACAGGTGACGCCTGCTGCTGTTATTTTTCACATAATTCCAAGAAAATGATGGTTATGTTCCCTGTGTTAGTGAGCTCAGATGTGATGTTTCTGTGCATTAAAGTTTGTGTTTCTGCTTAGGGTCTTGGAGGAGCGCTTGCAAGAGAAGCAATTGTCTTGTCCGGAGCTGGAGCACATCCTACGGCAGCTGGATGTTGCCCAGAAGAAGGAACAGCACTTAGAGTCAGAGGTGACTCATCTGGAGAACAGGTAGCCACTGCCTGCCTCCCCTGCATGTGCAGTGAAACTTGGATAACAACAGAATACCTAATATATCGTATTCATCAAGTTAACCAGTCCCACTGATTTTTTTTTTTTCTTTTTAGACTTATTTTAAACATCAAAGGGCTGAAGAAATCAAATGCTATTCATTTTGTGGTTTAATAGTGAGACTGTTGTGCTAATGGATTGGCTGCTTTTCACTGCACGCTGTGGGTGTTTTCAGTGTTTTAGCTTGCTTAGGCTTAGCACCTTCATTTGTAATAGGTTGAGGAGTCTTTGTTAGTCAGGTGGTAAGAAATAGATCTAGACTTTCTTGTGAACTAAGGATTATAAACAACTCCTCCTCTTGGAGTTTGTGGTTTTCAGACTAATATTTGCATGGGAAGTTTGTAATCTTAGTATGGTAAAGAAACAAACAAGAAATAGCTGTTATATGTTAGATCAGCTTCCTGATCTTTTTTGAAATGACTTTGGTAAACAAACCCAAAGGATTAGTAAGGAACTTCTAGGTTAAGAGTTCAGTTTCTGTTATGACGGACTTAGGAGACCGCTTGGAAGATCAAAGTTTCTCTGACCGTGTCCTCCTCCTCGAGGTATTCTAATCTGTAGTTTTACATTTGGCACTCAGCCTGGTGTCTTCAAATGCAAGGTGTGTACAGCTGAGTGAAGAGCTGGATGAGAATATCAAAGAGCTGCACTCAATGGAAGAACACCATACCGAGTCAAAGGCAGAGATTAAAAAGGTAATGTCGCTTTGTTCCTGGAGAGTGGGAAAGGCTCTTTGTGGAGTCAGCCGTTCTCGTGTCTGTCATGTCCCTCCGCAGTACACGGTTAGCGAAGCTCCAAATGGGACCAAAGGCCGGGAATGTTGTGGAGGCAGTGATACGCTGAAGGGTAAGGAGCAAGTCTGACAAAGGAGGAGTTTCAAAGATAGGTTTGCAGGTTTCTGTACGTGGCTGTGCAGCTTACTCAGTGAGAATCTCTCAGGCCTACCCCTCCGTCATGCAGTACTTCTCTATAGTGTGAAGATTTTTGAATTAGCACTGGAGGGGCAAAATCACAGAGAAATTAGGACGTGGCATCCTGAGTTTAGCCATAATACAGGCTCCCAACAGGATGTAGAACAGGGAGGGAATAGATTTTGCTGTAATGTGTCCTGCCAGTCTTCAGACAGGGCTTCAAATGTGTCGTAGTCCATGAATGAGGGAGTTTAAGGATTGATACATAGACGGGAACTCAGGGGCTGGAAGAAATGGAACAGCTCATCTGCCGCAAGGATCTCGCCCTAGAGCTCTGTGCGCTCGAGGGAGGCAAGTCTCGAACAGGCTTGACTTTTAACAATAGCCTAGATCAGTTAGTGTGAGAGCTTTCACTGCAGCCTGGTTAGAGTAGAAACCTTATTGGACTTGAGTGAAAAACCTCACTTCTGTGAAAATCTTTCATCCTTTATTCTGAATGTACAGAGGTGCAGATTTTACCGGAGATGCGTGGTTAGTTACACATTTAAACAGCCACACAATAAATGAATCTCCTACAGGCTGCTGGGGAGGAAAGAGAGATTTATTATAGTTGTTTCTATTTTATATACTTGGGAGGCATTGAGGTGACATGGAGATAAATCACCATATGTATAGTATTTATATGGCTAGGCAGAGGTAATCTGGTTCAATTTTCTAAAACGCTTCTGATTCTCAGAAAAATCCTGGAGGTTTGGGTGGTTAGTATTTCTGGCTAATGGAATGGAATACTATGTAAGAAATGATGCTTTGTTGTTGTTCTCTTGTCAGTGAATAAATACAGTGTGCCTACCAGAATATTGTATGCAGTGCAGGTTTGCCACCTCAAAAAGGATTGAATAAAACAAGATAAGGTGTGGAAAAAGATGACCAAAAGGATAGAGTGTTTTTTATACAAGGAACAGCTGAATGGAATAGGACTTGCCAAACTGGAAAAGAGATAAATGAAATTGATCGCACTAAAAATAACATCATGCCTGTCATGTGGAAAGTAGATAGGGAATGATTATTCTCTCATAATGCGGGGACTGGTGGTCATCAAATGTAGTTATGAAAACAAAGCAGTGTATTTTTACCCTGTGCATAGCTAGCTTGTGGAAATTTGCCATGGGTAGCTTTAGTTGCTGCAGGCTAATATTGGTTCAAAAGACTTAGGACAAATTAATGGAAGAAAAGTCTGGCTAGAGCTATTTAAAGATACCATCTCTGCCTCAGGAAGGCAGAGTGACAGACTGCACGGTTATGTTATGAAAGTGTTCCTGTGCTTTCCCAGTGACGGTAAACCTTTGGTATCTGTTGTCGACCACAGAAGTAGAATGAGGAGCTAAAGAGACTCTGTTTTGGTCAAATACGGATCTTCTCAAGTACTCTGCAGCATGTAACTGATGTCTTGTCTCAGTTGGCAGTTTATGGTGTGGAAAACCATTGGGAAGAGGTGGTTTTTAATCAAGAAGGACAAGCATGCACAGAGGGCTTGTTACATAGAGGTTTTTGTTTTTCGGTACTTAGATTTCACATTACCATGTACAATACTTCTGCTTTTCTGCTGAAACATCTTTTGAAAGCTCGTGGGTGGTGTGTGTGTGCCTATCTTCCTCCAGCTGAAAGAGCAGCTCTCTCAAGCTGAACAAATTCACAGCAGTGAGCTAGAAGGAATGAAAAGGGAAATCTCCAGGTTAACACAAGAGTTACACCAGCGGGACATCACAATTGCATCTGCAAGTGGCTCCACATCAGACCTAGAACAACGGCTGAGAGCAGAGATTGAAAGAGCAGAGAGGAAAGCGGTGGAGCACAGGGTAAAAAAGGCAGAAGACTTGTGTTGTCTCTTTAAGGGATCTGAAGGCTTAGAATACCATCCTGGTTTTCATCAATGTTAAGTTTCCTTTTCTCTTCAGCCTTTGAATGAAGACTTTTGAGACCCTTCTGATGAAATCTTTTAATTTATGGTGTTTGCTGTATCTGTCTTGCTTCTTTTCAAACCTGTAACTCACAGTCCCACAGAATTCTGTGAGATCACTCATGCTAATTAGGCCTGGATGATGACATCTTTGGAAACTAATGTGAATCACTGTGCATGGTTATTTGTGTGGCCTTCTCTATAGGGTCCCTGCAGAACTAATGGCCTAGAACTTGCTTTTTCACATGTGCTTGAATTGAGGGTGGAAAATACCTGTAGGGTGTTGTGGGTGTGTGTTCTTTTTTTCTGAGCTTGGTGTTTGCCTCTGTCTCCTCAGGTAATTCTGGTCCAGTTGGAAACGTTGAGGCTGGAAAACCGTCATCTCTCGGAGATGCTGGCAAAAACGGAGTGCGATGGGCTAGAGGTATACATCAGGGAGCAGAGATGGGAAGGGGCTAGCGTTGTGTGTCTCCTGCCTGGGAATAGTAATAGTCTTTGCCCAGACCTCTCAAAATACTTGATAGAGTTCAGTGAACTTAAAAATGAAGCAGGAGGAGTGATCTGTGACGAAATAAG
This sequence comes from Trogon surrucura, assembly GCA_020746105.1. Taxonomy (NCBI): domain Eukaryota; kingdom Metazoa; phylum Chordata; class Aves; order Trogoniformes; family Trogonidae; genus Trogon; species Trogon surrucura. The sequence continues at coordinate 19,516,682 of CM036625.1, read as the reverse complement.
GTGCAGAAATACTTGGCATCTCGCTCAGTCAGAGACTACCCAGGAGAACTGCAGAAGCAGAGCCATCACCTCACTTTCTTCTCCGGGGGGCCTGGCCCGGCCTGTGTTTTTTAGTACTTTTTGTTACATTTCCATTTTATGCCAGTTTACCTCAAACCTCTGATTTTAAGTCTGTGACATCCTTTTGGCCTGTCTCAGAGCTGTAATTGCTCCAGTCCTTGCAATTTCTGGGGTGAGAGAACGTTCCCCTGCTAGCGAGGAGCCCTTCGGAGGGGCCAGGCTGCAGCCTGGGAGTATCGGCTGGATACCTTGGGGCAAAGCGCTGGGAAGGGGCACTGTGGTGGGGCTCCTGCTGGTGTGGTACTCTTCAGCATAGGTGAGCCTACATTGTCCAGAGAGAAGGGGAGCCTGCATGGAAGAGGTGCAGTCATGGCAGGAATAATATCTTGAAAGTGGCTTCATTTTAGTGCCCGTGTGAAGGAAGAAATAGCTAGTTTGCAAGTTCCGTCTCACATAAACCAGAATGGGTGCCTCGCGGGAGGCAAGGACTGGATTCAGACAGCTGGAAACCTAATGGGAATATATCATCAGAGCTTTTATCCTGTCAGATCTGTGGGAAGGAAATACACAGCTTTAATATTAGTTTGGGGTGGTTGTCAAATGTGCCAGTGTTCTCGGGAAAGCTTGTGGCAGGTGAGGTGGAGAGAAAGCAAAACTTCCCGGAGGGCTGATTTGAGAGTGAAGTGACCTAAGGCCCATTACTTTCTTCTTGAAGTGCGTGGTGGGTTTTCACCTGCTTGACTTGCCAAAAGCTTGATAACAAAGTGTAAAGCAAGAAACCTAATTAAAAAAAATATAAAATAATAAAGCCTAACAGCCCTATGGTGCAGGAGCTACCTATCTTGGCCAGGTTCTTCTAATGTGCATTTGGAAAGAGAATGATTTAAGCATCTAAATGTAATAAAATTGGCAAAAAAACCTTGGGAATGTCACAGGGGTAGGAACAATGGAAATTATATGCACCTAGCCTAGTCAGGAGGAGATGGGGAGAAGCAAGTTGTTCAGAGCTTCAAAACCCCCCAAAATAATTCACTTTTACCAGCAAAAGTTTCTAAAGGACAATAAGTCATCCTAGGTGGGGAGGTTATATGCACAGATTTTCATAATTATTACCATGGCCCTTTGCTAACTTGAGTGAGGGTTTCTGAAAGTGTTCTTGCAAACAGCTTTGCTGGTAGATCACATAGAAGGGAGCTTCCCGCTGTGAGCGATTCCTTCTCATCAACGGCTAAGCCGCTGGGATATGTGTTAATTCCCATGGGTGCGAGGAATCTGGCAGAGCCTGCTGCTCTGATACCTGGGCAGTTGCTCAGGCTGAGACGTTTCACACGGTGGCACCTGAGTGTTCCCAGCTTTGGCTCAGAGAATTGCCTCTTAGCTAAGTGAGGGAATCCTAGAGTACAGCTGGAGGAGAACTCAGAGTTGTGTAGTCTTCGTTGTCCCAAGGCCAGAGACAGATACATCTGAACTGGTTTTGGTCTATGTTTTCCTGTTTGCAAAAGCATCCAGTGGTGAGAGAAACTTCCTTTCCTAGGCAGATCAGCACAGACTGTCTGGATGCAGACACAATATGGTGTATATAATTGACCTGCTCTTATAGAAGCCTTGAAAATTCTGCCACTCAAAATTGATTCCTCAAGGAATCGCTTGCTGGCCTTTGCTATGGATTTGACTATGGTGTCTTGCAAATAAGAAGTTTCGACCTCAGCCGTTCTCTGTCCATTAGGGAAAAGATGTCAACTTAAGAGCTCTCAGTGAAGACTATGCTGTTAAACTGAATAAATTAAAATCTGAGAACCAGCAGTTAAGGAAGGATCTAGCAGAGGCCAGAGCAAAACTGGAGCTCACTCGATGGGACTGCCAGGATGAACCGGAGGGCACTGCTCAGCACACACAAGATGAAGAGCCTGAGGCCAGGGCTGTGCAGTACAGGTGAGTGTTGCCTGACCCCAGGATTGCTGCTTTTGTATTATGAAGGAGAACAGAAGGTACGGGGATGCGTGGGTTTTTAATGACGTGCTTTATGTATAGTATCCATCTCCAGCGCATAGAATGTATGGAAGAACACACAGACTGTTTTGGAGTCTGCCTTTATGCTTTAAGTAGTGCAAAGCCAGCCTTTACCTTTCTCTTTGATTGAGAAGCAGTATGTGCTCTTTTCTGCGAAGGGTGGCTGTGCTCTTCTGTTTTGCATACTAGGATGTGCAGACTGCAGTCCTGCTGTCTTTTGCAGAAGAGTAAGAGAGAATTTCGTAGAAACTGGATGCATATCTGGAAGTCCTGTGGAAACGAGCTAGTTTGGATTGCTAGGGCTGTTAGTAACGTGTATGTTAATTGTTACCTCTGCAAGTTTTTGCTAAAGTTCAATTGCGAAGAGGCAAACTGTCAAACAGTTATGTGTTCAAACCTGCCTTTCAGGGCACCTTGGGAAGCACAGCACAGACGTGATGAGCAAGCAGAGAGAATGCATCACAAGCCTTCCGGGACTGTTCAGCATCACCAAGGGGAGCCCCAGAAGAGGGGGGCTGCTGAAGGAGGAACTGTGAGCCCAGAGACGGGTGAGTCACCCACTCAGGCCAGCAGGAAGAACTACATGGAGTCACTTGCTTCGGGCTTGTTGGGAACGGATTCTTTGCTTCATGTGCTAGATGGAAACAAAGATTTTGAAGATGAAGCATCTAAGCAGTCCGTCTCAGATCATCAGAGAGAATCTGTGCCTTCGGTAAGCCATTGAATAGAAGCTGGTTGCTATTCAACCGCTGAGGTTATAGCTGGGTTCTCATCTGGCAAAAGAAGCCAGATTTTTGAATGTGTGATCTGCTGGCGTGGTATGTATGATTCTGCAAGCATACGTTAAACAGGGAGGAAAAAACACTGCTTGATGGTTAATACTTGGACGATGGGAGCTATGTGGTTATTCTTCAGAACACTCTGGGGAAGGGCTTTGTGGTTGGGACATTTGCTAGGCGAATTCCAGTAGCTCATGGTTCTCTCCACCATGATGCTGTGCGTCAGTGTGTGCCATGACCTCCTTATGTCACTTGAGAATTCTGCTTCAGCTTTTGGCTTGGGTCTGTAGTGGAGGCTCAGAGTGCAGGTGGAGTGCTGAGTATTTCAGTGTACAGTTACTGAGTGAATCTGAAAGTTGGTGCTGCACATCTGTGTCTGCTGGAATGCACAGCATGAGTTTGACCCCTCTGCAGTAGTCGACACACTGAACTTTAAGCCTGAAATTGGTGCTTTGCTGCACAAGGAGAGGCTATTTATTATTTTTCCCAGTTGCTGATTATACTTTTTTTGGTCGGGAACGGCTTTGGCACCTTCTCTGTGCTTTTACCTCAGCTCAGTTGCTGGAGCACTTGTCCAGGGTACAGGAAACTTGAACTCAATCACTTCTTCCTTTGTTAAGACCATATATCCCAGTACCTGCTGTAATGACCGGGCTGGAGACTGACTTGAGCAGGGAGGGCAGTGGAAGAGGGACACTGAGACCAGATGTCATACCCTGGGTCAGACAAGGCTGTAATAGTTCAGGGAAGGCAGAATCCTGATTTCTGGTCCTTGCTCCAGACATATTGTCCTTGGCAGCCTTAGGAGTATTTTCTTCTCTGGTTGTGTGTTGTTGGCAGTGACAACAGCTATTTTTGTTTTGTGGGGAGCCCAGAGAAGAGTCTCTAAGGCTGTTGTGCAGATAAATGGAGGCTTGTCAGGTTTGTAGAACTTGATGAGGTTTACTACCAGGAATAGGTCTTGATTGTTTCAGAACTAAGGTAGCTTGTGGGTATGTCCAGAAAACAAATGTTGGGAGCTTAGGGAATTGTAATATTCTAAATGGAAACTTGTCAGTTTGCAGGATTGGAACTGAAGCGTGAACAGTTTTGCTTCAGGGTCAGAGAAGCTCTAGGGCTTGATGTTTAGTAGAAGAAGAAGTGCTACTTTGTTCTACGAGGTAGAAATATGTCTTCTAAGGAAATGCATATATTTCTTCTGGTGCTGACTGGGACTCCCTGCTCCTGGTCAGTCTCCAGTGTCTTTAAGGAAATCAGTTACTTTAACATTAAGAGTGGAGAGTTCTTGTCAGTAGGCAGTAGTGGGCTGTGAGAGATTTGCTTGTTACTTGCAGCCTTTTTTTCTGCTTCCCTTTGTTCCTGGCCTTTGATAAAAGACCAGAAAACCATGATGCTCCAGGATTTGAAAATAACCAGTTACGTTCTCTTGCCAAGACACTGAGGCAGGTTTCCTGTAATGGAAAGCAGCTCCTTAATACCTATTCACCTGACAGCACCCATGCAAGAAGCTTCTCTTTTTCAATGCGTAAATTAAGGCTAGTTTACAATATTATTTTTGTAAGTTAAGTACTTGTAAGTGATGTGAGTAGCAGGAATAGTTTTTGACTGTAAAGGGAAGAATCTGGTGTACTTTATTGACCATTGCTACCTGAAGTGGTGTTCAGTGAGCTGCAATGGGAGTCTGGTCTGTAATTCCCCTGTGAGAATGTACCAGGAACCCATTATTTCAGGGAAGAAGAGGAAGTGTATAGAAGAAAGCAGAGATATCCCCAGTTCTTTCCCTTCCCTGGAACTCATATTCTGAGATGACACTGCTCACTGAGATTTTTATGAAGACAAGGAGCAAGATGTAGATCTCGAGCGTGAGGCTGCACAAACACACCCAGGACAAAACCCTTGGTATTTCATAGTGACCTTCTCTAGAGTTCTGCTATGATCGTACATGCCGTGTTATTCCCTCTCATTGTTTGAAGTGGAGGGGCTGGTAATTGAAGTGAAACTCCAGTTCCCCTAAGTAAACAGTCAATTCCTTCTGATACCTCTGGGGTCAAGGTTCCACTTGTGAAGTGCAACAGTTATGTAGGCACATGAAGAGCTTATTTCTGTTCAGGTCTAGCCCCCCAGTGCCTTAGAGAGGGGAACTACTGTAATGGAAAAGTTATATGTGCTGAGGTACTGATTTTATTCCCTTCAGTTTGCGCAAAGGCTTGAGAGGCTTTCGCTGTTGGCTGGAGACTGTTAGGAGGGACCTTTCCCTATGGTACAAGCCTGAGACCCGAGTGCTTACTCTGCCCGGTCAGTTTGAAATGACACAAGAGCCCTTTAGAAGCGTATTTAGTTGTGTGATTTGCCAATCAGTAGTGTTTCTGGCTGAAACTTGGAATGGAAGAATATTGATAACCCTTTGTTTCCCTCTAGTGCCCCCTGCCTACAGCTTCAGTTGGATCGATAGCTGCAAAATACCTGGAAGAGGAAGAACTGAGATCCCAGCACATCCTGGAGTGCCTAAATGCTCACATTGAGGAACTGAAAAGAGAGAGTGAAAAGATAGTGAGACAATTTGGACACCAGGAATAATGTTTTTTTACTGAATTTGAATGCGGGTTTACATACGTGGTTCCAACTGTGACTGGAGAGGTATCTATAAAGCAGCTGCCATTGGAGCTTGAGTGAGAAGCTGTATCTCCCACTCCGCTGATGGATACTGAGGAAAGGGAGACTCCTCTCTAACCTGTCTGAGCTAATGGAGAGTATCACCACAAACACTTTACCTTGCTGTAGGTCACAAGGCTGCATGAGAGGTATGTGTTTGTACACTCTCTCACAAAGAGGTTTTATGGTGATTTTTAGAAGCAATCCATTTGCCAATTTTTATGTGAAGTATTTTAAATACATTTTATACATGTAAAAGCATTGAAATAAAACAGAATGGAAAACACCTATTTTCTTCATCATACAAACATGGGGAATAAAACTCGTGTGGCCTATCTTCTCATCAGGAATTTTGATCAGTAGCTTTTCCATTTCTGTCCTTTCTGTCTCCAGGTAGCTCTGTCCTTCAAGGAACGAGGAGTATAATTCCTCTTTCCTTTAGGCTGCTTGTATTTTCTCCAGTTAATTTCTCCTTAGTGGAATTTCTTCATATCTCTTGGTTCTTGCAACTTCCGCCTTTTACTATTTGTATAGTATCTGGTGTCTTTATCTTGCCTTGCACATTGCTTGAAGTACTGCAAAGCAGCAGAGGACTGAATGGCTGAATTCTGATTGTGGTCACAGCTCTTACAAAAGAAAGGAGAATAGGTGGAACTGGAAATGAAATTGAATGGGAGGAGAGTCCACAAAAAAGTGGGATTCATCTGTCCTGCAGGCGTAATTGGAGCTGCCATGTGAGCTGGTATCAACCTGTTCTGAATCTGGGTGGTCTCAGACTCTGTCCTGTCAGGCTGAACTGCTGCATTAGAATACATCTGTAACCTGTTTTGAGCGATATACTCAGTCCTTCCTCAATGAAACTAAGTTGTTAATGAGTGAACAGAACCTGTTTCCTATGGACTTGTCTTTCTTCCAGTAGCACTCTGCAGTTCTGTGGCTGAGCCTTCGCAACCTTTGTGCGGCAGACCTAGGGACAGAGACACGCTTGTCCATGTCTTTTTAAGTTTTCTGTACCTTTCGTCATCCTCACCTTGTCTTAGAGCAGTTTAATGCTGTCAGGAAACAGGAATTCAAAAGTGATGTATGCGTGCAAAAACCAACCATTGGATTAGGCAGATGAGGTCAGTGAAGGTGATGCCTGTCTGCAGACTGCAGCCTCTTTGTCATGCTATAAAATGGGACTGCATTTGGTCAAGTAATTTTGCATTTCAGAGTTCAAAAGCATTTGAATCAACAAGTCCTTTTATTTTGGCTTGCTTCTGGAGTTCTTTGCACAAGACAAAAACCTTCAAATCCATTGTGGGTTCTGTGCAGTCTTTGTAATGAGACATTGAACCACCCCACTACTGGGCATAAACTGTAGTTGTGCATTTTGCATGTAGCCACTGACCTCAGCTCTTGGCCCAGAGCTGTCCACAGGTAAGTGTTTTTGGGACATCTACCTTCGCTATCCAGACCTCAAGTAGGACTTGTTGGTCACGGGGCATTTTGACAAAAACTGAACCTCAAAATAGAACAAAATGTTTTTTCTTCCTGGATGAACCTACAGATCCACTGGGTGTATGATATGCCAGAACTGTTGGGAGATACCTCATCTCTTCGTGGTGACAGCAATACCATTTTTAAAGTGATAACTGACAAACCATACTGTATTTCCTGAAGTAAGTTACTCAGTGTTGCATTAGGTACTAAGTATTTTCAGAAGTTCAGAAGACGTTTGGGCTCATTGGTGATGTTTGCTTCTGTATTGCTTTAGAGATATTTGGCAGTTCATGTTGGCAAAAGTGAAGAGTGAAACTGAAGGTGATCCATTTGTTTAATTATCAGCTATAATGCTGCAGTATTAATTTCTAATACATGTAATAAGCAGCTTCATTCAGGGAGTAGGCTGTAAAAATTTGATCTAAAATGATCTAAAGAGTAAAATTTGCAGCCGGGGGACTGTGCTGGTGTATGTGTTCTGTCTTTGCATCTTGTTTCTTTGCAGATACACGGTGTCAGAGACTCGTGTGCTTACTGCTTCTGGAGCTGCTGTGCACAGACAGCAGGGGAGGAGGACAGAGGCTGAGCAAGGCAGTCTGGCGAGTTGAACAGTTTCCTACTCTCACTGCGCTGCTCATTCTTAAGCACACGCCTTCCTCACAGCCAGCGTGGCAGTAACACGGCGTCAGGTTGTACACTGGCGGTACCGTCGGGTTGTACGCTGGTCGTGTTCGTTCTGTGGGTGGGGAAGCGAACTCGTGAGTAGCTGGAACTGCGGAGATGCGCTTGTCAGAGATAAAAACTTCTCCTACACATAATTTACCTTCACTGAGAAACAAGGTATTTGCAAAACTGAGTGATCTGAAATGCATAGTGCTAAGTAATTGCACCTCTTGGTGGGGATTACAAAGACTTTTCAGTCCTAAGGCCTGCCGGGGGAGAACTCTGACTGAAGCGGGAGAACTGGTAGTCCTGAGATAAGAGAAGTCTGTTCCAGAGATGTTCTCCTGGTGTTAGAGTCTTGGCCGTGCTGAAGAGTGTGCATTTTTTATGAGGGGGAGGAGAAAAAAGACTTGTTTATCCTGGAGGGAGATGTCACAGCAAGTACAGACTTCTGAGGTGCTTTTATCTGGGGCTGCAGGGTTTCTCAGGCATTCTTCTCTGCCTTTGCAGTGTCAAACATCCCTTCGAATAATCACCTGGCTCTGGAAGTTTTATAATTAATGAAGCTGGAGAGGGTTTTTTGGTGTCTTTGAACTCATGCCTTAGGTAGCACTAAAGAATTTCTTAGACATTTGCAGGGCTGAGCCAGATGTTTGTTTTCTGCTTGAAACAACAGTGTAGAAATGTATTTGCAGTACTTCTGTTTTTACCAGCCTAGTGTCTCCGAAGTGGGAAGCTGTTGCAGGCACAGTCTGTCTTCAGTGTGCCACAGATGTTCTGTCGTGGGTGTGATGGTGCTTTAGGTCGCTCTTTGAGGGGTTGAATGAGTCTGTGCCTGCATACCTGTGAATAATTGCAGGTGCCTGGGTTTTGCAGTGTTATGCAGTGGGAGGAGGAAATATTCTCTGAGATCTTGCTGGGTAGGGGGCAAGAGTGCATAAACTGTCTTTTCTAGTCCCTTGGGATATTTTTTTTTTGCCCCTGGCATCCTGAGATGGAAATAGAACATGTGGGTTAGAGAGAGACCTCATGAAAGGGAGTCTTTGAGATGAGGAGCAAGGACCACGCACATACTGGTGTCACTCTGTGGAGAGGCTTTACTGTGGCTGCCTGCTCATTGTGCCTGTTGGTATTTGTGTAAGCAAACATCAAGTACTTGGTTGCATGAAGATTGTGTGTAGTTCAGTATTCTTGACCCTGTTCTGTGGGAAGAGTAGTTTTCTTCAGTTCCTGAGCTTCCTGGGATGCCTCCTTACCCTGCCCTTGTAAGAATTGATGAATTTGACTGGATCAGCTTGACCTGTAAAATGAAAGCTACTGACATGTGTCCTCCTTGATCTGAAAAATGGATTCTAAGAAAAGAGAATTCTTCTGCTCGGCACCAAAACAAACCAAGGCTGTCTGTGCTTACAGACAAGGCTTGCTTTAACCTTCAAGATCCAAATGATCAAAAATCCCTGAGCCCTTTTTACATCTGCATCTGTGCTGTTTGGTATGTGTTGCTGTCCAGGGAGCAGATGCCTGCTGGGCTACAGGGCTTGTTAGTGTTCCTGCAGGGATGAGCTGCTGCTGCCGGTTTTCAGGGCAAAGACACTTATCTGTTTGGGAGAGGACTTAAAACCTACTTTTATGTCATGTGTGAAGCCTGCTTGTCTCCAAGTACAAAAAAAGCCCAAAGCATTGCTGCACTCCTGGTGTCCTAAAATAAGCTTTGTTAGCTTACACGTCTGTATACTTGTGTCTGCAGTAGCCTCTGTCCTCACTGAGAGGCTCCGGGTACCCTGTGCACTCCCTGGACTTGTTTAAGAAGGGGGCTCAACCCTGGCTGCTGGCGTAGAGGGAGTGATGGGGGGGGTTGGAGGCAGTGAGCCTGCTGCGCACGGGCAGCCCTCGTGTAACTTCTGTCACCCAGTTGCTGCGGAGAAGGGGAGTGCAGGAATAACTCACGTATTTTGTGTGGAGACGACAGCAGCTTTGTGATGAGGGATTTGTATTGTTTGATCAATGAAACAGAATGCAAAAACAGAATAGATTTATTTTAAATTCAAACTCAAACGTAATATCTCTTGGATCATGTTAACACTTAACGGACATGGGAATCGGTACGAAAATGTTACTTGATCTTATGACATGTATTTGTGGTGAGATTCACTAGAAGACCGCCTTCGCCTTGCGCATGAAGGGATTTTCCAAGAGTATGGCACCAAGTAGTTTTTTACATGATAATAATGTCAGTCAGCCTGCTATTCCACATAATCCCTTAAGTTTTTTAGTTGCGGTATTGCATAGACAAGTTGGAGTATGGAGTGATTTTTGAGAACTTTATTCTCCATTTTACTGTAGTTTTAGTTATGGAAACACCTATATACTTGAGATATGATTACAGTGTTAATACTGCAGAAAACGTGTTTACAATTCAAATACTCTAATATAAAAAGGTAAAAATTATTTTGTTTATTTAAGAGTAAGTGTAAAAAGTAATTTCGCAGTATCGCTTAAATTTGTAAGACAATGAAGTGCACGAGAAAACTTCATGTTGTATCTCCTTCCTAACACTTCTCTCTCCTGGGATGTATTTTGCAACTTGACTACAGATATACAGAAACTCAACTCAAATATCCTGAAGTTCCTCGTGTCTGATATTGCTGCTCAAAACCAGGGTGTGCTTTCTTCATCCTGCCCTGTAAGTAGGTGGATTCTTCTTGGAGTAGCCATTGTAAGACTTTTCTTATGGTCCATAACTTGGAAACCAGCAGTCACTGCTGGCCCAGAATGACCTATGGCCAGACCATCGGTTGTTTTCTTCAAAATATTTGTCTGGATAGTATTACTGAAACATAGGTGAGGGTTTTATTTCATTTCTTCCACTGCTGCTCCCATATTAACAGGATTTTCTGCTTCTCTGAACTTTTTTGAGCCCGTAGTCTTGCAAAAGCCTGCAAGTGTTGTCCTGCATTTGTTGAAAGAACAGATTTGATCAAGAAAATGAGCCATCTCCTAAAGCTGTATTGGTTTTGGGCATGTTGAAAAGGTTGGTTCATGCAGGTGAGTACAAGAACAAGGAGGGGGGTGTTACTGGGTCTCAACTTCGTATTTCAGGACGTGTGAGTAAAAGCTGTGGTTAGCGTTCTCGTGCACCATCACAAACACCTCTCTGCATCCTGAAGTGTTGCAGGTTCCCTCCCAGTAGCCTCTGTTCTGGGTGAGAGGGTAAGTGTTCTCAGCTTGAACTAGCACCTTTGCTATCCCGTGCATTTTGAGTTTGAAGTGGACGTTGCGATTCGCCGGTAGCAAGCCAGAGAGCGGCTCCAGTATTTCGTAGTCTTCCACCCACTTGGTGTAACTCTGAGGGAAAGCTGGCCACTTCGCTTCAGTGTTCAGGCAAGTGATGAGGTAGTTGAAGATGTAGTCGTAATTGCCAGGATCTGACTTCTTCTTGGCATAGATTTTCAGAACAAAGTTCCCTGCGTGGGGGAGGTGAATCTTCAACTCAATTTGGTTCCCGCGATGGATTTGCATGATGTGCCGCCTTCTCATGTCCTCTGTCAGGCTGCTGTTGTCGGAGTGCAGCGAGGCTAAGACGCTTATGTCTTTGCCCAGGGTGAAGGTGACAGAACACCGCCCGTCGTTGGTGTGGATGATGGGGCCGGGGTGCGACGGCCGCAGGAACCCTTGCCGCTCCGTGAACCAGCTTGGTCCGACAGGCTGGTGCAAGTCCTTTGGGAAACGCATGGCCTTGTCCACAGACTTGCACTCCACGACGTATTCTAACACGCATTTGTAGACGTCTTCTGAGGCTTTGGAGGGCTTGGCAAAGATCTGCAGCTTGTGACTCCCTGTCTTCTGTGGGTAGATATCTAGCTTCATTCCATGTTTTTTCAAAGTCATTAAACCATGTTCATCTGTTCCCTTCAGCTTAAACGTAAATAATGTGGCAGAACGGCAATCCACTGATACAGAGGCTTTTCCATTTGCTATGAAATACAAAAGAAAAGAAACCGCATGGAATTTCAGTACATTTTTTGCATGTACGCCCTGTTCTGGGAAGACTCGTTTGTCCTGATAAATTGCTTCTTCTCTAATAGTAAGATAAAGAGCTGCAGTTGACAGGTCATAGCTTGTCAACTGTCTGCTTAGACCAGTGTCCTTCAAAAAGAATCAAGAGTGGCCTTTGTTTTGGAGATGTGCATTTATTCTATTTTGATATACCCTGAAATGGAGCTGTGGTCCTATAGAAGATGAAAGCCTGTATGAAATATAACTGAAAGTACTGTCAGTCTATGTGCTTGAGAAAGACTTAATTAGATGTGATTAGACATGATTGCTAGTCCAGTGACTGTTCTAAGAAGCTTCAGAGAAAAGTGCAGGAACTCTCTGGTATGTGGATATGAAATAATCTACCTCCCTATGAGCCTATTCCCAAACAGCTTGAAGACCACATTAAGTCGCAATATGTTGTTGGCTTTAAATATTTAACTCTGTGTTCTTAGCATTCATAAATTAGCTAGTTAAATTCCTGCAGCTCTTCTGAAATCTGAGGAAGGTGATCTTAAAGGTGGGCCTAGTTGTTCAGTGGCATTACCTGAACAGTTGTACGTTAAAAGAGCTGCTGGACTTACTCAGCGTGCACGGTATTAAATAAAGAAGTGCCTGTTTACACATTATTCAATAACTCAAACTTTTGGAACATCATAAGAGGTTTTAATCTCATTTTCCAGCCAGAGTTGCAAATATATGATAGCAATACTTCTAATTTTGCACCATTGATGCTGACTGATCTTCATCTGTTCACTGAGCCTTTCTTTTAGACCCAGGGGCTGCTACAATTTTTCACAGCTTGAACATAAAGAAAAATCAAGAAAAAGGAAGAAAAAAGACCCTTCTCTGCCCCAAGAGCTTTGAGTGCACTCTGCTTGCCAGAACCAAGCTGGCAATGTAATTCCCTACACACACGGCAGTGTGTGCTGGATGTGGGGCTGCATAAGGTAAGATGCTTTGCAGGTTCCCGTCCGCAAGGTGTTACCTGTTTGGATGACAGCTGTCTCCGGGTGTGCAGTCAGCAGGCCCAACATGTAAAAATTACTGCTGTGCAGCATGTTGTTCTCAAACTCCTTCAGCGTCAGCGTTGGTTTAAGAAGCTGCCAGTTACTGTTATCTGGGAAGTGATTGTTAATGAACAGGGCTGGGTGAGTCAGAAAGTAAAACTCATTGTACCTGCAAGAAAGAAGGAAGAGGTTAAAGGAAAATGAGTAATTATAAATAGTTCATTCTTCCCCTGCACAGTGGTGGTGATTGAGCAGGAGGAAATTGGAGTGTTTTGAGCTGCTGAGAAACTGAGGCCTGTGGGTTTGAAACTCTCCAGGCAGAGAAGGAACCTGAGCTTTGGTCTTCCAATTCCAGGACATAGACTTAGTTTTTGGATAAATCTGGGGTATTTGCACTATCCCCTGCCACCATGGGCTCCTGAAGAATGAGGGAGGCACTGCTTGTTGTTTGAAAGCGTGGAGGCACTCTCTCTCAGGCAGCTGAAAGCTATGAATTGAGTGCCGTGTAATAATGCATAAAATGGTCTACTCTGCCCTGGTGAGACCACATCTGGAATATTGTGTCCAGTTCTGGGCTCCTCAGCTCCAGAGAGACAGGGAACTGCTTGAGAGAGTCCAGCGTAGAGCCACAAAGATGATGAAGGGAGTGGAACATCTGCCTTATGAGGAAAGGCTGAAGGAGCTGGGTCTCTTTAGTTTAATGTTTATAAATATGTCAAGGGGGAGTGTCAGGAGGACGGAGCCAGGCTCTTTTCAGTGATGTCCATTGACAGGACAAGGGGCAATGGATACAAGCTGGAACACAGGAGGTTCCACGAAAATATGAGAAAAAACTTTTTCACAGTGAGGGTGATAGAGCCCTGGCACAGGCTACCCAGGGAGGTTGTGGAGTCTCCTTCTCTGGAGCCATTCAAAACTTGTCTGGACGCGTTCCTGTGTGACCGACTGTAGGTGACCCTGCTCTGGCAGGTGGTTGGACTAGATGATCTTTTGAGGTCCCCTCCAACCCCTGACAGTCTGTGATTCTGTGATAAGCAAAACAATCTCACTTTTAGCAGTTATGCAGCTTGCGGCTCAGGGCCACTGCCTTTCTACAGATATGTGCTCCATCCCTTGGATAGGCAGCCTAGGTATATTGCTCAGGGCTCTGGGTCTTGCTGTGGGGCTTAAAATTTGTCACTGTCTAGTGAGCTGAACCCATCAGCTTTATTTCTGCCTTTGTGTTAGGTTTATGTATTAACATAGTGGATGGTTCTTTACCTGAATGTGAACTTGGTGAAAGAATCATCAACAGCACCACTTCCCCAAGTGCTATCAAGTAAATGCCACCTTCCATCAAGGTAGACGGCGTTCCAGGCATGGTCGGAGTCCCCCGTAAAGGTCTGTCCCATCTTGTACCCATACCCCTTAGAGTATCCCAGGAGCTTCATGCACTGGATTCCTGCAATACTGAAAGGAAATGATAAGATGCAGCAGGAGGCTTCTATTTTAAACCTGTCAGCGTACTTTTGTAGGACAAAAGGAGGAGCAAAGTCTGCAAAACTTCAAGCCTACAGTCAAGTGGACTAGCTCCATCAGCTCCTCAGGTGCCTCCTTGCAGAAGAGTGCAAGGGGAGTTTGGGGTGCGTGCTAGCGTACTTCTCTTTGAAAACCCCAACTTCTGACCCTGGTGACAGACTGCTGTGCTAAATGCCTAGGTTTCTGCACTTTTTAATTCTTTGGAAAGATTGCTGTTAGCTGTGGCACTATTTTATTCTTGATAGGGGGATCTCTGCACTTTGTGCAGCTTTCCTCTAACTGCCTTCCCGTACAGCCTGTCAGCACATCTAGGGAGAGGCAAGTTCTCCCCTTCGACCATTGACAACACTCTGTTTTTCTGGGTTGTGCTAGTGAAAGGCTTCGTATGGGGTGCACACGTGAGGGAAACTCAAGGTAGTGAGGCCCAAGGTGTTGGGTAGGGACCATTTTTTCTTGTAACTTTTGCATAGGGACTTGGAGAGAGCATCCCACTGGAGGAAGGGGCTTTTCTCTTCCAGTTTTTGCATATTTCCTCTCTTTTTTTTTTTTGTCTGATGCATCATCAATTCAACATTGTTAGAGGAGGGTGACAAAGATGAAGTGCACTTAATAGCTCTCTGTCTTGTTACTCAGTGGAATCCCTTTGATGCTGTCCACAATTAGCCCATGTAATTATAAATTAAAAGTGTGTCTGTTCATGCTTGCGTTCCCTCTGTGATGGTAAACCTTGTGTTTGACACCACCTAAGATATCTTAGACCTCACGGGATTGTGCATGATGATTTAAGTTCCCTTAAAGAATGAGCTTGTACTTGCCCAGGGTACAAATGATTAAATGGTCTGGTTTTTTTTAAAAAATAACAAATACCTGTGTTGATGTGTAAATAAGATTGAAATAAGCACTGTGTTAATGAGCTCTCCGCTGTTGATAGCAACAGAACCTAACATTGGCATCTTATTTCAGTATTAATCTAAAATTGGTTCACTTGGAGGACTGTAGGATGGTATTGACATTTTTCTTCATTGAAAAGTATGTTAACTGGAACAACTACCTTAAGTAATAAACTGTGCATGCTTTCATGTGGGTTTAACTCAGAAGAAAAGTGATATTTCTGGGAAAGATAGTTAGCGTGGTTGTTAAGAAGTTGAGGTCTGATAACAGATACTGGCTGGTAATTGGCAGTGCAGTAGTGCTTATAGAAAGGACTGCTGTTTTCAGAGAGATCCTGGTTTAAAGGGAAGATGGTCACTTCAGCTTTTCATAGAGACTTGCTAAACTGAAACCTGGATGTCTTTGTGTTAGTTATTTGATATGCTTTAAGATTATCAAACTGAATTCCTACATTCTTTCTTAAATTCTTTAAGAAATTGTCAAAAATAGCCTACAGAGAGAAGACAGAGGTATACGGCGAGGAGAAACATGGTGGTACTCCATCCCTGCTAAAGGTGGCCAGCAAGGAAGGAGGAGGAGCATGGAAGCCAGTTCGTTTAGCGTGGGCTGTTGGGCAGCGGTAGCGAGGCGCTGCCATCACATGAGGTATTCGTGGCAAGGCTGGAAGGAATGCCATCTAGAAACCTGTTGCTGCAGGTGGTCTGTAAAATCTTTGCCAGCCCACAGTCGCCTGTGAGCCAAATTCTAACATGGAGCTGGGCAGTAAATCTGGAGCAACTCCATTGACAAGACTGGTGAGAGCTTGGATTTACATGATGTAACTGAGACTAGGAGCTGGCCTGGGAACTTTAAGGAAGATTTGATCCTGGGAGTTTCAAAGGGGCCTAACAGGAGCTAAGTACCAAATTCCCACTAATTTCATGGGGATTGGAGTCTAATCCTTCTAGGCTTCGCTAGACATTCTTGTTAGCTGGGATATTCCAAGAGAACACTAAGGGGCAAGTTCTGCCCTTTATTCTCTCTCTACTCTCACTTACAGTGAACATTAGCAAAATAGCAAGAAGTGTTTGTGCTTGGATGTGTTCAAAGTTTCCAAAAGAGAGGTCAGAGCATTTAAACAGTGGTCTCTCTTAGTAATGGATATACAAAAATACAGACTATTGGTAAAAAGAGTGATCCTGTCTCTGTTCTTGTGTAAATGATTTCATACAGACAAATTAACCAAACAGAGAGACCATTGAGAAGATCTCCAGGAATGCTGCTTGAAGGGGCAGTGTGATAATAGGAGATGACCTAGATACAAGGTGGACTGGAACAACTGAATTAAGAAACAGTTGGCAACATCTGCTTGGTGCAGTAAGGAGGTTAAAAGCTAAGTTGCTTTTCTGTTTAAAAAACAAGTAGGAAGTATTCTGGATCTTGCTACAGGTGTTACTGTAATTCAGTGACACGCTTTTCCCTTTGATTTCAGGTTTGACTTCAATTTCATCTGAAAAAGGAGCAAATCTGGCTTCTCCAGAGGGAGACAGAATGGTTTATACTTCTAGGTGGGTATACACTTGTGTGCCTCAAAAGAAAGCAAGTTACTGACTGTGGAAAGTAAGAGAAGCAAGAGGATGTGAAAGCTGGTTATTTGCAGAATAATTATGAATAAGGAGCAGCTAAGTGGTCAGATTCACTGTAGGGGGTGTGGCCAGCTTTGCTCTCAAATGTGGTGCTGAAACCTCTTGTTAATTCTAGTAAGTGAGTTTCTCCCTAAATCCAGACAGCCAGGTTTTGCCCTGAATTGAATTTATGAATTTACACTCTTTGATTCACTTGGACATGCTACCTCCTTGAGTTTGTGTGTCAGCTAAGAAGCCAATTCGTGATAAATGCTGCTAAAATGTTAGTCAGAAGCCTGTGTTTCCGTTCATTGCTGTTGTGCCTGGTGATTGGAAACTGACGTTTTGTGGCCAGCTCCCTACTGTCTGTGC
Source organism: Trogon surrucura (assembly GCA_020746105.1). Lineage (NCBI taxonomy): Eukaryota > Metazoa > Chordata > Aves > Trogoniformes > Trogonidae > Trogon > Trogon surrucura. The sequence goes on along the minus strand of CM036625.1, from coordinate 19,499,606 downwards.
CCACCTTTCCTCTGTGACAGGAGTCTCAGCTAATGGGAAGGCGACCGGCTGCCAGAGCTGTGGTCGGAGGTGACTGTTGTGTCTGCAATAGTAACTCTTCTCTCTGCTGGCACTGGGACAAGTAGGACTCAATCAGTGTCAGCCATTGACTTCAGCAGGACCTTTGGGGAGACTCCTGGCGACTGGCAAATTGGGTTGGTTGTTAAAGTTGCCTCAACAGGAGCTAGGAAAAAAAGGCGTGATGAAATACCTTTTTCCCCCCTCCTGCAAAACTTGGCTCTGAGAAACCTTTATGTAAGATGACTGCTTTTTGCCTCTTGCCGTTTATGCTTAGAACAGTGCACAAGAAGGGATGAAGAGATCCCGTTGCAAGAAAGAGGTGTTGTCTTTGGTTATAGTTTTTCAGAAAAGGAGGTAAACATTGAGATAATATTTTTTTTGGGAAAGGAGCTAATATTTGGCAAAAATAATAGGCTGGGTGACTGGGAGGTTTCCGGAATCACAAGATGAATAATCAACCTGGAACTGAGGAATTAAGAGTAAATCAACAGAGCCTTTAAACAGTAAAAATATATCCTTGGAAAGATTAATGTTTTTAATGAACTAAACATACGCTTTTTAATGAACAGGTGCAAATTTCCTCCACTTCTAATTGCTAATAACTGTTCCATAAGATGCAATTATAAATTCATACTTCATCATCTTATTTCTTTAGTTTACTCTTTAGAAAGCAAGATCCAGTATCAAGGGATATGTTATTGGTTGGAAACATTCACCGTTTTAGCATCTGGCACAGTATTTTTTTTTTTTAAATCTGTCCTTTTCCCTGTAGATTTGTTTGTTTCATAGTGAAAACCTTCCCAAATCATTCTGGATGGTGTGGAAAGCCAATTGTTAGTCCCATATGCCAATTAATAACCCTTTTTTTTGGTTTTGTTTTTTTTTCCAAAGCTGCCTTGTTAAATGGAAGCTTCTTTGCTGAGAAGGTGATCCCTGGGAGAGCCACCTTGCAAACCCACGCTCTTACTGCTTTCTGACAGTAGGAAGCCCCTTACAATCTGGTGCCCCTGAGTCGTCGGGTCCAGTTTTGTCCTTTTGGACAACTCTTCTACACGAGGCTGGTCCCAGACTTGTCAGGCACCTTCATTGCCTTCACTACTCCTTTACGCCAAACTATGGCACGCAGCTGTGAGAGGGGAGATGCTGCTTGTGCTGTGGTGCTTGAGAGTTGACTTGTGCAAAGGCCATCTCCTTTCTTTACCCAGTCGGAGAAATGTGAGGGAGAAGGGATTTGCACTGCATTCGTATGCAAAGTGCCCGAGCTCCCTGCCAGCGAAGGGGCTGCCTCTTCTATAAAATGGTTTTGTGATTGTAAAGCCTTGCTTTGTGGGGGAAATCCCACTCATTTCTGCAACTAATCCCCAGTGATGTCAATGAGGTTTTGTAGGCAGGAGAATGAATTTTAGTGTTGGCCTCGATGGTGATGCACCTTGATATTGACCGTGGTAAGTGTGAGGCAGTGTCCCTGTGGTGCTTCTGCAGTGGAGGGGAGAGGGCATCTCCAGAATGTTTTGGGAAAGCTCCTTCTGGGACTGTGCCTCCCTGTTGCATGGAAGCATGTTGGAGACAACACTGCTCCTTGTTTAAGCCTTGCCATGCTTTTAACCTTCACACACAGATACTCAAAGGAAAAAACCTAGCTGCTTCTAACCAAATTAGCTCCATGTTTTCATCTGCCATTATGTTAATGCAACGCGAAGCTCAGCAGATGGCACAAAGTAAATTATGCTGGGGACGGTGGGGGTGGAGAGGGTGGAGGGGGAAGCAAAATTGACCTTTCTAGGACTTGCTGGTTTTCCACAGCATGGTTTGAAAGCTAAAGTTCCACATCCTGCTTAAAGTCACATCAGTCAATGCAAAGGCAGACAGAATAGGCACAGAGATGACAGTGAATGTTAACTCTCCCTGGCATTGAATGTTTCTGAACTTAATTTACCTGCACATTTGTTCAAAGAGCCCAGCGTATCCCTCGCAAATGCTCTTCCCGGTCTGAAGCACATCTATGGGTTTGCACGACAGCTGGCTTTTGTTATGGTAGCCCACTACGTCGTATTCTGCGGGAAGGAACGCAGACAAAAGTTCATCCGAAAGCCTGAGGCAACACGATCGACGGGCAGCAGGAGCAAAGCAAAGCTTGGATTGCTTTTCATCTCTGTGAGCGCGAGCAAAGAGAAACGAGCTGTGGCGCGTGCTGCACAAGGATGTTGTGGACGGCTGGTGGAGAGAGAGGGACGAGGTCTATCTCTCATCACTGTTTCTTCTGAGCCTGGGCTGGGATGCAGTTCTTGAATCCAAATGGGAAGAAAGCTCTGCCCTTTTTAGAGGAAGAGGGCTTTCCCAGGGGCTGCACTAGTGTGAGGGGATCTACAATCTTAGGAGCTCATAGTAAAAAATAGAGAGTTCTGCATTTGAAGGAGTTGGACTCATGTTGCTGTCAAAGAAAAAACATTGAGTTCTTTGTACTCTTTACGAGCAATTTGTATTAAAAATACCTGAAAAGTAGCCTGTTGGGAAATACCTGACATGATTTGTTCCAGGTGAGTCACATTAATACCTGGAAGCGTAGGAAATCTTAATTTCTTTGAATGAATGCACAGCAGCATTCCTTCAGACAGAGCTTGAGGAACTGGTCTGGGAAGGTTAATTCAATACTGACCAACCTTGGTCATGTCCGTAACCTCTTTCTTAAAATACAAACATATTTTTCTGGCAAAGCTCAAAGGAATGCTGCATCAGCTGATTCATCCTCCCTTTAATGCTGTGGAAGAGGAAAAAGAGCTGGCAAGGCACTGTACTTGTGCTTTGATGAAATGCTGCAACCGCTTGTCTTTTATCCAAGGGGCTCAGCTGACGGCTGCCTCGGGGCTGGAGGGAGGGAAAGGCTGGCTTTCTCGGCCTAGGGTGTTCACTGAGCCACCAGCAAAGCTGCAGAGCACTTTGAGGAGCATGGAGAGCTGGCTGGCTGCACGTGGCTCTGTATTTGTGCTAGAAATGATAGCTAAAATAGTCTCTTTTAGTGCTCCTGCTGCACGGAGGTAGCAGTTTGTTGCAGGCAGAGAGCTGAATTGGGTGGGAAGAGATATCCAGGGAGCAGCTTAAAATCCAAACAAGGAAGGAGTTTATATCGTCAGTGCTCTTCCAGGATAGACACACTGCATTTTTGTGAGCTGTTTTAAATTCCTAGCACTGTATTTATTTCCCATGCATGTAAATAGGGGTCAATCCCTGCAGGAAGAAAGGAGAACCAGGGCCAAGATCATGTAAAAATAAATCTTGCAAAGATCACAGTATACCTGTTGGGGATCAGAGACATCCTGTGAATGCATGCAAGGTAAATGGACCAACTCAAACCAGACCGGCCGTCCCAAGCAGGATCTGGCCCAGGCAGGGGCAGGCAGAAATCAGTTAATGGCACAAAGACTGACTGACTGGCAGCTGACAGGAGCTCAGTGCTTGGTTTCAGGAAATGCAGTGAAATCAGCAGCCTGCATATTTAAGATTAAAGCTCCTTGGTCCTGACCTAACCATGCAGTTGCTGGCGAAGCTCTGCTGATCTCAGTGGGTATGAGATCAGGCCAGTGCTTCCCAAATTGCTCCTCTGCTCTCCATCAGTGAACTGCAGCACACCAAAGCCCGTCAGGATGCATAGGAGAAGAGGGAAAGAATAGCTGTGTTTCTCTCTCTCTAGCCCCAAGAGTTAATGGGAAAGAAATGTTTTTGTGTGCGCTTTGTGAAATGCAGTCATGTTGCACATCCCGCTTCCCCAAGGAGCTTGGGGTGGCAAGAAGCCTTTTGCCCCCTCTGATGTGTCAGACTGGAGAGGCAACAAATGCTGCCTCTTCCTCCTTTCTTGTCTTCTTCGTATCTCGTGGTTATTTCTGAAACTCTAGAGTTGCTGAGGTTGGCATTGGTTAGGAAGGGGCAGGGGAAACTGAGTGATTGCAGCTCTCACAAAGGTTGAAAGGTTGCGCGTACAGGCAGGAACAGCAATCACGCCGGTGCCAGCACGTTTTATGAAGGCTGGCTTCCCTGATGTGCTGCGCTGACGTGGCTGATGGATGTGTGCTGCCCAAAGAGGGAGCAACAGAAGCAGCTGCGATGACACCGAGCTGGGCAAGGCAGCTTGATGGTTCCTGGTGGGGTATCCACGCTACGCTGAGACCCTCCCGGAGCAAAAGCATCAGCACGCAGAGTGCGCTGGGAAGGGCTGCGTGAGGGGTGTGGGGGCTCAGGACAGTGGTGGAGATGAAAGTTCTTGTGATGTTGGATGGTTCTGAATGTGACAATGAAGCTTCTGGTGCTTGGCAGCCTGGTTTCCTGCTCTGGCTGCTTAGGTGATAGGGACTTAGATGGTTATACCTTAGAGTAAGTTGGGTAGGAGTTACAGGTTCATCCTGTAGAAAGAAACCATTTACACACAAACTTTGTAGGGCTGGCAGCATGAGGAGAGGGATTATGGGCACAGAGATGGTGAGATAACCTCTGAATACATTTCTGGATAAATACAGAAAGTCCTCCTCCCACCCTCTGTGTGAAACTAACCCACGAGATAGTAAGCTGCAATGGCAGCGTAACGTGGGTGACAGCAACAGCCTTCTCTTCTCAGCTGAAGATCTCAACCTACCTATGTGATGGCATATCCACATCCATATGGCTCGGACCTTTTCCAGATCAGTCCGGGCTTGTTTAAGCAGGGCTTTAACAAGTTCCTCTACGCTGTTCTTGACATTTACCTGTTTGTGAGGAGGAAGAATTGCAAGACTGTGGTGAAGAAATCACTGTGATAGATCTTCCTTCCTCCCCGCTCCCTTATTCTAAAGCTGGGGAGACCCCACCTGCCAGCAGACTGGGCTAACGTCATTAAAAATAGAAATACAACGCTTGCTGTCAGCAAGTATTTTTGGTCATAGTTTCCCTCTGAAATTGGGATCTTTGTTGCTGGTGTTTGTAGGGAAATTATTTCTCACTTGTTTGGGAGATTTTGAAGCCCTTGCCCTGATAGCTCAGACTAAGCTGGTGTTCGTGCTGGTAGTAGGTTTCAAGGAACATCCCCGCAGGGGAACTGGGAGGAGGACAGAGGCAAAAGCAAGACTTACTTTTAATGCATAGGCATCCAGCTTCTCAAATTGCTGCAGATCTACTGGCATGGATTTCAAAGAGGATTTGTCCCATGGATATGCTGGGAAGAAACAAGTTGTCATTGTCTCGGGAAAGGAGGGGGCTGTTTTTCCTGGCTGTACGCTCCAACGGCAGAGCTCCTGCCCGACCCGTGGGGCATCCATCAGCGGGTGCTTAGGGAACAGAGCACATGAGGGCACTCGCAGAAGGTCCCTGCCAGCTGCATGAAAAGCAGGAGCCATCCTGTCTAGTCTAGTATAATTTGGGCAATGGTGGAGCAGGAGGTGCCCCTGCATCTTTGACATTGTATAACAGCATAGAAAATCCTGAGCTATTGTATGGAGGTGCACGAGATAATGCAGAAGTATCAGGGAAAATCTGTGCTGTGGAAGCCCTGGCAAACCCATGACAAAAGAAGCCACCAAAGAGCTGGATTTCTCCAGTAGTTTTTGCTGAAAGTGATAACTGTTATGCATGGTGAAAGGCCATGATTCTGCATGAATTCAAGCAAGTGAGAAATGTAACGCGGGGAGCAGGCTGAAACTCGTGTGCCCACCTATCCCTCTGTCTGCAGCTTTGCAGGCTCTAGGTTCTACTTGGTGCGAACAAAGGGTTAAAAACTTGCCCTAATTAATCAGATTAATTAAAGAGTCTCTCAATGGGATGACACTGTTCTCTCTCATCAGTCAGCCACCGAGTGATGCAGCTATAGCTCGGTGCACAGACGTATCGGATGGACGTCTCCCCTGGACTGCCGTCTGCTCAGCACGCCCTTTTCTTCTGAGCCGGTGAGAGGAGAATTGAACTCTACGGCAATCTCTCCCCCTGTCATGTGCTGTCAAAGCCATTCAGGACTAAAGAGATTCTTCTAGCTATCTCTGTGGGATTGTTATTTCTCTGGGAAAAAAAAAAAAAAAAGGATTTAAAAAAGATTGCAGAGTGAAAATGCTCTTGTGTGACTCCTGAATGCTGGGAGAGGTAAATGAATGGGGCCATAGAGCTTCGATTTGCCTGGAGAGAGGTGACGAGGAGAAGTGAATTGCCTTGGGCTGTGTGTGGGGGCACAGGGGCTTTGGCTGGTTGCATACTCTTTTATTTGTGACCCTTGCAAAGCAAGCGGGGTGCCCCTCCGCCACCTGCCCTGCGGGTGCTGGTGGGAGCAGAATGCATGAGAGGCTCAGAAGGTCTATTCCTGACTTGGAAAGGTGTTTTGTTAATGTGTTAACTGCTCTCCTTGTCATAGAATGGTTTGGCTTGGAAGGTACTTTAAAGATCATCTAGTTCCAACCCCCCTACCATGGGCAGGGACACCTTCCATCAGACCAGGTTGCTCAAAGCCCTGTCCAGCCTCGCCTTGAACATTGTCAGGGACGGGGCATCCACAGTCTCTGGGCAACCTGTTCCAGTGCCTCGCCACCCACATAGTACAGAACTTCTGCCTAAGATCTCATCTAAATATTTATTTATTAATTAATTATTTATTAATTATCCCTTGTCCTATCACTACACTCCCTGATAAAGAGTCCCTCCCCTTCTTTTCTGTAGCCCTGTTTAAGGAAGGCCACTAGGTTGTCTCCCCAGAGCCTTCTCTTCTCCAGGCTGAACAGCCCCAACTCTCTCAACCTGTTCTCAGAGGGGAGATGCTCCAACCCTCTTGGAAACCCCTGCTCCAGGGAGGGGCTATAGGGAATCCTATAACCTATATAGAGCGGGATGCAGGCACATCCCTGTGCTGGGCGGACGCCCATCTGCCAAAATCAGCACGTAGGCACACGACATCCATTTCCTTAAGAGGCTTGTTTGTTTATCTCAGTTTTCCCTGTTAAGGGCTATTACGCTGACCTAAAGAGAGATAAAGCAGATTTACGCGTTTAAAGGTTCCCACACTCTACAGCTCTGAAAATTACTTTTTGCCGTTTGGGAACAGCATTTTTTTTTTTTTAAATTTGGTTATCCATTTTTGTCTTTGTCAAGTTATAGCTGCGAAGGCTCCCCACAGATACGGGATCCGCGGTGACTCACGTAGCCTCGTGCAGTTAGGAAGTGCTCATTGTGCCTGTTCGCAGAGTGGCCTTCCTCGGGTGTGGAGCCTTAGGAAGCTCTCACGGATGTGTGGCATTCCCAAAGCCATCCCCATCTGCCACCCCGATGAACAGGGGATTGGGAAGTTGAATGCTACTCAGGGTAACAGAAATTCCTTGTCGTGCACTTCAGTCTGGGCTTTCAGCAGGGCAAACTGTGTTTCTGGGACTGAGAGGCTTCCTATCTGGGGCTGCCCTGCGCTGTCCCCCACCAGGCCACCAGTGTGGGACAAGGGGACAGCTGATAGTTACCGTGCAGGTCTTTTCCTCCTGGTGGCCGCGGGGCTTCAGTCCTCTGGAAACCTAGCAAAGCGGAGAAGGAAGTGTGAATTGAGCAGTTGTTGGCAGGAGAAAAAAAATAAAAGCATAAATAAGTGATTCTGAGGAGCAGGACTATAGGTCGAAAAAGATGAAATTAAGGCTTTTCTTTGACCACTCCCTTGCATTTGGACATAGATAACAACACTCTTTGGAGCTTGAGTGCTGAGGAAGAGGGATGAAGTAGAGATGCCTAGACCGCAGTTCACTCTGTATCTCCTCCCCACTGTCCTGTGCCTCTGCAGAGGCCACATTCCCCAGCAGTCAGGCATCTCCTGTTCTAGCCCGAGGGCTGGAGACATCTAACCCCTGCCCACCATTGTGGCCAAACCTCCCCAGGCATGGAAGAAGGGAGAGATGAGCTCTAGAGCTGTCAGATGATAACCCTGTAGAGAGCTCTGCAGCAGCTGGAGGATTTCCGAGGGATGCTGCAGACCCTGGACTGTAACCACCCGCCTTATCCCAGGGCTGAAGGAAGAGGAGATGCCTCCCCCTGCCCCAGGAGCAGAAGGATTTTGCTCCTCAAACCGCAGGCATGGGCAGGATCCAGAAGCATCTGCCCACAGGGGAGAGCAGGCAGGGGGTTTGGCATCCTCTCTAGAGGCTCGAGCCCCGAGACAAGGGAGCCTGTCTCCTCCTGGGAGCGACCTCCTGGCTGAGGGCTAGTTTGGAGACAAGCACTGAGGTAGAGCAGAGTCTCACCTTTGTTGTCCTGGCCTCTCAGGCTGGGCAGCCTCTGGGGACCTGCAACAACCATGACATGGTCAGTGCGATCACCGCAACCCCTGCCCTGGCTTGAGGGGTGCGACACCTCCTCGAGCTCCTGGGCTTCTTGCCATCCCTACTTGTGCAAAGGGAAGGATGTTGCTCCTTCACCCTCCCACCCTTGGCCGGCTCTGCTGGGGCTTAAAGACCGGGCTGTACCTTTTCCAAAGGAGAGCTTTTTGAAGAGTTGTGGGGCGGTGTCCTTTGGATGAATCTCCACCGTCACTTGGGTTCCTGCAAGAAATGATGACAAACTCCCTGAGAAAGGGACACGGAGGAGACAGACAGGCTTGCCTGCCAAGGCATCGCTGAAGCCAGCTCTTAACTGCAGCAAAAGAAGAGTCAGCCCTGGTGATTGTGAAGGCACCAAAACAAAGCACTCTTAGGATAAACTGTATGGTGAGAAAGCCTGTGGTCACCTCTGGTGTGATTTGTCTTTCTCAAAATGTGAAAGACAGCCTATTATAGCCTAAGAGGTGATAAAGTGGATCATAAATAAAGCAGAGGTCCTCAGCGAGGATTATGTGACAGCTAAAAAACCAGGTTTATCACCATATTAAATAGCTTTTGATGGAGATACGGTAACAGAGAATCAGTTTCTTTCATTGATTTTTCCTGGAATCAGACAGAAAAAGGCTCAGAGCCATGAAAATGGTTTGACTTGTGATATTATATTTTTTGGCAAAGGCCATTGCCTGTAAGAGGGAGCATCCTAGCAGAGCCAGCTGCGGTCCAGGTGTGCTGTGGGACTTGTGCTCTGCCTGCCATGATGCTCCAGAAAAACCTCACATGCCTGGGGGGGGTCTTCTCTTTAAAGTTTCATAGAGAGAGATACAAGGAAAAAAGTTATGGAGTGTCTTATAAGAATTACCTGAACTTTTTGAAAGAGATTGCCTTTTTTTTTTTTTTTTTAAAAAGTATCTCAGAAGGTTTTGCAACCACCAAGGTTCCCTGGAGGACCTCAGTGTGCTCGTGGGCTCCCTGTTTCAGATCAGACAGAGACGACTTTGGAAACTGAAGGTCAAGATGTTAATGCACCTTGGGGCTGCCATCCAACGGCAGGTAGCACGTGCTACCTCCTACAATTCTGTTGAGAGTCTCAGGACATTTGGAGTTTTCCTTGAAAGCCAGCTCTTGGAACCAGCTAATTAGGTAGGAATCTGTACTTTCATAAAAGAGTAAGTCTTCCCGCAGAATTGAACTTTTAAAAAAGTTTGTCTCCTGTGATTTTGCAGAAAAGTTCAATGTCCTTTAAAGCCCAAAAGGAGAAGGTAAGAAAAACTGTAAAAAAAACTCTTTTAAATGCTAGAGCTGAACTCTAAACCTGGGATGATTGCAGATATCAGGGTGCTGACTGATGTGAAGCTGTTTCTCAAAGGATGATTTTGTGCAAACAGTATGATTTCCTTAAGATTTTTGTATTTTCAGGGGTTCTTTTTTTTATTTCTCAAGATTATTTTTAGCTTTAGGTTTTTGTGAGTTCTCTTGCCAACTTTCTAATTTTTTCCCTGTAAATTAAAATTCTTTGTTTTCATGAAACAAATTTAATGGCAAGGAGGGCCTTTTTCCAGTAAGTTTAAAAGGCATTTACCAAATGAAAAAACGTAATTCCACAGAAATTTTTCAAAGCGCTACATCCATTACTTTAATGGCATGAAATGGTTACTGATGGTTTTTATGACTTTTTTTTACTGTTTCTCATAAAGATATCTTTCGTAAAGAAACACTTGCTCTTCTTGTTCTCTGTGACCAGACAAGCCCTTGGCCAGTGAGTGCTCTGGGGTGCAGGTGGCCCAGCACTGCAGGGATGGCTTCTTGCAAGGATCTACCCCATGAAAAAGCTTCTGCAACTGGTTTTCTTAAGCTGGACTTATGCCAATATTACTTCTTTCAGCCCTTGCACCCTTCCATCAGCACTGGAATATCTGACATTGGCAGGAGAATGTTCTGGTCATGCTTTCTGATGATGTCAATGCTACGTCCTGGTGGTCAGGGAACCCAGGTGCTCCAGGACCTACCTCCGTGCATCCACACTGAAAGACCCAGGGATTCCTCAGGCTCCCCTGGCATTTTTAATCCTTCATGCTCAAGATCACAAAATTGTCAAGGTGGGGCTTTTTCACTCTTTTGGGGTATTCTGAGGCTATTTTATTACAGAAAAACCTTAAGCAGAAGCTCACTGAAGCCCTGCTCTGAAAAAACGGTATCGCTTGGGTTGGCACTTACCTTCGTTAGAGTACGAAGTGACGGCTTGTGTCTGCTCGCAGGGCTCCCCGGAGACTTGCTGTCCTGGTTGCACAAAGAAAAGCATCTCAGTGCCCTGAAGAGAATGGAGGTGCCTGGCATGGAGGTGGATTGAATCTGCGCCTTTGCTCAGCAGTGAAGTAAGTAATGACACAAGAAACCCAACCGTGTTCTCCAGCTTTGAAACCCAGTTGCTCATGGTTCAGGCGTGCCTGACCCCATTCCAGAGGGATGCTCCAGCCTAGGCTTTGGCTGGAGTGGGCACTGCTGCTCAGGGAGGGGGTGTTAGGGTGCTTGCACCAGTAGGTGTGTGTTTGGAGGTTTGGGTGGGAGGGAAGGGCAGCGTGCAGGGGGTTTGGAGGCGATGCAGTCTCTGAGCAGGAGTGTTGGTGTGGTTGTCAGCATCTCATCCTCACCTTCATCTCTCCCCTCTGTACTCTGGGAGCCCCTGATCATGTCAGTGATGCTGGCTGGCCCTGGGGTCCTTGGGGCAGAGGGAGATGTGGGGAGCACCTGGTGTACCCAGGGACCACGCAGTTGCCGGAAAAATAAACCTGCTGCCCCAGGCTGTGCTGACAGTTCGCCAGCGCGGTCAGGGAATGCCGGACGACAGGGAGCCCGAGCTCCTGCGCGGCTTTGGATGCTCGAGCCTTGCTGGAGGCGGGGTGGACACTGGCCAGGACTTAAGGGCGATCCCTCACTCTTTTCAAAGCATCCTGCCAGCCACCAGAGGCCAGAGCAAGGAGCCTGTTTTTCACGGCTTATTCTGAAGGCCAGACACCATTTGTACCTCGCGGCTGTGACAAGGATCAGGCCCGTGAATGATGGGATTCTGTGGCACGGCATGGGGCTGCAGCCTGTTAGCCTCGGTGGGGTTGAGGTGAGGCTTATGTAATGCAGTTTGTAAATATTGTGGCAGCACCAGCTGCTCAGTAGTGTCAGAGGCTTCATCAAGATGCTAACACGGCTGATTAAAGGGGAATTTATTAACCCCTGCAGTGCTAGAGGAGCAAAACCCATTTGCCATCTGAATTCCTTAGTAATTCTCACAGGGATTTAAATTGTGTCTAAGGTAGAGCTGCAAGGGAAGGTTTCCCATATACATACTAATTACTCCTGCCATTAGTTCAGGGTGGTAAATGATCGATACCATCTTCTCACTTGGAATGGAGGCTCTGACTTGGGCTCTACAGTTCTGGTTGCAGACCTTCTGGAGCATGACAGAGGAGTGAGTGTTGAACATTTATCTGCTTCCCAAAGTGGAGACTTGTTATCTGGTGTCTGAGACCATCAGATTTGTAGAAAAAAACCCAAAGTTGTATCTTGCCATGAAATACTGCTTGCTTATAGTCCGTGACGACCATGCAGCCACAACTAATTTCAGAGGGGCTTAGATCAGAGCTCCTATTGAGCATCGTACCCCGCCCAGCTGTGGCTCTTGTATGCTGCTATTGCTTGGCCTGTGGAACAAAGCTCTGGTGTGATATAACTGTTTGGTACCATGTCTTGCTTCACTTTTGCCCCCTGCTTTCCTCTGCTAGACACCACATTAGGGTTAGACCAAGGTTAGGAAACCAACTCAGATGGTCTGATTCTCCTCCCTGGGAGCTGCTCTGTCCTGTTGCATCACAGTCCTGCACATCTGGCTATGTGCAGTCAGGAATAACCTCTTCAGATGTTCCTTCTGAACTGTTACAGGGCAGAGGGTTGAGGAGTTGGCAGGGGAACATTCAAGAGCAGAAGCCACATCTTTCCTACATAGCAATCACACCTGCCTTGCACTCAGCAATCTCTGAGCCGGGGACACAGAGAAAAGACTGGTGGGTAGATGGGTTGAAACCTCAGAGGTTTCTTGCATACTCCAGACCCTGCTGTGTTAGCGCGGGGGAAGTCTCTGGAAGCTCAATCTGCAACCTGAGCAATTTGGGCACTGATTTTCTCCTGCAATTGGCTGGATGTGAAACACAAGAGCTCTGTGCACCTGAAATGTGACCAAGCTCCGTGTCAGCTTGCAGGAGAATCCCCTGCAGATGGCCGTGCGTGGGCTCTGCAGTGCCACCAATGTGCATCCTGGCCATGGGGCAGAGGAGAGCGTGGAGAGGACGCTTCCCATGGCACATGGCCCAAGGCTCTGCTCACGTCCCCACTGAAGTCCCCCAAATCACTGGAAAGGAATGAGTTGTTTCACGTACGCTTATACTCAGGAGGCGCAGCTGGGTGCTAAAAGCTTGCAAATGGATTTTGTGTACTGTGGTTAGTTTATCAGTAGAGTGAGAAGCTGACATACCATTAAGGTCTCTCCCCTCAGATCTGTGATCTTCAGGCTGTGATCTGCTGTTTCCATTTCCATCATCCTGCAAATCTGTAAAATACAAATGTGAGATTGGCAGACTGTCCTCCCAGAGTGAGGTCTCATGTAACCCATCATTCCAGCAAAACCCAGGTGTCATTGGGATCCACCTTCCCTGTCTCATCTGCAGCATTTGTTGTAGCCTCTGTTCCTAGAGCATGAAATACTAGGAGCAAGAAAGTGCAATAGTCCAAGTCTAAGTTCTTTTGATAAGGCTTTCTTGTATTTGGGTAGGTGCTGGATGCTGTGTTAGATGAAGCATCTATGCTATGTTAGCTTTGCCTATCTTTGTTAGCCTGGAATGGTTGTCTAAAAAAATCTAAGTTTCCCTTAAGGTTTTAGAGCAGGAATACTTCTTTCTCTCCTTTTACTTTGGCAGGGTGGGTTCCCTTACAGTTGCAAAGCACAGCCTTAGCTTTTTGAAAGGAAGGATAGGAGCCAGGCCAGGGAGACTGCCCCAAACTGTAGCTATAAATGGCTCAGGGTAGTCATCCTGGGAGACAAAGCCTAGGCACACTTCAAACAGAACAGTTTTGCCCCTGTATTCTGTTGTAGTAGACACTGGTCCGTGGTGAAACTGCTGAGCTCTCACCCTGCTCCCTTTGCACAGCTGAAAGAGCCTGTGGAGGCATCTCGGGGCCACAGCAGGACAGCGCAAGGTGCAAACATGGGTCTCAGATTAGTATTTGTATATATGTCACCTCCTCCTGCACTCCCGCACCCTGGGTTGCACGCACCAGAGCCAGGTGCCGAGCAGCTCGCAGCCTGCAGCGCTGCACCAGCCAGGGCGCTCCCGCACCAGGAGGACCAGTGAAGGCACACTGGGTTTCAAAAAAAAAAAAAGTTTGGGGTTTCGCAGCATGCCTGCAAAGGAAAAGAAGAGAAAGACGGGGAGGGGGAAAAAGCCCAAACCCTGCTCCAAAGCTGCTGCTTCACTTCAGCGTCCCCCAGGCAGCTGGTGCCGCGCCTGCAGCCCTCCCTTCCCTCGCACCCACGGCGGGCGGGACGGACGTTACCTGCGCTCCGGCTGCCTTCCGGCTGCCCCTGTCTCTGCTCTTTCTGCTTGCTCGCTGCCTCCTCAGGGTGGACAATAAGCAGCAAATTGATCGTTACTGCGCTGGGATCTGTCTTAAAGTCCATGGTACCCATCAGAGCATGGCCAGGGCACCGGTCCTCCCGCTGAGCTGCTGCTGCTCGGAGCTGCCGTGTTTATTTTCCACCCTCGGAAAGGCGAGCGCGCTCCCCCCCGAGCCGCGGCACCGGCGGGCTGGCCCTGCCAACTGCCCCATGAGTGCTCTGCCAAAGCCGACCCTAATGAAGAGGTTACAAGTCACCTTTGAAAGGAAATCGCAGGAGGGATCCATTTCCTAAAGCAGAGGAAGGAGCTACGTTTTGGCCGTGGAGGGGGGGTCTGGTTTCAGAGCGTGCCCCTGGCATCCCCCCTCCCCTCTCTCTGCCCTTTTCGGCTTTAAGCACTTGTCCACACTCAAATCCCCCAGCAGCACTGTTTGCTGGGGGGTATTCGCTTCCCAGCGCTGGCAGAAATCCTTAAAAGGCTTTCTCTTTTGATCCTATCCCCCGGCAGAAACTTAAAGGATGCTGAGGAGTATTAATAATAACAATAACTGAGGCGGGAGGAGGGCAGCAGCTGCGACGAGGAGAAAGGGGGTAGAATCGGGGCACGAGCAGCCATTTGTGATGGGGAGGATCAGCCTTTGCAGGGCTGCTCGGCATGCAAAGTGAACTGCAGGGTGCAAGCCAGTCTGTCCAAAAGGAGCCAAAAAAAAAAAATCAACCTCTCTCTGCCCCTGTCGGCCTGTGAGCTCGACTCTCTGGGGAAGCTGGAGACTGCTAGTCAAAAAGAAAAGCCATGCAAATCCCTAGAAACTCTCTCAGCCTACAAAATGGGGGACAAGAAGGGTTACAGTGCGGGTTAGCAACTGGGCTCAGCTGGTCCCTGCAGCTTGGAGAAGGGGCTGGCAGGGAGACACTTTCTAATTTTACTACTGGCCCCTGTCCCGCTCGTGCTGCCAACCCCAACCGGCTTGGCCGGTGGTCCTGGGGGAGCGATAGCACCTGTGGGCTCAAGGACTCTCCGGCAGCATTAGGAAGGATTGCGGGGGCACAGGAGGCACTGGCTGGCAGAGGAGGTTTTGGGAGCTTGGCATGGGCAAGGTGCCTTTTTGAGGGTGTTGCGAGTGCTTTTTGGGCAGGAGCGTGGGAGCGCTGGGTTCCTCTGGCTGCGGGCTGGGGATGTTGTTGTCTAGGATCCGCAGGCAGGAGCTGGTAGTACTGCCCGGTGTTAAATTACTCATGGTTGGAGACACGGGTTTTCCCCGTGGATCTCTATATAAATCCTGTTCCCTCCCAATCTCCTGCCCCTTTTCTGTTCCTGAGCCCCTTCCAAAGCACGGACAGCTGATACGCCTCTGTGCTTGCCTGCAAATCCAGCCCTAAGCAGCTCCTCAGCATATCCAGAAATAGTGTATGTGGCTGCAGAGGAGCTTCCTCCATCCAGCTTTGCTGGTGCACCTTCACATGGTGCTGCACCCTCCGTGACCACCTGGATGGTGGTCAGAGCATCCCAGCTGAGAGAGGAGCATCAGGGATGGGACCTTACACATGTAACCCCCAGTAACGCAGTGAGAGCCCTGTGCTGGGGATGGATAGTGGTGTTGTTGGGATCTAGGCAGTGGTTTTGCTTCTTACTTCATGCATTGGAGTGGTTTTAGATGCAGGCATCCCTGGTTTCAGCTGCGGCTGTAAGGAGCTGGCTGGAGGTGGTTAAACCTGAGAAGGAGGAGGAGGGAGGGAGGGACAGATGCCCACTGCAGCATACTGGGCTCCGCTAGCCAGACTTTCCAAGCCATCTGGGGCTTGGCCGTCTCCAGTTCAGGTCCCTGAGATTTATGGCTGGAGTGACTTTCTAATCACAGTTTCGCCATCTGCCTGTTGGCCTTTAGCACCCCCCTCTCACCTGTCACCCAGCCCGGCCGCTCCTGCCCACACCACCCGGCGAGGAGCACCCTTTCCTCCCCATTGCCCCAGCTGCTCATCTGAGGTGCAGCCCTTGTTCCTGTGGGTTGCTTCTCCCTCATCTTCCTGGGTTGGAGAGTCTGGTCTCCTGGACTACTCATTGGCATGGCTGAATCCTAATTCTGGTGTTGCTCAGGTCCTGCACTGATGCATCTTCCCACCGGCCCTCCTCACTCTGCTGCTGCCTCCATCAACAGTGATTTCCCTGCACATCCTGGCCTCATTCCTCCAGCAAAGCATCTCATTCCTCCTCTAGGTCTGCTCTTAACCTTTCCCTTTCCAACTCCAGATAGGTGAGGGCTCTTTTTCAAGAATAAGGAAAAAATATCTGGCTAGGACATTGGTAAAAGGAGGTTTGAGTGGTGCAACACAAGTCACACCGAACACAAGAGCTGAACTCGGTGCAGGCACCCAAATGGATGTTGTGGTGGCACCAGCTGGTGTTAAGCTGATGCATTTCTTCCCTGGCAGCTCTGAGGCTCTGCAGCCGAGCATGTGGCGGTTGCTACTTCAGTTGCTGCTGGCGCTTTCTTTCCTGGTGGGCTGTAAAAATTAGTAGAGTCTTATTTTATTTCTCTTTGATGGTGAGCTGGCTATTCCTGGCCCCAGCTGCCTGCAGGCAGCAGTACTGCAGGCTGAGCACCTAATGCCGTCTTTCTTCCGACGGCCTCAGCTGTGTTCAGCCAAAATGTGTTTCCAGCACAATGAAAGCATCTGTAAGAAGTTTCTGCTTTCTTAGAAATAACAATTATCAAGGAGAAGGTAGTTGTTTTTGGAGGGCTCTTTTGTGTTTTCTTCTGGTTTTTTTTTTTTTTTTCCAAACAAAGAGATACCTTGAGAGGAGAAAAGGAAGGTTTTTGATTGTGTTTTTATGACAACGCTATGAGCACGAGGGCAAAGGCTTTGCTTGAGGTGGGTGCTGTTCCTGCCCTCTGCAGCAGCAAGACCTCCTTGTTTGAGAGGTTTATATGGCCATGAGATTTTTCAAGCACAGGAAACTTGTCATTGGCCTGAGATAAGGTCACAACCAGCGATGGCTGTCTACATGCCAGGATATTTTTGAAGCTAAAAAAATAATTTGGATTTTGAGGAGGGAAAGGAGAAAGCCTTTTATTGCCATGTTGATTTTAAAATAAAGGCAGCTCTTTGAATTTGCTGCAGGATTTAAAATGTTCGTCTAAGTCCCAGGGAGATGAATTAATGGCCAGAGAACAAGAGAAGCTATCAGAGTGGCATGATTACATGTATTTACCACATGTCTGTCATTTCTCCAGAGGTGATCTGGGCAAGAGAGAGACTGTACGAATGTAGCGCAAGAATTAGGTTATTTGAATCCCATTGCGTAGAAAGGAAAATTGCAGGCTGCCTTCCCCAAGAAAACGTTTTAACTCTTCTGCAGGTGTTTTGCCTTTGTCTGTAAAGGCTCCAGCAGAAGATGTGGTGGGAAGATGCCTCCACCGCACCGAAGGACAGCTGCTGGAGACTTTGGTCCTGCTAGGGCCCTGACTGAGAGTGGCCAAATGCTTTTCCAAGGTTGTTGTAGGTTCTTGCACCTGGAAAATGTGCTAGGGCTGCCCTTCTCCTTGCTGCAGAGGCATGGAACATATTCTCCTGATCTGCTCTAGCTGTCCACCCTGGGGGAGCTGGCTTACACCCCAATGGTACAAGGGCTTCTCCACTGTCTGGAAAGTAAGCCTGGGCATGTAATTCCAGTGGAGGGCAATGCCAATGTCATCTAAAGATGAATCTTAGCCCCTTTAATTTACTTTGAAACTAGCACACCCTTGGTGACACTTTTCATAATTGGCTAATAGTAATTTTCATGTTGCTGCTCCTCCTCCTCTGCACCCTTGTAAGCTCTGCCGTACCCGTTTTGAGCTGGGGGACCAGGGCCAGACATGTTGCTCCATGTGCAGGCATACACAGAATCACTGTGATTTTTGTCTTGTTCTCCGTGCCTTTCCTGCTGAAGTCTCAACCCAGCATTGGCTTTGCTTTGTTTGCCTGCCACTGAGCGAGTATTTTCACAGAACTACCCACAAAGACCCCTAAGAGTTGTCTCCTGACTCAGAATAGCTCATTCAGAGCCCATTATCGTGTGCGTGTGTATATATATTTGGAGTTTGGTTGTTGGTTTGTTTTGTTTTTTTTTTTCCAGGCATTACTTTGCATTTGTAGACATTGAATCTCAGCTGCCATTTTCTCTCTCAATAATTGCAAGTTAGCTTTGGAGCGCCAGGACACATTCGTGTTGTATAACGCATGACAATTGCACTCTGATGAGCTTTAATCTACTCTTTTGGCCTGCCTGTCCTTTCTTCTTCCCTCCAACAGAGCTGCAAGACGCTGCACTTATTCTCCTCCCAGCAGCTTCAAACCACGGATTGCTCAGATGTTCTGTTCATTTTGCAGCTTCTGCTGTGTCAGCAGCTGTGCTTTATGATTTAAGACAGCAGCAGAACTTTCCACTGAACTATAAACCTGTGTATTCAGTTTCCTGGTATCCACACAACCAGAGAGCTAACTGATGGCTGCAATAGCCCTGCGAGGGGAGGTCAGGACATATTTAGATTGCAAAGAGACAATGAGGATTGGTGCAAAACTGAATTAAATGCCACAAACGCCAGGAAGAGACGTGGTGGGGATGATGCTCTGAAGCTGGAGTCTACCTGCTTCTTTGCTGGAGTCTGCCTGCCTTGGGGAGATAGCTGTCCCCAGGTGGGAGAGCCTCTGGCAGGAGGTAATGCATTTAGGGTGGGATTGCTGGTCCATAAAAGCTCAGCCTGGCTGGTCCCTGGCTGGTGGCACATATTCCCTGTGGCTCAGGAATACAAGTGTCACATCTCTGTGCTAAGAGAGAGGACTCCAAATATTTCTGCAGATTTCTGCTACTTTTTTTTTTTTTTCCCAGTGTAAAACAACACTGCTGTGATGATCACTGCCCTTTGTTCCTTGAAGAGCAAATTTTCAGCAACTGAAGATTCAGCAGATGTTTTGTTAAGGTTTCTTAAAAATGACAAATACCAGCATTGCTGCCCCATGGCAGAGACCTGCAAGAGTGACCTTGTGTCCTCAGCTGCTTTGGGTCACTTTGCCAGGGTGGCAGCTGGATCCGCTCTGCCAGCAGCACCAGCTGCCGCAGGCAGGGCTGCCTTCATCTCCAGCACATGGGGCTGCTGGGGGCAGGGAGTGGGGCTGTTGGCAGGACATTCACCACCAGAGGTTGCCAGGGCTGGAGAGCTGTGTTGTCTTGTCTGTCTAAGCATGCATCTGTTGACCTTCAGTGTGCTGCTTGGCTTCCGTTTGCTTGCTTGGCTTTCTAGACAAGGAGAGTGGTTCTGGACAGGCTACTCAGCATCATTAAGGCATTAGTCCTTTTATGATCCTCAAATAACTCATCTTTTGAGGGCAGTGAGGGCAAGTGTGACGGACACTCTCCTCCTGACCTCACTGGGAGGCCAGCGAACTCTCCTTGGCTTCCTTTGGTTGCTGGAAGAAGCTTTGTCATCTCCCAACCACGGAGAGACTAGCTCTCAAAATAGCTCGTTCAGCTTTTCCAGGGAGAGTTGGTGTTAGCCTTTGGATACCCTGCAGAAGACATGCTGTATCTATTTACGCCATTATTAAATATGAAGAGGTTTCTCCTCCCCGAGCAGACTGCCTTTCTTGATATAACCCTTCTCCAAAATTCTGGCTCTTGTACTGTGCAAGTCTGGTGGAGATTGTGTAGTTGTTCTTTCACAGAGTCCTCCAGGATACTCAGGCAGGTTGATTTTTTTTTCCTGGAAGGCTATTTCTGGTTTATTCAGGAGGGAGCCTTGACCCTTCTAATTAAATAAGCAGCATGTCACTTCCTGGGAGATGCAGAAAGTACTTTGCTAAACGAAGTGTCGTCTTTTGCATTTTATCAACATTTCTCTGCTGCAGTGATGAGCAAAGCCCTTCTTCTTGTTGACCTAGTAGACAAATGAGTTATCTCCTCTGCCCAGTCAACCTGATCTTTTCTAATTCAATGAAAAACATAAATGAAAAGCAAGTTTGGAAAAAATCCGTGCAACTCAGTATGAGTAGCTGTCTGAGAGAAAGCAGGCATAGTAGTAATCAACCCTGGGGGGACTAAACCCCCAAACGTTCCAGCATAAGAGTGGGGTGTTTGTTCCTTGGGAACTTGTCTGCAGGTGGACATGCTCCCTGGTTATGTTTACCTGGAACTAGAGCTAAAGGACCTGAATGATTGTTTGGAGACAAGGTCATGAAACAGTTGTCTCAGATTATTTCTCCTTAAGGTACCAGGATGCTGTGGAAGTTGCTGGATGTTCTACATGGTGGTCAGGGACACCTGAGCTGTTGGATGAGCTGACGACACAGCAGTGGCAACAGAAGCATGGACGCCAATGATTTAGAGAAGATATTGAGGAAAAAAATCCCTTCTTTGAGATGGTCTATGCATATTCGCTCCTGATGGGGCATACTACAATGTCAGTAATATGGGCTGAAGAGTTTGAATTTGCTGTGGCACCTCTGGAGGACTAACCTTCGTGTTTCAGTGGGAACATCTCTCAACTACATCTACCAAAACATGATCTCAGGTGCCCTTTGAGTGAGGAATGTGGTGCTTGTCAGGATGGAATGAGATGTGATGGTGCAAATAGGAGATGAATAAACTTAATTCAAGGTGCAGCAGGCCTGGTTTTGCAACATACGGGTCCTTGAACCAGGAGTGCTGCTGCTGCCTCTCTGTGTTTCCAGAACTAGGAGTGACACGAAGGAGGTCTGCTATGTCCCCCACAACACGTGAAACCGGCTGGCAGGAAGAACATGTCCATCAATGAGGCAGGACTATTTCTTCAATGCATATGCTCACATTTTTTGCCAAGGAGGAGAGGGTGAGTGCTGCCTGGAGCTGCCCCTTCCTTGCATTATACCATGGGCAGTGATGCTTATTTATCAGCCAGGAGGCAAATGCATGGGTTTGCTCTACAAAGTTGGCACTGATGGCGTTCTCCTCTACCACATCTCCTGCCTTCTTTGAGGGCCACAGCTTCTCTTGGGCTGATTGAGTTACTGCCATTCCCACCCAAAATGCCAACACCACAGCCTGCAGCAGTGTCCTTTTCCTCTGCCACCCCAGTGTGGGGTGTTGCATGCTGTAGGATGCAGCACCTGCCAACTACAGGCTGCCTGTGTTTGCTGCTGCTTGCACTGGACAGGGAAGTCCAAAGCACCAAATAAATTTTGCACCGGCCGAACCTTTGTACTTTGCCAGGTACTTTGCTACCAGCTTGGAAGAGATGGTTGGCTGGTCCCCTAGGTCAAAGCCCACTGGCATGCTGCTTCCCCAGCAGTCTGGTAATGCATTGCAAGGAACCAAACACCTTCTCAGTTCCTGTTGCCCTTCCAAAAGGCAGTAGAAGATGAACCTGTCAGCCTGCTGTTCTGACGCGGACACTGCACTGCCCGCTGGAATGAGCATCCTGGGGTTGCCACGGAGATGCCTGATGGGCATCTCTAACTTTTCAGAGACCTGGCAGGATGCCGGGGCATCCTAAGCAACATTAGCAGCCTTTAAATAGATCCCTTCTGCCTCAGGAGATCAAAAAGTAGTCAGGAAAGACTCCTCCACTCAGGGGGGAATGAACTCACCTGTGGAGCTGGGCTGTCTGTCTTGTCCAGTTGCTGCTTCCACCTCCACATGAGCTGTTGGAAATAGGAGAAAATGTTACTAGACTTTTTTCCTCAAGCAGCTGCCCAAAAATCACATTATGCTTTTTGTTCTGCTTGCATAGTTTCAGGTGAGCGCTGAATGGCGTAACATTGTGGGCCTGTTGAGATGCGTGGTGCTTTGTTTGGGGAAGGAGGAAGTTGTTTTGATAAAGAAATTGGGGGAAAAAAAGGAGGAAAGCAGTCAGTGGGACAGCACAGCAACCCGAGTATTGGAACCAGACCCAAAGGGTTAAAGCAGCCCAGAAATGCTGAGGGAGTCCCTCAGGGTAGCTCCCAAGCAGACTCAAGTAATGAATTTTCACTTCTGTACTTTCATTATCATTGTTCTTAGCTGGAGATTTACCATTTGTCCCCCTTAGCTCTGCGGCATATTATTCGTATCATTGAGACAGTTGCAAGGACAGAGCTGTTAGCTCAGCTTTCCTATTGGAAACGTGATGAGCTCAATTCCTGTGGGCTCCTGCTACTTCGGAGCTTCAGGGGAGAGGAAGTGTGCACAGACTGTTACCCAGGAACGATCATCTGCTTTGCCTTCTCTCTCCTGCCAGCTCCTTCAGATTGCCCAGAGAAGTCCCGAGTTTACCATAGTGCTGAAACAGCCACTGTGCTCAGCAAAGCCTGTAATTTGGTTCTTTCAAAAATGAGCTGGTAATACCAACCACCCTCCGTTCCCTGCTAATCCCGCCAAGCACACATATCGCGATTAAAGGCAAGAGGAGAAGTGCTTAGGTTCGGTGCAGCCAAACTGGGTAGGAACATGTGTCAGTCACTTCTTACATCAGTCACTATCACTTAGCAAGAGGTTGGTTTTGTTTGTTTCCCCCTGAAATATTTTGTTACATCATGTAAAATATCGTCATTCTTCTAGAGAGGTAAAAGAACAGCAAATTCAGAAGTGAGCTGCAACATGATGCTATGGAACACAAGTAGCAAAGCTTTGTGGTTCCATAGCATCATTTCTAAATCAAATACTTTTTTAATGATTCATACTGTTTCTTAGTTCCCTGGAAATTAGAGAACTGGAGTGATAATTTATGTGTCACATCCTGATACAACATCACTTGGAGTTTATCCCTCTTGTTTGGTATTTTATTTTTCCCAAGACCCCCAGAAAGTGGAAACGCAGCAGAAGCAAGGTAGCGTCCTCCATGAACCAGAGCATGCTGTACTTCAGGTTGCGTTTTTAACTGCCAGTGCCAGCTAATCTACTGCTAGTGCTGGTCCCACAACTGACTTACCGAGGTCATCGTCTTTGCCTTCATCTTTGCTTGCACAGCTCCGGCAGAGCCTGCAAGGATAACATGACCGTCAGTTCATAGTTCTCGAGCGACTGGTCTGCCCACCTGGAAGTAAATAGTTGTCAAATCTGTGTTTTGCTTCTTTCACATGATTTGTCTCAAGGGGGAGCCATTGGTGACATCTGTGTGACAACATCTGCCTTCTCTCTGCCCCACATCTCGGGCTGCGTTAAGAGATGGTGTCTTTGGGCTGAGGGAAAGTCTCCCACTCCTAATCTGTGTCCCTCTCTGCTTTAGAGTTATTCAAGCGAAAAAAGACCCAAACTTGCAGAGCTGAGGAGATGAGGACCAGTCCTTGTTCAACAAGGGAAAACACTTTGCTGAAGAGACAAAGCATCTTACAAAGATGCTCTAAAAGTATTTGTTAAATAAGCATCTGTAAAAAAAGTAAGATAAGGTTTCCTGGGTGTTGCACGTGGGAACTGTGTGTGGTGCCTTTGGTGTTTGGAGCTTTGTCTGATCATGAACGGTTTGCACCAGTAAAGCCTGGAGTCAAGCAGGTGCTGGTGCCAGCACAGCCCTGTTTTGCCTCAGCAGCACACGCTGTCACGGTGGGACCACTGTGGAGCTGCCCGTGGCTGCTCCCTTGAGAAACAACTGTGAGCCTTTCCCACTCGGCGGCCAAATGTCAGCGGATTCAAATCGCTGGCAGCGAGCATGGGCAGCCAGCTCTTTGCTCTTTCCATTGGCACTGGGTCAGATGACAGACACCCCCCCCTCCTCAAGTATTATTATCATTATTTATTTGTATTGTGGCAGTGCCTAGGAACATCCCCCCCATGGACCAGGAGCCTTTTGTGCTGTACACTAATGCAGCACGGGTCACAACATGCATCACCTGTGGAGTAAATCCTGTCAGTGCAGTAACGTCACCTTCCCACTGTCCTCATCCCCCTGCTTCCATGTCACCTTGGGGGTAGCATCCAGGCATCTCCGTTAATACTTTCCTTGATTCTGGTTAATTTGATGAGACAAAATGTTGGGGAAGTGGTCGCTCCTCATAACTATGTTGTTGAGCAGCCTGGGAGCAATGTGAAGCTTTGGCAGGTGGTGCAGCCCCTCTAATCCTGACTGGCAGGCTAACGCAAGCTGGAGAGCATCTCCAGAAAGCAGGGTGGTGCGAATAGGCTGCTTTGGTTAAAGCAACAGGTTTCCAATTAAGCGTAATGGAAAGGAACTGTTTCCCTGGGTTTTGCTCTGCGAGACCGGCTGTCTCAATTAACTGGCTCCCCTTACAGTGTTTTTCAACTGTACAGAGATGAGCCAAGGACACATGAACGTAACGTGATCCAGGAAGATTGCCCGAGTGCCAGGAAGTTGGAGAGCTGCTGCCTCTCCTCTTTAGGGACGTGCGCTGAGCGGGGCTGCTCCGAGCAGAGTTAGGAGAGAGCTGTTCAGGCGCTCACGTGCTCATGAATGTATTAATGCTGCAATAACTCCCTAACCAAGGTATTACCTTGCTGTGCTGCTCCACGGGGGCTTTCGTGCAATTACCCAGAGTAGCTATCGCTCTTGGCAAAACCCCCCACATTTTACTGGTGGGTGTGCAAAACCTCTAGTGTGTGTGGGAAACACCCAAGCGATGCACACAGCTGATCTCTGCACATGGCTTCTCTCCTGCTTAAGGCTCCTGGCAGCCAGGCTGCACGACCTGGCTTCCTACCCCATGTCCCCAACCCCGTGGGGGTGATGAATCATGGCTGTGTCCAGGCTCTTCGGGGGAGGCCAGCCAGGAGCAGCATGTGCTTTCTGCCTCTGCTGTTGCTACCTCCCTCCCTGTTCCTCCCACAGCCCTGACTATATGCCCCTCTCTGCCATTTTCTGACCCTTGTGCCCTTGTCTTAGGGACAGACAGTGGCAGCGGGTGCTTTCCAGGACCTCTGGGCAGCCATGGCAGCAGAACAAAGCTCCATCAGCAACAACCAGAAGGAGCAGGTAATTATGGGGTGATAACAGAACTTCTGAGGATTTGCCTGAGATCCTGCGATCCCTCTGCCATTCAGACTTTCTCGAGGGCATCTCTCCCTGCCAACTTCTGCCCACAGCTACCCTGAGCCCTTGCTCATGCTCCAGCAGCAACAGTATCATCTATTGCAGATGGAGGTGCCAGGCCACCAGGAGCCGGTGATTTTTGGGTGTGTTCAGTTTAACCCCTGCCATGTCAGCAACTGCTCTGGCTCTGCCCCTGGTTGCACCGTGTCCTGCCCACCCACAGGTGCGCAGGAGGCCCAGGTGGCACGGTGGACATCATGTGAGGCAAGGAGCCGGGGGCTGACAGCGGCCTTGGGCCAAGTTGTTATGACCATCTGCTCCGCACCGTGCCAGGCTGACGGCTGCTATAAAGAGCGTGCGTGCCACAGAGCGCTGGGGATCTGGCGGTAACAGGAGCTAAAGGACTTCAGAGAGGAGCTGACTCTGTCTTTTCAGCTCTGCCTCATGTATATTTATCTGTACGTACAAATAGAGCGAGCCAGCTGAGATGGCTGAGTGTCACTGAGCTGAGCTGGCTTCCAGTGCCCTCGTGCCTTCAGCTCCGTCCAGCCTTGGTGCGATGTGGAGCAGCCGAGAAGTTTGCAGGGCAATGGCCAACGAGGCAGAAAGTTGGGGTTGATGAACATGGGCGGCAGGATTTGATGGTTTTCCTGTGCCTGTTTGCAGCCTGGAGAAGGGGATGTCGGGGGTCCCTGCCTCTTCATGGCAGCAGGTAAAGCCAAGGGCCAGGAACCATGAGGTGTGTTGTGATGGTGAGAAGGATGGGAGGGAGATGTAGCAGACCCTGCCCTTTCGCTTAGGGGAGCAGCACTGAAAGCCTCAGTGAGAAATGGGACTTTAATCTAAAACACACACCTTGGCAATGCAGAAGAAAAGCAGGAAAGTGCTTTTGCTCGGTGCTACAGAGCAGCCATCAAACACCTGACTCTACATTTTGATTTTAACCAACAAAATTAATACAGTCCAGTGCAAGGCTTTCTCTCAACTGGGTTTTGATTTTTCAGGGGAATGTATTGTCAAAGGCAGAAGCACGGCCAAAGGATTGAATAAGAACTGCTGAGGTATTGTGCACCCAGCGACAGTGCAGCATGGGGTTGTGCTTTGGGACCTTGCTATTGGGGCGTTTTCTAATATTCTGTCTTTGAATTTTAGTCCTTTCCTTTTCTTGTAACTTCTAAAATGCGTAAGGCCACTCCTAGCTCATTGGAAAAAGATTTTCTTTGTGAGCCAACTTGGACAATTCTTAATGCTGGTTTGGGTCAGACTGAGCTTCAAACGGAGACGAATTTCAACCAAGATTTAAAAGCTTTCATGAATTGGCTTAATAATAAGGACTATCAAAATGCATCCATATTGAAAAGATGTGTTTAAAAAGAAATCAATTTAGGAAACCAGAAATGCAAATGTGAGAAGGAATGGGTGATGGTGGCTGCCTGCAATGTTCTCTCAACCTAACAAGGTCTTTTTATTTCCATCCCAAAAGCACAGTGAGAGTCAAAGAAAAGGAAACCTGAATCTAGCTGACTTAAAGGTCATGGGACTTAACGTCAGGATATTTGAGGGTCTCGTGATTTTTTAAATGTTAATACCGCAAGCCCTGCATTGGGAAAATCACTGCCACTAGTTATCAGCTATGACTTGAAGACTCAACTTGTTTCTGATCTGCTTTAGTGGAGGTTTGATGACAGAGTTATCAAGTTTCCTGTGGGAAAGGTCTCTTATGCAAGGCCTGTGAGAAAATATGAATCTGGGTAATTATTTCAGAATTAATTTCTACTCTTTGCTGACCAGCTCAAGAAGTGTTTAGATTTTTAGGATTTTGGCAGATAAAGTCATGGTTGCACCTCTAGTTTTTGGCCTCAGGAATGTCAGCATACCTCAGGGAGGTCATCTGAACTCCTGCCTACGTCTTGGAGAATGAGGACAGAGGTCTGGGGGTGAAGCATCTTGTGACTCTGCTGTGGAGCTGAGATTAGAGGCACATTTCTCTTTAGTACTTGATTTTCTGAGCCTGCCTCTCTTTTCCTTTTCCTAGCCCCGAATTTTACCCACATGTTATGTTGAAGCTGTTGGTTGAAGTAGTTCATATTCTGTTTATATATAATGCTCAACTAGTGCACAGGGCAGCTCTTAAAAGATAAATTTTATATAAATATTTAATGCATATGTATAAAATGTATGATTTTAGAATAAATTCCGAACCAGTGTAAAACATGGGAGGGTTTGCTTAGTGCTAGGTCAGAGGAGCCCTGGGCAGAGTATATTTTGATTTATAAGCTTTTCTGGCCATGTGTTGTTAGCAAGAAGTCAAAACCAGTTGAAATTGCTGGTGCTCAAGCTGTACCTTGGGCTGTCAGACCCCAGCAGTGCTCACATGCTGCAGAGCCTCACAAGCTTCCAGCAGAACTCCTACCCTGGTTATACCGCATATTGTGCCACTTAAAATGATAAAGTATGATTACGGGGTCATTGAGCATTTGTAACTCATTGCACTGGTGATATCAGAGCTGTTGTCTGATTTAATTCTGACCCCGTAAAGAAGTATTGACCACGCTTTACAATAAAGGCCCAAGATACAGTAATTCTGCAGGATCTTGGCTCACGGAAACGTAGTTTTTGTTTTTCCAGTAAAAGGCTCAAACGTATTTCTGAATTAGACTAACAAACTGGCAACATTAATTCTGCGACAGCGCTGGCACAATGCGCGGAAGCCCAAATTGCAGCCGGGTGGCCGTGCCCATCAGCGTGGCCTCCTGGACCTTGCTGAGGAGCCAGAGCAGGCACCTGCGGGCAGTGCAGGTGGGAGCTTTCTGCCTTTAAATAATTTCAGAGACGTGTGTGTACATGCGTGTGTTCGTGTAGGTGTTAGCATGCTCCATCATTGGGATTTTTTGCAACTCTTAGCGTTTTTACAGCCCTGCGATGTTCGTCGACTTGTGAAGCATGAAGCTTCGTGTGGATCATCTTACCCTTGTCCATCTTGCAGCACGGATACAGCTCAGCCCCCGTCTGACAGCCGTGGCTCTCCAGCCCCCAGCAAGCTCCGCATGCCCTGTGCAGAGAGGACGCTGATGCCGTCATCGCCTGCGATGCGGCACCGTGGTAGGTGTGGGTGTCCCCTGCTGTGCATCTCTGGTCCTTCCTCGAGCCCTCTCCCATCTCTAACCTTCCTGGGAACGGCTCCAGTACGCACCAGCCAACCACCCAACGTGGGCTGTGCCTCCGGCTGCTCCATCACCCCCGCGCTGAACGTGGAGGTGATACTTCTCCTCTGTGATTGCACGTGATGCTGTCACGGAGGCAGGGACACAAACCCCAGCAGC
This sequence comes from Trogon surrucura, assembly GCA_020746105.1. Lineage (NCBI taxonomy): Eukaryota > Metazoa > Chordata > Aves > Trogoniformes > Trogonidae > Trogon > Trogon surrucura. The sequence goes on along the minus strand of CM036625.1, from coordinate 19,471,297 downwards.
AAATTCTTCCCAGGGCTGTTTCCCCTTATGACAGAGGGGTGTTTTCCCACTCGAAGTTACTCAGCATATGAAAGAAAAGGAGGTGAAATACAACTAGGGTGTCAGCAGAAGGGCTGTAATTCACGGGGCTAATGATGTCACAGGGCCATTGACATCATGGAACTGCTTGATTGACTTCCTTTCCAGCAAAAATTACTGGGGAAATCAGCTGGGAAAAGGCATCCTCCTTAACTCAGATACATATGCTGATGATTAAAGGTTGCCATATATTAGTTAGATGAGGTGAATTCTTGTTCTGCACTTCAATATAGAGGGGCAGGTGCTCAGCTGATGCAAACACATCTGCCTCAGAGTAAATTAATCCACATAAGTCAGGGAGCTGTGGTATTTATACCAGTGGTTTGCTAACCTTCAATGCATACGTGCAGCCAGGAAGCCTCTCCGGTGATTGCCCACATTATGCTTGGTGCCTGCCAGTCCCTCACCGCTACAAACACCTAATTAATTTCCATGCTTTTAAGGAAATGAAGCCATACAGAAATATGCCACCAGTAACAAATTACACAGTACTGATGCCACCAATTAATGCCACAGGAAATGACACTGTATTTCAGATGCTGAATTATTTTTTCTTCTAAATTAATTTGTCACCATACAGTAAAATAAGGGTACTGTCCTGCCTAGAAGTTGCAAAATTAACATTCAGGCGCCATCTGAGGTGCTAGAAGACGGAAAAATATAGGGGACATAGGTCTGTATTTTTTCCCCTCTTGTTTTCATCATGTCTGAGAGCAAACAGCCAAATAAGCATGTAAGTCTGCTGTACCACCAAGGATTGTGGTTAACTGTCCCAGCACTCTCAGTCTACACCAGCACACCTCCCATCTCAGTGTTCACATCTTGCCTCTCTGCGGCATGAAGATATACTGTGATATTTTTTAAAAACCAGTGGCTGCTAAGCCGGCATCGGTCCCTCACGCGATGACCCTGGGGGTTTTTATTACCTCCTTGCCCAGGCGATGCAGAAGCTTCTGATGTTTCCCATGCAGGTGAGGATGCGAGCAAGACCTCTGGGCTTCTGGGACTCTGAAAGAGGTCTCAGCTTTGCTTTCCTTAGAGATGACTTACAGCAAAAGGAGGAAATGAGATGAAGTATGTACTCCCACCGGGGCTGATCTTTGTACCTATGAGCTTGAGTCACAGTGGCAGTTCCGTTTACACAAGCTCCCAAGGGAGAAGGTCTCTTTACCTGGCCAGGTGTGGTACAAATCCACAGGCTGAGATTTTTTTTTTGACTAAAAGCACATGCATGAGAGCATCAGGAAATGCCAGTGCATGCAGGTGCCATAAAGCACAGAGTGGCATCAGGGAAATGAGCTGCTCCTTCCCAGGAGGAGGGTGCAGGAATGGAAAGCAAAAGGGAAAGTAGGTTTGGTGGGTGGTGGCACCTGCAACTGTGCACTGAGGAAGTGTTTACTTTTAAAGGCTGTGGCTGCCTTTAGAGCACTCTCGGGTTATCACCAGGGTGCTCCACGCAAACACCCCAGAACTCCCGCTCCAGGAACACTAAGTGATAGGATTAAATACCAAATTAAGCTCACTTTGATCAGGCAGCAGAGATGGAAGACAACACTAATTTTACCAGGGCTGGCATGCAGCCCAACTCTGCAAGGATTAGCTCAAAAATAGCTAGTCTATTGTTGTTGATATTTTTATTTATTTATGCATTATTTAGAACCTTTCTAAGAGTATTATTAAGAAAAAGCAGCATCTTGAGGTGTTCAATGCACCCCCTGGGTTGCAGCATGGCTCTGATCGGTGCTGGATGGTGGCCAGTGTGCGAGTACCCCAGTGGGTGCTGGCATCGTGCTTGTAGGATCATCAGAAACTGTATCCAGGCCATCAACCAGGAAAGCGCCTCATGCCAGGGCACAAATGAGGTCTAGAACAGAACCCGGGTGTCCAATTAATCAGCAGGAAGACAGAGCTGGCTGGCTGCAGGGGCTCCTTCGTCCACGGCTCCCAGGTGGTGTGGGCAATGCTGCAGGTGAAGGCGGCTTGCATCCTGGTACGTTGGGCACAGCAGTATGTGCTGCCAGTCCAAATGCAGAAGAGTTCAGCTGGAGAAATGTGATGTTAGGCCTGTTTCTGATCTAACAAACTAGCTCTGAGAGCAAAGGCCACCACTCTTACAATGCGTTTTTAAAAGCAGTGCTGTGTAGCAGCTCCTTAAGTCAGAAATGGTAGCGCTTCCCCCTGCTCTCCCCAGACTTAGTGCTCTGTTCTGGCAAGACATAAAGTTAGTTAAAAAGAGATTTTCTTTAAACGCCACAGACTCTCATCCAGAGAGGACATCCATCAGCCAGGCATATTCTCAGTGGGCTCTTGGCAGCTCAGCTGTCTGGAAGGAGGATTACGCAGTGACATCGAGGTGGTCTACTCGGCTACTGAAACTCCACCTGCCCTAATGGGTAGTGAGAAATGAATTTGATAATGTGGAAAATCTGGGCGTTATTGAGAAGTTAGATCAGTCTCCAACTGGATTAATTCACTGCTGGTAGTTGGAAAATTTAATAAAGTGCAGATCTGTATCAATCTAGGTGGTTTTCCGTAAAGCCATAAAGCGTGAACATTATCCACTGAAAACTGTTGTAATAGCAGCTAAGGCTCAGACCCACAAGAGGCTTCGTGTGCTGAGATGCTCACTGTCACAGTGCACCCCTGGAGCACGTCACAAAGGGGCTGGGAGGGATGGCCTGGCTTCCAGCCCCCCGTCAAGGCTGGCTATACTTTGGGGTAGATTCCCCTGTCACCAGCCGGCTGCCTGGGTGGCTCTGCTCTCATGACCGTGTCTTTCTTGTCCGTAAAGTGGAGCAGCACCAGGCCCTTGGCTGGGTGTACCCTTCTCCTGATGGCTTTGCCATGTGGTCCTGTGTATAGAACAGTATGTTTAAATCCCTTTGGGTACCAAAAGCACCAAGAGCCCTAATACCAGCTTCACGATGTGGCTTTTTGAAAATAAAATTGCATGAGCTGAACTCTGACTTTGTGACCACAATGAGTACAGTGCAAACCTATTAAACACACTTCTGGGGAGTAATTTCCCAGCTTGTACTGGACTGATCACAGATGAGGTTTGAATTTGGACTAGAGATTTACAAAATGCACAAATTAAGCTTTTTGGGTTTTTGGTTTTTGGTTTTTTTTTTTTTTTATACCTGGCAAGAGGAAAGCATCCAAAAGTTAAACTAGCCTTGGCTTCTGTTAAGAGGAGTTATCTGTGCTGGCCATAAATCAAACTGGGATGGCTTAATTGCTCATTCGCAGTAAATAAAGCTATAACTGAGATGTCTACTTTATAATATAGAGGGGATCTCCCAGGATATGGAGGATGATAGCTAGCCAGAGAAATCCATTCAGAGGCTCTTTGGGATCGATAAGCAGTTAAGAGAGCCGCAGTAAGATGACATTGCTTGTCTTTTTGCACAGATACACAGAAAGGTGCTGAGCTGTTAAAAGCACAAAGGGCAACACCTGGGCTTGGATCCATCAGGTTTAAAACACGGTGATTTCTAGCCAAGTTTCCACTTGGTGTTGAAATACAGACAGCAACTAGACTAAATGGCTGGGGACCCATCAGCTCTGGGAGCAGTGCTCCCACCCTCACCTCGGGATGGTGTCCGAAGCCAGGGTGATGGGTTTAGCCACCAGATTTATTAATATTAGAGAAGGCTCTGTGGCTTAGAGGACATCCGCTGGCACTTGCAGATGTGTTGCAGCTCATGCTGGTAGCCCGACCCAGTGCTGCCAAACTTAGGCAAATCTGCTGTCACGATGGAGGGAATGGTTAAGAGGCTTAGAGCTGTTCTTTGTCAAAGGCTTCTGAGAGGTACCATGGCAGGACAGAGGCTCCATTCAGATGCCTGGGGGGGGTCTTTTCCACTCACAGATATGCTGCTGGTGGACTGGTTTGTGCTCTTGGTGTTTTGCTATGCCAGAAGTGCTGTTTCTCATGTCCCTGGGGCAGTTGGAGCCTGCCATCAACCATGTGTAACGTGAATGGCAATGACTCGCTCCTCCCTGATAATTTACCTTGAAATGCTGTTCTGCAGAAGTAAGATCAATCGCTATTTTGCTGCCAGCTCCTCTTCTGCCAGTTTTTTTAAAGGGAAATATTACAGCTGCCTTCTAGCCCCCTCACCTAGACTGTGTTTTAATTATTAATTCCCCTGTGCATTGGGGGAGCCAGTGGGACTTCAACAGGAGCTGGATCAAGCCCCACATCCAAATGAGATTCAGAATAGGACAGGAAAAAACGAACTGTGAAGCAACCGCTGCTGTGATTCTGCTTAGTGATACACAGAGGTTTCATCCAGCATCTCTCCCCTTGAGTACATGCACCTTCCTTGCTCCAGTAATGCGGGGTGCTGGAGTCTGCAGGTGATATCAGACTCCTCAGAAGGAGTTAGAAGGCCTTCTGTTCTCTGAACGAGGTCCTTTTAGAAAGAGGAAAGTTCCCCCTGCTAGTTTGGGAGCAGATGCACCCAGCACCATGGGTTATCAACAAACGCTTGGGAAGGTTGGGGGCAGGTTGTGATGTGGAAAGTAATATATTATGTTTTCCTTAGTGAGCTCATGAGAAAATGAACTGGCTCACGATCACTTCACAAGGGCAGAAAGATGTGAGGCTCACTAGAGCCGTTATTTCCAATGACTGATTTGCTCAGCCTTATTTAATTAGCTGTCCTTGAGCCAATCTGCTTAAGTGGCAGTGAGTTTACCCTGATGCAAAACACAGGCTCGTAAAGCTAGGGCCAGACAAGGTGTCCGGTGTGCTAAGGCACCACCAACTTCTGTCGTGATTGTTTCTAGCATATTGTTGTCTGATCCAGTCTCAGAAATGCTAATCATAATGATTTTTTTAGGGGAAGGTGGTGTACACCCCTGCTAGGTGCTTGTAGATTAATTCTGTTCAAGCTGGAGAAGCTTAATGGTAAAGTCTGAAATACAAATCTGAAGTGCAGTCAGTGAGGTTGGCTAGGGTTTGGCCTTTTAGCTGCACCAGCAGAATTTATTTTTTTTTTTCTGAAAGGATATTATGTGTGTTTCAGCAAGTAGTAGTGCCACATTTCTCCAAAACACGGCGAGGTTTAACTGGGGAGAAAATACAGTCTAGGTAACATCATGGTATAGGGAAACTGGCTGGAACTGTTTGATCTTCAGAGTGAAATGTTGACCAAGAAAAAGAATGTGCTGTGCCTGCAGAGGGGGAGCAAGGTGCCTGAGCTTGGTGCTGCCCCGGAGCCTGCCCCTCTCTGGGGAGGAAAGTGGGAGAGGCTTTGCGGGATGCTTCACTGGGGAAAGGAGCAGGATTAGTATTTACCCATATCTACTTGTTTGTTTGTTGTTGTTTTTTTTTTTCCCCTTGAACCTGAAATAGACATGGGTATAAAGGACAAGGGCTGAGCAGCTACTAGCTAGAAGGCAGGGGTGGACTTTGTGTGCCAGGGCAGCAACATCTTCCCTGCAGGGTTTGTTCGCAAGGCTGTCTGCGACCTGGCTGTCTCCACTTCCTAGAATGCATAGGAGCAGAAATTCCCTGAGCCATCCCCTGTTCTGACCCGGCTAAAATTAACCACCAGGTTCTAAAACTGTGGGGTGGGGAACAGGGCATGGATGTGAATGTACTTCAATTCCTTAGGGAGGCCATCTGCAAAACCTGTTGTCCAGAAAAAACAAAGTCCATGCCCCCTTTGCCACTGGGAGTGCTTTCCCCCTTGTGATATCCATTAAAATGAAACTTTAACCGTTTAAAATAATCCTGCCCTTACCTCTGTGGCCTTATTTAGATCTGCACGCTGCCTCACATCCCTTCCTCCGTCCCCATCCTGTGCGCTGCCAGGTGGGTTCCAGCCCTGTTACAGTGGCACGTAGCGTCGTGATGGTGCACATGTACAGGTGGCATTTCCAAAAGCATCTGTGGGGACAGACACTTGGGTCCTAGACTGTTAGTGAGGACAGGACTGGCGGTCCCATGGGAGCATCACGCTACCATCCACCAGAATATACCCTCCTCACAGCATCATCCTCCAGCACTTTTCTGCCAAAATCTCTTCTTTGCCCTCCTTCCTCTTCTGCTCTGGTCTCAGGATTATGTTGGTTTTTTTTCCCAGAAATAGCAAATGTTGAAATATCCCTGAGCTTGGAGGTATTACACAGACACGTGTGAGCAGGAGAGGATGGGAGCTTGTTTTCCATACCATAAAACATGCTGCAGGCACAAAAAAAAGCCAAGACAAGGGTATTGCTGATCCCTGCAGCATCGGGGGAATCAGTCCCCAAATTCAAGATGTTCTCTGTATTTATTTTTCTGTTTGGCTCCATTTGCTGACAGTGAACAACCCGTAGCTTCGGGCAGCCAGCGCCTGCACTACATATTTTTGTTCATCCGTCCCTCCCTGCCAAATGCTGAAGTCGACAACTGGCTCTGGCTGGTGCCAGCTCTGGTTGCTCGCACTGGGATTAGCACGTAAACTGGTTCAGTCCCACTGCGGAGGCCGTGCGTGGCCTTCTCTTTTACCCCACTGGCTGCAGTTGCCCCTGTAAAGACGTCTGTTGTGACTTTGCTTTTGACTTTCCGCAAGAGGCTGTTCTAATAAAGACTTTTTTCCTGGTTTTGGCAGGTGTCTTTTCACCCTGTGTACACATGGGAGAGCGTGAAAGCCTCTTGGTCCACCGCGTCTCAGTCTGGCCCCGTGCTCAGACCCTGGGCTGGACACCTCTTTAGAAGGGATTAAGGGGAAGTGTCAGACACGGGGATCTCCAGGAAACCAATCTCCAACACGCTGGGAGACCTAAAGAAAGCAAAGCCTCCCTGAGACAGCGAACATGACTGAACTTCTCAGTTACAAGTAAAGCTGTTTTGGTCCACTCTTTTGCTTTATCCTCTCCCCAGGGCTCATTAAACAAAACTAAAATGAGCCACAAATAAAAGAATTGAGTATCTTAAAAATTTTTAACTAAACGTTCGTCTCTCAACCTGCTTAGAGCAATTATGGGTGGGTTAGCTGAAGGGATGGCGTTGCATTTTGCTTTTAAATCTGTGGAGGAAAGGATAGAGCCCAGGCAGTGGCTGTGGTGATGAGGGACAGAAGTCCTCCCGGCGTGCTGCAGCCCATGCGCTCAGCCCCATGCAGGTACAGCCAGGGTCAAATTCTGCTCAACCTACACAAGTAGCTCAGTTCTTGTTATCGCTTCTAAAAACCTCCCTGTTATCCTGTATCTGAGCTAAACTGGCTCACAAGAGCCAGGGCATGCTCAGGATTTTGCTCGGTGACTAGCAGTGGTCTGGGCACGGCACCCAACGCCAAATTGGCTGCAGCAAAGCACTCGCCTGCTTCAGTACATCTGCTCTCTCCTCTCTCTGAGCCCTGCTTATGCTTCTGTTTTAGCCTGCGTTCATGCCTCTTGGTTGAATTTCTTCGTGAAGACAAACCTCAGCAAGAAGCCCTGAAATAGGGACTGGGCAAATGATGGCAGAAGACAGTAAAACCAATACAGAGATCTTGGGCCACCTCATCAAATAGCAGAAGCTGGTGTAGGGGTATTGATTTCAGCAGTGTTGTGCCAGTTTACACAAGTTAGGGCTTTGACCTATGTAATTCACCATAATAAAGATATCCAGATGCTGGAAAATTTCCAGGGAAACTGTCTCCTTTGATCAGGTTGGTTATCGATATATATATAAACATTAGCACTATGTGGGGCTGTAAAATGCCAAAGTTAAGCCAAGTTATAGCTGGATCTCAACTGCGCTGTGTGGTTACCTGCGCAACCTGCCAGAGCGAGGTGTTGTCCTTGGCAGGAGCGAATGCTATTCCTGTTCTCTGGTGGACAGGGAAACTTGATCTTCGCTCTTCCCGTCACTTTGGAGCGTGACTGGGAGGTGGCTGGGGGGGCAAGACGCTGGGTTTCTGCGAACCTGCTGGCGAGCAGGCTCGAGGAGGTTCGTCGGGGTGGAAGCGTGGTCACGGTGCGTCTGGGGGAATGTGCAGACTCAGTCCTACCTGGAACTTGTCCCCAGAAAAGCTGGGGGACTTCTGCTGATGAGGAAGGGCTTGTTTTGGGGTCCCCAGGCTGTAGCCCTGCCTGTCTGTTGCTCAGTGGTGGTGTATCTTACCACAGGGATCAGCACTGGTCAGAGCCTGTCTGAGGCGAGCTGGTGCCTGAGTGTGGCATTGTGCAGAGATACTGGTTGTGCTGCTCCTGCATGGAGTGACCATGGATGCTGTGCCCCTCACTCCCTCCCTAGCTGCTGGCCGAGGGCACAGCATGGCTGTGAGGTGTGCAGGACCTGGGAGCAGCCTGGGAGTCCCAGAACTACCCTCTGAAGCCAGGTCAGGTTTGGTTGCCAACAAAATAAAGCCAAGTCTAAGGCTTTATATTACCCTTGCTCTAGATTGGTCCCTTCAAACACTGAGCAGGATGCTTGGAGGCCACTCGAGCAGGTATGGTTTACTTCCATAGAATACTACACCTACTCTGAATCACCTTTTTGCTACTTTTTTTGGTAAAGCCTCCTCACTTCAGAGCAAAGTCTCTGGTAAGGTCTAATTTCTTTCAACGGAACTTCAGCATGTTCTCAAGTACTTTGCTGATTTGGGGCCCCAAGTCATTAGCTTTACAGTTGATTACTCAAGTGGGTTTTAGGTGAGGGAATGGGAATGCTAACATTCAGCAAGAAGAGTTGAGCCAACACTCAGGCTTAAATCCATAGTGGTCTCAAAATATTTGTGTGGTCCCTTCATGACCATCGGTCAGCCCCTGGTCCTGGTGTTTCTTCTCTCTGCCTCCATCTCCCTGCAGCACCTGATGTCCTCCCGGCTGCAGGGATCATCTGCTACAGTGCCCGAGCTCAGCAGCAGCATCTTTCCCCTGCTCCATTTAACAGTTTAATGCCGTTTGTCAGCTTTAAAATTACAGTCTTAGCGGCTTCACCCACAACAGAGCAGCGAAGGCTGCAGAGCTGATTGCGTGCACTAGAGGAGCTGATTACCTTCTCAGTGTTTCAGATCATCAGAAATGCAAACAAGCTGGCACTGTAAATATACATACATTTTAAGGCAACCAGATCAGCAGTGCATACATGCTCTCAGGCCCTCACCAATTACCCAAATTGGTACATTTCACTCATTGCATTGGCGTATTTGGAAATAGTGTATCATATAAAAATCAACGGCTCACAGCTAAGGTTGTCTGTTGTACTGTGTTTCTCAACTTGTTGATTTTTTTTTAAAGAAATAAGTTAATTATTTTATACATACACTTATGACGTTTGTAAAATTATAGGTACAGTTAGGGCTGGCGTGTATCAGCCCTGAGGTGCTGCCTGGCCCTGAGGCAGCAGCATCGTGCCCTTCCCGTGCTCTGGCATGCATTGGCCTGTATTGCTGATGGTGAGGGGCAGCAAAGGGTTTTTTTCTTTTTGAACAGTGATTGATGGATGATTTACAACCAACCGCGGGGGCTTGGATTCTGGCAAATCTGGATACAGCGCAAATGGGGAAAAATGTGTATTTTCGTCCCAGCACCCCCAGTTCAGTCTAGCCTGTGTGCTGCAGCCGCCGGCTGCCAACCGCGTGGGCTGGAGCAGCAAAAGTGGAGCAGAGCCCGTGTTTTACACCGCCAGTGGGGCCTGGGCATGCTCTGCAAGTAGGCACACTACGAGCTCAGTGCAGGGCACACTTGCTTCTGGCTGAAAAGAAATGGCTCTGCACAGCATCGCCTTTCTTGCACTTCCAAGCAAGTGCATCTTTTTCATATTTTTCTCTCTAGTTGTGGGTTCTCTGTGATGAGGAGTGCCTTTGGGAAGGCACAGCAGGGCTTTGCTGGTGGCTTTGCGTCAGCCTTCATTGTTACTTGACTCTGCAGAAAACACCATGTGTGCTGAAAGCCTTGACGTGCCTTGAGGAGGCAGAGGATGGTGGGTAAAGGTGGAAGAAGGTTGCTAGGGGTCTTCTGGTGCTGCTCTTGCACACAAAGAACAAAGAAATGGTGAAAAAAAAAAAAAGGAAGGAATTTCAGCAAACTGTTTTTGAGTGTGTGTGATTTTAAAGATTTTTCCAAATTATTCAGGGAGAGATGAAGGGAATGAACTAAATGTAACACTGACTGGTCTCAAAAGGGGTCAGTATTTTGCTTCACACACACACACACAAACCTGCACAGATGTTCTGACCTTTGATGGAAAAGTCAGTTAATCTGAAATGAAGGGACGATTTGCTGTTGCCAAAGAGGCTGAAAAGCATTGCTTTGCTCAAGCTGCTATCTCTTCTCCTTCTCCCAGATCTTGCTCTTGTGTTGTATCATCTCCACACCATGATCGTGGGAACATTGCACCTGTAATCTGAAGATAATATTTGCACCTCCAGCTGTGTTGGCCCCTCCAGCCTAGGGATCTTCATCCCCATTTCTTCCTTCAGAATTTAGGATCGCTGCTTTTCACTGTGCTGGCATGACCCGAGGCATGCTCGTGGGTGTGTAAACTCCCACAGACTAAATGCCACGTTTTGAGCGTGTGCTAAAACATACTTCACTACATGCCTTCCTTCTTCTATGTATGTGCTTGTCTGATAGATGCAGACACATAATTCTGTGGTAATTCTGTTTGTAGGTTTTGCGGGGAGCTCATGAGACTCGGGGGGACTTTGAGCGGCTCCCGTGCTGGTGTTTGCTACCCCCTGGGAGGGCACGGTGTCAGCGCCCACTCCCCACCTTCATGCTGGGTGCAGAACACTGCTCAGCACAGCGGCACGGCTCTGCGCGCTGCTGAGATGTGAACAATAACCCCCCTCCGAAGCAAGGAGGCGGGAGATAAAAAGAAACTTTGATGAGAGGAATGAAAGGGCAGAGAGAGGAAGGGGGCGTAGCACAATGTCGCCAGGAGGTGCTTGAAGCTCCCGAAGAGAAAGTGGGAGCAATATAACGGGTGAGTGCAAGCTCCTGGGCTTTAAGGAGATGGTGATGGATGGGAGTTATGAAGGTGCTGGTGGCAGTCCAGTGGCTGCCTGGCCATGTTCACAGTGTGGAGCAGTTTGGGTTTGGAGCATGTCATGCCCTGTCAGACCAGCCCAGTCTTGGACAGTTCAGGAGTTCCTCTGCAGCTGGGAGTCTCTGAGACATGTCACCTGGCGAGGAAGAGCTGAAGGTGGGTTGGAGTGGAGAGGTTTTGCCTACTGTCTGTGGGGTGCACCCTAGCTGCAAAGGAACCCTGTTAGCAAGAAATGAGTCACAGCTGGGATGTGGTCACAGGATAAATAAGGACCAGGTGCACTGCAGGAGGTTCTGGCTAGCTGCTGTGGTGCAAGCAGCTCTAGGGATGCAATGGTGACTGTGTGCAGGAGGAAAGCACCTGCACCGAGTGAGCGTTTGAGGAAGCTGCCCTTAGTTTGGGAAATCTGTGTGTCTGATACCATTGTGCTGTTGTGTAACACAGGGCTTTTGCTGCACAGAGAATGCCTGAAGGGAAGGGCATGAGCCTTTGCCTTAATGGCTCTGATCATATCCCCTGCAGCGATGGGGTCACGACAAAACCCACCCTGTCCCCTTGGGTATTGCATTAGGTTTTCCTAGTTGCTTCCCAGCAAGGCTGGTAGGGCAGGTAGGGGCAGAGCTGGTGTGCTGCTACAGAGACTTAGGTCCTATATTGGGTGCTTCAGGGAGGGACAGTGCTAAAAGTGGGCAGGGCAAGCCTGGGCTTGCTGGGTTAGCTCCCGGCTCCCTGGCAGAGGCTGTTGATGGATAAAGTGCTTATTTTCGCTTCTAGCAAAGTAGGGGCCGTTTGTTCCTTCCACTGGAGTGGTGGTGTGACCTGTGCCCTTGTGCTTTATCACCCTGAGACTGACTTATGTGACTCAGCCCAGAAACCTGAGGTATGGGACCGTTCTGGACATGGAAGGTAAGTGCAGCTGCTTGCTTGTGAAGAGGAACGTGTAAGTCAACAATGTGCTGGACCCTACGTCCTACAGCCTGTGCTGACTGTCAGTAAGCTTTTGAGGTGTCATAGCCCTTCCTTCATGGGGAGAGGAGGGAGCAGTTGGCTGTCCTCTGCCAGACGTCCTCCATTTCTCCTCTTTGATCTCCCCAATCCCAGATTTGTTACCTTTCATCTGCTTCCACTCATTTTTGTGAGTCGTCTCATATCAGTGTATGATGGACCTGTCCTCGCCTTTGTGCTTCTGCCATGAGCCCGAAGCTTTGAGAACACACCTAGAAATGTCATCTAAAAATAATGAGATTAATGATCCTCACCCAAAAGTAAGACTTTCTCTTTCCTAGAGAATTGAATGAAAACGAGCAATGAAAGCTCTTTCCCAGTGGGCAGGAAAACTCACTTCCAGCTAGCAGAGAGCAGGTTGTAGCTCAGCCAGGAGCCCTCGTGCCCTGCCACAGCCCCATCGGTGGTGGGAAGTCTTCCTTTTCTATTAACATTTAGCTTCTGGGACACAGCATAGCTGCAACTTGGAGGGATGCTGGCCCATGGCTTTCCTGCTGATGCTCAAGGAAATGTGCCCCTTGGAGGAGATGTCAGCATTGTCATGGCAGAGCTGTTGCCTTTCCCCACGTGGCTGGGGAAAGCAGAAGGATTTCTCCCACTTTCCTGCTTCAGTATTTATGTTTCTGGAGCAGGTGAGGGATATGTTTCCCTTTCCTGCTCTGCACCGTGAGTTTTGCTGGGGATTTCTAATGGATCTGGATGCAGTCTCTGTCCTGCTTCTCTTCCATATCAGATAACTCTCCAGTTCACTTGCCTACACTATTGTGGTGTCTTTCATTTACTGGAAATCTTTGTATTTACAAGGAGCACTTGAGATTTATGCATGACGATGTCAGATGCTATGTAATAAATTTACCAAGAGTGTTTTTTTTACATTACCAGCCACTCCTAACCTCTGTAAGTTCAGTAATGATTTAGCTATAAAGGGCTTTCTGTAGTGTCCTTCAGATATGAAATGAGAAAATGACGTTAGAGGTTGGCAAAGTGAAACGCGAATTCATTCCTGTTCCCAGAAATGGGGCTTACTTTTGGAAAAATGAGCATGGGACCCACAGCTTTTAAATGAGCAAGCAGGCTTTAGAAATTATTTGCTATTAACAAGGAAGGTCCTGCACTCTTGTGTACCTCCAGGGAAGGAGAGCTGTGCAGGGAGTATTTGTGCCTGGGTGCTGCAAATATCTGAGGTGACCGATGGTGTAGAGAGAGCATCCTGTGCCCAGACCACTGGGTCGTTCCTTGCATTGCTTTCCTGGGTCGGTTTTTTTTTTTTTTTTAACTCGTAGTTGTTCCACGCCCCCCCCCCCCCCCCCCCCCGCCCTCTTCCTCTCTAAGACAGTAGTTAACGCAGAGCCCCAGCGCTGCCGGTTGCTGACCCCCAGAGGTTGGTGGGGGAAAACCTCGATGACCTGCATGGCCAGAGGGGACTCGGGGTACTGGTTTCCAGCCTGGGGTGCAGCAAAATGCGGCGTTTCGACTCAGCCTGACACTGTTGCTCATTGATGAATAACTGGGGAGAGGAAACAGCTGGCCGGGATGAAGCCCCAAGTCCGTCTTCTCGCTCGGATGCAGCCCAAGGGGTCTTGCCTGATTTGTACCAGAAGAAGCCCCTTCTCCAGTCTGAAGGGTCTCTGCCTTCACCCACCCACCACTGGATCTGGCAGCTGCTGTTTAGGTTTGGGGATCTCGGAGCGTGCTGAGACTGTAGGAGTGGGGACAAGGTCTGTGTCCCAGTAACCCGTGCTCAGGCGCAGAGCTTTTCTGGAGAACCACGGCAAGTGCCTCTCCCTGTGAGGCAGCTGCTGATCTGTCTCTTCCCAGGGCTCGTGCCCTTAAGCCACGGATGTGCAACCTCTAAAGGGGTCTGGGATGAACATGGTGACATATATGGGAGAAATGCCTGCAAAGAGGCAGCTTATGTGTTCAGACGTCATTAGGAAAATTTCCCCTGTAATTTAAAAATCTGCTTTGTTGCTCTATTACCCCTTCCTGGTGAAGACCATCATGTTCCCAGGCTGGGCTGTGGTCATCTCAAGTGCAAAGCTGACAGAGAAGCAGGGGGCATAGGATACTGCTCAGGTGGAGATTGTCCTTTTGCCCACAAAGAAACAATCTGGTCACAGGCGATGGTCTTACACAAGCTGTTAAAACACATGCCTGTTAATTTTCAGAATTAGCCCTGAATAAGTTTCAAGTCTTGGCTGAAAGATCAGAGTAAGCTTAGCTTTCTCTTTGTTCAAACACAGATTTATTTTTTATAGATTTTCATTAACCAGATCTCAATATTTGTAAATGGAAACAACTTGGTTTCCTTGTTGTCTTTTTAAAAATGGAAATATAGGTAACACTTAAAAGCTTTCTTTGCAGACTTTGATTAAAAGTCTTTGCGGGTTTTTATTAAAAAGCTATGATTTTGGTAAAAAAAAAAAGTGGTCTGTGTTTCCCCTTCCCCCACTCATATTTCCCTCTCTGCTCTCCTCCTCCTTCCACTTAGGTGAAAAAATTTTTCACCAGGCTCAATCAGCATCGAAGAGTCACTTGTTTAAAGGAGGAAGAATATTGTGACGTTTGACTGCCTGTTTTGGATTCTGTGAAGGAATTTCATCCCCTCCCTGTTGCTGCGTGTCTGGCATCCCTCCCAGATCCGAACTCTCTGGAGGATGGAGGCAGAATTATCTCTGAGCTTTGCAGCTGCCAGATGTTAACCGATGAAACGGCAGCCTCACTTTACTCTGGGTAAACCTCTGCCTGCCTGCCCTGTTTGAAATGCAAAACTTCCTCGAATTTCGTCTTGCAGGGTTCTTAATGTCTCTTGCCAATCAAGCCTCATTCCTCTTCCAGCTTCATTCCTTTTCCAGCTACTTGCTTTAAGAGTGTGGCTGTGTAAAACGCCTGGGCATCGTGAGTGGCGTGGAGGGATGGGAGCTGAGAACTGTGCAGTTACTACATCCAATGAAAATAATTGCCATCTCCTGCCTGGCACGGTAATGAGGTGAAATCTTCCTACTCTCCTCATTGCTGGCACGAAGTGGAGCTAGGGATGTGCAGGTCACTAGCAGGGTTCTGATTGTGTAGACCCTGGTTCTCCAAGCAGGAGGTTGTGCACAACAGGAGCCAGGATGCTACATCTCACGGTCTTAGCAGCTGGTCCCCAGGCAGGGCTGCAGGAGCGGCAAGTGACCCTGTTCAGCCCATCCTCCCTGTTTGAAGGGGCCCGTGGGTGCTGCTGGGGCAGTACAAATGTGTACCTGGGATATACAAAGGACCAGCTTTGTAAAGACTTTGTCAAGATGCAGGCTTCTCTTGCAAATGGTTAAGTGATCAAGGCAAAGCTCGCTGGGTGAGGTTTAGTGTCTAAAGAGTCAGGTTAGCGGGGTGCAGCAGGTCCTTCTGGCCTCCAAAACCACCCACCTGCGAGATCGATGATAAATACAGCAGGCAAGCTACAGTGCCTGCAGTGACATTCACTTGCTTGTGTGTGTGTCTAGCATGTGCGTTTGTAGGTCTGAATATTCCTGGACTTGTTCCCTTTACCTGTGTTATTTTGCCCTGGTGAAGCCAGCAGTAGCAGGCGCTCTGTGTGTGTGTGTGCTGTGCTCTGTGCAAGGGTGCAGGACACATGCTCTTGCCCTTGAGTGCAATCAAGTGTGTAATTACCCTGTGACTGATAGGAAAGGGAAAAAAATTCATATTACCCTTATGATAGTGTTCATGGGACCATTGATCAAGCTGACAATTGCAAATTCATCATGATGTAGTAGGAAAAAACGGGAACTTTTCCTGTGCATGAGATGGGAATCTAACCCAAGCCAGCCACAGCAGCTTTTTTTTTGCATTCTAATGGGTGATTTCAGTTGAAAAATATGTGAATGGGACCCTGAAGCATCAGGCAAAGGGTGAGACGGACCTTCCCTCCCATTCCGCCTCCTCCCTGCTTCTGTGGGTAGACTTGCACCTTGAAAACTTTACATCTCTTGTTTGCTTCCAGAAGTAAGAACACAGTTCAGACTGCAACAAGCCAAATGCTGTGATAAAGTGAAACTCTGGTGGCAGGTTCCCCTCCCTGCTTTTTTTTTTTAAAGCTTCTGAAGATAAATTGCATTTTGCTTCAAGATAATGACATTTCCTTGGAAGACAGACATATTTTTCTGTAGCTTTTGCATTTGGAACATGAGAAGAGTTTTTATTTTGAATCTCCATTGGAAGTGTTTGTCTGTCTATATTTTGCTTTCTTCATCGTGAATGTTCTGACTTCACAGAGCCAGCAGAGACCCTGAGACGGAGTGTTTCTGTCACTTATTATAGCTTGCCTTGGCATAAAATTTAATCTTCAGAATTTTTCGTCCTAAAGAAATGAAAGTTGAAGCCAGATTAGAAACAGATAAAAAGAAGTCATCCATCCTCAGACAAAGGAGTTTTTGTTTTTCTCTTTTGCATTTGCCTTTGTTAATCCTCTGTCTTAAAAGCAAACAAAGAGATCCTTCCACCTGGAGAGACTGGAAAAAAGGAAAAACGTGGAGCGCATGGCATGCCTGATCTGTGCTTGTGTTGTCCTGAAGCTGCCACATCTGCTGAGGCTTGCACCATCCTGAAGAACCCAATTAAAGGGAAAACCTGGCAAGCAGAAATTGTGGCATCTATGAAATCAAAGTGATTTTTTTCTTTTTGCTCCAAAGAACAGAACTCGCTGATCTTTACCTTCTCCTGCAGAGAAAGGTCACCCTGCCATCCACTGCTAGAGGAGCAGGTGCCATCCTTGCCGCTGTAGCTGGTGGCAATGTGGAGTGGAGAAAGCTGTGTTATATGGTGCCTGGTGTCGCACCAGAGCCTGTCTTAATACCGCTCTCATCTTTTGTTCAATCATGTGTAGTGATTAATATGTTCTCGGGTGCTGAGAGGCTCCAGGCACTTGGCACTTGACTGTCTCCTATTTCTGTACTTAATAAACAGAATATTCCACAAGAAGAACTTGCAATTTATCTTTTGCTACTGTGCGGGGAGTTACTCCGAGTCCTGGCTCTGACTGCGTCTCTCTTTTGCCCAGGGAATTAATAGACTCTTCCATACCCTAGCTCCCTCTGTTCTCACTCCGGTTGCCAAATTAACCTTCATCTCACCTACTTTTTCTTCACGTCTCACTTCAATTTAGTCCTCAAATTGTTCACATGACAAAGGAGTCGTCCTTCCTACAGCTCCTACTTCTGCTCTGATAAGATACCTGAATTTTCAGTGAATGCCTGAGGAGAAGAATAACTTATCTCCCTCCCTTTAGTTTCCCTAAAAGTTCCCCTGAGGTTAGTTCTCCGGGGAGTACAGTAAGCAGTTTGGACTGCACTATGCGAGTGACTGATTTGTGCCCTGAATACACCAAGCATTTACTAGTGCTAATTAATGTTACTACATCATATTACTTTTATTTGGACTTGCAGGAGGGGATTTGACTGCACAGGTGGTGCTGCAAGGGCTGGATGCTGCCCACCAGCACTGCCCATGCTTACCTGGCTTGCACATTGCGGCACACTAGGCAAGTCTGAAATGCTGGAAAATTGAAAGAGTCTGCTTTTCTTATCAGGGAGAGGATTTATCAGCTCCTCAGGCTTTGACTTCTGGGAGGATGCTGGAGGTGCCTGCTTTTTTTCCACAATTAATGCACAGGCAAGATGCTGTGAGCAGCCTGCGCTGCCTTGGCAGGATTGGGGATGCGAGAACACCGCCTGAGGACGGCTTCTGCGCTGTGCAGAAATCTTCCTGTCCTCCCGGCAGGCCTGGCCTCAGCATAGAAAATAAACCGGGAGTGCCACGGCTGCTGTAGTGCCTGTGCTCATTCTGGCTGTGGGAGGCTCCCGTGCCCTCTGCCAGATCCTTCCTCTGCGGGGCTCATGCAGGGGAAGGATTGTTTCACCTTTTTGCCAGCTCTGAGCTGCTCCTACATTAGTGAGCAGTTGCTGGGAACCTCCTGCCACCGAGGGCAACTTACCAGTGAGCTGGATGGTAGCTCTGGTGCAGAACAGGAGCCTTGCTCGCCTTCTGGGTGATGCCCCTGATGTCACGGGAGGTGTCAGACCCCCAGGGCTTGCGCTTGCTGCTTCACAGCTCAAAGGGTTTGGGGTCATCCATCTAGAGTCCCCCCCTTGCAGTGTGGTTGCTGCCACCACATGTGCAGGGATGGCTTGGTGGGATTCGTCTTTGTGCTTCAGCTGGTCCCTTCACAGCCGGTGCGGCGGGGAAGGACGGGAACTGTTGCAGTCTGTGACACCTCTGGTCCCAAAAGCAGTTTCAAGGGATTTTTGAGATCTGTGCTGCAATGTACGATAACTTTTGATGTTTCCTTTCGCTGGGATCCCAGATCTTCATCCTTCAGAAAGGGCTTGGCATCGCCTGAAGCATCATCAGAGAACAAAGGCAAAGCTGTTAATTAAGATGGAGCTAATTCTGGCAGCCAATTGCCGCCATCTCGACGCGCTGCCGGCTGAATGCCGCAGGAGCAGAGAGACTGGCCGTGCCCAGCGGGCACAGGGCTGCTCAAAGCCTTCCCGGAGGCTGTTAGCGCTCTTTGCAGGGCTTTGCCCTGTGTCCTTCCTGCACAGGTGCCTGGTGAGGAGGGCTTGAGGTTACTCATGGCCTGGAGGGATGGTTTTGCCTTCTACAGGGCGTGCTTGCTGGGAGCCACAGCATGCTCCGCTTCTTGCCTGGGGTTTGCTCTGCTAGGAGCTGGTGGCAGATCTGGGATGCAGGGTTCTGGGGAGAAGCAAGTGAGATGGGACATTGCTGGTGGCCTTCTGGTCCTGGGGTGGGGACCTGGTCATTAATGGGGTGCTGTGGGAGAGGCCTCCCATTGACAGCCAACTCAGAGCGGGAAACGGAGCAAAATGTGTCAAAAATCAGCCGGCTTTAGTGTCCTTGGTGTGTCCTTCAAGGGGATGCTGGTGGGCATGGTCTCTGTGACCGTTCTGGGGCAGCTGGTGGCCATGATCCCATCAGGTGAGCAGAAAAGAGTGGCCCTGTGGCACGATGCTGCCGCCTTCCCGGGCTCTCCTTCCGGACGGCCACACAGCGAAGAGTTGCTTCCTCCAGGAGAAGCAGAGCGTTGCTGTTCAGAGGCTCGGATCACGGCTGACAGAACAGAAAGCTTTTTTTGAACAAACACAGCTGGCTTTTACCCAGCGCAGCCAACTCTTTGGCCAGCTGAAAAGAAATCAGAAGAATATTGATGTATTATTTTTTTTCCCCATACAAAAATTGTCAGGCTTTTTTTGGTCAAACGTTAGTTTCCAAATGCAAGTTTTTCAGCTGATAACAATTATTTGTGGAAAAAAAATCTGCAAACAACTGAGGCAGTTCTCTGGATAACTCACAGGCTCAGCTCTTTGCCTCTTGTATTTTCAAACGATTAACATTTTTTTGCTTTGCACATCATGAATATTCTATACTTGAGCTGTTACTGAGTTGTGCTAGATCAGATAAATAACATGGTGTTGCTTTTGTGGCAGACTGGATAAAGATGCAAATAATACTGACATTTACTTCACAGTTTTCTTTCTGTGATCCTCTGAGTGAGTAAACTGGATTGCTGAGATATTCATGGGAAGGAAATGAAGAAGAGTTGTCAAGATGAAAGCAAATTTCCTTAAAACTTAGCCAGAAGGTTCTTGGCAATTTTTTCTGTTACTTGCTCAGCTGAATAGGAGCTGCTCGAAATATATTTTGCACAACCGCAAAACTCTCGTTCCTGTGGCACCGCTGAATATTTTGTGCATGCTCTTCTGCTGAAAAGCTGATGGTTTCCCGGTGCTCGTACCTCTGCGGGGTTGCAGGGTCCTGCTGTGGCAGCAGACACGTGTCCTGGCCGCGGACAGGCTGCGGTGGCCTGAAGGCATCCTGGCTGCCCTCGCTTTTTCCTGCTCTCTGGGGTGCGCGAACTCGTCGGGGCGGAGGGACGGGGTCAGCTCCGTGCCAGGCGGGAGAGGAGCCCAGGGGGACGCTGAGCCCTGTGAAGGGCAGCCGGAGCCGGCTCGGCATGGGA
Organism: Trogon surrucura; assembly: GCA_020746105.1. Lineage (NCBI taxonomy): Eukaryota > Metazoa > Chordata > Aves > Trogoniformes > Trogonidae > Trogon > Trogon surrucura. Next base: position 19,451,222 of record CM036625.1, on the reverse strand, counting down.
TGAGGGGGTCGGGGTGAGTTTGTTTCCAGAGGGCTCCTTTCAGCGGCTGGGGGCTGATATCCCCACGCTGCCAAAAGCTTATGGGAACGAGGACGTCGCCCCGGGTGCGGGTCGCCCCGGGGGCAGGGGGCCAGGCTGCGGTGCCGGAGGCGGGGAAGGCAGCCCGCTGCCCCCCTGCCCCCGGTGCCCACCTCGCCTCGGGCGCCGGCGCGACGCCCTCGGATCGCTGATGGTTCCGGGAGAAGACAAGAGGCTGAGGAGACCCCGGCACCGACTTGCGTGGCCGCTGCCTCCTGAGCCCGAGGCGGGAGCTTTGTGGGGGGTGGTGTGGGGCCGCCCCTTCGCTCGGGCTTCCTTCTGAGGGCACAAGAGCCAGCCACCCCCCCCGGCCCCGTCCCCCCCCCGCGGTGGGGCGGGGGGGCCGCCCCGTCGGGGGTCCGGCTGAGGGGCGGCGGCGGCCGCCAGGGGGCGCCGTCCCCCTTCGGACGGCGGCGCGCGGCGGGAGGGGGCGGGGCGGGGGCGGGGCGCGCCGCCGGGATTGGCGGGGCGGTGGCGGGGGCGGGGCCGGGCGGCGGCGGGGGCCGGCGGCGGCGTGGCCGCGCGCCCCACTCGCGGCGGCGATGTGACCCGGGCGGCGCGGGGAGGCGGCGGCGCGGTCCCGTCCCGCGGTCCCGTCCCGCGGCCCCGGCCCGGTCCGCCCTGCCCCGGCCCGGTCCGCCCTGCCCCGGCCCGCCCCGCCCTGCCCTGCCCCGCCCTGCCCTGCCCCGTCCCGGCACCGCGGACGCACCCCCATGCCCGCTCACGGCCGCCCGCCGGTAGCGGCTGACGCCTGCGGAGCGGCGAGGCGCGGGGCCCCGGGAGGCGATGGCTGCGGATCTGGTGGTGCTGCTCTGCCTGGCCGCCGCCGCGGCCGCCGTGGAAGGTGAGGCGGGACCGGGCCGGGCGACGAGGGGTGGGATGCTTGAGCCGCGAGTCTCTGCGCCCACACGTGGGCTGGCAGCGCCGCTCGCCGCGTTCGCCACCGGGGACGGGTCGGGGAGGCGGCTTCCCCGCCGTGCAGCCTGCTGAGGGGCTGCGAGCCGGCGCGGAGCCGGCTCCCGGCGCGGCGCCCGGCCGCTTCGCGGGGCGCGGAGCCTCCCTTGGGCCCGGCCGGTTGTGGCAGCCGTCGTTCCACCGCCCCCGGGAACCGGCCCGCAGGCGGGGCTGGCCCGCCCGGGGCTCGCCCGCGGGCCGTGGGTGGCCCCGGGAGGGAGCAGGGGCTTTTCCAGCTCTCGGGGACGGCTCCGGGAAGCGTGGGACGGACGGCTCCTCCGGATCGCCTCCCCGGGAGAGCCCTGTCCCGCGTCCCGGGGGGGCACACCTCTAGGGGCCGTGGCTGTGCGGAGGGACTGCCTCTGGCTGCCTGCCTCCCCGCACCCGTGGGAGCTCGGGAGAGCTTTGTGGAAGAGGAGGATGGATGCCCCAGGAGCTGCGGGCAGGGAATCTCCTTCCCTTGGGCCGCACTGGGCCAGGGGACGCTTGGCCCGTCGGTGGAGCCACGGGGCACCTGCGTGGCCATCCCTTCAGCGAGGTTTGTGTCGCCGGGCTGAGGTCTTTTCCCCATCACCCTCCTGGTCACGGGTCTCGCTGTGCACTGGGTCGGTACCTGCAGCCGAGACCCAGCCTCTGGGCGTTGGGCCTGCAGGGCCACCGGGTCACCCCCAGCTCATGTTGGTGGGGTACTGCTGCTCTGTGGCTGGTGTGGCTTTTGGAAGTGTTACTTCCCCCCCCGCTCGTTTTGCTGCTGCTGCCTCCTTTTTTCCTGGTAGAGCATGGGTGAAAGGTGTTGTGACAAGGATTGCCCATCGCTTGAGTGGTGGCTGCAAGCAGGGGACGTGGTGCTGTCCCTTGCCTGTTGGCAACAAGAAATGCATGCTTGCAGGGAGATGCTGCGTGGGGTCTCGTGGGCGAACCGAGCTGCTGGCCAGCGTGGGGCTGGGCCCCTCCTTGGGGGAATTTAGCTGACGTGAGCACGGTTGTGGCTGAACTGGAGGCTGCCGGAGCCGTCTGGAGAGCGGCGGCTCAGATCCGCGCAGCGCGGAGCTGGTTCAGGAGCTGCTGCGATGGTCTCCAAGGGGTGGGAGCCGTGCTGGCTGCGGTTGTCCTTCACTCCTGAACGTGCCTGCCGGATCGTGGCGGGCAGGCCTGCTTGCTGTGGTGTTTTCTTTCCACCAGTGTTTGGCTGACCCAGGTGTTTGCTTTTCTTATTTCTGTGGCTTCCTCCGTCGTCGCATCTCTGTAGAAATAACCTGAGGTGGAAACGCTGGTGCTTTGCCTAAGCGGGATGCAAACAGGCACGCGTTTGCTCGGTCGTGAAGCAGCACGTGAAGATGCCAGACCTGTTAGCAGCACTTCGCTAGCCGGTGTTTGCAGTGTCAGCTGCTGGAGGCACCGCTAAAATTACGGCTGGCTGGGAGGCTTCGGCTCAGTCCCGGTCTGAGAGCACTCCTAGGTGTTATGTCTGTGTCACTCAGGGTCTTCCCCAGCTTGCCCCGAGCCGCCCCTGGGAGTGTGCGCTGGGCTGACAGGGCCAGCATCCCTGCCCGGGACCAAACCTGTTGAAGAGCAGTGTTATTTCTACTCAGCTGAGCAAATTGCTTAGATAATAAAGTAGTATCCTGGGAGAAAGCATAGATTTAAGGGAAGATTTTTGGATGGGGAGTTTCTAAGGCAGAGCAACTGAGTCCGATTTGGAGTTAAGGTGACAGTCCCCTGGCGTGGTCGTATGAAGAAACTGCCTCTTTATGGAGCTTATTTAAATTGGATGAATCCTTCCGGTGCAGGGGATAAATTTAGTAGATTAAAACATGGGTTTCTCTCACCAAGCTGAACCATCTTCTAGAACCTGACCTGCCCTGGGTTCTGGCTTTCCCCCTGGAGTGGCTGCGAAACCAATTTTTGCCGGCAGCCTTCTCTGGCAGCAAGGCAAAGCCACGACTGGAGCCCGGCTCTGCCACAGGCTGCAGAAGCAGCTGAGAGAGGGGTGGCTCCCTGCATCCCAAATCAGCCATCAAGACAAAAAGTCTTTTTTCTGATGGCAGGGGGAGACGTTTGGAGTTGTGGACATGGTTGGAGAGGGAGGAGGGTGCAGCTGGGGTCCGGGCTGGGGCTGCCTGCAAACATCCCTCTTTATCCTCCGTAAAACCTTGCTAACTCATTGCCTGCAGCACACAAACCGGGAGATACTGTAGTCGCTTATCTGGGGTTTCGTATTGTTACTTGATTTTTACCAAATCCTGTGGCTTAACTGATGCTTTTCTGCTGGACAGCTGGATGCTTATAGTATTTTTTAATATTTTTTTTGTGGCTTGGGAAGAGGAAGAGGGACGTGAGAAGCTGACAGGAACAAATACTTCGCGTCTCTCCCACACCCTGCAATCACTCAGGAGCTGCTTGTGTGCTCTCTCTCATGTTAACTGAACCAAATATAATCACATTTAGCATATAGAGAGGGTGGTAATGGGCTGACATTACACTTTTTAGCTTGGGGCTGTTGGAGTTTGAGGTGTCCCTGGGTCAGATGGGGCTGATGTCCATTTTGGTGTAGCTCCTCCACATACGCTATTTAATCTGCCTACCTGCTTACCTATCCATCGTCTCCCTGCCTCACGCCTGCTCTTTTAAAAAACAGGTCTTTCTTTCTGTCTCCTGTATTGCTGCTTGCAGCATCACGTCAAGCGAAGCCCAGGGAGAGAGATGGGAAGCCCTCCTCGGGACTGGTGAATCCGGCTTAGTTTTGCTTCCCGTGCTTGCCCGCTTGCTTGTCTGCCTGGCTTTTGGAACTGCAGCCTGTGAGAGGACTGGGGATGGGGTCTGCGAACCACATCCCTGGCTCCTGCTCCTTGCCTGCTCCCTGCCCCGGGCGCCCTCTCTCCTCCCGTTTTGGCTGGGGATGTGCACATCTGTTGCAGGCATCCTTTGGGCTTCCTCGGCTTCCGCCAGGCGCCGGAGCGGTGCCTGCGCCAAGTGGGCCGAGGGCTGGCGGCTGCCCCGCCGCCCTTCCCATCGCCGCTGCCACCACGTGGGCTCCCACCTTTGGCCCAGCTGCTTCACCCAGAGCAGAGCAGTTTTTGAGGAGAGGCTAGAAATAAGTCTTTTGAGAGAGAGTTTGCAAATTCTGGTGTCCTGCATGGGAATTTGCAAGTTCTAGTACCCAGCCATGCCTTTTTTTTTTTTTTTTTGTAAGCTATCTGTGAAGAAAAAACCCTAAGGGGAAAAACCTTAGTCTTGGCATGATGAGTGAGCCCAGATCTTGTCAGCCTGAAGGGAAAGCATTTTGTCAAGTCATGGAAAAGGGGACTGAGACTGCAGATGCCTGTGTTGCTTTTTTTTGACTAATTGCTGGTATCACTGACTCATTAAGCCTTGCCTCAGTTTTCCTCCTCCCTTCCCGTTTCCCTTGAGCTTTAGGCTTGGAGATGGAGATGAAGGAACGGCAACAACCTGGTTTTTCTGAAGGTCCTTCTGGCCTGAAGCTGGAGGTGAACTCAGTGGCTTACAAGACTCGGTGTGACAGAGTACTGGAAAACCTGAAAATGAGGATTTTTGTCACTGGGATGCATCAACGTGGCTCAGCTCATATCAGAGATGGCTGTGGTACCACCGTTCCCAAATCAGCAGCAGTCCTGCTTGAACCCATGTTGTGGGCAACTTCACCTGCATCTCAATTTCATGTTGGTCCCCTTCCTTAGGGTGAAGGTCTTGATTTATTTTTTGCTTTAATTAAAGCTTTGAATTTCACTTTCCCTGAGCGTAGTGTAGCCCAAAGTTGAATAACTTACAGTGCTCTGGTGACTCGGCTCAGGAAGCCTATTAGAGATGAAAACAAGCACTGCCAGTGATGGAGAGATCAGAAAAGCAGTGCTGAAAATGGAAAGCCTGCCTGTTGGGCTGTCATTATTAGTATTTATTTGATGCCGAAGTTGGTCTTGGAGCAGTTAATGCAAATTAGGGCCCTGAAGGAGCTCTGTGAAAGGCAGGTATGAAGAAGGAAGGTGAGGTCTGTGATAAATGTATTTATTTTTCTGCTATTTCTGCACTCCATCTCTGTGTGGCAATTGGGTTGCTGCCCTGTGTTCCCATGTGTTTAGTGGTCCTGTCTGCTGTGGTATGAGCTGCCAGGGGAGTTTGCAAGGTGGCCTCTTGCCCATCCCAGGTGCAGCTTCTAACACAACAGATTGGAGTAAAAACATTCCACTGGCCTTAAAATCGGAAGAAAATATCAATGTTTAGTGATGAACTAACCCAAATGTATTTGTCCGGCTCTGGATTCAGGCTACGGTGCTGAATAATAGATGTTTCTAGCAAAGATGGGCTCTGCAGGCTAAAGAAATGCTTTGATTTGGTAAAAAGGCGAAAATAGTACCTTAAGCAACAGGTAACTCAATGCTAATCAGGTCAGCAAAGTCTTGGAGATGCTGGTCCCTGATGCAGCGGGGCTGCTGTGGGGTGAGGCTGATGGAAGAGGTGCTCAGAGCAAGGCTGAGGCTCTTGGAGCTCTTGTGATGCCTGTGGTGTGTGCTGTACCGCTCCGTCTGAGGTCCAGCCAGCTTGAGAAGGCTTGTTTGGTTTGTTTTTTTTTTTTTTAACCTTTCCTCACTGTAGGCATGAGCTGACCATACCCTGTCATGGAAATGGCATCATGCAGGAGCCTCAAATTTGCATGATATTGCCCGAAGGGTGCTGCAGCACTCCGCTCCGTCTAAACAGACACGGTTGGTATAAGCAGTCGTTTAACAGTGCAGCGAAGCTGAGTAAATAGTTGGGGTTGTGGGGAAGGAATGTTTTCCCCAAATATTCATTAGAATTTGAAAGCGCATTTCAATTTGACCTTGTTCTCTTTCTGCAAACATTTGAGCTATCAAGCGTTGCATGCATGAATACTTGCACAAGGCAAATGTTAAGCTTGGATATTTGCTGGGTAGCAATTTGGAAAGGCAAAGGTTCAGTTGTAATGTTAGGAAGCCGAAGCGCACGTCACTTAGGGAGGACACTGGAGCTGGTGTGATGGAAGTGGTGTGGATGACCCACATGGTGGGAATTTGAGTCCACTGGGGATGGAGAGCACCTCGCAAAGTCGTGCTGGGTAGTGGGGATGGCAAATGAATATGAGTCCAGAAGACGTTTAGATGATTTGGGGTCCACCTGTGAAAGCAGGGTGCATCCCCTGGCTGAGCCCCCAGCGTCCCTCCCTGCTTCTCTCAGTAGAAGTTGGTGCGGGAGCAGAAACAAGCAGGAAGGGATGGAGCAATGTCAGAACAATGTCAGGAAAGAGCTGGGACCCTGGGTGGCCCTGGGACACCGAGCTAGTTATTGCGCAGTTCACTTTTTAGTTGATGTGTGGACACCACCTGGTCACAGGTAGAGGCAGCACAGTCCTTACTTTGGGCACAACGAGAGCAAGCTCTTGCCTGAATGAGCTCTATGGCTTTCCAGGTACGTGGCAGGTGTGGACGGGCTCCTTTCTGCGCCGTAAATCTGGTCACTCCCAGCCACAGCTGTTTTTTTTGGTGTGGTAATATTTTATTTTATTTTTTTTGTCGCCATCCATTTTCCACAAAGTCATATCATGAGAAATGGTGAGAAAAACGGGATGTGTGTTTGTAGCAGCTAAAGGGTGTGTGTGCTTTATTTATTTATTTCTCATAACTTTTGAATTATTAAAGCGCATTCAGCGGAGATTAACTTTCCCTGCTCAATATTTATTATTGTTTCGTTTCCCTGGAAGTTGGAGCTACGAGAGCTTTGATAAATGGACTGAAAGGTTCTGTAGTTTCTCTATAGCTAATCTAAATACCCCCTATCCTTTGCTGAAAAGCTAATTTGTAATTTCCTATGGTAATGCCGCTTAGTGAATTATAATGATACACCAGGGTCTGCTTTTCCTCCTGATTTTCTTTTGGGGGAATGATGCTACCATCGGAAACTGGTGGGAAACCTGGAAACTGGCCATCAGTCCCCTGAATTTTTGGTCTAATAACAAAAATCCAGAAAACACATGGACCATATGGCTTGTTTTCTCATGTCTGGGCTGGAAAGTGTCTGTCTTCCCCGAGTTTGGTGTCAGCAGGAGGGGTGGGGAGCGGGGGGTGTGTGTGCTGATGCCGCGGCCCATCGGCCCGCGTGGGTTTGTGTCTGTGGCCGGAGCCCGACGATGCACAAAATCCCCGCTTCTGGAAACCTCTCCCACCACCCCAATTATAAACAAGTGTTATCAGTCTTTTGAATAATTGAAGAGGCTTTCTGATGAATATTTAATTACAATAATATTTGGTTAGCAGGGGTTGTTGGTCTCCTTTTGTGCAATTGAGAATTGCTGCAAGAAAACAACCTGTTAAAAGAAAATGTTGTTGTCTATGATCATTGATTTTTCTTTTCTTTTCTTTTTTCTTTTAAGCTAATCAGTTTCTCAGTTGAAATTTGTTAATTAGCTCAGCTCCATTAAGACTCTTTAGCATTTAAACTTGATGTTTCTAAATAATTATAGTTTTGCCTGCTAAGCCCACAACCCAGGGTGACCTAATTACTATTAAAGCACACGTGCTTTGGTCTGGCTCTAATAAATTCCTGCTGGGAGCCCTGCGGTGAAAAATCACAGAGGCAGCAGTTCAAAGGGGAAGGGGCTCTGCACTGAGCCGCGGTTGAGGAAGACTACTTTCCCTCGGCCTTGCTTCTTCCAAGCTAAACCTGGTTGGGGGAGGATGTTGCTGGTTTTGGTGGGGGATGCTGCTGGTTTGGGTGGGTTGCTCCAAGGGAGAGGAGGGGAGCCCGAGGGCAGCCGAGCCCTGCAGCTCCCAGAGCATCCTCACGGTTGGCATCTCTGTGCCGTCCAATTTTGGGGCAGGTGGAAGGTGATGGCAAGTGGTTGCCTGGAAGAGGAGAGGTTTTGGAGTGATTTAAGTTAATGAGTATTAATTTGATTGTTTTCTAAGCTGTTCCCCTTAATAAGCAGGTGGAGTCCTTTCAAGGTCTTTGGAGATGGAAGGAAGAAAAAAAATACAATATAAAGTTTATCTAGGTTTTTTTTTTAACAATATTAATTTTATTCTTTTTTTTTGTGTGTGTTTATGTTTGTGGTGGTGGTGGTTTTTTTTTTGGTTTTTTTTTTTAATTTGGAAATAGCCATGCCAAGTAATTAGAGATAAGTAAAGCCTCAGGTATGTGCTTGTTAGTGTTTAATATCCGGGGAGGCATCCAGTCAGTGTTACTGGTGTTCAAAGCTGATTAAGCTTTAATTTGTTATGCAGCAATTAAAAGTGGTGACTGGGAATAGGTAAGAGGCTGTGGAAATCTTAACTTTCAGGCTGTTTCTTCCCATCTCAGATGGGGACTTCATCATGACTTTATGTGATTGTTTCATGTTATTTCCTCCCAAAAAGGCCTCCTTGCATCCCGCCCCTCTCCCTGATGCGCTGGTCCCCTGTATGCCACATCCCAGCACCCATGGGACAGCAAGATCTGGATTATTCAAACCCAACCAGCACCTTCCTTGGATTGTTTTGAACACGACTGAGTTTTGATGTCTTTGCCTGGCTATTTATTATTTTATTTTTTTTCTGAGGGGAAGCGCAGCTCAGCTGACCACTCCCTTCTCATGACTCTGCCACCTCCTGAGGAGCCTTTCCAGTCCTGCAAAGCCCAAGACGGGTTGCACATCCATGTCTTTGCCTCCCTTCTCCTATTTTCTTTCTGTTTGTGGGGCAGAGCATGGGGACACCTATTTTGCCCAGTACCCCAATGCCAGTCCTGAGGCAGGGAATGCTGCCTTCCTGTTGTCTTCTGGGCTTGACTTCGGATGGGAGGATGCTTTTCATTGAGCCTCCAAACTTGGGAAAATAAGGCTGTGGTGTCTGCTTTTGAGCAGAAGGTCAAACCCCCTGTGCCTGCTCCCTGCCGTGGGGTGCTGTGGGGAGCTGACGAGCAACACCCAAAATGTATCCCAGGTGGCAAAGTGGGAGAGACCTGGCAATGGTGTTGGTCTCCTTCATCCCGGTGCTAAAACACAGGCTTCAAATGGAGGCATGGAGCAGGGAACGGCAATGAGAGAAGTTATACGGAGTTTTTTATTTCTTTTTTTGCAATCAGAGGCTGGGGACGGGCCTTTGATTACTAGAGACCTCCACTTGCTTCAGCCGCTTCTGTAGCCGCGGGGTCGGAGCCGACTCATTATCATCCTCGCTAGGGTCCTGTTGATATGAAGATAATTGCTTTTTGCTCAAAAGACATTAAATCGCTGCGGAAGAAGCGAAGGGGTGTGAATTACATCTTCCCCAGGAAAGCCAGAAACACAGAAGAAGAGTTGAAAAGGAAATGCTGTCCTCAGGAGGCAGGAGGAGAACGGGGCTGGCTGTGGGGTCCCCTCCCTGGCCAGGGAGGTCTGGGAGGGGAACAGCCTGGGCTACTGGGAACAGGCAGGGGTGGCCTGAAGAAATATCTGTGGCTGTGGTAGGTGGCTGGACACTTTAATTTTTTAAATTTCTTTTTCCCACCTAATAGCTATATCTTCATATTTCCAAACTCCCGACAAACAAGATGGGCACGCAGGGACAGAACAGGAGCGAGGTGCTCTCAGAGTGCTCCACAGAACATCAGCTCTGCTTTTCATTTGAAACAAATGGGTTTAAAAGAACAAAATTTGGGTTTTCAGGATCGCCAATGTATTGCCAGAAGTACTTCCTACCGTGTTTTTGACTAGTCCAGGACCTTTGCCTCGCTTGGTGTACCCGTGGTGCCTGTGAGGTTGCTCCATAGGTGGCGTTTGCTCACGGTGTGTAGCAGCACGGAGATGCCCTCGATGCATGGCTGCTCCATCCCTGCACTTCTGTAGTTACTTTTAAAGCAGTGATGCCAGTTCTCTGCATCCTTTATGAGTGCTGGAAATGACAGGCATGACCTGGCTACAGGCGAGCCCGAGATGCACGGAGCTGCTCCACAGCCTGTGGGGTTTGGCTGAAGCTGTCCAGAAGCTTCATGCAAGTGGGTGAACCCCCCTGGAGATGTGTGGCCTTTGCTGTCTTGTGCTTTGTGCCTTGAGATGAAATTGCTGGTTGGGGGTATAAGTCATTTGAGCCTGTCAGGCTCTCGACAGAGGTACCATGAGGTCATGTACACTGATGTTATTGGGACCAGATATGAAGCTGCAAAGCAGTAATTTCTGGTTTAATAAAATATGGGAGGATCAGCTCTGTGCTGCATTTCCTGGTGAGGGGCTTGCGGCTGCTTGAGCCACGTTCCTCACACCAGGTAACCTTGCTCTTGCTCAGTGAAGTGGAGAAAAGCATCAGCTATGCAGGAATTGAAGGCACTGATGCCTTTTTCTTTGGATGCCTCTTGGGTACGGCCCTCCTGTGCTCTGGGCCATCGGCTGGCGATGCCCACCCCGACCCATGGGTGCTGGAGCCGACCTTGCAGAAGAAAGGAGGTGGGTGCAGGCTGGTGGGAACTGTAAGGTCACGAGCTAATTGTGTTCGGTATCCTTCTAAAAGCCAGCTTTTATTATCCCTCCTTGTGCCATGCGTGGGTTATTACTGAAATGGCTGGCACCACTGCGCGCACACGGGAATCTGCTGCGCTGAAAGGCTTGCTCGAAAGCCTGCTGAAAGCTATAAAAAGAGGCTCATTAACTTCAATGGGCTTTGGCTGAGGCCGGAGAAAATGAGCTGCTCTGAGAAGGATGATGCTTAGAGCACCTCTGGCTCTGCCTTTCTGTGCCAGTGCTGGGCTTCGCTTTCTGGGGCTGACGGGGGACGGGGAAACCCCTCTTTTAGCACGATATGGTCCTCAGCTTATGAGAAAATAGTCCGGCTGCTTCAGACCAGTGGGACTCGTTGGGCAGCATCCCCAGAGCTCCCTGCCCATGGGGCTTGGGGAGCTGTGCCCCCATAACCCCTGTGTTTTCTCACCCCACACCAGGTGCAGACCCCGCTGGGCTAGCATGCAACTCGGTTGCTCCCAAATGCAACCTCTGGAGTCACCAGCCCAGCAGACTTTTGGAGGTGGTTTGTGGCAAGGCATGTTTTTATTTATTTCTTTAAAGCTTTGCGACATTCAGGGGAAACTGGAATGTCTTTGAAACATTTAAAGTATTCCTAATAGGTTACCTTGAAAGCTTTCTTCAGTCTTGAATGAATCAAAGTGCAAATGTTTATAATGCGACACCCACGCAGGCTGGGAGAGGAATTTTATTAAGGCAGGAGAGTCAGAAAACAATAATAGTAAAACATGTTTTATGAAGTTGGTGAGAAACTTATAAACTAGGTGAAGTTTTACAGCGTATGAATTTGATACAAGTTGTAAATTTGAATTCCCAGGCTGGTCCTCGGGTCTTGCTCTTTATTACCTGAAATAACATTCTCCGCTTTTAATAGCTGGCTGCGGCAGAGTGAACGCAGTTTTATCTTTCTAAATTATCTGCTGTGCGTATCTTATAATCAAACTTTCACCTATCCTGAAGACTTCAGCCCTTTTCCTTGGGCAACACAGCGGCTGTTGCTAATTAGCAAATTACTGCTACTTGGTTTGCTGTGGCAGGGGGGACCTTGGAAATCCTTGCATACTGGTCTGGATTATTCAGAGTTTTTTTCCCCAGCAGAAACCACCTTATTGTCAGCTAAAAAGGACTGAAATATGCTCCTGATAAATCATCGTGTTGCACTAATAACCTGCTGCTCTTCCCCACTCGTGACTCTGCTGGGAGAGACGTGAGCACTTGCTGGGGCATCGTTGCGAGGTGACCGATGGCTTTTTGAAGCGCTCAGAGCTCTGTTGCTGTTTTCCCAGCAAGGAGGTTTCCTTGTGGTGCAACCCAGGGACTGGTGACACATGGCTGGTCAAGCTGGCTTTGGTGGTGGGCGTTATCCCAGGGGTGGCTTCGTGGGGGTGGCATTTAATGACCCCTGACCGCCCACCGTGCCTCCGGCTCCTCAGTGCTCCGTAGCCGTCAGCAGCTCTGCGTGCAGGAGGCGTATAGAAAGGGTTTGTCAAACTGTTGTCATGTGTATGCACATGTTGGTAGATTATTCATCTTCAGAAAATATGTTGTGATTAGTTAAGTAAAGTGTTCTTGCTAATCGCCAGATTATTCCCTTTAAAATGGGAAAATAATTAGAGATGTTTTTTCTAAATAGCCTTCCCACCCTTTGTTCTGCTGAGATTAGTGTATGTCGGTGTGTAAATATTTAGTTTCCAAGGACATGTGTGGGTTTTTTGGTGTTTTTTTTTTTCCCTTCCTTGAAGAAACAGCAATGATAAGTGATTGAAATGAGGCAGCAGCTATGCTTGGACACTTTCCCTAGCATCCAAAATATAATTGAAATTAAATATGACCCACAAAGGAAGATGAAATTGAACTTCTGCTCATGCGATGCACCAAGATGGCTTTCAGAATGAGAGTTTTCTTTGCTTATGTTGGAAGTTGAAGAGATTTTTTGCGCTGGGATGCTCTGGGTGATGGCGAATGAGTACAACTCTGAGTCAATGAGAGCTGTCGTTGAAGGCAGGGTGGTGGGCTGAGAGCAGGACTTTTAACAGCCCCCTTGTTAATCCCCTTTAATATTTTCTGCTGAACTGATATTTTGGAGAGAAACAAAATTCGCATTCTGAGAAAAATCCTGGCCTCTCCAGTGTGTTGGGATGAAAAATAAACCTTTCTGAGGAAAACTCTGGAAGAAGCCTCTTTGCTGTCCCCTGCTCGCCTGGGGTGGTGCTCAAGCATGAGAGGAAGGTACTCACCTAGAGTTTGCCTCCCTGAGGAAGGGGAGCTGCAGGAGGCTTTGTGGCCAAGACACTTTCCCCAAAACTAAATAAAAGGGGGAAGGGAGCTGGGGGACCAGCTCTGAGGCTGAAGTGGGCTTGTCTTCTGGGCTGCATCAAGGAGACCTGGAGTAAGTCAGGGTGGGCTTGGCTGAAACTTCTGTCTGGTAGCTGCTTGCTAGCTTGGGGGGATTTTCGAGCTCATTTCCTTCCATGGAAGTCTCTCTTTAACATATAAACAATTTAGACTTTTTTTCACGAAGCCACTTTGATGTTTGAATTCAAAACCACGTCTTATTTTGAAACTCGTTGCGGTATTTGCTATGTGTTTGTAAAACTGGGAAGATGAGCAGAAAGAAGCGGGGCTCAGAAGCAAAATACAGAGTTAGATGCAAAAAATGGTTTTAACTGAGTGATCTAGTGGAGTTGCAGATTGAAGGAATGGTTGAAACCAGTAATTCATGCAGCTGTCCTAGAGATCTGCATCGTTTGAGACCCCCAGAGCTGTTCCTACAGCTGACAAATCCCCTCACCATGCCAGGGGAGGCCAGAAGTTGCATTCCTTATCCATCAAGTGAATAAATCCCAAGCCCTAGTGAGGCATCAGAAAGCCACTGGAAGAAAACCTGGCTCAGAAAAATACCTGCACAGCCCCAAGATTCGGAGGTCAAGGAGCTGTCGTTGGTGTGCCGTGTGGCTTTGGTCCTTGTCCTGCTGCAGGGAGATATTTATAAGGTACTTCTGGGCCATTGGTGCTTAAAATGTTCATGCACCCATCGTTTCTCTTTCTGGCAGGAGTTATTTATTGTGGACATTAACCCAGGGCTGCCTTTCGGGTGCCTTGGTCTTTCTTTCAAAGATTATATTTGTGCTCTTCAGCTATAATTGGCAACTTTTGGACTTTTTGTTTGCTTGCTTGCATGCTGGAAAGCCTTTAGAGGTTGTTTAGGAGGCAAGGGGAGCCTGTAGATCTAGATTTATTCTTTTTTTTGCTTGTTATTATTATTATATATTATTGTAATTAAAACATATTTTTAGCAGCTGAAATTCGAGCCCGTCTGGGTATTTATACAGCAAGATGTTTTGGATGAGGAATAGGCCAAGACAGTCACGTGATTGGGGCCAACGTGAAACAAAGGAATCCATTTATTATCCAGGCAGGAAATTTGTTCTTTGGGATGTTGTAGCTGCAGACATAATGATTTCATTTCCTCCGGTTCTCCCAGATTAATGGCTTGTTCTCTTTTGTTTGTGTGCCTGTGTTATTTCTGCACCGCGGCTTCCCCCCTGCTCTGTGCCGGCATGCGCGAACACGTGTGCAAGCGCCCTGGGCAAGGGGTGGTGGTGGGGATATGGGATCTCCAGGTTGGTTGGGTTTTTGGGGTGGGATGGGGTGCTGGGAGAGGGCAGTGAAGCCTCTGGGACCACCTGGGGTGTCTTTCCTGGCGTGTCTTTCCTGTCATCCGGGTATATCTGGGGGTCCTCTTCAGCTCCTGCAGTGGTCACCAGGGCAGAGAGGGATGTTTTCCTATGAAGTTGTGGTGGGATGAGGGAGATGTAGAGATTGAGAGACAAGCACATGTGTTGACCTTATGCAAGGCATGAAAGCAGCATGTTTTCTCCATGGCCACGCTCAAGGGTGTGGGTCGGTGTTGCGTACTTGGTGGGAAACCTGAACCTTTGCACCTTCCCAAATACCATGCTGGGAAGCAGCTCCTTTTCCTAGGGAGCCGTGCTGACGTGCAGGGATGCAGGCGTTGGCTGCGTGGTGATGGCTGAGCAGCTCCTTCCTTGCTGGCTGGGTTGGCCTTTCATACCAGGCAGGTCCCAGCCCCTCGCGGGGCCACTGGCCATCTGGAAACTGGTGGCACTTACACTTACTCAATAAAAAAACCAACAGACTCGACAACAGACTCGTCTTTGTGGACACTGCAGAATTAGCAGCAGCCTTAATTGCTCCCTTTCTTGCTTTCTGAGTGTTTGGCTTTTGAAAGTGATGTGACAGCAAACGAGGCCTTTGCGTTGCTGTTGCCTAAATGCTCCATGTGGGGTTTTTGCGCAGAGCTTTTACTGTGTGCAGTGTGACCACAATCTTCTCTTCTGGATTAATTTGGAGTAATCTCATGGAGTTGGAAGCACCTGTCTGTGATGAGGAGTTGAGCGTGGCGCTCCCTAGGATCCATGCTGGTCAAGGTTTGGGGACCATCTTGCTGCCCTTGTGCTCAGCTCGTCCTCCTTCCCTCCTTTGGATGTTTCTGTTTGAAATTTGAGGAGGGGAGAGAGTTTCTGCCACCTCTTCTGGAGGAGGTTTCCCTGCAGGAACCTACCTCACTGAAGGAGGTCATCAGGGTGCATCTGCCATTCCTCCTGCCATCCTTTCATCTTCTGGGTACATGTGTGCAATGTTCCTGTTATGCAGATGTGTTGTGCCTTCCTGATTTTGTGCCGTGAGGGGTGCGTGGGGCTGAAGGTGTGAGCCTGCCATCCAAAAGCTGAGGATGAGAGGGATAGGGAGCTCCTGGTACCCTGTTGAGCTCTGGGTGCTTTCTCCCCACTTGCCTGCCCTCCCAAATTGCTCCTGTGTTGCCCAAGTGACAGGGCTTTTGAGGATGCGACAGCTCCATCGTGCAGGAGATGATGAACAGTAATGAGACCCAGAGCACAGCGTGCACTTAAAGTGATTTATTTCAGTAAGGATACCACAATCAGGGGGGATGGGTCAGTGTCATCAGGAGAAGAGGTGGATATGGAGATGAGCTTAGGGGGAAGCTTATCATCAACCAGTGTCACTTGAAAAATGAGCAGAGCTGGCGCTGCATGAGATGGAGCTATGCTGGCCATGCTGGGACCATCCCTTGCCCGTGGTGGATCACAGGCACCTCTCAAGGGTTGGCTGGTGACTGGGCTGTCAGGCTGCTGGAGGTGGCTCTAGTGGAATTCTCTTCCCTGCGGCCCCCTCCTCAAGACTTTTGGTGAGGTATTGTCCATGTGTTAAGACAGCTCTACCCACGTACTTGGGAAGGAGACCGTCCTGGTGAGGTGTGGGGGGGAAATAATCCCCCGAACCCACCTTGGCACGACTCCCGGCACGCAGATGGCTGTCCTCATGCTAGAGCCTTTTCCCAGCTTGCACCCGTGCAGGCGCCGGGGCTGGAGGCAGGGGTGTGCTGGGCAGGCTGGCTGCCAAGCAGTGCCTCTTGCCAGCATCCTTCTCTTCCTCCTCCTCCTCCTCCTCTTCCTTGCTTCCCAGGGCCAATGGGAGCTGTGGCTGCTCAGCAGCTCAACCGGCTGCTGCAGCTTGCAGAAAAACTCAGCACAAGCACAGCTCTGAGCCAAACCTTGCGATTTAAGGTCTCAGCTCTTGTTTTCCTTCCCTTCCCTTTTCCCGGAATATAAATCCCCAGACTCCCGGCTCAAGGGGATGCAGTGGGATGGAGGACCTGGCACTGCCTTTGTACAGGGGAGGCAGGCAGCAGTTTGCCAAAAGCTTGTGAAGAGGGATCCTGAAGTCCCTGCTGTGCATCCCCTTGGAGGACGTTGTCCAAAGGGGCGATTGCTGGCCCTGCCAGGTGGGGAGGAGCAGTCATGGGTAGCTACTGGCGTGTTCAGGCAAGGGTTTAAGAGCAACTCTGCTGGCCCATCAGAGCTGGTACGGCACCTTGTGTGAATGGGCGTTTAGAAATCTTGGCAAACGCATTTTGTTATTTACTCAAGGGACCAGCTGTCACATGCATACGTACCTAAAGATGGCTGAGCTTGATAGTAGAATTTTTGGGAGAGGATGCAGGATAGTTAGAGATCCTGGCCGTTGGTTGTTTTGAACAAATGTGGAAGTGGCAAAAGAAAAGGAGAAAAACGTAAGTCCCAGGCAAAGCTGAAAGAGCCAAGGGATGGGTTTGCAGGGCATTTTGGGAAGTGGCGTTTGGTTGTGGGGCCAGAGCAAAAAAAAAAAACCCAGCAGGGTCTGCTCATGGGATGCTCTGCCCTGTGCAAGCGACCTGTTTGCTTTCCCCTGTCCCCTTTCCCCCATTTCCCAAGCACGCGGCTTTATGGCGAGGAGAGCTGGGCAGGCAACAGGGCTCTCCACTAAGGCATCCCCAGAGGGTGCAGGGAGAATTGTCCCCCATCCCGGCTGTGTCCCAGTGGAGGCTTCCCCGTGTTGCTGACAGCCCTGTACGCTGCGGCGGCGGTGGCACAGATTTATTTCCCTTTGCCTCTCGCGCTCTTTGCCTCATTTGCACTCGCGAGCTCACTCCATATGGTGCCAAAACAGGAGAGACGATGCCTCGGCACGGCGGCCAGGAGGGGAGGGGGCGCGGGGAGCCGCTTGCTGACGAGCTTTTGCAGTTTCTTCCATTTGAGGTTCAATATTTCCACCTCCTCCCCTCGACGGCTGTGCTTCGGCGGCCGGGGCTGAGCTCGTCAACTCCAGCGGCAACCGGAGCATCCCTGCCTGTTTCCGCTCTCGCTCCCCTGCCTTTCCTTCTCTCCTCTCCCTGCCCTGAGGCCCCCAGCACACGAGTGGGGGATCTTCAGGACACATCCTTGGATCAGCAATGCTGTTGCTATTGTTTGGTTCTTATTTACGCCTGAAAATAATTGGCCAGCCTCCCTGAGGCTTTAGTGTGTGTCAGATGCTGCATTTAATAGTACAGATCGGTCTGGCTGTGGTTCTTCTGTGCCCATTGAATGGGGCTGGTCCTTCCTTCTGTGGGGCTGGCAAGCTTGCCCAGCGCTCACTCTGAGCTTTCTTGTCTGGAGCTGGGATTTTACTTTGCAAACCTCTAACTTCGGTGGGGGGGGATTTGGTTTCCGGCTTGACTGAGCAGTCCAACTTTGACTGTTGGCACCCAGGAGGTTTGCCGGGGTGAAAAGGGGAGGCTTTTCTCCCAAATTTGGGGGTCTGGGGGAATGCCGAGCACTTGACCGTGTTGGGAGGAGGTGTGGATGGGCGAAGGGATGCTGTTTACTAAGCTGGAGTCCCTCGGTGGTGCTTGCTTGCTGTCTGAGCAGTCTGTCATGTTCATAGCTCACGCAGAATCCCTTTGACATTTTAAAATAAGATCTAGTAAATAGGAGCTGGACGATGCCAGGTGCATCTCTCGTCGCGAGAGCTCTTTGACAGCACGGCTGGCATTTTAGATTTAGGGCTCTATGAGATGCATGTTTTTGTAGCGAGTGCGAAGTTTTTCTGGAGAATGTTGTCCAAGACAATGACTCATCCTGAATCTCTAAAGAAGTGATGGCGTGTAGGGAAATGCAGGATAAATGTTTTGATTTTTAGAGCTTCCTCATAGGCGGTGCTATCCCAGAGCAAGGCAAAATAAATCCAGCAGGGAAGGAGAGCTCTAGGGAAAGGAGGAGACAGGTCTGGTGCAGTACTTCAGCAACACTTAGTGAACCTACTCCAGAGCTGCCTCAGTGCTGGTGGCCTCAAAGGCTACCTTTGTAGCCAAGCACGGTGCAGATGTAAGACGTGTGAGTGTGCTGCTGAGGAGATTCCTCCTGCAATCCCACAGGCGAATGCCCTGTGTATCCAGGCATGAAGACCACACGTCCTCTTACTTTATCCTAGCACGTGTAATTGCAGGTGCTATTGATGTTTATGGTGCTCTGTCTTCTCAGTCGACTAATTCTGTATTTAGAGGCTATCACTTCCAAGGGAATCCCAACTGATAAGGAGGTCAGTTCCACTGAATGTGTTAGGCTTCCATGGCCCTTGTCTTTGAAATGCCAAATGCTGCTCTTATTTTTTTGTATTTTTTTTCCCTTTCCTCCTTTTTTGGGGTTCCTTGCTTTCTCATAGCATGATGAAGATCAGTCCCCCTCCTCCCAAGAGAAGAGCTTCTAGCAGAGTGTCCTTCTCTTGGGTGAGCTCACTTATCTCCGTTCAGTGTGGCTGGAGCACACCAAGTACTGCCAATGCTGGTACATGGCTGTTGACCAAGAAGTGAGCTACAGAAAAGTAGCAGAAAATACAAAGTTATTGACATCACCACTTGATGTTTGGTTTATCCTTGCCATCCCCTAAGGTGCTGTGCTTTCCCTGGGATGTACGATGGATTGGTGGGTTGGGGTGCTTGGATCCTCCTTGCTCTCTTGGTTGGTGAGATGGTTTTCCAGGTCAGCTGGTCTTCAGCCAAGAAGTGCAGTGATGTGAGGCTGCTGTGCCCCAGCTCGTGCTGTGACAAGGGATAGTGTGTCCTCAGGCACCTGACTTTCAGCCTTTCTCCGCATTGGCATGTGCTCCTGGGTGGTGGTAGTGTGGATGGTAGAGAGTGGATGACTGCCCTTCCCCAGCCTAAGCAATCCTTCATTCGAGCCAGATCATTACACCCCACTTAGCTGGACCTAGAGTTGGAGGGTGTCACTTCTCCTGGGCAGCCTTGCAGGGTTTTTCAGAGGTTAGGATTGCTGGGAAAGCCTCTGCCCATCTCTGGGTGGCTGAGTTCCTCTGCCACATCTTCTGGAGGATGAAGTGAGTAACTGCCAAGCTTGACATATGGTGATTTTTAGGGCAGGCTGCAGTGTTCAGAGATGTTTGCTGGCAACACAACCTCGAGAAAGCAAAGATGAGGATTTAAATGCATAGTGACATTGTTCTGGAAAACGTTCTCCTGAAAGACAGCCCTGACATCTTGCAGCCCTGCATCACTTCTCTGGTGGTGACGTAATAGAGAAGCTGAGCTCTTGGGATGGCTGGGTCTGTCTTGGTGGGTGAGAATGTTCATTAAAGGGTGCTCTCAGCTCTTAGCGCTGCTTGACTTTGAGCTACCAAATGCGTCTGCACTTCATCTGTAAATACTTATATGTGGACTATGATCTATGCACAATAGTACATGTGGATTTTGTATATCTGCAGCCCGTGTGCAATTATAAAAAGTATGATACTGGCAACTGACTTCATTACAGGAGCAAATGAGCTCCTTACATGTGGAAAATACTGGGTTACCCGTGTCATGCCATCCTGAGACTTTCCCATTGCCTCTGATGTCTGGTTTGAGCTCAGTAGATTGAAACACCTTCCCAAATTTTCTAAAATAAGTTTACAGTTTGGAAAATGAGATATTGAGAGCCCTATCATCTCTCTATCTTTATATTGATTTGGTCCCCTTTGTCTTGTTTTTTCCCTCTGATGTGTGGGGTTTTTTTTGGTCGTTCTCTGTTGTTTCCTTCCCTCTCTCTTATCTCTCCCTCTGCAGTTCTCTCTCTCTCTCCCTCTCTATTCCTCTAACCCTTTCCCTCCCCTCTGTAATTTATTTGCAGTCAGGTTGTCTCTTTGATTTACTGTATCTCTCCTTGGTAGGATTATGATAAATGGATTGTGTGGCTCTGGCTGAGCTCGTCCAACACCATGTAGCCTCACTGGGTCAAGCCCCTTCGGAGATGCTGGAACTGGGTCTCCTCTGCATGGTCTGCAAGGAGGAGTGATTACTGGTAAATGGGACTTGGCCCTTATGGTCCCAACTTTACATCACCTCCTGAACTTTTTTTAGCCTGTGTTAGGTGTGGGGCTTGGTGAAGGAATTTTTGTCTGTTCTTTTCTCCTGCCTGATACGCTGAGCTCGTTGAACGAGTGTGTATGCACATAGGCTTGCAAAAAAATGAGCAGGTATTTTATTGGCTGCTTTCAGGCACATCAACCAGAATATTTCAATTTACTATATCCTGATATGGATAGCGTTTGCTGCTTGTAATTAGAGCGTTTCATCCTGCAGTCGCAGCAGGCAGCGGTTTATTGATAAAGTTGTTATATAGTTGCTGAGCAAACACCCCCAAATCTGAGCTTCATTAAGTTATCGCCTGCCCTGCTGCGATGCATCTTCATTGCATGCTGAAATCCATGCCATTGACGGGAGATCCCGGAGGAGGTCTGGGGCTGTGCTGTGCGGCCACAGCTTAATGCATCCCATCACAAATTGACACAGCACGCTCGTCCTCGGCTGATGCATATAAATTTTTCCCCTTTCCAGCCGAAAGTGGAGTGGTTTATTTTGGCCACTGCAGATCTTTGCATGCTGGCTGGTGGCTGTGGATGGTGGTGTCACGGCTGAGATGTCTTTGCAGAGCAGGCACGGCTGCTCCTCTCCCCAGAGAGGTTTGCACAAACCCCGGAGCAGTTTCCTTTAAAATACAGGCAGAAAATGTTTCACGTTGACTTGTTTTGTTGTTGTTTAGCGCATCCTCTCCGTTCTCGGCTGGGTTTGTTATTCGGTGGGTAATCCTTCATAACGAACCCGCGGGAGATTGATGGGGAGAGCTCGTTATGCACTTCCAGAGCAGTTTCGCCATCGTTCTGTAGCAGCAAAATGCACCATTAAAGGCAAAGAGCCATGGGAATGATGGGACATAATTAGTTGTTACTATAATATTTTTGATTGAGAGTGTATAGATACTGTAAGCGGCTCTTTCGGCAGCCGTTGCTCTCGGGGAAACTGTTAGGAGCAGCAGCACTTATCAAAGGGGAGAGGCTGGTCCTGCTCTTGCCCTGCCTGCCTCGTCAGCGCCGTAATTAAACCGTCTGGGAGATGTCATGGTGTTCACGCTGCACAGCCGCCAGCTCCTTCATGGCACAAGGGGTGAGCAGCAGCGCTCCCTCGCAATTAGGAGCACAAACTGGATGCGGAGTCGTCCCACTGAAAGGACTTTTTTAGCTGGGATATGTGCCCAGCAGTTTGCTGCCTCTGTCTCTGTGGCAGAGCTGCGTAGATCTTTTGTTCCTGCTTTTATCCCAGCTTGGTCTGACGTTCAGAGTATGCTGAAACCTTGCATCGGCAAACCTGGGCGGCGTCTGTGGGATGTTGTGGTTGGATGCATGATCACGGAGAGCAACCTGGAATTACTCACGCAACCTTCTGGTGTGTGCTTGAACCATTTCATCTATGGGGAATAGTGAGAATTAAATTTGAATTATTCACCTGGCACCTGTAGGACTTTCTTTCAATTGACATCAAGAGGCGTGATGCAAATTCGGAGCATATAGGTAGTGGTGATGAAAGCCGTGATGCAATCTGGCTTGGCTTGAAGGCACAACAACCGCTGGAACGCAGAGCTCGTGGCACCATAGCAGTTAATGTTACTTAGCATTAGTCTTTGTAATAAAGCATCTTGGCTCTGTTTCTCTATTGTTCCCATTCTCTGGTAATGTCACCAAACTTGGACAGAAGCTTCCCAAGCTGTGTGTTTGCCTTGGGCTGATTTTGCTGAAGCTCTCGGGAGAGAAAAAGGAGGTAGAGGGAAAGCTTGGCATTTGCGAGCATGAAGCAGAGGGGAGAATATTGTGCTTTGCTTATGGAAGAAGGTCTTGCTTTTTTTGCCCTTCAGAAAATCGTGCTATGGGGCCTGGGCTGCCCAAGGGACGTGCCCTGGGGCTGGATCATTCGCTGATCTCGTTGGTGCTTGCTCTGTGTTCAGTGGGGCACCAGGATGAGTCTCTAGAGATCCCACCCCTGGAGCTTCCTCTGCCCTTCGGACCCTGGACCCGAGCCCTGCCCTGCCACGTGAGCCCTGCCCCTCGCTCCGTGGCTGCCCTTCCGCCTCCCCTCTCCCTCTGAAGGTTCAGCTGTCGACAAGCCCCTCTCTGCTCCCCACGCTTCTCGGGGGGCTTATTTCCAGCAGCTGGCATCCTTTCCAAATCTCCCTCTACCCATCTGTTGTTATCAAGCCTCCTCTCTCCTTATTTTGCTTAATTTCTATCTTTTTCCTCTTGGTCGTCTTAGACATGCTTGTGTCTCTTCGCATATGCCCAAGCATTTGCTTTCAAGTGCCTTAGGCTGGTTCCTGCCATTATCTTCTCGCAGGAGCAAGAGCTGCTGCTTCTTGCTTTGGGAGAGGGATCGTGTCCCAGAGGCATCCAATAAGGAATGCAGAACTTGTAGAAGTTTCTTTGTGTCCTCTCTGTGCAGAAAATTTGTCATCATGTCTCTTTCTTTCCAGATGGCAAAGTCAAAATGTGATCAAATTGGGTTGGCCTCTTTGCCTCCATCTCTCTCTGCTTTTAGTCAGACTCTGCTCCCTGCCAGGGAGAAGTCACACCTTCTCGTGGCAGGACTTGGCGGGAGCCATCCATGCTGGAAAGGTCTGAAATATGGGTTTCAGGGTGGGGGTTTCAGGAAATAAGCTCAGTTTCTTTTCAGGCTGACTCAGGAGGGGTTTCCTGGAAGAGGCTTAAATCCTATCGGGAAGGGTTACTGGTAAGGCTCCCGTGCTGCCATGCCTGACTACTTTTACCCAAAATCTCTTTATTTTCCCTTCACCGCTTGCATGATGCCAGCCTACCCTTTGCTCCTCTGAGATGCAGCTTATCCCGCTGTGGGTATCGGCTCTGGCCACATCTCTCACTGGCTTGCCCAGGAGGGTGCAGGGAGCCCGGGGTGGCAGCAAGTCCTCCCTGCCTGGATCGCGCAAGTGCCGTCACAGATGGATGCGCTGCTCGGCGGCGAAGATGCTGGTGCATTCTAATTGCTGGCATCTTTACTTGTTACGAGTGTAATTGTGAGTAGACGTTTGTTTTTGTATTGATAATTAGGGACTGGAACAGATGGTGAAGGCTTAGTTTAAAGTAATGTGTCCATTAAAGAAAATCTACTGTATACAGCTGAAGATTCTTCACTCTAAGAGAGCTCAGCTCTCCATAGCAGAGCCCATCTTCTCCCCCATGAGGTCTTTGGCTATTACAGCCCAGTCAGCTGCCTTCGGTGAAGGCTCAGGATCCTGAAGACTTGTCCTAGGGAGTGTGTTGAGCTCCCTCCTGGGCAGAGCATCCTGCGGGCATCCGCTGTGCCGGTGGTCAGGTGTGGAAGGAGCTGCTGGAGGAGCGGTACCTTGAGGAAGGTACCAGGCAAGGAGAAGGAAGTGTCTTGCCCGCGTTTGCCTGTTGGGCACTGAGCCTGCCTACCGGCACAGCGGAGGTGCGTGAACAGGCACCACGTGGTTCACCCGATGTGGTTAACCGTACCGTGCTCGAGGTAGGGGCCACGGGGAGATCATGTGCTCCTGCACTCGCAGCCCGAGGGGTGTGTTAGTTAATACCTATTGCCAGATAATGAGGACTGGCCCTCACAGCTGGGCGGTGCAGGCGAGAGGATTGCAGAAGGAGAGGTGCAAGGTGTCTGTGCAGCTTTTCCACTGATTAATGATTGACCTTGGTAATGCCCATGTTAGTAGGCAGAGCAAAGCAATCTTACTGCCTGCTTCTCCTTTGCCTCCTCTCAAGTGATGCATGGCCAGGGGGTGCATGATCCCCGTGTCCCCACCCACCAGGTAGCTGTATTTTGCAGCCCAGAAATGGAGACTGGGAGGACTTGGGGCGAGAGGTGCTGGCATCTGCAAGCCCTCCTGCCACCGCTGAAAGAGAGTGCTCAGCAGCCTTAGCTCCGATAGATGTCCCTGCGGGGTTTCCTACAGGGTCATGGTGTCATTCACATGCCCCAGAAAATTAAGTAAAATACAAGGTTTCCTCCAAAAGGAAATAGCAGAGGTCAATGGGAAGTTGCTAAGCTGAGTCCTTCTGGTGCCAGTAGCTCTGCAGCCACGGGGTTTGTGTGAGCTCAGCAGGAATTTGAGCTGAAAGTGGGGATTTAACTTTATTATTTTGTTTTATTAAGAAACAAAACAAGAAAACAACAAAATTGTTTTGCCAGGTTATGCATCGTCTTCTATATGGCACTGTTCTTGAGTGTTAGGGCAGGATCTGGGCAGGAAACTGTCTGTAGATGGTCAAGCTCTTAGGGGTGGCTCTCATCTCTTTTTCCTTTGATTTGCAAATTGCTTTTGCAAAACAGAGCTATTGAAACACAGCTTACGCATCTGTGGTGGAAACTTTGCAAGCGCGACCTCTCTGGCCACAGGCCACACAGTCCCCTTAGGGCTCCCTAAACTGCCAAAGTGAAAGCTTCTCTGTGGTTCTTTTCAATTTATTAATTTATTTCTCTATTTATTTAGTTATTTTGAAGTCTCCTGCTTCCGGAGCTGCTGTGTGCCACACCAACATTGCTGCTTGTGCCTTTCTGCTTTCTTTCCAAAATGTGAACCCTCTGGGGAGGAACAGAGCAGGAGGGAAGGGGTGAAATTTTGGGAGGGATCTGCCAGGAGGGGTCCTGGTGGATGTCAGCTGGGTCCTTGCGTGCTACCGTGCCACACTGCAGCTGTACTTTATCAAAACTGCATTCCTCTGTCATCGCCTCACTGCAAAAAACCACCCAAAACACCCGGGGAAGGAAGCTCTAAGTGCATAGAACAGGAAGGGAGATGGAGTGAAAATCTTTTCTCAACTTTCCTGTAGCTGAGCGTGCCCTTATTTACTGCTGAGGGTGGGTGAGCCGGGTCCAGGTCCCAGCCTGGCCATGCTCCCTGCATCACCCTGGACTCTGCTGCCTCAGTTTCCCCTGCATGGCGCAAGAACACCCTGTTTGCTGCAGGAGAAGAACACCAAGGATTTCGGGGGCTCTCAGAACATCCTTCCCTATGTAACCCTGTAGTGAGGGGGGATTGGGAGATGCTTCCATGGCCTTTTGCTTCCGCCTTTCCATCTATTTATGCACGGGCACTTCTGCCTGCTTATTTTAAGGATGGCAGCAAGAATTAATGAGTGCTTAACGAGACATGGGGCTGTTTGCAAGGGAAGGAAGGCTCAGTGGTGGTGGGAAGGTGGAGCAGAAACTTGCTGTAGAGGTCTGAAGCACAAGGTCCCAGCCCCGAACCAGGGAGGAGTTGCAGCTGGGATGCCTCATTTTTAGCTGGATTCTGCCACACAGAAAGGGACTGAAACTCTGTATAGTGACATGCTGTGATAGCATGAAGGCCACCACGCTTTTCTGCTCACTGCATGGGCTGGGGGTGAAACATCTCTGAGGGCATGGTGAGCCGGAATGGGCTGGTGGTGTGCAAGACACCGTGCAGAGCACAGGTGCTGCGGGTTTGGAACTCCCCAGCAGTATCACGGCACCATCCTGGGACCCGTTGGGGACACAGAAGCTTTGCAAGCTCCCCAAGCGCCTTTTCCCTCCATCTCTGGAGGAATTGCCTTGTTCTCTCTGCCTCTGTGGCCCTGCTCACCTCTGTGGGAGCCAGGCTGGATTGGTAGCTCCAACGGGGCTTTGGGAGCAGGGAATGTTTATCACTCGTGGCAGGGTGGGGAGTTCCTGGTCACGCTTCTCTGGCTTCCCATCCTGGAGCAGCTGGCAAAGGGAGGGGTGGGAAGACTAATACGAGTCTTGTTTCCCGCTTGTGATTGCTAGAGCCGGTGTGGAGAGATTAAATGTGGCAGTCCGGCAGCGGTTCGTATTCCTGGGCTGATTTTTATTTCCTGACCTTTGTTTCTGTCATTGCACCCCTTTTCCTGGCACTGCAAAGCTGCTGTGAGTACCTGAGACCACAGAGGGAAGGGGAGGGACGGGAGATGCTCAGCTATGCCAGCCGGCGCATCTCCTCCTCCCATTTGGTCGAGACACAGGAATTGAGGAAATTAATCTGCATGTCTGCTTGCTGCAAACAAATAAATAGAACCTGGAGGATTTTTCCCATCTGTTTCTATATGTTGTTGCTCTCACTGTTATTCTTGTTGTGTTTTGTGGGGTTTTTTTTTAATTTTTTTACAATAAAAGTAGAGGAATGTCAGCTATATTAAAGCTTTTCAATATTTCCCGCCAACCTCTTGCTTGCAGGGAGCTAACGCAAACTTGTTGCTCAGGTTCAGGCAGGGTTTTATATGTGCATTTAATGACTCCACAAAATGCAGCATCCTTCTTAATTTTTTAATTTTTATTTTTTTTATTTTTTTTTTTTTAGTTGATAACACTATTTTCCTGTTCTAGGCTTTGGAGGGTCAGAGATGGCAGCATGGGCTGGGTTGAGGCTGTGACTCTTTGTGGAAAGTCTTGTCCTGCACTGTTTGCTCTGGAGTGAAGCTGCCCTTAGTGCATCAGATGTGTTAGTTCATTACCTGCAGCTTTATTTTTGAGCAGCTCCGAGAGTCGGATACACAGTTTGTGAAAGCGACTGAATGTTTTTCTGTGACACTATGCTCATTGAAAACTTTGGGAGTAACTGGTTTGCTTTCCTTTTCTTGTGTTTCCTCAGAAACTTTGATGGATACGCGGACGGCGACGGCCGAGCTGGGCTGGACTGCCAACCCTCCTTCAGGGGTAAGTGGCCCTCGCCCAGCTGATCCTCACGCCATCTCATGGGATTCGTTGAGATTCATGCTGTTTACCTTAAAATAGTGGTGGGGAGCTGGGGAAGTTGCGGTGGGACCAACGGTGCCCCATTGGGCTGGCGTGGGATGGTGCCAAGCTGTGTGGCTGGTCCAGGACTGAGGACCCTTTCCTGAACTGGTCCCAAGGTCTTGGTGAATAACAAGGTATTCTTCATCCCCACACTCTCCCCTGACCTGGTTGTCCTCCTCCAGGTGAAGGGTCTGTCCCCGTCACCGCTCTCCAACCCCCTGCTCGTGCCTTCCCTCTCCCTGTGCCAAAAGCCTTGTAATTAGGAAACATTAGCAGGCTCAAAACAGCTTTCATACCTGGAACATCATCCGTAATTGCACTCGGCAGTGCTCTTCCCTGGCTATTAATGTCACTTTTATGAAGTAATGAGGAACAAAACACCCTGAGGCACTTAAAACATCTTTTTTATATCATACGAGCCTTTGAGGAATGGAAGCATAAAATAACCTGACTCACATTCCCCTGACAGAGAAAGTGAGAGACGGAGCCAGTGGGGAGCAGAGCAGTGGTGGGAGGGGATGCGAGCTGGTGGATGGGCATCATGGTGGGACAGACAGCTGGTTTGGCAGGGATGGGTACAGCGGTGGGGTCCGTCCCAGGATGTGGCACCAAAGGGGAAAGGATATGTCAGGTCAGCCTTTGCCTTTGTTAGGGTGTGACTGGCTTGGCCAGGTCCTCAAAACAAATGAGGCTGCACACTGCTGTCAAACCTGAACCATACGTGCTTTGGAAGAAATCTGGGCCCAGATAAATGGCTGGCAAAATGCGGGGGGGCCACGTGCAGGAGACGGTACAAATAGCTGCCTGCAGGTGCTATTGCCGAAAGCCTGTGCAAGGCAGGCGGGGAGAGTGCGCTGTAACGTGTGGCTGCCTTCCCTCTGCGGAGCGAAGCCTCTTCCCAGCCCACATCTCTGCAGCCCTCCGAGCGCATCCCTGCATCCATCCAGCTCTCGCTGCTCTGAGAGTTACGCTGGTGAGTTCATTTCTTTACAGCAGTATCTGTTGGATCTTCCACAAAGCATTTTAAAATACCAAATCCTTTATTTAAAAGGCATAGGGTCAGTTTGTTGCATGTGTTGGAGAACATGAGTTCCCCTGTGAAGTCCCTTTGCTAGTGGACTGTGCTTTTCTGTAGAATCAGGCACTTTGCTGAATGGACACAGAGCATCTTAAGGTGTGTTTTGAACTTCCAGAGTGAACCCCCCTGTAGATACTGTGTTCCAGCTGAGACACCTTTTGGAGTAGGTTGGAGGCCAGTTGAAAATACACTATATCTTCCTCTCACTCCAGGAATGCAGTCCAATCTTCACGAGCTGCCCAGTTCCAGCACTGAGTTTTGGGGTTTGTCTGTTTTAATAGCTCATAATAAGTACTTGAGGGCAGATTTGTGCTGCTCCTTGGCTTGTCAGATGCTAATGGCCAGTATTTAGGTGAGGCTTGTCCAGAGTGCAGGTGCCAGGGAGGATTTGCAGACCGTGACCCATCCAAGCAGCCAGGCGTAGAGACGCTAAGATACATGTGGGGTTTTCTGCTTACGTTGGAGTCAGCAAAGACCCTGAATTTACTTGGCCTTTTCTTGGTTTTGTCTTTATTTCCCAAAAGCAGCCACCTTAGAGCTGTGCTATTTCTTTTTCAGCCCAGTCTGCTGAAAACTGGGGTAAGAAACCAAGTTACCCCTCTGCACTGCTTTCCTCCATCCAAATGAGAGTGCACTGGCTTTGGGGCTTGGCAATAAGCCACTGCATCGCAGGAACAAGTGAAGAAGAGAGGACTCAGAGAGGAAGCAAAGAAACAAGAGGGAAAAGAGTAGCAGGAGAGAGGAGATGGAGGGATGCGAGAGGAGCTCCTGGCTGCTGCTGGAGTGCCAACTCCTTCTCCCAGGGTCCTCTCCATCTTTCTTGGGGCTGAAAGTACGGGGCAACCTCTCCTGACCCCAGCATTGCCGTTGGCACGGGCTCTGTGCGGGCTTTGGGTCCCTTTGGGCGGTGACAATCCTGGCGTGGCGTGCTGGCCTCTGACAGCAACTGTTCACCCCAGCTCACAGATGCTTCCCAGGGTTGGGGCCGGGGGAGGGAGGGGGTCTGTTGATGTTAATGCTGGGGCACGGATGCCAGCCAGATGGGCAGCAGGGACCGTGGTCAGGGAACTGGCTCTGGCAGGATGTAGGCTCTCCTCCTGCTCTCCCTGATGTACTTTAAATCTCATCTGAGACAGAGGAGGACATTGTCTTAATCCCCAGCTTCCTGTGAATTATTGAGGGAGATCTTGTCAAATAATGTGTTTGCTGTTGTTAGAGTGTTGATGGCAGCAGTTACTGGCACCGTGGGGCTTTCAGCCATGGGGACCTGCTGCTCTCCAGTGCCTGGCTGTGGGAGAGCTCAACCCAAGGGATGCACAAGGGGGGATCAGAATCTGGCCACGAGCCATCATGAAGGTTTTCCAAGTGCGTTTCATGTCATTCCCTGCTGTGGGGAGCCTTGTGTGCTGGGTGCCTGTGGCACATCAGGTTCTGCTGTCAGGTTTTGGCTCTGAATTTGAGGCTCTGTTTGCAGCACCCCCAAAAAAGCAGTAAAGGATGGGATGCTCAGTGGATGCCCCTGCTGGGCAACGTGTGAATAAAAAGACAGCGGGTCAGGTCCCCTCCTGTGCACCTGGGCAGGATGCAGGAGCCAGTGGGTGGGCTGAAGAAGGTTGCCACAGCCAAGACAGCAGAGCAGTGGGGCTGGTGTTACACTGGTGGGTGAGAGCTGGAAGAGAGCTCATTATCTGGCATTAATTGGATGACAGGGCTGTAATGCAAAGCCCGAGTGGGAAGGGGAAACAATGCCGACCCCCTCGGATGGGGAGGACCTTGCAGCCTTCTCCTGTGAAAAGGTGTGTGGTAACAAAAGGGCGTTGAATCTGCACATCTTGGCTGGGGTGGAGAGGAGTTTTTTTGGTCGTTTCACGGTGTGAGATGAGAAGGGAGAACACTTGGCTGGATGTGTGAGGTTTTATTGTTGGTTTGGTAAACATTGCTTAACAACAATGTGCAACCTCAAGCTGTGATCTTTGCTTAAACTTAGAGGAGTCGGGTATGCGGACCTGGGAGTAAACATTCTGCTGCGCTTGTTGACAGCGTATAGAGGACCCTGCTTTGAAAACAAAACAAAACCCTTTTTTTTTTTTTCATCAGGTCTGTGATTTACAAAGGGAGGGCTTGGGGAGCAGGTGAGGAATGTGGTTGTTTAATGGAGAAATGGAAGAGGGCAAAATCTATAAGGTTGCAGGGTTGGTTGCGGTGCATCAGCTCTTCAGGAAGACTCAACGTGACGGAGCAGGTTGGCATCACTCATCTGCTGTTGTGCCCTCATGTAAGCACAAACACACGTGAGCGCTGCTATAGCATTGCTCCTGGAAATTATGCATGATATTCACAGAGCTGCTTAAAGATTGCCATATGAATAATGCTGTTATGAGGAGACTGTAAACATGGATTAGTTAAAATGAATGGATTATGAGGTTGTAAATCTATCTGTAGGACTCTAATGCCATCATAGACTATTCACAGTTTGCCGCTGTCCCTTAATTGAAATTGTAGCCTGGATTATATTAATGCCCTTCTATAAATCGAATTGCAAATCTATATTCTCTCTCTCCGCGGCAGTAATGTTTTATTCAGTTAGTTTTCTTTGCTGGGGGAAATGATCTCGTTGTGCTGAGAGCCTGGGGTCAGGCTTGCTCTCCAGCCCATGTGCTCGTTTGGGCTTTAATGAAGCTGTAACCTCGTGTGCTGCTTTCTCTCTTGCCTCCGGGTGCCTGGACCATGAATCTTTCCATTTTTATAGCTTCTCAGGACAGTTAAGGTGGTTGTCTACATGGAAAAGGTGTTTTAGCACCAGCTAAGACTGACAGGCATGCAGGGGCGAGACAGTGATGATTTCTTCTGGTGCTGGCCTGGATGATGTTTCTGTACTTGCATCGTGTTGTGTCCACAACTGTGTTCCTAGTCTTCTCTGAGGATTTGGGGTTCTCCTGGCAGCCCTGGTTCTCCTGCCGCTCCTGGCAGCCCTACCCTGCCCAATGCAGGGTGAGTGTCATCCCTGCTGCTCATGGGCCACTGCCGGTCCTTCTGTCCTCCCTCTTACCACTTCTCCCTTCTCCTTTCTGCAGTGGGAAGAAGTCAGTGGCTACGACGAAAACCTCAACACCATCCGGACATACCAGGTGTGCAACGTCTTCGAGCCCAACCAGAACAACTGGCTCCTCACCACGTTCATCAACCGGCGTGGAGCTCACCGCATCTACACCGAGATGCGCTTCACTGTGCGGGACTGCAGCAGCCTCCCCAATGTCCCTGGTTCCTGCAAGGAGACCTTCAACCTCTACTACTACGAGACAGACTCTGTCATTGCCACCAAGAAGTCTGCCTTCTGGACGGAGGCACCCTACCTCAAAGTGGACACCATTGCTGCTGACGAGAGCTTCTCCCAGGTGGACTTTGGTGGCAGGTTGATGAAGGTGAACACAGAAGTGAGAAGTTTCGGGCCCCTGACCCGCAATGGCTTTTACCTGGCTTTCCAGGACTATGGGGCGTGTATGTCTCTGCTGTCTGTCAGGGTCTTTTTCAAGAAGTGCCCTAGTGTGGTGCAGAACTTTGCCATCTTCCCCGAGACGATGACGGGAGCAGAGAGCACCTCTCTAGTGACTGCCCGTGGCACTTGCATCCCCAATGCTGAGGAGGTGGACGTGCCCATCAAGCTGTACTGCAATGGGGACGGGGAGTGGATGGTCCCTATTGGCCGCTGTACGTGCAAGGCTGGCTACGAGCCGGAGAACAACATGGCTTGCAAAGGTAAGTTGACCTTGGATAATGAGGCGCCTTTATTGGTTTTAAGCTTTGCTTAACAAAATGTTTGTCCCCAACCAAGCTGTTCTGGGCAGTGTCTGTTGTGAAATGTGCTCTGCACCCTTCACCTGCCCTAAAGCAGTTTTGCTATGGGGACCAGGCAGAGATTTGGGAGTAGTAGTCAGCCTGTGGCTTCTTGATGTGTCCTCTTGAGTGGCCAGACTTGGTGAGCAGCATGGCGAGGACACGGGTGCTGGTGCAGCTGCCACCACAAGCCTGCTGCCTCTGTGATCCTCTGCCTTCAAAGTGCCGCTTGGGCTGATGCTCGCCGACTGAGCTGCTTTCATCTGCCTCGTTATTTCTCCAGCAATGCTGCAGGAGTTGGGCACCTACCATCGGGCCCGACTGCAGCGAGGCCGCTCTGATTCTTGGCATTAATTGGAATGTTTTTACTGGTTCTTTTGGGTTCCCCCAGCCACGCCGCCAGCATGCTGCTGCCTGCTGGAGTCCTCCACAGCATGGGGTTATAAATATGGAAATAACACTCACTGCTTTTCATCTTCTTTCGCCGTTCTGATGAATATTTCCCAAATACCATTGGAGGATTATTTTTTTTTTCTATTAGCTTTACTCGCTGCCCTTTCCTTCTCCTCTCCCAAGTTAAAGTATTGGTTTTGTATGCTGCTTGGAAGGAGGGAAGAGAAAAGAGCTTTTTGCATGAGAAACTAACCCCGTTTTGTTGGTGGTTTCCAATAGTTTCTAGAAAGTGGGCACCATGAGGTCAAGGAAGGGTTGGGAAGAAGGAGAAGGTCACAAGCAGATGTCAAAGTGCTTTAGAGCTGGTTTTGGGGAAGGAGCTAATGGGAGAAGGTCTGACATGGGCTTCTTTTGGTGCAGGTGGCAGCAGATGTAGCACCAGGCTTGGCTGTGATGCAGCTTGGTGTGCTCACCATTGTATTTCTTCTCCACTTCTAACTCCAGATGTATGAAAATGGTAAAGCTGGGATTCAAGCTACTGGAGAAACTTGTTTGTTTGTTTACTTTAAACCTGGGAACTTGTATAGCTTTTCACCGTGAAAAAAACACATTCCCACCTGGCCAAGGTGGGAACAGTGATGCCTTTCCATGCCAGGGCTCTGACAACTGGGAAGCCACCAGTCTGTGCACTCATGTCTTGCTTCCACATCTAGCAGCATCACTGGTGCGTTCCTTTGTGTTTCATGGTTGACCCTCAGCATGGCTTTGTTCCCCCCAGGAGATGGTCTGTTCTTGTGAGAAGTGCTCTGTTGAAGGGAGGGCTCTTTGCAAACTGGAATGTTTCTGGCAAGATATTCCTCTACTATTGAATAAACAAACAGAAAGCGCACATGGTTTTATGGCAAAATGACATTTTCTCATCATGGAAAAACAAATACTAGTTTTAGCTAAAGACTGGAATTGGGAAATAATGTCACTTTGCCAGATGATTGTATAAAGCTGCCGCAGGTTTTGGTGGTGTTAACCGGTGTGTTTGCTGCCAGCTGGAGTGATGGGAGAGGCTGAGGTTTTGGTTTCCTCTACTGTTCTGGGAGGAGCATGCTGCACCTACCCAGTGCTTGTGGTTTGGAACAGAACAGAGGGTGGGGGACACCAAACTGTGAAGCATGGGAACAAACCTGCTCAGGATGAGCATTAGACACATCTCCATGGCTTTTTTGTTTCCTTTTCTTGTGCAAACCCCAGAATGGTCATAATATTTTCATGTTTTTAAAGCTGCATCAAGCAGAACCCTTTGAACTGGGAATTTGGTGAGTTTTCTGTGCTGTGGCATCTGTCTGTGGCTGCGCTCCTGCTCCCGATGGCAGTGCCAATGCCAAAGGAGAAACCTTTTGTACCTGCCCAACTGTGAGCTCTGTGGAGCTCCTGGCCAGTGTTTTGCCTTTGTGTGGGGAGCATGCTTTGTATTCGTGCTCCTTGGGAGGAAGATTCAGGATCCTGGCAGGTCTAAGGGGGTAGAAATGCCCTCATGGGTTGGCCAGCAGCATATGGGATCTTGAGAAACACCAAAGTATGCCGTGGGTGCAGACCAAACAGGTGGTTAAATGGCATCAAGCATGTGTCTAATGATGGGACCATGGTTTTTTTTGTGATCCCAAGGGTGCTGTCAGGTGCTAGTATGATGCTGTCTCAAGAGCAGGGCTCTGATACCTTCCCTCTCTCAAACCTTTAAGGGTGTTTTCCAGTTCCTGCATCAGGGGAACAGATGAAAGGCTGGTGCAGCAAACAGGACCTGCACGTTTGAAGGTACTGCTCAGGGCTGGCAAGGAACACAAAACTCATGAACCTGCCAGGCCCTCCTGGAAATTCTATAAAGCAAGCACTAAAAGCCTGAGCCAAAGCTTCCGTTAGGACTGTTAGAAAATTAACTGCGTTTGAGTAGAAATCTGACCTTGGGTTGGACTCTGGGTTCTTGGTAGCTTGTGTGTAGTGTGCACCCTTTGGCGATGAAACTCCTCCTTGTATCCCCATGGACCGTGGAGAACCTGAGGGAAGACCTGAGCCCACTGCTGCCCTTCCTAAAGGCTGGTGGGCAGGAGAGGGTACATCACAAGGTTTAGAAATAATAATTTATCGTTTTTCTATTTGTCTTTGTGCTTTCAAACGGGTTGTATTCCCCTGCTTTTTTCACCTTCTGGGTTCACCTTGCAGGGATGCTGCCAGGATCACATCCTGGCTTCTGGGGCGCACACACTCCTGAGATCTGCTCAAGGCCTTTGTCAGCCTGAGATGAGCCACTTAACAAGCCTGGGGGAATTGTCACCAAGGAAAAAAGTAAAAGAATCCCTTGGTATTTCAAGGCTGGGAAAATGGGCTTAATTCCTCAGTGGTGGGACAAAAATAAGGTTGAATTGTTTAGCTTCCCCAGCCTTCTCTCATTCTTCCCACCCCGTGGGATAGAGGCTGTGCCTATCATGGGGCTATTAGACCGGAGCTATTTCGTGCTGACAGCAGAGCTCGAGGACGCTGAGGGATTCATTAATACCAGCTTTTATCGGTACTTAGCTGCTCGTGAAAGGCACAGGCAGAGCGCAGTCTTCATTGGGGGTGTTTCAAGCCCCAAAGAGATTATCGTCGTGTTTTAGGGTCAGAGTGATGGAGGGTCATTACTACCACAGTGCTAAGATGGGGGTGGAAGGGGGGAGATTTTCTTTATCATTCTGCCCCATTACTTGTTTCTGCCCTGGGCTGGTTGGGATTTGGCTCTGTAGACCTCCTGGCTGGGTGATAGCATGCTGTACCCAAAAGCCCAGTGGGACTGCCAACCCCATCCTCTTTGTCACCTCATGCCCGTGAGAGCTGTGGGTCAGTGCGAAATGGAGGCCGTTATTGAATCAAAAATGAATAATTCATCTGGTGCGATAGCCCACGCTCTGTTCGGGTTGATATTAAATCCATTCATCTTGCTCTGCCCTGTCCCTCAGCCTTGCTTTATGGCTTCCTTGCGTGGTCAAGGTGCAATGCATCATTGTGCTGGGGAGGAGGTGGGAGGAAAAGCTTTTCAGGAGTGGGGATTGCTAGGAGGCTGGGGAAATCGTTTGAGACCTTGGATTTCGGTTGTTCACCTCCAGGAAAATTATAAACCTTTTCTCTGCTGGTGTTTCACTCTGAAACCTAATGATGGCAAGGTAGCCCCTTGCTAGAATCGTAGCAGTTACGGGTACCTCAGCTTTTATTCCTTTTGACTCTGAGGATGGGGCACTGAATTTGTGTCTGCTGGAACCGTGCTGACTTTCCCTCTGACCTTCTCAGTACCAAGTGATAGCTCCATTGCACAGAGAAGCTGGCGAAGGAAAAAGTTTGGATCTAAATCAGCTTTGTGCTGAATTTTTACTTTGTATTTAGAAACCCATAGAGAGGGTGGAGGGAGTGGTCTTGCTGCTTCCTGGGCTTGTCTCACTCTCGATTTTCCTTTCCTGGCAAATTCCTGTTGTAGTGTGGTCGGGAGCCTCCAAGCTGCTGCAGCTCAGGGTAACGAACCAACCTGCTTGTTCGCAACAGCTGGAAATCTGACCTAGCGTGGGTGGCAAAATCTTTTAAAAAAACCTCACCCCACAAAATAAAAACAAAGCTGGGCTGTGATGCAGGAGGCCGCTCCTTGAGCATCCTTGCTCCCAGGCATCCTCAGTTTTCCAGAAAGCAGCCAGTCCCCTATCCCATCCGCATCCGAGTCCCCTTCTTCAGTTGCAAGCTGCTGCGCCGGGCTCTGCTGAGCCTTTGCCAAAGCCATGCATAGGTTTATTTTGGTGGTCTTCATCCCTTAGTTGTTGGTCCTCTCGTTATCCTCCCCTCCCTCTGAGAAGCACTGGAAGTAATTATTGATTTCCTCCATTTATTCATCACAGAAGGCTGGAATCAATAGCAGAGCTTAGGTTTTATAAAGTGATTTTTATTT
The DNA here is from genome assembly GCA_020746105.1 of Trogon surrucura. Taxonomy (NCBI): domain Eukaryota; kingdom Metazoa; phylum Chordata; class Aves; order Trogoniformes; family Trogonidae; genus Trogon; species Trogon surrucura. The sequence goes on along the minus strand of CM036625.1, from coordinate 19,414,948 downwards.
TTTTATAATAATTACAAACCGTTTTTAATCACTAGTTGAATAATTTGCTAACACTTAGGGAAAATGTCAAGTTTTCCCTGTCAAATTGTTGCTTGTGCTGAGAACTGGGTCTTTTTAGTCTCTGTGGCTGTGCCTTTGCCTGCTTTCTCCCCATGCTGTGGTATGACCTGGTGCCCCGATACTGCGTTGGGGCACCCAGGAGAGGTTTTCTCGGATGATGAAGGTGTGGTGATGGTTTTGTCCCGTGGGTGAATGGCAGCAAGGGAGGCTGTGGGCTGTCTCGCCGTGTTGTGGGACCCTGCTCCCCTGTGCCTTGGGGTGCACCCGTCCCAGGGCGCTGCAGCTCTGTGCCCAGCCACTCTGATCCCTGGGGTGCAGAAAGGACCTTTTTTTCATTTTTAGGGTTATTTTTCTTTTTTTTTCCCTCTATGTTGTTTGTCCACGTGCTTCCCTGCAGCTGGAAGTATCTCTTTATCAGCCTCTGTGCTGGGGCTTTGTTTCAAAATTTCCAATTTCTACAAGGGAGTCTCTGCGGCTGTAGCCAGTGTTCCCAGTGATTTAGCTGGCTTTGCGGGCAAGATGTTTCTTTGCGGGTTTGCACGTAGGATTTCAAGGTTTTCTCTTGTTTAGCCTCTCTGCCCAGGGTGGCTGGGCAGTGTGCCGGGGCTGCCGCGCGTCTCCTCTTCCCTGTGCATTGCTGTGCCTCCGCTGGGGCTGGGGCCTCTGGCAGGCACCAAACACCAAAAAAACTTGCTTTTAGACTGAAGTGAGAGCATCCGCGCAGCTGGAACACCTTCACGGAATCGCACAGAATCACAAAACGGCAGGAGTTGGAAGGGACCTTGAAAGATCATCTAGTCCAACCCCCCTGCCAACAGCAGCTGACGTGTCCAGGGGATGTTTTATTCCAGGTTTAGCCCAGCCACAAACCTCTGACCGGTCAAAATGGGCCTATTTTTTTTTTTTTTTTTTTTTTTTTTTTTCTTCTTCTTTGCACAATAGCAGGTTTCCTGGCCCCCCTTTTCCCATCCTGCGTCAGCCCAAGCCGCTCTCCCTGGCCGGGCTGTGCCGGGGACTCGCAGCTCTTCCCGAGCCGGGCGGTGATGCCGGGGGGCAGTGGGAGGATGATGCTCCCGGTTGTAGCGGGGGCTTTGCCTTTGGCTGGCAGCGATCTCCCTGCTTCCACCGCTGGGTGGAACAGGCAGCCCAGTTTTACTGCAATGGAGGAGACAAGCATTTGAATAACTATGCCTCCAAAAAAAAAACGAAAAAGAAAAAAGAAAGTGTGATTTTTCTTAAATTGTGCCTTTATGAAGGCATCCATTAACCCACATAATAACTTCACAAGGAAAATGTCCAGGAAAACCTTGTTAAATTTTTTTTCTAATGAGTGTGATGGGTTTTAATGGAAGTCTTAATTAGACATTATTAGCCAAAATTGTCCTCTGGTGAATTCGGGCCCTTTTCTTTCCCCCAGTGCAGGGATGGGGAAGGACTCTGTGCCCTGGCTGCTGGCACGGGCAGCCAGGAACTGCAGCCGCTGCTCTCTGTCCCCGGATCCTGAGTGGGGTCTGGGTCAACCCTACAATCCAGACCACTCCAAACGAGAAATGTGCGAAAAACCTGGGAAATGCCCCAGGGAAGGTGTGAGTGGCAGCCAGGCAAGTATCACAGGGCTGGGCTACCCTAGCCAGACGGTTGCTCGGAGGAATTAGGGAACAACCCCTGAGCTATGATGTACGGCTTTATTTTTCTGCATGCCACTTTTTTCCCCCCTCCCATTGTACCATGGGCCATTTGTGTACTTCCTCTCCCTATAATGAGAACTTACGAATGTTTGTCTTCCCTCCTTGTTCCTCCACCCAAGCATCTTTTCGTGAGGCTGTTTACCCACGGCGGGGGCATAAATCTGCTTCCAAACCCTTGCCTTGTTAGTTGTCCATTCTGCAGTAGCTGAAGTGCTTGGGGAGGCTCATCTTTTTGGGGGATGTAGGGGTGCAAAACTCAGTGCACATTTGCAGGGCTATGCCGTGGGCATGGATCGCTGAGGATCCCTTCTGCAATGGGGCTGCAAAACCCACCCGGCTTTCCTAACCTCATCCGCTTAAACCAGCCCAGGAGACCTGTGTCTCGCGCCGCTGCCGTCATGTCAAAGTCCCTTCGCTCTCTGGCCGGAGCAGGGATTGTTCTCCTGGACAATGGGAGAGCTGTGAGGAAGTGCAGGCTCCTGCCTGTGTCCGGTGCCTGCATTGTTCCCACCCTTGTTTGCAAATGGTCAGCACCTGTCAAACCCCGTGACTCAGCCTGGCATGTTTTAAAGCCTTTCTATATCTTTTTCCTTTTTGTTTTCTTTTTGTTGTTGTTGTTGTTGTTGTTAAAGTCACAGAGAGCTCTCTTGGGAATAGATTTGGCCGGCGCTGTTTTGCTGCAGTTTTGCTTGCCAAAGGATGGGGGTCTCACTGGTGTTTAGGGCATGCATGCCTCCCAGCAGTAATGATAATTTAAGAAATTAGTAATGATAATTAAAAAAGAGAAATGAAGTTATTTTTACCCTAGCTGGCTTGTAGTAGTAGTAGTAATAATAATAATAATAATAATAATAATAATCTGTTTTTACTCTAGGAGGCTGGTAATAATAATAATAATTTTCAAAAAAAGGAGAGTTTTTTACCCCAACTGGCTGGTGATAATAATAAACCAAACTTTTTTCCCCACTCAAATCATGAGATAACTCATCAGCACTTCCCCCCTGTGCAGGACGTGATTTGGGAGCTGCGCCCTGGGGTTGCAGATCTTCTACAACCTCTGCTTTGGGAAACAGGCCTTCACCGATGATGTTTTAATAACTGAAAGACTCATCGTGTAAATGCAAGCTGTGAAAAAGAAACAGACTCAGTGAAGTGAGTCACGCTGCTCCACCTCATTCTGCTTTTCCAGGCCATCAGAGGAGTTTTGCATGAGACTTGCCGGCCGGGGCCTGGGGTGCTGTGGGTTTGTGCAGAGGAAGGATGGAGCCCGCCCAGGTGAGGGAGGGAGAAAATTAATCAGCACAGATTACTGAGGTTTTAATTTTCTGCCCTCTCCAACCCCCCTGCGTCTGCTGCCTGGGTTGTTCTGCACCAGGACGGTGACAAATGGAGCGGTGCCGTGGGTGTTAGCTCTGAGTGTGTTAAAAGTGGTCATTTGTCACGCCTGGTGTCTTGTATCTCAGAGGACGCGTTGAGAGCGGGAGCGTGGTGATTAAATCAGAGCATCGCTCGCACACTTCAGCAAGGCTTTGGAGGAGGGCTTGAGAAACCATGGGAAAATCCATCCATCTTCAACGGCTGCAGCAGACTCTCAGCCAAGAAATGGTCCACGCCTTGTCTATCAGAACATCAACCCAGACTAAATAGTCAGCTGTGGGTGCCTCAAATATACATGTGAAAACCCACATGAGGAGGGGCTTGATTTGCCCTCACCCTGAGCTCCCAGGAGAGCCTCACCCAGGGTGCAGCAACCGAGAAAATGTAATTAATGCAGTGGGGTTCAGCTGCTTGGCTTCGTTTTCATGTTAAGCTCAGGATGCACTGCTTGTATATTTATCTTATGAAAATGTTTTTGAGGAAAGGAGGGAGCTGTGGGTTGAGGGTAGGAACTGGTCACATCGGTGCTTTTGGCATGGCCACATTCTGTGCAGGCATTGCTGAGCTCCTGGTGGCAGCATCTCTAAGCAGGGAGTGATGCAGGGGCTCGCATTGCCATTGTGTCCTTGCTCCCTGGGACTTCACCAGGATGATGCTCTGGTTGGTGTGGGCAGAGCTTTGCTGTCTCATTGGTTTTGGGTGAGACCTGCAAAGCCCAGGGCATGGGGCTGTGTGCCAGGCCAGAGGTGGAGGGCTCTGACCTCAGGTTTGGTTTCAGGGCTTTGCTGTCTAAAACTCCTCAGTACAACCAGAGGTGTCTTGGGGAACCGATAAGACAGGGCGAGTTAGGAATTGAATTTCTGCCCTGGCTTGACTGGCTTTCCTCTGCTGGGTCTGCAGCCCAGGGGGTATATTGCCTGTGACGTGAGACTTAATGTCAACATATTTTGATCTGATTATTTTTTACTATATTACAGTAGCTATCTGCATGCAGGTGTGATGTCACCAAGGCACTTAAAACCAGTCACTCGATAAACACGTGTGATGGGTTTGTGTCTGATGGGTTTCTTAAGTAGCAGGGGGGCTACAGACATGGCTCCTTGCAAAATTTCCAGAGCCAACCACCGCCCAGGTAAAAGTCCTGGCCAAGGCCAGGCCAATTAGCTCATCTGTGATCAATATATTTAAGAGGGGAAGCCTGTTGGACCATCCTCTTTTACCTGTCTTTCATGTGGAGTTCTTTGTCTTGGAGAGGAGGGAGGTGAAGAGAACAACCGTGTGGTCACCAAGGTTGGTGAGGAGGGAGGGGAAGAAGGGCACCGGAGCAGAGATTTTCCTGAGGTCAGTGGTGAGGTGGCAGGCTGAGACCCTGCAGACTGAGGAGATCAACTGCTGGGACACGTCCTAGGATGCAGCAGCACATGGAGGACCCCACCTGGAGCAGAGGACTGTGCCCAAAGTGTGCCGTGACCCTGAGGGAAGCCCATGCTGGAGCAGTCCCATCGCTGGGAGGACTGCGGCCCGTGGGAGGGACCCGCGCTTGTGGGAAGGAGTCATGTTGGAGAACGTTGAGGAGGACTGTCTCCCGTGAGAGGGACACCACGCTGGAGAAGGAGAAGACTGCAAGGAGTCCCCTCCCTGAGGAGGAAGGAGGTGGACAAAGAGTAAGGCAGACGGCAACCCCCCAGCCCCCTGCTGTGCTGCTGAGGGCGAGGAGGTAGCTGAGGAGAAGGGAGTGGTGGAGGGAAAGTGTTTTTAAGATCTGTGGTATTTGTTTTCTCACTATCCTACTCTGGTCTAACTATTGGTAATCTGGTGATGGTTCTATTGTGTAAATTAAATTGGTACTTTCTCCCCAAATCTACTCTGTTTTTTGGCATAGGTGGTGAGTGAGCCCTCCTTGTCCTTAATCTTGACCCTCAAGCCTTTTGTTGAATTTTCTCCTCCCCACCCTGAAGAGGAGGGGAGTAAGAGGGAGTGAGTAGCTACGTGGTTCTTTGTTGCTGGCTGTGTGGGCTCAAACTGTGACAACGTGCCCTGGACATAGCTTTGGGATGGGTTGATGCACGCAGACATGAGTGTCCGTACTGTGGCACGGGGAAAGATGGTCACCCTCCTCGGGGACAGGGATTACTCTGATTCTCGTTGATTTTGCTCTGTTGCAAAAAGGGAAAGCTTGAAGTGGTTCTGGGTGCGGTTAAAGGGTTCTCTGGCTCTCTGGGTGCTGCTGGGGACTGTCATCTTCTGGCTAAAACCAAATGTCCTTGTTTTGTCATGAGCATTGTTTCAGCATGTCACATGAGCAGAGTGGTGGTGCTAGGACAAGGGCAACAGGGTGAGACCTGGAGCTATCACAGACCTCCTGCCTCCACATCTGATCTGCTCCCAAGCTCTTAATCATGTATTATTATTTAAGACAACTTATTCTTAGAGAACCGAAGGTGCAAATTATGTTTCACAGCTAAGAAAAGCTTCCAGAGCTGCCTGCGTACAGTAAATCCCTGCAATCTCAGATGGCTTTGACTTATGTGTAACAGATGTTGAGGATGTAGGAGACTACTTTTTGCACACCTGTTGCTACCAGCAGCATGGGACACGGGAGGGGATTTTGGCAGGGAGAAGCTGGCTGTGCTCAGAGGTGGGGCTAGCAGGTGTTGTCCCACCCTGAAGTTTTGGGCATCTCTCCTGTCCCCAGTGGTGGCATCAGCACAAACAGTGCCAGCGTGTTCATGCCGTCTGCAGAAGGTTCTTTCCCTAGCTGGGAGCTCTCGGGCAGGTTGCCTGCCTCTCTGCTGGGGCATGGGGGTGAGCCAGTGTGGGAGCATAGAATAGTTTGGCTGGAAGGGAACTTCAAAGATCATCCTGTTTAACCCTCCTTCTGTAGGCAGGGACATCTTTTACTAGGTCAGGTTGCTCAAAGCCGCATACAGTTTGACCTTGAGCAGTTCCAGTGATGGGACATCCAAAACTTCTCTGGGCAACCTGTTGCAGTGTCTTACCACCCTCATAGTAAAAAAAAAAAGAATAAATTCTTAAGTCCAGCCTAAACCTACTCTCTTTCAGTTTAGAACTGTTTGCCTTGTTCTGTTGCTACAGGCTTCTCCATCTTTCTTACAAGCCCCCCTTTACATACTGAAAGGCCACACGAAGGTCTCCCTTTTGCCTTCTCTTCTCCTCACTGAACAACCCCAAGTCTTTCAGCCCTTCTCTATACCAGAGGTATTCCAGCCTTCTGATGTCCCCGTATGGACCCTTGGGGGGCACCACTCACTACTGGTTTCCACTTGGACATTGAGCCATTGGAACACTGCTTGCTTTAGCTCCATCTTGCTTGTCAGTGTGCTGCAAAGCATGAGCTACTACAGCTTTCCACCCTTGTACTTCAGCTTTGAGCTGCTCCCTGTTCCATCCGGCAACACTTGTAACCAATAATGACCTGAGCCACGTTGCACTGAATGCCTGTAACCTGTTGTCTGCTTTGCATTCTCCTTTGGACTCCTTGCAGGCTGGGGTCCTGGTTGGTTTGTGCCACCTGACCCTACTGTTTGCCAAGGTGGTTCCAGTGCATAGGGTCTCCAAAACACCGGCATTTTCACTGTGGGATGAACATTATCTCCACCTTCTCCTTTTGCTCTTGATCCACAAGCTGGGCTCTGTGCTTAGAGCTGAGCGTCTTTTGCAAGCCAGCCTCGTGCAGGAAAGAGAGAGTGGAAGTTTGACTATGGCCAAATTTTTCATTGGTGGGTACAATGCTGCAGGGGAACTTGAAAAGGTGAGGGACATGGAAGGGGATCCAACTGTTCCATCTTCTGTGTGGTTCTCTCTCTTCTGCCCCCAACACTGCAGTGGTGCACTGCCTGAGGAGCAGTGGGTTTTCACATTGTTATTTTCACTTTTTCATCTTTCCTTGCTTCCTATTTCTATCTCGTAGGGGACCAAGTGCCATGAGAAAACATTTTTTCCAAGATGTTTCTTTTGTAGTGAACACTGTGGAAGTTGGGATGTTCCCAGGACCAGCTCTTCTGCCAGCTGGAGTGGGGTTGGGAAGAGTTTTTAAGCTCTGAGAAGAGTTTTTAAGCAAAGGGAAGGAAGTTGGGAAGGAAAGTTGAAATTTCCCTGGTCCCTTGTGCCTTCCCCTGCTGTTACATTGAGGGTGTTAGAAAACTGGGATGAAGGTAGTGAGGTGGGGGACTTGGCAGCTTACTGGAAAAAGGAAGTGAGTGATTTGGGCAGGGAAAATTTTAAGAATACAGAGGAGAGGGAGGGCATTGGCAAGGGAAAATAAGTAAGTGGAAGTGAGATGCATAAAACTTCCAGAAATTGCTTTGTAGGTGTTTTCTGGCTCCAGGAGATGTGGGCTGATAAGAGCCACTTGGCGTGAGCAGGGCAAGTCAGTGGTTAGTGGCCACCATTTAACTGCTCAGTGTGGGACAGGTGTTCCTAAAAGAGAGAGAAATCATACAAAAGATATGTAAGGGTTGCTTCCATCTAGAAATAATAGTAAATTGCACCCAGCTGTGGGAAGTGTGCTGGTTCAAACACTGACTGGGTAGCAGGGCCTAGAGAGTGGTGGTGAATGAAATTAAATCCAGTTGGTAATGGGTCACAAGTGGTGTTCTCCAGAGCTCAGTGTTGGGGCCTGTTCTGTTTGATATCTTTATCAATGATCTTGACGAGGAGGTTGAGAGCACCCTCAGTAAGTTTGCAGATGACACCAGCTTAGGTGGGAGTGTTGACCTGCTTGAGATGGCTCTTCAGTGGGACCTGGAGAGGCTGGATTGATGGGCTGAGGCCGATTGTATGAAGGTCAACAACACCAAGTGCTGGGTCCTGCACTTGGGGAGGAATGGCTGGAAGAGAAGGACTGCCTGGCAGAGAAGGACTTGAGGTTGTTGATTGACAGCCCACTGCCCAGGTGACCAAGGCCAGCAGCGTCCTGGCCTATATCAGGAATAATCGCGCCAGCAGGACTAGGGAAGACATTGTCCTTCTGTACTTGGCACTGGTGAGGCTGCACCTTGAGTACTGTGTTCAGTTTTTGGATGTCGCAGCATAAGAAAGACATTGAGGTGCTGGAGTGTGTCCAGAGAAGGACAATGAAGCTGGTGAAAAGTCTCAAGAACAAGCCTTATGAGAGGCAGCTGAGGGAACTGGGGTTGTTTAGCCTAGAGAAAAGGAGGCTGAGAGGAGACCTTCTTGCTCTCTACAACTATCTGAAAGGAGGTTGTATAGAGGTGGGTGTGAGTCTCTTCTCACAAGTTTCAACCAATAGGACAAAAGGAAATGGCCTCAAGTTATGCCAGGGGATGTTTAGGTTAGACATTGGGAGAAACTTCCACGCTGAAAGAGTTATCAAAGACTGGAACAGGCTGCCCAGGGAAGTGGTTGAATCGCCATCCTTGGACGTGTTTAAAAGCTGTCTAGATATGGTGCTTAGGGACGTGATTTAGAAGTGGGCCTGACAGATAATGGTTGGACTTGGTCTTTTCCAACCAAAATGATTCTATGATTCTATGAAAATATGCTTGCTGCTGAAAATGTTACCTTCAGGGATGGAAGGGACTGCTTTGCTCATGCCAGCGTGGGATAATGGAGGCAGTTTCCTAGGGGCCGGGGCTGTGTGCGGGTGGGTAGATGTGAAGGCAGGAGCAGACGGTGCCTCTGGTCGCGTGGTCAGTGCTGCATTTCCCATCTCTGCGGCTGAATAAGAAGGAGTCTTTCCTCCAAGGAACAGTAATTATGGCTTGTTCCGTTATAAATATTCATAGGAGAGCTCTCTTAATTACTTTTCTAATTAATTCCATGCATGGGCTCTTGGGGTGGATGAGGGATGTGGCAGAGCGGTTGCATCTTGTTTGGGACATCTTCCCCTTAGTGGATCCGTCTTCCCTTTGCTGAATCAACCAGGGGATCAGGCCCAGTTAGTATGCTTTTATGAAAATCAGGTCCTGCTTGACTAACCTTATCTTCTTCTGTGACAAGGTGACCCACTTAGTGGATGAAGTGACTGAATATTGTCTACCTAGACTCTAATAAAGCCTTTGACACCATTTCCCAGGGCATTCTCCTGGAGGAACTGGCTGTTCATGGCTTGGAACAGCCATTTTTTCACTGGGTAAAAATCTTTCTGGAAGGCTGGGCCCAAAGAGTGGTGGTGAATGGAGTGAAATCCAGTTGGCAGCCAGTCACAAGTGATGTTCTCTAGGACTCAGTGTTGGGCCAGTTCTGTTAATATCTTTGTCAATGATCTGGGTGACAGGATCAAGTGCACCCTCAGTAAGTTTGGAAACAACACTGAGCTGGACAGGAGTGTTGGACCAACTTGAGGGTAAGATGGCTCTTCAGAGGGACCTGGATAGGCTTGATGGGCCAAGGCCGATTGTATGAGGTTAAACAACATCAAGTGCTGGATACTGCACTTGGGTCAAAACAACCCCTGGCAGTGCTACAGGCTTGGGGAGGAGTGGCTGGAAAGCTGCCTGGCGGAGAAGGACTTGAGGTTGTTGATTGACAGTCAGCTGAGCATGAGCCAGCAGTGTGCCCAGGTAGCCAGGAAGGCCAACGGCATCCTGGCCTGTATCAGTGTGGCCAGCAGGACTAAGGCAGTGATTGTCCTCCTGTACTTGGCACTGGTGAGGCTGCGCCTTGAGTACTGTGTTCAGTTTTTGGGCGCCGCAGTATAAGAAAGACATTGAGGTGCTGGAGTGTGTCCAGAGACGGGCAGTGAAGCTGGTGAAGGGTCTGAAGAACAAGTCATATGAGGAGCAGCTTGAGGGAACTGGAATTGTTTAGTCTAGAGAAAAGGAGGCTGAGGGGAGACCTCCTTGCTCTCTACAACTACCTGAAAGGAGGTTGTAGTGAGATGTGAGTTGGTCTCTTCTCCCATGTAACAACTGATAGGATGAGAGGAAATAACCTCAAGTTGCTCCAGTAGAGGTTTGAATTGGACATTAGGAAAAATTCCGTCACCAAAAGGGTTGTTTAAGCATTGGAACAGGCTTCCCAGGGAAGTGATGGAGTTGCCATCCCTGGAGATGTTTAAAATGTGTAGATGTGGTGCTTAGTGACATGGTTTAGTGGATAACTTACTATTTCTAGGTTAACAGTTGGACTTGATCGTAACGATCATATGATGCTAATAATCCATCCTCCCTTGCCAAATCCATCCCTGGACAGCCAAACCTCAGCCCCTGAGGCTCATCTCTGCTAGGATGGGTGTCCTGCTCCATGATGGGCATCCCACCACCTCGGTTCAACCCAAGGCATGATGTCTCCCAGTGCCATGGCTTGGACACGAGGAAGCCGTGTGTCTGCGTGTCACCGTCTGTGCTGGCATCCTCGTGCCGGCAGCACGAGCCTGTCCCTGCGGCTGAAGCTCTCCCCCAACCCCATCCCAGGGTGACTCATCCTTCGCGGCGTCAGCACTAATGAGGAACCACTTCAGACATAATTAATAAGCACTTGATGTTCTCTAGATTGAGGGGATACTGCATGGCATGAGTTGTCAAAGGAGGAAAAGGTGCTTAATTAGCTCCTAATAGTAACAGGAGGTGTTTGCTTCCCGGTGAGGAGGGGTATGTGTTTTGGGGAGCCCAGGGGTGATGCTGCCCTGATTTTCTAGTCAAAAGGGAGGGCTGGAGTTAGAGTGACATGATTGTTTCCTAAGGCAAAGCAAAGATGCATCATTTTCAGGGGGCTTCTAACTACAGCCCCTGCCAGCGCCTCTGTACCTGGGGGAAGAGGTGGTCTCTGAGGTCCACCATGAATGTTCGTGGCAGGTTGCTTTCCTGCTCGTTTAGGTGGCTCGATAGCTGATGTAGGTGATGTGCTGAGTTAAGTGGTACATGGAAGTATCGGCTCGTCGTACCGCTTCCAGTCCGTGTCCATCGACTCCTGGAGTCTCGTGTTGCTGCAGTTCATGGGGGAATCTCACTCTGTGACTCCTGTATCGAGCCTGATGTCTGAGGCGGGAGTAGAGCATCTTCTGGGGCTTGTGTTTTTGGGACATGAGTCCTGGCCTGAATATTGATCCCTCCCAGTCATTTGCTCCAAAATCGTTGGGAGGTTTGTTGCAGGTGACATTGCAAGGCAGCACATGAGCACCACTTGCCTTCATAGCACAGCCTTGGTTATATTGCTCTCATTAAAACCAAGCGTGCCTCGGGTTGCAAGGCTTTCCTGAAATCTGGATTACAGCTGTGCCTATGGTTAAGACAGGGCACCTGGCTGGGATAAACCATGCTGTTTGTTAAAAATGAGCGTGGTAGCTGAGCTGAGGGTGCTGGAGGTTGGGTGGGAGCAGGCTTTGCTCAGGTAGATCTTGGCTTTCCTGCTGAGCCCCAGTGCTTTCCTGGCTGTTCTGGTGCCAGTGCCAACTGGCTCCCCAGCAGCCCGTCCATTCCACTCACCCTTTCTCTCCTTAAATTGTTTTTCCTTGTTGGCATAGGATGGATTACTTGGCTTCCTCCCCACTCTGGTTTTAACATACAGCAGAGATATAAATGTTTACCTAGTGCTGGCTGAGGCAGCCCGGGAGTAGGGCATTGGACACTTCTGTCTATTTACTGGTAAATCAATCTCCCCTTTCTTTATGTCATGTCCCCAGGGAGAGCTGTGTTGTGGCATTTAGTTTGCAACTACCGTTCAGAAAACTCCTGGCCCCACTGCCTGTGAGGGTTTGGGACAGCAAAGACAAACCCAGCCGCATCCTGCTTGCAGGGCTGACAGCCCTGGCAGAGGGAAGAGCCTTGCAGACTGCAGCCGCTAAATATGTTTATAAAGAAGAGCACTAGGAGATTAAATAGCTTCAAATCATTGCCGAGAACATCGTTCCCCCTTCATTTGTTGATTCAGAATAATAAGCTTGGTCAGCTTAGGATGGTGAGGGGCACCCAGTGCCAATCATTGCGATGGCCACGCAGCTGCTGGTCGCTCCACTGTGAACCTCGCCGCATACGTGAATGAATTGTCAAGCATTCACTTCCAGTTGTTTAGCATTTGATCACTGGAAGTGAATGCTCAGAAAGGAAGTGCTGGCCTCATCCTTCCCTGCAACACCTCCCTCTTCTCCATAGCAGTGCTTTAATTCCCAAGTGGGAAGAGCTGAAACACAGAGGAGAAATGGAAATAGGCTGGAGGGTCTGCATGAGCTGCACCACCTGCCTGCCAGTTGTGTTTCACCTGATTTCACATGCGAAAGTGCTGGAGCAGGAGGTCAGACATCATTATTTTGGTGGCTGGTTTATGAAAAGGAAGGAAAGCCACTAGTGGTGAGGGAGCCACTAGTGGACTGGGCAACCTCAGCCTAGTGCAAAGTGGAACAAAACAAATGGGAGAAAAGTGATGTACAGACGTGACCTTGAGAAGTGTTGAGTTTTTTCTCCTCATTGAGTGTTTTGGAGAGCGAAGCAAGTTTCCCTGCTCCGTGGTGTACTGGCAGCCCCGCGGCGCCATCTGCCCACGGTATGCGTGCTCTCCCCTTTCTCATCCAGCAAATGGATTTGGGCCAGATTTCATTTTTAGACCTTCAAAATCCCCCCAACCATGAAAAATAGTGAAAGTCAAGCCCGGAGTGGTGATTTACTGCATAAGCATGGACCTATTGAGAAGACTTTTGCTGTGGGCAGCAAGTGACAGGGCATGTGGAAGTCAAAACCGGATGCTTCCATGCCCTACATTAGTCTTAAACTCGTTGTTTAGGGTCATTGATACCAGCTAAATAACTCATTTGCACCCAGAGACTGTTAATTTTCCCAAGCTCACCTTACTTGAGGAGAAATATTTCTTTTGGGTGAGCATCGGCTGCATTTTTCTTGCAGCCGAGTGCGCATGGCTCGGTCTATGAGCACCTTGGTCTGTCTCAGAGTAGCAAATCCTTGTTTGGTGAGGGGTAGGATTTTTGGGAGAGGTGAACATAAATGCCCCCTATTGTCTCTAATTGGCCTTGTGCAGCTACCTACCCTGCAACTGCCTTTCAAATCCTACCCTGCTTCAATTCGTTTCTCATCTGTGAGAAGAAGAATAGAAAAAAAGAACCCCTGAGAAGAGAAAAAACGCATTGAATTTTACTTTTCCTCCATGAATAAACCATAGCAGGCTGGGCTCAGAAGCTGCTGACTTTAATTTGCATGTGTCCCAAGGCGGATCTAAACCCATTCCTCCAGAGGTGAAGGACTGGTTTAATTAACCGGCTGCGTCACGAGGAGCTGGGGCCTCTTTCCTCTGCGTGTTGGGGAGAGGTACAGCCTGTCGCCTGCAGGATGCGAACCCAGATGCCGGGAAACTCATGTTTATCTCATGAGTTTCTGCCTGTACAGCGCTGAAATACAAAAATACAGAAATACAACAAGGTGGGAGCTGTTTGTATTAGCTTGGGTGAGCGCTTGGCCCCGAGGTGGGAGTGGCGCTGGGTGATCCGAAATGGCGAGAGTTTGTGCGTTTGACTGCAAAAATGTTGACGTTTGCAACAAAATGAGGTTTTTGTCCCTCCCTGGGACAGTGCTCTGCTGGGGTGTCCCGTGCCAAGGGTGCCAGGGTTTTTGGGCATTGCTCAGGGGCTTGTGCTGAGCTCCCTTTGCAGAGGAGCAAGCATCCATCCGTCTGTCTGTCTGAGGATGCTTTGGGGCTGGGGGTGCTCAGATTCTGGCATTTCCTCATGTGGGTCATGCTCCTTACCCTGCCACAAGGGCTGAGTGTAGGAAAGGAGATTTAGTGGCTGATGAGGTGTCTCAGGGCTGGGTCTGATCCCTGTCTCCTTCTAGGCGTGGGCAGGCAGGCAGGATGCCTGCGATGGGTACCCTCCCACCCCTTCTCACTGGAGCAGTGCTCCAAGTAGAGAAACCTCTCATGATTAATTTGTGGATTCCTTGCAGAGGGCAGCATGGCAGGAGACCTGCTGGCGTTGCGGACTGCCTGCTGAGCTTGCTGTGGCCACGTGAGGGCTGAGGCGCTCAGGACAAGTACTTGTCTTGATATAAAAGACAATTGGATCATTAACAAGTAGAAGTGGGGGAGAACCACAAAACATGCCTCCTCACCCCCACCCCTTCCTCAGCAGATGCAGGAGGGAGGAGGTAATGGGAGAGCATCAGGTAGGGATGCAGTTAAACCTCTGGCAATGGGTGCCTGCTCTCTGCTTGGATATTTCTGGGGAGGATAATGAGGGAGATGAAAGTAGAGTGGGAAGGCAGCACTTTGAAGATGGGGAGATGGCAGTCTCCACCAGGGAGTGATGGCGTGTGGGTGACAGCTTTCCTGATCCCGTTGTTTCTTCCCCCAGACTGCAGCCTGCATCCCTGGTGTCATCATCACGTCAAAGGAATCACAACTCAAAAGCACTCGTTGCGTTACAGCCCAATGCGGTGGTACTGGGGCTCTGCAGCCCAGGAGTGTGTGTGTCTCTGGGGGATGTGCTGCCACCAGTCCCCCCAGTGCCGCCTGCCTGGGAGGGCAAACAGGAGCCGAGCCGGCAGCCACCCTGGAAAGCTGTGCTGGCTGCCGGAGTGCCTGCCCTGTAATCACAGCATCCTCTAAATGTCATTTTTCTATAGCATGCAATTTCGTGTGGGTGTTTATTTGTCTGGATGGTGTCTTTCAGCTGAAAGCATCTAGGAGGGCTTCCTAGCCTGTGTGCAGGCAGTGTGTGGAGGCAGTGGGATGGGGAGTAGAGCTGCCTTGCCACTAAAATACCCGTAATGGGAGCTAATCAATTTGAAGGTTGAAAAATTGAGGTGTGGTGGTTATTTTTTTTCTTCCTTTTTGGTGTGCTTAAAGATAAATACATTTTGTGTCGAAGGTGTCTGCAAAACGTACAAGGGGTTTCTAGCAAGCATCTCTATTTTTTTTTTTGATCAAAGAATTGTGAGCCTCCTGGAAAAAGTGTCATTTTTAGGAGACAGTTTTTTTCTTAATGAAAAATTGTTCTTTTCAGAAAGAGGAGAAATAGCCTTGAATCCTTTTCCAGTGGGCTGTAAGTGCAATGAGCTGCGGTTCCACCTTTGTTCGTGACCTGTGGTGTCTCCAACCCAACAGGGCACCTTCCCTGCTGCACATGTCCTGGGGATGCTGGTGGGTGCCAGCCACATGTCTTTTTGAAGCGAGGCTGGATCATCCAGGCATTTTAGTGCCTTTGCATGTGACAGTCCTCTCCACACCTCCAGCTTGCTTGAGGGCATCACGTTATGCAGCACTGCTACTTCTAACCCGTCTTTTCATCAGCTACTATGCCAGCATGACCATGGGTGTGCTTAAAGACACTGGGTTTGCCTTGCAAAGGCATTAGACTCAAAAATGAACCCAAAACAAGCATGAATTTGGGAATATCTGGCAAATGTGCTTAGCTCTGCCCTGACAGGGACATGAGGGGCATGGGCACGATGAGGCAGTGCAGACTTGGTTTATTGTGAGTGAAGGGAGCTGCGATGGGGTGCCGGTGAGGGTCAGGGAGGGGAGGGCTCACTGGAATCATGAGCTGGAGTCTGTAATTGTTTGCTCCTGTTTTAAAACCTGGTGAAGAAAAATGCTATTCTGCATCCCCAGGGAGCTTTAGAGCAAGTTAATATAGGGGAGATGTCTTTCTGTCTGTCTTGTCTGTCTTTTTTTTTTTTTTTTGACTAAAGCTTCCCTGAGAGAGTAATTAAAAAGTGCAAGTTACAGGTGTTAACTGAGAGGATTTAGTCTGAAGAATGAAACGCTTGGTTACCTCTATGCTCACACCCTTCCCACAGAGTGCTTGGTCTGTTGCCAGTGGCTTGTCTTGGGCAGGAGCAGGGGTGGATAAGCAGAGAGATCCTGCTTACCTCCAGCTCTTTTTAGGACCCCTGGTACCTGAAATACAAGGGTTGCAGGATACATGCTGTTAAGATGGCAGTTTTCAGCGGCAAAAGCCTCATAATACTTTAGAGGGAGCAACAGGAGCGCAGGTCTGTGGTGCCTTCGCTAGGCATTTTGCCCCATGTGGGAGAGATGTGGCTGCATCCCCACCCCAAGCCTTGTGAGGAGTAAGAGGGGTGCTGCAAATTGCCTGCCACCCCTACCATCACACTTCAGGCAGCAGTGACTTGCCTCTGTTGTTTTTTGACCCTGCAAACGTCCAGCCATGACATCTCACTGCAAGAAGCCCGAGTGTAAGCAGCTCCCAACAACGCTCCTTCCCATGCCAGTGTCAGTACCAGCAAAGGGGTCTTGCTGGCAGATCCCTGGCTCTTGTCACCTGGGATGCGTGCCATCCCCGGTGCACAGCGCAGACGACTGATCTGGAGGCAGCTTTGGGTTATGGGGGGGTTTAAGTGCTGAGCAGGCAGCCCCTGCGAGTCTGAAGCCACTGAGCAGCACCGCTGTGTTTCGTGCCTCATCATTTACAAACACACCCCTAGTGCTTAAACACGAGGAAATGGATAGTTAAGCACATCATTAATCTTATCCAGCCCACATAATCAACAATCAATTAATTCTTCTCCTGGCGGAAGAGATTCAGGTTGTGCCGCAGCTTGGGCACTGGCAGGAGCCCGATTCTGCGGGCAAAGCTGAGGCAGAGCCTCATTCCACACTTGTCTGAGGCACTATTACAGATCCAGACCCTGTCAGCTCTAGGAAACTTTCTTAAAGCAAGGTGAACATTGCACTTCTCTTTCGTGGGGTGATTTATTCCTCCCTCCTGGACCTAAGCCCTCTAGCTGAGCCTTACACTCGAACTATGCATTTGCCATCTGAAGGATGATGGATCCCACACTGCGTGGGTCTCTCTAAATGATTTCAACTTCATTTTCAGTGTGAGGTTCATGGGTCAGCTGCCCCAGAAAGAGGGAAGATACAGGCAGCAGCGAGAGCGGAGGGCTGTAGCCCAGGGCAGCTTTGGGAGGAGGGAGAAGGCGTCAGCCTCCCTTGAAACTGCAGGAGACTTTAGGCAAGCACTGTATAATTACAGGAGAGAAAACTAATTGGTAATAATAACAATTAAGAGCCACGTGCCTGCAGATTACAGGAATTTATGGGTAAGCAAAGTGATAAAAGACACCTGAGGACACTGGGTTGCAGAGAGTACTTTGTTCAGGTATTTTGACAAGGCACCAGTTGGATTAATTGTAATTAAAAATTAACAAACCCCTTTAGGAACCCGCCACCCTGCCTATATGCTTAAAGCTGAGGCATGTTTCTAGCCCTGCGACCCTCTTGTCTTCCCCTTTCCTGTCTCCTTCCATCAAAATACAGGCGGTCATTCCTTGATACTGCTGACTTCTCCTTCCTGCTCCTCCAAAGAGCCCAGCATGTTTCAGGAACATTTCTGAATATGTCACAGAATCACAGAATTGTTGAGGCTGGAAAAGACCTCCGAGATCATCAAGTCGACTCAATGACTTAGTGCCGTAGTCTAGCCGATGTGGTGTTAAGTGCCACATCCAGCCTCTCCTTAAACACCTTCAGGGACGGTGACTCCACCCCTTCCTTGGGCAGAGCATCCCAAGTGCCAGCACCCTCCCTTCAGGGAGTTGTAGAGGGTGATAAGGTCCCCCCTGAGTCTCCTCTTCTCCAGGCTAAACAGCCCCAGCTCCCTCAGCCTCTCCTCACAGGACTTCCTTCCAGTCCCTTCCCCAGCCTCGTTGCTCTCCTCTGGACCTGCTCCAGCACCTCAGGATCTTTCCTGAAGCCCAGACCTGCACACAGGACTGGAGGTGAGGCCTCACCAGTGCTGAGCACAGGGGCAGAATCACATCCCTGCCCCTGCTGGCCACACTGCTCCTGATACAAGCCAGGATGCCGTTGGCCTTCTGGGCCACCTGGGCACCCTGCTGGCTCGTGTTCAACTGGTTGTCAACCAGTACTCCCAGGTCCCTCTCTGCCAGGCTGCTCTCCAGCCACTCCTCCCCCAGTCGGTAGCGCTCCAGGGGATTATTGTGGCCAAAGTGTAGGACCCTGCACTTGGTCTGGTTGAACTTCATCCTGTTTGTCTCGGCCCATCAACCCAGCCTGTCCAGGTCCCTCGACAGTGCCTTCCTACCCTCCGGCAGATCGACACTGCCCCCAGCTTGGTGTCATCTGTGAACTTACTAAGGGTAGACCCACTCCCTTTACCCAGGTCATCAGTAAAGATGTTGAACAGGACTGGACCCAGTACCGATCCCTGGGGAACACCACTGGTCACTGGAAGCCAACTGGATGCAGCACCATTCACCACCACTCTCTGGGCCCAGTCATGCAGCAAGTTTTTAACCCAGCAAAGGGTGCACCTGTCTGAGCTGTGGGCTGCCAGCTTTTCCAGGAGGACGCTGTGGGAGACTGTGTCAAATGCTTTGCTGAAGTCAAGGTAGATCATGTCCCCAGCCTTCCCCTCATCCACTAGACAGGTCACCCAGTCATAGAAGAAGATGAGATTGGTCTGGCAGGACCTTGCTTTCCTAAACCCATGTTGGCTGGACCTGATGCCCTGGTTGTCTTCTACATGCCACTTGATGGCACTCAGGATGATCTGCTCCATAACCTTGCCAGGCACTGAGGTCAGGCTGATGGGCCTGTAGTTCCCCGGATCCTCCTCCTGGCCCTTCTTATGGATGGGTGTCACACTGGCCAACCTCCAGTCATCTGAGACCTCCCCAGTTAGCCAGGGTTGGTGATACATGATAGAAAGTGGCTTAGCCAGTTCTTACTCCAGTTCCCTCAGCACCCTAGGATGAATCCCATCCAGACCCATGGACTTTTGGGATCTAAGTGGCACAGCAGGTCATTAACTACTTCCTCTTGGATTATAGAAGCGGTGTTCTGTTCCCCATCCCTGTCTACCAACTCAGGAGCCCTTTTTTCCCTGAGGACAGCCAGTCTTCATGTTAAAGACTGAGGCAAAGAAGGTATTAATTACCTCAACCTTTTCCTTATCTTCTGTTGCTATGTTCACCCCTCATCCAATAAGGAATGGAGATTTTCCCTGACCTTCCTTTTCTTCTTAATATATTTATAAAAGCACTTTTTGTTATCATTTACAGAGATGGCCAGATTAGGTTCTAACTGAGCTTTCGCTTCTCTAATTCTCTTTCTGCAT
Organism: Trogon surrucura; assembly: GCA_020746105.1. NCBI lineage: Eukaryota > Metazoa > Chordata > Aves > Trogoniformes > Trogonidae > Trogon > Trogon surrucura. The sequence goes on along the minus strand of CM036625.1, from coordinate 19,395,793 downwards.
GACCTTACAATATCCTTAAATGCTTCCTGATTCACCTGCCCCTTTTTCCAAAGTTGATACACTCTTTTTTTTCCCTTGAGTTCTTGAGAAAGCTCCCTGCTCAGTAACATTGATTTTCTTCCCTGATGGCTCATTTTATGGCACGTAGGGACAGCTTACTCCTGTGCCTTCATAATTTCATTGTTAAAGTAAGCCCAGCCTTCCTGGGCACCTTTGTTTTTAAGGGCTGATTCCCGAGAGATTCTTTGAACCAGCATCCCGAATAGTCCAAAGTCAGCCCTCTGGAAGTCCGAGGTAGAGGTTTTCCTGATGAACCTCCTAACTTCACCGCATATTGAAAATTCTATCATATTGTGGCTGCTGTGGCCAAGGTGACCTCTGACCACCACATGTTCTACCAGCCCTTCCCTGTTCGTCAACAGTAGGTCTAGCAGGGCACTACCCCTGGCAGGCTCACTGACCAGCTGCAACAAGAAGCTGTCGTCCATACCTTCCAGAAACCTTCTGGACTGCCCTCTCTCTGCTGTGTTGTACTTCCAGCAGACATCTGGTAAATTGAAGTCCCCCACGAGAACCAGGGCTAATGAATATGAGACATCTCTAAGTTGTTGAAAGAACGCCTCGTCAGTGTCTTTATCCTGGTCAGGTGGTCTGCAGCAGACTCCTACTAGGATATCAGCCTCATTGGCCTTCCCCTTTATCCTTACCCATAAACATTCCACCCTGGTGTGCCTAACATTGAATTCTAGGCCGTCAAAGCACTCCTTAACATAGAATCATAGAATTGTCAGGATGGAAGGGACCTTAAAGATCATCTAGTTCCAACACCCCCATCATGGACAGGGACGTCCCCTACTAGATTAACATATAACAGTGTCCTCTGGCTTTAGAGCCCTCAAGCCACGTCATGGACGCTAATGCTTGTTGTTGGGAGCGCAATGCTGCTGGGATGTCACGGGGAGGTGCTGGTGGGAAGAGAGATGAAGAAATAGAGATCCTGGTGTCTACATGTGATTTTTGTTGTTTAGATGTGGTGTTGGGAGATGTGGTTTAGGAGTGAACTTTGTAGAGTAGGTTAATGGTTGGACTCAATGATCCCAAGGGTCTTTTCCAACCTGAATGATTCTATGATTTTATCTTCTGCCTTGTCTGTCTATTGTAACTCTGTGCTTCCTTGGGCTGTTAAGGAGCATGGGGCTGCGTGCACGCCTCAGGGAAGGGTCTGCATCTGGCTGCGTTCTGCTCTGAAATTCCCTCTCAATCCCTCATCTGCCCACCCAGTGTCTTGCCGTGCATGGTGACCCTGCGTGCCTAGCTGTCTGTCTGCGTGAGGTGCTGGGTAAGAGAAGCACTCTACTGTGGTAGAATGGGGAGGACCTGGCAGTCCTCCCATGGTGAGGAGGAGGAAGGGCAGTGTAAGATAGTGGCTAGTTGCTCTGGGATGTCACATCCCAACACAGCTGTTAGTGCTGTTGGAAAGGGATGGTTCATTGCAGCCAGTTATGTGCCTCAGGCCAGGGAAAAAATCCCCTGAATAATAAAATTGTAAAATATTGTTTTGATTTATCCTTTTTTATCATCTTTTAATATCTGGAAAGACTGTGTGAGCAAGAGGCCTTCATGAGTTTTGAATGACAGGTTAAAGGGCTCCAATAAAGATTAGATGGTCCACTATCTCCCAAGGAAATTGCATCAAAGTGGTTACTCCTGCTTGCTCCTATTAATTTCCTTTTCATGGCTGCTAGGAGATGCCTCATATCCTGATGCAGCAGACAGGGTCTAAGAGGCACTTTCCATTATCTCAATCATCGCCGTGTTTATGAGACACTTAGGGTGTTTCTCTGCAGAGCCTTGCCTTGGAGGTGACAGCATCACAGGGGCAAAGCCAGGAGCCAAATGGAGGTGGGACCAGGAACAGTTACCCCCACCCAGCTGGGTGGTGGACCTAAGTGGAATTCTGGTCCTTTGGGTTCGTGTGCCAAAGTACAGATGTTCTCTTCTGCAGCCTTTGATTTTGTAGGGGTTACATGAGGCTTTCATTAGATGTCAAAGATGGATGAGCATCCATTCATCAGTGCCTAGTTGGTGAGGACCAGTGGGGTGGAGCAGAGATGAAGAGCCCCATCTTTGTCACTCCATTTTCACCCTCTAACTTCAGAGCAGTGACACAGTTGATTAATGAAACCTCACCCTGTCAGTGATTAAAGCCTTGCTGTAACTGTAACGTCTTCTCATTTATGAATTAGTTGCCATTTCCTGCTTGAATGATCTCAGAGGCCAAAGGCTGGGAAGGTTATTAGTCCCAGCCCTGGGCTGTGGGGGATTAATGGGGTGGACCCGTAAGACACTGTAATGGGTATTGTATCAACTTTTTCATTAGATATTTGAATTTTGCATGGAAAGACATGTGAGATCTGAGCCGTGCTGTTGTGGTGGTGGAAAGGGATGTTTTGGATCAGCAGAAGTGGAACACTGTCCTGCCCGTGTGTGTCCGTGTCCCCATGGGTGCTGCCAGGGAAGGGAGTCCCTCAGCCCTCCCTTGCCCAGGTATGAGCAGTGGAGGGTGAAGCAGCTGCTGCAACAACCCCCTTTGCTCTACCTGGCTAATTACCAAGTCATTGCTGTGTGATTTCACTATTTTCCTGGTGACTCCAGAAATAATTCATGGCCAGTGTGGAAATTCACGGACATCCAAGCTTTGTAGGATGGCTCTGATACAGCTGTGAAGCTTTTCTGTGTCTTCTTTCTTTTTCTTTCTGACTTATTTCAAGGACAGGACCTGTTTTCACCTCCAACCCAGGATGGTTTGGCACCCGACCTCTTTGCTCTCCTTTCTCTTGCAGCCTGTCCAGCGGGGACCTTCAAGGCCAGCCAGGGTGCGGGGGTCTGCGTGCCGTGCCCCTCCAACAGCCGCTCCACTGCTGAAGCCTCGCCGGTCTGCACGTGCCGCAACGGCTACTACCGGGCAGATTTCGACCCGCCAGCAGCTGCCTGCACCAGTGAGTAACACATCAGGGCTGGCATGGAGTGGTGGCTGCAAGGTCTTGCTCCCCTCTGCTACTGGGGAAGCTGTGGGATTGAAGTCTGAACCTGTGAGCTTTTTTGCCTTTTTTTTTCTTCTGCCATCCTGCTGCAGCTGAGAGCGAGAGAGCAGCTGGGTGGGTGCCTGGTAACCAGCCAGGTCAACCCAACGCAAGGGCTGAGCTTTGTGGGGGCTCAGATAACCATACTGAATACCCATTCCTCTATGCCTGGCTTGGCGCCATCTCCACGTGCTGCAGAAACACTCCTTGCACCAACACAAATCCCTTCATTGCCACATTAGCCTAAGCAGATGATGTCACATCACCCTTTGCTCTGCTTTCCTGGGGTACCGCCATGGCACGCATCAAATGATGAGCGATGGGATGGCCTTGCAACCCGCCTCTCTGGCAGCTGTTTGAGTTTATACTTCACCCTGGCAGCGGCGATGATGGCAGGGAGATAGTCCCCAGGATAAATTAGAATTTAAAGTTATCTGCTGTTCCTGTCTTGTTCATAGTCTTGCAGATGGAGTATTTTTTTATAGGGGGAAAGGGCACGTTAAGCATTGATATTCAGCGCAGCATTGCGTGTGATGCATCACTGCTCAGCTGTCTGCCTGAACTGCCTGGGATAGGAGCAACAGCCTCAAACCTGTCTTTTGGTGAGAAAAGATCCCAGGAGAGAAGGAAGAACTGCTGTGCTCTTCAGTCTGCTGGGAGCGTCAGTCTCAGCCTCAATTCCCTGCCCCAGATATGCTCCAGCCCCTTGAATCAGCCCATTAAGGAGCTTTAGTCCAGACTCTTTCTGCTGAGAAGTGCCTAAAACGCACATCAGAAACGCGGAAAGGATTTGCATGTTTTGCTGGATCATTTGAGCTGTCAGACTGGAGGTAGTCAGCATGTAGCACAACTGCAGATAATCTATATATCTTTATTATGCCTCATTACGTATCTGATTTACAGTATTGCTATGCTATAGGAATAGAGCATAAAAAAGTTTATTTGCTGATTTTTATTTCTTCTCATTGACGCTTAATTTTGCAATACTCTAATTTGAGGTGCCAGCTGTTCACTGATACAATTTCTACGTGTCAGAGGAGTAAATAACAGTGCGGAGCTGTAGGCGCTGCCCTGGACCAGAGCCCTGCCGGAGGGCGATGCGTGGCTCCGTGTGGTTCCTGCCCCGTGCCCCTGGCAGGGGAGAGAAGGGGCTGAAACGTAATGGGGAGGGAGGAGGAATTTGAGGAGACAGTGGTTTGCCTCTGGGTCAGGGGGAAAAGATGTTTTTCTCCCTTTTTCTTGGGAAAAAAAAAAAGCTTGAAAAGATATTTTCTGCTCACGGTACAAAGAGGGAGATTGAATTCAGTTTCCTGAGACAGGTTGCAGCTTTTTGGGGATAACTTGATTTATTGGTCCTTGCACCCAGACTTTGTGAGTCCTCTGGTCTGGTTCCACCAGGGAATTGATGTCCTTCCCCCTGCTCCTGCCTCAGACATGTGCCTTACCTCCCCTCCTATAAACGCCTTTTGGCATCTCCACTATATGCTAATGGCATTTTGGGAAAACCCTGTGATGGGATGTCTCTGGTGCCTTGAGACCATGTGAGCCCTTTCCAACAAGGACTCTGGACTGGCAGCTGGTTGCTGACATGCACATTAAAGGGGAAAATAATTAAAGGAAATTATTTTTTCTTAATTGAACTTTATTTTGTTTTTAAAGGCTGTCATTTTTCTAGGCATTTTAACACAATGCTTTCATCCTCAGTATCTGCAGTGATGGCTCAGACTGGCTCCCAAAGTGCAGGGGGAGAGGGCAGTGCAGGTGGGCACCTGGGCAGGAGGGGCCACCCACAGTCCCCCCAGGCCCGCTGGCAGCAGTAACCAGAGCTGGGTGTCAGCCGGAGGTCGTCCATGCAGGGTGACCTCTACATCCCATCAGCCGTGTCACCCTTGTGCGGATGAAGACGCCTCTGCCCATCCTATCCTCAGGCACTAACAGGGCTAATTTGTCTGCAGCCACCAACGATGTTCCCCAGCACACACATGTGGAGGGCTCCCCTGGGAGTGCTTCGTTCTCTTAACCTTTCCTCGCAGGTCAACTCCTACATCATTTTTATTGCTCCTCGCATCGTAGCAAAGTCCTTTTTCTTCCTTGGAAGTGCAGCACCCAGCCCAGCCAGCATGAGTAATTAATCACTTTCCTTATTTAATATAACCCAGCAGCTGGATTTTGTGGTTTGGGCTGTGGAGCTGTCCTGGCTAACCCCAAATCCTTCCCCAGACCTAGGCAGATGTGTGTTCATGCCTCAATGGTGCTCTCCTGCCTGGATTCCTCCTGAATTGCTCCCTGTGGACTCCAGCCCTGTTCTGGCAGTGTTTGCAATGGGAATTGCATTCAATTCCCTCCATCAGAAGCATTTGTAACACTTCTCAATGGATTTGGTCAATGTAATTTTGATCTCTCATTCGAGCTGTTGCAAACCAGTGAAGTGTGCCAGCTCTTCTTCATGCCATTCGATACCTGGGCTTCCAACTTGAGATATTGAATTGTTAATAACCACTTTCCATTTCTGACTCTGCTTTCTCCTACTACTCCTCCGTTTCTCCATGGTGTTGGCTAAGTGGCATTTCTCTCGCTGTGATAATCTGTTTGAGATGCTTCTCCATGTGAGCGCTGGAGCTATCTTGGTGTCTCCTAATCATTAAGATGGGTCCATCTTCGCAGATGGATCTGCGTGTGCTCTGCATCGTGTGGTTTTCTTTTTTTTTTGGAGACTGTAGCATGGGATTTGTAGCATGGGAATCCCTCATCCCCAGCCATGAAACCGCTCTGTGGGCAGCAGGGTGGGTGGTTGGCATTGCTGAGGAGGAGAGCCTGAGCCTGAATCAAAGAAGGCTGTGGAGACAAATCCCTCTTGAGCCAGGAGGTGATGGGTAGACTGGTGGGTGGAACCATGGGGTGTCCTCTGTGCTGGAGCCCTTGGATCTCCCACTGAGTCCTGGTAGGGCTGAGCACAATGTTTTGGGCAAGAACCTCTCTCAAGTGCCCTCCTTTCCTGCAGGTGTCCCATCTGGCCCCCGCAATGTCATCTCTATTGTCAATGAGACGTCCATCATCCTGGAGTGGCACCCGCCACGAGAGACAGGGGGTCGGGATGATGTCACCTACAACATCGTCTGCAAGAAGTGCCGATCGGATCGACGTGCCTGCTCCCGCTGTGATGACAATGTGGATTTTGTCCCCAGGCAGCTGGGGCTGACAGTGACACGAGTCTTCATCAGCAATCTGTGGGCCCACACGCCCTACACCTTCGAGATCCAGGCTGTCAATGGGGTTTCCAATAAGAGCCCTTTCCCACCGCAGCACGTTTCCGTCAACATCACCACCAACCAAGCTGGTGAGTCCTGGAATGATGCGATGCTGAGGTTTTTTAGCCATACCCTACCAGTTGCAAGCTCTATGTGGATGGAAGCTCCACATCCAAAAGAAAAGCTCCTGGGATGTGAGTGGTGGGTGATGGTTGCAGGAAACCTCCGTGTACCCCTGGTGGGATGAGGGAGAGGCAGCAAGCAGGTAGAAAGACCAGGAAAAGATGGAGGGAAGAGAATAGGGGAGGTGGAGGAGGTGCCTGGGCACCTGGGCAAAGTGAGAGCTGGATTGTGGGAGGGAAGGGGATGAGGATCAATATCTGTTTTTTACCCCCCTCTAGATTGCTTGGGGATGAAATGGCATTGCTATTTCTCCCCTTTTCCCAAGGGGGAGCAGGGGGATGGGATGAATCCAGCCTTGAAATGCAGCCCGGCTGCATTACAGCATGGAGGGAACAGCATCCCAGGGCTGAGTTCAGGCTCCATCTCCTCTGACACATCCCTTTCCCATCATTTTCCTCTTGTACCTTTTTCCAGACTCCCCTGTCCCTTTCCCTCTCTCTTCTTGATCAGGTGCCAGGAGCTGAACAAGTGGCTCTGGGCTAATCCGGGATCCCAGTGGGGCAAAGAGGGACCTGATCCTGGGCTGCAGTGAGGAGCACAGGAGGTGGAGAGGATGGAACCCCCATTTGCTTTGGGCAGAGAGAGGGGATGGTAATTCCCGCTTTGTGCAGAGCAGGCAGCCTCTACCAACCCACTCCCTTGGGAGAGCACAACAGACAAACCTGGCATAAACATTTCAGTCTCCCGGCTCTGGGGAATACAAATCTGTGTTTGTGCCTGGCTGGCTTCACTGTCTCCTGAACCATGGGCAATCAAACTTGCCTCTTGTTTCCAGGCCTTTTTTTCTGGGGTGGGAATTTTGGGGTGGTTCTTTTCTCATCTCCCACCTTGGGGCTGCTCAGGAGCTGGGAACAACCAGGGCACCCGTGTCCATCTGTCTGTCTCTCGGCACTCTGTTTATCTTGCAAAGGCTGAATATTGACGTGGAAATGCTCCCAGTGCCACAGAACAGGCTGTGGGGTAACCTGCTGGAAATGCATCAGGTGCATCAAGGGCAGAATAAGTGCTGTCCCTCTAAAATCCCTTTGGCTCAGCAGCAGGTTTTCCCACCTGCTTTCCTTGCATGGGGCCAGATCCAGGCAGGTTAGTGCATCTCACCCTGCAGGGCTGCTCCCAGCACCAGCCGCTGCTATCCACGCTAACGGGGCGGGGAACGCAGCAATTAACAAAACACCAATCAAGCTAAGTGCTTAATTTCAGCGCACGAGCATCTTCTCAGAGTGGATGTGGAGAGATTAAAAAAAATAAATGTGGGATTCAATATGCTGGGTAAACAAAGGTGGTGATGAACTATTGACACCCCGCAGTGTGGCTGCATGGACCGGGGCTCCCACCAGCCCCAGGTTCACTCAGTGACATGATCCCGTGCCCCAAGCTGGTCATGCCAAACTCAACTCTTCCCCGGACCCACACAGAGGAGATATTTTCCCTGCCCAGCACTGCCTACATTCTGGGCACGGCAAGGAGGAGAAGGAGGGCAGAGGAGGTTGGATAGGGAGCTGACCCTCTGAGCAGGTTATGCCAGTGCTGCTTTGGGTGCAGAGAGACTTGGGTATCTTTCCTGGAGGATTTGGGTAAGTGTAAGTGCAAGATCAGGGGCTGTATTGGCTGACTCTGGCTCTTTCAAGTGAAACTTGGACAACAAATAGCCTTTGGAAAAGTGGCTCCAGGCTAGTTTAGCAGCTTGGCATTCTTGATCATAGAAGGACTGCATTGCTGCTGCTGGGGAAGCTCAGCTCCAGGGGTGCTCGGCTCTTGGGAGTGCTTGGCTCCAGGGATGCTTGGCTCCGTGGCAGGCACAGAGCAGCCCAGTGCATGCAGAGAGTGAGACAGGGAGCAGTGGCAGTGGGCTGATGTGCCTGGCAGCTGTTTTAGGAAACTTGATTGCTCAGCTCTGTCTGGTGCGTGAACTGAAATACTATGGGCTGCTTTGCATGGCAACGTGGTGTGTGGCATCGCTGGCGGGACTGAGTAGAAACACGTGGCAGGGAGGAAAGGGGGTCAGACAAATCACACTAGGCTTGCACCTCATGCCGGCTGCAGGCTCGCCCAGGGCTGAGCATCTCGTTTGCTCTGGGGATGCTGCGACAAGATGCCCAGGACCCCTGTGGTTCACTGCCCAGGAGATCTCAGGGGCTGCAGGGGTGGAGATGCTGCCTTTCAAGCATCCTTGCACCATGGCTCTGGGGCAGGTGAGAAGCTGAAGGAGGGTTGGGACTATTTTGCAAGTGTTTGGGCTTTGGAGATTAAACTCCTGGGAGAAGCCCGTTTGGGTGCTGAGGATGAGCATCCCCTGAAAGCCCTGAAGAGCAGACCCAGCAGCTCCTCTGGGATGGGACTGAGCCAAAGCTGTGCTACAGGCTCTGTCACCCTGCAGGCCCCTTGCTGGGGTGTCCCTGCCCTGTTTTCCTGTTATGGTCCTCAGGGTGGGCAGATTTTTGCTCCCACATCCTGAGAGCACATGGGGTTGCAACCATGGCACAAGCTTCTGCAGTGCTGGCTGCTGCCTCCCTGAGAGAGGCTGTTATGGCAAAAAAATGGCAGGCGGAGCTGGAGACCGTCATTGAGCCTTGATTTGTCCCTGCTGGGGAGAGCTTTGCTGTCTTTGACCCGCTGTGGGAGACATCCCTGGAGCAAGCAATCCCAGGGAGGAGAAACACCGAGGATTTCTAAGCCCCTAATTAAAAAGAATAATTGGTTTAAACATCGTAATTCCCTTGCTAACTTGCTGCTCCGGGCTCCATGTAAGCTGCTGAGATGCTGCTCTTCCCACTGTGAATGTCTGAGCTTGTCCCGTGGGGCGAACAACCGCAGGCATGGGAGATTCAGGGTGCTCCAAGTACCCAGGAGATTTTCCCCGTCCCCAGGGCTGTCGATTCTACCCCTCTGCTAATTTTCCATCCCTGCCCGCTTCCTCTGCAGCTCCCTCCACCGTACCCATCATGCACCAGGTGAGTGCCACAATGAGGAGCATCACGCTCTCCTGGCCTCAGCCCGAACAGCCCAACGGCATCATCCTGGACTATGAGATCCGCTACTATGAGAAGGTGAGCCGCATCTGCACGCCTGACGTCAGCAACACCGTGGGCTCCAGGCCAGCAGCGGTAAGTTCGGGTGGAAACCTTACAATGGAGGGTGGGCATGTGGAGCCTTTGTATGGTGCTGCTGGGGAGGCTGCTCAGGTCCTGAGCTGGCTGGGAGAAGGGGAACAGTGATGAGTTCTGAATCAGGCTCTTTGCTGGGAAGGGTCGGGATGGTGGGACAGTTACCAGGTCACTCACACTGGCTCTGGACGGTGGGAGCAATGTGCAACCAGAGGAAGTAGGGGAATGTTGTGGCTGCAGATGGTAATTGTTCTCCCATGGCAGCATTTCCTCCTGCACGTTAGTGCCTGTTTCTGCCGTGATTCATGTATTTGCTAGGGTGAGCAGGGACACAGAGTGTGGGGACAGTGTCAGCAGGAAAGGAGGGGGCCGGTGAGGACTGGTAGAGGTTATCAAGGTTGTCCCTGCCCTGGGTCACTGCCTCCCACCGGGTCCTTTCACTGGCAGCCGTCCTTCCCCGCAGGGGACACGCTTTCGACCCTTGCAGTGAACCGTGCCGAGCCCAAGCTGTTCCATCCCTCCTGCGTCTTGCCAGCTTTAATGAATTCCTCTAAATGTGAATAATTAGATGATCTCACCAGCAGCCCCTTTACAGCAAATCACCGGGGAACCTTGCAAAAAATGAAATTTGAGATGCATGAGGTTTCCACCAAGGTTTAGCCCAAGGACTCCTGCCAGCAGAGCAGGGACCACAGGGGCTTGGGCTCTCAACAGAGGCAAGTTGCCCTTAACCTACTTGAGCAGAGTCTGGTAGGGCACGTTGCGTTGTTTCCGTAACTGCATGACATTGGTGAAATGTGCATGGACGTCAGTGGTTTGAAGGGGAGGAATTTGCTGCTCATGAGTGTTTTTGCTCTGGATGCTCTTATTGTTTCCCCCTTCTGCTCCATGCTTTTTGCCATGGTGGGACCCAGGGGGGTGCCTGGGAGCGACGTGCTGCAGGGAGCTCCCCAGCTCCTCAGAGGCTGGGCAGAGCTCATGGGTCCTGTTCCTGCAGGATTCTCGCTGCCAGGAATCGCAGGCAACCAGGAGGGTCTGAGCCGCTTTGCCCAGGCTCCAGCACTTGTCCTCCTGGAGCACAACTAAGGCCACTGCTTTATGCCTCCTGCAGATAAACCTCATCCCTGCCAGCAACAGGGCCAGGCGGGCTTCAGGGTGCATTATCCTCACCTCTGTCCCCCGTCCCTGCTGACCATCTCTCTTGGCCATGCCTGCAGGACCACAACGAGTACAACTCGTCCATGGCCCGCAGCCAGACCAACACGGCCAGGATCGAGGGGCTGCGACCCGGCATGGTGTACGTGGTGCAGGTGCGAGCTCGCACCGTGGCCGGCTACGGCAAGTACAGCGGGAAGATGTGCTTCCAGACGCTGACGGACGGTGAGTCCGTGACGGGGGATGGGGAGGCGGAGAGGGTGGTTGTCTTTCCAGTGACAGCTTTGGGCTCTAATTGAATTAAACGCACTTGTCTCTGCAAACCTTTCTCCCAGCGGGCAGCGTGGCAAAAGCCAGGTGATTTACAGCAGTGTCTTATTAATCGCCAGCTGAAGGAGTAATCTGCTTTAAATTTCATAGCTCTGTTTTCTCCCCTGCTGTCTAGCTGTGGTTTTCTCTTTCCTGCCTCCAACCATGGTGGCAGAACCCCTCTGCCACTGGCTGTGAGCCTGGCACAGCACGGTGGGCTGGGGTGGGGAGGAGGACTGTAGACCCCTGGAGGAGGGATTCTAGGATGCACTCCAGGGGTGTTATCTTGGGATGCTCAGTACTGCATCTGAGCCATCAGGACAAAGCTGGAAGGATCAGACCCATTACTGAAACCTGTTTTCCCACGTGGATGTGATGTGTTAAAGAGAAAGGGACAGTTTGTGACATTCAGTGGCTCCTTCTGGCCTCCTTGCCAGAGTTGTGCTGCTGTTCTTCTGGCCCCAGCCCTTCCCTGCACCCACAGACACTAGATCCCTTTAGAGATTAATAACTCATGGGAGGGTTTTTCACTAATCCCAGCTTCAGGACTAATCCAGAAGTCAGTGAATAAAGCAAGGCTCCTTTCATGGTCCTTCTACCCCTGCATGGTCCCTGCAGAGAGCCCCTGCCACTGCTGGTGTGGTTCCTGCTCTGCTTAGGTGACACCCAGGGGTCCCAGCCCTGCTGACTGTTTTTCCTAAAACTTTTCCTCTTTCCTAAAACGGTGTTGACCTCTGCTTGCCAAGTGCCTCATGTCAAGTGCCAGTGGGACGAGGAGAACCATGCAGGGTGACCAAAGGGAAGGAAATGGTAATAAACCCCTCCAGTGCCTCGAATATTCAGGATTAGAGAAGCGAGAAGAAAAATCCTGCCTCATATAAGCAATTAATTGAAATTTAATAAGAATGGATAGTGTAGATTATTAAATAATAATTGATTGTTAGATGAGAATTTCTCAGGGTTTAAACAGCATGCAAGAGAGAAATCTAGTTGCTAGTAATTAACCACGGAGCAGAAAAATACAGATAAAAGGGCGCTGAATGCTTCTTTTGGAGTGAATTTTATTTTAACCCTTGCTGTGGCAGCTGGTACAGCCTGGCAGGCCTCGCTGGGCACTTAGAGAGGGAATTGTTTCTGGAGGGCTGCAGAAGCCCCCAGGAGTGTGGGGTCTGCAAGATGCTGCCCACTGAGGTTATCAACACCACTAACAGGATGTTCTCTTTTCCTAAGAAGGGGAAAATGAGGAGAGATACATGGAAGTGGCAAGTGGCTTGGGGTTCCTCCAGGCATGTCCAGTCTTCCCTGTGCCACCTTGGCTTTCAGCCCAGCCTATTGCTGGGACACAGCGGGTGGCTGAGGGGATGCAGGGCGTTTGAGGGATGTTCGGTGTGGAAGGGATGAGGGATGTTCGGTGTGGAAGGGATGAGGAATGTTCGGTGTGGAAGGGATGCTGTGGTTGCTGCAGCTCTGCAAAAGAAGTTAGCTCATGCCATCTGTTGAGGTGTAAAAGCACGCCAGCGTGACTGCAGCAAAGGCGCTTGGGTTCTCATATGCCTCTCAAGGTTAACTGTTGTGTGGTGGACTCTTCAGTGTCTAATATGGTGAAGTCCTGGTACAGCCTTCCCCAGCTGATTTGGTTATTAATGGGGTCTTTTCCTTCTTTCCTGCAACTTGTAGGAACTTTGTGTCTGTGAGACCCCGTGTTACATTTGGTCAGAATGGCCAACAGGATTACATTTATTGAGAGAAGAAAAACCTGAGGCAAAGACAAAGCTACCTTGTGAACTTCTTCTCTTTGGGAAACTGGGCCCATGCCTGTTGGTTTGACTTTCTTCCCAGGACCTTCTCTTCCATATTTTTATATGTGTGAGCCGAGCGTGACAATCCTCCTCTGTGCAACGCAGCTCCAGCTCGTGACCTGCCTCAGCCAACGCTCCCGCCTGGATCCCCTTTGTCCCAGCACCCTCCCATGGGAGCAGCACCCATGGAATCAGAGCAGGTGTTATGGGACCCCTTCTGAGGAGGCTGCTCTTGGTTATGTCCGACCTCAAGTGTGCAAGGGAGGATTCACTCTGTCCCCCTTCCCTTGCAGATGACTACAAGTCGGAGCTGAGAGAGCAACTGCCTTTGATCGCAGGATCTGCAGCGGCCGGGGTGGTCTTCATTGTCTCACTGGTGGCCATTTCCATCGTCTGCAGCAGGTGGGTCTGTGTGGGGTGTTCTATCCCTGGAACATGGAGGTGGTAAGATGTAGCTGGGAGAGATTTAGGTAGGAGGGGAGGGACAAGGGACCTCCATAGCTGGACAGAGTGCCGAGCAACCATTGCACGCTGAGTGTTGCTGGCAGGGGAAAGGTTCTGGGCTGTTGCCAGCTACTGGTCCCTCAAGCCTGGCTGTTTTCTCTCTTCTTCTCCCAGGAAGCGCGCCTACAGCAAGGAGGCGGTGTACAGCGATAAGTTACAGCACTACAGCACCGGGCGAGGTGAGTGGGGAGAAAAGGGCAGGGCAAACACTCTTAAACCTGCACCCCATGTGTACCCCACTCCTTCACCTTTAAATGTGCATGGTGGGGGGTGAAGGCCCCGTGGGGCAGATGGAGAGTCCGTAGGGTGGGAGCAGCGATGTCTGCAGCTGTGTGCCGGGGTGTCTGGAGGGGGGTTTGCAGCGGTGCAGCCTTGGGAGTGGGAGAAGAAGAGTGACAGGGGAGGATTTGGGGGATGGGGGTGGATTTGGAGGGATGGATGGATGTAAGGGGCAGGGGGGATCTAGTGGGACAGAGGATGGGAAGAGGATGCTGTGAAGACTCGGAAAGAAGGAAGGGAAGCAGAGACAGCGTGCAGAGGGGGGATGAGCTCCTAATTACCTGCTACAGGCTCCACCTGGGCCAGGATTGATCCTGAGCTTCTCTTATTGCTAAAGGGACTCTGGATTTTGGGAGTGTGGCTGGGAAGTTGGGGCTGGTGCCTGGCATTGCTGCTGTCTTGGCCACGTGGCTGATGTTTGCCCTCTTCCCTGCTCTGGGAAGGATGTGCAGCCAGTGACTGGGAAGGTTTAAGTGGCTTTGGGCTGCTGATCCCTTTTGTAAACAGCAAGGAGAGCCTGAGCTTTTCCTAAGACACCTTTGCAGTCGATGGAGCTGCACACCAGAATAAATTTGAGGCGTCTGTTGTGTATAAAGTGTGCTCAGGTGCCCCTCCAGCTGCTGGTAGTGCAGCCAGTGGGCTGCTGTTACCGCTGGAAGTGATGATAAAGCAGCAAACTAGCAGCTCCAAGGGGTGAGAGCAGTTGCCACTTGGTGTATGCACGGTCTGTGCCTTGTCCTCGTGAGGTGTAAATCCCGTGTAAACTTTCCTAGAGATGCTTCCTAGGTGTATCTTGTTGCCTTGTGGGAAGAAACCATCTCCGGGTCCTGGGCACCTGCTTGGGCAAAAAGGATGGTGGCAGGATGCAGAGATGAGTGAAGGACAGATGGGGAAGATGGGAGGAGGATGGGTGAGTGGAGAGGAGGATGGAGATGGAGCTGTCAGCCCAGCAGAGAAAAAGAGGAGGGCTGATACAGAGGCAGAGAGTGTTTGGAGGCAGCCAGGAGAGACCGTCAAGCCATCAGCAACTTGGCTCTCTTTTGACCTTCTCAGCTTCATACTGAATCCTCCCAGTGTGATGTTGGGATTGTGGGAGCTGTAAATCTCCCAGCAAATGATAAATGGTTTTCCAAAGAACACCAAATGGTACTTAAATATGATGGTCCTGTGCTTATTCTACCTTTTTTTTTTTCCGCATTTCTGCACTGTGGGTGGTGGGGCAGGATTTATTTGATGCCTGATAGCTAGAACAGTGTCAGGCTGCAGGTGGCCTTTTTTTCCCCTGTTTTCTCCCTGTTTTGAAACATTACCCTGCCCTGTGTGTATCCCCAAAAAACAGGATGCTCAAAACAGGTGAGAAAGTTTCTGTGTTTAGTTTTTAACGCTGAGCAACGCAAGGATTTGTGTCCGAAAGCTGGGGCTTCTGGACACTCAGCAAAACCCTTTCAAGGTTAGCGAGCCTCCAGGCACTCGATTATTGCAGACGCTCGAGCAAAACAGGTGGGAAATTTGTTGCGAGCGCCTAATGGAGTAACGAGTGCATCTGCTGGAACAAATCGCCCGCGTGTTTAGTGGCACCGCAGTTACGGCCTCCCCGGCACAGCTCCACAGTCCCTCCTGGGAACCCTCCAGCATTGCTGGCTGCCTGCTGCTGGCAAGGATTGCCCCGCGTGGGTTTTGGGGTGAGGTGGGGTCTATCAGGTTGGAATTTCTTGTGTGTTATCTCTGCTGCTGCTTCACCGTGAGCTTTGAGATAGGGGAAATAAGGAAAGCCCTTGGTGATTGAGCAGACAAGGGTTTTTCTCTATCCTGATGATATTTATTCCCAAGGAAAACTGATGTTGGGGGAGGATCTGACACTGAAGTTGGGGTCACAGTGCAGAGCGCTTCAACTTTTGAAGAGTGATAATAATTTGCCATCGTCTGTGGTAGTGATGAATGGCCTAATGCAGTTTCTAGGAGTATTGGGTCAGTTTTGAGAGGACAAAGCGTTGTAGGCAGTCTAGGCATAAGATGCCTTTGATGCTGCACTCAGCTATCCAGTGTTTTGCCCAGCTTTTGCCAGCTTGTTGGTGATGAGCCGATGGCTAAAGTTTGCAGAGATGAGTAGTGGGTTTACATGCCCTAGTCCCTCTCATTCAGATGGAGTGAGAATTAGGGGGGAATTGAACCTGGTGTTTACTGAGCCCAAGGGCAGACCCTGGGACACATCAGAGGGTGTTTGAAAACCAGCCTGTGTTGACAGGAGGCAGGAAACTTTAGCATTATTATCTCCTTTATTTCTTCAATATTTTGATCAGTGAGTCAGTCTCGGTTACGATCCTGTAAATCCCTTTGTAATCCTGGCTGGAGCATCAGCTGCTCTTGTAAAGAAATTTATGGGGCAGTTAAAGTGTATGAGACAGAGCCGTAAAAGGATTTATGAACTAAGAGATGCACAGATGGCTTCATTGCAGCCTTCCCCACCCGCCTCCAAGGCATGGAGCTTTTGCCCCCAAAACCCCTTTTGGGGACAAGGATACTCCCTGCCTAGTCTCTCTCAAGTCCTGGGGCCCCCACAAGCGTTTCTCTCTCAGTGGCTGTTTTGGACCAGCAGTGTCCTGACGCAACTCTTTCCTGCCTCCTCCCAAGTTACTTTGCTGTCAAACTTGCAAAGTTGGGAGCCAATTTAGATTCCTGGCATGGAGCTGCACCGAGCTGATGCTGTGGTTGCATTCATCTGAGCTTTGGCTCTAGAAGGGCTCCAGGAAGCAGCAGCGTGATGGGATCATGGCCCTTGGTGAGGTTCTTAACAGAATAATCAAATGTTCTTCATCACCATAAGGGCAAGGTACCTCAGGGAGGGGAGGACCAGGCAGTGATGTCTCTCCTGGTCTCCTCCAGAGATGACCTTCAAGGGACTGTTACATCATCCCAAGTCCTCTTTTTGGAGGTGAGAAATGGGATGGGAGGCCAAACCCCACAGGGAGACCACAGGCTGTTGTGCACCCCCTTTGGGGTTCATGTTATAGTGCTGATACCCTGCTGAGCCTTGGGGATGGCAGTGGCCACGCTCTGCCCTGCAACCATGCCCCCCAGCAGCGCTGCAAGCCACAAGGCATCCAAACTTGATGTCCGAAAACCCCGTTTGGGGAATTTGGGGGCCTGTTTTGATTTTTGCCCCTGTTTGAACAGGGCAAGAGCCCGCTTGCTGCATCTCCCTGCAGCATGGCTGGATCCTGCTGCCATGCGTTGCCCACATGCAAGGGACCACACGCGTGTCATGGAGGCCGGCTAAGCTGTATTTTATGGCTCCATACAGGTTGTTGATTATACTTGCTGTACTCTGTCAATTTAGTAGCTGCCGCAAAACCATCAGAGGCCTTTTTGGGTAAATAAATATTTCTGCACTAAAGCATGGAGTCTTGTAAAGCCCTCACTGTAAAGCCAGCTAATTGTAGTTCAGGTCTGTAGCTGCTCCCCATTGCAGAGGAGGAGGAAGAGGAAGGATAACAGTGGAGGAGCAAAGGGCAGAGAGGGAGAGGAGGGGATGCAGGGGAACATGGGGTGGAGCGGGAAGACCAAAGAGGATGCTAAGGGTCTGTAGAGGTGGTGCAGGTGAGCACAGCAATAGCAGCCGTCTTAATGAGCGTACCAGGGGTGTGGGGATGTGGGGGTCCTCAGTTCTTGGCCATGGCACAACTGGTTTTTGTTTCTCTCCCTTTTGCCATTGCTCTGATACTTCCTGCAACAAGGGTCTCCAGGGATGAAGATCTACATTGATCCCTTCACCTACGAGGACCCCAATGAGGCGGTCCGAGAGTTCGCCAAGGAGATCGATGTGTCCTTTGTGAAGATTGAAGAAGTCATTGGAGCAGGTGGGTCTTGCCATACCCGGCCTTCCGTTCCTCTCTGCCCTCTCGACCAATCTTGCATGGCCAGACACCTACCTGGAGCAATTTTCTGGGGGTGCACACGTAGTCCTTCACCAGGAAGCCCTCAATGAAACCTCTATACATAAGGCTTTCCTGGGTTCATGACGGACTAGGGTGGATATGAGGTCAGTTTCAGCTCTGAAAGTTTGTCTGAGATGCGAAAAGCTCCATGAACATATTCACTGGGTGACCGTGGGGCTTCTTGGGATTTCCTAATTGGCTTTTCTGTGAGATAACAAGAAAAACACAGATCTCACTCTAGTCTGTGCCATATTCCCATACATATGTATATATAGACACATGTGCACGTATCTGTATGTCATTTGCGCTGTATTTATTGCCATTTTTAAATAACTCTGCCATACCCCTAGAAAAGAATGTGAGAAGCGGAGGGGAAGCTGCAAAGAAGCAATGAACTAGTTTGATCGGGATCAAGTTCAGCGATGTATCAGCTGCCCTTTGCTGCTCATCAAGGCAAAGTGGCTGCAAACCTGGCTTAAATGTAATCCCTTCACAGGCAAATTTTGACTTGTTGAAGGAAAAGCTCTCCCACTGAAAATGAGAGGACACTTTTTCTGTATTTTAAAGCAGAGGGCAGCAATGAAAACAGACCAATTATTTTCAATTCCAAGGTGAGCGATGTGCAAAAAGGTAGCCAAGATTATCAGTGCTGGCATATTATATTTGAGGTAGTCCTTAAATGTTGGTGCTCTTGCTCAACAAATCCTTCTTGTAGGGGTTTGCGAGAGTGGCCCCAGCCTCTGCTTCTCTCAATGCTGAGCTCTGTCACCTTGGAGAAGGTTGCAAACCTTAACATGTCCTCAGCAGCATACATTGCCCCTTTAAAGAGGACAGACGAGTGGATTTATAGAGAACATCGTTGAAGTGTTAACTGGCTGAGATTTCTCAGCCAGTTGGTTAGGAGACCAAGCAGCTAAGGTACCATTACTCCTTGCAGTGTTTTATGTGGAGAAGGAGGTGGTAGCAGATGCTCTTGCACTTGCAGGTGAGTTTGGAGAAGTGTATAAAGGACGCCTGAAGTTGCCTGGCAAGCGGGAGATCTACGTGGCCATCAAAACACTTAAAGCTGGCTACTCCGAGAAGCAGCGCCGGGATTTCCTGAGTGAGGCGAGCATCATGGGGCAGTTTGACCACCCCAACATCATTCGGCTGGAAGGAGTGGTGACCAAAAGCCGACCGGTTATGATCATCACGGAGTTCATGGAGAACGGAGCCTTGGACTCATTCTTGAGGGTAAGACAAGGCGGGACTGTGCGGACTGCTGTTCAACCTCTTCCCTTCACCTGGGATCTGGTTGCATTGTGCTGTACACTCCCCAAACACGTGTGTGCTGGTGCTTGCATACCTCTGCTTTAATCAGGCAGGGCAGCTGGATAGTTCTCTGGGGAGAGGCAACATCCTCCCAGTGTCGGGGTGAGTGCCTCTGGTCCCCCGTGGGGTCTGCACACTCACCCCAGTGCCTGCTCTTTCTGACCGCAGCAAAACGATGGGCAGTTCACAGTGATCCAGCTGGTGGGGATGCTCAGAGGAATCGCTGCTGGGATGAAGTACCTCGCAGAGATGAATTATGTGCATCGAGATCTGGCTGCCAGGAACATCCTGGTCAACAGCAACCTGGTGTGCAAAGTGTCGGACTTTGGCCTCTCACGCTACCTGCAGGATGATACATCCGATCCCACCTACACCAGCTCCTTGGTATGTGTCTCTTGCAAGGTTTTGTCTTGCTCAGCATTCCCTGTGCCTGCCCTGTACCTGCTGCCAACTGAACCTGGGAGAAGGGTGCTGGATGTACTCGTAGGAGCTTGTACCATAGGTGGGAGCATCGCAGGAGGGTTCCCACCACATGAGCTCGTGGCCTAGAGACCCTGGCTGTCATCCTATTTTCCCTTCTTCCTCTTCCTCCTTTTAATGAGTTTTCTGCCTCCTTCCTCCCCCTTTCTGCCCTCAGCAGATTCCAGATAAGCCTCTTCCCTCTCCTCCCTGGAGGGAAGGTGAACAGAGAGGAGTTCCTGGAGAGATGGAAGGGGAAGGCAGGGGGATCACAGCATCTATCCGACGGCACAGCGATGACATTATAGTTCCCCTTCCCCCAGCACTCCAGATACTGGTCTGCCTTTCTCTGCTGGAAACTTGTTCCAAGCATTAATTACAGACACAAGCCTAACAGGAGCTCTGCCGTTCTCCAGCCGTCCTTCTTGTCCTTAGTTAACTCATTCATAGGTAATAGCAGGCCCTCTCTCTCCTTCCTCCCCACTGCCCCAGGGGACCCCCAGCTCCCCACCACAGCGAGTGGGTTCATAAGACACTTAGTGGTGTTAAGGATGAACATAGAAGGGGATGAGCAACCCCTTGGCCTCATATAATCAATTAATTAAAATAATGTGTGCTGGGTACAAGCACAAGGCTGCACTGACTCCTGCACAAGGAGTTTCTTGGGCTACTGAGCTGCCCAAGGGGGACCAGCTCCAGCCTCCATAATGGGAAACCCATGCACAAGCCTCTATGGCAGACTTCGTGCTTTGGTCTGGTTGCAGCCGCTCGCTCTTCCTCCTTTGCTCGTGGGATGTTTTCCTCTGCTGCGTTCCCTGCTCAGATGTGTCCTTCATGCAGCAGCCTTTGAGCAGACACCCATCACTTATTTATTTTTTGTTCAAAGACCCCTGCAGTAGCTGCTGAGATGAGGCATGAGGTAGCCTTTCCCCACCTTTAGAGATAAAAGAGCTTATCTCATCTGTGTTTTTATTTAATTTAGGCCATAATAGATCTCCCTGGCAGCTGGGAAGTGATGCTGTGCCTGCGATTACATCACTTTGCCGCCCACAGCAGGTTTTTAGCTCTGGGGAGAAGGCAGGAAAAACAACCTAGCAGTTAATTTCTCCATTTGTAGTTATTCAAATAAATTTTTTTTTGCCATTCATCCTTCAACAGCAGCTGACGCTTCATTGGAAAGGCTACAGAAAACAATTGCGCTAAATGGTTTACAATGCAGTCCTGCCTCGAGTAAATACTGTATGTGTCTGTGGTTTTGCTTTATCTCTTGGCTTTTTTTGCTGTTATTTCAGCAGCGCTTGCCCAGGCAGCAGTCCTTCTGTACGTGCTGCCCCTCTGCAGCATCCCTGCCCCTCAGTGTCGCCTCCAGTGCTTCCTGGGCTGGGACTTGCCCTGGCTTGATGGGGTGGTTTGAGACACCAAGCCTGATTTTGAGCTTTTAGGAGAAATGAGGGACTCTCTGCCAAAGCACTTTCCTATTCCAGTGCTTTTCAAGTCTCCTTTGGGGCTTAAAGTGTTTTGCCTTTTGCCTACCACCCTAAAGGTGAGGCTGGAAGGACTTCTAACAGCTGTGGGAGTCCAGACGATGCCGTAGAGGATTTTCTTAGGTTAGACCTCGTTTCCACTGAAGGCCAAGGGACAGAGATACCTGTGGGTCCTTACCTGAGCTCTGTCGCAGTCCTGCGCAGCCCTTGTCACCTCATGTGTCCCTAGGAAGGGACCTGGACAGGCCAGCAATGTGCTGGGTCTTGTGGGGCAGCTAGAGTGGGAAGGTGTCACTTGGGGGTGACACCTGAATGGGTGTCGTGGTTTGACCCTGGCCGGCCACCAGGTACCCACACAGCCACTCTCTCACTCCCGCTTCACTGCTAGACTGGGGGAGAAAATATTTCAAAGGGCTCAGGGTTTGAGGTAAGGACAGGGAGATCACTCTCATTTACCGTCCCGGGCAAAACAGACTCAGTTTTGGGGAAATTAAGTACATTTATTAAAAGAACTAATCAGAGAGGAGTAGTGAGAAGTGAGAAAGAGCAAACAGATCTTAACAAACAGAACACCTTCCCCCCATCCCTCCCTTCTTCCCGGGCTTAACATCAATCCCGGTTCCTCCACCTCCTCCCCCCGAGCGGCGCAGGGGGACAGGGAATGGGGGTTACGGTCAGTTCATCCGACGTTGGTTCCACCGCTTCTTCACCCCAGAGGAGGACTCTTCACTCTTCCCCAGAGCCATTGTGGGGTCCCTCTCACGGGAGACAAGCTTCACGCTCTCTTCTCCGACGTGAGTCGTCCCACGAAGGGCAATTCATCACAAACTGCCCAATGTGAGACACCTCACGAGGGGCAGCCCACCCCTCGTGAGTCTGAGGTGCAGTCCTTCAGGGGAAACTGCTCCAGCGTGAGCCACCCACAGCGTCCCAAAAGTCCCACCGGCCAACCTGCTCCAGCGTGGGCGTTCCTCTCTTCCACAGGCTACAGGTTCCAGCAGCGACTTGCTCTGATGCGGGCTTCCCACGGGCTACAGCCCCCTTCAGGCATCCGCCCACACGGCGTGGAGTCCTCTGCCCCATGGTGGACATCTGCACCCTGCCCATGGGCTGCAGGGGGACAACCCGCTTCACCATGGTCTTCATCACAGACCTGGGGGACTCTCTGCTCCGGCGCCTGGAGCTCATCCTCCCCCCCGTCTTTCTTCACTGACCTTGGTGCCTGCACAGATTCTCACTCCTCCATCTCTGTGCCAGCTGTTATGGCGCAGTTCTTTTCCCCATTCTTAAATATGTTTTCACAGAGGCGTTCCTCTGCTATCACTTTACTGATAGGCTCGGCCTTGGCCAGCAACAGGTCCCTCTTTGGAGCCGACTGGAATTGGCTCTATCAAACTCGGGGAGCTTCTAGCAGCTTCTTGCAGAAGCCACCCTGCAGCTCCCCCTCCGCCACCAAAATCTGGCCAGGCCAAACCAATACAGTGGGATAAACCCTTGTGTTTTGTTTAGCTAAGCCCTGTTGTGCAGACACAAGATAAACTCATGGAGGTGGTTTTGGCTCCTGCCTCCTCATCCCATTGGGTACCACCTGCCCACTCCTTAGTGGCACCCAGGACTGATGGCCAGGGGTGTGCAGGATGGCTCTGACCCTGACTCCTGGGTGTCAAGGCTCCTCTGGCAAGGGAGCTGTTTCTCAGCTGCTCTCCCTTTTTCCTTAGGGGGGGAAGATCCCTGTAAGGTGGACAGCACCGGAGGCCATCGCCTACCGCAAGTTCACCTCGGCCAGCGACGTCTGGAGCTATGGCATTGTTATGTGGGAGGTGATGTCGTTTGGGGAGAGACCCTACTGGGACATGTCCAACCAAGACGTAAGCATTGGGAGTCATCCACACAACTCTGGGGCGTGGGGAGCTCATTCCCAAAAAGAAAGCCTTGCCTGAATGACTGTCTTCCTGGAGCCTTGGCAGTGCTCGTTTTTTGAGATGAAACAGGCTGGCAAGCGAGGAGGGAAATTGTGAAGAAAAGCTAGTGGGCTGGTAATTGGACTTCAGGAAGCTGCAGGGCCTTTGAAAATGTTCAGAGGGTTTACAAGTGGGGAAAGAGCTTTGGTAGTTGGACTGCTGTACTCCGATGCGATCTGCTGAGATAATGAGTGGCAGCTCTCCGCCAGGAGGAACTGCAGTGCGCGGATCATCAGAGCAGAGATTAACCTCCGAGAGCCCCAGCTCTGTCGGAGCCAGGAGCGTCTCCTCCTGCTCCCTTTGCTGGTGATCAAATGGGCTGGCGGCTGCCTGTAGCACCTCTGCTCACACATGCAGCTTGGCTCGGCTCGGAGCGGGGAGGGGGGAGGCTCACCCGCCGCTGCTGCTGCGGTTTTCCCTGCGTGAGACCTCTGAGTCTCTCATCCTCACATGCTGCTTTCTCCCCGACTGCCCTGCCAGGTCATCAACGCCATCGAGCAGGATTACCGGCTCCCGCCACCCATGGACTGTCCCGCCGCCCTGCACCAGTTGATGCTGGACTGTTGGCAGAAGGACCGCAACACCCGCCCGCGCTTCACCGAGATAGTCAACACCCTTGATAAAATGATCCGCAACCCGGCAAGCCTCAAAACTGTGGCTACCATCACCGCTGTGTGAGTCTCGCAGCGCACGGGGGACACTCTCACATTTGACATCCCAAGCTGCAGCAAAAGGCTTCCCTGAGAAGCTCGTGCTGCCGGGGGAGAACGACAGGAATTCATAAATCGTTTGCCAGGCGTGGGTGGGGTTCTGTCTTTGCTCTGCCTGACAGTCAGTCAAAGAACATGTAGTTTTCAGTCAAGCAACAGCAATAATTCTTTGCTATTGATTCGTTATGGTGCGTGACCATACGGGTGCAGTGTCTGCTCTGCCGGTCCCTCTGTCCCCATGGCTCCTGCAGCTGGATTACAATGTGCGAGGTTGCAAAGTGCTGCTTGGCAGAGCTTTATTCCCATGAGACAGGCATTCCTTGTAGCCTTCTGTGTCTCAGACATGTGCTGGGAACAGGACAGTGCTGGGGGGCACAGGGGGTAGATTGGGAGGCATGTCTGTGCACCAACTGGTCTCAGCCCCTTGGTGCTGTCCAGACATGTCCCCAGCGGTGTGTCCTTTTGCAGGCCTTCTCAGCCCCTCCTCGACCGCTCCATCCCTGACTTCACTGCCTTTACCTCAGTAGACGACTGGCTGAGTGCTGTGAAGATGAGCCAGTACCGGGACAGTTTCCTGACTGCTGGCTTCACCTCCCTGCAGCTGGTCGCCCAGATGACATCCGAGTGAGTTGGGTGCCACGCAAGGGCTGCCCAAAAGCTGAGCGCTGCCTGTATCAGATTGGGGTCATGGGGAGGTGGGAATCATAGAATCAGAGAACGTCAGGGGTTGGAAGGGACGTCTGGAGATCATCTAGTCTAACCTCCTCGCCAGAGCAGTATCCCCTAGGGCAGCCACACAGGAAGGCATCCAGACAGGTTTTGAAAATTTCCAGAGGCAGAGGCTCCACAAGTTCTCTGGGCAGCCTGTGTCAGTGCTCTGTCACCCTCACAGTAGAGAAGTTTCTTCTCATGTTGAGGTGAAACTTCATATGTTTCTAGCTTATACCCATTATTCCTTGTCCTGTTACTGGGCACTGCTGAAAAGACACTGGCCCATTCCTCTTCACACCCACCCCTCAGAGACTTGAATACATTAGTATACATTTAGTCTTCTCAAGACTAAACAGCCCCAGTTCTCTCAGTCTCTCTTCACAGGAGAGATGTTCAAGTCCCCTAATCATCCTCACAGATCTCTGTTGGACTCTCTCCAGTAGGTCCCTGTCTCTTGAATTGGGGAGCCCAAAACTGGGCACAATATTCCAGGTGTGGTCTCCCCAGGGCAGAGTAGAGGGGGAGGAGAACCTCCCTAGCCCTGCTGGACACACTTTTCTTAATGCAGCCCAGGATCCCAGTGGCCCTCTTGGCTGCAAGGGCACGTTGCTGTCCCATGGACAACTTACTGTACACTAGGAAGGACAGTTCAAGGCAGGTGCAAAGGAAGGGTGTGAGCATCCATCACACCACTCAGCAGAAGCACCCTGAGTCTGGAGGTGGTTGTGTTACCCTCTGGGGGTCAGTGTGCTGGTATCTCCCTGCTCTCGGTCCCACCTCACCCCCAGTGATGCTCATGGGGCTGCGCTTGGGCTCTTGGCTATTCTTCTGCAGAAAGGCATGGGCCAGCTGAGCTTACATCCCTCACCCCACTTAGAGACAGAAGAATAGATACAGCAACCCTCAGCTGCCTGCTGATATTTCTCTCTCTGTCTTCTAGAGACCTCTTGAGAATAGGGGTGACTTTGGCTGGGCATCAGAAGAAGATCCTGAACAGCGTCCAGTCCATGCGAGTACAGATGAGTCAGTCTCCAACCTCGATGGCATGACGTCCCTCATTCGATGGGGAGGGGTTGGGGAGGGCACGCAGCAGAGGGGCAGAGGTGGGAGGGGAGGAAGTGACAGGCGCCGCAGGGCAGCGTTTGGAGAAGTGCCACTGCTGCCTGGAGACTGTGACTGCCGACGAAGGATATTCCTGGGACTCATCTCTAACTGGTGACTTCCGTTCCTCACCAACAGAAGCACACTTACCAATGTCATGGGGAACAGTGTATAAATATGTACAAATCATATATTTAAAAAATGAAACAAACAACAAAAAAAACAAACACAAAAAACAATGAAGACAAACCAATGTGCATTGGGGAAACAAACCCAAACCCTAAATACCAGACTCCAATCCCACCACCAGTGAGCAGTGGTCAAAACTGATAAGGAGGAAGGGACTGTTGGGGAAGAGAGAGGCATGAGATGGAGCATCCTGTCCAGAGAAACCACCTTCCTTTTCTTTCCTTCTTTTGCCCTCCCTCCACGTTGCAGCCCTCCTTGCTCACCCCACTCCCCTCTCTGCTCATGGGCCAGGTGGAAGTGTCCTCAGACGTCTCCGCAGCTCCCTGCCGTCCTACCTGGGTGCCACTCCGGCAACTACCAAAGGACTTTGCTGACCACTGCATGGGGGATCCGACTCAATCCAGTTAATGTCTTCATATTGAAGAAGAGATGTACCTTCAATAGAAAACCTTGGGTTTTTTGGTTTTTTTTCTCTTTTGCTTGCTTTTTTTTTTTTTTTTTGCAAAAAGGAAAAAAAAGGATTTAAAAAAAAATAATCCATCCTGGAAAATGGAAAGAGGTGTTCCTGTGTGTGTGTGCGCTCGTGCGCGTGTGTACGTTGTCAACCTACCGTGGACTCACTGCTTGTCCGTAAACAAAGATCACGGCCGACGTTGTGGCTGGTGGCCGGCCGGTTCCCAGCCCGGGGCGGGCAGGGGTTGTGCCCACAGCTCCTGTTTGCAGAAGGCAGCAGGGAAGCGCCCATCGGCGGATCAAGCCCTCAGCATCCTGCGAACAGGGAGGAGGAGGCCAAGGGCTGGCCAGCGCGGCAGGGACAGAATGGGACCAGAGGAGCTGCCATATGGTTGTGACTGGGTTGGTGACTGCTGGAGGAGAGATGCTCTGGGAAACAGACTGCTAAGGCCTCCAGAGCCTCACAGAAGATGGCTATGGAGGACTTTTATTCCCCATCTTGTGGACCTACGGATTTTGATATTGATTTACAGACTTAGGTTTCATGGCTTCAGAGGTAGGTCCGTTTGTCTCATGCGCCTCTCTGTCTGTCCGTCCATCCTTCTCTGTATTTTTCTGCTCGCTTCTTTAAAGCCTCTCCCAGTGAATGTTTCCCCACATTTAATTTGATTTTTATTTTTTTTTGTTCCACTGTTGGTCTCCTTTGGAAATTGATCTAGTTAAAATTACTAGACGCGTGTCAGTGTTTACACAGAATATTGTAAGACTGGGCAATCTAATGTCCCTCTGTGGATCGCGCCGAGAGTTTATAAAATGAATGAACTCTTAATAAGGCTTTTACTTAGATGGTTGTGTTCAAGTTGTAATGATCCATCACCGCACTCTTGCAGGCACTGCGCTGGCAGCGAGCGGCACCTGTGTGGCAGGGGTAGCAGCGGCGTGCCCAGGCTGTGGTGCGATTTGGTGGCACGGTGGCTCATACATGCACAAGAAACCCTCTGTGCTCCTTACACATCCATCCCCACCATGGGGATGCCCCGCATCTGCTTGCACCGTGGGGATACCCTGGCATCCGTCCACGTTGTGGTGGTGTCCCACACCCTCCTGCACCATGGGGATGCCCCACATCCAGCTGTGCCATGGGGATGCGTCCAGTCTCTCTGTGCTGTGAGGGTGCCCACGTCTCTCTGTGCCATCGGGGTTCCTTGTTTTCACCAGTGCCGTGAGGATGCCCCGTGTCCGTCTGTGCCATGCGTTTGCCCCTTGTCTGTCCTTGCCGTGGGGATGCCACATCTGTCTGCGCCATGGGATTGCCCAATGTCTGTCTATGTCGTGGAGATGTCTCGCCAGATTTGCTTGCACAAGAGGACGAGCCCTTCATCTGCCTGCTGCCAGCCTCTGTCCTGGGTGTGAGTGTTGTCCCCTGTGCTGGAGCCCTTGGGGTGCTCTGTGGCTGGGGGGAACCCCATGTGTCCCGTGGGGATCTTGTGCTTAATTTGGAAGGATGGCAGCTGACACTAGCAGCAGATGAAGGACCCTGATGATGGGGTGCTCTTTACACTTCGAATTTTATTTCTTCAGTTGTCTAAGGAAGATGACCTGCCTCTCTGCTGAAGAACAGAAACTAACAAGATGCAGGAATGAGCTTGTTGCAAATCACTGAACTCCCCCCAGAGAAGGAGGCAGAGAAAAACACCCCTTGTTTACAACAGCAGGGACTGCTCCTCATCCTGTCTGATAGACGATCGCTAATACCTCTCGGGATACTTGCGGCCCAAATCTGTATTCCAGGATGTTGTCACACCGAATACAACATGCAGATGGAGCGGGCGCCGTGCATACTAATACACCGCCTCACCACATTGATATTCGCTGGCGGTGAAGGATCCTTTGTGGGCCTTTTTTTATGATTTCTCTTTTATTAGAAGGAAGGCATTTAAAGAAACGAATGACAGCGACACAGGCTAAATATCAAAACTCCACCTTTACGACTCCCCTGCTGCGTGTCGCCTGGCCGCGCAAGCACCTGCGAGGCAGCTGGTCCTGCAGCCCCGCTCGGCATCCTCCCCTCTTAGTGCCTGGGGCTGGAGGAACAATGCGACGGCACCACAGCCCTTTTAATATAAAACCTTTAAAAGAAAGCATTCAGTCCTGCCCATCCAACCCAGCAGTCTGGGTACTGACAAATGGATAAACCAGCTGTGCAGGTGCTTGGGTGCTTTTGGAGATGCTGACTCCATACTGGTTTGATTTCTTGGGGTGGACAATGCTCGTCACCTTCCTCAGCCCTCGTCTCTCCCTTGCTGCCAAACACCTGTGGACAAAGTGCTGTAGCCACTGTTCCTGTGCACAGGAGGGTGACTGCAGGCAGGTTTCTGGCCAGGAGAAGCATGTGCTGTGGTCACCAGTAGGGGAGGAAAACACATCTGGGCCCCAGGACTGCCACTGGTGGAGTGGGGAGAGTGAGGATGGTGATGACATTGTCACCGGAGGTCTTCCAGACCAGTCTGAACCCCCGAGAAGCTTCTTGCACCATCCTAAGCTCAGCTGTAGGGAGATCAGCAAGAGGTCAGGGTGGCAAGTCCCCTCATGAGGTGTTGCATGGCCCCAGCAGTGGCTGTTGGGCTTTCCACTCTGCTGCTCTTCCCCAGCTGACCAACATCTGACATGTCACAGGCTGTGTTGTGGCAGGCGATTCCCGTATCCCACCTCTTCTAACCAGCCCTCGCCACCAGAGCGCTGAGCGTGGTGAGTCCACTCACAGCATGGTGAGTCCACCGGTTGTGGGCCAGGGGCCTGGAGACATCTCCTCCAGGGCCACCCACAGGCCCAGCAACAGACTGATGCTGCTCAGGGCTCAGCAGGGAGACTGAAGTTGGTGCAAAAAAAAATTCTTCCAGTGCAGAAGCATAGTTGGCCAAGGGGGTTGCTGTCAAGATGATACCCAAAGGAGGGCCACCTTGGGCTGTTTGCTCTCCTGCCTTTCAATAAAAGGCTTTTCATCCAAAATGGGAGATTTCAGCAAATGCTGTCGGCTTCCTGATCTGATAATGGAAAACAAGGGGGAAAGTGCAAAATAGCTATGTTTGATTTTTGCTTTTTATTGAAAAAAAGGTACATAAAAGCTTCAGAAGACTTCTGTCAGACCTTTTTGTTTCTTTAGAACTTACTGTTTAAAGGAAAATGTTTTCCAAACTGCCAAGCCTTTCTGTCCAGGTGTGACAGCGTTATCCCTGCCTGGCCATGACAGAAAGATTGTGTCTTTAGGCTGGCCCTTCCAATAGATGCCAAGGAGGAAACTCTTGTCACGGTAGGAGGTGCAGGGCCCCATCAAGGAGGTGCTGACTAAGTCAAGGCTTGGTGCCTACATTCACTTTCCTGCATCAACGGGAGACTCCTACATGCTTGACTATAGCTCTGCAGCTGCACTTTCCAGGTATTTAAGAAGTCTTCTCTATCAGTGATGTTATGCAGAAGTGGTTGAGATGCTGCATCTGCTTTGTGCAGAGATGGGGTTGGAGCTGCAGGCAGTGGTGGCAGGTGGGGCAGGAGGCTCTGCCTTACAGCTCCTGTTGCCGTTTTTGTGGACTGAGGAGTAATGCAGAGTAATGCAGCGTCCCTTAGATGCTTTGCCAGTGTGGAGGGTGCCAAATGTGGGACAAGAACCAGTGATGGAAGAAAAATTAAAGCTGCTATTTCATGCCTTCTTCTATCAATGCTGTGGTCAGTGTTGGATTTCCTTTCTTTGATCCCAAAGAAGAAGGGATGGCTCAAAAATTATTTTTCTCCCTCAAGGTTTTGGTTTGCACAGAACTAAAAGGAAGAAAAAGCTGTGTCTGATCAAAGTGAACCAACTCCATAGACCTTTCCTCCAGGCTGGGCTTCATCCACCACACGGGATCCTGGTGGGTTCATCTGTCATGTGCTGATGCTGGGAGGTGCCGTTTGCTGGTCGACCTCAACGCAGTGGATCCTGGTCCCTGCCCACCGCTCGTAGCTGAAGCTTGGCCACGGTGCCTGGCTCCTCTGGCTGCATCCTGCCTCAGCGCTGAACAGAGGCACATGGATGCAGCCACTTGCCCGGGTTACCTCTGAGTGAGCCCACCTTGTGCTCCCCCCCGATCCCATCCTTGCACGGAAATGCTTTGCTGTTATCAGCTTCTTCTCTACATTTCTATGGCAACTGCAAAAATCTTAGCCCTTTTGTGTCTTTTAGGGTTTTTTTTTTGTATTTGTGTTGGCTTTGAATTTTTTCGCATTTAGCATTACATCAAAAAAGGGACTTTTCTGCTGCAAAAACCCTGCTCTGAGCTTGGCTCAAGGAAGGTGGGCAAGATGGTCATGTCTGCACTGACTGTTTGCGTTGCCTCCTTCCTTCTGCATCCTCCGTTGCCAGCCCCATTGTGTTGCTCCCCTTATCCCCCCATGCCCCCCCGAATTATATCGCTCTTGGCAATTCAGCTGCATTGTTTCCCCCTGGGGTTTGCCACGTCTTTCATACAGCCCCATTCCTGGTGGGCTGCACTGCGCTGTGCATGGTGGAGGAGCCAGCAGCTTTCTCAATAGCAGTAATTAAAATGAGATGTTGTGCCGCTGCAAGCAGAGGTGAACTCGGCCACTCACACATCCAAGGTGAGAGTGAGCTTTTGAACGTAAAAGAGGAGCATGTATTAATAGCATTATTGTGCGCCTCTTTCTAAAAAAAAAAAAAAAAAAAAGGATATATTTTATGGCATTTAATGACCTTCAAATTAACAGTTCTTTGAAAGCACTTATGTATATTTAATTTTAAATGTTGCTGCAAGTCAGAGCGGGGCTTGCAATGAAAACAGCAGGCAGCTGGTTTTTAAATAAGAGCAAGCCCAGACCATTATTTCTGAGCCTGTCAGCTTTTGGTGCTTGTAATGCTCCTTTCCCCAGGAGAAAACAGGGCTGCCGTTCTCTCATCCCCCTTCCCTTCTCCATCTTTGTTCCAGAAGCTCCCCAAATGCCAGACTGAGCCCTGCAGGATCTCCTCTTCTGCTCTGGCAGATGGCAGGGTGATGGCATCTTCCTCACGAGCCCGTGTGGAGGATGCTGCTCTAGGGTGTGTGGTTCAGAGGGAGGGAAGAGTTGTTTCCGGGCCGATTTGCAGAGGTCTTGTCAATCAAGCTGGCCACATCCCTGCCTGCATCGCTGCCGAGGACATCCCTCAGGGAGCCGGGGAGCATCACAGCTGGGGTAAATCACTGGGTAGCAGCTATGAAGGGTTTTTTTTTTTCCCCACCACCTTTGTTTTGTGATGAGGACATAGTGTTTGTGTTCATTAGGGTCTGAATTAAGGCTTTTGCCTCTCATCTGTAAAAGCTGCTGATGTATTTGAGACACTCTGTGTTCACTTGGAAATCGTTACTCTTAAACATTGAATTTGACTTTAAAAGAAAAAGGATCAATGGTTTCTAAGATGAGGAATGGATTTACAGACCCTGCAGCGGATTTTCAAGCTCTCAGAAATGTACCATACCTTCAAGGCCACCCGTCCTTGTTAAGCTGCAGATAGAAAGGCAGGTGGTTGGGGCCAGGGTTTCACACCCAGCTCGTGTACTCATCTAGGTACTGCGTGTCTCCTGCTCCCGTAACATTCCCACTGCGCAAGGAGCTGCAGGGGGTTATTCAACACCCATGTCATCATCTGCTTTGGTGCCTCTTCTATGAAAGATCCTGCCAGGGTGGATGCTGATCTAATTACAACTTGAATGCCTTCCAGATTATTTTCAAAGAACCTGAAGGAGACCTTTTACAGTGGTCTCAAGTGAGTCTCCTTTTGATTTCAGAAGAGCCGGAAACTTCCAAGCAATGGTGAAGGAGAGGTGAAGTCCGCATCAATGGGACTCCTGTGGCGAGTTGTTTCACCCTGTCAGTGGTGTCTCTGTTGCTTCTGTTCCAGGTTATGTTTTACATAGAATTGGGTTGGGTTGGAAGGGACCTTTCAAGGTCTTCTGGCCCCATCTACCATGGGGATAGGCTATGCCTGTCCCAGCTGAGCTCAGCCTCTTCCAAAACACGTCTCTTGGACATATGAGATTTGCTCTCTTGTTGTGTTCTCCCATTTTTTATGGCTTTGGGCTTTGGTTCTGCATCTGTGTCTTGGGGAGGGTCTGCTGGCTTGTGTCCATCTGTCATGTGACACTCACGGGCTGTGTTCCCATCCCTGGGTTTGGTGTGGAAACAGGAGCAGACACAGGTACTCTGGTCAAGAGGATCTCCTCTGCTTTGTGTGGTGGGAGATATGAAATGGGAAACACGGACAAGCTTTTGGGGACTGTAAGCACCTAAAGCTGGTCTCCTTGTTCGTGTCAGAGAAGCAAATGAGTGCTGGGGAGGGGAACGTGTCTGCTTATGATGACCATGGTGTCTTTCATTTGGGACTTTCTGGGTTGCCAGAGCTGCTGGCACTATGGGGACGGTGTCCCAGGGCCATCCACTTTGGCTGGCTGGCCTCCATGTAGCAGCATTGGGAGTATGCCTCCAGCCTGGGCATAGCTGCCCGCTCCTTCCCCATCTGTGTCTGAGCATCTCTGCTGCTTCTGCTCTCCTTCTTCTGGCCATTGGTGTTTAAAACGCCATGAATCCCCTGGCTGTCCATCTCCACTCTGCTGTAGTGGCTGTTTTAGGTGTATCACCAGGTCCCAACAGACCCAACACACAAACAGCGAGTGGACAAGAAACCAGCTGCGTTGCTAGGTGAGATGATTGTGGATGAAATGGCCCCACCAGTGGCAGAGGTGGGATGACATTGAGGTCTTCTGGCCCGTCTCTGGAGGGAAATGCTGGGGGAGGTTAATCTGAACAAAACAGCTGCGTGAATTTTAAGTGGATTAGCTGAACTCTGCTCATTCTCAAAACAGAAGCGCCCTTTTGGGGCAGACGTGGAAGTGGATTAGGCAAAAATCTACTTAAGGCTGTGTTAATTCTAGATAAGCGTAGGGGAATTAATGCCTATCCACTTAAAAAAATTAATTGGAGTGAACTTTTCTCCATGTCCCCAAGTAAACAAGTCTCGACAGCTTTCACCGTCCACCAGCCTGGGCTGTGGCTTTCCCTTCTCCCTCTCCCTTCCCTGCACATTGCCTGGGAGCTCACATCGCGGCGAGGGTGAACCTGCTCCTCTCTTGATGATTATCCTCAAGGGTCTTGTTAGGCAATTGAACCCTTGTGTGAAGATAGGGGAGAGAGCGCAGGAAAATTATGGTCATCATCAGTGCAATTATCAATGCTAATTAGTGCCAGGCAGGACTGACGGCGGGAGGTGCAGACCATGCCAAGCGTTGTATAAGGAGCAAGGTGAGCCTTGTGTTGGAAATGTGGGCTGGAGCCTCGTGGAGGTTTCCACGGGCAGGCAGCTGCAGAACACGTGCACATCAGTTTATTTGTTTATTTTTCCCCACCATGCTTTGGATGAACTTTTTACAGATCCCCTAGTCTGAATATTTGGTGTCCACAGCCAGAGGCTGCCAGCAGTCGGGAACTCAGGCTCCAGTCTTTTGGCTGGGGTTAGTGCCTGGGCGGCAGCGCTGTGTCCTGGCCCCGGTGGTGCCTTGGTGGGGTCAGGGCTCTGGGAAACTCCTGCCCCAGTGTCCCAGGGGAATGGTGGTGAGGCAGGACTCCTCTGTGCTAAGGGATTGGGCAAGGGCAGTAGCCGAGCCGGTGCTTGGGGAGGGCTTGCAGGAGTAGTTAGTGATACGGTGATGGCTGTAGGAGCAGCTCCATGCATGCCTCCATCCCTTCTCCTCTGCCATCTGCTGCTCCCCCTTAACGCGGCCATGCTTGGGAATAGCAGGAACACCACTTGGGTACGCAGTGCCGTCCAGCCTTTGATCATTTTGGATATTTGTGATTCTGGCCGGGCTGCGCTTTTCCCATGAGTGCAGAAAGGGAAAGCGACCTGGGACAGGCATGCTGCCCGTATCCCAGCCACACTGTTCGCTCGCCTCCGGCCACGCTCATGCTGATAACACCTTTCCTTATAGGATGCTTTCTCATCTCAGAAGCATGGCCTTTTTATTGCTGTTTGTGTCACGCCAGCACTTACAGGCTGAGATCAAAGACCTCTGTGCTGTGCCGCTTTGCAGGGCCTCCCGTGCCGAAGCATGGGGAGGAGGGTGTGTGACAGGGGGGCGATTTGGTGGCTGCGTGCCTGGGGGATGCTCGACCATGTTACTCCCTCCCTGTCCTCCCCCGGGGTCTGGTCCCTCAGGTCCTTTGGAATCAGCCCAAAGCGTGCGGGTTGGCTGGATCATGTTTTGCCAGGGCAAAGGGAAAGGCTGCAGCTGCTGCAGGAGAGCGGAGCCGGCAGCTGCCATGCAGGGGGAAGGTGCAGGCTGCCTGGGGGAATTAAACTCCCCAAACCCTTCCTTCGCTCTGCTGCTGCTGGGTGGGTTGGGCAGATAAATGAGCTGGGAAAGGCCGCGGGGGAAGGTGGTGGCGGAGCCAGGAGCAGCGCCCAGGGCCAGAGCCCTCGCTCAGGCTCAGCTTTGATGTGGCCAAATCCGCAGCTGATAGAAATCGGTCGCCCCACTGACTTGAGTGCAACCACCTGGATTTACCCCAGTCCCCAAGGACCCGCCCGGCTCAGCAGCATGTTCACCGTCGTCTGCCGTGCCCCGTGTCTGCTGCTTCTTGTAAAACTTTATTTGTATTTCTGTCATTGCTTTTTTTGCAGCCGTTTAGCTGTGCTCCCATTAACGTTAATGGGAGCCATGAGACCAAATCTCCAAACGTGGCACCAGAAATGGACCCCAATGCATAAGAAACACACAGTGAAATCTTTTCTCCCAGCCAAAGCACTTTTTTTTTTAAGATAATCTCAATTTCTCTTACCCTTTCTCCCATGCCCCTTTTTCTGCCAAACACTAAATTACTGAATAAAAGTTTTATTACTACCTGGGTTTGCTAAAAAAATGATTTTTATTCAGGAGAATGATGGATTTTAATAGGAGTGAAATGTCAGGCACAGCTGGAGTTGTTTTTTGAAAGCATTGGTATGTTCGGAGAGTCACAGAGACGCCCGGCAATAATTATGCCAGCAAGCCCCGGTTATTGGTGGCCCAGCGAAGGGACGCAGCGGTCAATTGCTTTGTTATTTAATGTGGTGCCTTTATGTTTCCAAGGTGCAATTGTATATTAAAAACATCTTTGCCTCTCCGAAAATGGCTAAATAATGGGGTTTTGCTGCAGCGTGGCACTTCTTGCTTGCAGGGTGAGAATGAGGTGCTCCTGGGGCTGCTCTTCTGATTCGGAGACCTTCTGGCTTCCTCCCAGCAGCAGAGAAAATGGGTATTTTTGTTACATTGGAAGAAGTGATTTCATGGTGCCTGGTGGTTTGCTCCTGCTTTAGACCCAGGGGTGCTCATATTGCAGTGAGAGGGGAGAAAAAAAAGCATCCTCGCTGCTGGGGAACACGGTAACCCTCCCACCCTCAAAATCAAGTCTCAGCCTCTGCTCTCTGAAGCATCTCGATTTCACAAAGAAACGCGTCTCTTTTCCATTCCGCTTTTTCCCCCTGAGGAAAAGTTGAGAGCTTTCAGTGAAATCATCGTTTTTTCTGACAGCATATTAATTAATCACTGCTTTTTTTTTTTTGCTTTTTTTTTCTTTTGTGAGAGAGGCTGTATCTGCTGTAAGAAGCTGCGGGACGGGGGGCTGGTGAGGAGGGGCTCAGCATAGCATCGGGTCTGAGCTGTGAAGGAGCAGCCTGTGGTTTTGGGGAGCTGCTGCATCTCCAACCATGGCTCTGGCTTATTCTCACCCTCTTCTCATTTCCCTTCCTTTTGCCTTGCAGGGACGTCGAGTCCAGCATTGCAGCCGGGCAGCAACGCTACAGAAGGGACTGACACCAGTCACCAGGGACCGCTCCCCTCCGCCACCCACAAGATGATGATCCGGGGGGTCTCTGCAGCACTCTGGGAGCCTCGTCCCCCCCTGAGCCATGGTGTGCCCTGTGCCAGCCGGCCGTACCCTGTCCTGTACATAACCAGTGAGATGTCTGTAAAAGATTTCACCCCTTGTAATTTTTTTTGCCGTCCTCCCTCCCACCCTCCTTCCCCAATTTGTTGATTGTGTTGAAATTGTCGGAGTTTGTAACAGTAACTTTCAGAGAATATTGTACGAAAGAGAAAATTGCACTCAATAAAAATGATGAAATAAGCCTGATCCGTCCCCATCCCAGGGGCAGCCTTTCTGCTGCCAGTTTCTCTTCAGCTTGGAGCTGGGTGAATATTTGCCATGAATATTCATTTGAGGAACTGGCAGCACTCCACTGCTCCTTGACTTACCTCAAATTTTGATGTCTATCAGATTTGGCTCTCCAGTTTGTAAATGAAGTGACTTTATTCTCAGCGATCCCTATCGGAGGTTGCTTGCTGCAAAAAGCCAGGAGAAGGAATTTTCTTGGCATGTTTTTTTCTGCGAAGTATGTTTCAAAGCCCTCGTGTGCAATTGCTTGGGGAAGCCACGCTGGAAGTGCTGACTGGGATGAAAGTGCTGTCTGCTCTGGGGGAGCACAGCAGCTCCTCGCTTCCCAAGTCTTGCTGGAGCCTGTTGATTAAAAGGCCGATGCTCAGCTTGAACCTGCTTGCCTTAAGGAATACTGTAAATGATTGCAGGAGAATGGGTTCTTCCTTTTGCATCGGCTCTGCTCAGCTGTTTTATCAAGCTGGGACCATGCAGCCCATCCAGGTGATTCTACCTGAAGGTAGCTGACCCTGCCAACATTGGGCAGCCACAGGGAAGGTCCTCCAGACAGCAATGAGGGCTAAAATGAGCAGATTTTTGTAGATGGACAAATTTAGAAATATGCAACCACCACCCAGATATTTGGGAGTTCAGAATGAGGAGCTGCTACTGGAACAGTTTTTGAGTTGCAGGGGTACTGGATTACCTGTGGTTTTGGGGTGATCTTACAGAGAGGGAGGCGTCTGCTGGTTCAGCTGTAGATGGGGCTGGGACATCCCTGTGGTGTCTGCTGCCCTGTAATTCTCAGATCAGGGATATTGCTGATGTGGGGCTTTCTCACAGCTGCGATCAAGAGATCTTCCTGAGTTCTCACTGTGTCTCCGGCGTCACGAAGAGCTGGGGTTGCTGAGCAAGTGAGTTCCACATGCTCACAGTGACAGCTCCAGGCTCTGCTGCCCTGGGCTCACGTATGCACAGTGAGGTTTGCCTCCCTCTTTGTACACAAGCAGAGAATGGCAAGCACAAAGTAACTGGGTTCTTTCTTTTTGCCAAATCCATCCTGACAAAGGAAACTGGAGTGCCTCTGCCATAAAATCCAGCCTCCTGGCAGGTCTTTGGACATGCAAGATGCAAATGGACAGTGGCTGACAAGGGCAGAGATGAAGTTGTTTGCGTGGCCTTAAGTGAGTAGGTACTTGATTTAATGGGCTACTGCTGTGGTTTAAATAAATGTCCGTGTTTCTTGAATCCTCTGGGATTTGAGGCACAGAGACGGTGTATCCCTTACACAGGTTGCCCCAAGGTTTCCCTCTTAAGTAACCAAAAGACATTTACAGCCAATGCTTAACATTCCCAAAGTAGCTTGTCCGGGAATAGCCTTTTAATGGGATCTGGAGGAACTCTGATGACAGTTTGATGACTTAATAGGGCTCTGAAGGATGGACAGGGAGCCTGGGCAGCTCTTTAGCAGAGCACAGTTTGGGCAGGGCTTGGGGCTAGTCCTGCCCTCACCGAGCAGCTGCCAGTCCAGGGGCAGTCACTGATGGAGCCTTCATCTCACTGATATGGTTTTATATGGCTGCAGAATCTGGCCTCTTGAGTTGTTTTTTTTCCCCATGGGGTAACCAGTCACCAGCTTTGCCTGCATCCCAGCTGGAATGAGATGTCATTTACCAAGGCCACACAGAGTCCAAAAAAACTTTTCCTAAGCTTTGAATATAGATACAGGCAGCTGTCACAGCCAGAACAGAGACAAACTCTCAAAATGAAAAATCTTTCCTTCATGGCTCTCAGGTTTGAAAAATGGAAGCAGCATGTTGTCTGCAATTACTCTGCAGCAGCTCCCAGAAATTTCAATATACCTGATACTCCAGCACACCAGCTTGTTGCCAGCCTAACTCAATCACCGTCGGTAGAGTAACTCCTGATGTACCCCACCACAAGCAGAAAATCGAGCTGGAACCGCTTTTGACATGAGGTA
Source organism: Trogon surrucura (assembly GCA_020746105.1). Lineage (NCBI taxonomy): Eukaryota > Metazoa > Chordata > Aves > Trogoniformes > Trogonidae > Trogon > Trogon surrucura. The sequence continues at coordinate 19,357,622 of CM036625.1, read as the reverse complement.
GGGAGGAGTGTTGCTGAGTGGGCTACCCAGGAGGCTCTGTGGGGTGCAACGGGGGGTTGTCCTGGGGCAGGGAGGGGAGGTCATCCATGGAGTCGGTTGCTGAGGGACAAGCTGCTCCCTGCAAACAAGGCGCACAGGGCACAGCTCTGGCCTGAGAACAGCCCTGGCCCAGAGGCAAAGAGGAACTGGGAAACTGCACAAAGAGAGGTGGAGTGAAGGAGGGGGAGGTCGGAGACACGCACATTCCCCATCCTCTCCCACCTCCCCTCCCTCCCACGCTTGGCAGTGAAAGACAAGTAAAAGACAAACCCAAGAGGACTATAGGCTAAATTGTAATTGGAGCAATATGGTCCAATTATAAAGTTATGTGCCAACCTGCATTAAATGGTAGCATCTGCTGGAATTATTCGAGAGGCCTCATCGCCTATTAAAAGTGCTGGTTTTTCCTAGAGGATAAGCCAGGCAGGCTGCAGCAGTGCTGGAGAGCCTATGCTGGAGGCAGGAGGGCTCAGATGAAGAATGGCTGAGGCTGCTGCTATGTCAAAATCTCCTCCAGGCCCTGTGGGAGAGGTTTTTTGGGATGATCACAAGAAAGCCACCTCCTGTCCTAAGTCAAAGTGCTTGTTTTTATTTGTCAGGTTACACCACATACACCTCCTAAGCAGCATGCACATGCATGCACCAAGGTGTGTGTGTGGACAGCCGCACACACGCACAGCTTGCATTCTCCCTGCCCCCCAGGGCGCTTGGGGTGGGGTAGGATTTACATGGTCTCGATTGCTTTTAGCTGGTTTCTAGTTACTGCCTTGATGGAGCTTGCATGGCCACCACCCTCATGCCCCAGAGTCACTACCCGTGCTGGGAGTCGAAACCCCCAGCCTTGTTTCAGAGCTGGTTGGGCAAACCCTTGGTGTGATTGCTTCTGCTCATGCACTGGCATGAGGACAACTGTACATCTCCACGACGGGATTGCCCACAACATTGTCAGTGCTGGAGCCCCTGGGCATGATGAGCAAGGGAATGAGCAAATCCATAGCAACAGCTTTTGACTTGCAACACCTCTCCTCTGCTGAGGATGTCACCAGGCATTTTGCATGAAGCTCGAAGTAACATGCTCTCACTGGGCGAAGGGTTCCTCCCCTGTGATCTGGGCATGAGGGGAGACACATTTGAACTGCTCCTCCACTGTGTGCTGGGCTTCTATGCCCCACAATCAGTGATGGAGAGGAGATCTTTCCTGCAGGACCAGCACTTCAGCAACGTTACACCTCTCTGACCCTGGAAGAGAGGGCAATGCTTTCTGCAATGATGTGCACCAGGGTGCTGGTGTTAACCTGGGTGGGAAATTGTCTATTATGTCACCCCAGCCTTGGGGACTGCTTGCAGACCTGCTGGAGATGCTGATGCCTCCTTGCTAGCCCCTCTCCTCCAAGCCCAACAACAAAGCAATGCTGCGGGTGGACTTGGGGAGGAGGTTAGTTTCAGCCTGGCTTGCATAGGAGCAGCACGGGCAAGCTCTTATTTCTGGTTATGTACAAGGAGGGCTCAGTGTGTTGTGCTGCTGCACGTGCCTGGCACAGACTGCTGCCCACTCCCCAGCAAACTGGCACCAAAGGGACATGGAAAATGCAGTGTTGGGACCTATAAAACCCTGAAATATCCCCAGCTGCCTGGCTGAAGACCCCTTGCATCCCCAGCACTACAAGGGGGTCAGTCCTTACCTCAGCTGAGAGGACGTTTTGCTTTCCCTGGACCTCTGCCGCACTTGGCACATGGTGCTGGAGCTGCTCCCGAGCCTTTTATCTCCCGGCGCCACGCGCAGCCCATGCATTATTTACCGTGTGCCTTCCCGGCACAGCGCCGCTCACCGAATTATTCATTTCCCTCGTGGGCTTTTTCCATGGGTCTCTTAACAGAATTTCTTAGTTCTTCATAAACGCTAATGAATTTATTTCCTGATGCCCTTATGAGGGAGTTGGGATGTTATATCTTCTTTATACACAGTGAGTTTGAGCATGAATTCAGGGACTTTAAAGCTGTGTAGGCACCATGGGAAGCCAGGAGTGCTGGTTTGCCATCGACAGGTCATGTCTGGCACCCAGTATGTTCAGTGTACCCTGACATGGCCGTAAGCATTCAGCTGGCTCTGGGTGTCCCAGCAGGAGGACAGGTGATGCCCATCCCAGTGCTGGTCCCTAATGCTGGTGGTCCCTTCTCATTCTTCATCCCAGCAGCACCTTCCCCCCAGGGAACTTTTCTTCCCTCCTGTATTTAACATTTATTTGAACACTTTGTTCTGCAAACACACGGTCATGATCCCGCCTGTGGTGACTCCACCATGGGGAAGCCCATCTGCCTTAATGCTGAAGAAAAGGGTGCAGCTTAGCACACCAGCCAGGCCTGTAGTAGCTCCCCAGATGGATACCCAGCTACAAGGCACTAACTCCTGGTTTCTGCTGGGAGGCAGCCGAGCCTGTTCTTAAAGTGGCTGCTGTGTTCATCAGTGAGGGTCACCAGGCAGTGCACATGCACGATTTCTTAATACATGCATAACCAGATGAAGCATAAAACCACCTCAGCAGCTTCATCCACCACAGCAGGATTTTTTTTCCCTGGGACAAGTCAGGGAGAAACCGGACAGATTATTTTTCTGGGACCTGCTGTCCCCAACACAGGCATGAAACTCAGCTCTGTCTGTAGCTGTAACCATGGGCCCCAGGCTCGCCTGTGGGCACACCCACCCAGGGTACAGGACCATCCCATCCTTGCCCGGTCCCCGTTCCCTTTTGCTGCTGCAAGCATTCCTTAAGAAGCTTTCCTTCCCTCTCCTCTGCTTTCTGAATTGCACCAGGGGCCACGGACATTATTTGCAGCTCCATTGGACCTCTTTCCTGGGTGCTGTGCCCTCCAGCATTACTGGTGCCCCCAGGCTCCCAGCTGACCGTGTTCTCCCGCTCTTCAGGTGCTCTGGCACTGCGTCGAGTCAGCAGATTTTTGCCGTGCTCAGCCCTTGTGCATGTTCCCTCTGCTCGACTCTCTGCAGGACCCCTTTTAGATTTCCTCTCTTTCTAAGCCCCAACTGACTTAAGCAGGAGGGAAGCAGCGTGTGCTCAGGCAGGAGGTGTCAGGTCAGCACCTTCTTCAGCTCAGGGAGGATTTATTAACTGCGGTGTGATGCGTGCGATAGCCGAGAACCAGCTCAGGGCTGGAACTGCTGAACCTTGCTCACGCTGCACTAATAAGCCTAAGTAACAAGCAATGCCACCTCTGAGCCTGAACTAATTAGCTCGGCTGGGTTGCAGTGCAGGGGTGTCAGCCCTTGGGGTGCTGGGTGGTGCTGGGAGGGAGCTGTGGACTCCACGGGGCCGAGCCAGACCGAGTTGTCAGCAGCTGAGATCCTTCCCTGCTGGAAGATGTTGGCCAGTGCTGCATCCCTCAAACCAGAGGAAGCTTCCTGAGGAGCAGCAAGCACGTTTGCAGCCTGTTTTCGTCAGGAACACGAATGAACCACTGCTACGACGCATAGATGTGGGTGTGCTATCACCACACACAGGGACAGATTAAGTTCCTCTGCAGGAGTCTTCTGCATGTCGTGGGTGATACACCCCTCTTCTCCATGTGCCTGGGCTATGAGCCTGCCCAGGGAGGTGGCAGCTGAGTCCCACACTGGTATTACTGAGCATTTCAGTAGGACCTACAGTGATAGGACAAGGGGTAATGGCTGTAAACTAAAAGAAGGTGGACCCAGACTAGATCTAAGGAAGAAATTTTTCACTATGAGGGTGGTGAAATACAGGAAAAAGTTGCCCAAAGATATGGTAGGTGGCCCATCCCTGTAAACGTTCAAGGTCAAGTTGGGTGGGGCTCTGAGCAATCTGATCTAGTTGAAGACAGCTTTGCTCAAGGCAGGGAGAGTTGGATTAGATGACTTTTAAAGGTCTCTTCCAACTCAAACCAGTCTATGATTCTGTGATTCCATACTGAGCTTTCAATGTGCCAAAACACCCCAGAGGCATCCAGCAGTGTGTGGAGGAGATCTGGCCGTGTGTGTGCCCACTAACATGATGGATGAGGAACAAACCTCGTAGGGCTCGAAGAAAGAGTCCGAACATCCTTCCATCTCCCCACAAAATGCAGACAAACATCCTTCTCCTTTCTAAAGCTGTACCAGCTGGTGCCTGGGCTCTGGGTGAGCTCCAGGCCAGACCACGGCTGTGCTGTCGCGGTGTTGTGTGCAGCCTTTGATGCTTTGTATCTCCAGCGCCCACCCTCCCTCTCTCAGCAAAGCTGCTTGCGAGACACTGCTCTCATTAGAGCAGAGACACCCATACGGATAGCCATGACAAGCAGCAATTACTGCACTGACAAAATAAAAGTTTTGAGTTGTTTTGCAAATATTTTCCAAGCCCTGATACCCCAGCAGAAGTAGGCGTAATTACACATAAAAGTGTATCTCCTTTATAGTCTTTTAATTATCTACTTAGGTGAACCATAATTTGAGGGGAAAAGCTTTGAATCTGTTCACTTCTAATAATAAAAAATAAGGTGGGAGAGTGTTATTTTAATGTAATTAAGAGAAGATACGGCTGGATGGATGGGCTAGAGAGGAAGGATCTATGCTGTGCTCCAGAGACCTCGGGTTCTGCTTCTTCCTCTATCACCACCCACGCCCTTTCTCCCTGCTGGACAATATATTACCACCACAGTAGCAATAAGTTTCGATTCACATGTGGTGCCAGTACCATTATGTGTTAATACTAACTAGTCTTGCCATCAGCATTCCCAAGCCCAGCCCTGCCAGAACCAGTTCTGTAAAGTTTGAGACTATTGGGGACCACTTCTTGAGACTTATCTGCTCTTGTAGACCATAGAATCATAGAATGGCCTAGGCTGGAAGGGACCTTAGGGATCATTTTAATCCAACCTCCCTGTCATGGACAGGGACACCTCTCAACTAGATTAGGCAACACATGAGGACCAAAAGGGAATCGAACCCACGACCTTTGGCATTTCAGCACCACGCTCAACCGAGTGAGCTAAACCAGAGAACCAACCACTGTCCATCCACATGGCAGCAGAGCCTCTGGAGGCCAGCATGGGGTTGAGAGTTGTACTGGGGGAAGGGGATGGGGAAGGATGAGCCAGCTCTCAGGGCAGTGTCTGCAAGGTGTGGAAATCCTGTAGGAACACTTGGGATCAGGTGGGTTGGGAAGCTGTGAGTTAGTACTAGTGAGGCTCAGCCTACCTGATAGATGGTCTCTGTTACTCCATCTTACTTCTTCTCACTGTCTTTTTGGTTTTCTCATCTGTCCTTTGAAATTGAGATCAGTGTGGGTAGCCGACATGCTGGGCGCTTCCCAGGACTTGGAACTCCTTGCTGGGGACCAAGGTGCCCACACCAGTGGTGGCATCTACATTGCTCCAAGTCTAGTTCCAGGGTTCTAGATTCTACTGCACGTAGGTTTACCTGAGACACTAACTACTAATGGTTTCTTTCCCTCTCTGCCACCTCAATTTCTGAGTTGCTGCCAGGTAAAGCACTTATTTCCATCCAGTCTGCTGTAATTCACAGCTTTCCAAAAGAGGAACAAGTGATGAACTGTACTTTTCACATAATGGTTCCTCAGAGCCCCAGATAAGATCAAAACCTGGCTTTCTTGGGCTGTGTGCTCTACAAGTGTGGTCTGTGTCTTGCAGAGCCTGCAAGCAAAATAGATGATCCATCTTGAGGGGAGGAAAGCTAAGGCACAAGGGGATGAGGTGACTTTTCCAGGAGCCTGAAGGGAATCCATCCCAGAGATGCTGCAGGTGCTCACGAAACACAAACAGCTCCCTACATTCGCCTCTCCCAGGGACCCCTCTAGTGCACAGAGAAAGCCAAGTTGTTTTTAGCAGTGCACATGCTTTCTCAGGAAGCCAGACGGCCTTGCTGCCGATCTGTGCCGCTCCTGTTATCGGGAATGTCAAGCACTTTACAGACAGAGGTATTAAATGTCAGATCTTGTCCCTTACAAGCCCTGCTTGTAATTTGAACGCTCAGACATGCTCGGTGTTCATCTCATTCCCATTTCCTTCCTCTGATAAGCAGTGTCCCTTGTACCACTGCGTTTTGAGGTGAGACCGCAGAGCAGTGCTCTTTACGCTGCTCCAGACCCTCATCCCAAAGTCTTCATCCTTCCTCCCTGATAAAATACTTAGGATCAGTCCTCCACCTGACCCTCTGTCTTACATATGGTAACGTGCATTTTGGGTGAGGTGTTCGGATCTCAGTGACTCTGTTATCTCCCCGTGTGGGTCCCTTTAATAATCAGCCCCAAGCCTTCCCTTGCAGCTGTGCCCAGGTGAGAGGTCCTCTCCTCAAAAGCTCCAGGCTCCATCCTAGGCACAGTTGCTCCAGGATTCCTTGCATGGGTTTGTCCTCACTTTTCTCTCGGGTAAGTGAGATGAGATATGCTGTGTGCATCTCATGCTGCACACTACCTTGTGGCTTCTCTCCCTTCCTGTTTTTCTATCAATTCTCTGTGTTTGCTCTTATTTTGGTTAACAACGTTGCTCAGGGTGGCCCAGCAGTAGTCTGATTTGTGATTTTGGGGAGCTAACACAGCTTTTCTATTCCTGTATTATTGCTTTGCTCTTGGTGTACACTCGGGTACTGTGCTAGTCCCTTTTCCACACCTGACAGTGATAACAGCCACCATGGCTGCCAGCTTTCTGGTTACTTGTCCTTGATGTAAAAGCCTTCCCCTAGGAACAAAGAACGTGCCAACTCCAAGAGCATGGGTGACAGAAAATGTCAAGTTATATTCCGTTTGGTGCCTTTGAGACAGGGTTTCTCATCTGCATTGTGGCATTGAAACAGTAAAATAATATGTAAAATACACATAATAAATTAAAGCAAATACTCATGGTGGCGGCCAGAAATTTGGAACTTGCTGCATGCTCAGTGCAGGCTAACAAGATGCATTTTAATAATTACAAATGAACCCGTGGCCAAAAGAGCCTTTACTGAGCACACCTGTAATGAATGCTGATGCTGCCATTCCCCACAGAATGCTGATAATCACATTTGCTAGTGCATTAGAGCTGATTTAGGGGTAAACAATAGCTGCCATCCGAATTTGTTTTACAACCTGTTGACTGTAGCATGTAGCTTTTTCTATTACTGAAATATTTGTAAATATTTTACCAGGCCTTCACATTGCAGTTGTTAGGGTTTGTAAAATTTTATTATTTATTTATTGTGAAATGACAATTGTGTTCACCCTCCATATAACCCAAGGAGCTCATAGTTGTTTCCTCCCCTCTCTGTCCTTTGTTAGAATAATTGTTCTTCCCACAGTGACTGCCGCATGGTTTGTAAGCTTATTTCAGGCTCAACTGTGGGGATTAGTGATAACACTGCCTATTGTATGAAGGTTCATATTATTTAAAATTGGAACTAGAACAAAGGCAATTCAATTTCAGTTCCTCACTGTATGGGTAAAATAGCATTTACTGACACTGTCCAGGAAATGCAAGGCATGAGCTGAATTTCTGCCTGTCTTGAGGCCAGTGAAAGGAGTTAAATATGTCTGGGCAGCCTCTGTTCAACACCAGAGCTTGGGCAGGAGGGGAAAATATCTTTTTCTTGGGTTGTTAATAATGCCCCACTAAGCACTGCTGTTGACCTATAGATCTCCAAGTAGCTGGTGCAGCAAGAAGGGGACGTGGTAGAAAGGCTTAGATTTTATTTTTTCTTCCCAGCTCGCTAAAAAACGGTACAGTAGGGTCTTGGGGGTGTTTCAATAGGTCCACACCATCAGCTAAGAGTGGGGCCAGGGCTGCTTCCAGCTCCGGTGTTCTTCATGCACATGACCCTGCTCTAGCCAGGCTTCTGATAAGCTGAAGGCAGGAAGCCTGAGCTGGCAGCCTCTTCCCCTTACTGTGTGGCTAGTAAAACAAGCCCTGGTCTCCAGTAGGTAGATTATAAGGTGTGTATATACATATATATACACCTCCAGGAGTGCTTGCAAGAACACATTGGATGGAGCTTGTGTCCTCCTCATGGTGCATGTAGAGCTGGTGTCCTTGGGCATCACATGCCTCTCAGGAGACTTCTCCTGGCATTAGGGCAGAGGAGTTTGTGGCAGAGCTGTCTGGTTGTCCTGTTCCTTGTGGCAGTTCCCTGCCACAGTTCTCTGTGGCCGAGAGCATGAGGAGGTCTTGGGCTGGCGTGGCAGCAGCGCTGGCCTCTCTTAGGACCTCTCATTAGGATTATGCGGCTCTCTAGCTCTAGAATTCATGTCTTTGGTCTTTAGATTTTGGTTTGACTTGGGGTTCAAGGAATGAAGAAAAGACATTGTCGTTGCTCCTTCCACGGAGCTTCTATAGCCATTGAGGTTCTTACTCCAATATTTTTGCCAGTAGCATTCAACCCTCTGCTTGACTCTCCCTTTACCCTGCCCCTGACCCACCCAGGGTGGCATCAAAGTCCTGCCCTCCTTGAGCCCTATATGCCAATGCTGGCCTTCTTCAGGCTGGGAGATGCCTGCTGTGACCTGTGCCAGCCACTGTTGGTCCATGACCTGCCCATCCTCCCATCCTACCCCAGCAGCAAAAGGAGCAGAGTGCGTGGGGTGTGTGTGTGTGCGTGGGGGGTGGTGAGAACCTCCAGATACACAAAAGCTGGAGGAACCACCAGCAGCTGTAACCCTGGCAACTGTGTCTCAGGATTTGAATGTAATTATACCTCAAACGTGATAAACACTCCGAAGGACTCCTTATGCGGAGATCATACTAAACAAGTCTTTGAAATTGCCCTCATCAAATATTGATAGAGGGAGAGTTTAAAAAAAAAACGGCAGAAAAAGGGAAAGAGGGAGAGAAAAGGCGAATTCTTGCTCTTGCCCACGGGCCACAGGTTAATGAGGATCTATTGGTTTATCACCACGGTACAAACCCCACTGAGAGCTCCAGCACACGGCAAAATTAAAAGCGAAGGCGGGGGGATAAGAGAAATAAACCCATCAGGTGAGGCAGCCGCATGAAATGGCATTTTGCTTGATATTTGGCATGCAAGAAAGTGATGTCAATAAACACCATTTATCTTGCCCAGCCAAGGCAAGACAGTTTTATTACTGCAAGGGGGCAGAAATGGAGGGAGGAGAAGCGGCGTTTCTGCAGGTCCGTCAGGGTGGTGGGTTGTTTTGGTCAGCGAAGCACTGAAGGCAGGGATCTCCTCCCACCTGTGGGTTTGGAGACAGCAAGGCAGAGTGCTTTCCCTAGGGAGTGCAGGTTGCAGCCCCAGGTTGTTTCCAGCACCCGTGGAGCAGGAGCGCCGGAGGCATCCCCAGGAGTGGCAGTGCTGGCTCAGTGCCGCAGACATGCCGAGGTGCTCTGGGAATCATTTCTCCTTACTGTGGCTCATGTCCCACCAGCGTGCTCTGTCCTTGGAAGAAGTCCACTAGGGACCTTCCCTGGCTCTGGTCGTGCGCAAAGGCAGCAAGTGGGACAGCACTGCTCCGTTCTCGCCTTCTCCTTAAGCCTAGTAGGAGCAAGAGGTGAATTTCTTAGAAACAGCAGCATGGGTTGTGCTGGGACGGCTGGCTGTTATGCTCAGCAGATGCCCTGCCAAATACTTAGAGGAAGTTTGGTGAGCAGAGCAGCTTCTTTTCTCTTGAGTGATCTCACAGCAACACTTGTGAACAGGAACAAAGCAGGCAAAGAACCAACCTGCACAGAAAAAGGGAGCAGCTAAAACTTCATTGGAACAGAGGCTCTGGAGATGTGGAGGAGGAGTAGAGGAGAGAGGTAAACAGCTCTTCACTCTGGCTCTGCAGGCAGCGAGCGTCAGGAGAAAGGCTTGAGAGAGCTAACTTTGTTGAATTGCTGTTTGCGAGATACTTACTACTTTTACAAGTTTGAATTTAACGCAGAGAAGAGGCAAAGAGCTGAGCACTTGGGTGCCCTTGCTGCACCTGTGGTTGTTGTAAGTGTTGATTGCTTGACCATTGCTGACTGTCACCTGGACCCAGGAGGTGAAGGCAAGTTTACCCTGTGCGCTGGGGTGGCACGGCAGTGGTGCCGATGCCCTGTGTTGCTTTGACTAGCAGACCGAGTGAGTTGATTCTGCCTCTCTACTCTGCGCTGGTGAGACCTCACCTGGAGTGCTGTGTCCAGCTCTGGAGCCCTCAACACAAGAAGCATGTGGACTAGTTGGAGTGGTTCCAGAGGATGCCAAAAATGCTCAAGGGAATGGAGCTCCTCTCCTATGAGGACAGTCTGAGAGAGTTGGGATTGTTCAGCCTGGAGAAGAGAAGGCTCTAGGGAGACCATATAGCAGCCTTCCAGTACCTGAAGGAGGCTACAGGAAAGCTGGAGAGGCACTGTTCACAAGGGTATGTAGTGACAGGACAAGGCGCAATGGTTTTAAACTAGAGCAGGGTAGATTAGATGTTAGAAAAAAGTTCTTTACAGTGAAGGTGGTGAAGCACTGGAACAGGTTGCCCAGAGAGATGGTAGAAGCTCCATAGCTGGAGGCATTCACACTCAGGTTCGATGGGGCTCTGAGCAATCTGATCTCGTTAAAGATGTCCCTGCTAACCGCGGGGGGGTTGGACTAGATGACCTTTAAAGGTCCTTTCCAGCCCAACACATTCTATGATTCTATGATGTGACTATGTTTTAGCACTTAGTAAGTACTTGCAGAGCAAACCTGGGGAACAGAAAAAGAGGCAGCAGCTGACATCTCAATGAGAGCCAGCAGTGGCAATTGTTGTGACCAGGGGTGACTGGGAGTGCAGCCAGAGAGCAAATGGGATGTTTCAGCATTTTAGTATGGAGACATAATGGGGTTACCAGCTTGGTGAGGAGTAATACATCCCTGGTGGCAACCCCCAAGCCCCTACACTCAGCCTAGAGCATCACTGTTTCTGTAGGCCTGTCTGAACCTGCACTTAAAACCATCTCTTGGCACTCTCAGAAGGGACCTGGCAAGCATCTTCTGAGCAAGAAGAAAACCACTTTTCAGCTCCAGCCTGAGATGTGCCAGAACAGAGATAGCATCTCCCCTGACAAGACAGGCTAAGAGAGTTGGGGCTGCCCAGCCTTCCCGTACTTATGTAAGTAGAGGGCTACATGAAAAATGGAGAGAGACTTTTTATCAGGGAGTGTAGTCATAGGACAAGGGGTAATGGTTTCAAATGGAAAGAGGATAGATTTAGATTACAGAATCACAGAATGGTCAGAGTTGGAAGTCACCACCAGAGATCGCCTAGTATTATCTACCCTTCTAAAGCAGGATCACTCAGAGCACATTATGCAGGTTTGCATCCAGGTGGATTTTGAGTAGCTACAGAGGAGATTCCAGAACCCCTCTGGGCAGCCTCTTCCTGTACTTTGTGGAAAAACTTCTTTACTGTGAGGGTGACAACTGGTTTGGATATTAGGAAGAAATTCTTTTCTGTGAGGGTGGTGAGAGACTGGAACAGGTTGCCCAGAGAAGTTGTGGAAGCCCGTCCCTGGAAATGTTCAAGGTCAGGTCGGACAGGGCTTTGAGCAACCTGGTGTGGTGGGAGGTGTTGCTGCTCACAGCAGGGAGGTTGGAACAAGATGATTGTTTAAGTCCTATCCAACCCAAACCTTAGTCTATGAATAGACAAAGGTTTCACAGCCTGTTACAAAACAGGAGTGGCACACAGTTGAGACCCATACTATGTGCCCATCAGTCTGGTGTCCCTAGCTCTTTGCCAGGACAAACATGCAATCAACTCTGTTGGCTGTGAACAGTGAGCAAAACAGTGACACATAGACACTGGAGCCTTATCAAGCACTGCTGGCTATTTTATGGGCTGTTTATAAACAGTTGGAAACCTCTGTAATTCCAGTGCTGAGTATTTGTTACTGTTGATGTAGCTGGGAAAGGGAATAAGATGGAACTGCATCTCTAAAGGATTTTGCCTGCGTTGCTGGGGTTGCTAGTACAACGCGGAGGGTGGCTTTGTGCAGCACGAGTCAGCTGTGACTCAAGTTTTGAAAGCAGTAGGTCTGTTAGACTCCTCGGAGCTGGGAGATGATTGCTGAACAGCGTGTATTGTGTCAGAGGGAAGGAGCTGCAGGTTGTCTTCTGAAAAGTGTTTTACAAACGATTTAAAGAAAACTGCACTGAACCTATGGCTACTCTGCCTCCTGCAGAGCTGCAGTGTGGTGTAGTTTCCCATCCAAGAACAGGCTGGGCTGGATCCTGTGTAGCATGTGATGGCGACCACTTGCTGTCAGCCAGACCCGTGAAGAGGGGTCTGGACAACATCTTGTATGTGAAGACTTTGAGGAGGGGTCCAGATGGTGACTGCATCTCTTGTTTACTTGGATATAAACAAAGAAATAATGATTTAAAAAAAAATCAGCCTTTCCCACTGAAAATTATTATGAATTCCCTTTTCTGGAGCCTTTGGAAGGGGTGAAAGAAGTTGAGTCCCCATGCAGCACCCCTGGAAAATGCTCCAGCCGTCAGCAGGTGTCAATGGCTGTGCAGATCCTTTTGAAGGGAGAGTTGCTGCATCATGGAGCTGCGAGAGGTGTGAGGATGAGGACACATGTGGACAAACATCACCCAGGGTGTGTGCAAGGAGAAAATATCTGCTGAGGTTGAAAACGATGCTTTGACCTTTTGAAAAATCTGTCCATGTGAGGTGGCTGGGATGCAATGAATCATTTAACAGAACAGCTTAATAACTGCCAGGCAAGGGGTATTTCAGCAGAGGAGCTGCTTCTCCCAAGAAGGCTCCCAGAGTTTATTCTTAGATTATTTCTTTAAAGGTTCTCACTGGCAGCATCTGGAATGAAACCTGGAGTGCTCAGAGGGAATTTGACCCACTACAAAGGGTCTTCATGTTTGTGGGTTTTCTGGTCTTTGTTTTTTAAATGTTAAAATTTGTTCTTATTCATTTCTTAAGGGGGAGGAAAAAAAAAAAAGACAAAACCACCGAACCCTCCAAGCTTGCCTTCCAGTGCAGAGGCACAAAGAGAGCGCCGTTCCCAGAGTCAGCAGCAGGGTAGACTGCGCTTCCTCCTGCTCCAAGGTGGCAGAATAAAGAGCTCCTGCAGTCATCTTTTTTTCTAAGAGTTGCATTGTTAAAACCTTCCTTAGGGAAATCCAGGGAGCGTAATTGCTCTGGTCTGACTCTGCCCGCTGAGCCGGTTGAATTAAGTGGGTGTTTTGGCATCCTGAGCAGAGCCTTGTGGGAAGTGACCTTCGCCTTCCGCCGCTGCACTCTGCAACCTACCGCTAATTAGGATGGAGAGAGCCCTCCTTTGTTTTCAAATACTAGTTTACCTCCATCTTTGCTTTCTGCCGGGAGTTGCCCGGTGTGACTGGGTGCATAATGAAAGGGGCACAGCAGATGGTTGTGCTCCAGCGCCGCGAAACATCGCTTTTAACACCGAGAAGCTGGGTGAGAGCGAGAGGCTTTGAGCCGCTTGCTGAATCTATTCACAGCAAAGCCTCTCATTAGTCAGCGTCAGAATTAACATGTGAAACGATGCTTTGTTTAAAAAAAAAAAAAGAAAAAGAAAAAAAATTCCATGGCTGCTTTCATTCTGTATTTGCAAACTTGGGAGGCCAAGACGAGGAGGTGCTTTAGCATCATCAATGGAAGAGGCATTGCTGAAGTCTGTGGAGACCTGTAGGGTTTGGAGCAGGTGTCAGGCTGGCCCACAGACCCGTGAAAGAGGCAGGCTTTGCCTTCTCAGGGCAATTTACTCAGGCCAGCTCTCTTCTGTAACAGTCTGAGAATTGTCTTGGCTTTGGGCACTGGTAAAAGGGTGATAAGGAATTTCTGCCTTTTAGAAAGCCCCTTATTTCCAACCTGAAAAAAAGAAAAAAAAAAAAAGGACAAAGATGAAGTTTTTAAAGGTAAAACTCGGCACTTCCCCTGCAGGAGAAACTGGAATAGGGGGCACTTAGAGGGTTTAAGACAAATTCTCTCTTAAAAGAGGATTAGTTAAACTGCGTTAAATTTCTATGTGAACGCCCCCATTCAAATATAATCCAGTTTATTGTAATTTGCTTTGGAGATGAGTTTGGTAAACCCAATTAATGTCACTTCAGTTCTGAATGAGAGCATCCCATAGGGATTTGCTAACTTTGAATTAATCCACTTAAAATTCACACCTTCAACTAATATGTCCAAACTTTACCTAGTGTTCCTTGTAAGATTGTGGTTAGCCCCATCTGGTGACAAGCAAATGTGCTTGTAAGGAATGAGGGAGATTTAGCTGGATGTGTGAAGTCTTCTGCCCATGCTCTAGGAATAACTAAAGCCTAATTTTCCTGAGACATCTTGGGTCAAGTAAATTAATTCCAAAAAGCATTGGGCACGTGAGTTAGCCGAGCAGTAAGTTGGAGATGTGAGCTCCAGACAGATCAGCTCCCAGGAGGGCATCTGTGCAGCGCAGAAACCTGTCCTCAGGCAGCGGCTGCTGCTTCTGAAACCATGTCACAGCCTGCGTCATGCACGCAGCTCATGCCTTGGAGACCTGGGGCTCTGTAGGGCTGGAACTCAGTGGAATGGAACTTGGAGGTAATGTATGGTGGGCCAAAAAAGCAGCTGCTGACCCACTGATGGTCACATCTGGCTGTCGGTGACCAAGGGAGTTGCCTTGATGTGGCCAGCACAGGAACATCTGAGAGAAGAAGCGGTCAGCCTCTCAGCCTTGCCGTGTGGTGGCTTTTAGGAGCAAACCTGTGGCAATCCCTGCTCTTTTCAAAAGAGGTTGTAGGCAGGGTGCTGTGGGCTTGTTGTCAATATCCAAAGGCTTCACATACACACCTGCGCAGACAGCCAGAATGCTGAGGGGTCCTCCTTGAGCAGAAGAAACGTCTGTGCAAAGCGCTGCTCATCATGCAGATCCATGCATGATCCTCTGCTCTTACTCGACAGTAAGATTGGCTCAAAATAAGAACACAGTACCTCCCAGACGTCATAGTGCTGGGAAGCAGAAACAGGAGCAGGCCAAGTGAAGGAATGTGTTGCCCTATGATCAGTCATGGGCTGAAACCATCCTGTGGTGCATACCATGACAGAGATCTTGTCCTTCCTGGGCAGACAGTGTGGCAGTTCTCTTCTGGAGCAAGAGGAGCATGTCCTACACCTGAAGCAACAGGGAGAGCTGGGATGTGTCAGGCAGTTCACCTTCAGGTACTCAGTGGAGTGTAACATGCTGGAGAAGGTGGTGTAGAGACTGAGTAACCCACCCTGCAGGGACTTCAGAACTGGCACGCTACATCAGCGTTGTTCTGCAGCGTGATGTTGCCCAGGCTTACAGGGTCTTTGGAAGCTGGCTCTGCTGCCATGCTGGCCACAGGCTGGCTGCCTGCCTGCCTTTGGGCAGAGCTGTCTGCATGGAGCAGAGCAGATGCTCGGATGGTGTCTGCATAGAACCGGCTCAGAGCTAACAACCGCAGGAATGATGACGCTACTCTGGATCAGAGCCGGATCTGCGGGAGCTAGCTCAGCAACTTCTGACCAGCTTGGGCAGCCCCCAGCCTGGGTAATCTCCTCGCAGCAGATGGAGAGGTGACCATGCTGCAACCTACACTGGATGCTTCTATTGTTGCGTGTTCACTAAGTTGTACCCAGGGAGCAAAGGCTGATACAGGCATCCTCCGCTGGTGCTGTGTGAGTATTATCCAGCCTGAGCTTTCTAGGAATTGCCACTCAGCGAGGGAAGTGCTTGGCAGAGCAGAGCGCAGGCCTGCCTACCTGCCATCTCCTTTGCTCGTCACCAGTTTTCCTTGTGTCCCTAGATACTGCTGAGAGATATTGAAGCTTGGATAGAAGCGCCGAGTTGGCAACTTTTAATATTGCTGAAACATAATCAGCTTTTGCTTCTACAGCAATTAGCATGTTATTACCCATAATGTTTTGCATGGCAATTTTGTTGTAAACATTTGTACTAATTCACCATAACCTAATTATTTTTATGACATGTAATTATGAAATATTTTTGGAGGAGGAATGGCTTCGTTTTCTATTTATACCATTATTTCCTGGAAGTGTCAGATATTTTTAACATCAGGAAATAGCATCTCCCCCCTTCCCCAATTAGACTTTTCTATTTACTGCCTCAACTTGCCTGGATAGCGCAATAGCTGGGATCATGTTCTTATGGAGATATGTGATGGATTCCAGGATAGACTAATTGAGCTGTAATTTGTGGTAGTGTGATACTGAAACGGAGGAACATAACAGGTGGTTTTCTTCATTGCTCAGTGGGTAGACGCGATGAGTCCCAGTTACAGCATCTACCATAGTCTCCCCTTCCTAAGTATTTAAGTAAAGAGTGATTGCAGTGAACCTGTTGCCTTATCACCATGTCTTTTATGAATGCATCCATCCTGAACTCAGAGGCAGGACCTCTTGAGGGTGATGTTGGTGGGTTTTAACATCAGTAACTTATTGCTCAGAACTTGCATCTGAGAGGGCTGGCATCCCTGGATCAGAACAATAATCAGCCCACCCTGTACAAGGAATAATGGGTTTAAGTTAGAACATAGGAAGTTTCACCTCAACGTGAGGAAAAACTTCTTTACCATGAGGGTGACAGAACACTGGCACAGGCTGCCCAGAGAGGTTGTGGAGTCTCCTCTGGAGACTTTCAAAACCTGTCTGGATGCCTTCCTGTGTGGCTGCCCTAGGGGATCCTGCTCTGGCAGGGGGGTTGGACTAGATGATCTTTCGAGGTCCCTTCCAACCCCTGACATTCTGTGAGTCTGTGATTCTATGGTTCTACTCTAGCTTGCTGTGACTGTGTCAGTGTGCTGAGAGGACGGGGATGCAGAGTACCAGAAGGTGGATGAGGATGACTAAAGAGTGAGGAGAAATACCTGGGCTCTGGTTCAGGACCCAAAAAAGATCCTGAACTGAAGCTACAGAAGCAAATCCAGAATTAGTGCCTGGGCCATAGTGGTGATGAATCAGGCCTGTAGAGAACACTGTGGGATGATGTGAGAGGTGGTTTTGAGTCCCTGCAGCCAGGGAAGGAAATTTGGTCAGTTTTACCTGCTCCCTGCGTGTATCCCACTCTCTTGGCTACTGCGGTGGCCAAGGAGCTGCTTGCCCTGCTTTAAAAGGTTGCAGCAGCAATTGAACGTGTGTGTGTTGTGTGTGTTCAACCAACATCTAATGGCAAGAGGCTTTCCTAATCTCATTCATGAAGGCACCATAGAGAAAACAGTCAGAATTCAAGGTTAATTTTGATGAGTATGAAATTTGGCAGGCTGAAAGGCTTGTATATCTTTCCTGATCTCCAGTCTAGAGAGGTTTCAAAATGGAGCCATGTGTAGCACATCGACACTCTAAAAGAATTTAAAAAAAAAGAAAAAGAAAAGACATTTATAGATGACTGTGTGTCATATAAGTGAGATTTATTTTAATGCCTGTCATGATAGTTGAAGCAGTAACAAATTCAGTAATTGCTAGTCCTATGGTCACATGAGCTCTGAATGCTACATTTATACAGCAACTTTTAAGTAATATAGTCAATCCTTTGCCCATTTTTATATCTCCTGGTTGGCATACATGTAGCTGTGCAGTGTGTTAGCCATGACGAGCACGGCAAGTGTTGCGTGCAGGCTGCTGCTGTCTCAGAAGTTGCCTAAAATTATCTGTTAATCATGTGTTACTGATGAGGACTGTGGAAACTGGGTTAAGAAAAACTCACTAGCTTTTTAAAATCACTGTCAATACTGGATATTAGTGCGAAGGCACATTTCCAGAAAGTCTCCAAGTAATCAGAGGTGCAGATTTGAAATGATACAATGACTTCTGTGACTGCAGGATCTGAGAATTGAAGTGGGCTGCCACATGAGGAATTTTTGCACCTCTTTGCCCTCCCTGAATACCAACAGCCTCCCCTAAATTCCCTCAAAAGTGACTTAACCAACAGCCCTCTTTAAATGAGGTTACTTTGGTTTTTGGGTACTGCCTGTGAGAAAAGTGGTGACTTGCAAAGTTATTTCATCTCCAAAACCCAATGTCATCCTTATTCTTTCTGTGGAAGTAATGAATTGAGATTGTGTAAAGATTATCTTATGAAATATCTTATGAAAATGAAGTATCTTATGAAATATCTTATGAAAATGAAGTAAACTCTGCACTGAGCTGTGATCCAGCTGATACTGCAACTAAGATTTCCCTTAGCAAAAGTGGAATATTTTGTGCTCAAACTATTGCTGTGGGTTTTTTTGTTGTGTTTTTTTTTTTTTCCCCAGGGATTAGACAGCAACAAAGTTATTCCGTACATCAACAAGCTGTTAAAAATGTGTCAAAACTTGGTATCCTCTTTGATGCCTATCAGCTGAACTCCCTTAAAGACACCATCATTAAGCATCCTGGCCAGGGGTTTTGAGAATGAGTCAAGGATATCTAGAAGGTCCCAAGTGGCTAGCAGTCATTTCCCCATCATGCTGATAACGTAAGGGGATCACTTTTGTAAGTGGTATATTTTCTGCAGGGGATCTCTAAAGAGTTAGCAGGACAAACGCAGTTGCAGTTGATGAAAGTGAGTCAGTCCTACTATTTTAATGGGGACTATTTTTTATGGGGAACTGTGTCTTGCAACTGTGTGGGAGCAAATAGAAGGATATTTCTGTATTTCCAAGGTATCTTGTAAAGATCAGACTGGCCTAATCTAATACTATGGAGGTCAGGAAATTGGAAATGGCAGTTCATTGCCATGGAGAAGTTTCCTAGCTTGTGACTGGAAATAACACAGTCAAGAGGTCTCTGATATACTTTGGTACTCTGGGAGGTATCTATCGCTTTGGGTCACTGCTTTGTTTTTCACAGGAATGGGTAAAAAAATAACAATGAGGCAGACAAAAGGCACCTCCTCTATATCAAGAATTTTATGAAAAATCCAACCCTTATCACTTCTGGAGGTCTTATGAAGACCAAGTCAATTGTCTGTAACACCACATGAGACAGATAGTATTTGTGAGAGTAGCTGGATTAGTGTCATCTACTCATAAAAACATCCCAAAATATTCCACTGGCTTCAGCTTCACTGGTAGAGCATGTTCACCTCAACCTCTGACGTAACCTGCTGTGCTGCATGCTTTATACATGTGAAAATAGTATTTTATCATATATGTGAAAATAATACATTTTTACATGCCTTGGCAGAGGGGAGTGAGATGGGCAGCCTGCAATGGGCAATCTTATTGAACCATCTGTCTTAGAGTGCTTGTCAAAACAGGTTTACAAATTAGTTCTAAAGGTCATGCAACTGTTGTAGGGTTAGTCTATGGTGTAACCACCTGTGTCAGCATGGTGGCGGAGGAAACCATGTGCAGAGCTGACAGATATCTGAAAATCCCAAAGCCAAATGCGTGTGATCTCGTGCTGGCTGTGACTTTCTTTTATTTGCCATGATTACACCTGAAATGTGCCTGTGGGTTTTGCGCCACAGGGATTACGAGGGAGCATCAAGGGAGCTGACAGATGGGCCTGGATGTATTTGAGAAGATGGTTTAGATGTAAGTGTTCAAAATTTATGGTGGCCATAAAGACTCAGGGGAAAAGATTGATTTCGCTCATTGCTCATGCAGATAATGACAGATTTTAGAATAAAACCGTAAGTGATAGCCTCTGAACTGGGAATTAAATTTCTCCTTCCATGATGTCATCATGATGTCATACTTTATTGCCTATAATTTTAAAATCTATCTGGGCCCATGGCTGTTGTCACCATGCTGGGGTTCATGTGCATGACATCACACGCAGTGTTAACTCCAGTCTCTGATGACAGCACTCTTCTAATTGTGATTTAAAGTGCTTTCCTGTCCTGATGGGGGAAGTTACGGCTTTCTTGGGGCATATCGTGCTCCGGGCCAACTGCCGCTGCTGCTGAGGAGGGAGTCTAATTTGGAAGGGTCTTTGGAGGGCAGTGAGTGTAGTTCTCAGATGTTGCATATTTGGAAAAATATGGGGTTTGTGGCCTGGAGGTCACTGTCAGGGTGAGAATGATTGTTAAGGGATGAAAGGGTGCCTGACAGATGTTATCCTCGCATCCTTTGCCTCCTCTCCCCCAAAGGAGTAGTGAGCTAACATACTCTAAGGACAAATAAGAAGGAGAGAAAATACGGGCCAAGACTCATACATGGGTTTAGGAAAGGAAGGTCCTGCCTGACCAATATAATTTCTTTCTGTGACTGGGTGACCCATCTAGTGGATGAGGGGAAGGCTGGGGATGTGGTCTACCTTGACTTCAGCAAAGCATTTGACACAGTCTCCCACAGCATCCTCCTGGAAAAGCTGGCAGCCCACAGCTCAGACAGGTGCACCCTTTGCTGGGTTAAAAACTTGCTGCATGACTGGGCCCAGAGAGTGGTGGTGAATGGTGCTGCATCCAGTTGGCTTCCAGTGACCAGTGGTGTTCCCCAGGGATCGGTACTGGGTCCAGTCCTGTTCAATATCTTTACTGATGACCTGGGTAAAGGGAGTGGGTCTACCCTTAGTAAGTTCACAGATGACACCAAGCTGGGGGCAGTGTCGATCTGCCGGAGGGTAGGAAGGCACTGTCGAGGGACCTGGACAGGCTGGGTTGATGGGCCGAGACAAACAGGATGAAGTTCAACCAGACCAAGTGCAGGGTCCTACACTTTGGCCACAATAACCCCCTGGAGCGCTACCGACTGGGGGAGGAGTGGCTGGAGAGCAGCCTGGCAGAGAGGGACCTGGGAGTACTGGTTGACAACCAGTTGAACACGAGCCAGCAGTGTGCCCAGGTGGCCCAGAAGGCCAACGGCATCCTGGCTTGTATCAGGAACAGCGTGGCCAGCAGGAGCAGGGATGTGATTCTGCCCCTGTGCTCAGCACTGGTGAGGCCTCACCTCCAGTCCTGTGTGCAGGTCTGGGCTTCAGGAAAGATCTTGAGGTGCTGGAGCAGGTCCAGAGGAGAGCAACGAGGCTGGGGAAGGGACTGGAGGGAAAGTCCTGTGAGGAGAGGCTGAGGGAGCTGGGGCTGTTTAGCCTGGAGAAGAGGAGGCTCAGCGGGGGACCTTATCACTCTCTACAACTCCCTGCAGGGAGGTTGTAGTCAGGTGGGGGGCGGGCTCTTCTCCCAGGCAACCAGTGACAGGATGAGAGGGCACAGCCTGAAACTGTGTCAGGGGAGGTTTAGGTTGGATCTCAGGAAGCACTTCTTCACGGAGACAATGATCAGGCATTGGGATACACTGCCCAGGGAAGTGGTGGAGTCACAGTCCCTGGAGGTGTTTAAGGAGAGGCTGGATGTGGCACTTAGTTTTGTGGTTTAGCCGATGTGGTGGTGTTGGGACATAGGCTGGACTTGATCTCAGAGGTCTTTTCCCGCCTCAAGAATTCTGTGATATGACCAGTCTGGTTAGTGCATCTTCACTGTTCTCACTGGAACATACCTTCTGCTCAAATGAGGAGTCTGTGACTAAAAAAGACCCCAGGTGATAAGCAATGTGCTCTTAATTCTAGTAAGATATTTTTTCCTCCTGTTGCAAGGAAGTGTCTTTTCTAACAAAAGAGGAGGCAAGGGAAGACCCTTGGCTCTTGGACTTAAGGCAAGGTGCTCCCAAGGATGGGTGAAACACAAGCAGTAAAGCCAGGCCTGGATATAAGTTGTTTAGGTTTACTGACAGTTCAGGTGGGTATTTGGTTACCATGGCAATAAGCATGTTTTTTTAACCTGGATGGATGGATGGGGTTAGAGTAAGGGGATGTAATCCTGTATTCCCAAGGACTGTGTTTCACAGGAGAGTACACCTGACCCTGATGTGGTCTAACCAAGGTGAGCCAGTGGAGAGCCCAGAGCAGATGTTTTGCCAGTATACTCCAGTGCTTTTGTTTTGGAGAGGGAAAGCTCTTGGAACAGACATCTTGCTTTATTGCGAGCATCATGATGCCTTCTGTGTTTCTTCATCAAGTGCCTGACAGTGCACAGTAGTCCTCTTCGGCCCTTTGGACTTCTCTCCATAACATCCTGTGCTGGTTATTTTTAAGTGGAAGGATTATTTTGACATTTCTACTACGTTCCGTCCTCCCTTCAGCCTCCTCCCCAGCTAGCTGAACTATATCTAGGTTCACTTGAACAGAAGCGTAGGCACGGGAGTAAAGTCTGTCATTTTTTTATTTTTTTTCAAGTTTTTTTTTGCAAAGCCTATGGCAGCAGATCGCAGCATTTTCTGTCAGTTTATTAATTACTAGGTTATTAACTTCTGAGACTAGCAAACATTGGAAATACCAAGGTTGCTTCTCAGATGTTATAAATAACATGTTGGGTAGTTCTGAATTGGTAGAGGTAGCTCAAGAGCAGCCAAGTTTACCTGGTAATACCTGGAGCTCTTTCATGATGTGGCTCGGAGCAGCGTTAATGGAAGAGTCAGTGCTTGGTTGGCCAACACAACTTGTGCAGTATGGAAGCAGTCAAGAGTAATTATGGAATCTGTGGTTCTGGAACAACATGTTAAGCTTGGTTTCAGTCTGCTGCCAGCATATAGGAGCAACCCTCCAGGAGTAAAGTGATATTATTTTCGGATTGTGGCTGATATATTGTCCCAAAAACTGCACCAGGAAAGTTGATGGTAAAATTCTTGCTGATGCTGTGACCTTGTGTCTTCAGTGGGTGCCAGCTACTGCAGAAGGAGAAAACCAAATCAAAGACATAACAGCAGCAGCGACACTGATTATTTTTTTTTTTTTTTTTAAAAAAGAGCCCCTGTTTTACAGCTGGCTACTTGCTCAGTGCAACAGCACCAGAGAGGAAATTCCTTTCCAGTGCTCACAGGTGATCAACTTACACATTGAAGCATGAAGTTTGATTATCCTTGTAACGTTTTATTAGCTTGCATAGCTGCAAATGTTATTAATGCTCATAAAATTATCCAGTCCTTTAAAATGTCTGTTCCACTGGTGTGCGTCTCCATGACTTCCTGGGGTAGTGGATTCCAGAAGTGACTGTACTGGGTCAAGTCGTATTTTTCTTTTATTTCTCTCAAATCTACAGTCTTTCTGTTTCACCAAGGACCCCTTGTTTCAGTTTAAGGGGCAGGCTAATGTGAAGCAGCAAACCTGTTTTGATTGCAAACTTTGCTTTCCATGGTTTTTGGGTATCTCTAATACACTAATGTTCATGTGTACAATGTATTTATAAGTGATGTATGTTTGTGTATATATGTAGATGCATGCATAGACCTCCAAGTGTATGCATCTATATATGTATACACACACATACACACATGTATTCACTGTGTTGCTTAAGCATCTTGTCAGGTGGCTTTGGTGCCAGTGGTTTTCTACAGAGATCACCATCCTTCTCTGTGACTGTGAGGGATGCTTTGGGAGGCAGAGTAATAACAGGGAAGAAAAATGTTGCTCTGAGCCATGTGTCAGCAGACTTCAGACACAATGGGGCCCATGTTTCCAGACAAGCCTTTTTAGCTAATTAGCTTAGTAAAAAAATCTATTTCTCTTCTTAAGTTCCCTGCCATCCATCTATCTAATAGAGTCAAGCAGCTATATATTGTGGTGGGGGTATGCAATGCATCATCTATCTCCAGTATTTACATCGTTGCTCCCAGCCTGCTCTCTCCATCTCTCTGTCCACACGAGCTGCTATGTTGGCCATTCTGGCGGCTCCCTTCTGGTGGTGGCTGTAATGCAAACGTGCTGGAGATCTCTTCTTCTGGGTTCCCCTTTGCTCTCCCACAGCAGATCATCTATGACCAGGTCCTTGCTTTCTTTCTTGTGTTCCTGCAACATCCAGAAAGTGGAGACTTCTGCAGCTCTGTGGTCTTGGTGAGCTTCTCACCCTGCTCTGTGCAGCCTGTGTAGGGTCAAAACTGGTCTCCACCATCACCTCTGGAGCTGGGATGGGTGAGGGACAGGGCTTTGGGGAAAACAAGGAGAGCTACTTTGGCTTCAGCATAACTCAGGTAGGCAGTTGCAACCTCTGAATTTTCATTGCACAGACAACCACTTGTAATTAAGTGGGAACATCTCTTCTGCAAAGACATTTAAATCTCCAGCCGCAAACTATTGGATTGCAGTTAGCAAGATCAAAGAGCCAGTAATATCAGAAATGGTTTTGTGTAGGATGTATGGACCAGAGTCAAGTTGCTTTTTAACCTTCTTCTTAGGAAACTAAATTGACAGAACTCCTTCAGGTTCTCACCTTAGGTATGTTTTTTCACACCCTAAATTATTATAGTAGCCATTGTCTGAAATCTCCATTTCTAACACTTGTCTTTTTTTTTATTATTTTATTAAAGTGTCAGGATAAAAACGGGATACAATGCTCTTGCCAGCACCAGGTAGCAATGCGAAATACAATTCTCTTTATACTCCACTGGGCAAAGAAATTGTGGCTAGCCTCAGCTGGATGCTGGAAGCTTGTCAGATATCCACCCTGACCTTTGCTCGCTGCTCCAAACACGACTTGCGAACCCCCCCTCTACATCCCAGTGAAGTCCGTTGTGCTTGGAGATGATACTGCATGTGCTTGGGTTGTCAAGTACTTAGGGATTACAAATGCTTGTTAAATGGTGAGGTGGTTGCTTGTTTCCTGGGCTCAGTTTTTGTTTGCAGCTGCCTATTCGAGCAGCGTCGAGTCTGCTTAGCTGGCTGGAGGAGAGGGGCTGCCGCATTGAGTGGGTATTTGTCTTGAATATTATTTTTTTAAAAATCTGTTTACAACCTCATGTTGCATGACATTGTTGAACCTCTATTAGTTTACCAAGAAAATATATTTCCTACAGATTGGTGACCTGTCCTTGTCCAGAGCTACTGTGCTGTTATCCTTTGCATTTCCTGCAAATGCTCTCAGCAGTTTTCCAATGCATTGCTGAAAACCCTTGAATGTTAACAGTGAGCTTCTGTGGTCCATCCCCTCATTGGTCTATCTTTTTACTGTGTTGCCTGTTTTAGTAACAGAAATTAAACTGTTGGACAACAATTTCTAAAACTGTTTAAAAACAGAGCAAAAACCGCAAAAAAAATCTGGAGCAGAATGCCTTTGTTGGCGAGAGTTAAGGTTTGTAAACATTTATTCTTCACGAGAAAAAAAAAAATCGGTCTGTTGTGGTACAAAAATCAGGCAATTCAAATTTAAAGTGACAGTTCCCGTGTATGAATTGCAGGCGTGCAGAAATGTCAATAGGTCAGAACCAAACATTGTATTGGCATGCAAGCTCCTCCATCATCCAAATTCATGAGAGGCCTTTCTACGCTTTGCTGTAGTTTAAAAAACAAGGACATTTGTGTTTCTATGTTCCTCCTGGTGTGTTATTGCACTAATACTTTACCTGTGCTGTGCACATCTGCTGTCCCAAAGCCTGCCTGGCAAGTCCTCTTGTGCTCACTCGCTGTATGAGGTGCCTCTCCCTGGTGTCTCGTTGCATGGACCAGAGCTACTCCACCTTCCACACCCTGTCCACTGCAAGTAGTACTTGTCCTTTAAAAACAAAAAAAAGCTTCAAAATCGGTATTATCTTAATCAAACGCCCTTCCATAGATGTTCTGCAGCGTGCTTGATTGTGAAACACACCTGTGAGAAGCTCGGTAGAATGTAGTTGTTGTGCAGCACATATTTACCAGCTGCTTGACCTGCCCTCATTTGTGTGGGTGCTTTGCTTGGCCCCTAAAATGTGGCAGCTCTCTGCTATGGCTTGTCGCGATGTGTGTGAATATCTACCGGCAGCTTCTGGGGGATAATCCTGTGCTGTGTGGCTGCAAGGGGGAAGACCTTGAGAATGTTTTTCTGAAAGGAAAACAATATTCTGTAGCAACAGCTTTTGACTGGCCTTCAGAGTGTTTTATAAGCAGAATAAAGCAGTGCGGATGTTGTGTCAAGAAGGACTTGCTTAAATCGTCTTCTGCTAATGCGACACCCTGACGTGCGGCTCTGCTTTCCCATTTGCTCTTGGTGCTGCTTCTCTGGCTGCATTTTGAAGCTGGGTAGAACAGTGATCCCAAAACGCCCTCCCTGGCTCCTGTTAACGGGCCAAGTAGTTAATGGAGTTTGCTGAATGACCAGTGCTGGGGCTCTCTAAACCTTGGTGTGACTCCCTGGCATTAAGGGTTAGGTTTCCTGAGTGAGTCTGCCTGGCTAGATCCTCGGGAAGCAGCACGAGAGAAGGTGTGCTGGCTGCCCAGAAAGTCTGCCAGGGACTTGGCACTCCAAGAGCTTTGCTTCCCTGAAAAGGGTGGAGGCGGCTGTAGTGTTTTTGCATTTTGCAAAGTCAATGTTGAAAGATGGAAGTTAGGCATAGGAAAATTTTCCTAAAAGAAATTATATAAATAAAATAAAAATATGGGAAAGGAACTGAAGACATGACAAGGTAGCCTTTGTTCTGCTTTGTATTCTTGCCTAAGAATACTCTGTTCTGCTCTGCATTAATCTCTGGTTTACTGCGCAGCCTTGGTGCTTAGACACCTAATCCTCAAAGGGAAGCATGTGTGAAGATATTCATGGAGGTCACTTCACCCTGGGTCTTTGGGGCAAGATTCACTTTTTGTGAGCAATAATTCATTACTGCTGCGGTACCTTGATTTCCCCCTCATAGCAGGGGCGCCACATTTGGACAGCAGGAAGGAAAGCTGTGAGCTGAACCGAGCCACGACTCCAGGAACTGGAGCTGCTGTGATGAAACGGCTTCAGCAAGAAGCTGGAAAAATGACAGCCGCAAGGAGCCCAGCGTCTCCTTTAGCTGTGACCTTCGTGATCCCGAGTGAAAGGTCACAGGCTGCAGCAGATCCTTTCAAAAATAAGATCTTCTCTGAATCTAGCAGCTAAGAATTACGTGTGGGGCCAGTGGAGAACTTGGCACAGGTTTCGGGCTGTGGTGTGTGATGAACACTAGCAAGCTACCTTCTTTCTTCTCTGCTGTTTTTTTTAGAATTGCTGTATTTGGCAGGAATTAATGGATTTGGAAAAGGATGCTGTGGTTAAAGCACCTGGGTCAGGTAACAGCAGGCCTGGAGGTGACAGGGTTTGCTCCGCCAGCTGTTTGACCATCCTGCCTGCTGCCCAGCTTTGTGCAATTAGAGTTTTGCAGAGCATGTCCCTGTGCGTCGAGCTGTGACGCTTCTAATTTTCAGGCCCTGCTATTTGGTCCTGTGGACATGCTCCACCTTATGAAAATGACCACCTAACGTGCCCTAGATGATTAAGCTGAAATTGTTGCGCTAGTGAGTATGTGTTTCACCACGGCTGCTTTGTCTCCCCTGCCCCGGTGTCAGGCTTGCGTGGCGGCTTTCTTTGCATCTCTGACTTTTGCAGGATTGGGGAGAGCAGGAAATTTTTATCTTCTGCCATGCAGTTAATTAGGAAGCATTCCAGTTCGTGCCATTTGGTGGGGAATGTATCCAGGCTGTTCAGTGATGAACAGACCTTGCAGAGAAAGTAGGAATTACTGATACTGCTACCTAATTTGGGATGAGCTCAAATTTACCACCCAACATACTTGAAACTTTAAGTCTGAAGATTACAGCCTCTACCACAATCTTTGGCACTAGCAAATGGGAAAAAAAAAAGAAAAAGAATATTAATCTAAAAGCAGAGAGGTTGGTCTATTGTTGGCCTTGGATAGATGACTGGCTGTGTGTTAGGGGAAGGTATTGGAGCAGGACTTAGCTGATAGAGGACTCTCAGTTCATGGGAAAATAAATTGCTTAGCAACTCTGAGTGGTCTCCGCACCACAGGTCAACAGCAGCTCTTGCTGGTAGCTGTTGGCTAAACAAACTGGTTCAAGATGCCGGACAGTAAACTGCATTAAATGGCCTTTGAGACTAGATGAGCTCTGTGTTGGGATTAGGCTGTGCCCTGGAGCTCCTGGAGAAGTTCCTATGCTTGGGAAAATACCTCCAACCTGAGTGTCCAGTGAGGAGAGCAAGTATAGCACCATGCAACGTCCAAGTGTACTTCTTATTCTGCATTTTCTTACAAGCAGCTACTGGGGCTTCATGAATAGGAAAGGGAGGCAGCCCACATACTTCAGACTGGGAAGGATAATCCTAGTGTGATTGACACTAAGAAAACATCAGTGAACTCTCACTGTTAGGGTAGCAGCTCATTGAGATTCAGGGCCACACGGCGCTCTGTTGCTATTAATCCTCTGAAAAATACAGCACCTGGCAGGATCATTCACCTCAACCCTCAGCAACAGAAAGAGATAGCCACGAGCTCTCTGTCACCACTGGAGGCATGTTGCTGGAACTGACAAACTGAGGGGGAAGGAGCACAGGGTAGGGAGAGGGAATTGCATGAAAGAAAGAGCTGATGTGGATGAGCTTAGGGAAGGTTGAAAGAGCAGCTGCCAAAATGTAAACACTGTTCTCCATCCTCTTCTGAATAAGCGGCTGAGACACTCCTGCCTGCCGCTGCGGTAGGGATGTGCTGCCTGTGGGACTGAAGCCTTGGAGATGGGGTGGTGTGGGAAGGAGCAGCCTGCAAGCTGGACCATCTGAGACGTAAGAAATGCCTTGCTGAGCCAAACCAGTGGTTCATGTGGATGAGCGCGTCAGCAGCAGGTGCCCTATGGAGAAAGCACATGAATCTGGCAACTCTTGCCATTCATTCCCCTTGTGTCCAATATCTGCAGTCATTGGAACAGGGGTATTAGAAGGTATCTCTCTACTTTGTCCCTGTATTATTTAGGTTGGTTTTGTTTTGTATGTATCTACCATCCATGGATCTGTTTAATCCCATTTTGCTGCCTGGTGGCCCTGTGTTTTGATGCTGATTTACCATCACCCACATCCCAGCTGAGCTTGTTGCTGTTGTACTGTCATGTCTGTACAAGAGTTGAAGAGCCTGTCTCTTCCAGCCTTCTCCAGCAAGGGAGACTGGGTGTTCTCCATCATTGCAGTGCTACCTGTATCTTCATGACAAGTCTTCAGCTGAAGCTAGTTTTGCCATAGCCTGGCAGCCAGAGGGAGCTGCTCTGTGTGGTGCTCTGCCACATTGCTGTGTGGGAAGCGGCCGTATGAACATCTGCCTGTTGCTCCACTCCCATCTCCTTGCAGGCTTAAATTTCTTGGCTTAGGTAAGAGCTCCTGGAAGTAAGACGTTGTGTAGTGGGGTAAGTGTTCTTGCTGACTCAACCTGTGTTCTTTGCTGCTGCCCAAATTAAGGGTCACCCCCTGACTCATGGTGTCCTGCTCCCACCCAGGATGTGGTGTGCTCTTCTTTTATGGTGGCTCTTCTGAGCTGGAGCTCCAGGCAGAGGGATGAGAGACAGTGTCTGCCAGTCGGCTGTTGTTAATCCGTGTTGACTTGATAGGTAAGCTCCGAGTGGATCACTTTCCTCTGGGGAGGTACTCGTTCACAGTCATTAACCTTTATTTGGTTTGACTTATTTACTCAGGTAGCGAATTAGGTCAAATTGAAGTGGCTCACATTAAACTGAGCAATGGCCACTTGAATCTGGAGTGACCATGTCCACACAGAGGTTAATGCAGTTTAACTCAATCACTTTAAGTCTACCCTTGCTGCTAGGAGGGTGGGTTTCCATCATTGCCCCTGCACAGGTCTGTCCCTCTGTAGGGCAGAGGAGAAGTAGCCTGTTCCTGTGGGACAGTGCTTGGAGAGTGTAACCCAGCCCTGCTGGTCCAACATCTCGGCACAGCACCCCTCTTTGCCCAGCTGCCCCTTGAATGGCAGGTCTGGTTCTTGGCAGTGTGAATATCTATTTATTTGCTGATTTAGAATTCTAGCTGAAATAAAATGAGCAATACTAATTGCTGTAGTTAGACTACTTATAGTTTCTGTATGATTTTTATAGCTCTTAGCATGCATGGGACAGAAGAACAAGATTCCCGAGAGGGCAGAGTTAACTAGTGAAGTAATAAATCTCCTGCTTATTGGCAGATGCTGGAGGGTTGTACTAACACTGTAACTTTGTCAATCTTTGGCTGAGTAATAATAAAGGATCAAAAAAGGAACCCCAGAACATGCTCCTCTGGGATCTGAAAACAGTTCATCTGTGGCAACTCTGACACTGGCCCATTTGTTACAGCTAAAGTAGAGATTTTTCTGGATTGTTCTCTTGCTTGGGGATAGTTGGAGCTTCTGTCTTGTTGCTGGTCCTCTTCTGCACCATCAACGGCATATAAGAGGGTTGTGGCTTGCCAGGACTACCTCTGCCCGTCTCCTTGAATCCAATTGATATACACCCCACCTCTACCTCCCAAGGCATTATGTCTAAAGGCTGCAAGGTGTTAACATATTCCAGCAAGGTAAGATGAATAACTATTCTAGAGATAGATTCCACTTGGGATCCTTCCTAAACCTGCAGCAACCAAAGAATTGGTATCAAAACGCTAGACAAAGCAAATGTGTGCTTTTTAGCCTGGAGAAGAGGAGACTCAGGGGGGACCTTATCACACTCTACAACTACCTGAAAGGAGGTTGCAGTCAGATGGGGGTCGAGCTCCTCTCCCGGGCAACCAGTGACAGGATGAGAGGGCATGGCTTGAAACTGCGCCAGGGGAGGTTTAGGTTGGATCTCAGGAAGCCCTTCCTCACCGAGAGGGTGATCAGGCATTGGGATGCTCTGCCCAGGGAAGGGGTGGA
Source organism: Trogon surrucura (assembly GCA_020746105.1). Classification (NCBI taxonomy): domain Eukaryota; kingdom Metazoa; phylum Chordata; class Aves; order Trogoniformes; family Trogonidae; genus Trogon; species Trogon surrucura. The sequence continues at coordinate 19,327,039 of CM036625.1, read as the reverse complement.
GTCACCGTCCCTGGAGGTGTTTAAGGAGAGGCTGGATGTGGCACTTAGTGCCGTGGTTTAGCCAATGTGGTGGTGCTGGGACATAGGCTGGACTTGATCTCAGAGGTCTTTTCCAGCCTCAAGAATTTTGTGTCATTCTGTGATTGATTCTGTGTTTAGCGTCCAAATGCCTCCTCAAGCAGTAGGACTTGACCTGCAACCATTGTCTTGAAATAGCAAGCTACCATCCTTACTATGCTTATCATTTGACACTATTCAAAATCCAGTTGCTCCTTTACAATGCCAGGTGTGATCAGCAGTGGATTTGCCATGAGATCAGTCAGCCAGTGTCAGTCTGATGCGCTGGCCTCTGTCAGGAACTATCCTAGGGCTTAACATTGCTGGTAGGACTCTAATATTAATTAACTGTGCTGAGCCTTCAAGAGGAAAGGCTGCCTTGAAGAGCTCAGTCTGGGAGGAGGAGTTTATGCTGTGATTTCTCAGAAGTCAAGTTTGGCATTGAGCCTTCAATGCAATTTGGCCACCCTGAACTGAACCCAGCCCAGCCAGATGCTCTGGTCCAGCCCTGGGGAAGGCTCCAGCAAGTGGGAGCCGGTCTGGGTGGCTGGGATGGATTTTGTCCTTGAAGTTCATCACTTTTCTCTGAGCATCTCCTCTGTGAGGAAAGGTGACTTTACTCTCTGCAGTCTATAAGCAGGAAGCAAGGAAAGGGAAGGGGAAAGAACTAGTGTTACTGTGCAGCAGTAGAAATCAGTGGAAAATCACAGTTTCCCCCCACAAAATGTGCAAAACACAAACTTCCCTAAATTGAGCACTTGATGTGGAAGGAAATCAGAAGACTGATAATAGATATTACCCTAATGAATAAACAAACATTTTAAAAGATGGACTCCTCATGCAATGTGTTATTTTTAACTTAGAGGCAATTTGCATGCTAGTCAATTTGCATACATTAAATACATCTCTCCTTCTGCATCGAATTCCCCCTCCCCTTCAGTATAACATCTCATTATAGTGCTTCTGGGACTCAGGAGCCCGTGGCTCTGGAGGGGATATTAATTTGCCCAACACATGCTGTGTAGGTTTTTATCACTTGCTGCACATTGGACCTAGTGTCTTTGAAGTTGCTAGTGCCTCAAAGGGCCTTCTGCTTGAGGTAGTTGAAATGGAAAAGAAAGAACGGAGGGAGCTGCTTGGAGGAGAAATGCATGGGAAAGAAAGGATGTGTTTAGCTTCCGTTAATTCAACAGGGAAGAAAATGAGCAATGCTGAAACTTCTCCTCTCTGCCAGAGAGCCTGAGCACCTTGGGTGGGTGGATGTTTGCTTTGCTTCTTGTTGGAGATGAAATACACCCTGTTCCTGGGGGCTACAGGGGAGAAAAAAGCAGGTGAGGAGGAACTGGCCAGGAGAGCCTCAAGTGGCTTTGGGGTGAGGGCTGGCTGGCATGTGCTTAAAGGTAGATGTGGAGGTGTGTGTGTGGCAGGCAGTAGGACATCCCATCATGGCTTAGTCTGCAGAGCTCCTCGTGGGGTCTTGGGAGGTGGCTGCTGTGGGAGCCATTGGCATTCTGTGCCTCAGTTTCCTCATGTGGGAGGTAGAATTGATGATGTTACGTGCTCTTAGAGAGTTTTGGGATCTGCTCAGACCATGGGCTGGTGGAGAGGTAGGGGGAACCTACCTAGGTTCTCTGTGACCCGAATATCAGTGTGAGAGTTGTCTTGGTGAAAACCTGAAAAGGCCTTGTGAGCCACGTTCCTGTGTCTTTGATAGACAGAGAAGTCATTTTGCAGCCATAGGATCAACTCAGGGGCTTTCAAAATGCTGCTGACGCTGTGGAAAAAGCTTTCGCTGTCATACAGTGGAACCCAGGGAGGGGAGAAGGGGGTTCACAGTTTCAAATACTGACCAAAATCCCTGGAAATGCTTTGAGGAAGGAATGAAAAAGAAAATTTCTTTCAATTAGTTCAGCATTTTTCAGCCAGTTCTGGTTGCAATCAAGAACATTGTACTGAGCTCAAGTGTTTCTCTGCAAAACCCTTAAAAAAAAAAAAGCATCTGGGGAAATGAATAGAGGAAGTGACCCAAGTCTAATCTAGACTGATAGACTGTAGAAGACATATCTTCACCAAGTAACGAGGTCCCTTCACTCTTCCTATGTAGCGCTAGTCTTAGCCAAAACTCCTGCAATGTGGTAATTCAGGAATAAATGTCAGCAGCTCCTTCATGCCAAGAATATTTGGATGTCAGCAGAGAGAAGAAATGTTTCTGATAAACTGATGCAAATGGGATGCTGGGATCAGGGGTGGGATCAGCGCTGAGTAGCTCTGATCTCATGCAATTTCCATGCTTTGAGGGTACTGCCAAGCAAAGGGGCTCGGGAAGATAATAGACAACCTACCCCATCCTCCTCAAGGAAGCTTTAATGTAATAGCTTGTTGTGCTCCACATAAATACCAGCAAAGAGGCATGAAGAACACGGCACGCGGGTGTTTTTAATTAGAGAGGATGTGAAAATCCATACCCTGATGAAGTAGGCTTTGTGCTGTGTACAGTTTGAGTGCAACAAAAGAGAGCTCCTGCCCTTCTGAGTGTGTGGCAGCCTAGTAGGCAGGAAGGGTGAAAAAGGTGTGTCAGGCTGAAGTATCTCATCCCAGATAGTGATTGTGGCTGGCCAGGAAGAGAAAAAAAAATCATGATACTTGCTGGAAGGTGATCAAATCTATTATAGCTGGAAACTGTGAGTCCGCTGCGGCTTGTTTCTAGGTCCTTTGGAACAGAGGCAAACACCGAACTGAAGGAGAAGTGCCCGTAGGAAGGCTGATCTTGGCTTGGAGTTACGCAAAGCAGCTGCTCCCAACCCATGGAGTGGCAGGGTGTGATGGAGGGGTCTGTTCTATTTGCACCGGCCTGGATGCAGGGTTGGAGAGACTTGGTCAGAGGTGCTCTACTGGGCATGTTGAAAGGGACTCAGGACCACGTCCTCGGTCCCAGAGGTGTCTCACTGTGTGCTGGGTAGTGTCATGGATGCCTTTGCAGGGGCGACCCCACCTCAGACCCTCAAGACATCAAGAAGCAGCCTGAGCTTGCTCCCTATCATCACCATCATAGAGTGGCCTAGGCTGGAAGGGACCTTAGAGGTCACCTAATCCAACCTCCCTGTCACGGGCAGGGACGCCTCTCATCTAGATCAGGCTACTCAAGGCTCTGTCCAACTTGGCCTTGAACACCTCCAGGGAGGGGCCAGCCACAACATCTCGAGGCAATTTATTCCAAAGTCTTGCCACCCTCGTACTGAAAAATTTATGGTTAGAGCCAGCTTACCCTGCCCTCTCCTGAGCACTGCTTTTCAGAGGGAATATTGTGAAATGTGTCCTTTGGAGGCTGCCCTGCCGTACAGGATATCATAAGAGCTGCCGAGTGAAGTATCCGGCCCTGCTCCCTCCTGGCTGGCCCCACCAGCAGGATTGTTTCCACAGCAAGAGAACAATACCTCTCCTTCCATCCAAGAAACATTTATTACATGATACGTTTCAGATGTCTCTTCAGGGAGGAGGGGAAAAGCAAAGGAGAAATAGATCTCTCTTTTTTTACAGCAGCGCGGCATGTTCCATCCTGTAATGGATTAATTATCCCTGCGCAGGCAGGGCGAGGAGGGAGATGTTCAGAGCAAGCAAAAAGGTTGCCTTCCAAGTGGAGCAGACAGGGATACTTCTAGCATCCTTTTCACAAAATAAAAGGGGCAATTAATTAATCGGGAAGCTTTCACATTCGTTATAATTCTCTCCCTCTCCTGCTTTTCGTTTTCCCCTCTGATTGCATGAAGCGAAGAGAAAGGTAAGGAGTTTAGGAGCCTATTGTGTTGCTCTTTCCCGAGTCCTTGTCAATCTCCCTGCTTGCTTTCCTATTTCTGCCTCTTTTTCTCTCCCTTTAAAGCTCTCAGAGGTCAGAAGCATTTCCTGGCTTTCCTTTGTGTGCCCTGAAGGAAATGGTCTGGGCCAGATTATCTGCCAGTATAAATCGGCACTGATGTACAGACTTTGCCAGATGAGTATTTCACCACACTTCTGGAAGCTCCCTTCCATCCATCAGATGGTCTAGAGAGGAGAACCATCCCTCTGGGCCTCCTCCTCTTCAACTGGGGAGGAAGGCATGGGATTAATACTGACAACTGCAAACACTACCAGGTAGAATATAGAGGCTCAAAAGCCCATGAGGTAAAGGCTGTTACGATGCCATTTTCTTGTTCTTTCTCGTTTTTTATTTCCATCTAGCCAAGTTGCAACTCAAGCAAGAAATATAAATCTTGCTGTCCCTGGACTCCATCTGCTCATGGAGCTGAGGAGATATAAAGCATGTAGCTGGAGTGAGCCAGTCCATTAAGGACTATTCTGTAGAGCAGGCTAAGTCAGAGGTGGAGCCAGGGGTTAGAGGATATCCAGGAGCAATTGCAGCCCTTTTAATGAAAGCATGGTTTCTCTGAGGCACCTAACAAAAACTGCTTTTCCCAGGGGAAGAGAATTGGAAAAATATCTTCTCATACCTATAGGTCCTATTTCTTTTAACTCGGTTAGACCCAGAGATGGGCTGGTGGGAGGTAGTTTCAAATAATCGCCTCCCTGGAGGTGGGGAGCCCTCAGCTGAAGATCTAGGTGCTTGCTAGAGGCATGGTGCTGGTCCATGCCTGGCCGACAACCCAACCTTCTGTATGAAAGCTTGTGGACACTCAGCCTCAAAAAAAATTCTATGGTTCTTGAAGCATGGTTGCTGGTATTTTACCTCTCCTCAAGGCAAGGAAGGCATTTGGACTTGCAATCCCTGCCTGTGGAGCTATGGATTAAACTCCCAATCACCATCTTTGTCCTTACCCTGTCCTGTGAATGTTTGACACAGTTGGGCTGAAGGTTAAAAATCATAGAAAACAACACAAACCCAAAAACCTCCCCTTCCAGAGCCATCACCTGGTGTGCTTTTTTTTTTTTTTTTTTTTTTTTTTAAAATGAAAACAAAGTGCTGTGGTGATCAGGGAAAGAATTCACTGTATCTCAGACCCTGTTTTATTATTTTTGTCTGCCTGCCTGCCTGGTGTGCTCGTGTGCCGTTTGCTGATCTTGGCAGCATGTGGGAGTTTGTGGGGTGAGAATGTGAAATTTCTCCGTCTCCTGCTTTGGTACACAGCTCACAAGGATGGGTTGTCCTGGCTGTGTCCCTCACGACTTAGAAAATAAATAATGGCGATATGAAGAGCTGATGTCCAACTCAATGTTGCATTCAAAGGATCCTGGTTGACTAAAGAATGGGAAAGACTGTTTCTGTGCAAAAACAGGTTTAATGAAGCATTTGTTCTTTTACTGCCCTCTTCGTAACTGCTCAGCTTTTTTTCAGAGCTGGGTGACAAAAGCAAAATTGTGTCCTGATGTGTTTGTTTGCATTCTTAAGTGAATTTGCTTGGGCGATATTCCCAACCTTTTCCTGGTACCACTCCAAGAACATTTAAGCAATGAGATTTTTACTGTCAGGAAAAAAAATATATCATGAAAAGCAAATTTCAAAGTCACATTTGCAGGTTGTTTTTTTTTTACCACTATTGATACCTGCAGTGCTAAAATATCCTGACATGGTCTTAAAACAGATTGGAGATGATTCTGATGAATAATGAATTGTGATTTCTTTTTATTTGCCTTCTGGTTCCGGTTGAACTCTTAAGGCTCTTGATTTTTTCTCTGTAATCGTGTGTCCCAGAAACTGAAATGATGCATCTTTGTAGCTGAGTTTGCTGAAATGCAGATGGTTGTCCCTCAGTATTTCTTCAAACATTGGTTTTGGTCCAGTTTGGACAATTTCCGCCCCCCCCCCCTCCCGCCCCAGTATTGATATGAACAGTCAATTCTAAGAACAAACTTTAGCCAAGATATGATGCTATATCCCTCATACTCTCTGTAACCATATTTTTTGCTAGCTTCATATCTAGTGCCTAAAGGGTTTCCTGGGATCATAGACTGGAATAATTCAGGTGGGAAGGAGGGACTCAGGAAGTCTTTAGTTCAACATCGTGCTCAAAGCAGGGTTAGTTTTGAGATCAGACCAGGTTTTGAAATTCTCCAAGGATAGAGACTGCACAGGCTCTTCAGGCAACTTGTAACCCCATTTAACTCTCCTCATGGGACTGCTCTTATATCCAGTTGTTTATATCTGGTTCTTTCAGTTTATGCTTCTTATATTTCCTCTCCATCTTCCTGGTAAACCCCTGGCTCTATTTTCCTGGTAACTCCCATGGCAGGTACTGGAAAACTGTTGTTAGGTCCCCCTAAGCCCAGCTTGCTTGGCCTCCTTACAGGGCAAAAAATGCCCACAACACCATTATTCTGAAACCCTTAGGTTCTCCTGATCCATGCCTGTCATAGGACTTCCTCAGTTCAAGGAAGGTCAACCAGGCCAAGATTTCCTAGCTTTCAGCTGGAGATGTGAAGCTGACAGGTGATTGACACAAATGCATGGCCATAGCCCAGGAAAACAACCAGTAGGGATTTCTGAGAGCTGAATTTGCACAGGCATCCTTGGTTCAGCAGCTGCAAGTCTGTGGGGTGTTTCTGATGAAATGTGTCTGCTTCAGTGGGTTATTGCTTTCCAGCAAAATTCGATTTCATCAGAAGACAACTGACCAGCTCCTTTCCTAATAAGCATCGAATCATCTGGTGTTATCAGCAAAAGAATGAGAACTGGCAAAAATTTAATTTGAAATGCAGAAATAACTAATATTGGGGAAAAACCTAACTTTTCCACTCCACTGGAGACTACAGCAATGCCAGGGGATTCACTAAACAGCACAGTTCATATTTTAAATATTTGCTAAGTGAATGTAGAGGCAATTGTTTGGGGAAGTATTTGTCAAATAAACTCAAACAACAAATGCATTTGAGGAAATTGGATTTGTCCACCTGATATTGCAGGAACAGGAGAAGAGGCTAAATTCATCAGATAAACTGTTCATCTGAAATGTTTGTTCTCCTCTATCCACCCTCCAATCATTATTTTAGAGAGACTACAAGTGTTGTAGGCGCTGTGCAGAGAATTTATAGGAAACAGATCTCTAGCTACTGAAGCTCACAGTCTGCATGATGGACATGGCAGACAGGGAAAGATTTAGCATTCAGCAGTTTGGGGAAAGGAGAAAAGCCTGTCTCTGTCTACAGAGTTATTAATTTTAGCCCTGCATCAATATTAGAGATTTGCCAGGTGTATTTCATTCTAGCTGGCTGCAGCATGGTGGTGGCAGCTGCCACCTTGGTCATCGTGGTGTGGATTGAACCTTGAGCTGAATGTAGGAGCTGCCATAGCTGGGAAGGAAACGTTGGCTTTGTGAAGAAACGGCGGGTTAGGTCCTTTGAGACTTCAGCAGAGAATGGGACATGTGGGACACTGCTTCCTGGTGGTTTATACGAACTCAGTCTCCTGGCTTCCTTGCAGAGCCTGAAATGAGGAGGCAATTGCCCCAGGGTCTCGCAGCCGGAGTGATTTAAGGCTGAGGGGCCTGGGCTGTGGGCAGGTGCTGCCCATCTTCATCAGTTATATGTAGGACGGCTTTGGCCAGGCGCTTAAAGCGAGATGAGGAAATGTGGCTCTGTTCATTTTGCTGGCAGGGACTCTAGAAATCGATTTTATAGCTGCCCTAGCTTCATAGGGTGCCAGACTCAGACAGCAGAAAGGGGCGCCTCAGGGTTAACTGCTGGGATTTGGGGATGTTGTGACTGCAGAGCAGAAGGGGTGACCACAATCTCTAAAGCAGCCCGGAATAGTTGTTTAGAGAAGGAGGAAGAAAGAGAAGAAGGAATTTGATTCCCAGAAGAGCAAATCCAGGGAAATAGCTCAAAGATAGGTCTAGGAAAGCAAATTATGCAAGGCTGCTGTTGTCAGAGCACAGGCTAGTTCCCAAATGGCTTGAGAAACTGAGATCAAGACAGCAGGTGATTGTAGTTTGGAAATGCAAGGTGTAGGGTCAGGAGACGAATCTCTGAGCTGCAGAAGGCAGAAAACTGGAGCTGCAGCTTAGGCTTGAAAAAAAGAAATGGAGAAGTGATGGAAGAACACGTGACAGCAAGAGAGGACATAGTGGATGAGAGCACTGTAGGGGGTGCAGCAGAACATGGTAAGAGACTTGGTGTGCAGCACTTGTCATGTTTACTCTGTAGGGGTTTCAGCTGAGATCCCAAGGCCTGTCTGGGTACCAATCTTTTTCCTCTGAGACCTGTATCTTTACAGAGGCGCTAAAATAATATGTGTTAGGCTGGTAGTGGGCTTCCTTTGCTGCTTTTGTGCACAGAGAATTTCTCTCTAGGGCTGTCAAGTGTGTTTTCCAGTGCAAGAAAAATTCATACCTAAAGCCTCTTAGTAGAAGCCTGTCATAGTAGAAATGAGCAAGGTATAGAAATATCTAACAGAGTGAGACAAAATCCAAAATGAAAACCTCTGAGTTAGAAAATGCAGGTCTCCCCTCTGTGTTTGTTCCTTGGCTCTTTTGGTAGCTGGCTTTCACCCAGTTGTACCTTGATGAATTGCAGTATGTTCAACTTACACAGTAGCTAACACCATGGGATGGACTCCCGTGGCAGTCCATGGGATACTGCGGAATGGTATTTCCAGATGTTTTTCCCCATGATATACCTGCTGGGCTTGATCTGTGGCCCATGCTCTTAGCTTGGTTTTCAGACTTGTTGCAGTTTACCAAGCTAAACCCAGATACCACTCAAGACCCCCAGCTCCAGGTGTATGTGGAGTGCTGAGAACCTTCTCTTCTGTGTGGATGCTCTGCCCTGTAAGGCCCGGTTGGGTATTAAGACCTTGGGTACTTACTCAGACTAAACCAGACCCACAATGTCTTGTTTTTTTGCTGGCTGACTTCACTGACTCCTCTTCCTTTGGGTTCATACTAAAATCCCTGGCAATGCTCACTATTCTGGAACAGTGGTGGCTGCATAGTATAGACTATTTCAGCTGGAAGGCACCTACAACAAACATCTAGTCCAACTGCTTGCCCACTTCAGAGCTGACTAAAAGTTAAAACCTGTTGTTAAGGGTGTTGTCCAAATGCCTCTTAAACACTGACAGGCTTGGGGCATCAACCACCTCTCCAGGAAGCCTGTTCCAGCATTTGACCGCCCTTTTGTTAAAGAAATGTTTTCTAATGTCCAGTCTCACCCTCCCCTGGCACAGCTTTGAACCATTCCCATGCGTACTATCACTGGATACCAGGGAGAAAAGCCTCAGGAAATGATAGCTTCTTTTATTGTGGGCCATGCCTGCACTCCTTGTTTTAGCCCCTGTACTTCCCTGAGCTCTCTGATCTACCTTCCTGAGTGGCAGAGCAATCTGGAGCTTTCATTGGAATCTCTGAAAAATAGTGGCTTTATGCAATCACAGGCTGGGTCTTCGTGCTAGAGAGTGGCTTGCATTAGCTTTGTCAGCTACTGATGAAATGCACGGAAGGATCCCATCAGAGTGGGAAGTGTCTGAACGCAGCAGGGTGCCTACATGACTCTATCTCCTGGTTGCCTGAAGTCTGACTGTTACAGAGGATGAAAATGGTGGTGGGGATGGTTGGGAATGACTTTGCTCTGTGTGGGTCGGCTCCTTGTAGAGCAAAGCAGGGTGGCCTGTGCTCACTAGCTCTACAGGATCAGGATATGACCCAGTTAGGGCCGTGGGAAGGATTTGCTTCCTGTACTCTGAAAATTCAGGTCAGAGGGTTTGGCTGCTTTTCCTGTGTGTTCAGCTTCAACCAATGGATTAATTTTCTAAGAACTGGAACTCAGCATTAGAAGTTGAGCCTGGGATCTAGTTGAAAAAGTCTTGACCAGAAACCCTGAGCAGGGGCTTCTTATCCTCCAGGTTCAGGTTCTGTTCCATGAATGGTAACCCAAGACATGCACCTCCCCAGCTGCATCAGCTCCGTGGCCTTGGCTTTCCAGGGGGTTAGGAGGGAGCTTCTTAACGGGAAATCCTCCCCAGACAGTCACTGAGATCCAAACCAAATCCACCTGTTGGAGCTCTGTGCTGCTCTGATGCAGAACAGATGTATGTTTGGGCAGGTGTGGGACAGCTGGCAGCCTCTACTGCATGCATTTCCAGGACCCTCCAAAGATAAATCTGCTGCTCCAATGAGAGGGTCTTTTGCTGCAAAGCAAATGCTGTCCACTTGTAATGCAGCTGCTGCCGAAGTCATGTCCTTATTCCAGGGACCTCTGGAAAGAGGCAGATCTGGCTTTTTTTCTGTCTAGTAACGTAATGAATTACCTGTTTTCATTCTGGGGCTTGCAACCTGGGTAAGAAACTTGTCTATCCGATATGTCAGTTAATGGCAAGTATCACCTGTGCTATGCTGGGAAGTTCTGTTGTTTCTCTATGTTGTGATTGGTGGAGGTGTGGTCTGTGGCTCTGCAGCACTTTCCATGAATGGGCTTGGTTATGCTTCTTTCTTTGCCTGTTTTGCTGTCTTCCTAGATTTCTAGGCTTATCTGAAGGGAAAAAAACAAACTCCTCTGCAACTATGGCCATTCCATGGATCCGGAGGATGCTTAGAAAGACTCGCTGATTCCCAAGCAGGCATGTGTAAGGTGTGATTTACCTTAACAGATGCCATGTGGTCAGGTTGGCAGTGCTGCACCTTCCATCGTTTGGCCGCCCTCTACTTACGAGGGCAACAGAGGGTCTCACCTTTACTGTCTCAGGGGAGCTGCTCAAATTTCCGGCCTTACAACTTTCTCTCATGCAAAATAGTTGTAGCAGAACTCTGTGTGTCAAGCATTGGAGGAGGCAGGAGCTGACTGGCAGAGAGAGGATTCACGACACTGCCCCAGGGTCTACTGATGGCTTGGGTTTGAAGCCAAGAGAAGAGGAAGATGGAGGCTTGCCTCTGAGTTAGCAGAATCTCAGTTTACACCTGCACTTAAATTCTGGGCCAGATGTCTTGTGCCACTTTAGTCTCTGGCCCAGTTATATTAGAAGCAATGCTAATCAGCCTTTAAATGCTGGAGACATTAGGAGAATTATCTCCATATTTTACAGCTCTCTCGCGAATATTTGGTGCACCGCAGATGCTAGGCTGTAGGTATGAATCGTGGAGTGGGGACTCTGTTTTACTGTGGGTCATATCCTGAGGTCTGTTGCTGCACAAGGATGCCTGGTTCCAGGACAGAGATACTGAGTATTCTCCAAGCCCAGATTACTGTGTATAGCCCTTGTTGTATGATACCGCAAATGAGCGTAGGGGCTGCCCGCTGTAATAAAAGGGCAGAGAAATTAACTTGATTGAGCAGGCTGGCGAAGCAGCTTGTTTGCCATATCCCTGAGGAGATGGAGCCATTCAGCGCCTTTGTGGAACAGGCTCTGTTGCTTGATTGGTACGCATCCTGTACACTGCTGATTTATTTAGAAGTCGTTTTATACTAAACAAAGCAAGAACAAAAAAAGGTCACTCCAACACACGAAAGCCAACCCTCCCTGGACTTGAAGCTGATACACTGGTGCTTCTGGAAACCTGTGCTTGATGGTAATCTTTCCACTGTCATGTTATTTCCATGTGTTTTTTCCCACCAATTACTTGTGTGAATGAACTCAGGATTTTCTTTCCTGCATTCCCTCCCGAAAAGCAGTGGCTGTGATTTTTCCAACAGCCTCTGCCGCACCAAGGAATCTCTAGCAGAGCAGGTAGCAAATAGGGGTTGTAATTTTCTCTTTGTCCCTGGGGGTTGTGCTGGGCCTTTTGTGGAGGAAAACTATATTTTTTTGTTTGATGCATTGAAGATGGAAACCAAATCAGGATGTGACCCAATGCTGCCCATCCATCCTGCGATGAACATGGGGAGCTCTGATCTCTCTGTCTTGGCCCTTCCCGAAGTGCTGTGAGCCTGCTCAGACCGAGTGCATCTCCTCCTTGCCTCCACCCCAAGGGCAAGCCCTCAGCAGGATGCTTAGGCATGGGAGAGGCTTCTGAATGTCACTTGTCTCGTTGATTATGATGAGACATGCTCTGTACTTACAGCTTGGAAGGTATTTTAACAGTTTCTCCCCCTGTCCCACTCTCCTTGCCTGCTAAAGTGAGTAGATTGTTTTTTATTGACCTGAGCTGTGAAGGTGGCTAAAAAAGGATTGCCCAGGGCTGTATTTGCACTTTCTGCTGGACATGCTGAGCAGTCAACCTGAGAGGTTCAGGACATGGGGAAGACAGTGCTGGGTAGAAACCTGCCTCCCACCCTGCTCCAGCAGCTTCAGCTTTATTGGTTTTCCATCACATGCAAAACTGTTTTACTTATGAAGACAGGGGTTAGCCCATTTCCCATGGTCAAAAAGAAAAGTATTTTCTTTAAAACAAAAAACAAGCAGTAGAGAATTGTAAGAGTTTTCATAAAGTTTAGGCCTCGTCAAAGCCCTGTTTTTCTTTGAGAGGGGGGAGAGAAGAAACAAGGCAACAAAAGAAAAGCATGTAACTCATGTCAGGTACTTGTGTGCATGAGCGTAATTTGTATGCTATTTCCATTTGCTTCCTTCTCCTCTTCCTTCTCCTCTTCCCACGCTTCCTCTGACAGGATCTCCCTTCCAGGGCCTTTACTTCTCATGTTCTTAAAATTGATTTCTCCACAGCGCTGGCTATTTGTTCATCGTATTCCAAGCTCTGTCTCACTCAACAGTTGGCCTCTGAACTTCTAGATGGACTCTTGCCACAGTGTTTTCTTTTAATAGCCTTCTTACCATTTCTGTTGCTCTGTCAAGTTTCCTCTGACCAAGTCAGCAGATCCATCTGTGTTGGCACCTCTTCATCTTCTGCCCTGCATTAAAGCCTCAAAGCTGTTGCAGTACTGGGGACTGCTCGTACGGCTGGCAAAGTGGACTAGGGGGAGCAGACACAGCTCCCACTCCTCTCTGCCGTGCCTCCACCAGCAGAAATCTTCATTTGCAGGGGGATTTTCTTGGCTTCTCCCTCATGGTTCCTGGCTCCTCCGTTCAAATCTGAAGCAGTGGTTTAGCAGAATTTGTTTTGACAAAAGCAAAGGATATTCCCAGCCAATTAAAAATATGGTAATGTGAAGATGGGAAAGAAATGCGTCGCTTCCTCTGCTTGAGGGGCTTGTTGTTAGCTGTCACTGTGCTTAGAGGGATTAAAGGTGCATGCTGGAGGTCCATGTCAGATTGAATGTTAAGCTCCCAAGCTACAGCCATGCTCCTGGGAGCAGGGAAACAATAATTCATTACTGGTGGGGATGGAAAGGATTACTTGAGTAATTTACTTATTGATTTGTATTCTTTCTCATGGAGGCTCATACACACACAAGCACATGCAATTGCAATGCTCATTAGCATCTCATGCTGCAGATGACTGAAATCTAGGATTGTTTAGATAGTTCGCCCTCTGTTATGGTGCCCAAGATGCCTTGCAATGACAAGGATGGGCCATGTGAGGAAGGGATGGAGTCACATTCCTCCTCCCACCTGAGGTCCTGTAGTTTTGAGCGTGTTTCTGTCTGGGGTACGTCTGGCAGCCATGGGTAGTCTGAATTGCTCATCATCTTCTTTCTCTTAGGTGCTGCAATGAGTACCTAATGTGTGAGCATTCCAAGCAGGCAGTCTGAATGTGGCTCTGACTTTCTGTGCCAGCACTTACTGCCTGTGGAAGAATTCTACATGCAATTCCCCCCACCTGTTAGTTGGTGACTGTGGTGACTGAAGAAATGCAAATATGTGAGAGTAAAAATGGACTTGTTAGAAGTATCTTGTGAAGGTTACTTTCAATTGTGTACATACTTGTGCTGCTGCTGCTAGAAATTTCTGTTCCGGTTTTCTTGAGTGGGCCAGTAGGCACAGATGACAAGCCATGTACGTTCCTGAGGTGACACCTTGGACTGTTTTCAGACATGTCACTCTTAGCAGAAATCAAGCATATGGAATAGAAGAGGTGGCAAGGAACTGGAGATACATCCATCCTCATATTTTAGGAGAATGGTGTGCTGGAGAGATAGGGGGCCTTGCCTTCATAGGCACGATCTCTGATCTCTTTCTTCTATTCTTTGGATCTGTTGTGCTCCTCATCCACTGCTACTTGGTCATCCTCTTTGGTTTTTTACTACAACTCAATGGTAAAAAGTCCCTGGATTAGGCTGGACTTGCCACTTGCATGGGAAGTGTCCTGCCCTGCTCACTGGAAATGAACATGTTGAAAGTAGTGTTCTACAGGTGTCTGGCAGTTTTTGTGGTCCCAGCCTTGTGTGGCTTAAGACTGGGACTACGTGATCTTTCGAGGTCCCTTCCAACTTTCTGTGATTCTCTGATTCATGCTCCTGTTCTCCCTTCTACTTGTTCATTGTGATGGTAAAGGCATAAGGTGCCAATTTTCCTTAATCTCTGTTTGTGACCTGCTGGCATAGGAATGCTGAGGTCCTGGCATCTCCTCTAAGACAGGCTACCTTCCTACTACCTGGTCCAAGAGCACCATAGCAAAATCTGTGAAGGTTGATGTGCAGAGCAATCAAGGGTTCAGTAGCTTTCTTGCGGGAAGCTGGAGAAGCACATAAAGGGTTACATCAGACAGCAAGAAAAGACAGCATCACTGCTGTTTTTTTTAACAGGCAGCCCAGAGTTGTAATATCAGCACTTACTGAATTAATTTGCTATGTAGTATGAGTAAAGCTCAAAGTTCTTTTGGTGAATTCTAGTTTTGAGAAAAATCAAGAAAGTAATTACTTGGTTCGGTCATTAATTACTCACTACTGGACATTTTTGAAGGTGTAGTATGAAAAGCCTGAGGCAGCTATTAAGAGTAGCTCTAATGCTATTGATCTATTTGTGTTCATTGTGAAATTTCTCCGCTTTTATGGCATTTTATTGAACTGGGGGATACAGGTGCGTGGAGCAATGGAGCATGAGCCACTCTCTCCCATGTTTGGTTGCTGGTGTTGCCTTCTTGGTGGGGCAACAGTGACTTCTCAGAGCATCCTTTGGAGGAAAGTCTGGCAAGGGTTGTAGGCATTGGGGACTCTGACCAGTACACATCTGCACAACCTGGGATGGCTTGGGCACGATGAGAGATTCCCTGCCTTGAGCCATGACACTAATGAGACAAACCCACTGTAGTAGGTGAGGGAGAAGCACAGCCAAGCCAAGTCACTTGCCCATGGACTTGTGGAAGGTCAGCAGCAGAAGGGGGAGCAGTGTCTAGATGCAACATCCAGATCTGCACTGTTCTTAAACAGTCCAGCTGGCTCTTGAATCTCTTTCACTGGCACTTTCATTACTATATCTGGCTGATGACAGCTGTCCAAGCCTTCCACCTGCTGCAAACAACTCCATTCCTCCATTTATGCCTTTCTTCTTGTGGTTCAATACTACTGTGGCCATCCAGGGACATGAAGCCTTTTTTGGAACAGACATTATCTGGAAAAAAGTTACCTAGTAGGGAATCAGGGGCCATGAGGGGCAGGCAGAGCCTGCTTAGGCAGTGTACGTGCTGTTTTGCTTAATTTCTTTACAGCCTCTGGGATAATCCTTTCCCATTCCCTCAAGCTGGAACAGCCTAGCTGCCATCCCTGAATGCTCTAACACAGAGAGGAAGCTAGTCCTGCCGGCAAGTGAGAAAGGTGCAAGCCAAAAGCAGCATGACTGTTTTCTGGTGAACTGGAAATGCAGCAGGGAACGGCGACAGCTTCTGGAAAAGGGCAGGATTGTCATTTCATTTCCAGGAGGTTTCTCAAGGCGGACTAGGTCTCATGAGGTTGATGTTGGTTGAATCAGGATTTGTTCTGGCTTTGTTCCCAGTAGTGAAAGGTGCAGTCTTTCCATGTACGAACTAAGACAGAAAATGCCACCGTGCCATTAGTATTTCTTTTTTTCCCTGTACCTCGAAGAACTGGAAAAAGCAACGCACATTTAACAGTGCCAAAAGGATGCGGCTGTTCAGCTTGTGCCTCCTGGCCTTTCTCCTTCTCCCATCACATTTGGTATGCAAAATTGAATCACACCCTTCTCACCCGTTTCCCACTGGGGGAAAGGTGGCCTTTAAATCATAATATGATTGCAGGAGATGTTGCAGAAGGGGAAAATGAGATGAACTTTAAACTCCCCTTTGCTTTACAAATTTGTTCATGTCTTCCCTCATAGCTGCTTAGTCATCCCTATTAGATTTACCATTTTCTGGGAAGGAAAAGTAGAACTGAATTGTATTATCTATTCAGTATCTGACTTTGTGCCTTCCTCCCTTCCTTTGTCTGGTTTAATCTGAAATTTGCAGGGGTTTTGATTGAACTCTTTTGATCAGAGTGCAAAATCCCCCAGGTACGGGATCGGTAGTTCTCATTAGCAGAAGAAACATTTTTTCCGTGATTGTGCGCAAACTTGTACGGCTAATTGGAGAATCATCACGGCGACTTTATTACCTCGTTACTTTTCATGGATGCCTTAGATGCCTCCAACAACTGACCAGGTTGAAAAGGAGTGGGATAGAAAACAAGGAATGGAAGGGAGCAGTTGTTAAATTAATTATCAACTGCTAAAGGAAACACTTCACATCTTTCTGTGGAACACAGTGCTACTGGGTGAAATTAAGAAAACGAAATCAAGAACTTGGCAAGTTTTATAAGGAGGCTGGGTCAGTATTTGCATATCAAAAGTAGCCAGAATTTTTGGAACAGTGGCACATGTTTTGAAAGGGATTTTACTCTGTGTTTGAAGAGTTAAATCAGTTTTGGGCTATTAAAGACTGCAGAAGGAGACTTGATTTGCATATGTACTGTTGGTAGGAGTCTTATACTTCAGCTTGGCATGTCCCCAAATTGGCCACTGGACAAGATGGCCATGGGCCTTCTCCTGTCTGTCAGTTCCCCTGGTCTTGGATTTGTAGTGATGGGATGGAGGAAATGGAAAGGAACAGGCAGGAGGGAGAATATTTAATAGCAAAGAGGAACATCTCTGCAGCAGACTCAGAGGCAGCGGGTCTGCAGCAGCTGCATAGGAGCCTGTACTCAGAGCAGGTCACAGAGCTGGATCTCGGCCCTGGCACTTCTGCAGCCATTTCAATTAATGCCATCGTTCAAGGCAGAGCTTGGGGATGGAAAATCTGCACTACTGTGAAATGTGATAGTGTTGTGCCCTGGGGTGGTTCTTTAGAAAATGTTGAAACACACAGTGCCATTTCCTGAAGTGCATAAAGTGTGTGAGAAGAACCTGATACCTGAGGGCTCCTTCCCTGGTGGTACCAGAATAGGACTCACCTATTCAAGTTGAAGATAAGAGACCTGTGTAGGAGCAAGACATGTTTTCTTCTTCTTTATGGATTTCCTCTTTCCTTTGCAGAAAGGTGCTGAAACAGATAACCAGTAGATGCAATCGGTCCTCCCTCACTGTAAATCATTCAGGCAGTGTTGGATACCTATGTAAAAGATATGCTCCACCAGACGTCATTGGTTTCACTGAGGGTATTTTGCCAGACATGGGTTTGTAAAGCTGCTGAAGGAAGGAAGGTTTTTCTTGCAGGGTGCTAACCCATCATATCGTCCCATGTATGTTCAAACAGGTGTCTGAGTAACTTTGCATGATGGATGCAGGGACCAGAAAGGTGGTACAGCCTTGTGTCATTCCCTGGCTTCAGGAACACAGCTTTGTGGACCTTTGTGAAGACTTTGAAACCAATGAGAATAAAGAGGGTGGCACTGTTTGGCAGGACTTAGTGCTCTACAACACATCTGGCCAAACGTGAGCGTTGGGGATGAGTTGTGGTTGTCGGTGAAGTTGTCATTTCATGCCTTCCAGTGGGGAAAACTTCACTAGTGGGTCCACCTTCCTGGAGGTTGTTCAGGGACTGTGCAGAGAGCTGTAGGATGTACCATCCCGTTGCAGAATTGGAGCGGTCTTTGCTGGTCTGAGAGTCTGCAGAAAGCCTCCGAAGACCCTGTGACAGAACCAACCGGTAACCTTGCTGGCTGGTGTGCTGTGTTAGAAGAGAGCAGTGCAGGACACCCTCCTGGGACAAGGGTCCCCCAAATCCTCTTCCTTCCATGTAGCTCTGAGGTAGCTGTGGACACAGTGTCTCCTGGTGTTTCTCACTCTCCAGTGCAGCACCACGCTGTTGCTGAAACAGAACCAGAGCTGAATGCAAGACTTTGGATTTGGATTCAGCAGAGGACTAGCCTATGGAAGGTAACGAATCAAATACAAGGAGGTGCATGATGGTCTTTCTGTCCTTGCAAACCCCTAAAACAGAGCCTGATGGAGACCATGGGAGGCACTTGCCTAACTGGTGTGTCTTTTCTCTATTCATCTGGGCAATAAATGTGGCACAGCATAGCACAGCCTGCAGCCTGATGTGGTCTGTCAATTCCTGTCATACTCCTCAGTCTCTGGCCCGGGGATGTGTGATCTGACTGCAGTGTCAAAGACAGGTGGCTTTTCGAAGCAGAATGGTGCTGAGTAAGCACTCCCTCCTATTTATCATCCTATTTTCCATGTCTGATGGGGGGCAGTGGTAGAAAAGGGTGTGAATGAGTGAAAGGCATTCTTGAGCCATAGCTATTTATCACCGTTGCAGAGATACTACAGCATGGCAGCCAGACAGGCACGCACACTCCCCCAGTCTCCTGATCACGTTATTACATTACACCTGACATTCCTTACTTCCAATAATATGTTATTTTTGGTCTGACAGCTTTATGAAGGAGAAAAGAGAAATAGAGAGAGACACACACACACACTCACCTGGACAGACACAGACAGTATTCATTCCCTATCAGCGAGGAGTGGGTCTGACTCAGATACAAGAGATCTACTGATTGAAACATCTTGCTTTTACCAGTAACTCACTAGCTGCTGTGGAATGGAGGGAAGGGAACAGGCAGGATCAGGTCCAGAAGGTTGGTCTTTTGGCATTCTCACCTTCCTGTCATCTTGCTCCCTGAACTTTACTGGGATGTCTAGTTAATAGGAGAAATCAGACTACTGTCTATCTTGGGATGTTGCCAACACGACGAGAGGGTGGTCATCTGGTTGGCCACATCATCATCTTTAGTGCCTGCTCTTTGTTTTGGATAGAGAAGGCTCTGCAGACAGTCATGGCTTGTAGAGATATGTCCTGCCTGGACTAAGGGTTGGTGGAAGAGCAATGACCTCAGTGTGTTAAGAGTCCCAAAACTGGTTTCATTTTGCAGAGAGGAAGAGCGGAAATGAAAAAGCCTGTGTGTGGGAAATGCCATGTCAGGCACAGCCACTGATTATTGTGTTTCATTCAAAGGCCAGCGGGCAGAGGGAAGTGTGTGTGGGAAGTGGGAGAGGCAGGAATGAAACCTAAAAAGTTGAGTGCTGCGATTGTGAAAGTGGAAAAAAGGAGTGTTAAAATAACCAGGAGTTATCTGATCTGGGTGTTTGCTGGTGAAATGTAAAAAGAAAACGAAAAACTGGGGAATGAAAATGAGAGGATAAATATTCCAGTATGAAAATAATGCTGAGCTCTTGCCCACTCTGTATCCCGTGATTCACCAGGTGACCTGGAATATTCACTATGTTTGTTCTCTTTGCTGCAGAGGAGGTTAGAAGCTACCCCAGGCTCCCAGTCAGTGAGGGTGACCATCAGCAGCAGGTCCTTTTTCGAGCACATTGATCCCAGGAAGGCTGGCTAGGCAGCTGTCAGCTGGGAAAAGAAATGAAAGTCCAGCCCAGTATCCCATGCATCCGTATGCTTCTCTGCCTTTGGCCCATAGCCTTTCCTCAGGATATCTAACCTCACTGAACACCACCTTCTGCAACAATATTTGCACCAGGCAACTCAGGTGCTGCCGCCAAAAATAGCCCCTCTATGCTGGACTGTGTTCATCTGACAGGGAGAAACAGCTTCAACCCTCTCCATTCCCACATTGCAGCAAAAATGTCCCATTCCAAAGCATTATGGGAGAAAGGCTGATCAAACAGAGCAATTAATTCAACAAACAATACAATTAAACCATGATCCCAGTGTAGTTTCCACCCAGAAACAGAATAAACAGCCTTCCCAGCATGGATAAATAAATTCACAGATGGAGGCTTTTGAGTGGTGAAGTTTTCCCTCCACAGCCTTCTCAAGAGCACATAAAAACTGCAGAGTACATAAATCTCTGGCTCTCCATCCTCATGGATCGGGGAGGAAGGAATGCCGCGCCTGCTGTGGGGCAGATGTGCACTGGCTCGAGACCGAGGGAAGGGACCTGGGGAGAGCACAGAGGCGTGCGCAGCGAGGCTGCCGGCAAACAAAGGCTGCAGCAGCTGGCTCCTCCAAGGTCCCCTGAGGCCAGCTTGTCACAGCCTTGACGCAAAACACATGGCACGAAAAGCTGCGAAGGAGGAGAGTGACCTGCTTCACACTTGGCTGGGCTCCTTTGTTACTTCAGGAACTGGTGGAAATTCCCTTTTTTGAACTGGATTTCAAAAGTGTCTGAGCTGGTGGGGAAAAAAGAGGCATCTATGTGAGTCCTTGGGTGGTATACAGAAAGCAGAACCAAGGGAGTAATTTACCCAAGGGAAAGGCAGATGAATATTCCTAGGGATGATGCTGGCTGCACGGAGGTGTCAGGATCCAGGCTGGTTGCTCTGACCTTTTCTGTAATCAGCTGGAGACTATTCCAGGACAGGCTTTTCCTTTAGCAGTCAGCTTCTGTCCCAAGCTATGGAAATCAGTGCAATGTTACCTCCCTTGAGAGCTGATTGACAGCAAGATCGTCAGGGCAGTGTGGGGAAGGAGGGTGTGGGAGTGGGCTGGACACCTGTGGGAAGAGCAGCTGGAGTGGAGATGTTCTGCTGGCACCAGGGGTGGAAAGGGCAGGCTCAGGTTATATTGCAGCTTGCACAGTATTTAGGGTCATTTCTTTTAGAAGCAGCCAAGTTGGAAGTGGGAGAGAATTGTGCAGTTTCAAAGAGGTGCAAAAAGCTTTGTGATGTGACTCTGTGCCAGTGGTGAGCAGTTGGGGCAGTCTCAGACTGAGTTGGGGTTGTTCAGGCTCTGGGGAGACCTGAGAGCAGCCTTCCAGGATCTAAAGGGGGCTATAGGAAAGGAGAGAGACTGTTTACCAGGGAGTGCAGTGATAGGACAAGGGTTGATGGTTCCAAACTGAAAGAGGGTAAATTTAGATTAGTTACAAGGAAGAAATTCTTTACTATGAGCATGGTGAGGTACTGAAACTGCCCAGAGAAGCTGTAGATGCAGAGATGCACTTCCCTGGTAGTGTTCAAGGCCAGGCTGGACAGGGAATTGAGCAACCTGGTCTAGTGGAAGGTGTCCCTGTCCATGGCTGCTAGAGGATATATCTGTTGTTTTTCTTTCCTTCCTCTCCTACCTCCTGTTTGCTGGATGCATTACTCAGGAACTTATTGAACACCCAAATGGCTTAATTTACTGTTCAGGGTCCCTGAGTAGGGACTTGAGGAAGTAAAACTGGCACCAGCCCCTGCTGTTGCTGTTTGGGCCTTGGCAGGCTGCTTAGCTTGTGATGAAATTGGCTGTGGAAACTAATCTCAGTCTCAAATTGGGTAAATCTGAGGAGTGGGAAGAATTATGCCAAAGTGATTCAAATTTAGGGACTGTTCTATGTATGATACAAAGTACAGTGCCTGTAGGTTAGTCCAAAAGCACACCTGAGTCAGCAGGCAGCTTGCTAGAGTGTCAAGGTTGTACGAATATTGTGCATCATCTCCTGTCTTTGCAGCAAGGATGTCCTTTTGCACCAAAGACCACAGTCTATCTTTATGGAGCTGCCCTTCAAATACAACTGATGGACTCTCAAACCAAAAGCTTTCCGAGGCTTTCGTTAAAACCAAGGCCCATGACATGGGCTTGTGTGCTACCACCTAGCTAGGGGTTTCCCAGATATGTCTACTTGGACTGATGTTATATTTTCCGGAACTTACCTTGCTGTGGTTTCACGTTTGTTGTTGCTTTTGCATTGCTATTACCTGTTAAGCAGGGGTTTTCATGGCAGTAGAGCAGACTTTCTGTGCCTGTATGTACCCTAGGTCATATTTTGACTTGGAAGGAGAAGAGGGAAAACATTTCTTTCGTCCTGACTAGTGACTTGCACTGGGTGAGATCAGAGCCCTTCCACTTCCAAATAGGAAACAGCTGCCATTGTGTTCAGTCTCCAAGAGCTCCTAGAACTGGCCACCATCCAGCTTCCTGCAGAAACACCCTTCTGCAACCTGGGGGACTACAGGTGGGCCAGCTGCTGGGACCCTGCCCTGTCCCTTGGCCCAGCTGTGGCTGCTGGCACAGTCAGATCTTAGGATTGAGGACAAGGAACTCAGTGTTATCAAGCAAGGGTGCAAACCACAGCTGGCTTGAGAGGCTCAGCAAAGGAATAGCCATGTAAGATTTTTGAAAGCACGTATGTACCTGTGTTCTGAGTCAGCTAGAAAAATGTGGCTGCAGTTCTGTGGTGCTGAGTCAATGAGTTTCACCAAGAAGCAAAATACTTGGCTTGGGCTTCGTTAATTCTAGTTTGACTGAGTGACTTTTGTCCATCTCAAAGCGAGCTCACATCGCCAGTGAAAAGCCGTGTGGCTGTTCTGCATCCTGTGGGAAAGGCCAAGAGACCTGCCCTTCTTTCACCATCATGGCTGCTGTACTTTTTCCAACTCGGGACTTCTCATCAGAGAACTCCCTAAACCAGAATTTATGCTCATCAGGACAAGTGTCTTGCTCAGTGGGAAGGCTCTCCACGCAGAGTGAGTCTCACCATATACAGGCAAACAGGCACCAAATCCTCTTCCTCACAGAATAGGCTTCATTTCTTGCACTGTGGTAGGAAGGCTGGGATGCAACTGATGATGCTGACCTGGGTTTGTCCTGTAGACACTAGAAATAAAGTGGGAACCCACCTTCCAGAAGCTGGCAAGGATCTATTTGAGAAAGGAGCTGTTCTGGCCACTCTATAGTCATTAGTTTAGCTGGTACTTTTGCAGCCTCTGCCTGGAGCAGGAGGTTCTCTAGTAAGTCTTAAAAGTTGTAGTTGTTCTTAGCCACCCATTAGCATTAAGTTATTGGTAAGTGCTCAGTACTGGTATCCTCAATGATACCGTTAGAAATCCTGCTGGATGATGGAACATGGTGTGCACTCGTGTATCACCTCCTTGTCCCAAGAAGCTTCACCTGTGCAGAGATGCTGCATTTTTCTGCAATGTGCACTTGAACTGTACCAGATTAGAGGCAGGGGAGGGATTGAATCAGCAGACTGCTGTGCCTGCTTTGGCACAGTCTGCAGCAGAGATCTCGCAGCTGAAGTCCAAGTGGTTTTGGTTTGCCCCCATTTGACAGGTAAACTATGGGCAAGCTGTGTCTCACTGACCTTCAGTCCTTGCCATCACCTTTATGCTGTTACTTACAAGTTCTGGGACCCCTTTCAGCAAACACCGCCACTACTCCATGAGAAAGTGTTCCTCCCTCATCGGCGGCCCTTTTCAGATAGCTGTCGGACAGACTGTTTGTATTCATTGACATGAAACAAGATCAACTGCAAGGAAATCGTTTATAAAAGGATCTGGATATTAGCAGTTCACTTCCTGCCACACTCAACAAGCTGCAATTAACACAGACCTGAAAGATTGCACAGTGCTACTTACTCTGTCCATCTTCTTTCACCCCCTTGCTTCCTTTTTCCTTCCTCATTTCCTTCTCTTCTGAGCTGGACACATCCTATGTCTCCATTTTCACGTCTTTTTTCTTTGTTTGTGTTTTTCTTCTTTCTCCACTCATTTGATTTTCTGTTTCACTTTCTCCCCTTCTACTTGTGCTTTCTTTTTTTGCCTCTTTGCGTCCCTTGTCTCTTGCATTCTTTTCTTCCTCTTGCTTTATTCTTCAGCTATATTTAAATCCAGACAAAACCAAATTATTTATGAAGGGCTGTAATTTATGATGCGTTCTTAATATCTTGGAAGACACAGATAATTTATTTAATGAGTAAAGACATGATAATTCACAGATGATGATTCCAGTCAGAAAATTAGTTTCATTAATTTGCTGTAAATTCTCTGCTGTGATTTAGTGCAGAAGGAGTTCCTGAAACCCAATACAAATCTTTGCCATGGTATTTTTTTGTCATCACCGAACCAGTGTGCAAACATGCTGGTTTACCCATCCCTCACCATCTCTCTCACTGCCTTCTGCTTGTGTCCTACTGTCAGTAAGCCACAGAGAGCAAAAACGTTTTTTTGCAATGTTTGTAGTTGAGGGGCTAGTGGGAGAGGGCAGAGGTGGAGGTGGCATTCCCGTTCCAGGAGATGATAAAACAGGCAGTGCATTCTCAAAATATTTGTTTTGCAAAACCACATGTCATTGCCCAAGCTTTTGCCTGGTAAGTTCAGTTCTAAGAGAGAATAAAAAAGTCCATTTACTTTTTTTAATAGCGTGTAAAAAGTACTTTTTCAAATAAATTTCAAGGCAGACAATTTTACAGTAGAATCTTGCTGATAACTGCGGTACATATAAATATTATAGGAAACCTATGGAAGTGATTCATGGTGTACTATTGATCTAATCAGATTTAACTAAGTGTTTACATCATGCTTTATTAATCACAGAAAATAGGGCTCCAAGGACACCTTACAGAATCAGGGCTTTGCTCTTCACAACAGTCAGTGTCCACAAATTCTGACCATATCTTGCTGGGACGACTGTAGTTCATGGAGCTTTCCTAGGGATAAAATTCCCTTCTGTATTTCACTCTTAAAAAAAAAAAAAAAAAGAGTCTAAAGACAGTGCTCTAAACCACCTCATTAGGGACACTGTTCTACTGATTGATGTCAGCTTAGGAAAATTTTCCAGCTTTTATTGGGAAAATATTGCAACATGGATCAGCGTTTCTTCTGTACATCGTAGTGTGGGATGGGGAGATGTGTGCTGACACCGGGACTGAGCAGTGAACATGCAAAATGCATCAGTGCCATGTGCTGTGAGCCCATCCCCTTCTCTCTGTGTGCATGGGTAGATGAGCTGCTCTGCCTGGAGCAGGTGGGCAGACTGAGGGTCATCCGAGGAGGAGACTGACTGATGGAGCTGTTGCTCTGACACCTCTGGTACCCACAAGTCAACTGAGCATGGCCATTGCTGAGGTAGGTCTAGTACCTGTTTTGTGCCAAGATGAAAGCAGTGTTATGAGGGATAGAGAAGGAAAGGGAAGGAAGTTTCTGCATGCAGCGTAAGAGGAACCCTTCTTTGCCCTCAGCTACCTTTACAGAACAGGTATTATGCTCTGGGAATGGCAGATAAAGGACACAATGTATAGAAGCGGAGAAATCTGTGCAAGTACTCTCACCAAGGTCAGATCAAACAACGTGTCAGATCAAGAGCTCCGTTAAGACCAACACTGACAAGAAACAATGGCAAGCTATGGTTGGTTGAATGTCTGTAAGTCCATGGGGCTGGTTGGGATTCATCCCAGCATACCGAAGGGGCTGGTGAATGTTAGAGCAGGATCCTTCTCAATAATCTACCAAAGATCTTGAGAGTCTGGGGAGGTCCCAGCTGCCTGGAACCTGGCCAGTATTATTCCAATTTACAAGAAGGGTATGAGGGAAGACCCAGGAAACTACAGACCTGTTAGTTTAACCTCAGTGAATAGAAAAAAACACCATATACAGGTAAACAGGCACCAAATCCTCTTCCTCACAGAACAGGCTTCATTTCTTGCACTGTGGTAGGAAGGCTGGGATGCAGCTGATGATGCTGACCTGGGTTTGTCCTGTTGACACTAGAAATAAAGTGGGAGCTCACCTTCCAGAAGCTGGCAAGGATCTCTTTAAGAAAGGAGCTGTTCTAGCCACTCTATAGTCATTAGTTTAGCTGGTACTTTTGCAGCCTCTGCCTGGAGCAGGATTGGCCCAACCCAGGTGCAGGACCTTGCACTTTGACTTGTTGAAGCTCATGCAGTTTGCACTGGCCCATTTCTCAAGCCTATCAAGGTCCCTCTGGATGGCATCTCTTCCCTCAGGTGAGTCCACGACACCACACAGCTTGGTGTTGTCGGCAAACTCGCTGAGGGTGCACTCAATGCCGTAGTCCAAGTCGCTGACAAAGATGTTGAACAGCACTGGACCCAGAACAGACCCCAGAGGAACACCGCTTGTCACTGGTCTCCATGTGGACATTGAGCCATTGACCACAACTCTTTGAGTGCGACCATCCAGCCAGTTCTTTATCCATCGAGTGGTCTGTTTGTCAAATCCGTGTCTCTCCATTTTAGAGACAAGGATGTCATGTGGGACAGTGTCAAATGCCTTGCACAAGTCCAGGAAAATGACATCCGTTGCTTTCCAGTGTGTAAGAGCACTGTAGCTTTGTCATAGAAGGCCACTAAATTAATCAGTGGTCATAGAATCACTAAATTATCTGTGGTCTAGATGCAGGAGTTAAAGGTACTCCTTCCCTCCCTCATTAGTAAGTCTGATGATAGTACCAAACGGAGAGGTGCTGTTTGGGAGTCAAGAGAACTTGCAGTTCTAAGAATAAATTGGGAGAGGAGAGCAGCCCTGCAGGAAGAGGATCTGGGGGTGCTGGTTGAAAGCAGATCAATAGGAGCCACCAGTGCGCTCTGGCAGCCAGGAAGGCAAATGACATTCTGGCATCCATCAGCCATAGCATGGACCAGCCAGTCAAAAGAGGAAATTATCTCACTGGACTCAGCGTTGGTGTGGCCTCATCTCAAGTATTGTGGGCAGTTCTGGACCCCACCATTTGAGAAGGTTATCTGGGTGCTTGAATACGGGTGGTCAAACACTGAAATAGATTTCTTAGAGAGGTGGTTGATGCCCCAAGCCTGTCAGTGTTCAAAACACATTTGGACAATGCCCTTGATAATATGTTTTAACTTTTGGTCAGCCCTGAAGTGGGCAGGCACTTGGACTAGATGGTTATTGTATGCCCCTTCCAACTGAACTATTCTTATCTCCATCATTGGTTGCATACAGAGGAGTCTGATAAGAAGCAGTGTTAGGCTGGAGGATAACACTACTTGCAGATATTATCAACACCAGTGGTACCGAATGAAAATTGAGCAGAGGATGGGATCCTATTTGCTTTTTACAGGTTGGGAATAAACTGGTTCTGGGATTCATGTTTTGAGTATCTAATCTCTGTGGACTGTAATACGTGATTCCCCAGACAAGCTGCATCACGCAAGTCTTGTTCACACTCATTGGCTTCCTAGCTGATTAGCTCCATTTCTCCTTGGTTTTGCTCTGTGGCTCTTGTATTTTGATAACCACAGTTGAGTTGACATAACCAGGTCTTGAAAAGATGTTTTAAAAGTTATGAACGTGCATCAGACTGGGAGATTTCCCTCCACCACTTGCTACATATGAAATCCTGTACGAAGGACTGCTCAGGGCAGTGCTTGGTTTGTGAAAGGTAGAAATTTACCCTTCTGCTGGGGTAGTTAGTTTTAAGCAAAAGCCCCAAGGATTTGGGAAAATTCTTGAAAAGTAGGGAATCAAAAATTTTGTTAAATGTCCAAACCCTTTTAAAAATAAATTATGTTGGTGAGATTCGATTATGCAACTCTTTCAAGGTCTTCTGATCAGCTCAATCAGTAGGAGCAGTCCACAGGAGCTGATGAAGAGTTGAAAAGGATGATTCCTATCAGTACAAGGTCCTGGAGATCTGTCACCTCTTTGCTGCCTGTTCTTGTGCTTTTTGAGCTTGGGACTAATTTTTTCTTGCTTATATTGTGTGAGCCAGATGCTTGTTCATGAAGGTGGTTTATCGTGGGTACTTGCACCTTGTAAGCAATGACAGCAGTCATAATGCTGTTTAGCAGAGGCTGTACTGGAGTGAGGGATGTGCAGATCAAGGAGTTAGCTGTCTAGGGCACATCTGATGCTTGAGCTTTTTATTGTGGAAATCTGAGCCACAATGGTTCAGTTTTGGCCTAGCAGAACCTTGGATAACTTCCAGTTGCTTCTCAGAAGTGTGTGCACTTGTGGCTGGCCCCATCTTGGTTCCTGAGATGCTGAGAGAAGCCTGGTATGAGCAGAGCTGGATGTTCAAATGGACCATGGTGCATCCTTGTCTGGTGCTTTTGGAACAGGAGCCTTCACATCTTTAAATGTGCTCATACCACCACCTCACAGCTTGAGGTTGTTTTCTAGCATAAGAGTAGGCTTTATGTCCTCTCCCAAACTGCTTTCTTTGAAAAGAGGTGAGGATTCCCAGTGCCAGAGGACCCTTGTGTGGGTGGGTTTTATGTCCTAGGACCTGCATAATGAGCTGCAGAGAGGGATGGGACGCAAGAAACTAGTCTGCATTCCCGTTGCATGACTCTTGAACCGAAACTCCTCCTGTCCTCTGTGTAAGGGACCTGTGCACTGGGTTTGAGATTTACCTGTCTGAAATTTAGGCCTTACAAGAGCTGATGTGGGGGCCTAAGTGGTGGGAACTTTCTCGATGAAGATTACCATAGCCTAGTGAAGTTGGTGGGTTCAAAGCCTACTCACAGCCTGGGAGAGCATAATTTTATTGTGTTCAGCTCCACTGCCAGCTATGGCTTATTCATCCTTCTTTACTAGCAGTCATCACAACGTGACTTGAGTGCATTGTTCGTTACGAGGAGCAGGACCTAGATCTTGGCAGAATTTGTCTTCCCTCACTCATGCATGGGATGAGGCCTCCCCAGGTGCTCTCTCAAGAGTACACTTGAGTGTTTGAAGCCTCTGCTTTAAGTTTGACAGATGAGGAATGAACATCTTGTACAAAAATGTCTTGCCTTCCCCCGTGGCATTGGTCTAGCAGCATGTTGGGACCAGCTGTACAAACACAGGAGCACGGCACAGCCATTAGCACGTTCCTCAGCAGTCTTCCTCCCCAGCACATCCCCTCCATCTCTGCCCTCTCTCTGCCTCAGAGGTGGTGCTACCTTTGACCTCAGCTCTTCAGCTTGGCGATACCATCTCTGCCTCTGGCCAGGGGAGGATGGCCTGAGGGACTGTCCCTCCCAGAAGCAGGTGCTGCTCAATCCTGCTGCAAGAGCAGAGGAGCAGCCAGCCATGGTATTCCTGCCTTCTGTTCAGCCCTCGTACCTCCATATAGCCTTGGAGGACATGATGTATATGATTTGGATACTTTTGGGTTGGTAATAGGCCAGCTACTCTTCTCCAGAAAACAGAGGCACTATGTTTGAGTTCTCTGCAGAAAACAGGATTAAATACTTTTTCTGCAGCTGTCTGTAACATGGCCACTTTGCCACAGCAGGGTTTGTCTATTGTTTGCTTAGCTGCATGCACCACTGCTCTCGCCTAGACAAGGTCTCTACCCCATGGATCATGAGCTGGCAATATGGAGCTGCTTCAGCCAGCAGGTGAGAGGATTGCTTGTCCTTCAGCTTATTTTATGCTGCTCTTGACCTGAAGGGTAACAGTGATTATTTCTTTTTCTCTCTTTTTTTTTTTTCCCCTTTGTTTTTTTTCCCAGCTGTTTTGAAATCTCCTTTCTCAAGGTGGTGCAGTGTAGGCTTTGATGATTGTGCCAGCATTCTCAGCAGTTGCCCAGGGTTCTTCCATTTGAAGAAAGCTCCTCTCTTCCCCATGGATCCTGCTGCACTGGCCTCCCTGCAGAACTGTCCCTCACCACCATTCAGGTACACCGACCTTCCTTCTTTTGGGTGGCTATTGCTTTTCTAACTGGCATAGCAGAAACTGCCAAGAAGGCACAAACATTACTTTCCCTCCCCTGTAGCTGCAAGTAAATATCTCCCAGGAACTCCTGCCTTGCTAGAGTCTCTAGGCTGGCAGAGGGGGTAGGTAGCTCGCTGAGTGGTCCACCACCTCCCGAAGACATCAGGCTGCACTGCGAGTTTCAAACACGAAGCCCTGAGGCTATCATGGTCCTAAATGGAACATGTGATCAGACAGACTCCCTGGGAAAGGTTGTGGCTTGCCTGGCTCCCAGGTGGAGAGGAAATAGGGGGCTTGCAGAGCTGCTCAGACTGCCTGCTAAATGCAAGTTCACATCCTGAGACCTTTTTAAAAGCACGCAGAGAAATATCTGCCTAGGGAAGTCAGTAAGTAGTGAGTCCACAAAGCAATCTGTTTGTGTTAATCTTGTATGGCACAGAATAATAGTGCTCAGCACTAGCTAAGTGCTGGGCAAATATTAGTGTCTTTTTTTTTTTTAACTTGTTGCAGAAGCTGGAGCTTATCATACTCAGTAAGCTAAAAGTGTCTATTCCTGTGGGACAGCTGGTAGGAGCCTGGCTTTCTTCCTGTGCCACCACTATGGGTCTCAGGACAGGGAGCTTCGGAGGGGTAAATGGGAAAGCCTGTTCTCGCTTCCATTTTGTGCTTCTCCCCTCCCCACCCCCCTCTTTCTTGACTCCAGTATTAAAGGCTGTCCTGGTTAGTTGCTCCCCACACGTCCTATCCATAAAAATCCCCCCTGCAGAGACTCACATAGGGTTAATTTCATACCAGGAGTTACAGCAAGGTGATGTACACTGCATTTGCATCTGCTCCAGTGTCGGCTGCCCTCTTTCTGCAAGCGGCAGGCTCTGGCAATGCCAGGCTGTTCATTACCATTGCTCTGCTCTGTATGTAATGAGGTAAAATGAAAACAACTTCTCTCACTGCAGCTATGAGATCTGGGAACTCGTAAGGCTAAAGCACTTATAATTATGAGCTTGTTCTGATTATGCCCTGGCTTTCTGTTTCCTCCTGTAGAGCGGGCCAGCCCTCTGAGGTCAAGATGAACTTCAGTTACAGAACTTCTGGCACACGCAGTTAGGAAAACTGGAGAGTTTCCCCCCTGCCGCCCCCTGAAACCAGGCACCTGCAATGTGTGATCTATTGCTCCCCAGAGGCCCGTTCTTCTGGCTATAACATTGCTGAAAGCAGAACAAACACATTTGTTTCTGGACACGAAGGAGCCTTTCTCTTTTCCCTCTGGCTCTGCAGTGCACCAGGAGGCCCACGTTCTCCTCCCAACTGTGAGATGGCAGGGTCTGATGAAGCAAAGGGCCTCAGCCTTTAGTTAGTTTAAGCTTCTCACTTCTGGGCTTGGAGTTGAGATTTCTTAAGCCAGACTCATTACCTACACCCTAAACTTTAGCTGATGTGAAAATGAACTCTGAGCCCTCTCTGGAGATGGAACACGTCTGCAAGCAGAGGTTCAAGCTGGGAGACCCCCTTCAGTTCCCTGCTCCTGCTGACTCTGGGTGTAAAAGGACAGATCAGGTGCCAGTAGGCTTGTACACCAGCAATATGGGAACAAAAATTTCATTTTATTCTCTTTCAAAAGGAGATTACTGGGGAAACTTCCAGTGGTACTGTATCTCTGTCTTAGCACCGCTGCCCTGTGTTTTGCTTGTTGCCAGTACAGCTGTAACAGTCGTGGCCAATTAATTAGAACCACTTCCCCTTGTTTTCCCCTTATAAATCACCTCACTGTTTAGTCAGCCCGTAGTGAAAACAAGGAAAGAGTGAAATAAGTCCGAAGTAAAATATGAACCTCCCTTTTATTCCATATTTCAGACAACAGCAGTCTGTGGGATGCCCAGGGAATAGGCTTTCTGAGCCACTGCTCCGTGAATTCACACTCTCTTTATGACCCTCTTCAGTGTATAAAGTGAAGTTTTTAATGGCTGTTGCGGTTCCTTTTGAATGGTTGTGAAGTCTGGGTCATGGCGAATCAGAGTAAATTCCCCTCCTTTTCTCTGCCATCAGAATTAGCTTTTTTGGAACAGCGAAGCCTGATAAGGGTGGGTCAGCTTGGAGCTTGTTCATGATGAGGAACTTAATCAAGGTTCCAACCAGTGTTCTCAGCCTGATTGGGAAGAAAGAGTGGGATGCCTTTTTTATTTTTTCCCTGTGTGTTTTGCTTTTGTTTAAAGACTTTCAAGAAATTACTTTTGGCCATCTCTACAGGTAGAATTCCACTGCCTAGAGGTGGGTCATCTCCGTTCTCCACAGAAAATGGACCAGACTATCTGCTTATATAGCTGAACTTAGGTAGAATAAGCCTGGGCCTTGTGTGGTCTTGGCTTGGCCTCTTTACTATACCAGCTGAGGACTCTTGTCTCTGTGTACCTTCCTATTAAAGGTCACAGGTATGAATGTCATCTGTCTGTAATGCAGTCAACGTGAGATAGGTGTTGGTACCCTGCACTGGCAGCGTGATAGATGGATGTGATGCACAGAGCTCTTTGGGTGAAGGGGAAAGAAATAACCCAGCTCTGCTTCCAAATGCTTTTGGCAAGGTCCTGCGCAGGGATTCACGCCTGCTGAATGATTTCAAAGCTCTGGCCAAGCTGAACCCTGCCACTGTCCCCTTGCTCCCTGCCTCTTTCTCTCACAGGTTCATCTTTTACCTGTGTTCAGTAGAGGAGCAGCTCGAAGCTGCAGATACATGGGTAAGGCTGAAAATGGGTACTTCTTATGTGCTGTACTCCGCAACAAGGCTTGGATCTTCCTGTACAGAGCCTTCGCATGCTTAACAGACAGCAGGACAGCATATGTGAACAAATGTCATCTGACTGACCTGAGCAACTGTGCCAGCAGCAGTGATTCCTGCCATCAGTCCCAACAGTTCTGGAGGGCCACGGCCAGAAAGGCTATTCTGGTCTAGACTTAAAGTTCCCTGGAAGGTAGAAGACATATTTATAACTACACAGTGGGTCAGGTCAGAGAGCTTAGCCTTTGGTGTCACTGCCCTGGTGTGTGAAATGATCATATGAGCTCCTGATCCCAACCCCAGGCTATTGATACATTGCTCTTAGTTATTGTCCTGGTTTGAGAGCACAGGGACAAAAGTTTTCTGGGACTGCCTGGCCCAGGGGACAATCACAGTGGGGAAGAGGGGCAGCTGTGCCTATGGGGAGGAGAGAATGGGTCAGGTGACCCAAATCAACCAATCACAGTGTTCCTTCCCATGGTGCTCTGTATAAAAGGACCCCTAAGAAGAGCCCTGAGGGCTTTGGTGCTTGCTGTGCTGGAAGGATTGTTATGGGCTGTCATCTCTCCCTGTGTTGCTGGTGTTCCTGCCTCCTGATTTCACACTGCAGAGGAGCAATGTTTGTTGGGACAGCTACCCGAAAGGAAGTGGTAGTGAGGTGGGCGTTGGTCTCTTCTCACAAGTAATGAGTGATTGGACAAGAGGAAGTGGGCTCAAGTTGTGCTGGGGAAGTTTAGGTTGAGTAGTAGGAAAAATTACTGAAAAATTTCTTTTCTTTACTGAAAGAGTGGTCAAGCATTGAAACAGTGGAGTCACTATCCCTGGAGGTGTTCGAAAAATGTGTAGGCATGGCACTTCAGGACGTGGTTCAGTAGTCATGATGGTGTTGGGTTGGTGGTTGGACTTCATGTTCTTACAGGTCTTTTCCAGTCTTAATGATTCCATGACAGATTGCCTTCTCCTGCCCACTTAGATGGGAGTGGCATAGCTACTCCAAGGCTTCCTTTTCTGTTTTTGTGGACAGTCATCAGGACTCTGGTCTTGGGTGCTCCTGTCTGCTGCCAAGTCCAGTCTGAGACTTTTCCCATTGTGAGTTCTGTATTAATATATTCTTTTGAGTCTTTGAATATATTTACATACTTGTAAATGTCTGTATATAGTTCAACATCTTCATCATTACAGTTGGTATTATCCTCTTTTTCATTAAACTGATTCAAGGTTTTTTCCCAATTTCAAAGTCTTTCTCCTTGTTCCCTTGTTATAGTCCCCTGGGAGGGTGGTGGAGGAATCACAGAGAGCATCTGTCAGAGTTTAGTGGCTTGTCCAGTCTTAACCTTAGTCAGATTTAATTGGCACCCAACGCAGGGCAAACAAACCAAATTCCCATTTTCCTCAATTCATAATCTAATATTTCCACTTTTAATTTTTTTTTGTTGGAAAGGTTGGGAAAACTCAACAGTTATTAATATGATTCTAAGTGAAATATTATGCTATGACCTTAGAGACTTCTGTTTGCAGTCGATTATTACGTTGCTCCCTAACCTGTCATCTATGCTATCATATTACCCAGGCATTTTTAGTGTATATTTATGTTTCTTTGGTCAGGGGCCTTGAGCAAAGGACATCGGTCTTCTGTTGTGTTTGATACCATTGATCTGTTCTAGAATAAGCTGGATGGTGGCTTTACCTGGGCATTTTGAACACTATTTGCTAAGTCTTATTGCTAATTATACTTCAAGTTTTTTCATGGGAAATTATACTTCTCTTAAATACTACTCAGCAGATTGCAGAGGTGAAAGAGGGAAAAGGTGAATCAAGATAATTTGCAGAGGTTAAAGCCATCCAGCTGGCCCTATACATTGCTGAGCGGGAGAAGTGACCAGTACTTATACACTGATTCCTGGATGGTGGTAAATGCCGTATGGGGCTGGCTGAAAAGGTGGAAACTGGGTCACTGGCATAGAAAGGGGAAACTAGTTTGGGCAGCTGACTTTTGGCAGGATGTTGCCGCCTGGCTGGATAAATCAGTGGTGAAGGTGTATCATGTAGGTGCCCCCATCCCCAAAACTGGGCTCCTGAGGAGCAGAGAAATAACCATCATGTGGACTGGGCAGCTAAGGTGTTCCAGATAGATTTAGACTGGGAACACAAAGGTGAATTATTCTTAGCTTGGTGGGCCCATGACTCTTTTGGTTATCAAGGAAGAAACAGAACATATAGATAGGCCCAAGACCGAGGGGCGAATTTAGGGATGAACATTATTGCCCAGGTTATCCACGAGTGTAATACCTGTGCTGCAGTTAAGCAGGTTAGATGGTTAAAACCTTTGTGATATGAGGGACGCTGGCTTAAACATAAATATGGAGGAGCCTGGAAGATTATATCACCTTCCCTCAAACTTGCCAGGGTAAGGACTATGTGCTCACAGTGGTAGAAGTGAGCACTGGATGGCTGGAGACATATCCTATGCCTCGTGCCACTGCCTGTAGTACTATTCTGGGCCTTGAAAGGTAAATTTTGTGGTAACATGGGACCCTAGAGAGGACTGAGTAAGACAATGGGACTCATTTCAAAAGCAATCTAGTAGCTAACTGGGCTAAAGAGCATGGTATAGAGTGGATTTATCATATCCCTTATCATGCACCAGCCTCTGGAAAGATTGAACATTGTAATGGTTTGCTAAAAATGACCCTGAAAGCAGTGGGTGGTGGAACTTTCAAAAACTGAGACCAACATTTGTCATAAGCCACCTGGCTAGTTAATACCAGGGGATCAATCAATTGAACTGTCCCTGCCTAATAAGACCTTTTACATGCAGCAGAAGGGGATAAAGTCCCTGTCATATGTGAGAGGAACACGCTGGGAAAAACTGTATGGGTTTATTCACCCCTGGACAAAGGCAAACCCATCCATGGAGTTGTTTCTGCCCAAGGCCCTGGACATACCTGGTGGGTAATGGAGTGTGGTGATGTCCCATGTGTACCACAGGGGAATTTAACTCTGGCTGAGAAAGTTCAAATTGTATAAAGTAAATGTTCTTTTTGTAAACTGTATTGTATATAGTTACGGAAGTACATGGTAAGGAATAAGGAAGGGGATTGTCCTGACTTGAGAATACCAGGGTAAAAGTTTTCTGGGGCTGCCTGGAACATCTGGCATTTGATGTTATTGGAGGGTGATGTTGAATGGAGTGACCAGCACTTTTCCCAGGTCTTTAATTCTGCAGCTATGTTGCCTTCTGTTTTCCATAAGTTATTATTTCCAGTCTTTGTTGGCTTCCCAGAAACCTTTGCAAGCATCCTCCAGCTAATGATGATCCGTAGCCATACATATTCCCTGTGTAGAGCTTTCATGACAGGTCAAGTCTGGGCACAATGTGAACTATACTCAGTTTCTCTTTTATCCAAAATTCAGAAAGCTTAAACAAAATAGCCCCTTGGCATTGTTCCTAGGAAACCAGCCACGAGGCAGTTGGAAATAATCATACAGATAATTTACTTGAATGCTGCTGATATGCACATTTTAGTCTTCTCTTTCCATTTTGAAAGAAATTGGAAAAAGGGACAGTGTTAGTGTCTTTTGAGAAATAATAGAGGCAGAGGGTTGCACTGACAACAATTCTTGAATTTTATTTTTTTTCTAGCATTAAGGGAAAAATAAAAAATGGAACAAAACAAAAACCAACCTGCAACTAGCATTAAGTAAGTAGATTTTGTTCCTCTTTTGACACAGAACAAAGTTAATTGATGTTTTTTTTTCTCCTGTAAAAGTATCCAAAGGCTATTTGGAGCTCTAAAGGGAGATCTTATTATGTTTCTGTTTTCAAGATGGATTAACAAAGAAGTTTAGGAGGGAAGGAGGTTTTGGCTGACATGGTTGTATTGTTGCAGTCTTCCCTCGCTTCCTAAGTTTTCATCTTCCAAAACTACAGATTTTAATTAAAAAAAAAAAAAAAAAAGGGGGGGGGGGAAATTCTCGGCCTTTCAGCTCGGCAGCACATACAGACAAATAAATTAAAAAGTGGGAGAAGTGGAACTAACCCAATAATCCGTGAAAACCTAATTTCCCTCACAAGCGTCGCTGACGCAAGCATCTCCCCTCTCCCTTCCCCTTCTCCAGTTCAGGGGCAGTGATTGGAGAAATTGGCTAACAAGATCAGAAAATTTAATTACTGTTCTGCCTCCCCTTCCCAAGAAATTGGATGTCACACTTCCTTGTAGCCTGTTTTTAAGATGTGGTGTAGCCGGTTTTCACATGGCTTGAACCTGACTCCCTACCCTCTCCCTCCACCTTCTTCTCCCTGTTCCCCACAGAAATATCTATCCAATACAGCTAATCCTTGGACTGGCAGCCTAAACTGGAGCCAGTTTTTGTTCCTGGTGTTGGAGAGAGTGTCAAAGGAAAGGGGAGGTTGGGATGCACCATGGAGCATCACCTCTAGGTGTTCTCCATCTCTTATTTTATGCTGGAACATGCAGAAGGAGAGGACAGGGTCAGAGAGGACTTTGAATTTGCATTACTCTTGATCCTCTAGTTCTATGCCTGGGCTGCAGACAGCACAAAACCTGAGTTTTCCCACCTACTCAAACTGCAGGTCTCAGAACTAAGCTCCCTTTTTTTTCCTCCTTCTCCCAGGATGGGGCTTTTGTGGGGACCCTGTGGACACCGAAGAGCAGAGGGTGTTTCTGCCTGGCTCTCGGGAAGGGCTGGGCAGGGCAGACATGAATGCAGTGCAGAAGAGAGGAAACATGGCTTGCTTTGTAATGTCACTTCTATCATCGGAAGGGATCTCAGACGTGTAATTAACTAAAAAGGAGGCTGTTCTGCATAACACAAGCCTGTTGTATCCAGCTCAGCAGGCCCGGTGACCCAGGCTTTGGTCTCATGGCTGGCGATGTCACCAGAGTCCCCTGGTAGCAGAGCAGCCTCGCTGGAGACAGCTGCTCTATTTATTTTTCGATTTGTATTCCCAGCATGTCTTGTTCTGTGCTAACTGTAAACCTGGCTTAGAAATTCAGTGCAAACACCTTATCAGATAATGAATAATGATTTATTGAACATATGGGTAAACAGCATAGATAAGATATAAATACACTTTGGAAATGCAGTTGCATTTGTAAGAGCGTATGCCAAATCAGCCCCGTGGCTTTCGTCTCTCTCTGCAGCTGCCATAAAGGCATCTTCTGCATGGGCTACCATGCGGCCCTGCAGGTCCCTGTCTATGTGCACATGCCCACAGGAAAAAAATAAAGACAAGGTGTGAGGACAAAGTCATCTGCCAAGGACATGGGTATTTATTTGGCTTTGCTGTAGGAGCTGATCTTCTGCCAGTCAAAGCAGTGCAAAGTGTGTCCCCATCCCGGTAAATGTCTGCTGCTGGAAGCAGCTGGATGCTGGAACAAGTATCTGATGGCAAGTAACATGCTTGTCTTGAAGATACAGGGGTGGTGGACCAGGGGCTGGCTGTTTTCGGGAGGGCCAGGGCTGTGTACAGCAGGTTTGCAGAGCCTGCGTTGAAGCTTTTGCTTCCACAGTTGCACACCAGCTGGAACCCAAGTCAGCGTAAAGTTGTCCTGAATATGTGTGTGCCTGGTGCAATACTGACCGGACTGTTAACAGGCTGCATTATTTGAGCCCAGAGTTGAGTTTTGATTTGATTTAAACAAAAATGAAGATTTTTCACCCACTCTAAAACCAACACTGAGGAAGCAGCATTGCTTATGCCAGTCTGAGTCTGGGCTAAGCCAGAATGAAGACATGGGTCACAACTGCTCTGTGTGCATGGTGCAGAGACCCAAAGTTAGTGGAAAGTGTGAGGGTTGGTGCTGGCTTGTGGGTTTGTGTCATTGAACCCTTTCATGTGCATATAACAGCTGGCTGGGGTACTTTGCCACGCTCTGCCTGCGTACGCTGCGCAGCTTGCAGAGAGCAAAGATCCAGAATACACTTGCTCTTTTAAGTCATCCAAGAGCTGTGTGATGCCCCACCGCTGCCATCCTCAGGTGCTCACTCATCCTCCTCTGTGCATCTTCTCCTGTGTGGTACCAGCTGCCTCAAGCCATCTCTCCCTCTGCAGTCCTGCCTGCTGAGATGCCTACAGCTCCCCTCTGCAGGCGGAGTGTATGGCAGCCGCTCAGCCTGACCTCCTTATTCATTCTCCCTGCTACCCTTGGTATCTGCTCCTCTGCTTTTGGACCAGGGGCGCTGCTGTCAATGAGCCAGTATTGTACCCCTCCAAGGTCATGGATAAATAATAGCCATGCTTTTCCCTTTTGCTTTAATCATCAGTCACCAAAGGCAGTGACGTTCAAATCCTTTAAATGAGAGGAAAATCGAATCTCACCAATGGGTTGTTAGGCATCGGAACCACAGACAGGGCAGGGTTATGAAAGACCTGGCTCATGTGAAGGTATTTTAGTTCAGAGCCTTGCATTTTGATTGTTGTGATACCAGCTTTCAGAGTTGGGGGAAGAGGATAGAAGTGTTGCTGTTTTGTTTTTTTTTGAGCTAATGTGATAATCCTTTAAGATGTGGAGGGGGCATGGTTCAAGAGTCCTCTGAGATCATCTTGTGCATGCAGGGGGATGGTGCAATGGATGAGTGTGGGAATACAGCTTATATGGAGTTTCCAGCTTTGGTTCTGCCACCTGCGAATGGAAGGATGTGGGGCTTTTTTTTCCTGCGCTCTACAATAGTGACTGTGGCATTGCTTTCCCTGAAGCTTTTATAGAGAATTTGGGTAGCTTTTTTTTTTTTTTTTAAACCTTAATATTTTTCAATTTGTGTGAATGCTTTCCTCTTGCTCTCCCCACTTGTTTGTGCTCATCATGCTGTTGTTTTTCCCCAGCAAGGCTGGTTCGCCACTGTGTGACTTCTGGGCTTAAAAGGTAAATTACAAAAGCCCAGGGACTGAGAGCTTGATAAAGCTTTGCGATCCAATCTGTTGGCGAATACAGCCGTAGAGAGAATTTGATTTGCATACATTTTCTACCCTGAATTCCTCTGGTGCTATTAGGAGTCACCATAGCTAACACAATCTCTGAACTGTGGGGCTTATATGCATGCAGAAGTACACCTATTTGCTTTCTTGGAAAGAGATTTACTGAAGCGTTTTTCATGTTATTGTCCACCCCACCCCCCTCCTTTCCTTCCCCATCAGAGGATTTTGTACTGCTGCAGAGACTCTTTGATCTGAGTTAATTCTTTGATGAAGCTTCACAAGACAATCGAAAAACTGAGCACTGCTCTGGGGAGAATCCTTCCTGCTGAAAAAAAAAGGTGGAAATCATGCTCACTTGGTGAGGTGGTGCAGCCTGAAGGCACAGAGCCTTGCTTGCTGCCCTCGTGGTGTTATTTCACCGGTGGACACCAAGCTGTGAGTACTGCTTCAGGCAGGGCGAAGATGTGGGAAAGACTAGTTGCCTCAGGGTTGCTCATATCAGTGTGGAGGGAATTAGGGTGAGTGATGATCAAAGTGACCGTGGGGAGTTGCCTGCGTGGAAGGATGTGGGCCATGTGTGTTTTCCTTGTTAAGATGCTTGAGGAAGGAGCATCTTGCTTGGAGATCACAGCAGTCTGAGCTGTGGGAGGACAACACCGTGGCCTCCGCTGTTTTTGAGTGAGACCCCTTCTATTTCTGCTGGACCCAGGGGCTGCTATTACGAGGCACGTTTTAAAGCTTTAAACCCGAGCTCTTCTTCTCTGAGGTCTCTTGGCTTTCACATACAATTCAGAGTGGATGTAGCCATGGATTCAGGTTCTGCCATGTCAGACTCCTCTAGCTTCTTCACCTTGGCGAAACATCCGCCAAACGAAGTTATGTGCCAGCACCCGACCAGAGTCACGGGCTCTGCGGGATCAGCTCCCGTGGGAAAGTTAGCGAGCTGAGTCTTGTTGGCCTTGGTCTTTCCTCCTTCCCCTTCTTGTGCCTGGCCGCCCTGTTAATTGATTACTTCACTCTTCAGCTGTTGCTTCTAGAGCTGAATGCGTTGAGTTAAACTGCGAGAGCAGAGAAAAGGAACAGTGACTCTGAGTGCCAGGCTCGGATCTGAAAGATTACAGCACAATCTAATGAGCTCATTAATTTCATTTCATTAACCAAACAGTGCTTGTGGAGAATGGCAAATATTTAAAGAAGCGCAGCAGGGTCAGAAACACATTTAATTAATGTTGTCACATGATACTGAGAGCAGGAGGGGGGAATAAATCTTGATGCTATATATTAACATCCATGGTGACTTCTCTTTTATATTTAATGTGCTGCTTGGGTGAAAGTCCTCTTGCTCTTGCATGTCTGCCTGGCTCCTATTATCACAGTGCCTGAGCAGCTTCCCGGCTTGACTCTGTTTCCCTTTCCTCCCAGGGTCTGTGGAGGTCAGGCACTGCTGTTATCCCGTTTAGAGGGGAACACTCGAGGCAAGAGGAGAGGACTCCATCGCAATCGCACAGAGGCTCTGTGGCAGATGATGCTGTTTCCTCTGTGGTTTATCTCCCTGGTAGGCCATGCCTACTGTGATTATCACAGTAAATTAGCAATAGTCTGAGCTCGTCAGCTTCCTGTTCATCCAGCTGGATGCCCTGGATGCCACAGTGTGAGTGAAATGGGAAACACACTCAAATGATAAGGAAGAGAGGGAGTCAAATCCTCCCTCAAACCCTTTGAAGTCTGGTGCGTTTGGTTTTTTGTAGAGACTGCTGTGACTCACAGCAGTTACAAGGCAGGTTCTCATCCCATTCTCCCTTGTGTCCAAGGGAGGATTTTGGCATGAACTAGCTGCGTATTAATCTGTGTTGCTGAGGTGTGCTTTGCTGAAAGTTCATTTTGTTTTGAGGGAGAATTTCTCATTTGTGGTTCTTTGGTTAGGTCTACTGTGAGACATCCAATGAAAACTACATATTGCTTTTCTGATTGTCCTGGTACACTGCTTCTAAAAGAAAATTGAATTAGGATGAATACCTGCGACCTACCTGCAGGTCTGGGTTCCTCACTGGCAAATGACTTCTGTGGTTTCCAGTTCAAGAAGCATCCCAGCTAAAACAATATCGGAGAGGCGGAACTGGTTTTTTTACCCTGAATTCTACTGGCATTCCCGTGTGTGTGCATGTACTACTTTGAGACATGTTGGGATGCTTTTAGCTCTACTAAAGGGACCTGCTTTTCAGAGGGGCAGAAGGTGGGTCTGAATTAGGGTAAGTGGTCAACTGGGCTTGCCCGAGATGTTGATGGGGCCAGACCTGCAGTACCATGAAAATCAGCTTTGCCAAGAAATTTTATAATCAAGTCAGAGTTGCTGTTAATAGTTAATTTGACAGAGTACTCAAAAAGAAGCCATATCCTCCTGAACTGCCAATACTGCTTTGTATAAATTGGTGGGTCATCCACTGTAAAGCAATGGGCAGCCAGGTGTAAATTGTTTTTAGGTAAAAGTGTGAGCAAAATGACTGCAAATGCCTTCCTGAGGCCATGACTGTCTCAGGACACCACTTCATCCTGCCACCAAACCTCAGGGCTTCCCCCATCCCATTGCAAGCCTCCCCTTGGATCAGAGCAGTGCCAGAGGTCCAGAGGAGATGCACCTTGCAGGCAGGACTATTTTTAACTTGGCATAAAAGCAAATACGCTGTATTTGGCTATATTCCTTTGTGGTGATTATACCAACAGTAAAGAAACGTCTGCTGTTAATGCAGCATTGATAATGTGAGGTATTCAAAGGAATGGTTGGTGCTCTCTGGCTGCCCAGGTAGAGAGCAGGCAGAGCTGGGGTGCGCAGGGGGGCTGCTGTTACTAATTGCCGCAGCTGGAGAAAACAACCAGGCTGAAAGGCTGACCATAAATTGTGAAGTGCCTATGAATTAGTCCTTTGGTGACAGCTTTGTCCAACAGCTTTCTTGGCAGTGTCTGGCACTTGCACAGGCAATCACAAGCAGCTGGGGAGTGGAGGGAGGCAAAATCAGGAGGAGAGAGGGTCTCCTTTTGCTCTGCTCTATGGAAGTTCACCCACTACCCCATCGCTCATCCCTCAGCTTGTCATTACTTGATTCTTCTTTATTGAAATAAACTGAAGGTGTGCTTCAGGCTTGTGAGTTCATCCTCCATCTCGCAGTATAACCCTGTGTGGCTGAAGGCCAGGTGCCTCCTGATGTGCGGGAGCCTTGCTGGGCAAAACCCACTGCTGCTGCAAAGCTGGGGTGGATGGGATGCCTGGCTGGTGCTGAGAGGTCTCAGCAGAGCTCTGGAAGTGCTCATCACTCCAGCATAAGGCTGTGCCAACAGGATGAGGGATTTATTCCCTTGTCCTGAGGACTGAGCAGTGCTGGTGGCCCAGATAAAGTCCCTTGCATGATGCCAAGGGATTGGTTGCTGTTATTGCTCCCTATGAGAGAGGACACGGTGCCCATCATTGCATTAAGACACTAATGTAGGAGAAACATCTGCTGATGTAAATTTCTGCTGTTTGTTTGGTTGCAACCTTTGTGTTCACCTAGAGGGAAAGTCTCTGCAATGAAGCAGTGGAGCCTGTGTCCTTGGCTGGCAGATGTCTGCAGGGAACCCTGGGGCTCATGCCTGCTGTGTGATTTGTGCCTGGCAAGGCAGATCGCAACGATTTCCATGCTGGGTTTGTTGGGCTGTCCTTCCTGTTTCTGACATATGGGCCTTGGGTAGGTCCAGCTTCTGCCTTGTGCTTGGGAGGATAACCCTGACATCCAGCCCAGCAGGGCAAGAAGCAAAGTCCCTCCCTGCTGTGGGGCCTCCTGTTAGGACCTCACTGTCCTTTGGGAAGAGCGTGACCTGGGGAAAGGTCCCTCCATGTCCAGCACAGCCTTAGGACAAGAGAGGTTCTTTTCTGCTCTGAAGTCATGGTCCAGAACAGGAGGTGCAAACCGCAGGGAACCTGGCAGAGCTCGGATCTTGCCGAGTGCTTGTGATGCTGGGAGACTGAGAGCATTTCTGAGGGCTTGGTGACATGTTGCCCTTTCTCAGGAGGATCTGGTTTTGTCCTGTCTTTGGAGCTGGCGAGCAAGCTGCCCACTGCATCCTCTTGAACTGCTTCTCACGCCTGGGAAAAAGAAGAACCCATCCTCCTGCATGAAATCACGGGGACAAAAATCTCTGGCGGCCGAGGAAGCAGCAGCGCCTTTTGCAGCAATGCTGCTTTGAGGATCGCGGTTTGCTGCATTGCTGTTCGCACGTGTTAAAGCAGCGCTTCCCCATCGCTTCCTGGCTCCCTAAAAAGCCAGGTCACACCAGGGATGTGACAGATTGGCTGGTGACCTGGAAGGACATCAAATGGAAGGATTTAGCTTCTGGAGGAGGCTTGTCCAGGGAACTCGTGGGTGGAGAAACAAAAAGCTTTCCAAATACCAGTGCTGTCTGTCCTGCTGCTTCTCAGAGGGGGAAACTGCAGTGGAAGAACACCTGACAGCAAAATGCTCACTGAACTGCAGCTATTTCACATAATTCCTGTTTCTAGCCTCTTTTTGTAAGTGTTTGACCATATTTGAAGGTGTTTTCCAGTTCAACGATGTCATCTGTGAACAGATTTTTTTTTTGTCCTACTCTCTGAAATTTGGACCATGACCAGGAGTTTGCTTACCCCTTTTATACTCAAAACGCTTGAATCCCTGTCAATTGACCAGCTTGTGAAAGCAGAACAAACTTTTCTTTTAAGTCTTTCCAGCATACTGCAAAATCAGAATATTTACAGGATGGGGAA
The DNA here is from genome assembly GCA_020746105.1 of Trogon surrucura. Lineage (NCBI taxonomy): Eukaryota > Metazoa > Chordata > Aves > Trogoniformes > Trogonidae > Trogon > Trogon surrucura. The sequence goes on along the minus strand of CM036625.1, from coordinate 19,282,902 downwards.
AAACCAGATTTGCCAGTAGGAAACTGAAAGGTAGAACATAAAACTGAAACTGTGGATTTCAACAGAACTTAAAATACTGTTATATAATTTTTTTTTTAATCTTTTCAGGGAGAGAGATATTCCCTGCTTGTGAGCTGAAAGATAAAGATTTTTTCCCAGCTCTAGTAGTGGCAACTTCTGCTGTCAGAATTGATGGCTTAGATTCTCAAGATACTTCAGGCTTCAATACTTATGCTCCCTTAATTGAGGTATTACAGTTACTATAGATTTTTTTTAGCACATCCTTTACTTTCTGTTGTTTTTCACAGTTCAGTGGTTGCTTCAGTGGGTGAACTTGGAGCTCTATCCAGAAGGTAAAGAGAAATCTTTAAAAAAACACTATAAAAATAGAAGAAAGTGGGTCTAAATATAAATTCATCAAAATCGGACTACTCTTTGCAGCACTATTAAAGGAAACCAGTTGCTGGTATCTGTGTCTGAAGAGCTAAGTGAGAAACCCAGGGGAAATATCCTCCTTGTAGCTGTCAACGTCAGACCTGCCAGCCGCGGTGCCAGGTGTCCGTCACGAGTGTGAACACAGATCAATGAACTGCCAAGAGAAACTGCACTGCTAAGTCCTGGCTCTTCCAAAGTCTAGGGCAAAAATCCCACAGGCTTCCATGGATTTCACCCTTGATGGGAAGAAGAAAAGAAGGCATGTTGTTTTTCTCCAAGTTTGGCCCAAGTATTTATTCGTCCTTCAACTGAGACTATTGGTTGTCAGCAGTTTTGCTTTTCAGAAGTTGCTGAGCATGTACCTTCAGAAAATCCAGCTTCTTTACTCCTGGGAGATATGCACCCAAGTGCGTGGACAGCTTTTGAAATTCTTGACCTTGCAGAAAGCCACAGAAACTGGTTTCCCAACCAAAACTTTGCATAATTTTTGGTAGCCTGACACTTGATCCATAAACACTGTGATTCCCTACTCTGGGTCTTCCATTGCAGCTCTCCATAGGCATTGTGGCAGTCATTTCAATATTTCAATTCATGATACGTTTGGGCTGTGGCTGAACTATTTTACTTTTCACTCTTCCTTTCTTTTTTTTTTTTTTTTTCTTTTTCTATCAGGAAAAAGAAAATCTTTTTGTTTCTTACAGGAAAGTTTAGACAAAAAATGGTTTTCATTAGAAATTCCCACGGGGAAGGAATAGGAGATGAAATCCTGCTTTCTGACTAACGCTTGTTTCAAATACTGAGGCAGAGTGAATCTTTTATAAGCCTTTTTAGAGGAGGGATTGTAAACAGAATTGTCCATGAAAATGGAAAACATCTTGCACATCCGAAAAAGTGTCGGGCCGTTGTTGAATAGGGGTCGCTACTGCTCCACCTTTTCTGATTAAATACTAACACACTGTATTTAAGCAAAGCCTTCAGGCAAGCTTTCCATATTCATAAGACAACGGCTTTATCAGGAAAGGAGGCATTTTGGAGAAATGTCAATATGAATATTACAGTCTCTTTGCTCTTTGTGTTGTCCCTTAAATCGTCAAAGTGAAGTTGTAGGAGATAATGTGCAATTATGCTGTGACTAACGTTTGTGGAGCCATTTGCAGGAGCTTTTGAGCGATGTCTTTCTAGGCGTGGAGGGGTGCATGCTCCCATCCCTGCTTCAAAATGGGCTGAAAACTGCAGTTCACTGTGTGTATGTGGGAGACTGACATGTTTGGGAATGAGGTGTTCTTGCCATCCTCTTCAGTGATAAAAGCTGCTGTTGTGATTTAGAGCTTCCGGAAGATCAAGAAGAGGAGATCCTAATAACTCATATACCCGCTTTCAGGAACATTCTCAGGTCTTCTGGGCTTCCTAGCAGTCACAGACTCTGTGACTAAAAGGCATTCAGTGCCATCCTAAGCACACAGCGACAAAGCTCCCACACCTCTAGCCAATGTGGGCTGTCTTCACATGGATGGAAACCTGGGGTTCCCATCTTGCCTGGCTCCTCCTTGGACAGGGACCAGATTTGGGGGGCAGCCTTGGGTGAAGAAGATATTTTGGGCTTGAGAGTGAGGGTTTTGCACACCTCCGTGGTTTTGGACAGAAAACTCTTCTCTCATCATGTATTGTGCTTCTTGTTTTAATTGCTGACGAGTTCTGTGGAGGACTCTTTGGCAACAGAGTGGAGGTGAAGCTGGCACCTTACTTGCTGTGGCGTTTTACAGCCCTGGGGACAGGCTCCCCTTGCCTCTTTTGTTTTTGTGAGTGATGTCCCCATTTAGGGAAAACCAATATTTTTTCATTCTATTTATTATTTATTTCCCCCATTTAATATTTAAACATGCTCAATCTTTAAATCGCTAGAAGCCAGGAAAGCTGGTGAGCCAGAGGCAGCATCGATAAAACACAAGCATGGCTGGAGGGTGTGGGAGAGCAATGGGGAATAGCTTAACTGCCCTGTTGCTGCTGGGATAAGTTAACTTCTTCCTTGCCAGTGGGATATGCAAGAGTCTATCCTGCCAGCTGTTCCAGCTGGATCAAGGAAGGTGCTGAGTGCCTGGTGCAACAGTCTGGGGGATGTTTAGGTAGCATCTGTATGGGCTTGCACAAGGTGTCGTTTGCTGCAGCAAGGACCTGGGATTGCTGACCTAGGAGGTCTCTTTCTTCTTTTTGTTTTCCCTTGGGGAAGGCAAAATCTAGCTATGCTCAACAGACCCATTTGTATAGCAGTATGGAGCCAGTCTAATGCATAGTGGGGATCCAATGTTTGGGATGAATCATAGAATGTCTTAGGTTGGAAGGGACCTTAGAGATCATCTGGTCCAACCTCCCTGCCATGGGCAGAGATGCCTTAACTAGACCAGGTTACTCAAGGCCTCATCCACCCTGGCCTTGAATACCTCAAGGGAGGAGGCATCCATGACTTCTCTGAGCCCAAAGGAGTGGTGAGTAAGAAAAACCTTCTGTTGCCAAGAAGAATAGTTTTATTGAAATTCTTAATGTTACTTACTGTGTTTTTCTAGAGCCCCAGAGCCAGATTTCATGTAGTTCAGCTGTCACTGAAAAGCAAATATACATTTCTAGCCCTTCTGGCCTTTCTCACATCCTGGAAAACGAGATTCCTAAGCATGAAAGAGCCAGCAGGCAAATACCCCCTCCCCAAAGTGTTCTATCTTCAGACCCTGAAGCAAAACCTGGCAGTTTGGAAGGCTGTGCTTGGGTTCATTGTTACTGAACATCTGCCCAGACTCTCCCCATCTTGTTCACGCTGTCTGAGACCCACAAGGCTTGGCCTGAAAATGTGTTATTCAGTGACATTGATCTTGGTGGTAGTGAGCTGTTTCTTTAATTGTTCTCTCTTTGTTTCCTTGGGCATTTTCGCTCGTTCTTTGACACGCAAGCCTGTCCTAGCTAGTCTAGCCTTACTGCTGTCTGTGTGGTCACCCTTGCCAGCATAGCTGTATGTGGCTGGGGACCATCTCTGTGATGGAGGTGTGGGGGGAAGCAGCCTTCCGTCAGTCTTGTGGGCAGCATGGGACTGAGCAGTATTTTGCATGAGCCAGGCTTTCTGCTGGCAGTTAGAGAATAGTGGGGCAATTGGGATGTGGCTTTTTCCCAAGGGATTGGGAACAGGAGAATGTCCAGGGCAGCAGGCACAGTGAGCCAGCAAGTCTGAGACTGTTGCTGGGCATCAGGAGAGGCCTTCAACTGAGAACACAGTGACTGCTCTCTCTGCTGCCTTTTCTGTTTTTTTCCCCTGTTTCCATCAAGATAATTAAACCAGAGGTTATGATTATGGGTGGGGGAAGGAGAAGTGTCAGACAGCCCTCCCTGGGTGGAGTCCCTGTACCTTCCTTCCTCCCACAAATGCCACCTCTGAGCAGGCGTCCGGTCGCATTCCTTTTTTTGTTTTATTTATGAATAAATAATTACTGTGGTGGAGAATAAATCAAACGACTCTCACTGTGCTGACGCTTTCAAGGCAGCTCGTTACTCTCCCTTTATCCAGCTCTGAGTGATGTCTGGCAAAGTTTGCAGCTTTCACAGCCCTCTTCCCTCCCAGTCTCTATTGTCCTCCCCAGTGCCTGCCTGCAGACCTGCCCCCCGGCTTAATTCCCTGCCGTGGGTGATGCTGTCCCAGGCCACACAAGTGAAAGCATTTCTGAGACTGAACAAGATTTCCCAAGGGAGGGTGGGGAGTGGAAATGGCACAGGGGAGCCATTTATTATTCTTTACAGACTCTGCACTGGTTTTGGGGAAAAACTTGCTCTGGGGTGGTTTTGTGGGTTTCCTTCCAGTCCATGTAAGTATCTTGAAAGATTTTGGGTCTACAAGGTGGGAGTGTGTGTGTGTGTATGTGGGAAAGCTCTGCAGCGTGTGGCAGGACGTCAGTAAAAGCAGGTGTAGATTTACTGTCCTTGTTGCCTCTAAGCTAACAGGTATTTGCAGGGAAAGATTTCCTATTTTATATCAGTTAAAAACTGAGAGGCCGGGGCTGTTGTCCTGGACACCTACTGGTATGGAGATGCTTTATTCAATGTAAACATGTTTTCTGACTGCTTCGGTCTGAACAGCAAAACTTTTCCTGACCTGACTGCACCTGTACAGAGGTGAGAGGATGGATCTGAGGATATCAGGGACAGACTGGGACACTGGAGACACAAGCAGGGATTTATTGCGTTTCCCAGCCTGCCACTGATCTCAGTTTTGCTCCAGGCAGAGCTCTTCAGTACCCAGCATCCCCAGCACACACCGAAAAGACTGCCAGCAGGGTCAGCACCAGTATTAAATCTGTTGCTGTCTGAGTTTTCTCCAGACCTATTGGATGCAACCGTTCGGCGCAGGTGCCTCTCCTTCATATGTGTGATTTGTCAGACACGCCTGACACATTGGTCTCAAAGCAGTCAGGACGGGTGTGAGGTTGTCCCTCAGGCAGCAGAAGCTGTTTGCATCCTGTGCCCTTTCCACTGGCCTCCTGTCTGTTGGCGCAGCAGCCCCAGGCAGTGTGCTCAGCAATTTCCCGCTTCAGAGCCTGGCACTCGGACTGTTGCAATACCAGCTTCCAAAGTTGGGGGAAGAGTATAGAGTTGATGCTGGATGTTTTTGGGCTAACGTGATAATCCTTTAAGATGGGGAGGGGCTGTGGTTAGAGCTAGCTCTGGTTTCTTCTGCCATGTTCATGCCATGTTGCCCTTTGTTGCTCATTCTGTAAATGCTTTTGCTGTAGCTGGTGGATGGGAGCAAGAGCGGGAGAGAGGGATGGCCACACATGCTAAAAAGGTAGCAGAGGCAAACGAGTATTTGTGTAATTGCAGCCTCCCTTTTGGTCCAAGATGTGGCACTGGGGTACTATGTAGTATTACTGTGGCACCAAATGTGTGGAAGAAATTAATAAGGTTGAGAGATTTGAGAGCTGAAAAGGGATTGTGCAATGCTACATTGCGCCAAGCTGGATGTGCGCTGCTGACTGTCCTTCCCAAGGGCCGGTGAGGTCACAGTGTAATGGGTTAGTGATTGCTCAAGAGATTGTAGGATATGTTGAGTAAGAGACAAGGAAAAAGCACTGAGTCAGAGGAAAGAGGGAATTTTTGCCTCTGATGATGTTGGTGCACCCCAGCTGCAGGAATATTTAGCACTTTGTAGGAGGAGAGGTCAGAACAGCAAAAAATGCAGATGTGTGCAAACCTCTGTGTTCATGGATAGATACTCAGTAGCCTATCCTAGCCAGGTCTCTCCGAAACCTGGGCAAGCACCAAAAGCTATAACATAGCCACCTGCCAGGCTGGAACAGCAACCTGTGAATTAGATGTGGCTTGATCTGACAGTGGGTTTGTGGGTCAAACTAAATTTGGACCTTAACATACAACTTGTTGCAGCTTTCCAAAGAGGAGGAGCGAGGTACTTGTCTCCTGCTTAAGGGTTTTGGATAGAGTTTTACAGATCTGTACAGACTTCAGTATCGCTAAGTGAGGTTCTCTGGGAGTTGTATCTAAATCTAGAAATGCTGGGGTTTTTGGGGTTTGTTTTTTTTAACAAAGCTCCAAACAATTTTGAGTTAAGCTCAGTGCTTCATCAGTCTTCAGCTTCAGGAAACATGAGAAATGCATGATGTCATCAATTGTGTACTGTCACATGGTTTTAAAATGCCGTCAGACTTGCTAAATATTCAGCGTATATTTTCTGTCTCAGCAGACTGTGTTGGCTGAAACTGCTTATGCAAATGAATAGCTGTACCTCTTCAATAGGTTATTATGAGCTGATCCTGAATAATTGGTGTTGAACTGAGCAGTAGGTGGGAGAAGTCAGCAGAAGCAATAATTAATCAAGTGGCTTCATGTCTAGCTTGGCTGTGGATCCCAGAAAACCCTTTCTGAAGGCAGAACAGGCTCCTTGGAGCCTGTGTTCATGCCTAACCATTGCAAACTCCTTGCAATAATGCCTCTCCCATGCCCAGATCAGGTTATGCAAAAACCTTGTTTAGGTTTTGCCCGGTGACTCCCAAGGGAAGCCTTTTAGAAAGTCTTTCTGCTCTAAGAGAATGTATTTCTAAACTCTGGCTTATATTAATTCACAGCAGCTTTGTTCTCACTTGTTCTTTGACTGAAATGGCTCTTTTTCACCCTTGTTTCCTTCCTTCCTTTTTTCCCCTCTCCAGTTCTCCATGTATCTCTAGACCACTGCCATGTCCCGTCTTGGCTTTTGTTTTGCTAGACTAAGTGAGCTGAGCTCTTTTCATCTCCTCTCAAAAGGCAAAGCTCTCTGTTTCTTGTATCACCCTTTATTTTTTGCAGCTCTTTTTGATCTGAAGTGGACTCAGCCTTGTAAATCGCAGCTTTGAAAGATGACAGGGCCCTTTCTGTGGAGGCTGGGCTGGATGGGATGCAAGAGCAAGGAGCCCACTTTCTGGCCATGATGAACAAACCCCAGAGGGAAGCAGCAGCACTGCCAAAAAGAAGCGGCAAGGACCTTGTTTTGTACTCAGTCAAGTCTCTGGTAAAGGGAGAATTTTTTCTGTGGCAAAACAGGATATATGCAAAAATATGTAGAATTGATTTATCTAGGTGGCTTATTAAGAGTTAATCAATAAAATAAGTTGCCACCTTATTACGAGAAACTGGATGATTAGAAACTTGATTAATGGGATGATTTTTCATGATTATAATTAAAGCACTGCATGGCTTCTCATATAATTGATATTTAATGCTTACATGGAAAGATGTTTTTCTATAAGAAACAGTTGTTTTTTTCAATTATTCACCTGTGGATTGGGCAGAGGAGAGGCCAAGTGGCTCATCTAACAGTGGGGAAAAGGGGAGAAGAGGATAGAATGCAACTGGTGAGGACCAGAAACCGACATCTTCATTAAGAGGGAAATGGAAAAAGATCGGTGTTTCATAGCCATATGTGGGCTAAGACAGCTGGATTGGGGGGTCTATAAGCAGGAGAAAGAGTGTCTGTTTTTCTGAGTACAGAGGTCTTGTTAGTCTAAACTGCAAAGAATCAATAGAAAATCCGACCTGAAAACAAGAGATAAACTTCTTTTGGAGGGTGGTAGGAGAGCAGGGAGTCAGTGAAGCCTCCTCATTCAGAGGTGGTACCTTGATGTTTAATTGTCCTGGAGGAACTTTATGGGCTTCATCATTTATTGGTAGTTTTGGCTGACCGGGGAAGTCCCAGCAAATTGGAAGTTGATCAGTGTGACACACCCATCTATGATAACGGTCAAAAGGAGAATCTGGGAAACTACAGACCTGTGAGTTTGACTTCAGTGCCAGGGAAGCTGATAGAGCAGATCATCCTGAGTATCATCACGCAGAACATGCAGGTCAGACAGACGATCAGGTCCAGTCAGCCTGGGTTTATGAAAGGCAGGTCCTGCTTGACAAATCTGATCTCCTTCTACAACATGGATGAGGGAAAGGCTTTGGATGTTGTCTATCTGGATTTTACTGAAGGCTTTGACAGCATTTCCCACAGTGTTCTCCTGGAGAAACTGGCTGTGTATGGCTTGGATGGGTATACTCTTCACTGGCTGAAAAACTGGCTGAAAGGCCAAGCCCAAAGAATGGTGATGAATAGAGTTAAATCCAGGTGTGGTGGCCAGTCACGAGTGGTGTTCCCCAGGGCACAGCACTGGGGCAAGTCCTGTTTAACATCTTTATCAATGATCTGGATGAGGAGATCAAATGTACACTTAGTAAGGTGCAGACAACGCTGAGCTGGGTGGAAGTGATGATCTGCTTGAGGGTAGGCAGTCTCTGCAGAGGGATCTAGACAGACTTGATAGATGGGCTAAGTAAGACCAGTTGTGTGAGTTTCAGTAAGTCCAAGTGCTGGGTCCTGCACTTGGATCACAATGACCCTGGGCAGTGCTACAGGCTGGGGGAGGAGTGGCTGGAAGCCTGCCTGGCAGAAAAAGACTTGAAGGTGTTGGTCAACAGCCTGCCTGAACATGAGCCAGCGGTGTGCCTGGGTGGCCAAGAAGGCCAACAGCATCCTGGCCTGTGTCAGTAACAGTGTGGCTGGTAGGACTAGTGAAGCGATTTTCCTACTGTACTTGGCACTGTTGAGTCTGCACCTTGAGTACTGTGTTCAGTTTTGGGCCCCTCACTAAAAGGTCATTGAGACGCTGGAGTGTCTCTAAAGAAGGGCAGTGAAGCTGGTGAAGGGTCTAGAGCACAAGTCTTATGAGAAGCAGCTGAGAAAAACTGGAGTGGTTTAGCCTGAAGAAAAGGGAGCTCGGGGAGACCTTATCATTGTCTACAACTACCTGAAAGGAGGTTGTAAAGAGATGGGGATTGGCTGTTCAGCCAAGTAATAAGTGATAGGACAAGAGGAAATGGCCTCAAGTTGTGCTGAGGGAAGTTTAAATTGGATATGAAGAAGAATTCCTTTACTGAAAGGAGTTGTCAGGCATTGGAACAGGTTGCCCAGGGCAGTGGTGGTGTCCCCTTTCCTGGAGGTCTTTAAGAGTCATGCAGACATAGTGCTTAGGGATATGGTTTAGCTGAGGACTTGTCAATGTTAGGTTAATGATTAGACTCAATGATCTTAAAGGTCTTTTCCAATCTAAGCAATTCTGTGATTCTGTAAAGTTTTGGATCATTTCCCAAGAGAGAGAGTGGAGCCTCTGCAATATTGGACACTTTTTCTGAAAGATTAGCTCCAGCCCAATCAGCCTTGTGGGAAAGACTACCTATCTTGTGTTCCCGGGGCATCAGAATCCGTAAACTCCATGGGCTTCCCTGGCCTCGAGGTCTGTTAGCTCTTCAGCTAAAGCTAATGCATTGAAGCTCAGTCCCTTTACCTTGCAGACCCTCCAGCAGTGCTCATGGCCAGTGTGATAAAGGCCTGGTCCAAAACCTGTGACAGGTCCTGTGCCAGCTTTAACAGTTTCTGGGCAAGTGTAAAGGATGTGAAGACATATGATGGAGATACAGAGCTATGGCAAGTGTTCAGACACAAGTTTTTAGACTGTAGTTCTTATTATATGATCTTAATTAGGTTACTTGGATATGCCATATTCATTTTCTCCAGTGAAGAAAAGGCATTTGGACCTAACCATCATATTCTCTGTCCCTTTTATTAGCAGCATTAATTGAGATTTTCATCCCTGACAGAGGGCTACAGCCTACAGGGAAACTGTAAGCAATCATGCCAGTGTATGAGCATGAGGCTTGCTCCTTTGAAAAATCAAGTCTCTAAATCTCCATGCATCCAAAGTTTTGTCTTTGTGTCAGCCAGCGTGGGTGGCAGCTGTGATGGGAGATCGAAGGTGGGCTGGGATTGAGCAGCAAAGCTGCAGGCAGCCTTCCAGCCCATCCTCCGTGCGAGGAGGTCACATTCAGTCTTGTCCCCTGTTGAGTGCCGTGCTCTCCTCTTCTGCGTCAATCTGTCCATCGCTGTCAGGACGGCGGCTTGCTTGGGGTGTAGATATGTGCAATGAATGTCACACCACCCCACGTGAATCGGATCTGCAAATCTAATAACAATCAAAACCATCGCTGATGCATTATTAAAATTGTGTTCTGTTTTTCTTTTCCTGCGAGAAAGTACCAGAGTATTTGGAGGTGGGTAGATGGTGCTAAATTGTGTTTATTGCACGTCTGTTGAATATATATCGCGTCTGTGTGACCTCCCTGAAGAGTTAGACAAGCCTTTGCACAACGTAGTAATTCTCAAATGCTTAAAAATGCATACAAATACTCTGGTGCAATGAGAGGAATTTAGACCTCACATGCTGGGTGGTGCATACTGCTGGGGGGCCCAGCAGCTGCCCAGATCTCTTATTTTATTCTGGGAGCAAAATATTAATGAAGTCTTCTGGAATGGCAGAGGAGTCGGTGGTAGGTTTTAAAGCTGATAACCCCGGTTGCTTTTGAGAGATGCTCTGGAAATCCTTGATGTCACAAGCCAGTCTGCAGTGTCTTACCTTGTAGTCAGCCAAACAGCAAGAAATCTTCAACACAGAAAGTTTTCTTGTCGTTTTTGTTCTAAAGTTTTGTAATGGAATGTGTGGTGTATGCCAAATCTGCTTTGTTAGGATTCCATTAAAAGCTCTTTCTTATTTTTTTTCCCTCCATAATTTTAAACTAGAAATGTTTTTACTCTGGCTTCAGATGACATTCTTTAGAAAGTAAACTCCACCAAACAAACATTTTTATCCTGAAGTATTGTCTCAGAGTGCTGACTTTTATTTTGGTGGAAAATATTTCATGGTCAGGAGATGTCAGAATTTTTGAGGGTTCTGGTGTTCAGTTCAGAAAAGAGGCTTGTTCCAAAATATGTGTTTCTGGGAAGGGGTAGAGCTTCCCAGTAGCCTCCTGCAGCTCTTTCTGTGGGCAAACTGGGGAATGAAGCTTTACTATACTGTAATCATATATAGTATGAACCTAATGCCGATGTAAACACATCTAGAAGACCCTGGGGAAGACCCCTTGGACTGAAATCAGGTCTTACATAGGACTTAGTGATATAACGTCTGGCAAATTGAGTCTGCATATGCTTACAGTTATTTGATTACGTTGTCTCCCTGACTGGCATCATTACAAGAGCTTGCTTTTACTGGTGTTGACTGACTGAGAGACCAATTCTGTGTCACAGAGTTTGCTTCTTGGCTAATCTTATTTGGATAGCTGGCAGATAGCTAGGCAATAGGTTGCCATTGCCTCTGTTTGCTTTGCTAATATCAGACCAGTTTCAGCATTGCTCTGGAGTTTGCACTTTGATGATATCGGACTGCACCTTGCAGTTGAAATGGATCAGAATCCTGCATTTACCAAAGTTTTGCTTGGAAAGACTTTCGCAAAAGAGAAACTTGGCTGAAATAGCCATGAATATAAACCCAGTCATATATAAATGTGTTGTCTGTAAAACAGCCTGACAGTGTGTGTTCCCAAGAGTACAGATCTCTCTTCTGGCATTGGCTTGTGTCCACCTGCCAGCGCTGTAGGGGCCAAGCTGACTGGAGAAATCCTTGCTCTGGAAAGATTTATTGGTACAAGCCTTCTGCCAGCTATCAGTTAGGGATGAGAAACCGGTTCAGAGGTCTTCCTAAAATACTTGCCATGGGCTTGCATCTTCCACAGAAACCTGGGGCACTGTAGGTTGAGTGCACCTCATCAGAAGCTGAGGGAGTAGGCTTGACTGGTTGTCTGGGTTCCTGGTACTCTTACATATTGATGTGGTCTCCCTGACAATGTACTTAGCGCTGGGGAAAAGAGACTCATTTGAAGTCTTCTGAAGGAGAAAGCTTACAAAGCTGGACTCAAAAATCTGTCTCCAAGGTGTGGTTTGCAGTTCTTGCAATGAACTCCTCTGTGCCTCTTGCTTACCTTGATCATATTCTTCCAGTGTTTTTCCCCTCATTTTTGGGTTCAGGCCATGGACATGAGCGTTCTGATCCAAAGTACGGATGCTGGAGATCAAGTATGTCACCCTGAGATGGACCACGGGGCTCATCCAGGTGTTAGAGTAACTAATTGCCATGATCCACTCTCTGCATCTACTCATATTTCTGTGGAAAGTGGGAGGTTATTCAGCTTTGTTGGCCTGCATATAGTCACAGTTGAGCTGTGCCTACATGCTTGTAATTCAGTAAAGCATGTATGAATTTGAAGTGTTACCATTTTTTGAGGGCCAGCTTAGAACAATTTGGGCACGTCTTCAGCTATCCTTGTACTAGTAGTGACAGCCGGAGCGGTGCGGTGGGGACAGGGCAGCCTGCCTGGCCGTGCTGTTCCAGCATGTGCTCGCGCCTTGGCAATGAGAAGAAAATTTCTTGCTGATCACAAAGGGGCGCGAGGGAAGAATAGATTACTTAAAATGATTTAAAAAAAAAAAAAAAAGTCCAAATACTTTTCATTTTCCAAAGTGCCCATTTTCTTAACTATTCTTCCAAATTATCATCTCATTAGATTTATTCTGTTTCTTTTATGTTGTTGTTATTCTGTTTATCCCACGTCACTCAGCAAATGTCTCCCGTCTCCTTCCAGCCAACTTGCACAATACATTACAATTACATAATTATGCCATTGTAATCAAATAATTAAGTTGCACATTAAACACGCATTACAGCTCACAAAGGAAGGAGCTCCAGACATGGGCACAGAATAGGAGGGAGTGAGCCAGTCAGTGTTGGTGCTAATTGTATCTTGCTTTTAATGACTTGGCGACTCCAGGTTTTTGGTCTCAGGTGGCAAAATGAGAGTGGGCTGAGGCTGCAGAGCTTTAAATAAGCAAGCGGGTTTGGTGAACAGACTTCCCTGTGGAGAGAAACGAGACTCAGTGACCAAACACACAGAGAAAGAAAAAAGGAATAATTGTGGAGTTTGTTGGCTTCAGATCTATTCAAATCTGCTTTAATTGAAGCTCAGAATCGTCTCTCCCAGGAGACAGAGGACACCTGTCCATTACCATCATGGGACGCAGGTGGTCTCTCAGGGGAAAGTTGTTATGTCTTTGGCATGTTATTATTTCTGCAGTGGCAGAGGACGAGTGAATGAGTCTGTGGGTAAGTCATATATGTGGGCTTTTCCCCTTTTTTGTTTGTTGATTTGGGCAAAATAACACTGAGCAGATCCAGATCTGTATTTTGGCTTCATCCTGACTTTACTTTCCTAACCACTCGAAGACACATGGCAGAGGGTGGCTGAAATTCTCTCTTCAGCCAAAAGCTGTGGGGCCACTCCTTCTAATTCAAACGCTGCAGGATGAGCTCTAGGACAAAAAGGTCCCTGGCCTAGTCATGCCAGGACTAAATAGCAGAAATCTGATTTTTTGACACAATTTGGAGTCATTTTGTCAAAGGAATGCTGTGTGAGTATTGGACAAAACATCTCTGAATCCTCTGTCCTGTAGCTGATGTCTACCACAGCTGAGACGTGGGCTGGTAGAAGAACTGGGGATTACATGACTGCTTTCCACTAGGGTTCAGAGGTGGGCTGGAGAGGAACATGCAGACTTCACCTGCATCTCTGCACCAGTGGCTACATTCTGGGGAAACTAGAAATCAAATACAAACAGAAATTGCAGGCACAGAGGAAGGACTCTCTGGAGAAAGAGCAAATATGTGTCCAGTTTGATCTGCCAAGTTAAAAGCATCTGTGTGGTAGGCATTTGCAAGCAGGATCACTAGCGCCTCCTAAAACATTTGGTTAATAAGTCTCCAAGAATTTCTTTTTTTAATGGGGTCTTTAATCTTACAATTAAAAGTCAAGGTTTGTGCTCAGTAATTGCACAGAGAGGAAAAGGAATGTTCTCTGATGCATGAATAAGCATTAGAAGGAGAAAATTTTTCTAAATCAGGAAACGGAGAGCTGCAGCAACCGTCAAGGCTCCCTCCTTTCCAGTGACCTGAAGGACAGTGGCCTCTTGGGAAATCAAAGTGGCTGAGTGCCGTAGAAGCCATCTGGAAACCGAGGAGCAGCGAAGTACTCCTGCATGGTCCTTCATGCAGCTTGCCATTGCTTTGGTACCATACCTATCATTCTGCTCTAGCTGTTCAGGACCTGGGGGGATGTGCAGAGCTCTTCTGCGTTTCACACCATGCCACTTCCGTGTCTTATAAGACTATTCTAGAGATCCTGGCTGAGCTATGGTCCCTCTTCTTGCTCAGAGCTGTCCCTGTGTCATCACACAAACCATGCCTAACCGCAGGCAGTCTACCCACCTCAGTGAGGAAAAATTCACAACAGCATCTCCACTCCATGGGTTGGGAAGTAAAGAAGATGACATGGTGGCAGAAATACAGAAACTTCATTCTTCCCAAAATTTTGAGAAGAAAATGTGGTCCCAAACAATGTTCAGGTATCCCTGCTTTGAGTACGCATGCATATGCTTAAATAAAAAAAACGCTGAGTTTTGGATAAGAGCTCTTTGCTGTACGAAAACTGATTCACTGGTTTCCTGCACCACATATAGACTTGACAAAATGCAAATGGTGCAGATTAGATAAGATGGTGTTTAAAAGGACAAAAATGTCCCAACTGTAGAAAGAAGATGCAATTCGATTAGCAGATTCAAGGCTGTAAGTGGAGATCAAATGGGCTATAAACAATTTAAGACTTGGGAGAAGGCCAGCACTCTCTGGCTATTGTAGTTCAGTGAACTGTCCCTCTAATTCACTAGAAGAAAGCAAGGAAGAATAGGAAAAATTTCTGTGTAAGGTGATCTGTCGCACTAAGAGCTCATCATGTCGTCTTCAAAGATTTCTGTGAATCTCCATATTGATATAATATTGTATATATACTTAAAAGAAAATAAGTAAATATATATACACACACTAAAATACCAGAGCTGTATATTTCTTCAACCCTCCTACTCCTGTTGAGCCTTCATGTTTGCATCTGTCTTGTTAAAATCTTGTTCTTTATATTGTGTCCACATCCAGATAAATTGTAGGAGATACCCGAGTGAACTATCTATGCACCTCATGGTGTTACAGTTTAAATGTGGCTTTAAAAACAACTCTTCCAATCAGCTGCTCATTGACGTGCTCCTGCAGTGCTTTTTTTCCATGCAATTTGGGTCTGCTTAGGCATTTTTGAGATTTTTTCTGGGTGCGGTGAATGCACTACTTGGCTCCTTTGAGCTTCCCGTGCTGCTGACTGGCGAGGGGTGCTGGAGGCTCTTATGAGAATATTTTCTAGCAACTCTTATTCTGGGATCTGAGTGTTTATATAACTTGTGTTAAAGGAAAAAAAGGCTGCTGAGAATCATATAAGAAGAATGCCGGGAAGGTGAATATTGGATGTACTCTGAGGCTATGAAATCAGACCAACTGCACATCTCCAGGCTTTTTGGGTAGTGAGCAATGGGAGTGGATCCTCACAGATTGATTCATGTAGGGATGGCTGTGGGGATGTCCGTGGGGGCAGATCTTCAAGTCTCCATTGTCTAAAATATTCATGAGCTTCTGACTTTTTTGAAAGTTTCTTTTTCTGACAGAAAAAAAACCCCAACACTAGAAAATAGTAAATAATTATCTGACACGTGAAACCATAGGTACTCACTTTCTTCTGAGGCCAGTTTTGGGGTTTGTTTAACAATGCCTGCAAATTTTAAATAACAAAGTCCTTTGCAGAGCAGAATTTCTGGTTGTTTCAGTGGGTTTGATTCCTTCTGTAAATCTGTCTGGACGGGTATTTTTCTTTGCTGGTCTTTTGTTTTCTGCCCTGATTTCTAACCTGTCTCCTAATTTGTTTTATGTTCCTGTCCTTCTCTGGAGATGGCAACACCTTCTACTATAGCATGGTCTGCCAATTCTATTCTTTTCTCTTTACTTCTTTTTCCAGCTCGTTAATGAACAGGTGGGAAAAGATGGGTTTAACAGTGATCCCTGCCAAACCTTACCAGGCACATCTCCCCATCTTGACAAGTTGCTTTTTATCATTTTACCTTGTTTATGGTTCCTTACTCTCTTTCTGAAGCACATGCCATCTCTCATGTCCAAGGCAATTTGAATGGAATATCAGAGTGGTCTTTCATGGGTTGCTGGATCAAATATCTTTCTAAAACTGAAACGTTGGTGGTGAGCCAGAGGATATGGACTCAGTAGGGGCTGAAAAATCACTATTCTTATTATTTCAGGCTCTTTGCTCCTGCATAACGTGATGAAGATAGCTCAACCTTGGGAAGCTTGCATGGCATGTGTCCCCATCCTGGTGCGGTCTCAGTAAGTGACACTGGCTACAGCTCTGTGTCTTGATCAGATAAGTCTGCTCCTCCCTGGCCTTAAGCAGCAAGTGAGGTTTGGCAGGGGTAGGCAGCATTGCTCCTCAACATCCTGATCACAGGGAATAGGCTGTCCAAGTGCAGTGGTAACGGGGTTTGTCTGTCCTACAGACACGGGATGTGATGTGGAGGAATTTAAGGCATTTGAGCAAACAAAGCTAAGAGAAAAAGTTATAACACAGTGCTATCCACCCATCATACCCCACCTGAGAGCTTCATGAGGGCTGGTTGTGTGTGGTGCTGAAACACCAGAGGTGGCGGGTTCAATTCCCGTTTGGTCCTCATGTGTTTCCTGATCCAGTTGAGAGGCGCCCCTGCTCATGACAGGGAGGTTGGATTAAATGATCTCTAAGGTCCCTTCCAACCTAGGCCATTCTATTATTATTATTCTATTATTATTTCTTGAGGGAACTGGTCTGTGACCACTCTATGTCTTGACAGGTCCCTTTGGGGTGTGGTTGCCATCAGTGGGGTGAGAGCAAAGCAATAAATTCTATACAACGGGTTTCAAAAAGAAGCATTCTTTTATTTTTCCTCCCCTCCCTTGACTGGGACAAGGCTTGGGCACTGGGAGGAATCCTTTGCCTGTCCCTCCTTTGACCCAGCAGGATGTCCCAGAGTAACCGTGCTCCAGAACAGCCTCTTCTCATATGCTGGCAGAGCCAGGGTTTACCTTATGGCATCTGATGATTTTTCACTCCTCCCTAATTGGTTCCGTTAATTTATTGTGGACAGGAGCTTGTTCTGCCAAGTGCTAATTGCAAAGGTTATTGTTTCTGCCCTTTTCAGAGCACAGCAGGAAAACCTTCAATTCCATCACATGAAAAACAAGGCGAAAAAAAGGCTGGACTAGATGTAAGCACATCATCCTTTGAGGTGTTTGTGCCATGGAGCGTGCGCTGCTCTGCCACTGCCTTCCTGTTGCAGAAGGAAGCCTCCTGTCCCTGGGATACTGGCTCGGGCTGTTCATGCTTGTCTCTACAGTAAAGCATCACCATGAAGAAACATGCCCTTGAGCACAGGTGTCCTTCATCCTCCGAGTTGTTCAGCTTGGGCTTTTAGAGGTAGGATGGGTGCATTTCAAAGGCTGGAATTTGGGACAGTGGTGCTGTCCCTTGTGTGGCCATTCTTCTTGTCCCTGGGCACATCTAGCAACATCTTTCCAAGGAGCAAGCCTGGGCTGGCACAAGATAGTAGCAACTTGTCCCCAACTACAGCTTTTCACGGTGTCTGACATTGCCTTCTCCACTCTGTGGGTGATGCACAAGTTCTTGGGTCAGCTGAGCTGGCTGTAGCCCATCCTTTCCCTAGTGAAGGGAGCTAGACACACTTTACTCTGGAAGGATTTTTTCCTGCGAGAGAAGTCAGGTATCTTAGCTGAAGTGAGAAGTCTCTAAAGCTAGATTTTTTTCTGAGCATGGGAGAGGAGGAATGGTTACTTTTCGGCTGGCTTTTCTCCAGAGCTGCTAATTTCTGACAGAGCCTCAGCATCTGCCTGTATTAACCTGGATTTTATGGTAGGCACCAGCCATTTAAGCCCAAGTGCCCGGCAATGCAGTCATGCTGTTTTTTGAAGGTGAAAAGCCCAGAGTGTTTTAAGGGGCTTACTGCCATGCTGTGAAGCTGATCTTGATTGTCCATGCTGCTGGAAAACATGGTGGAGCTTTTCCTCCTTTGCTTGGCTGTAGATGGTCGTACCATGCACATGAAAGTGTTTTCCATGGTATCTGTCCTTTAGGGCTCTGTATTTGCTATCCCAGGCTTTGTTCCCACTGCAGTGTTTGCTCTGGCTTGTTTCCTGTTTATCACATATCATGTCTGGAGTTTGTTTTTGTTCGGCAGCTCAGAAGCTTTTGCAAGTAAGTGTTTATAAACAGAGGGATGTTTGGGACCACATTTGGATCCATAGTCAATCAGCAGACTCCAGTGGTGTCTTGTACTGATTACGGGTATGACTGTGTACTGCTTCTTCTCTGCTCTGCCCTCTGTCCCAATATCCCTCTTGTTCTGTCTTTAGTAATCTTTGAACTTCCTCCTCTCCTTTGGCTCTCTCCCATCCCACTCCCAGTAGCTACTCAAGGCCAACCTCCCGTCACTGGGCAGATATGCTCAGAGAACCAGGTTAATGACACACATTCCCATCTAGCCTAATAAAACATATGATAAATCTGTGGGCAGTATTTCATTTCTTCTATATAGGAAGTTTGGATGGCATCTGTGGGCAGCACATTCATATGAAAGAAGCACAGCTAAAATCTAGATTTCAGTGAAGAAGTATATATATAATATTTAAAGGAGCTTTTGAGCTTAAGATATAAAAGAGAATTATATTTTATATTGTAACTTTAATAGCTAAGGAGCTGTATCTCAAAGTGCTTTATAAAGCAATGAGGTAGATAGTGGCAGTTCAGGCAGTATGTAGGAAAATGTGCCAGCCATATGTGTAGCCATATCTCACATGCAGCCTTGGAAGTAATTTATTTTTATTGAAGGGATGAATTTGCCAGGATGTCAAGACTGTCTTCTGCACTTTTGAAGAAGTGCCATGCTGTCTTTAATCTACAAAGGCTGGTGACAGGAGGGGAGCAAGCACTGTCTCACCAGGTATCTCCTGCTTCTTTTTCCCCACTGTTCCTGCATGATGGTGAATGGAGGCTGGGCTCAACTTCAGCACGTAGTCTTTTGTCTCTATAGTGAATATTCACTTTTTTTCTTGTGTGTCAGGCTTCGCTTCTTCTGCTTCCATCTTTGTGCCTTCCATCTGTCCTTCTGCCTAGCCATCCTTCCTCACAAATTCACATATCTGTTTTCTTCCTAAATTTTGGCTGAGTTTCCTTGTCTTTGTGGTGCGTGCTTTTGTAAAGCGTCATGCTAACACCTGGCCAGAATGGAAACTGGACCATGTGCAGCTGCCTGCGAGAACCAAATGACGCAGCAATTTTAGCATAGTTGGGCCCTAAGACAGGCACCACGCATGCGTGTCTTCCAGATGTCCCAAGACTCCCTCTAGGGCTCTTAATATCTGCTCTGAAAGCTGATTGTAGGAGAAAGGCAGCTCCATGTGGTGTATTAAATGTGTGTTGTTTCACATGTCTTAAACTGAGCCAAAATGCTGTTAGTCAAAAAAAATACTATCACAAAGAAATCTTTCTTAGTTACCCAATTTGTGCAATATCTTATTATCAGGGAAAAACAACTATTATCTGCCTTGTAAAGGTTAATATAATAATAAGCAGATACTGACTTCTATTGAGATGAACATGATGATTTATTGACCCAAGAGGTAAATATTCAGTGAAGCAAAGCCAGGGTCAATACTTACCAAGAGGAGAATAAATTCTTGTATTTTCTACAATCGGGAGACCATACAGACCAGTTACCACTAAATGTCAGCTGCTTTGGCACTGGCTGTTGCCATTTGCAGTGAGACGGCTAAATATCGTAGACTACTAACAGGTACTTCACCTTGGTTTTTTTTTAGAGAAAATGCCAATTCAGAAACATTTCCTTTGGATATTTTTGCTCTTTGTTACGTATTTAAAAGCACTTCCTAAAACCCAAAGAGTTTGGCTGCAGTAGTTTAGAATTGCTAGATGTATTTCTTGAATAACTGTTAGAATTTTATTGTAGTTTATTCTGCTTTATTAGAGAAACACTCAGCTTCCAATTTTTAAGCCTGGCAACTTCAACCCCAACTGGAAATTTTTCTGCACACGTATTCATTTTGATTGCAAAACCATTTTTCATTTATGAAATGCTTCAACACAGAAATGTCAAGCATCTCTTGTAGTTATCATGGATAAAGACAGGCTCCAAATGTTGGCACCTGCTGCCGTGAGTGGCATCCTGCTTTTGCTGCTGCGATGCACCACACTGATGCTGTGTGGTTTTTTGGGAAGAGCGAGATGCAGTGGGTCTGTACTTACCGGTGACTTGTGTTTGTCTGGGCTGAGATGGGTAGTGCTCTGCTACAAGTGTTACGTGTGTTCTCTGATCTGCCAGGCAGCGTGCTGGGAATCACAGCCGTTTTCCTGCCAGATGCATCCAAAACGTGATCCTGCGAGATGATCTCTGTCAGCTGCTCTCACCTGGGTCAGAAATAGAATCATGGAATGCTTTGGGTTGGAAGGGACCTGAAAAATCATCTAGTTCCATGCTCTTGCCATGGGCAGGGACACCTCCTGCTAGACTAGGTTGCTCAAAGCCCCATCGAACCTGGCCTTGAACAGCAGCCTGCATCAAAAGAAGCATGACCAGCAGGTCAAGGGAGGTGATTCTCCCCCTCTATGCTGCTCTCATGAGACCGTACCTGGATTACGGTGTTCAGGGCTGCTGAAATGTAAATTCTCATCTTGTAACGAGTTGAGGGCTTGTTTCACTGGTGATAGGGATGGTAGGAACTGTAAATACACTTGGTGGGGGAGAGGGAGGGGAATTGCACTGTTATCCAACTTGAGCAAAGTGACATGAACAAGGATATTATTTTAGAAAGTTTATCTCTTTTGTATCTATGGTGACAAGATCCTTATTGGAGTAAGACAGACTCACAGGCTGTCTGCTCCTTGTTATCTCAGTGTAGGATGACAGTATAAGTATCATGTCTAGAAATGTTATCTATCCTTTATTATTTCACTTGTGAGGGGCTAACGAGAGTGTTATCAGGGTGTTTACAATCAAAACACGTGCAGCTCCAGTGATAAAAAGGAGAGCAGACATCTGATCTCCAAGGATATGAAGACAATGCAGCCTTGAGCAGATGAGATGGATCTTATTATTGAAAATGGTTTGGCAGGCTAGGAATGGACAAACAAGCCCGGGCAACTGTTCAGATCATAAGCTTGAGAGATGGGTTGCAGGCAGAGGCACACACACATGCACACATACTCTTGCAGAAAATGAAAATACGATCGTATCAACAGCACTCAGCTAAAAGAGAAATATTTTCCAATAAATTTGTTATTATTTTTTTCTGTACTCTCCTCTCACTTGGAGTGATGATATAGCAAGCTGCCAGGACTAGCAAGTGGAGTAGAGTTGCTACAAGTCAGTCAGAATCCAAGAGAGCTTACCCAGGCTTGGAGGGTAGAGAACAGACGGCTGCCGAGGTTACTTATCAGGAAGTTCATTCAGATTAATTCTTTATCCTGCTTGGGTCAGTGCTGTGTTAATTTAGGGAGTGCATAGGCACAAGGTTAGTGACCATAAAGCTTATCCAAAATCTCCTGAGGGACAGAGAGGCTGAATCCCTAAAGGACTTAGAAAACTGACCCTGCGATGCTTCTATTGCTGTTAATTGAGAGGAGTTCAAAGATCTAGACATCAGATTTTCATTAATCTGCAACTTGAGTAAACCGGGTGCAAAACGGTATCAAATCCTAATCATCTTATCTGTCACGAATTATCCAAATTTGTTAAAGACGGGGTTGTGCAACACTCCATACAAAGACAGGTCTTAGTCCTGGAGGTGCTTGTGTTCTCAGCTAGAATCCATTAGCTGGTTGTCTCGTCTGTTATAGAGGTTATGGCAGGGGACAGTTCATGTCTTCATTCCGCTCTTGATATCAAAGTTCTCTAAGCCAAGATTTGTGGTTCGTATCCCACAAAATAGTAGGTTTTTCTATCGTCTTTCCTCACTTGTTTGTCTGTCCTATGATGCAAGGGGACACAGAAGCTTATGCCCTCAAATAGAGAGCAAGCAACAGGTTTTGCAGTGGTTTCTGAGCTAGGAGGGGACCCAAGCAGAAGGCACAAACTCCAGTACTGGGTTTCCCCCTCTCCCTTGGGAAGGAGAGAGGGAGGGTGGAGGGTGTCTCTGTGGGATATAGTTGGGAGCCAGGTGTTGCGAGGGACAGTGGAGGATGCATAGGTGGGCTCCTAGTGACAACCCCAACTCCGGGCATGTCAGTTAGACTATAGGGCTGGCTAAGAATGGAAAGTAGATAATGGGGAGGGAATGAACATGAACTTCTTGTATGCAGTGTTATTCTGCATTAGCCTGTCTGCTTAACTCCATATTCATCTTGCTCTGCATATCATGTAAAGCAAACTACTCTCAACCTGTCTAAATGATTCTCACATCACTCTCTAATGGCTGTCAAATACTGGTAACCCTTCTTCACCTGTGGGAACTAGCAGCAACACCTCTGCCTCGTTTATGAGAAATAATCTCTGTTTGTGATACATGGCGGGTTTTTTTGTTTGAACCCCTAGCTTTGGAGGGCCAGTGGGGCCATTTTGTATGGTAATATATGACCCAGTGCTACTCTCCTGCCCTTCATCTCTCACACCTTTAATTGCACTTGTGTTTCTGAAGCATATGGAATTCATTATTCAGCAAACAATGTCCTTTGCAATATCAGCCTTAATTAACTGCTCCCCTCTGTATTTTCTTGCTCTTATCCTCTCCAAATCTACACACTGAGACAAGCTGACGGCCCCCCACATGCATCAGTGCCAGCTAGTGAGCCATGACCAGATAAGAAGAAATGGAATTCCTTATCTCTTTTTCATAAATACATACACATGCACACACAAACACGCAAACCTGGAAAAGGTCAAGGTTACTGGAAAAGGAGAAGGCCCTTCAAGACAACAACCCCCCTTTTTTTTAAGTCTCCATAGCAACTAGATGGAGCATCATGGGATGTCAGGATGAGAGGGCTATTCTTTTCCTACAACACGCTTTCCACTTCATTAGACTCTTTATCAAGTATCTCTGCACTGGGCTGAGTATATTTTTTCATGTTGGGGAGCAGTGCAGATGACTCAGAAGCATGCTGACCTTTTCAGTGGGACTTTGGGAGTTCCTTGTGGGAGTTGCATCTTCTTCCCTCGCCTTCCTCCCCCACAAGCCCCTTGTCTCCAGTTCACATGACCTTCTAATCAAAACCCTCTGGCTGGTGAGGTATGAAGGTTTTCTTTAAAAAGATAAAGGGGAAAAAAAGAAGGAAAAAAAAAAGTATGAGAATGTCCTTCATCTGATGCTGGAGGTGTCAAGACCCTAGCTCTCAGAGCTATGCATCTGTAGGGAAGATTAATGACTCTGCTTAGAGGAAATACAAATAAAATAGAAGAGAATAAATACCAAGTGACTGTGTGGGTGATGAGGGGAAGGGTGAGGAAGGACCAAGGGAGTGTGACAGGATAGAATAAGGTATTCCTCAGTCTTGGAAGTGTTTAAGTTCCCTGTGGAAGAATAAGTTAGCACAGGAAAGCTCTTTAGATTTAGTCTTGTGGTCCTGAAGTGATGGGGCTGTGTGTATTGATCTGTGAGAGTGTTTATAAAGCGCTAGTTGTACTAAGGCACAAATGCTGTGTATTTTTTTCTTAGCTTCTCTGTGAAAGCATTTGCCATAGAGAAACCTTTCATTGTAAGCTTGTCACCACCTAGCCCATTTTATCCTCAAGGTGTCTTGAATAGCTTTCCAAACAGACGTACTGTTCTCGGGAAACTTCAATGCAGGTTTTATGTTGGGCAGTGCAGTTAATGCAGCTCAGAGGCAGGCTTGATTCTGCAGTGGGTAGAAAGATTTTTAAATGTTGCTGTGGGTGGTGCGATTGCACTTACTTGCACCACAGGTGAAACTGGACCTTGGACCTGGCCTTCTTGAGAGAACCAGAGCATTGTTACTTGCCTTTAGCTTTGAGGATGATCCTCTGGATTTTCCCTTCTTCCAGGGAGCCATTAAGTGACAGTTTGCAGCTTAATTTGAGCAGACTTCACACCATGAGTACCCAGCTGAGCATCTTACCACAACAGCTCATGGTGTGAAACTCCTTATGTTTGAAACCATATGAATCGAGCAAGGAGAGGGGCTTGTTAGCATTGGTGACTGATGAGGCCAAACTCATTTAAATAAGTGTTTGTAAAGAGCTTTGAACCTGGGCACGCTTCAACTGTGTGGTCCTCAACTGTAAGATTTACATGGGTGTTTTTAGGGGGGGGAAACAATTTAAAAAAAAAAGCCCAAACCAATGCTCTGCACTTACAGTAGGAGTTAGGTTATGAATATCCCAGTCCAGCTGCTTCAATCCTCAAGGGAGTAATTTTGAAGTGGGAAATCCCATTAAATCATAATAGGGACTCTTAAGTAGTTCCCTCTGATGAATTTGTGGCACTCTGCAAGTCCCATAATTCCCAATATACAGATGAGGAAACTGAGGTTAAGTGACTTAGCCAGGGTCATGTAGCAAATCAATAACCACTCCAGCCCAGGCAGGCAGCACCTCTCTCATTGACTTCATGCGGCTCTGGCTTCAGCGAGCCTGCTGTCAGCACTTGCCAAATGGGAATAATCATCCCCATTGCTGTCCCAGTCCCAGAGGTGGAAATCTGGGGTTTGAAAAGTTGAATTGTGTTGCTGAACAGGTACATCTGTGCTCAGGCATAGCTGGGGTATAGGAGCAGTCAGGGGATTTCTTTCTCCCTGCTCGCACATGTAATTCCCTGTGCACAGACTTCACCCTGTTCGTGCTGCTACTGCTCCCTGCAAGCAGCTGTGCTCAAAACAGCTGGCAGAAGCCCCCACATCATCACGTCTTGCTCCTCAGCACAGGTGAGAACATCTTGGGGGGGGAAGATGGGGGCATCTTATGCTGGGGTATCACAGCTTTGCTGCCTTCATGACACTAAGGAAAGTCTCCTTTCAGTACTTAAAGGGAGCCTAAAAGACAGATGGAGACAATTTTTTCTGCAAAGCGTGTTGCAACAGGACGAGGGGCAATGTTTTTAAACTAAAAGAAGGTAGATTTAGACTGTATTAAAGGAAGAAATTTCTTACAATGAGAGATGAAACACTGGAGCAGGTTGCCCAGAATGGTGCTGGCGGCCTCGTCCCTGGAGGCATTCAAGGTCAGGCTTGATGAGGCTCTGAGCAACTTGATCTAGTTGGAGATGTCCCTGCTCACTGCAGGGAGGTTGGACTAGATGACCTCTAAAGGTTCCTTCCAGCCCAATATATTTAAAAATTCTGTGATTCTATCATCTCAGGTGAGGCTTGACCACATAGGCTGGGGTCCTTTTGGTAGCCTCCTAACCCAACCAGAACAATGCTGCTTAACTGTCCCTGACAGACGAGTCTCATCTTGTTCTCAGGCTTCTCAAACACAGAGACTTGGCAGTCTCCTGGTCCCCCTGCTGTCCCACTTTATCCCAGTGCCCTCTGCCATCTGTCACAGCACTGTTGCTTTCCTGTGGTATGGCAGGCAGCAGTCTGAATCCCATGCGCTCCATCTGTGCGAGGTGCTCTGGTTGTGCTCCACAGCGTGTGTCTTGTCATCTGCAGCATTTGCCTGAAAGTGCAGCGAGAGGATCTCTTGTGCAGGTGGTGAGATGTTGGGGCAGGAACATCTTTCCTGTGGTGGCAGGAAATTGCTATGATAAGGATGAGAGCCTCTGCCAGAATCTGTGGGAGACTTGTCAACCTGTTCTCCTTCCTCCCTTCGCACTACTTGATTCTTATCACCTGTGCTTCATCTTCCTCTACTTGTTTGGTTTTTTTTTTGTTTGTTCTGTTTGTGGAGGGGAATGTACTAGTAGCTTGTGAGTATTTTGGGAATGGGGAATTGTGTGTTCAACATAAGCTTGCTTTCCATGGGTGGCTGGTCCTGAGGAAAAGGGTTGTTTTTCCCAGGATCAGGCAGACTGTAATTCTGGGACTCTTAGGTTGCTTGTTCCAGTGACAGCGATGTTCATCTCTGTGTTGTTTTTATCTCTTGTTACTCTTCCCAGCACTGCTAGCTGGAGTCACATCGGAGTAGAGATGCTGGACATAGACATCTCGCCCTGCCCAAGCAGGAATGTTCCTCCGTCTGGCAGTGGCTTGCTTCCCTCTTCTTTTTCTGAGGCTTTTCTTTAGCTAGTTCATAGTTATTCAGATTGCTGATTCTGCTCTTGTTGTTACTGTGGCCCAGTGCTAATGATCTGGCTCTTTTTCCTTTCCCAGGTAAATGGTACAAAAGCACAGCAAGTAAACTGGAACATGCTGTCTGAACAAGCGTGTCTTGGGATTAACCTACTGCCAAATGGCTTCGTTGTGTTTTCTGTAGTGCCTCCTGCAGCCCTGGGGGTCTGCTCTCTAGAAGGCTGAAAAGGAGAGGTTAATGATAAGATGTTGTTCTCAATGTCAGGCTCCTTCCTACCTTGCTGTAAGGTCTCCCAAGGATAATATGTATTTCATGTATGTCTCTCTGCTTTCTGATCAGCATTTCTACATGAATTTGACATGTTCCAGACCTCTGACATCCCTACTCCCGTTCAACTTAGCCTGCAGAAAGTAGCTCTCAGGAATACTGCAGGGAGAGTTAAGACAGGAGAAAGATCAGTGGCCTCTAGCACTATCTCCCATAGCTTTATGGCTTTCCAGCTACTCCAGAGAGGCCTTGACCTAACCCAGAGAGCCCCTCTGTGTCACAGCCCTGGTGCTGTGCCTGTGTTGCCAGCACCGTGCTCCATGCTCAGCCTTTCTCTGCAGCCCAGCAGCATGGCACTGGCTCTGGTGTCCACCCATCCTGACAAGATGATGAATGGGAGTTCCTGCAGAGAAAAACTTGGTCTTATATAGCTCCTGGAGGCTATCCAAGCCTGGCTTTGAAGTTGGCAAGGTGCATGGCTTTGTTTTGATGCTTTTTATGTCTTTTGACAATTTTCTGAATTTATTTTTGGGTGCAGACCTTGGCACCCCAGTGGATGTTGAGAGAATGCTCTGGGTGAGAAGCATCCCTGAAGACAACCCTCCTTTCAGCACTGCATGGCAAAGCACCGATACTTCAAATTCAAGGCATGGGAGATATTTTGGACTGCAAACTGTTGCTTTAAAGAAAAACACTCAGCAGTGGTTTGAGGTTTCCTTCCTGAAGCCTTACTGACTTCGAATACATATTGCATCTCTTTTGTATGCAGACTCTACAGCAAGCCAGACTTGTTCCAGAGATTATTATGACCGCAGGTATTAGCTGTTCCTTTTGTAAAAGGGATGACTTAGGCCCTGTTTCTCGGCACCATGTGATTTGATTTCGCATTCATTCACATCATGGCATTTCTGAAAAAGCCGCTTGTTTTATATAGACGCTGTGTTGTCTTAATACAGCTGTAATGTGTGTTAGTCCAGGCAGTGCCTTTGGGGGACAGCAGGACTAAGAAGATGTTTTATTAAATCATTCACAAGTCCTAAGAATCTCTGAGTCTCTCTAGTATCTTTGGACGTCAGCTGTGCAACTTTCGCTTTGTGGAATAGGGTTGTAACCTGAAGATGGGAAATCACTTGTGTGTGATGCTCTAACTGTTTCATCTTGGTTTTAGCTCTCCCCTCCTGGCTGTTTCCAGCAGTCAGAGAGGAGTTAGACCTTATATGCTAGATCTTAAACCATGTGTGGGAAGTTCAAGCATATAATGTAGCAGCATCAGAGAGGATCCTAACCGCTTGGAGCATTGTGCAACTTGCTGGTGACACTGGAGATCTTCCCCTGCAGCCTTCATCCCAGAGAGCATTCCTGTCCCCACACTCCTGACTGCCAATGTCAAGATGACGGTAAGGCTGCTGCTTCCCTGACTCCAGACTGTATGTTTTGTGTGTGTTCTGCTTCCGAAACTAGAGTTTTCTAGCTCCTTTTGCTTTTGCCAAAGGAATGAATGTTTCCTCAATTACCTGTATTTGGACGTGAGCTCTCTGACCATGGGCAAATTTCCTCAGTGGCATGCAAATACTTTATTTTGTTGCTAGACACCTTTGCCTTGCACCTTATGCTGTGATGGGGACATTTCTGGATCAGAAATCTCTGTTGCTTTTAAAATGGTTTTCTTTTAATGCTGTGCATTCCCAGTATATATTGCTATTGTAATGAACTGCTGTATTGCTCTCCTCTCACTGACTTCTGTTTGCAGTGTGCTTGAGAGCCATCCTGCTCCTTCAAATATAATTTGATATTTCTCTTGCAGACATGATGGGGCATTTTGGAGGTCACTCCCTCTTTCGATTTCTTGTTGCATGTGTGTCTGCTGTATATTTATTTCCCACAGTTTTTACATCACAGTTTCAAGGATGAAGTTGTATTTTAGGCTCACATAGCAGCTTCTGCACTGACTGTACTGCTTAGTATTTCAGCCTCTGTAGTTTCCCTTGACATTCAGCTTATGGCTCCTATTGTCTTCAAGGTATTGTGACTGGTAGAGTCGTTTTAATTTGGCTATATTTTGTTACATCTTTATTTCCTTCCTCGCAGAGCATCTTTACCCTGTGCAGTTCCTTCCTTACAGACTTCACTGTCCAGCATGTTCACTGATGATAGGCTTCACTGTCTCTTTGCCTACTTGCTTGTAAACAGCTAGTTTCATAAAACTCAGCCTGGGCAGGGATGCAGACCGTATCCTTGGGCTGTTCTGGTCCATGTTTTGAGCAAACGTGCAATACTGCATTGCTTGAGCAGCTTCTTGCCCCTTTATTAGGCTGCATTTAGTAACGTTTACAGCGTTTAGTGTAATGCATAGGGGTTTTTCATGTTCCTCAGTTGTTTCATACAAGTGTCCGTTCAGGGAATTTCCTGCTGCCTTTACTTAATTGTGTTTATTTCGGTTGTTCTCAAAGGCCACCCACAAGTTGGACATCACAGAGCTGAACATACAGGAGGGTAGGGAATAGATGTGATCCAGACAGTTGTGACCCTGAAAACTGAGAAAACTCTCATTATAACTCCGCCTCTAAGGTGGCTGAAGCCTCTGGACAAGAGGAGGGAGACTTATCCAGGCTGTGTTTTCATCAGGGGCAAACCAGGCCAACAGCCAGAGAGCTGTTCGTGGCATGACTTGGGGCAGCTGCCTGCATCTTGTTTCTACCTCTGCACGGGGTTGTGTCTTTGCTTTCACAGGAGACCCTTGTGTGCTGCTGTCTGAGCTGTCGTGGGGGTCAGGTTTGTCTACTGCAGGCCCGTGCAGTTCAGACTTCAGCAGACTGTGCATTTGGTGGCATTTTCTGGGTCTCCTCTTTGAGCTTTTGAATCTTTTGTACTTACTATACACAAAGCAAAGGCTACCTCTTTTAAGAGTTTTTATCCAGTGGTGGTTTTATTATGCTGTTTAGCAGCATGAAGGTACATTTAGCATCAGGTCTACAAGGGCAGAAATGACACCTTTTGCATTTGAGGCTTATGTGGGTCAAAAATTGAGTCTATCCAGGGGTTTATGTGGTTTTTTTCTCAGCTTGCTGCTAATGTGACCAGAGGCTCTGGCAACAGGAAGAAGTCTTTCCCCACTGCAACTTAGGAACTTGCTTGCTGTCATTTTTTTTTTCTTTTCTTTTCATCCAGCCTCTCTTGTAATTTCCTAGTTTTCCTATAGTGAACTTAAGAGTTTCCTATTGCTGAACATGCCCACTTTCAAGACCACCTGCTCAGACACAGGGTTGGGGCTCCTGCCCTACTAGCAGCTTCCCCTGTTTGTTTGGGTTTTCTTTCTTGCCACTTTCATACTTTTCCACTTTCATGTACCTGCAAGAGCTGGCTTGCTTCTGACACTGAGTTCAGTCTCCAAACATAAAAGAAGAGAGAGTCAGGACAGAAAGACATTTAGGCTTTCTTCTTCCTCCACACCTGCTGTTCTCACTCGTTAGGCACTTCCTAAGGGTAGAGTTCTCCAAGTTCCCAGTCATTACCCTTTATATAAGCATAATATAGTACTGTAGCACTCCCTGTGGGGAAGCTATCTATTGTAGAAGTCTGTAAAACAAAAGTGGGATTGATCCTTTTCCTGTTGCTCCCCCCAAAAAAGCTGCATGCTGTTCCTCAAATGGAAAGTCTGAAAGCCTTCGTCAGAGGGTAGTTCATTTTTACACGACATTTTTACACTCAAGCAAAACTGAAAGCAAGGCATAATTTGAAACAGCTAAGCTAGCCGTTAGAGCAGAACTGCACAAATAAAATGCCTGGGATGATGTAGTTGAATATGTTGCAGTTAGAAAAATGACAGTGTACAAGGAACAAGGAAAACTAGACAGATGAATGTGAATTAGTAAGGAACAGACTTTCAAGGCAGAAAAATCAAATCGAGAGTGTAGACCATTATATTTAAAGGAATCAGGTAAGAAGTACACTAAATTGTACCGTAAACAACCAAACAACTGCCTCCACCTCCAGACAGAGTGGATAGAGCAGTGGCTTGGGACCCAGGAAACCTGGCTTCCAGTTGTGTCCTTGTCACTGGGCTTCATGACCGTGCTCAGATCACTGTATATCCTTGTGCATTAACTTTGTTTCTGAGATAGGGCAGGCACCTTATATAAAAGATGTTTCTTAAGATCTGCAGAAGCGACTAGCTCCTAAAGAGCTACCTTCTGTATGGACTGTCTTGGCACCTGTCATCTCCCAGGGATATCACTTGTGTCTGTTATATGTAACTAGTTATTCTTTTTTCAGAAGGCAAAGGGCTATGCAGAGTGTGAAATGACTTTGCTCATGCTGATTTTTAAAAAATTAACTGTACATGATTATATGCAAGAAACTGAGGGGGAAGAAGTCTACTTCACATACAGTGGCTCTTTGCAGTTGTGGGAAAATGTTGCATGGTTTTGGACCTGTCTAGGAAAATTTGAGCTGGAAGTATTTGTGTATTTTTAAAATCAAGCCCACGTTTTTCTTGGACAGTCTTTCTGGTCACTCCATTAACCCAGAACTTAAGGTGACCCTCCTTGAGATGATTATTAAATGCCCCAGATGCTCATTGTGTTAGCTTAGGCAAGGCAGCTGAGCAAGAGATGCAGAAGGAAGTTCCTCTGACCGACATGAAGAAGAAAAGCCCTTCAGATGGTCAACTTCCAGGCAGAGATTCCCTTTGGTGATTCTGTTTGTCCACTTGTGTAAAGAAGAGACTGATCCTACCTAAGGATCAAAATCATGGTCACAGGTGAGCCACTCTACTCAAATCCTGTCTGGCTGATTCCCCCAGCCCCACATTTGAAGATGAAATGTCACTGCTTCTTACAGAGAGGTATTAGCTGAATGATAAGGAAAAGTCCTGCAGCAGTAGCTGAAATGCATAACCTCCTGCTGGGAGTATAAACCAACACGCGCTTTGCAAAAGGCAAAGTTGATCCAATTGTTCCCGTAAGAACCATATGAACTTATGTTAGTGTTATAAAGTTGAAGGAAATGCATACACTGTTATCGCAGGTTCAGACATAGACAAGTTACTGAGCAGCAACTGATCTGAGCATGGCAGTTGTGAGGTATGTCCTTATAATCAACTTGTGTCACATTTGTTGTTGTCACGTGAATGGTTATTGTGCATCAGCTGTCATATAGTAAGTTATTGTACAGGTGAACTGTCCTCTTCTACTGGAGCTTGACTGGATCTGAGGTTAACTAGTATAACTATACACAAAAGTTGCACTAAGTATTTAATTTCTTACACCATCCCTAGTAAAATAGGAGTTTGGGTACTTTTTAAATCACTCATTAAAAGAACCCTAAAATCAAATATAATTAATCATGTCAATAAAAAGATTAATTAAACTAGGGAACACCAGTGTTTAAAGCTAGGATGTGGCAGTATTGAGGGAACCTTGACTTTACCCTATCCAGACACATTGCAATGCTGACTGCAAGGCAGTTTGTACTGGGGCCCTGGGTCCGGCACCAGACTCTGCAGCTGCTCCTCTCCAAGGGCTCTGGCAGCCTGGGTTTGGCCTCTGCCCAGCTCTGGTTAGGCTACAGCTCTAGTCTTGCACAGGCTGGTGTGCAAAGAGCTGTGGAATACCTTGCTGGGGCCACCCTTCCCATCTCAGAAGCTGCAGTTCAGATCAGGATCTTGTTCTTGACCCATCTTGCCTGGCCAGGTACCTCCCTGACTGTAAGTGGGGAGCGCTACAAACCATGTCAGAAGTTCAGCAAATCTGCAGTAGCCTTTTCTGCTGAGTCTAAAAGGAACCAAGGTTCATCCGAGTTCCCCACAGTTGCTGTTCTGGTCCAGTTTCCTTAAAGTGAAATATCTGAGCTGGATACGGATGGAGTGTGTTTCATTATAATGTGTATTTTACTGCATTTTTTCCCCCTTGTTATTTTGTAAGTTCCTTAAGCTTTCACCTGCTTTGTTAATCTCTGACAGACGTAAATGAAGTGAGTGGGCTGAAAGGCAGCAGCCAAACTCAGGGACAACCTGAGGTGGTGCCTTAGAGCAAAAGTGTGGAGTTTAGCTGCATGAGGAGAAAGAGACCGTAAAGTTAGTCTGAAGAGATGAAAACCTCTAAATCTAAAGTGATGAGGTACTGATGGAAATGTAAGGTGCTCAGTGCCTTAGTGGAGGTACACAGATCTACCTGTGCCAGGGCAGGAGACTGGTTTTGCTTGATGCCAGAATGTGTTACACCAAGTAGAGATTGGGAAAGATGAGATAGAGACAAATTCCCTTTGGTGCAGAATGGAGGACTTACTGAAGAAACTGATGCCAGTCTTGGAAACAGCTGTGAAGGCAGATGGGAAAAACAGTCATTGAATTGTCCCACAACTTTCATCTCCTATGTGACTGACCATCCTAACTCATGTTGCTCTGTGCAGTAGAATTAACGCCGGGCCCCCGGTCATGTTTTTCCAGCTGCCTGTTGGGTGAAGTATTTCACATTTCTACTACACGTGCTACTAATGCTTCATGTTTTCCAGGCAACTTTATTTCTGAAGACATTTTAAATCTGCTTGGGACTGTGTAGATTCCTACTCTCTCAACCATACTTACATCCTCTACTGCAGTCAGTTGTGTCACCTTTCTTTCACTAACTTGACACTACTTGGTTTTTCCATAATTTTGGAGGACTCTTCTTCTCCTCTTAATTCTTTAATAAATATTCTCATTTTTTATCAAAGGCTTTATTGTTGGAGACATGCTGCATGTCCAGGGATTTCCACTTCACTTAGCAGCCTCCCAGATTTCAACCTGCAATCTCACCCGTCACAGTTTGCCATGGAAGGTGGTACTGTGCCTGTTTTGTTGGCAAGTCTGTGATGTGGCTCCATACAACAGCTCCTAAGAGAACATTTTCACATGAATTTCCTCAGGTTTGTTGTTTTTCTTGCCTTTTTTTTTCCTCTGTTATTAACTTTTGTTTTTTGGAAACAGGTGCTCTGGCTGCTCTAAATGTTAGTTAAAATCTGATCTAGTGGACTGTGGTTTACACTCGTCTCATCAGGCTTTTTTTTTGTTCTGATGTTTATAGATGCATTTCCTCTTGTCTCTTCTAGCTATATTTTACTGTTTGGTCATTTGCTTTATGCCAGTTTGCTGTTGCCTTTTGGAAGAGCTTTTCAGTGAATTAACTTGGGAGTTAATACCGACCTGCTTCCTTGACTTCAGCAGCTGCTCGTGCCCTGGCACATCCTGATCTGGACACTAATGCTGTAATGAATTTTCTGTCGGCATTTTGCAGTCAATATTTTTGGCTGTTGCTGTACGTCATTCATTTCTGGCATAAACTCTGCTGCAATATCCTGAGAGTGAACTGAAACATGCCTCCACATAAGTGGTTGGTCTGGGACTTGCTGGGTCCCTAGGGGAGTGGAAAAGAGCTCAGCCTATGGGGCTTGCTTGGGACAGTGCTAGATATGAGCCCATGTTCTCTAATTTTTGCATTGTCCTAGGAGACTACTTCACCTTTTTCAGGATGATTTAGGAGGATATGCTGTTCAGGATTCCCATTCAAGTGTTATTTATTGCTTTTGTAGTATCTTCCAGGCTGCTTTCTTCAGTGTCATGTTGATTCTCAGGGGACAAAGGAAGGAAAACGCTCACAGGAGTGATAAAACAGGAGTATGACTAATATCTTCTCTCTCTCCACAGTGTTTTTTCACAGATCAAAAATCAATTAAGGGCGAATTTCACTGGGAACTCTTCAAACAATGTAATATTTCATTAGAGATTATTGCAGACTCTTTCATATTTGCAGCCCAGGTGTGAATTACAAAATTAGCCTGATTCTTTTAATAATTTCCTCAGAGGTAACATTCCTCCAATCACCTTGTGTTTAGTGCAAGCTGTGCAGCTGCTGCTGAAAAAGGTGTATTTATTGTCTCTCCTCACATCCTGATAGAGACACGAGACTGAAGGAGTGGGTTTCTTAGTATGATGGCAGCAAAATGTTGTGGACTGGAAGGAGATGATAATTGGAGAGTCTGGTCTTATAGAAGAGCTAAACAGGGACTTTGAGATGGGTGGATTTGTTTTTTTTTTTTTTCCAAACCCTTCTTGAACAGTTACTAGTACGAACCTCTACCTTTGTGAAATGTGGCAGTTTTACATAACTTGCCACCTCCTTCCTAGATCTGTCCCTTCTGCTGCCTAAGCCTCATAACACTAAGACAGGACTCCAATAGTGCTAGTGCATTTCACTGGCATCTGGACATGACTCTTTTTCCAAAACATTCTCTCCCTGAAGGCGTGAAGAGCTGAGCAGTGTGGCTTCCTCTGCTCCTCTGCAAACTCCACCTCTCTTTTCAATCATTAGTCCTCCATAGAACTTGCCCTTTTCAGTATCCATTTGGTAGATAGTACATCTTTCTTTATTCACAACCTGGTTATTGATTCTTATTTGGGTATCATCTGTCTTACTGAGACTCATGGCGTCGAGGTTTGGAGGGAGAGGTAGCATCTTTTGTTAGTTCAAGTGTGATATAGTTGGGTGAGACTGAAACGGTTGAACTTTTAGGGCACAGAAGGGGCACCCGAGATTTTTTCACAGGGTCAATATAGGGTGATTGCATATCCAGAAGGTTGACTGTTTTCCCCACCTAAGCAAGTCCCCTACTTGAAGATGTAACCTTTTCTTTTAAACTTCATCTTCCTCTTCTCCTAACATGATCAGAGCTACAACAGTCAAAATACAAAAGCTCAGGCATCTCTTTCCTTTCACTTGAAGTAAGACCTGTATTAGAGTTGTAAGAGCAACCTATACAACCGCATACATCTGTGTTCATCTCGCTCTACCTCGTTTTTTCCATTTTTCATCCCCTGACATCATTTGGTTTCTCTGCATTTTTTTTATTCCAGGAAACTGTTGGGGGTTAGCTTGGTCGGGCTGATATCTGGCAGTGCAGGGAGGACCCAGTAAAGGCAGTTGCTAAAAAAAAAAAAACACTGCAGAAACCCACTGGCCAGTAAGAAGAGGCAAGCAGTTATGATACTTTCCTAGAGTACTCTCTTGGGCTCTGATTATTTTCAGCTAAGGAAATTTTTTGTGTCTAATAAGGCTCATTTGTCTAATAATCCTTACTGGATCTCCCTTCTAAGTGCTTGCCCAACCTGGCCTCGAACCACTGTGAACTTTGTGCACCCCCATCTTCTCACAAGCGGTTTCGCCTTTTCCGTGACAAACCATCTCCTTTCGTTTGCTGGGGACCTGTTTGGTTACTTTCCTCTAATAATCCTAGTTCTTGGGTTGGACAAGATGGTTAACACTAATCCTCACCCACTCCTCCAGTGGACTGAATACTTTTAAATCCTCCTCACGTGCTTCTTTTCTAGGCTGAAGTATCACAACCCATTGGACTATTTTTTACAGAGATGCTGTCTCAGACTTTACATCGTACTTGTTCCTCTGTGAACCTTTCTCTGCTGTATTTTTTCTGATTTGCACCACTGAAGTTATGTGGTGACACTAGACATGTAGTTTACCTGGCTGCTAAGGAGAGTTTTGGGGCACTTTTTTTGTGTGAATGACTGGAATTAGCTGTATGTTTTTGAGAAACTGGCCCCTGTTTGCAAACCTTTTTTATTACATGAACCTTTCCAGTGAAACCATAATCATTATTAATCCTGAAAGAGGACTCTCTACAGTTTCCAATTATAATTCTGGCTGCATCCGACTTGAATGTCATTTGCTATTTAGGGAACATTTGAAAATGCATTTTGGGAGGTGTCTTTCATTTCATTTATGGCGGCTAACATTATTTCTAATGCTAAAGGAAATTAAAAAGTACTTCCTGCTTAGAATCAATTAGTTTTAATGAAAAAAAAAAAATAGGTTGCTGTATGCAGGCCACATGGCAGCTTCACTGTAGAGAGAGGAAACCAAAGCATCTGGATGCAGTGCCAGGATACTGTGCCCGTTCTACTTTGTAAGTCCTGCTGCACTCAGAACTGCTTGGTAGAGCTTCGTTGGTCTTTGAAGCGGGACGCCCGAGCAATCAAGCTGCAAACCAAGCCAGGTCTGCTCTGAGGAATCTCCCAAAACTACTCAATACATCTGATTTGTATACAGATAATGTAGTTCAAATGGGCTGAAAAGGTCATGTGCCATTTATTCTCTTTACCTGCAGGAAGTTCTGCAAAGTGCAAGGGGTTAAAACTCATGAGAGTTTAGTTTAGGGAGCTGTGGTTTCAGAGTCTATGAACTTCTGTTTGACCCAGTCATGTACATTTGGACCAGATCGGATGCTGGCACGCTGTTTCACCTCTGTTGAATTATCCAGATCTCATGACACAGGGTTTGCGTTGGCTGAGGAAAGGAGTTGGCCTTGCATAAAATCTGCCATGACATGGTATGAGCAGATTTGAGGCACCAGCAAGAGCCTGAACCAGATCAGTACCTTGTGTCCCATACAAGGGGCACTAGAGCAGGATTCATGGTACCATCAAATGATTCCTGCAAGTCCTTTCTTGTGCTTGTGTTTGTATTTACAGCTTCCTACTTGGAAACATACAGAAGTAGGTAAGAAAAGCAATTTAGTGGGTTCCAGCATTAAGTCAAGTGACTATTGGATTTTTTCAAGGGCTCACCCAACTCTACTAAAAAGCAGGTTGTTACATGTTAGTTTGGACCCCTTTTGTTCAGCCTCAGATGTTTTTATTCCTTTACAGTATTTACTGAAAGAACAAGAAAGAAATAACTCAAGGTGGCATTGTGCAAAAATCACATGTTCAGAATGAGAGTGCTACATTTTGGCTTTTCTTCAAACAGGAGCGTGATACCTTGCTCCCTTTTAAGTCAAGTATCAGCTTAGAAAAATAGAAAGCAAAAGATTAACCCCATAAATCAAAATCCCACTGAAAGAAAACATTACATTGCACTGTTTTCCTCCTCTGTGTGTGAAGAGAGGTGGTAAGGGCGATCAGGACAGCGGGATGTGAGAGAAGGCACCACGTGTGATGGGTGTAGGTCGTGCTGTTTGATGCTCAGGCTGCACTCACGTGGCATCAGTGAGGATGAGGTCTAGAAACATAAACAGAACTTTAAATAATGAGCAGTAATTGAACATACTCATCCAATCCATTTTATTTGTTCATGCAGCAGTAGTTCTTTAACACTTTTTTTCCTAACTTTGTTTTGGTTTTCTTTTAAGGTGCGTATTGTTAAGGAGTCTAAAGTAAAGCATTTTATTTAATATTTGGGAAATATTCCTAACTTGGTTTGTAATCTGGAATTGCAAAAGATGCTTGGCAGGAAAACTCCAGAAACACTTGAATTACTTGAACTGTGTGTCCTGGAACTTTGCATTGATTTGGATGACTTATTTAAGCTGAGGAGAGACTGAATGAGAAGACCTGGCCATGTGTTTTTTGCAATGGATTTTGAAGGCAGAGATTTGTTAAGGGAGATTCATTATGTTTCATTCAATAGTACTCTTTTCCGTGTGCCACTTTTCAAAGCCTGCATGCTTCCTGAAAACATCTCAGTGTACTTGTAGGTTTGTCTTGCATTTTGATTTTTACTTGAAAATGAAAGGCAGAGTTAAGGTTATTTATGATATTTAACTCTGATCATAGCATCTGATTTGTTGTCTTGACTTATTCAGAGGTGTTTCAGCACCTTATTAGTGACTCTTGCGATATTCTAGATGAGAGTGCACTGTTCTTTTTAAGGATCTCTTTTAGGCAGCTAAAGTGATCTATAAACCATTAATCTGGGTATACGTGTGTGAACCCAACTTATACTCCTTTTCCCTTCAAACAGAATGACCAGTGAGGTAAAGCTTTCACAAGTGCAGCCATGTATGATTAAAATCAGCTGAAATCTAGAGCTTTCGGAGGTGTCTATGAAGACTGAATCAGACACTGCATTAGGTTACATTATCCTAGTCCTGACATTTGAACTTGAGAGAGGAGAAAGCCCTTGGTCTGGGCGTCGTTGCGACAAGTGCTTCCCACGACGGGCTGAGAGATGGTGTGTGCAGCAGCTGCTGGCATCCAGAAGCTGGAACACCCTGCTCAACACCGAGGGGTGCCATTTGTTTCTGTGTTCAGGCCTTCCTTCCCTCTCGCTTGTTTAAACGATGATAATCTCTTTGGTACCGTGGGTATTTGTTGTTGGACTTAGCTGTAAAGCTACTGCAAAGCTCAGGGTGAAGGCAGGGAGCAGCTGGCAAGATGTTCCTCTAATGAATTTAGTTGGCCCTCCCTGCCTCAAGTGCTTGTGCCCACTCACCTCTCTATTTTGCTTTCTTTCTCTTTGCTGCCATCTCTTTGCTCTCTTTATTCCACTTTTTTTCCTCGCTTTTCTGTTCCTGGCACCTGCCACCCAGATTGCAGAGATCCCATCTGTCTATAACATGTGACCCTGATGGGACACGTCTCTGCCCAGTAGCTGAGGAGACTTGGTACTAGGTAGGAGGGATGCAATGAGCAAAATACGAGTAATTTTTTGTTTCAGGCTTCTGATAGTCAAAACGGATGACAAATCCCATTTCTGCTCCTCCTTCCCCTCATTTAAGTGAAAGAGAAGAGCGAGCCTCTGGAGGATCAGTCTCAGCTTGTCTGGCCTTTGTGCCATTCTTCACCTGTGGCTGTTACAGGAGGGTCCTTGGAGAAATCACATAAAAGTACGTGGCTCATGCAAGTCCTGCCTTCTGTTGCAAATTCATGGCACCTCGAGCCTGTGCCTCTCTCTAAGCAGGACCTGAATGACGCAGACCAATGAGGGAAGAACAAAGCAGAAGCCTGCTGAGATGCTGCATATTCAAACTGGCTCAAGTCAAGATACCACCACTTTTCTCAACTCTAGTCATGTGGCAATGTTAAGTATGACCATAAGCAGCTATCTAAAAGATTTAAGCACATCAGGTTTTTGCCAGCCATGCAGGTGAATTAAATCTTCCCCCCCTCTCCAGCTCTCCATAGAGACCAGTTTCCTGCTGCCTGGGTTGCCAGCCAGCCACACACTAATTGGGGCTGTCATCAAAAGAAATGAGTTTCCAGGCGAGCTGAGTTCAAGCAGGTTTGGATCTGAAGTGTGCAGCTGCCCATTCCCTTTTGTCCCACTTCCCCTGCTGCCTTTCCTTTTTCTTCTTCCGCCTCTGTTTCTTTTCCTTTTTGTTGTTTTTTTTTTTTTTTTAAAAAAAGTTTTATTTTGAAGTTATGAATGAAAATGTGCTCCCCTTAACCCTGAATAGGAGAGGTGAAGCTTAGTATCTAAGTAACTTTAGAGGCATGCAGTCAGTGCAATGCAGGGCAGGGCTCTGCTGCTTGAGGGGATGGTGTAATGCCGGAATCAGGAAGCGTGGGTAGGGGACATGCGCCTTGGCGTGGAGCATCTCCGATCTGCAGCCAGCAGAAAAGGCTGGGAGGGAGAGGAGGCCTGAGGCAAATAACATCTCTTCCAGTCCATCTCTCAGCATCCCTCTGGATAACCTCTTATCACCCACTTGAAGACAGTCTCTAATGCTGTGCCCCAAACAAGGTGCGTTACTTCTGTTCGGCCACTGCCATTGGTTCCCGGAGGCATCATAACTGTGCTTTGATCGTTTGGAACATCTCAGTGTTTTTTCAGCACTTCATCTTATGTTGTTTGGATTTAAAGGCCAGGCTTCATTGGTGCCCTGGAGTGGCCAGGGCTGATCATTCTTCTTTCAGACTCCCCTCTCAAGGCAACACAAATGTAATTATGTCCTCAGCATCACCATTTTCAGTAGCACTATACACACTCCCTGTTTCTCATTCTTCCAGGGCTCTGTGGTGATGGTTGAAGTGTGATGGGGTCTTCTGTGTCATGACATGGAGAAATTCCTTTCCTTTTCTGTGTCCTCTATGTTTGTCCAGGACATAGGAAATATCTGCGCCCTAATGGTCTTGAGAGGTTGAACTGGAAAAAACTCATCAGAGACTGCGGATTTTGGACTATAATTCCAGTATCTCTATTGAGATACCCTCCACACTCTTTGGGTGCTGAAGCCACCAAGTGTTGTTTATTCACATTTTCTGAATGTAGCACACAGCCACATCGGTGCCGTCAGTGCTAGCTCAGGTCACCAGATAATAGAGCTCCGACTCTTAAAGACGGTAAGTTGTTCCCTACTCCTAATGTCACCTGGCAGTTTGCTCCCCAGACCTCCTGGAGACTAAGCATGATTCCCCGTGTGTCTAGTTCAGCACAAAAGGTCGAGAGAGGAAGTGGAAAGAAGCATGACAGATGGAGAGACTATTCCGCACTGCGAGAGAGCCAGCAATTACTTATTGATTAGCTCAGAAGGTGATGCTCCAGCTTTCACAAGTGACATTTGGCCGCGCTGCTCCATTCCAGGGCAGATGCTGAGTGAGCTCTTCCATTAGGGGGATGGGAATTTCTTGGTGAGAAAGACAAGGGTAGATCCCACCCTGGGCTCTGCTTTTCCTGAGGAAAATGTGAGGAGTTTCCCTCAGCCCGGTGCTGACAGCCGTGTTATTAATTGAGTGAGAGGAGGCGAGGCCAAGCCTGGGCTCTCGTCCTCACCCCCACCATGAGCACAAAGGCCAAACAATCGACAGGGAAGAATGACGCTACCAAGTTCAGAACCGTAAGTGTTATCTTATTCTTGTGAGTGCTTTAACTCGCATATCACCAAATTTAGTCAGGGCTGGACTGGGGCAAACTGGGGCAGTGCTGCCCACCATTGGTCTCCCCCCAGACCCATTTTCACAGGGAAAGAGAGCAGGGCTTCTCCCAACACAGGGGTGTTGCTTCTAGCTAGCAAAATTTATGGTTTGGGAGGTCATGGAGCCAAATGCCACCAATCGGTTCCATAAAGGGCTGGATGATTTTATGGCCAATAATAACATTTGTAGTTATACATGCTAGAGTAAGATAAGGCTAATCAATTCTCATGCTTCAGGTCAGCAGCTGATTGCTGCAGGGGTCAGGAAGGAATTATTTCCTTGCCATTTACAGCTTTATTTAATTGGCCAGATGCATTAAGAGCCTTTTAATTAATTTTTTTTCTCTTCTGTCCTCTGAAGCATATGGAATTAGGCACTTCGAGAGACAATGCTCTGCACTGGTAGGGCACCACTGCTCGTCTGTCAGGGCAAATCTTACTTGCATTAATGAACCCTTTTAAGGCTGGGATTGTTGCTGGAAGTTAGAAGGTTGAGTTATGAGTGGGGTTTTTTGGGTTTTTTTTTTTTTTGATATAATTTTTTGGAAGAGGATAATTCATTAGTGCTTCTTGATAACTTAGATGAAAACTTATTTAGTTCTTCAAAGTGAATCCTGTGTGCCAGACCTGCTCTCAGTTTGGGTCCAGAGCTGGATGGGAATTTTCCACTGCAGTGCTAGTTACACGGGCATAGGAATTCTTGTAATTCTTGTTTTTTAGATTAAACTTTAAAAAAAAAAAAACCCAGAAAACCAAAAAAACAACTGAGTAAAATCCAAATTGAAGGGCTTCATTTCGAGTTGAGTCATATTCTTTACTTTAAATGAACTGAAGCCTGCAGTTAGGAGAGCTTCTGCCAGGGCTGGTTTGGGAGAACTGTTGTGGAGATACCCTGTTCCTTGGCATGGGCTGTCCTCTTTGGGGTGAGCTCATCTTCACTGCATTCTGGTATCATATTGTCAGCTAGAGGAAAAGAGCATCCTGGAAAACATAGACTGACAAACCCGAACTACCGTTCCTACGACTCCATGCAACTTTGCAGAAACACACAGTATACAAGTCCAGCTCTGATCTCACGGCATCCCAATTTAAGATAAAACCGAATTTTTCTTTATTCTATTCTGAGTCTCACTTTAGTGGGAAACTTCATTACATCTGTCTGAGTCAGTTAAGCAAGCAGCAGTGCAACACTCTTTGGGCTCCCCATGCATTTTCCTCGCTGCTGGCTGGGGCTGCACAGGTTATAAGCCACCTCCGTTGCAGCTTAGGATTTGTCCAGAAGCACTGTTCTCTTTCATCAGGAGAGAAGACAGATACCATCCATTTCAATGAAAAATATATAATGCCTTTTCCTCTTCAGAGGAAGCCTGCAAAAGAATTTTTCATTTCAGAAGCTTTCCACTGAAAACCTGCTCTTTCGAGGGAGTATTTTTAAAAATTAATTTTCTCGTTTGATTAAAACAAAACAAGCAGCAAGCCTGCGATGTTTAAAATATTCTCTTTAAATTAAAAGATCCAGTCGCTGCAAGCGACTTACATAGGAGGTGAAGTTTGCCCTGGATCAGACTGAAACACTGCAAACCTTAGATCATATTTCTTTTCTATTTTGGTTGTTTGTTTTTGCAAGTTTTAGGAATTGCTGACATTTTGTCTGACTTTTGAGAGAGAAATACATAAAATGTCTCCTCTGCTCTTGCAGGACAGCAACAGTATATACTACCCTACTCTAATTCAACACATTTTTTTTAGTGGGAAAGAAACCTCTGATGGGGAAGCTCCAGGCAAAGCCTGGCACTGACATGTGTGTCTGACAAGTGTGCTGTATCTTTTGCTCCAGTCTCCTGGTTTTTAACCACTTTTGGCTTCTCTTTCTGACTCTTAGAGGCTCCCTTCACACAGCAGCATCTCCAGAAGGGCTGTTCCATCTCCTGCTCAGGGGCAGTGAGCCTGATGGCCAGAAAGGCTGCCTCACCTTACGCAGAGTTCATGGTGGAGTAAATGTGAGGTGCTGAATGAGGGGATTAGAACGATTGGAATGGTTGAGGTAGTGATGTGAACCCCTGTGTTATCCCTGCTGGAACTTTGACCAAGGTGAGCACGTAGGAGACTGGAGGTTGCAGGAAGGTAGGAAAGAGGAGGGTGGGAGTGATTCTGTGATTCTGTGAGTGCAGATGAAGAGCTGTAGCCCAGGCTGTGAGGTTAAGGAAGATCTTAACAGAATCTGGAGTTGGAGTCCTCTTGAGGCAGTTTTTGGTTTGTGCTAATTAGTGTTTTCATTCTGGCTGCAG
Organism: Trogon surrucura; assembly: GCA_020746105.1. NCBI lineage: Eukaryota > Metazoa > Chordata > Aves > Trogoniformes > Trogonidae > Trogon > Trogon surrucura. The sequence goes on along the minus strand of CM036625.1, from coordinate 19,239,594 downwards.
TGAAAGAAACTCGATTTATTCTTGCTCCCTAAAATCCCAGGCCATCCTGAGAGAGAGAGAGAACACTCTTGTGGGGGTCAGACCCTTCCCGTAGGCTGGGTGAGAAGTCTTCATCTCAGTTCTGCAAAAAATGCTTCATGAAAAATTTCATTGAGCTCATCTATGAAGAGACAGAGAGGTCCAATGAACCCTGCAAAAACTCCACATTGAGGGCAAAGTCTATTTTATTTGTAAGAATTTCTGCCACAGGATTTGACTTTCCAAAGTGTCTTGGTCAGGATGGAAAGGGTTGCAGGCAGCTGAAAGTGTACAAGACTTTTAACAAGCAGGAGAGTGTTACAAGGGCATTCTCTTAGCTGAAGGCAAGATCCTGCTGGGCTGCTACGCTCCAGCACCTTGCAGGGAAGATGTCCTTCTGTCTTGGCATCTGTCCCTGCACCGTGTCTGGGCACATCAGGACTTTGAGAGCACTTAATGTCAGGGAATGTCTCTGAGGTGGTTTTGATCCATTCTCCATGCTTGCAGAAGGGGTTTTGGATTCAGAAGTGGTTCCGATTCAGATTTTGGATTCAGAAATGGGACAGCAGTGTCACTCGCAAGCTTGAGCTGTCACCCTGAAGTTGTCAGAGCTGCTAGGCTGTGTCTTGATCTGCAGAAGTCACACCTCTCCTTTCTACCTATTGAGACACAGCAATAAATTAAGTGAGGATTATTAATTAGATTAATTGTAAAACTTACACGAATCACTGCCGCCTTTTCCAGTCTATAATCACTTGCCTTCCACGATCAATTAGACAGTGCCAGTCAATATTTTAACCTTTTTCAATACCAAGGCAGCAGTACTATGGTTTGTGCATTGGGCTGGAATAGCATAGACCAGGAAATCGTTATTGTCATTGCTTTAATATAGAATTGGAAGAGGGGGGTTCACCTGCTACAATTCAAACTTAAGAAAAATGTACCAAGAAAATTATAAATTAATTCAGTTGTGGTTTGCTGAGCTGAGAGGTTTGTAGGCGTGCATTTATCTGCTCTCTGGTCAACACTTCTTGCAAAAATCTCTGCTGGGTCTATGGGTGGGGAGGTCCTGGCTGGGTTTCAACCACTGTAGCCTCTGTGCTGCCCTGGTTTTGAATCTAATGATTAAGTTACAGCTGAGATCCTTCTCAGTAGAGTTGGCTAAATAGGGGAGAGAGAGAGATTTACACCTGTTCTCCTAATAGGAAAAAAATCTGCTGTTACTGATGAAATGTTGAAACTTTAAAAATGCAAGTCAGTTCTTCATTTTGATACTGCACAGCTGACTGTATGGATGGAAGAAGCAATATGACTAGTAATCACAAACAAATCCTCTATTTCCTTTAATTGCTCCATAACTTGATTTACTTTTGAAATACTCTGTGGATGTTATACTTATTTACTGTCTCATCACATTGCTATCACTTTTTCTGCCTTGACTGATGAAGCACATTCATCATTTCTTTTCATTTAGTATGGACAGATACAATTGTTCTTAATAGCACCTTGCTTAGAAAAGAAGCTTCTGGCAAAATGTTAATATCAATTTAAAGAAAAATAGAGAATAAATGATTTATAGAGAAGATGCAGAAATCATGTGAAACTGAAGAAAACACCCTATGAACGTGATTTCAAGAACATGGAGGGAAACCTAAGCAGAATGACGTAACTTTGTAGATGGGAAAAGGAAAAGGTTGGGCCAGCAGATATAGACAGGGAAAATCAGAGAAGCTGTTAAGAATACAGGTACTAAGATCATATCTTGCTTTGGTCATTAGATCATCAAAACGCCAGCAAAAGACCTCCAGGCGAATTTCTTTAGGGCTTGAGGACTTTGCTTGGCTATTCAGGTGGCACTTGGGGTACAGCCATAGTGTCTACGTAACCTCTGGCTTATCAGACACAGCCGCGGGTCTTTATCGGGGTATGTGTTGTGATGGCAGGGGAAAACAGTCCAATTTCCTTGGCATCCAAAAGAGGTTCCTGCTTACCTGGCCCTCTTCAGCATCCTTTTGCTTCCCTTCCACATTGCTTCTGCCCTGCATATCGTAGGCACATGATGAGCCACCTCTTTATGCCTCAGAGATGCTCCTCCCACCTCTTATTTCTGTAGCTAGCCAAAAAGTACTTGCTAGCTTTCTCTCTTTTCTGCATCCAGGAATCCAGCCAGGTGTGTTTCTTGCTCAGCTGTGCCCCTGGTTCTTCTCTTCTTCCCCACCTATTGCAACAACATTTCTTACTCCCATGGAGCTGTTAGACACCTGCGCTCAGCTATAGCCCATAGCTACTGTCCTCATTCACCCACGCTTACTGAAAAGAGGGCTGTAACAACTTGTAATTTCTTCAGATCTAGGTTCAGCTTAGTCTCAGCTCCAAGGACTCTGCTCTTACCTAAACCTAAACTAACCAGTTTTTGGCCAAGATGTGAGACCTGTTCTGTGTCTTTTTTCGCATGTGGTCTTTTAATGACTTATCTCTGGAGAATTTTGCTTTTATTTTTCAGTGAAAATAACCTAAACTTGTTGAAATACGTGTTTCAAAGATGGCTTGCCGATTGTAAGGCAAAGCTGCAGACTGCCTTATATAGATATTTTCTGAGTATTTTCTTTGGGAATAATCAACCCAAAAGCTGATCTCAGAGGAGGGTCATGGATGAGAGTTTTCAAGGGAGGTATTTAGGAAACACAAGACTTGCACTCAAATTTTAGTTCAGGTAAAACATGCCAATTGAAGTGTATCTTTCCCTTGTCACTTCCCTTATCACCTCACAGAGGAAGATTTTATTAACATCAATTGCATGGAAACCGGGGTCAACCGCAGTGCCCCCGTGTAGATAAAAAGACATTAATGCACTTACTCTGTGACAGCAAAGAGCAGCTGGTTTTATTTTAAGTTCCTTTTGACTCCAGCAGGAGTCGAGCAGTGCAAGACTTTGGAGCTGTTCAATGACAGATCCATCTAGCAAAAATATCCATCAGAAAGGCTTTGAAGGAGTAGTCCATGGTGGGTAGCTTTGGTGGCAAGATCTCAAGTGACCCCAGCTATACGGTAGTGTGGTTAAGTTGTGAGGACCTCAGGATCACTGGAAATGGGTGAGGGATGCTGGGTCTGAGGATGGACAGATGATCTCAGGCAAATCCTGCTCAGATGCCTGCCAAGCTGTGATGACTGAATGCTAGCATACCTTGTGTCAAAGGGCTGGGAGTGTGCGTGGGGTTATTTCTACCGCTGACCTGCCAGAGCTCAAGCCACGGTCGTGGTTTGTGGATCCTCGTCTTCTCTTTCCAACAGATTCATTTTCCGCTGTCTCAAATCACCATCAGAGCCAGGGATGAGCTATAGCCTGACCCAAGCGACGGATATGGAAGGCTTTGGGAAAGGACTCTCCTTGATGCGGGAACACACATCCACCTCCCGGCCCAAAGTCCTGCATCCATTGCGGTTGCACAGGGTACAGGGTCGAAAATCACATTGCCCAGCACTGCCATCCTGTCCTCAACACGGTGTGGAGCTGCTGAGATTTCCTCCATTTCAAGCTTTGTCACAAACCTCATCCGGTAGCATGGGACAGCACTGTTAAAAATGCTGAGAGTTTTAAAGCTCTACTGCACGCGTTGCTCCTGCCTGGCGTAGCCAGCTGTGATGATGGATGTATCTCTCAGTCCTCGGCAGCAATTGTACAACGTCTCATGACTGCGCTGCCCGATCGATTAGTACATCTCCTTCAATCAAGCAGACTATTTTGTGTGAGCCTGAAGCTGGTAGACGTGGACTCCTACCTGCTTGTGTGTTTTGCAGTGCGTGGACCACCTCCCTGCTGAATGGGCTGGGGGCTGCTTCTGGAAGAGCTTTCTCCTTCTAGGCCATCTAATTGGAAGCTTTCTAATAAATAGGCTGCTCGACATTTTTTGATATAAAGGTCAACATCCCCTGATAGACTCAAGGATTTTAAGATAAGTGGAGGAAATGGCATTGGTAGGCTGATTTTGATAATGATACTAATCTTATATCTGATCTTTGATAATAATACTAACCCTATCGGTATAATGCTCGTATCTCTGCAAATGTGTCTGTTATCTTTTTTGGCAGAGCCTATGCCTATTAGCACAGAGCAGCTTTACTGGAGACTTTAACTTATGTAAGAACTGCCACACAGAATGCAGAAAAGGAAGCCTGGGTTCGTTTTAGCAAAAAAAAATTAAAAAAATCAATGAAAGCAAGTGTTTTGGGCTAAATATGGTTACAACCTCCAGAGTTAGCTTTTCCAGAACTGTTGCTTATTTACTAATAATTATTGTAGTTATGAGTACACATTTGACATACCAGTCAGAACACGCTTTTAGGTGGACACTCTCTTGTTCTGGAAAACTCTCTTGTTTTGGAAAATGCTACAAATCCTTTTATTCAGGCAGAGGAGGACAAGAACTGCCCTTTATTGGTGTACTGATGAAGCTAACCAGTTTTAGAAAGTTCTGCACTTTGGGAAAGTTGAGAAGCAGTTCAACACAGGGCTGCACTGCATCCTTCTAGGCTGTGGGCAACAGGTTTTGAAACGCCTTTCATTCTGTGTGTGTTAGAGGAGGTTTCTGTCCATTCTGAGGATTTTTTTTTTGAAATGGTTAAGGGAGAAAAGAGAGAAGTATCTTAGGACTGGAGAGGTTTTCCTGTCCTTCAGTCCCAATGGTTACAGGGCCAGGGGTGTGGATTAAGACCTTCTCAGGCTCAATGACACTGAGACCTCAATCTCCAAGGCTGGATGTTCACAAGGCTGAGGCATGGCAGGGAGCAAAAGCAGAAAGCTTTCCTCATGAGAACTGCTAATTCCAGTCTGTGGTTTTCTGTGGAGGCGAATGTGGTCCATGCTTCATCTAGAGGGTCCATCTCAGAGCCACACTGCAGGGCTCAGCTGCCCTGAGAAGGGGCCAGACTTCTGGAGACCAATGGGGTCTTGGATGTTTCTCCTCAGTGAAGCAAAGGTCTGTTCTCATTTACCCCAGTACAAAGCAAGGGCATCTCTTTGGATTTACACTGGTTTAACAGCTAAAAGACCATGGTCCATAGTAGTAAACTGATGATGGCATCACAATTCCTGTAGTAATCTTTTGAGAGCTTCCTGAGCCTGATACAGGAAGGTCTACCTCTGTAGACTCTAACAGTAGCTATGTGTACGTCAGCGCATAGTTGCATAGCATGTGCAGATCTAATGTCCAGAAAGAAATGCCCAGATCACACGGTATGTTTGGAATTCCATAGAGGACTCTCCCAGGAGAGAGCTGCAGCACACCAGAGTTTCTGGGGAGATCAGTGCTGATAGGGTCTAGTTTCCAGTGTATTGGAATTGTGAATGCTCTCTTGTGAATGCTGCTTAAGGTTTTCTCAAGTTGGGGTGATACACAGTCTTCTAAATGGTCCTCTGGTTTCTAACACGATACATAGCATCAATTTTCAAGTAGTCTTAGAGCCAAGTAACTTGCAGTTTCCTTGTCCCCTCTCTAAGCACCGGTGTGTTTTTTCTGAACTGCTCCATGTCTGGTGTTCTTGGAACATGGCTTACATGGGTCTGCTTTCTCCTATGCATGATTTGTGTCTCTCTGGATTGTCTTACGTCTCTTACAGTACCAACAGCCTTTATTCTCTTGGCCCATGACCTATCGCAGGCATTTGCTGAAAACTGATTAACATCTCTCATCGGGTGGATCAGTTATTGCTCTCTATCTGGCTTAAGCCAAGGGGCTGTAGATGTAGGATTTCTTTGATGACGTGCCAGAGTGATGTTCTGATATGTGAGCCAAAGCACTGAGTAAATGCTTTTCCCGTTTCCCACCATAGTAGACTCCCAAATCCCAGCAGAAGCAACTTATTTCTATTACTCTGCTGCTTGCTACTGGGAATTATTTGCCCTAGCAAATCTAGCAGAAGATAGTCTGCTTTCTTTGTGTTAGGCTCTTGCTATTGCTTGCTCCCTGTAGAGAGAAGTATAAAACTACTTTCAGGTGACATCTGCAGGAAAAAAAAAATCAATTGTTTATCAACATCCTGGCAATCAATAAATGCAGTGATAGGTGCAACTGTCTCTATCGGAGCTGAACCTTGATTTCTAAGTAGTCAGGTTTTTTGCTAAAGTCCCCTGTCTGAAGCTTGGCTGATTCTGTGGGGCCAAAGCATGGAGCTGGTTTCAGAGCACAAGTCCTCCAAGAAGCAGAAAGTTGCCGTATGCTGTCCTGAGCCCTTCCCTTCCTCGGGTCGGTGGTGCTTATTGCTCAGTGCTTACTCTCTCTGATCTGTTGGTCTCTGCTGTCTAATAGAGAGAGCTCTGGAGATGCTTGCACACATGGTCAGTTAGCAGCCATGAAGATTGCTGGTCTTTGGGTATTTCTACACCGAGCCACAGAGAAGAGGTGGACTACAGGACAAGATGCTCACGCCAGTTCCTCACCACAGACGAATTCACCATCTGTTTTGAAGGCTTGAGTGAAGTAGTGTCTGCTTGCCCAGCTTTGCTAAACCCCTAGACTCTCCTGCCTGCTTCTGAAGTACCCCAGTTTCTGTGTTATATTTTGCTTTCTGATTCTCTTGGCATCCTTGGCGTGGTGCGGGAGAAGATGGGCATGGAGAAAGACCTCTTACAAGGCTTGGGTGTTCCTACTGTGTGTGTTGATGAACTTGCTTTCAGCATGCCATGCTAGTATCTCCAGACATCCTTCACCCTCCTTCTGTGCTATAGCCACCCAGCTGGTGCTGGCTGGTGGGCACAGAGCTGCTCCCTTTGCTGGGACACCTGCAGGCTTTCTCTCTTGCTTGAAGCTTTTACTTGGTATGTCATTAAATGAGGGAATTTTAAAATGTTCCCATTTGCACAGGGATACTGAGCCTTCCCTTCTAACCAACTTTGAGCTCTCCAAGTGACTACCATGTGGCCAAGATATCCCTTCACAAAACATACGGCTAGGAATGGAAGAGTTAACGTCAGGAGCTCACAGGCACGCTGGAGAGTTACATCATGTTGCTGTGGAAACTAACTTTCTGAAACCACAGTGATGTATGGTAAGGCTTTGGGTCAGCGGGTAATAAATTCTGTTTAAAAAGTGATTTTTTCCCCATCTACTGATGTAAACATCATTAAGAGAAATGACGGCTGAGAGATGGATTTCTTTTTATATCAATTTTCAGACAAAGAAAATAATTTTTTTTTATAATAAAAAAAGTTGCTGAAAATCAGAGAGTGCTATAAATAATAAAATAAAGAAAAAGCACCGGTGATGGAACAGAAATTTTCCCTGGTGATTGGTTTACAGCTTTCTGTGATTTAATAGGAACTTGCAGTTGCCTATGGGAAGCTGCAGCAAAGCCCTGGACAGGCTCTGTAAGCCGGTGCTTTTTAAATTGTAGCCTGAATCTCAAACTTCAAAATCAGATCATCATTATGCTACAAGTCCTTTGTCACCTGCATTTTCTTGGCCTGTCCGTTGCCCTTCAGGGGGCATGTTTCCAACCTACCTGCACAGTGTCAGGCATTGGGATGCTCGGTAAGGTGTGGAGGTTTTGAATTTGATTTTCATCCTTCAGGACCTGGGATGGTCTGGAGTGAGGCAGCAAAATGAGCTCAGTTTGCACAAATTCGTGTGATGGTCCCAGCTAACTGCAAGTGTGCTACTGGGAATGCAGACAAAGGTGTCACAGTGATTAATGGGGTAATTAATAAGCAATTAATGTGCTTTAGAGCATGGCTATACCTTTTATCCCAGCCATCCACTCAGCACTGATCCACTTTCTCAGACAAACAGGGATCAGAACTGCCTGAGCTGATGGAGATGATGCTTCCAGACCTCTTCCTTGATGCCACCAAAAAGACCCTTGTACAATTCTGCGCTGGCACAGCAGGGGATCTGCTTTGGAGGGTAGGAAATCTGTGGGTTTTTTACTAATTGATGGGATTTAAAATGACTCAGTGCAATGCCCTTGAAATGAGTGCTCTCAAATGTCCTCCTTTGGCAGCTTTTCTATTCACATCCCCAAACTCTTTGAAAACTGGCCCATGTGCAGATACCCTGCCCGGCTTCACAAATTCACTTTTCTCTGATCTACAATTTGCTCTCAGCTTGTCCTTCTGCCTCTGCTTTCCCAGCTCAGCCTGCATTTTTACATGTCCTCCAGCAGCTCGTGTTAGTCCCATTCTCCATCATGCCTGGGCAGGTCCTCTCAATCATATTAAAGCCTGTCAAGGTGTTATGCTCATGTCTAGAGCTGAACAAGAAGCATATTTTCCATTTTATGGGAAAATTCTGGAGTTTAATTTAAATATTATTTTTCTGAAATGTCGCTGTGAAACCATTAAAAATTTGTTTACATATTTTGAGTCGATTTTGACATTTAAAAGCAATAGAAATATAAGAGAAACTTCTAAATGAAAAGTTGTTTTAGAATGCAAATCAAAGTATTCTATGCCCTCAAAATCATAAAACATTATGTTTTGATGTTATCAAAACACTCAGGTCATTTTTTCAGGCAGAAACAAGAACATGTTGGTATTGACATGCCCGGGTGATTTGTCTCTTTTGCGAGAAATCAACGTTCTCCTGATAGAAAATCCCCAAGCATCTCTGATAATAGCAGACATACCTTGGCCACTTGTTTAATGCCATCCTTTCTGTTCCTCAGCCTCAAGTCTTGAGCTTTATGAGCAATCTCAAGGGCTGATAATTAATTGGTGTAACTATTTCATAGACAGAGTGTGAATACAATAGCAAGAAAACAGTAATAATAATTCTTCAATCCGGAGTGACATGGTAGCTGTGGAGGGCAACAAGGGCTTGCTGAAGTAGCCAGGTATCTTAGAGGATGTGAATGCTATAATGCAGAGTAATAAAAAACCCACAAATCAATGTGATAAAAAATGTTGGCCAGAGGAAGAAGATACCACAACTCTGACGTGGCAGCAATGGAAATTTTGCACTTCATCATAGACTAAAGGAAACGTTAGCAGGAATGAAAGTTCACTGGTTGCTTTTAAAAAGCAGAGAGGAGGAAAAACGGACGTGTGAGATTGTGAGAAACCTAATCCCCCAAAGGCCAACATGTGTGTCATTTGAGCTCAGTGTTTTGGGATCTTATGTGATTCAAGCTGCTTCTGTTTATGAAAACCAGGTGCACCACTGGGAGCTGCCTGAGTGCTGCTCCTTGGCAGTTCTCATCCCTCTGCAGGAACAGATCCTCACTCAGGAAAACTCTTCTCTCAAGCGTGTGGCTGAATTTGCTGCGGGTTGGACATGGTTACAAGTATGGATAGCAGGTTGACTGAGGACCACGGTGTTGGTCTTGGACGGTTTTGGACGGCCTCCTTCCTCATCACATCCTTGTTTGCACCTCCAGGAAGAGGGCTATCCACTTGCTCTAGGAAGTTCTCCTCAAAATGCCTGCACTTGTAGGCACACTTGTAATCTTTTGTTTCTCTGGCCCAGCCTGGCATGTGGATATTTTAAAGGCCACTTTTAGCCTGCCTGTCTGCCAACACAGCTTGCCTACTGTAACCAACCCATTCATGTCGTCGTTTACTGCTCCTCCAATATTTGTGTCAGCTGTGATCTTTGCTGGCAGCAAGCTCATGTTTTCTATTCCAGAGCATGGAGAAAAATCTCCAGCATCCCTGGGATGAGAGCAGAGCTTTTCCTGGACCCTGTCTGAGCTCCCAGTTCCCTCCAGAAGGAGGCATTGGTGGCCTCCTCCACTTCAGAGGGCTCAAGATTTCAAGTCAAGGTCCTCCAATTCTCTCACCTCCTTTTTGTCTGCCTGGCAGAATTACAGGATATGCGCTGGGGAAATTATTTGAGCTGTGGTCTTAGCTTGACAGCAGTGATACGAGGCTGAATGATCTCTCTGTCAATGCAATGAAGGCTGTTGCGTGGTATTGATTTTTAAAATTTTTTTTTTAAGCAGAACACTCCATGCAAAACAGCGCAAAATGCCGCTTTAAGTATCAATGTTTTTTCCTCACTGCTTTCCCACTCTGCTTCCGTCTCCTCCTGTTCTGCTGCAGGTCCCCCAGACTGCCAGACAGCTGGAGGATGTTCCCACCAAATGATTAGCAGGTTGAGGACAGTGCATAAAACACTCAGCAGTGCCCCTTTACTGTGGAAGAAACTTGATTTTTATTGCCAGTGCTGAAAGCACCTACAAACATAGATTTAACATCAGCCTCCAGGCTTAAGATACAGCTGTTATATTTTTTTTCTTCCTTTATTTTTTTTTCCTCTCCTTTGCACTAATGTAATGCTTATTTAGGAACTGAAGCCATCTGTGTCTGCTATGGATGGCAGTGTAAAATTTGCTATTGCTTTCTTTCTCCTGGTTTGATGAGACTTCCAGTGCATAGAAAATTTCCCAGGACAGCAGAGACATTCTTTAATTGCTTTTTTGATTCCCTCTGAAAGAGATTGTTTACAATGTTCTTCCAGTGGTCAGCTAGAGAGCGGTGGATCCTGCCTTATGTTGGGTTAATGAGGTGAGTTTATGAAGAACTGGCCAGGAAAAAAAAAAAAAAAGATAAAATTAGAGCTGGTGGCTTTGCCTGCAAATAAAAAGGGAGGGAAGGAAGACGGGCTGGGACCGGAGCCCTTCCTGTTCCTCTGAGCAGCCTGCAGTTGATGGTGAGATGCTTCACGTGGGAATTGGGACAGTTGCAGTACTCCAGGGAATTTTTTTAGTGTTTTACAAGTGGAATAATTTTGCTTCGACAGATGGATGGGGACCTATCCCAAGTCGGCAATCTGGCAACCAGTGCGCGCTGCGGGAGGCTGCGGCACAGCTCCGTTCCAGCCAGGCAGAGCAAGGATGGGTGTGTGGCTTCGCCATCAGGCATTTGGCTATTTTTGTCGGACGAGGCAGAAGTTGATTTCTTCCTGTTTTGTTGCTGAGTTGCTTGCAAACAGCTCATGTTCACCCTTGTGAGGAAAGGTAAATCTTAAAAAGTATCTATGAAGAAAAAACCTTACTCGTTTGGGCAAAGCCCTGAAGAAAGAGCTGCTCTACACAGAGCCCCCAGTCCTACAAGTTTTTTATTTTTTAATCCCCCTCTCTGGGATTTTTTAGTTTTCTCTGTCATCTGCTCCTTTAAACTCTCCTCCATGGGAACCATAGCTCTTCTTTGCGCCCCAGGGCCTCTACCCTTCTGATTGCCCTCTTTAATGGGAAGGTTATAATAACAAATTTATCTGAAAATACTTTTCCACCTTATGGAGAATCTTAGGGCCCAGGCATTAGGTAGTGGAGTTACTTCTTTATGGTTTAGAAGGGATGAGGAAATGAGTTGTGTCTGACCATAAAACCATTGGCTGCATCTGTTTGAGCACCCAGGGCTGTTGCTTGGTCCCTGTCCATATCCCTCCTCCAAAGTAGGCTCTCTGTCTGCAGGCTATTTGAAATGGCCTTGCCAACTCTTGGGGTGAGATGAAGCGTTGTCCAAAATGGTGATAATTGGCCTGGTTTGAAACCATGACAGGGACAGCTGCAGTCGTGAGATTGTGGGGCTGGTCAAGTTCCAGATGTCAGGAAGGTCAGTTTAGCATTCTAGGATGCCTGCAGGCCCCTGTGTGCCTGAAGTCATAGACTTGCTGGAAGCTCGTTAGCTGCTACCACAACTTTTAATGATGCCTCTCCATCCTTCGAATACAAGCAGTCAAGAGCACATGACCATGCCTTGCATGCTCAGAACCAGTCCCTGGGATGTGTCGCCAGCATCCCGCGGAGCCCACGGCATGTTTGGCATGTTCGGCTCCCTGAGCCGGCGACATGGATTAGTACCTGCAATGCTGAAGGCGTGTGCACACACACACCCCCCACTAATACTTGAGAGCCCTGCAATATGGTTTTGCAGCTGTCAGCATGATGAATGGATGTTGTGTTTTATTTCCTGCTTTATCAAATACTAATTATGTATATGATAATTCTAAGCATCATGGTTACTTTTGGCTCATTTGTTTTTCACTCTCCAGAGACATAACAGAGGGGGTATTTCTATCCCCTCCTCTCCATTCTTGCAATGCTGTTTTAATTGCTTCTCTTTGGCTTTTGCTTAAGGTTTCCTACTCTGAATGGGTCAGTGTATTGATCCTGCACTTTGATAAGGTCAGCAGAGATCAGCTGTGACATTTCGAAGAGATTTGCTCCTCCCCTAATGGGCTTAGTCATCAAAGAGTTTTACAGGGGACAGGGCAGGAAAGAGATTGAATTTAAACTCTTACATATGTTTATTTAGGCAGTTCTGCAAGGCTCTGGACAGCGATATCACTTGAGAGATTAGAGCATCCAATGTGCAGGTTATGAACTCTGCGTGTGATATCAACCATCGCAGCAAAACTTCGTTGAGCCTTTGTGTCTATGGCCCACGTTACAGCAGATGATGTCCAGGTAAGTGGGCAAGGTGGCACTAACTGATCTCCAAGGGTACAGGAAAAGGTGACCCCCCACTCCCCAATTTTGGCACATCTGCAAAACCCGGGCTGTGCCTCCAGTGTGGTGTCTCCAGCCACAGCTAATCTCTGATGATTCAGAGGAAGTTGAGGGAAAAAAATTTTTAAAAAAAAAAAATAGCAAGCAACATCTGTCTGGCCAAATGAGCCTGCAGAAGGAAAATAAATAAATGAATTCCTTCCTTATGTCTGCAGGCAACCAGCTGAGGTCTTAGGGGATGAGATTGGACTGCAGCTACTGGCTTAATGAGGAGCTCCAAGGCTGAGGAACAGATAACGCAGAATTTCCTGTTCTTGTCATGGCTGAGGGGAGAAGGAAGGGAGCAGGGGCATGGAGGTATGTCCTGAGCCATCCAGCCCTGCTCCCTCCAAGCCTGGGGTTTGGACTTTCTCCCAGGAGCTGGATTAAAGCCTAGCTGTTCAAAAGTTATCTACTGCTAGGCTAACGATGTCAAGCAAGGAGGGTCCACACCCTTGTGAGGTCCACCAGTATTTGGTTTCCCTCCCTGCTGGGAAATTGCACCGTATTTGGGGATTTATCTGACCTGAACTTCCAGGCATTGAATCTCACCGTGTCGTTGTCAAAAGTCTGGGAAGCCCCCTGTAACCCAGGATATTTCCATGTCAGAGATGTCTAGACATCTTGTGATCTCTTAAGCAATTCTTGGAGAAACTGAACAAGCTGAACTGAGTTATAAGCTTTTCCAGCTCTCAGCCATGTGTCTGTCCTCCATTTGAATGCTCTCTGGTGTCTCCCCTCCATGCATGGACACCAAAGGCTGTCACATAGTTTGTTGGGGAGCAGGTGCTGAGAGAAGACTGGTTGCACAAGCTGGTTGCAGATGGTTGAATCTTTGGCAGCTTTGTTGTCATCCCTGAGTCCTACTTGGCCAGTCCCTTCCTGGAGTCAAGAAACTGGTGCTGAGCCCAAACCTACAGCATCCTATGTTAACCTCATGTGGTCCATCAGGCACGCTTGCCCACAGCCCCTGTGAAAGTGGTCATGTTGAAGTTCTTTGCCTAATATATCCCCATATCTCCTGGAAAAGCTCTGTGAATCAGAGCTATGGTATGCTCTGCACAAGGGTTCTCTGATCTTCTATTTAAAATGTTGGAGGGGCTTGTTTATTCATATGGAAGTCATGTAAACATAGGTAGAAGAGGGGCAAAACGGGAGGTAAGAGAGGGGGTAAATCCTGTCCCTGCTTGGAGGAATATTCTCTTGCTCCACAGAAAGGATCTTTAGTCAGTGCTTTCTGAGGTAATCTCTCACATTGTAAGTAGCTGTAATTTGCATCCCCAGTTCCCAGAGGTGTTATCTTGCACTTGGTTGCATCAGAATGTGTTTTTCCACAGTAATATACTTAGGCAGTGTAGATCAGGGGTGAGCAGCTTGTGGTCAAGGGACCAAGTAAGGCTGTGTGTTATGTCATCTGCTTCAACCATGTACAAATGTTTATCCCCTTGAATCCAGGCTTGGTCACACAGATCGAGAGGTCCTCGATCTGGGTAGACTTTGTTGACACCTGATAGTATAGGGTAACAAAAATAGATTTAGTAGCTCTATGACGGGCCATGATTCCCGCTCCTTGTATCTGATCCTGTTTAGCCTAGACTGTAACCTGCCGTGTTCTCATCTTTGCTTATTGTGTGACCTCTCTTTCAGCTGTCTATAAATGTTCCCAGCAAAGAGTGTCACTCCAGCAAATGGTGGATAAAGTGCTGAATGATGTGGACAGAGAGCAAAGCATTGGCATTGATCTAAACTGCCTGGAAGTCTGTGCTGGTCTCAGAGCAAAAGCTTTTTGTTGATGTTTTTGGACTTAGAAGTGAGGCCATAAAGTTTTCTGGATATCTCAGACAAGGGCAGAGCAGTTCAATCAGACTCTCTTATCAGATTCTCCTTACTTACCTTTCCCTTCTCTTCTTCATCAGGGTAGGAAATGCCTTCTCCAAAGGGCTGGTTACACATTGCTATGATGGGTAATTGCAGCCTTTAGCAGAGTAAGCATGTATGAGATTATGACGTAACTTAAAAATTCAGCAGTGTAATGAAACATCTGGCCTCCAGGTCCTCACCAGCTCCAGTCCTGCACACCCTCGTGCCTTGGGGCTCACTGTCAGACTCCCCAGGATAGGAAAGATGTGTTTCTTGCCTGTCCTATGCACACAGGCTTCTTCTCCATGGAGGATTTCCAAGGTACCAGTCTCTGAAATGCTCCTGGCTGCTGCTCTTCTTGGAAGCATCAGTGAGACATCTGTCAACCTGAGCCCACAGAGGAAGGCTAAGGGTGGGTCACTCATTAAAAAGTCACTTTAACTAACTTATTCTCACCTGGGTCTGAATTATCTTGAGGAACAAAATGGCTTTGGGTATTCTAGCTGTGGTCCCATCCCTAGCCCTGTAAATCCTGTGTAGTTTGGTTAAAACAGAGCAGTGTGAGAGAGCAGAATCAAGCAGAAGGTCCTATGCAAGCTGGGATGTCAATGGACCACACAGACGGTTTAGGTTTTATGCCATACTCAGGTTAGTGCTTTGCAAAAACTATTTTCAGACAAGAAGCAAGAGCTTGAATAATGTTTAAATGAGTTCAAAAGAGTTTAGGGCTTGGAGTGGATGGGACAGGACAGTGGAGACCTCAGAAGTGGATTTGAGATATATAGCTGTCTTGTTTCTGTATCTCTCTGGGGTATTGTGCAAATTAGAGCATTTATAGAGCTCCCACTGTTAACAGTTTGAGGTATCTTGGTATCATCAAGCTGAAGGGTGCTGCAGGGGCTGTGATGGCACCCTGAGACCCCTAAAGGACCTTCTTACATGCTCCTGGATGCTGTGGCATGGTATGGGCTGCATGGGTGGTGGAGCTGCAGTGAGCAAGGTGCAGGATGAGGCCTGAAATGCCTTGGGAAGCTGTTTTGCCAAATGTGACTCGGGGTTCACTGTTGATGGGGATCTCGACATCTTTCTGCCAAATAAACAACCACAGGCAGACAGCTGAGATCTCCCTATTTTCCCTTCCTTTTCTTTTACTCTAGTGCTCCTGTTAAGCTCTCTTCACTGCACTCACCCTAATGGTCCCTCTCTCGGTTTATGTCCTTCAAATTCTTCCCTTTAAATACTTAGTCATCACTTAGCTAAACTACTGTATACAAATATAGCTCTTTTGATCTTCCTACATAAATCAATACCTCCTGCCCTTTCATCTTTGTAGTGACTTTCTCTGAGCTCTCTCCAATTTACTACCTGTCTTTGAAAGCGAGTTGTGTTTTGGGCCCGATTCTCCACAATTTCAAATTTCCTGAAGCCCCGGTACCCGCCCACAGCAGAAGTTATGTGATAACTCCTTGCCACCTCCATCTACCTTCAGGTGGTACAAAATGTCAAATACAGAACATCTCTTGTCCCGTTGGACTGGTGTGGCTCTTCACAAGCAGCCTCATCCTGTGCTGTAAATGGACTCGTACTCCCAAGGCAGGTCTTACAGGACACTAAAAGCCGAGGCACAAGCCAGCCTCAATGCTGCTGTGCCATTTTGGGGTGAAGGACAATTGTCCCACTTGGGTTATGGAAAGGAATTTCTGCAGTAATTGGTGGCTGTAGAGATGAATCCCACAATCTTACGAGGAGCAATTGATGGAGCTGGGACTGTTCAGTTTGATGAAGAGGAGGCTGAGGGGGGACCTCATCATGCTTTACAGTTACTTGAAAGGACATTGTAGAGAGGTTGGTGCTGGTCTCTTCTCACAGGTCATTGGGGACAGAACCAGGGGGAATGGTTTCAAGTTGCAACAGGGCAAGTTTAGACTGGACATTAGGAAGAAATTCTTCATGGAAAGAGTGGTCAGACACTGGAACAGACGGCCTAGGGAGGTGGTTGAGTCGCCATCCCTGGATGTGTTTAACTGTTGCTTAGATGTGGTGTTGACTCCTTGATCCCAAGGGTCTTTTCCAACCTGAATTGTTCTATGATTCTGTGGTTCTCTGCAACAGTACAGCAAATGTCTGATGTAAGCACAAGCAAGCCCAAGACAAGGAACAGAAAAGAGCTGCAAGTAGCAGCTTTTTGTTCCTTCAGAGTGGGTAATGTGGGCTTCTCTTCCTGATAGAGGCAGCTAACCCTGCCTGGCTGCTGCTGGGGCATCTCCATCTATGGTCGGTGGGATTAGATCACAGGCTCAGCGGGAAGCCAGACCTGGGACACCTGTCTAAGGCACACAGGGGGTGAGAAGCATTTGTCATCACTGTGGCAGGGAAGAATTGCCTCTTGCCAGCTGCTTGGCTGGAGCCATGGGAGCGCCAGGAGTGTCCTGCGGATGTACGGTGGGAGGTAACCTCAGGCTTTGATTTAATGCAGGTGTCAGACACTGAGCCCAGCTCACACTTTATCCCTAGTGTTTAGCCTGCTGGTTATGTTACATTTGGTAAATAAAACTGTCAGAGAAATGGTCTTTAGCATGTGACTGTGGCTTTAGGGCAAGAATTAAGGCTCCCTGTAGGGCTTGAAGGAGACCATTGTGCAATTCCTCCCCCTCTCCTTGCCCCGACTGTTACCCCCAGTTACCCTGGGACCGTTCCACCCCTGGACTGGGAATGCTGGGAAAGTCGTTTAAAGCCATTACAGTAAAAGGTCTCTTTTTCCCCTTTCAAATGAAAGGTTTATAATAGCAGTAAACCCCTTATTTTAGCATCTTGTTATGGGTCAAATAAAAACTGCTTAGAGCATGAGGCAGAGAATCTTATCACTCTGCTTACCCTCACTGGATAAATGTAGGAGTGCTGCCATGGGGTGTACAGCTTAATTAGTCACTGTTCTCTGCTGTTCCTAAAAAGGGGGGAAAAAAACCTCAAACCACCCAACTTTGCAAAGCCTAGGCAGGCTGTCTGTGTCATATTTCCTGTGTTCTTAGAGGTGTTAATGAATTCATTAATCACTTAATAGCAAGGAGGGTCTTTAGGGACCAGCGTCGCAATTTACTGCTCCCAGGAGGCAGACTCTCTCTGTCGCTGATCTAAAGTTTCAGCTCCACTAATTTGTGCCAGCAGAGCCGCCGAGCTTCTGCCAGCAGTCCTCAGAGCACACGCGAACCTCCCAGTACTGTGGCTACAAGGAGCATCACAGCAGCACACCGAGCGACGGAGGCGTGCGTTTGCTGGGTAAGGTCTTGCCATGAATAATGTTCTGGCTCTGAAGCGTTCAGAGGCTGAACAGGGCAAAGGAAACATCTCCCCACCCTTGCAGCTTTGTTGCTTTCTTTTTTTTTTTTT
Organism: Trogon surrucura; assembly: GCA_020746105.1. NCBI lineage: Eukaryota > Metazoa > Chordata > Aves > Trogoniformes > Trogonidae > Trogon > Trogon surrucura. The sequence goes on along the minus strand of CM036625.1, from coordinate 19,221,846 downwards.
TTTTTTTTGCCACTGGGACAGGATTCCTGAAAAACTACTGCAAAGCCTTCTCTTTGCAATAGGCTTGGGAGTGTGTCGTGAGCCTCAGAGGTTTCTTGCTGACTTATAGGAAATATAAGATATGGCAGTGTGGCTGTATAATCTGGCCTGGGATTGCAGGCTATGCTGTGAAATGAGTCTGTGAATCTTTTCTAATTGAAGAACGTCAGGGTGATGTATTTTGACTGAAACTGTCAGTTAAGATGTGAATTTGAATGTTTGCATTTCTGTTCTGCGGAAAATGTTGATTATTTCAGTCTCTCGCCCCTGTTGCAGGAGAGCAGCTGATGCCAAAGTTCCCTACAAAATGGCTCTTTTGGCTTATTTCTAATCACACGGCAGTTCAGGGAGAGGAGGACGTGAACAGAACCCTCCTCTCTGCTAATTCCCTTCCACCAGCCTGTCATCACTTTGCAATTGCACCTTTTTAAAGGTTTTTTTTCTCCCTGCTTTTCTGTTCTCCCGTTCAACTTCTGCTCTGATTTCTCTTTCCATCTTTCCTCTCAGTCTGTTACTTTCCCAGACTGAGAGCCAAGGGAAGCAAAATACGTAAGGCGAGGGGTAGCAGGGCAGGCAGAGCCCATGGGCCGTGCCTGCCCATAGGAAGGCATTTGCTCCCCATCCCTGGTACTCCCCTGGGACTTATTCCCCACAGTCATGTTCTTTGCTCAATAGCTATCGCAGGGGTGTGTGAGATGAAAGGCAGAAAAGAAGCTACATGTTGGAAAGAGAGAGAGGAGAAAGGAGGGAGAGAAAGCAGGAATAGAAAAACCACTTCATCATAGAAAGCACAAAGGGAAGCAATTTCAATAAATGCCAGATGGTCAAAATTAACCAGAGACGTGTAGAGCCCTACATGTCCAACTGTTTGCTTTGGCAGGGATCCTTCAGCTTTTTAAATGAGTCTCCTGGGCGCCCTCTTCTTCTTCTTGGCTTTCCTCATCCTCTTCACTCCTCTGCAGTACCCCTCATTCTTACTCCACTTTTGTTCTTCTCCCTTCTCTTTGGTATCTTTCCTGGCCTCTCATCTCCTGCTGCTGCCCCATGATTCATGTTGTACCTCAAATGCTGTCTTACGTAAGAGCAAAGGTTGAGCTGTACATGGGAACCAGCCTTCTTCCACCACAAAGAGATGTCCTCGCTCAGTACCAAGCTTGTTGAATGTGAGCTGCACATCCAGGCAGAGGGCAGGGCCAGGTATTGGGATGGAACCTGCATGGGGTGGTTGCAGGTGTGGGAACACCACTGCCAACACGAGCCCACAGAAACACTGGAACCCCTCAGCTCTGCGGTTGGCCTTCCCATGAGCAACAGCATCTTCTTCCCCTCCTCAAGAGCTTGGGTCAGACTTTTTTTTTCCGTTTTGGCTGAAAAGCTGGCAGGTTCCCTTGCAAGGAGAGGGCCCAGAACGCACCGCTTACTCCAGCAGTGTGTGGGGGAACCTGGTGTTGTTAAATTCAAGCACCACCACGTGACATATTGCTCCAGACAATGCAATCAGGAGGGCCCTTGTACACCACAGGCAGAGAGATCCAGCTAACGACGGGCTCTTTTGTCTGTGCCTGTGCTCTCCGCATTCGAAACGTTTATTATTTTAAATTGCCTTCTGCACATTTTGCAATAATTACGACTAGTGTTTGCCTTGTTATCTCCACAGTTACTAACAAGAATGCCATCATTATTCCAGTCATTAGCAAAATGGATGTTGTTGTCCAGAGTTGCCGACTGTGGGACTGCTTTCAGGAGGAGGCTCGTGCTCTCCAACCTTGCTTGCTTCATCTTTCTTACGGGGGGATATTGTTGTTCTCAGTAGGGTTGAACTGAAGGAGTCAAAGGAGGAACGGAGATTACGTGGGGAAGAATTGGTTTAAGGGAGTGCTGGTGGGTGTGAAGATTAGCAGTAGTGAGCTCAGGGAAGCTGCTAATGGCAACATCAGTAAAAATTAGAGGAAAAGCAGCCATTTCCCCATGTTCCTTCCGTGTCTGGTGTGTCTTAGGTCTGTTCCTGGCAGTACAGTCTGATACCTCTTGCTTTAAGTTTCTGTTGCTTGGACCTGTGCTGACGATGGAGATACGTGGATGAAGGGGAAAAGGCTGGAATTAAGCACTCATCTGCTCTGAGTCCAGCGATGTGCCGTCACCTGCACAGTGGCACCCATCTCACTGGCAGCTGGAAGCTCCAGCAGATATTCTGGGCCCACTGGGTCTGACTTGATAAACAACAACCAAAACAGACAGGTTGGTTACATTTTTCAATAACAGTCTTTTTTCCTGTGGCCTCCCAAAATTTGGCAACCTTGAAACATTGGGGAATTCATTTAGATTTCCCCTCTTTTTTTTTTGGGGGGGGGGGGGGGGAAGATTTTTACCCCCTAAAAAATTCCATTTTATTTTGTTGCCCTCTCTTTCATGACCTAATGAAAGTGTTCAGCTTCATATTTTGACTCTCGTATACATTTTTCTTGAAATCTCACCAAACTGTTTACAGATGTTTAGTGACCAAATGAAGCATTTTGTTTAAATTGAGTAACAGGTTTCATTCAAATCCGAATGACTGTTTTTCTTATTTTAGTGAAAGGAAAATTCTTTCAAGGTTGGTTTCTCAGTGTTTAAAACCTACTTACATTTTTGCAGGACAACCACGTCCTCTGTGCTTTTTAACTACAGAATAACATTGGTTGTCCTTGTTTTTTATAGGAAGCTAGGGAAAAATATTTATGGGCATATTTTCCTCCTTTCTAAATGCAAATTATTAATTCAAGGGAAGATGTATAATTGTTTCCTGATATTAGGTATTTTTAGGTGTGCTCACATCTGAATGCTAGCAAGCAGACCTTTTTCCATTACACTTCGGAAAGAAAAACAAATTTCAATGGGATTTTATTTGTTGAATACTGATTCAAGTAACTAAACAGAATTTAGAGTTTACGTTAGAAATAGGGTATAAAATGTTACTTACTGAGTTAAACTATTTCCTGACCAGATTAAATCATAACTACGATAAAATACAACTCGTAATGCGGATGATAGAATAATGTTCCTTTTAATGAAAACAAGATTTTTTTGGTGTTCTACCAAACTTAGAATACAGCAGAAGTAATATACACATAAAGTAATACACAGAAGTAATATACACATAAAATGAATGACCCAAATCTGCTACATAACATCATCTATTTGTATACAAATTATGCCAGTGTGTGATATTCAAAAATTATTAAGGATCTCCTACAAGTCTTGAGTAAAGTCAAGAGACGAGGCGATCTGTGATTTCTGTGGAAGTCAGCTTGTCCCTGGATATGGTACTACAGAGATAAAATTAGGACAGCTTGTGTAATCCCATAAGTCAGATTCATGAAGATGCCTAATTTTTGGTCCACACCTCCAAGTTCTTCTAGTTTGTGACATTTAAAGATCTTATTCCTCAGGAGTCGTGGTTCACAACAAGAAAACCTGTCCTGCCCTGTTCCACCTCTCCATCTTTCAACGTGTGTCACCTGAAGTGGGTTACCAAGCCTGATAGTCGACTTCAGCATGCTGCTGGCACACAGCCCTCTGCTATCAACTCACATGACACCGATCCCACAGATGCCATGGCCATGATGCCTAGACATCAGGCATCTTTGGGTGGCTGAAACTCAGATTAGGATGGTGGCAATGTTGGGAGGTGGGGAAAAGAGGGAAACTGTAAATTACAACTGCAGCTTTGATGTAGGGCTTCGAATGAGGACTAAATGGATTATGGGCTGCACCATGGAAAGGAGAATTGGTGGGAGTAAGGGCAGCAAACTGGAGTTCTGTGGCCAAAAATATGCTTTTTCATGTGGGTCTGCGTAGCCTTTTCTTCTGAGAAAGACCTTGCTATGCCCTGACTTTATTTTATGGTCTTTGGGCCATTTTAATTCGTGGTACCTGGAGGTCATTTGAGAAGTGGACCTTGAGCACTATGCTCACAGACATTCAGGATTACACCGATAGCTTGCAGTGCTGCATCTCCATGAGCCAAACTAAATGCCTGTGTTGACTTCAAACCATCCAGCTTTATGCATTGACCCCACATAGCTGTGATCTCCCACCGCAGTGCAGGTTTTCGAGTGAGTCAGGTGCCAGCAAAGAGCAGGCTGGAAGCTGTGCTTGAACATTTACTCTGGAAGAGTAAGGGAGGGCTGATGGCCAGTTTGTTATGATCTTCATATGGGCAGTTGTTGCTGAGGGAAATGTGCAGAGATTCAGCCTTCTCTAAAAGACTTTCACTGCTTGGCTGCTCCAAAGGAGAGCAATGGTTTGAGCTGTGGTACACTCAGGGCTTCTACAAGATGAGCAGCAATGCTCTAATGATGCATTTCAGTCTTCAGAAAGCTCTGATTGATCTTTGATGCAGTCATCCCAACTCCTGAATTAGACAAATCTATCCATAAATCTGATACTATATCTTGGTTGATAACCCCAAGTGTTTGAAAGGAGACAAGACTACTGTCTGATGGCAGCATTTGTCTGAACCAGAGGCATTTCACTGCTGTCCTGAATGTCCTCTGGCATGCAGCACATGGCCAGTGGCCCAGGAACATCTGAGTAGATCCTCTGAAGCAGGTTGGACTTAGTGACTCCAGTGTCCTATGCCAACCCAGTATCTTACTGTTCCCACTAAAGCACTGGCAGTAGCATTGCAGTTACCAGGTCCCATCATGCTGGCCTCTCCATCCGCCTCTGGTCAGCGACACTGCTAAGGGATTATCCTTAATTTGACAAGATAAAGAGGACAAGAGAAGCAGAGGGATCAAAACCAGGGCTGGGTAGCTGGGAGTTGCCGTTGCTCTTGTTTATGCTGAATCTCTCCATGGGGGATGTTCTTCAGTTTGTCTCAGCATGCAGAGAGTCCTTTAAGTGAGACACTGCGGTTTACAGAGTCAACAGATTTAAGCAGGCTACGAATATTAATTATTAATTACTCTTGGAGAGTGCTATACATTAGATTGGTGAAGTAGTTAACAGCTCTGCCTCCTCTTCCCTGCAGACACGCTTTTGCTGTCAGATTTCTCTCCCCGACTAAGACCCCACTGTTAGAATTAGGCCAGAAACTATTTTCCAGTCGAGTGGCTTTTAATGGGCTCTCCAGACTTGTTCTTTGCATCCTGTGAGTGACTAGATATGTGAAGAGGAGAAACAGTGGGATTGATTCATACTGTAAGAAGTATTAGGGTTTTAACTAAGTGGGGCTTGGTGCTGCTGGAGGTTGTATCTCATTCTCCAGAAGCACCCGCTAATTACCCACAACACAGGGCAGGGCCCTGCTCTGGAGAAACCCATTTGCAGAACTCCTGAGGGAAGCTCTATTTCTGATGAAAGGCACAAAGATGATCTTTTTTGGGTCATCCCTTGCGGAGAGGGCATCTCACTGGGGGCTCAGAATGTCTCTGGGAAGAGACATTGGCGGAATGAATGACGTAGTGTTTTATGTAATGATTGTGATGGTTTGGAGATGGTCACATGTTCTGGCTCTCTGCAGATATTAAGGAGATATTTGAGTGCCACTTACAGCTTTTAATCTATTAAGTTACTACTTCCTTCCAGGATGCTTCTCTGCGTGTCACACAGCATGTCTTGGTTAGGGCATGTGCTTTGTTAAGGTCACCCACACCTTCTTGTGATCTGAAGTTTTGCCCATGTGAAGGGACTTGCCGTGGGAGAGAAGTGTCACAAGGGAAGGCATTTTGGAATGACATTGTGGAGTCTTCTGCTGAGCTAAGCCAGCGTAGCTCCACTGGCTTTAGGTGTATGTCTGAGTCTGGATTGGTGGTGTACAGCAGTGGATGGAAACGATACTCAAAACTAGAAGCCGACAGCAAACTTCAGGTTCTACCTGGTGGCCTCATTGCATGCTTCATAGCCATGTAAGGAGCTCAGACCTGCTTCCCAGTTCTCTCATCCTTCCTTCAGCCACACTTCAGCCATGCATCTCAGGGTGGTGTCCTAGCCATTCAGCTGGAGGCTGAGCAGAGCTTTGCGGGTGCGAGCCAAGTAAAGGACAAGCCATGAGTCTCCGGGGAGATCCAGCTCCCCATTGACTCCAGCTTTTGAACTGTCTGAGTTCCTCCACTTCCCAGGATGAATCCCTGGCATGGCAGTTTGGGGTAAAGCACAGTCCTAATTACAGAAATTACTCAAGCAGCAACAAAAAGGGCAGCAGAGGGGAGGCTTGTGAGCATCTTCTGCAAGAGGAAGGAATATTGTGATCTGTTAGCAGCTGACTTGTTTCCAAACACCTAGCACGCTTTGTTCATGCACTGTATTAAATAGCCTGAAGAATTTAATTCCGCTGGGGAAAAACCCAAAACAAAACAACCTCCCCACCCCCAAAGTGCAGCAATGCTGTAATTGGGCTGTGACAAAGCCGAATGCCTCCAGATCGGGGAGAGGGTGATTGTTTGTAATTCTGCATCGTAAGAGAGACGTGGCATGGTCCTCTGTCTAGGCAGACAGTTTCGCAAGGAAAGTCACAGCTGGGTGATTCCAGCTCCTCCAAGCTGGGGCTTTTAGAGTGAAAATGCTGACAGATCCGCAGCAATAGCGGGCAGGACTCTCATAATTTATTTTTAATGCCATGCTGTCTTTAACTGTGCAATTTCCTCCAGGGTGTTTGCTTTGAGATTGCGAGATAATTACATCTCAGAAACCAGGGTAATTACAGTTAACAGCCTGAAAAAGTGGAGGGCCCCATTCCTCCTCCCCAAACCCCCCCCCCCCAAGGTTTTTCCACCAGAGTTCCTCACGACCGCCCCTTCACATCGTGGTAGCACTGTCGAGGAAGTTGGTTTGGCAGGGCCCTGGGACGTTCCCTTCCTGTCCTCTCCTCACAGAGGTGACGCCCCATTGATATGTGTTGGGTGGGGACATGGCAAGTCCGGCCAGGACTGTGATGGAGAACTCGATAGTGGGAAGGTCAGCACTGGTGCGGAGGGGAGGAGAAGGCAGCGCTGATGGTGAGGACCAGGAGAGGCTGGTGCGTGGTCAGTGTGTCAGTGCCCTCTGTTGGGTGGACCAGCCTCCTCAGCCATGTGCAATTTGCTGTGTTGAAGAAGGACACTTCCCTCAGCCAAGTGGAAATAAATCCTGAATTTTCCAAGCCTCATGATGCATGATCTAGATCCAGCATCGTGCACACTTGCATTTAGCTGGGGAGCACGTTTTCTTCCTCCAGCAGTCCTAATTTAGTCCATCCATTCCCATTATCACCTTGAAGTACTCAATTACATGCAGGGCATGAAGCAGCTGTTGGCAAGCACTTGGGCTTGGATTGAAATTCTATCACCAGTCTTGCCCCTGCCTTCCCACGTACCACACTGAAAGGTGCTTCCCCCTCTGGCCCTTGTGCTGCTTTTTCTCTATTTAACACAGGCATTTATTTTTAGTGATGGGGGGTGTGTAATGAGGTGAACTATGGCTTTTACAGGATAGTTAATACCTTTATTAGTCCAAATGGGGGGAAAATAATAAAAAATTCCAACCCAAACCTCACAAGTGTGTGGGTTCGGAGTCTCGTAAGACAAGAGTGGCATTTGCATCCAAGATATGTCCTTGTTTCTGTCTCTATCAGCTGGTCTAATAAAAGCTCCTAATGTTTCCTACAGGCCTTGCTGCCTTAATTTATGAATTTGGTCAGGGAGCAGGAGCCCACTCGGCTGTCAGAAACACGAATGGGTGGGAGGGATGCTAATTTTAATGGGAACACAGTCAGGCAGAGCAGCCCAAGCTCCCTAGGAATTAGGGATATGCTTTCCCCGGAATCCCAGAGGTGGCAGGTTGTGGTCCAGGGTCTCATGGTATTTCTGCAGGGCCTGTGTCTCCTTGCTCAGACTGAACTGACCACAGTACAGCTCCAGCACACTAACTGCAATGCTTGATGCAGCCCATGCTCCTTCAAAAATAACTCTGAAATCTTAAAAGGCTCATCCTGCCTTGAACATCGCCTTGCTCTGTTGGATTGTGGTTGCCAGGCTCCGTAGAGAATGACAGAAAAGAGTTTCAAAGCAATGCAAACCCTTTTCCCATCCTTCAGCAACCTCAGATGCTGTCTGGCAGCATATGCATACACTTGCTCTTCGTGGTTTTACACGATCTGGAAGGTTGGCCCCTAATTCTTGCAGTCTTGAAAAATAATTCATTTTCTCTTCTGGGATTCCAGATCAGGGATTAATGTAATGATTTTTTCCTTTCCCATTGTTTGTTTTTAATGATTAAGGTGATAGTTATAAATTGTTAACAAGTTCTGGTAGAAATGTGATCCCTGGGAACTTTTTTTTGTGCTGAATAAAATAACAGTGAGATTGATTTAGCAAAGCTGCTTGAGTTGCTGTGTCTTCATAGATTATCTTGGTTCTGCATGATGGGCCAGATTTTTGAGAAGAATTTAGGCCTAACTGAAATCAGGTACTTAAGCACCTTCAAAATAGGAGAAGCTTCTGTCTGTAGGGAGTGATAATATTGTGTGTTAAATCAGCCAGTGTATTAGACCTTACTTTTTTGGCTGGGTAATTTTTTCAGGTGGATCGTTTCCTCTGGCAAACCGCTGAGCTGGCACAGAGTGATTATTTTATGGAAAAAAAAATTCCACACCCCTTCTCTGCTGGAAACAGCCCATTGCCGTGGAGGTCACCAGAACTTAGGAAGGTTGATGCTCGTCTGGTGGCATCTCTGTAGAGCACTTGCTGTGGTGGTATTTCCGTACCACCCGGTATGGGGCCCGTGACTTTGCACGGAGGCAGAGCTTGTGGAATTGCCTTGGCTCATTTTGCTTTGCTCTCCTCCTGCTTAGTGTTTGCTGATCTACAAAGTATTTACTCCTGGCAATTATTCTGATGAGGCAGGGGGTTATTTGAAAGCTGCGAACGAAGGTTTCTGGGGAAATGTCTTCAAAGGATGATCTTCTTCCGATGGAGGTTGTAATTGTTTAATGATTTTCTGTATGGATTTCCATGTGGGCTGCTACAGGACAGTCAGAGCTGGTTTGTCAGCAGAGAGCTTCTGCTTTTGCTTCACCCTCTCTCGTCCTGGCACTCAGTGGCTGGTCAGCTGGCTTCTGTGCATTATTGTAGCCTTTTGATTTATAACCCCCTTGGTTTTTGCTGCTCTGTGTCAGACCCAAACCTCAAACTGGTCACATTTTTTGACTGTGCACAAATGTGTTGTTGTCTTTCCCAGCACACTGTGCCTCTCTGGCATCCTCAGTATGTGCAGCTGCAGTAACACTGCTTTAACAACCAAAAGAGGGTCAAGGGAGGGCCTCCAAGCCATCAAGTCCTGATCTCTGCTGCTGCAGCTGATGAGGCATCTTGTCCCTCTCCTAGGCTGAAAAAACCCTTCATATTGCGTTAGGTTTTCACCTAACAGTTTGGACAGCAAGAAGCCTTAGTCTAGTTTCCCTCCTAAATTTATTCACGGGTCGTTTATGACCTTTTGCTGATGTTGTCCTTTCACCTTAAAGAGCATTTTCTCTTCCTTAATGTTAAACCCCCTGATACATAGAGACCAATTTTATCATCTCTCCACCTTCATTTCCTTAGACTAACAAGTCAGGCTCTCCTAGCAGCTGACTCTTGTATAAAGGCCACCTTTCCTCTGATGGTCCGGATAGTTTTCCTGTGATCCACTTGCATCCTTGGATCCCTGATGCACGGGAGCAGAGCCTATGCAAGGCTGAGAAGGACTCCAGGAGCCTGGATCTTGCATAGGCAGAGAAACTTTGGACAGTGCTGTGGTCTGCACCTGAGGTGTTTCAGATCTCTTACCCAGGTGGGAGCATAGGGAGTGATGATCAAGAGAGATGCAGGAGGATCCTTCTTTCCAACCATCGCATGTGGTGTTGGAAACTGCAGTTGAGCCCCAAGGCTGGCGGGAGATCAACCAGAGATCCTGTCTGGTGGAAACAGAATCCTTCTGTTTCCTGATCTAAACCCCGTAACACAAAGCAGATGTAAAGGTCTAACTGAGATCAGGAAATCTTTTGTGTGCGAGGTGGAGGCGAACAGCGACTGCGTGCTGCCAGCCCGAGGAGCCCAGGGAAAATCAGGTACCTCGGGAGCAGGAGAGACGTGGCTCTGCAGGGGAAGGGGCACTGCTCCTGCCGTAAATTGTAAACTGACTTTCTGAAGTGGTCCTGAGTTAAATAATGCCGGTGGCGCAACCTACATCTTCTGCAGATACATGGGGATGCTGTGCCTGGTTCTGCCTTGCCTCCATCATCTCCAGCTCTGTGCCGCGGAGGTCCCTTCTGTGAGCAGCTGCCTCCCACATCACGGCACTGCAAGTTGCTAAACAAAGCTAGGGAAAATCAGACACAAGCTGTGCAATTTGCAGATGATCTGTGTACCTGCTAGTTCGTAACAGATGTTTTCCTTCGCGTGACCATTTGTGAGCTGCTTCCTTGTCACATTCTGTAGTAGCTGTAATGCTCGGGAGTGACTGATATCTTACACCTGCACAGAGCAGTGTTCCTGCCTATAAACTTGCTTTGCAATTTCCAGAAATCTCCCATTACACTGAGTTTTATATCCAATGCAGACAACAGCAAAATAAGACTGCATAATACTTTCGACACAGGCTTTAGTTAAAAAAAATGGAAGAGGGGGAACATAACTCCACATCCTCTCCAAGGGGTGGCCAGAAGCGACTGTTGCAAAGGGAGGTGCAACAGAAGGCAAACCTGCCGTGTGTTAGATCTGCTCATCATCTCCAATAGCTGGAGGCTGCCTGCAATATTAATATCACTTTCAGCAGAGATGTTGGTATTTAGCTGTTGTAACTCCAGCTATTCTTGTTATCCGCGTACATGCCTGCTTCCTCTCTGAAATGTCACAAATTCTTGGCCACGACAACTTCCCGTGGAAGTTAGCTCCATGGTTTAATTATGCATTGTGCAAACCCTGTGTTTCCTTCTGCAGGGCTGTGCCAGGGTCATGTCAGCAGCACAGAAATGCTAGGTCAATTATTATAGGGTTGCTTCTGAACATCAAAACATCAGCACAGCATAACAAGCACAGGTTCGGGTTTTGCTTGGCTTTTTTCAGACAGGCCTCTAATGGATAAAAGAGCTGCAACTCCTCGTCTCCTGGGCAGGTTGGCAGGTGTATGGGAATGTGATACCTTCCTTTGGATTATCCACAAGGGGAGGGAGGGGGTCTGTCTTAGAAAGGCTGTTGATTTTCTCTGGCTCCTTGCGAGCTCTGCCAGTGGACTACTAGACTGGTATTTTGGATAAATGTGCAGCAAAAAGTGAAATAAGCCAAGAAGAGTCTTGTGCTGAAGAGACGAATTTTGCAGAGAGCTTTTTCTCTGGGATGTGACACTCTTCAAGATAACCAAGGTGTTTTCATAGTTTGGGGCTTGAGTCTGTAGGGATGGATGCACCTCTGTGATGGGAGAAGGATGTGCTGCCTAGGAAATCAGTGCTTGCTCAGCTGTGCTGGGCTGCACTGTGTGGCCACGCTCCCAGAAATGCCTTTCTTGTCCACTCTGGGGTAGATAATGCTAAACTGCAGGGATGACTCTTGGAAATTTGCTCCTATGTGCATTTTGCACCATATTCCCATGTGGGCTTACCTGCAGAGATCTGTGGGAGCCTGGATTCCCCCTGGGTGCTGCTAGAGTGCTCTGCAGTCTGTCAAGAACGGCTGCTTGCCATCTGCTGTGGAGCTGGGCAGCAGAGAGCAGGAGACCGTGACAGGTTTTAGTGAGGTGCCTTCAGGCACAGCATCTTCCAGTATAGCTCTGTCCAGAACAGCAGGATCAGGCCTCTTGCACTAGCCAAGCTGAGACTAGATTATGAATTACTTTGATACATACAACGGAGGAGAAACCTCTGTTGCATCATTTGCTGTGTCAACAGCCAGCCCCCTGCCTGATAATGGGAACTTGGTTTGGTGGGGACTCTTGGAAACTGGTTGGGCAAAATAAGCATATGCAGTCAGGTGCATCCTTGTACCTCCCAACTCAGTGCCTCTTCTCGAACTCACAGTGTGAACCAGTTTGCTGCAGCAAGGAACTCAAGTTGATTTAAGATAGCACCTGCCTTTCGGGGAGAGTAGGGATGAGCGACGTGGGTTTGAGGTGAAGGTAGGACTAGGGTGAGGAGCTGTTCTGATGGGGGGGACGTGTGGGGTGGCAGGAGCTGCAGTTACAGGGGGCCTTGCTTGAGGCATCCATGCTTTGGAGATAACGGACTTTCAAGGCAGGACAGAAATGAGCAGGGAGTGGGAAGGCAAGGAGCATCCCACATCATGGACAAAAGGCAAACACGCATTTTCCCTTGTGTAGCTTCAGAAAGCTGGGATAAAATACAAGCCAGAAAATTTCCTCTGCGTATAGCTCTGAACAAGGGTATTGTCCTAGTCAGCTCAGATTTCCCGACCATCTTACTTGAAAGGGACAAAAGTAACAAGTGCTATTTAACTTAGAAATCTGGGACGAGGTCAGGGAAAAGCAGGGGACTCCACCCTGGGTTGCTGGCTCTGCCAGCATGACCCCCTTTTGCTCGGTGTGCAGTGGGAAATTTTTCTTCCCTTCCCTCTCCTGTTGTCAAATTCATGCCCAGCTAACCGACAAATCCATCTCTTCAGAGATCAATTACAGTGTCTGGCTGCGAAGCCTGGAAATCCAATTAACTCCCAAATACATATATTTTTTTTTCTGTTTAAAAAAAAAAAGGGAGGGGAGAGAGAGACAAAGAGAGAGAAACACATTGAAGTGGGGGCATAAATCACCTCGAAAACATTCCAAACATTAAAATAAACAAGGACAAATTTCAACTTCATTTGTCTCTTTTTGAGATTTTGTCACTGATTTATTTTACTGCTCTGTCTGAGCCTCATTTTTGCCTTTGCTCGTGTTCGGAAACAGTAGTTGTCTCTGGAGCAGAGCCCTGGGGCTGGGAGCCTCCTGCAGCGACGCATTGCTTGTGTAGAGCATCCTCTCTTCCACAGGGCTGAGGTTTTAAGGGGTTAAACTGCCTCCACCCTGTAGGGCATTTGGGGACTGATTAAAATGGATGCTCAGCTCTGCTTGGGTCTTAACTGACTGGGTGAGAAGCGTGACCCACTGGACTTCCCAGGAGGAAATAGCTTTACTTCTCAATCACAGAGGCTGCAGCGACCTGGAACTGGCTGTTCAAATTGAACCTCTCCCTCTCAACCTCATGTCCTTGCTGTTTTAGGAGACTTACTCCATTTGACCAACTCTACCACGTCTTCAAACAGCTTAAAGGAGACTCTTCTCCCCAGTGAAATGGTGTCCATGTAGAAACAAACTGTGTCCACTGAAGTGCCTGAAGGTGAGCAGGGCCTGGGTGTGTCTCAGGCTGATGATATCGTGGAGATGTTAGAAGAAGGACTGGGAAATATTGCAAGAAATTAAAGGGAAATTAATAAGGACTGATGTATTTGTGATGTTTCTAGTTCTGGGAATTGGCCAACCAAGAGTCTAACAAGTCATCAGTGATAGAGCTGCCTGTCTGAACAAGGGGGTATGGATGATGGTGGTGTTAGAAAAAGCACCTTTGCCTGAATAAGAGGATTTTCTGTCTCTCAAATGCCCATTATTAGCCCAAAGACATTTTGGGATAGGAGTGCAGGCACCTAACCATGGTGGTTGGTACCAGTGACACGTACTGAGCATCTGTGCAGTAGCTGCAGATACAATGTAGCATCCTTGAGAGGCTGGTGCCCATCTGGAGTGGCAGCCAGATGGGCAGAATACCCTAGGACAGGGAGGTGTCAGCCCCGGTCTTTGAGGCTGGAGAACCTCTGTCTCACTTGGGGAACAGGACTTTGAACCTGAAGCATTTGTGCTATAGTCCCCGTTCTTCAAGAAGCATTAGTTTTCATTCCAGAGGAGGATGAATAATCCTTGGGGGTTGTCGTGAAGAGGAATTGTCACTCTTCCTTCAGCTCTATCAGACACTCTTCAAGAGGCAGTTAACAAATAACCTTCCCTTGGGATAAATTAGCTCCCAAGCCCAATTCAATAGCTGTTCATTTTAAGATGTCCTTGTTACCTTGTGTGAGTGGCTGATCTTCCTTTGAATCCTGCTGCGTTTTCATACCCTGTGATTGCTGCAAGCAATCATGAGTTCCACATTAACAGCTCATGCACTGATTGCACCGAGCAGTCCCAACACAACCTTTTGTGAAAAGTTTTGGGAAGTTGAGCTCCGTGCTATGCTATCAGAAAGCTACACAGGTCTCACTTCATCACACATTCTGGTGACTGACTCTTCAAATGAGGACTGGTTTGCAGGGGCTGGTGTGCAGAGGAGATCAGTGCTTCAGAGTCTAGCTTTAGAAAGAAAATCTTGTAGGCATTGTCAAGGAAACCTGGTGATGGTGCAGAGTTGTCCAACAGCCTGCAGGCAGCCTGGAGCAAGGGCTCTGAGATGTGCAAATAGTAATCGAAATGGGGTTTTTTGGGGTTTAGTTTTTTTTTTTTTTTCCTCTAGCCAAACATTGTTACAGAGTAGGAAAATGACATTAGGATAGCTAAAAATCCCCCAAACCAACAAAGCTGCGTTAGAAAGAAAACCTCCTGCCATGTCATCTTGCCCAGACTTCTCAAGAGACAGCTTTTTCCAACTCTGTCGAGGACCCTCTCTCATGTACTGGAAGCGTTGATGCTGTTTGCAAAGAGTAAGCCATCCTTATTAATAAGCTTCTCCAAGAAAAACAAACTGAAATGCAGTCTTGCACGTATGCTCCAATATATAACCTCAGCTTTCAGGACCATTGTGCAATTTTTACTTCCCCACACACCAGGAGCAAGGTATCTTGCATTGATTAAAAAAAAATCTCTTTAATCAAATGCTAGTAGGGGATATCAAATATCAAGATATTTGAAGAATGACTTCTAAAAGCTACCTCTTGACTGTGAGTGAACTCATCCAGAGATAGGCTTGCCAGACTGGCATGCAATACAAAATCTTCACTATTTCTAAAGCTGCCAACAAGCTGCAGTGCTGGGTACCAAGAGAAATCTGTGTCTGACAGGACAGAGTAGGCTATGGTCAGTTCTTCTATGGGAGGTATTGCCCCAAGAAACCTTTGTTATATACAAAACCCATTACTCAATTTATCAATCCCTAGTTACATTTCAAATTCCTATATCCCAAATCCATGGAATAGATTAGCTAGCTTAATTTGAAATGTGAAAGTAGGCTGGAAATCATTGCTGTGCAAATTGTGTAGAGGGGCTTTTTTCTGTTCCGTGTCTGAACTGGATTTCTAAAGAATAAATAAAATCTGTTCTGGTAGCTCCCACTGAGGAGTATACTTCTCTGGAGAAAGGGAAAAAAAAAACCCCTCCCAATATTTTATTCAGCCCAGAGTGAAGCATTTTGATTTGGGGGAATTCAGCTAATTTTCTTACTCCTCAAAATAGGTCAACTTTGAAATAGAAAATGTCACATTGAAACAGAAAGTTGAATAGAAATGTTTAGAAAATGTAAGATTATATATACATATATTTGGAAGTTTAACAAGCCTGTGAATGGAAATAAAGCATCCAGGCTATTTATAATTCAATTAGGCTTAGATTTAGGACTAGTTTTCACTCTCCATAAACTACATTTCTTTTTCATTTAGAACAATCTCCTTCTTCCATCAAAGCCCCTTCTCCTAGCTATAGCTGAAAATATATAGCTATAATATAGCTGGAATGACTGTAGCTATACTGTGTCAGCTAACTGCTGTATTTTTCTTTCCCAAGGCTCTCCAGGCATCTACATGTGTTTGCTTGGGATTATTGGCTTTTGGGACCAAGGTATGGAAAACCAGGGTGTGTGGTGCTGGAACTGTTACCGAGGAAATTTATTCCAGCAACTCTCTCCTGAAGGACTTCTCTAGGCTTTGTGTCTTTTCCTCCATTCCCTGCAGATGTCCTATATCACACTTTAAGTTCGTTACAGAAAACCCAACCTTACAAAATAGTGTCCTCTCCTTTCTTTTGTTGATGGCTTTTCTGGGTTCCGGTATAGTCTCTTTTTGTGGCACCAGTTAAGTATGTGTAAGTAGAAAGTTAGTTTCTATTCTCACTCTAGGGGGCTGGCTTCCAAACTGTTTATTGAGTTATAAAAAGAGAAAATTGCAAGTCATTGCCCAGGGATAATGTGCTAATAATTTTATGACTGGACAAGTAGTTGGAACAGCCCACAAATAGCTGTAAGCAGTGAACTGGGCATCTATTGCCAACAGAGGCACCCCCGAGGAGATAAAACCTCACTACTAGTAATCAAAGTTGATGCAACAACTGTGAACTATTAAAAATTATTTTGGGTATGGGTGGTAGGATGATCATTATTACTTTCAGATAAGCTTTCTGGAAGGTGTTTAGAAGCTAGTTCTACTTGGACTGCATGTGATGGACCACCATGTCCGCTCACACTCAAGTCCACATGGCCCACAGCTGCTGGGCTGGGGGCTGGGGATTCCGAAAAAAAAAAAAGGTTGAAGGGTTTTAATGCTTTCAGGCAAACACGAATCGTCCCAGAGATAACAAAGGGTTTAAGTATCTTTAGACATGGTACACAAGCCCTCTGAGCAGTGTCCCAGTTCTGGTGCTGCAGAGCATGGACTCAGAATCTGGGTCTGCAGGGTTGCCGTGGGTTGCACCCAGCTATGTTGCACCTGTCCCTCTCACCCCAAAACCTGTGGTTTTATTTATTTCTCGTTTTAAGCCCATATCTCTAGGTAGTTTAATTTCCATCTAGTAAATCTTCCAACTCCTTTGAGACTCCTGATGAACCCCTGACCTCTGTGACACTGTGGGCACAACAGGAGCTATAGGCTAATTGTAAACTGTGCCTCTGAACACTGAATGTAGTCAACTAGTGTCACTTTAATGCTTCCATTCAATTGCCAAAGACTTAGGAGCAAACAGCATTGCTCAGCTTGCCTGTCCTAAACAATTCTGAGAAGATGTGCCCCATTCACCATCACCAGGAGGATTTCCTCATCCTTCCTGGGGGCAGAACACCATACCTGGACTGTCTTCTTTCCACTGGTGTAGAGTTCAGTGAAAGGTTGTGTAAGGAGGCCCCTTGAGAGATCTCACTCCTCTGCCCATCTCCCATGAGGTGGGATGAGCTGTACCTTTTCCAAACCAGCAGCAGATCCAGGTCTTGAAGTGGGCAGAAAGCCATGCAACTGGGAGTAGCTGCTCATAGCTGCCCAGACCTCACATTTGTATGTTAGTGATGCAGATAGAATCTCATAAACCAGTCCCCATCCTGCTTTACTACTGATTTAATGATCGAAGAACTTGACTGTTTATTAAAACATTAGACAGTAAAATTTAACAATAGACAGTAAAGGCTTTTGGTTTTCCATCCTTCTGGTTGTTAAAGCAACAACATGTTGGGCTGGAGAGGGCCCTGTTCCCAATCTCTGAATTCAGAATGACAGTTGTGAAGTGACTGGGCAGCTCTCCCTCCATCAGGCAGGATGAAGAAGTTGGCATTGCCACTTCCACGCCTGGCAAATCCAGTATCTGAAGAAGGGCAGGGCCTCATCCTTAATTGGGCTGTCTCACAAGGCTGGCTTGATAATGGCAGAGGGAATGGAGCGGCACAGCTGTTTCTGAAGCCCTCTGTTGTTGCTAATCAGCAGCACTAGCTCTGAAGCTTGCCAAAGGTGTTATTTCCTTCATCATCTGTTCTCCCTCCTCCCTGGCAGAAGGCATCTCTGCTAAGAGGCCCTGGTGGGATCCAAGTTCCAGTGTGTCGCATGGGTCTGGGGGATGGACAATCTCTGCCAGCTCTTCCGTCCTTACAACAACCTAAGCTGGTCAGTGCCCACATGACTGCTGGGTGTAATATTGTCATCCACCGGTGGAGCTTGGCACCCAGTTCTGAAATGTGAAAGTGGCTCCTTAGGGTTGAAGTTTGGGGTTTTTTGCCATTACTACGAGCCATGACATTCTCTCCCGACATCACCTCTTCAGCCTGGTTCCTGTGCTGAGCTGGCTGGCCTGGCTTTTCCTGGGGTTAGAGGAGAAAGACAGGAGTTCCTAACATCACTCATTCTGTCTAAGAGAGTTCAGTCAGCCTCCAGAGGGCTGGTGGGACTCTAGATGACTTTTTTTGATATCTGACATGTAGACAGACTCAGGTCTGCAAACAAAAATCTTGATTCAGACCCTAAAACATAGTAGACGTCCTTCAGCATCCACCTTCTTGGGCTACCTTGGAGAAACTTGACTGCAAGCACAGCAGCCCTGCTGAGACTTGGTGGGCTTCCCACACCTCACTAAGTTCTTTGAGTCCTGGGCAAGCCCAAAGCAAGTTACCTTTTAGCTCAAGTCTCAGTCCTGACAAAGGTTCCTATTCAGTGGGTGTCTGGTGGATCACACAGGAGGGTCAGAGGTTCAGATGCAGGAGAAGCTGCTACGCTCCTCTCATGCTACAGTAGGGGTGTGAAATTCAAATGCTGATGAAGGTCAGCCTGGTGGGTGAGGAGTTGGTTCACTAGGGAACTTTATCCAACTGACCACACTCCAACTGTGAGAGCAGGGTAAGATGTGCCTTTGGTAGGCTTGCAAGGGAGAAGAGAGACAGAAAGCAAGTGTGCACATGCACCAAGATGAAAAGGAGAGGGTTGATTGCTCATGGTCCTGGTGTAAAGCAGTATTTGCATAAGCTCAGTATGTTTTGGGCACTGAGCTGTTTTTCCGAGTCCTCAAAAGAAGTTTTCAAAAACATAGTTGCCATGGGATAGGAGTGGAGATGCTGTGGTGAGCCAACAGCCTTCTCCTAGGATGACTGAAAAAAAGCAACTCCTTTTCATTGTGGGTAGGGAGTACACATGACATCATCCTCCAGGGACCTGTTGTAGAGCTTGTGCTGTCTTACCCACAAATAATCTAGAAAGGGGAGCAGAGAGAAACCAAAATTTGCAAGGGTGCGACATCATCTGTGATAGTGCCAACAAAAGGTGACCATGAAGAAGTGCAGGAGGCTTGCAGGGTACCAATGGCTGCAGGATGGCATGGCAGAGGTGATTCACTCTTAGCAACTGCACATGGTGAAAAATCAACAGTAGCTATACCTATACAGTGGCATGGCCTAAGTGAGCTGTTACCTCTCTGGAAGGAGATTGTAGAGGCATTGCAGGCCATTTGTGGAAATGTCAGCAGCGATCGCAAAGTCAAGAGCAATAGAGAGGAAGAAATGGAGGATAAAACAGAGCCTGTCATTATGTAACCTGATACATCCATGGTGTACTCTGTGGTGCTTGGATGCTGTGTGTAGTTCTGGTGTTTGTGTCTCAGGGGGTCTGGCACAAGGAAAAATGTGAAAGGAAGCTACAGAGTACCTGTCATAGCAGCACGACCTCACATGACCAGGAGACCTTGATCTGAAGAGGACAGAAGGAGCAAATCAGGGGAAGAAAGTCATGGGTGGCTTGGAGGTGGTGGACGTGGAGCTGCTCTGGTCAGGGCTGAGGTGTATTTGGCAGCTGGGAACGGTAACTGTGCCAGCACCCGAAAGAGAGATCAATGGGGAAACATGAATAAAAAGTGGCACACCTGATGGGACCCATGCTGCCATTTGCCTTCAAGACAGCAAGCTCCATGTTGTCCCCTGTTCTTGTTCTGGCCATTCCTAGTCACTCCCTCCTGCTTGGGAAGGTTGAAGCCAACTAGCAGAAAAGTGCCATTTGTACATCATGCTGTCACCTGGGCTGCACCGGGTGACAAACTTCAGCCCTTAGAGACTTAAATGGACTCACTCTGACTGCTCAGCCCTGGAAAGTCTCCGTGCATCTGAGGATTAAATCCTGGCCCCAGTGAAAACCACCGAGCATTTTCTGGTTGAGTCTGGTGGGCTAGAATTTAATTCCCTGTTTAAAAGGCCCTTTAAATCCAGCTGTGATATATAACCAGTCTTCTCAGCCTCTAAATACCTCAACAAGATTGGCAGCGCTTCAGGAGGGCCATGGGCAGGATTACTGGCAAATCCACAGGCCAGGAGAGAAAGTGGGGATCTCGGCTGGGGCAGAGTGGAGCTGCAGAGCTGGAATTGCTTCTGGCTGTGGCTGTGGTGTGCAGGAACAGCTGGGTAGCAGGTGAAATCCTTTGCTTTTTAAACACCAAAATTCTATTGATGTATTTCTGTTTGTGCATACACTGTTTAGAGTGTGCATATATATTTATGTGCATATACACACGTACTTACATGCACCAAAACACGTATATTTCCTCAGCCTGTATCCTTCTGTAAATTGCAAAAATAGAGACAAAAGAATAAAATTAAGTCCCTTATCATTGCTAAGTCATCAGAAACTAATATTACAGCTACTGGGCATTTTTTTCCTGAACTATCCCCACTTCAAGATCCTAATTTAATGATTCTTTCTGTAGCTCTTTACATTCTATTATTTATAAGAAACAATATTCAGTCCTCCCTTGACAGTATTTGCAGGGCTGCAGAAAGCAGTGCGGCAGAAAGGTGGTAGAACAATTTTGGTTATGTTTCCATAGCTACCTAGCTGCTAAATGTGGTTTATTCCATTTTAAAGTCAACCAACACACACGCGCGCACACACATACGTACCCTCTCACACGCAGGCACTCAAAAATCACCAAATGAAGTATACTCAGACTAATCCCTGATCTGCCTATTACCGCCTAATGTTCCTGCAATTTGTATATTTAAAGGGATACTTGCTGCATA
The DNA here is from genome assembly GCA_020746105.1 of Trogon surrucura. NCBI lineage: Eukaryota > Metazoa > Chordata > Aves > Trogoniformes > Trogonidae > Trogon > Trogon surrucura. Next base: position 19,201,097 of record CM036625.1, on the reverse strand, counting down.
AATAAATGGCAGGGCAGTGTTCTTGCTGGATATAGAAGGATGATAAACACACTGTTTCTTTCTTGCTCTCCGCTCGACGTGTGTGTTCCAGTCGGCCGCTGTAATGTTATTATGGATATTTTTACTCAGCCGTTGTGCGCCGAGGAAGTCGGAGGTAGGATGGTGTCCTCTCGTGGTAAATGGCATCTTTGCAGCCTCAGAGCAGCCGTGTTAACAGCACCCACGGAGAAAAGAAGGGAAAAGGGGGTGTCCTGAAACTGCATGGGCATTTTAGGGGCAAACCGTTTTGGCTGGAGCTTCCTACTTCTGCAACCATGTGCAAAGCCGTATCGGCATCCCTGGTCCCCCTGACACAGGCAAAGGGAGAAATACAGCCCTGTGCTTGCTTTGCACTGTTCAGTGTAACAGGCTGGAGCCCCCTGGTTGCACTTAATTTTCCAAGCCTGTCGCTGAGGGAAGACAATATTAAGGCGCGAGGAAGGGAATGATTGGTGCCAGCTTTCTAGAGCAGACAAAGCTGTCCTAGGAAGGAAAGCATGGCCAGAAAGGGCTGTGTTTTGTTACAGAGCATCCCAGTGCTTGTAAGGGTGAGCAATAATGATGCTTTCCTCCAGCTGGAAGGGAGGAAAGGGGTGAGGATACAGAAGAGTGGGTTTAAGGTGGCCTTCAGAAATGCCTAACCTGTCACCCCTGGGACTCGGCAGGGGCAGCACCCCACTCCTCCAGCGGCATGGAGGGATGCTGTGAAGGGTGGGGTAGGAAGGAGCCACCTCCTTGTCACCCTGCACCCTCCCGGTGCACAGCAGCGGCTCCAGTTTATTGTCCAAGGAGGAGTGAGAGGAAAAATCGGTTCCCGCTGCTTCATCGTCAGCGCTGTGCATTTGCAGTGTGAAGTCTGACAGCTCAGCCTTGACAGTGCCCTAGGGCAGGCAGTGTCCATCGCTGCCAGAGCTGAGCTGGCTTTGCACACTCTTCCCAGCCCTGCTAGAAAGAAACTTGCAGCTTGGGCATCTGATGGCTCTGGAGAGAATTTCGGAGCTTAAGCCAGCCTTATTGATGTACATGAGGGGCTTAACCCTCTCACAGCCACACAGCATTTCTCAAGCACACGCAGCCTGTGGGATTACCCCCTCCCAGGTACACATTTCCCAGTGCCTCGATGGTCTCTCAGGGCTCCTTTGCAGCTCTGCGAAACAGGACATGTAAAAGCTGAAAGCAGGGCAAGAAATAGCTACAGACAGCGACAACGGGTAGAGAGTCTTCAGGAAAATAAACGAAGGGTAAAGACAAAGCCAGCAGGAATTTCCTGACTTAAGGATTATCTGAATACAAATAAAATTTATATGAGGAGGGCCATATATGTGAGGAGGGTACCTAAGATGTAAATATGTAGGTGAGGAGGGTAGCATTCAGCTCCTGTCCATTCGCCCAGGCCTGAGAATCCAGCTTCTTTCCCTCCCACGCCTGTGCAGCGTCAGCCGGCTGTCACACCATGTCCTGCAAACCACGTGTGACGCGTGGCCTCGGTGGTGGTGTGTGTCTGCAGCACACGGAGCAGGGGGAAGGGAGTGGCAGTTCCTGGAGCACCTGTGGCTTTTGCTGGGAGATGGCATGGTTAGTGGGATTCACTCCTCTGCTGTGTCCCATTCAAGCCCCTCTCGAGGGATGCTCTGCAGTAAACCTGTGCCAGAGCTCTCTGGCTCCTGTGAGTGCTGTTAGTGAGTGCTTGTATGCATTGACCTGCAAGAAATCTCTGTGGCATCACCAGGTTACCAATATTTTCTGTCCCCTGTTACCTTTTTTCTCTTCCTGTTACTGCAGAGCAGAAGGCGTGGTCATAGTGGTTATCTTCCCCTCCCAAGCAGCAGTCCTGCTCAAGTCACTTCTAGATTGCAACAGAAAGGTCTCGTAAGTGGCTTTTTGCAGTGGCAGAGATATGGAAGTCTCTCCCAAAGTGGAGATTTTTTGTCACAATTTTTTTTTTCTTCTCCCTGGAAAAAAATGGAGAGTGAAAAGAGCTGGTGAAAATCATGTTTTATCAACATTTGTAACCAGGTGCAAAACAAATAAATCATCAATGTACAACCAAAAAACCTCTGACCATCCCTCATCCTCTCATACTTCTTGTTGTTTTGCGGATTCCCTCTGTTCCTCAAGGTTGCCTGGGGTCTGCCAAGGCACTAGGCACAGTTAGTCACAAATTCATCCTTCTGGGTTGCCTATGTTGAACAAACTGGAATGGAGGAAAGCTAAAAGATACCTTTGGGTGAGTCACTGAAATTCAGCTCAGCCCTGTGTGGCTGTGCCAGAACAGCAGCAGTGTGGCTACATTTACAGGGACCTCACATCTGGGCTAACCCAGTTGAAAACCCAGGCAGGTTTTATTGTCTTAGCTCTATTCCTTCTCAGGCACAGACCCTGGTCTTGTACCAGACCCAAGCTGCCTTGTGCACCAGCAGCTCAGCCGCCCTGGCTATCCTGGCTTTGTGGAGAGGATGGTCCCACCTTTATATATGAGCTCTTACCATAGTTCTAAGTGGCTAATGATGCTCAGTCCAAGGTCAGCCCATTCTGCTGTTCAGAATTAGATCTCTTTTTCTTCCCAAGCTTCCAGCTCTAAGTGGCTGCAGTACCAGCCACCATTTGCTCCAGCTGTCCTCCAAGTAGTTGTATCCTTTCACACACTCGTTTTTTCACCTATCATTGCCATATTTTTCACACCTTTCTATGCTAGCAGACCACAGAATTGCAGGGCTGATTTGGGCCAAGATGATGAACATGGGCATGAGCTGTTCACACGCTCATCACCCCCTGGTTGTGCGCCATGATATGCAATGGTGTATGCATGAAAATTAAAATCTGAAACTTTGTAAATAAGGACAGCCACAGCAGCGTGTAACTATGTTATTTCCCCCTACACACAATGTGAGATGCAATAATGGGATAGGGGACATCACCATTAATGCAGGCGTCCAGTTTGTGATCAAGACATGAACACACTCATTGTTGACTTACTTTGGCATTTATGGACACTGTCTTTGTTGCTTTCACTGGGACCAGGAGGGGATGGCAAAAAATCAATTCCCTGTGGCCACGGTGCTCTCTTGTGTCATCATTATGCGTGATTATAAGCAATAGCAATAATCACCATGTCATTGTTTCCAAGACAGGCTTCGCTGTCTTTGTATTGGCACTCTTTCATTGTCAAGCCCCCAAACAGGCAGGTGCTGGAGGTCAGGGTGTTTGCTCGCTCTGTAGTTACAGGTAATAATCTGAAGGCTACAATATTGTTGAAGGATTACACTGAACACCCTTCTCTAGCAAGAAGCAGGTAGCACAGAAATATTTCTTTCTGCCTTTTCTACCTCTTTAGCCAGCAGCACTGGGTGGGAGACTCATGGGACCTGGCAGAACACAGTGTTGGTTCTCCTGCTGTGGGACAGGGATGGGTGCCCTTCCCATTGCCCTGGGAAATGACAGCATTGATAGAGAAAGCTGCCTCCACACAGCAGAGACACGACTGGCTGAAACATTCATCCAGCCCTCATCTCTGGATTAAGGAGGGCTCTTTTTTTTTTTTTTTTTAATCAGTTCAATGTTTTACAGCTCAAATTCAAATAACAGCTTAAGAGCTTAAACAATGAAACATAAGGATGTATTGGCATGGATGGGCCATCTTTCCTCTCCCTGCCTGCGAAGCCCATGCACAGCTCTGCCTGCCATCAATCTGGGGAGAAAAATACCTGTGCCTCACGTGACAAGCTGATCAGCCTTTCCAGGCTCTTCACTGGCTTACTGTGAAGGTGAGATATGAGGGCAGAACTTCAGCTAGTCAATCAGGGTTAAGCCTAACAGAATCATGTCATCTTAAACCTGTTGACCTAGTCTGCCTGGCAGCCCTTTGCATGGTTTCTCTCTCCACTGATGCCAACATCTATGGCTTTGTGGGTGATGGATGTTGGGGCTCCTCTGGGCTTTTAGGGAGGTTGGTATTGTAGGGCATGTCCAGAGATGGGTTTGAGCTCTCATGGAGAAGTGTGTGTGAGGAGCGAGGTGACGTGGGGTCTCTGAAGACAGCAGCCCAGGTGCTGCCATTCCCAGCCTGGTTCCAGATGGACGGCCCCGCCTGAAAATAATTGCTGGTAGCTGCCCAGGGCTTGAGGAATCTTGTTGCTATTCAGCATCGGCGGTCAGCCGCTGCCTGCTCCTTCGCTTGGATGCCTCTGAATCCCAATGAAGTCTCTCAGTACCCCACCTCTGGCTTGGTCTCTCTTGTTCAGTCTCCTCCACTCTCAACTGCTTCTCGTCCTCCTCTGCTGGCCTCAGCAGCCCCTCCCCTCTTTCTCTGCATGCCCAGTTCATGTCACAGAGCAGCTTTCCAAAGCAAGAACTATCCCTCCCACCTCATAGTTACAGTGAAAAGCAGCAATTGTCAAAGAAACCAAAGAAAACCCAAGAGATAGATCACATATCAGAAAAGGTGGCTTTTTCTGACCACCCTGATGAGTCCTATGGAGATGCAACTGCCCCCAGGTTGTTCTGTTATCAGGGCAGAGGACAAAGCATGTCTGAAGCCTGGATGAAAAAAAAAAAAAGAGCAGAATATGGGATGCTGCTCCATTTGGGGAAGGGAGACTCCTCCCAGGCTTCTGTACCAGATTCCCAGCTGGTGTAAACAAAACCAGTGCTAGACCTGTTTTTTCTAGCCACAGCGTTTTCTGAAGCATTTTCCTGTATGTGTTGGTTTTCTTTTTTCACTTTCCTTCCACTTAAAATGTCATCGCTAAAATCCAGACATGCACCCTGCCCCACCTTGTCCCTTGAAGCTCAAATGGGAAGCAGCAACCAGCAGGATGCCTGAGAAACATCAGAGCCCAGGGCGAATTCAGAGACAGAAGTGCTGTGCTGCCCATCTCATGGATAAGGTCAACCAATTGGCTTTGCGAGCGCCCCCAGTACCCCTCCTCCAGCACGGGTGGCAAGCATCCCTCAAAGGCACAGGGATGCCAGACCCAGCACTGGCAGATATGCCAGATCTATGTGGAAGGAGAAGCATCATCTTAAAGGACACGGCTTCACAGCTGGAGCACACAGCTCTGCCAACATCCCCATTAAGCCCGGCACCTTTCAGCCTTGTGATGCAGCACTGAGGTGGGGACGGCCACATGAGCTGGAGGACACGGACCCAGCCTTAAGGGATCTCCTTAAAACATTTCTGCTACTGCCCCACAGGTGAGCTTGTGTTTGAAAATGTCTTCCTCAAAGTTGGCCATCTGTGCCGTTTTTCACTCTGAATGATAAACACTTAAGGGTCACCTGCTTTCTTTAATCCCCTCCAGCTCATATTCATCTGAGCTGCACATTATATTAATTATGTTCCTTTTATTTTTGTCCATGCCAACACAGGGGTATTGTTATTCCTATTGCTTTCTCTTTTTATTATTTGTATGCTCTCACTCACCAGCCCCTAATATTCTGTACCACAAGAGTACATTTTCCTGATCACCTTTCTTCATTAAGAAAACTTAATTTTAGTGCTGACGGGAAATGAATTGGATTAAACAAAATAAACCACCCTAAAACAACCATAAGGTTTCTTGTTGGATTAAATATTAAAATTAATAATCCAGCACTGCATTCAGCTCTGTATTTATGTTAATATTTAATTCAATAAAAGCCCATGTTTTAGAACAATTTCCCATTTGTTTAAAGCTACAGATGAAATTGCAATTTCTGCATAAAGTAGAACAATACATAGCTAACTGTTTTATGGTAATGAGGAGGAATGGCAGTTCAAAAATCCTCTACTTGGCAGGGAGGGGAGGTTTTAGCAGCGGGAGAGGGACAGCAAGGCTGCAGAGGAATGCAAATCCCACTCACTGGAGGAAAGATTGACAGCTAGAAAAGGGGCTGTGGGTTGCAAGGTGACAGTGCAAAGCCCACGGGCAGTGAGTGCTCTACATATGGCAACCGGTTGGCTTTGAAGTGTGTGTGGCTCCTGACGCGTAGGGTTTCATCTCTGTAGCATCAGAGATCTTGAGAATGTTTCCCCTGGGAAGGATAGCCACTGGGACCACTGGTGAAGATCCAAGTCCTGGGCTGCTGGTGCATCCCAGCTGGCAAGGACACATCTGGCCTTTCAGGTTCACCACTGCTCATGTTTGGGATGTTTTCTCTAGGAAACCCTGCTAGCAGAAAAGTGGTCCCGTGGTGGTGTTGCCACACTAAGTCGGCGAGGATATGTGGTCTGGGCGTGAGGCCAGCCACAGGCTGAGTTCATTCCGTTCTCCAGTGCTGACAAACCTGGCTGAAGCTGATCTAAGCCACTGCTGGCGTCATAGAATCATAAAATCATAGAACAGTTAAGGTTGGAAGGGACCTTGAAGATCGTCTAGTTCTAACCTCCCTGCTGTGGGCAGGGACACCTCTCTCCCACTAGACCAGGTTGCTCAAAGCCCCATCCAACCTGGCCTTGAATGCTTCCAGGGATGGGGCATCTACAACCTCTTTGGGCAACCTGTTCCACAGTGCTTCACCACTCTCATGGTGAAGAATCTCTTCCTTAAGTTTTCAGCATCCCAATGGCAAGAAGAACTGAGTCTAGTGGGAGAATCCATCACCCAGGTTTCATGCTTCAGGCCAGAAAATCAGCTGGGAAGGATTTTAAAGTCCCACTCAGTTGTTCTCAACTTCCAGGGTTGGAAGATGGATGCCCACGGGTGGGCAGAGCCCTTTGCAGAGGCTGGTCCCAGGGTTATACCCATTGGGAGGTATTACAAAAGCCCTTTACTTTCCCAGGATAGCTGCAGTGTTGAGAACCAGAATAATTATATTGTCTGATGTCAGCTGGAGGAAGAACATGGAGCATGTAGCAGTGATCAGTAAAACTTAAATGCTTTGGAGATGGAGTTACAAGTGAGTTTTCAGAAGTTTAGATACATACCCAAACTCTCATGAACCTTTTGGGGCCTAATTAAATTTGAGGGGATTTATAAAAAACCTGCATGGAAGATAATACGCTTTTCTATTAAGAAACTGCTTAATAAAACAGATTATGTGTAAAATAGAAATATGGGCCTTGTGAAGGAGAGTGAAAAGACACTAATGAGCAGTGTCTGAGTGTTAATGAATCATATTAGCATGCCATTACCTGAAAATATTATAAATAGACCAATCATTTTTAGGTTCTCTTTTCTCCAAAGCAGTCTGCATGATTTCTGAGGGTGGCTTGATGCACTCAGCCCTATTTTGTACCGGGGAAACTGAAGCAGAAGCACCACTTGCATTCACCCCTCAAGCCTACAGTGGAGGTGGAGATGAGAACACCAGTTTTTTACTTTCATATATGGATGCTTTGGCCTTTGAGGATTCAAAAGCACCAAACACCATCCTGACCTCTGTGTGTGGAGCAGCTCTTCCATCTGCCTAGAGAAGCCATCGAAAAGCTCTCAGCTCCACCAAGGACCTCCATATCTGGATCCTGAGTGTTTTTGTTCTTCTCTGGACCTTGAGTGGACATTGCTGCCTGGCTCTGCCCTGAGAATTGTCCCACACAAGTGACAGGGGTGGGTCCTTGGGGCACTTGGCAGGTGGCAAGTGAGAGGGCTTTGCTGTGATCAGAGCCTGTCCCTTCTGTGCAGCTGATGGGCCTGTGCTAGCAAGTGGTCCCATAGTCGGGCACCCCTGGCTAAAGGAACCAGAGCTCTGTTCCTGCAGTGCCTATGATCTGCTGGTCCCTGTTTTAAAAGCTACTAAAGCATCTCCCTCCTCCATCACCATGTCATCCTTAGCCTGTTCAGTGAAAGCCAGGAGTGAATTAATTTTTGTCTTCTTGCTCTTTTGAGCTCTGCTGGGAGCTGGCACTGACATCTGTGACTGAGAAGGATCTCAGCTGTAGTCGGATAGGACTAGGAGAGATGGGCTGGTTTAATGGTAATATCAGTAAATATGTGTTCATGGATGTCTTTTTCACCTCAGACTGTTGCTGTGGAGAAGGAGATTACCGCGTTTCATTTGGGCTCAGCATACAGGGACTGACTTTGGGGAGGAGGGTGTAAAAGAGACAAAATGCCAGTGTGCTGGGGAAGGGCAAGGAGGGCTCAGAGGCCCCGTCGGTTCACACAGGAGCACTCCTTCCTTCTTATTATTTACAGCAAAACTCCCTGTTGCAGTGATAGACATGTTCAATAATATTCTAGATAAAGAAGCTGGGAGGAGGTGCTACTAATAATTGCAAAGGATGTCAGGAAGGAAGAACTAATGTTTTTAAACATATGGGCTGGGATTCCTCTCACCTCACCAATCATGTAAAAACTAGGTGCATGCTCATTTTAGCTCTCTGTAGTCCATGCAGAAGCAAGTTGCTTCCAGAAGGTGATTTGTCCTGTCCCAAAGGGGTATCTGTGATGGATGGGTTCAGTAGTTCTCTGGAGGTTTTTTCATACATGTTGACAACAGATAGAGTGCAGACAACTTTTAGTTGGTGCTGTTAGCAGCAACAAGCCCTCTTCCCTCCTGGAAAAAGCAGAAGTAACTGTAATTTCACAAAATTTCTGACAGTGAGTCTCCTTTTTTATTAAACAGCTCTGGCTGCCAGGAATAGCTGATGCATTTGAAGACAACGAGTGGTGTTTGTAAAGTGGAGTGAAGAAACGACACGTGACTGCTGCTTTCTCACTAACAGCATGACTTGATTTTCTGATGTCCCTCCTTGGCTTCAGAGTCGACACTCCAGAGATTGACATCCAGATCTTTGGTGCTCACCAGGAGTTGACCTGCGTGGCATTGCAGACCTGGGCAAGTAAGGAGCCTTCCTTACATTTTCCATGGAAGAGCTGTAGTCTTACCAAAAGCTACTGGAGTCTTTGTCTCCTACAACCTCAAATAATGTAGACAAACAGATTCATGAGCCATGGATGGGCTGAACAACTTAGCCATTGCACCACCAAAGCGAAGGGCAGGTTCTCCTGCAAAAGGTTGGAGCAGAAAATAGAAAATTATTTTCTCTATTTGCCCGATCAGTTACTGTTGCTTTGCACCACTTTCTCTTTTTTCTCTTTTCTTTTCTTTTCTTTTCTTTTCTTTTCTTTTTCTTTTTTTCTTTTCTTTTCTTTTCTTTTCTTTTCTTTTCTTTTCTTTTCTTTTCTTTTCTTTTCTTTTCTTTTCTTTTCTTTTCCTTTTCTTTTCTTTTCTTTTCTTTTCTTTTCTTTCTTCTTTCTTTCTTTTTTTCTTTTCCTCTTCTCTTCTCTTCTCTTCTCTTCTCTTCTCTTCTCTTCTCTTCTCTTCCTCTTCTCTTCTCTTCTCTTCTCTTTCTCTTCTCTTCTCTTCTATTTTTTTTCTTTTCCTTTTATTTTCTCTTTTCTTTTTTTTTCTTTTCCTTTTCTTTTCCTTTTCTTTTCCCTTTCCTTTCGTTTTTCCTTTCGTTTTTCCTTTCCTTTCCTTTCCTTTCCTTTCCTTTCCTTTCCTTTCCTTTCCTTTCCTTTCCTTTCCTTTCCTTTCCCTTCCTTCCCTTCCCTTCCCTTCCCTTCCCTTCCCTTCCTTCCCTTCCCTTCCCTTCCCTTCCCTTCCCTTCCCTTCCTTCCCTTCCCTTCCCTTCCCTTCCCTTCCCCTTCCCTTCCCTTCCCTTCCCTTCCCTTCCCTTCCTTCCCTTCCCTTCCCTTCCCTTCCCTTCCCTTCCCTTCCCTTCCCTCCCCCCCCCCTCCCCTCCCCTCCCCTCCCCTCTCCTCTCTTTCCTTTTCTCTTTTTTTTTTATGTTTTCCTTTTTTCTTTTTTTTTTTTTTTTTTTTTCCCCCGTTTTTCTTTTTTTTCCTTCTTCATTTTATAGGAAAGTGTAAATGTGTTTTACATCTGCTCTTGAGCCACCTGGATTAACACCAGCTTGCAGAGCCCAGAGGTGGGCTGAGTGTGGAAGCAACCATTGTTTGGGGCTGTACTTACACTTTGTTCCCACCACATTGCTTGTGTGCAGCTGGGCCAGGATGAAAGCATCACTTCATCGGGGTACATCTTCTTCCATGTTGGGGATCCCAGCATGCCTTTGCAGAGGAGAAGCACTCAGTTGGCTGTCTTGCTTTTTTTTCCCCTCTATTTGTGAACACACAAAAGCCACAGATGACAATATTTTGCCTTCTTTTACTGCTGGAAGCAAGGATAGCAGGCTTGTTTTACCAGACGTGTCTCTTACAGGCTCCTGGCAGGTTGTCCACAGAGCACAGTCCATGATGGCTGTCCCGGGGAAAGAGAAGGCTCTGACTCTGCCTGCTGAAGAGGAAGGATTATCCTCCCCTTTTGCTCCATATACAGCTTTGGAAAGTCTCTCCTGTAATCATAGTCCTCGTTCTGCTCCCAGGCATTGCCTTGAGGGCAACATGCAAAGCCGAGCTTCCTGCAAGGAGCCAAAGGTGTAGTAAGCTCAGATGTTTGGGGCTCTGTAGCTCTCCCAGCTCATCTTGCCACATTTGTAAATGTGCTTCCGAGCAGCTGGTCAGATCTCCTGTGCCAGAACACAGGTATCTGCACAGGGACACCCATGTTTGCATCAGGGAGAAGTCACCTGTCCCTGGGTGAGTACCAGCCTGGGCAGCAGGAATTGTGTTCCACCTGCCACTGCACAGGGACAGCATCCATATCCTAAAACATGCATAGAGTCATAAAAAAACCCCAAACCCTCAGAGTCCTAAAACCCCTGTTTGATTGAGAGCAAGCAGCATCTTCCCTCCTGCAAAGAGAGATGTAGCAGAATTGCAAATGTCCAAGGCTGCCAGGATTTCGCTGTGCATTCAGCAGTCCTGAATAGTTGGTGGGTTTTTTTCTTTTTCCACCTTAGGGGTTTAGACTGCACAGCAAGTCCAGTAATGAACTGTTACTCTGGAAAATAAGACTTTCATTAGGTTAGGATTCTGCCAGGGTATTTGCGTTCCTTTATAATGAACCATGATATTGTGCAAAGCCCCGGCGTGGAGCAGAGCGCTGCTTATCTCACTGCTATCATTTACCCACTTACCCTGATCAGATCCCCTGGCCTCCATTGGGTGCTACAGCTGAAGGAAAGGAGGGCACTGTGAGAAGGTTTCTGTCTTACCGAGAAGCTTTTTTGGGGGTTTGAATCCAAGCATGGTCAAGCAGTGGTTTTAACTGTTGATTGTAACCTGGCCTTCTTGTTACTGATGTCCTATAAACAAATGTTGACTTTTTAATATTTTTTTTTTTTAGGTGTTCATTATTCATCACTAGCAGGCACTGAAATTGCAATTCCTGTCTCTTCTGGTGTGAAAACATTAATAACTGCTTTGGCTAAGCACAGAAAGATCATTTATTTTACAAATACACAGAAAATTCAGGCCAGCTGAGATTAAAGTGCGGTGTTTCTTTGTACGCAAGGGTTTCAGGGCACGTTTTACTGTGAGAAAGAATTAGTTTTACTCAGCTCTACGCTTCCCCAAGCAGATGTGGCCGGGCTGCTCACTTACCCAACCTTAAGCCATGGGGCTGATAGAAAGCAAGTCATTTAGATAGACAAGGCACAAGCATGGACGCTCGGAGCCCTATCTGTGGGTCTCAATCAGAATCTATGTCAGGCTGATGCTTTCCACCTGCATCCCCCCTTCCCCTGTGTGCATAAGGCTGGGACAGGTCAGACCCTGCCACGCTGCCGCTCTCATCCACACGTGGCCGCGGGGGGCTCAGCATCGCGGCGCTGCCCCCCCCCACTCTCTCTGAGCACCTCACCTCCATCAAGGACAAGGAGCAGTAAATCCCAGCAGCCTCCTAAAAACATTTTAATTAAAAAAAAACCTCAACATGCTATAACAGCAGCTTAAAGGACATGAAAAAAAAGAATTGTGGAACTCCTTTCTCCCCACAGCCCCTCCCCTTGCCTCCCCCAGCTCTGCAGAGGTCTTCAGAGCAATTTTCATTTAAAGCTTTTGTTGATTTCATCAGCTCTGGATTCCATCAGCGGTTTTCAGCGCAGGCCATGTTGGCAGCCTGGCAGGGACGTTGTTTGGCTCGCAGAAGCAAACATCCCCCCCGTGCCAGTCTGGCAGCTCGGGGGGACGGGCAGCTCCTGGGGCTGGGCAGGGGTACGGGCAGGGCTGCCTGGTGCTGGATGCACAAGGTGACAACCTGCCTTCCCCAGCCCCAGAGCAGGCTGATGCTGCTGAGCATATGCTGATGTTGGAATTTGAACCTCAGGGAGGAAGAGGAGGGTCTGAGAGTCCTTTGCTATCTGGACTGGCTCAGAGGAGTTCAGGGCTACAGCCCAGACCAGTGCAAGGATTCAGGCAGTTGGTGTCAGAGGGTGCCTTGGTGTCCAGCTGGAGTTGTGACGTGCCTGCTGGTCCCACAGGGCAGGGGGTCCCCTTTGGAGACGCCCAACCATCAAAACTGAATCCAAGATGGTCCTACCTTGGCTGGTCCACCCAACCTTGGGCCAGTTCCTGATGTAGCTAAGCCTGGTTTTGCCATTAGCCTGACGGTCGCCCGACCTGGCAAGTCTGCTTGTCCAGCAACGCTGGCAAATCAGCAACTGAACCACAGGGGCTGCCGTGGATCTGCCTGCCTCGCTTCAGGAATGCACTGCACTGGCACAGGTGCCCCTGTGACGGCTCCATCACAGCTAAGCTGGTGAAGTTTGAAATCTGCAGTGAGTGATTTTTTTTTTTTAACCCCATTTTACTTAAAATATATTTCCGGAGACCAGCACTCACAGCATCAATCCAGAGCTGGATATGTCCAACCATTTTTTTGTTCAAGCAATCAGCATATCCAAAGATATCCCCAGGACCACTGAGCTAGGCTGGACCAGAAATTTCAGCATTTCCAAACTCCATTTCCATTGCTAATACTAACCCACAATGAGAGGTAAAACATGATGTGGCATTAGCGATTAAAGTGGACATACTGATTTTTTTAGGAAATCCAATGAGAAGGAGGAGCCCCTGCAGCATCTTGAAGAATGTAAGATGATGCCCTGGCCTTTCTTTGATCTGATCACCTCCTCCTCATCCCACGTGTCCAGCATCCCAGGATTAAAATCAGCAGGCAAGCCAAATGCAAGAGCAGGGCCAAACTCTTCCCACAGGGATGCTTTGCATTTTGCAAACTTAAAGTACTCACTGGTTCAGGGCTTCCAATTAAGGCCGGACAAATGAAAAACTTCTCAGCTCACTGCCCAATCCTCCATAAAAAAAAAAAAATCAAATAAGAAATGGTTTGGATCAATGCAAAGTACAGACCCTTTGATTTTTCTTCCTTACCAAAATAAACCCTTCTCCTCCACACCCCGATTAATTTTAGATCAAATGAAATGTTTTATTCAATTTCATACTGAAATGTCATTTCATAACATTAACTAGAATAATATTCCTGTTTAAAAAGTGGCAGAGCAAAAAAGTTCAACTTTAAAAACTTTTTTTTCTCCCCACCTGGATATAAGAACAAGCTGTTTTCTAATAAAAAACCATGTTTTTCATGAATCTTTCTGGTGAGTGCCCCATGGCACTGTAAGATGCTGGAAGAGGAATGACCAAGCCCCAGGGAGAGCTGACCTCACCGGAGCCGTGCAGCACAGGTTGGCCAAAATCATCTTCATTCCCCCAAGAGCTTCCTCCTACTTCTCCGCTGTCTGCTCTTTAATCAACTATTTAAAACCCAGCTCAGAGACTTTCATCACTTTCCAAATCCCTAGGAATTTTTTAAAAAAATACAAAAATTAGATAAAGCAGGAGAAGACACCACATTGGTGGCCATTAACTGGTCTGAGCCTGACCCCGAGCGGTGGGTAACGATGCTCCTGCACGGGCAGGTGGGTCTGGGACAGGAGGAAGAGGGAGTTTGGGGAATGGGCAATAAATTGATTTTCATGGAGTCTGAGGCCACACCGCAGTTTTCAGCATGGCTACAACATGCATCGCAGGCAGATCTGGAGGCAGCGCTCCAAGGGGATTAGTAAAGATTTATTTTTCTTTTTCTGGAGTGAGATGAAAGGGGGGAGGGGGGAGGGAGAGACGAGCAAGGAGTCCTACAGAAAGAAACTCATTATTTTTTATCTTTTCCAATGACCTTGTTTGTTTTATTTCTACTTGAAAGCTTTTTCTTTCCTTGTGAAAGTTTGGAGATATCTGTAGACTGGGGCCAGTGAATGAATGAAAAAAGGAGGGGAAAAAAGGAGCTGTGTGAAGGGAAGCAACATGGAAAATAAACAGAGTAAATGTAAACTGAACTGGAAAAGAGTTGTCCTTCTGCTCACTAATGTTTCTCCAAGGAGAAACATCCATCTGGGCTTGGCACTGCGATGAAGAACCGTATCTGGGTGAGATGGGATGATGCTCAGGGGGAGGACGGCTGCTCTGGAGATGACTGGGGTGTGCGCTGCCTTTTGCCTGCACTGAGAGCCCACAGTGCCTTACAAGGGTTTTCTCAGCCTGGCTGCAGTTGTGATATGTAAAACCAGACCATGTGGAGAGCAGAGGCATCTTCTGTGTGACTTCCCTGGTCCTCACCCTAACCATGTCTGTGCATTTCCTAAAGGAATTGCTCCAGAGCCATTAGGAGAGCGATTTTATTGTTGGGGAGGGGGTTCCCTTTTTAATTCAGCGGGGTGTGATTCAGACTGGGAAGCAATGAAAGCTCACTAACACATGTATGCTTCCCTTCTTGGCCTACCTGGATATCTTGAAAGGGGAAGTTTTGCACTGGGGTTCACTTTACTCAGGGATTGAAGCATCCCTTCCAGCACCCCGGTAATTTAACCCTGGTATTGTTGGGGTATGTTTTTCTATTTTTTTTCCTTAAGCACTCTGTTCTTCAATTAGCCTCTGTACTGGGAGCACATGGACTCTGGAAGAAGGCAGCTGCATCATGCTGGTGACCATTCTGGAGCTGCAAGGCATGGTGCAAGGGACCACCAGTAGACCTGGCGAGCGACCTGAACCCAAGGGCCAGCTCTGCCCCAACTGGTGCTGCCTTTGTGGGATGAGAAGAGCTCCCCAACAGGTGCCCCATGGTCCCCATAACCTCCATAGCCCTGAAGCCAGGAAGCTGTACGTGTCCACGGCCACCTTCACCACCAGGTCTGCAGCTGGTTTTTGCCCTTGAATTGCAAACACACAATGGCACATTTTTCCACACTGTTCCCGTAGCTGTGTTAACAGCCTCATCCTTTGCATTACATCGGTGGCGTTTAACCTCTAACTCCTTGTGTTGAAAAACAAAACCTAAAAAGCAGGTCTCCCAAAGGTGCAAGCCGTTGACCTGGAACAACAGGCAGGGTGGCTAATATTAGATAAAACCCAACCCTTGCTTTCAACTGGTGTATTGGGTTGATCTTCTCATGGTTACTCATAAATACTTATGAAAACGCTTCAAGTGCTTAATTTGCATAGCTATAAAGTCTCATAAATAATTCTAGATGCTAGTATTTAATTATGTGACCTATATTGTGGAGGAATTCTTTCCTCATTTATGAAATTCAGAGTCCTTCTGAATGGAGACCAGGGTATTACTTGTCCATTGAGTTACTGTCAGAGCAGCTGTAGTGAAGGGATGGGGACCCAGCCCAAAGGCTTACCTGCAGCTTCTTATCAATACTAGCACCAATCAAGGATAATTTAACAAAAATACAACTTTTCTCCTACTATTGGGAGCTGGTTTTTAACCATCGGGAGTCCCAGAAGAGGCCATTTAGTAAATATTTCCCAGTAATGTTAAAGTACGTGTCCTTCAGTATATGCTGAATACTCTGCTCTGCAAACTGGAGGACTCTGTTACCTGTAAATAATGTGCTTGCAAAGAGGATACTAGGCTTTATGCAGCGCAAATGAAAGCCAGCTCTGATTTGGAAAACTCTGGATAAACTAAGGGATTTCAGGCTGGCTCTGATAAGTAATGAATTCAGTAAGAAGGCCCCTTCTTTAGATTTAGCCCTCAGACTTCAAAGAGAATAAAGAAAATCTGGGTTTTTTTTATTTTTTTAACCCACTGCACTGAGCTGCATCTAAAGTCTGCCGAAGAAAAGAGGTGCGAGTAAAGGTTGTACAACAGGGAGCAAAGGGAGAGAAGAGAAAAATGAAATGAAAAGGTCTTTGTAGTAACTGCGCTTCAGCGAGCGACTTCCCAGCTGCCGGCTGGCTGCATCGCGCGGAACACCGAATCCTCCCGGGCAGCCTTCAGCCCGCGTGTGAGCAATCCCAGCTCCTGCCCCGAACCGCAGCAACAGAGACACACTTTTACACAGACATAACCCTCACGCAGAAGAAAGCGCCTCTTTTTCTCAAGGGGAAAACCCTGCCGAGGGGTGACCCTGTAAAAGGCGGCCCCACGGAGCCACCATCACCCTTCCCAGGGCAGGGGGCGGCCGAGGTGGGCAGAGCCGTGCCCGCGGCAGCGCCGGGCACCCCGGGTGCCCTCCTGGTGGGTGGTTCGGTGCCAGCATCCAGCCCCGCAAGCGGTGTCTGTCTGCTAGCATGAAGCATGGAGGGTATTATAAATAATTTATTCTCTGGGCAGCGAGGGGAGGAAAAAGAGAGCGAGCTTTTAATTAAAATGATATCTTGCAGATCAAATAAATATGAATAAGATGCCAAAAACAACTGTATAAATCCCAAACATTCTCTTGTGTTTTAATTATTTGTGTTGATAAAGCAAGAGCAAAGGCATTTTACTCTGCTTGGAGGGCGAGGAGGCAAAAGGTTACGCTGGCATTTTTTATGTTCTTTTCAAGGAACAAATATTTCAGAAGCACAGATCTGACAAACTATAATTCATATCAGGAATTAAATTGGAATTTAGAGAACAATTGTTAATATTTCAAAGTAATTGTTTAAGAAATTATCATTTTGGTATCTGCCTCAAAAATAATTACCCACCACTAATTTTTCTTTTTCAAAGGCTGCTATTTGCTGGAATAGTGGAAAGATGAGGAGTTTTTGCTGTGAGCTATTTATGTAGTTCAAATGAGGAGATAAATAGGAAGGGACTTTCATGTTCCTAAGCAAATGAATCTGACTAATATACAGCTTCAAGCTCAAAAGTGGGCCTTGGATTTATTCAAAGATTCGGGGAATTTTTTGTGGATGGGATTGGCAAGTCACAGCAGGCAAGTGAAGAATCAAAACCTGTGCATATTAATTAGAAGTGGGGTCCCAAATAAACCCCTACCCTGCCCGCCTGGTGGTTCTTCCTCTGGGTGGGCAGACCTGGAGCAAGGCAGCCGCAGCCCGGGCATCTTTCTTCACTAGGTGTGGAAGAGGGTAAGGTTGTATATTTGCAGGCTATACATGTGCTTTTGCAGCAGGTTTTTCAAACATGGCCAGCGGAGCCTCCCAGACAGCTGAGGGAGACGTGACTGTGTCTGCTGCACAACCCTACCGCACAGCCCGGCCGCCTTTGCAGCATTTTGAGGTGTAAGAGGAGGGGTGCTCCTAGTTCTGCTCTTCAGGCAGGGCATCAGTCCCCATGTGTTGCCTGATCTAGTCGAGAGGCATCCCTGCCCATGACAGGGAGGTTGGATTAAATGATCTCTAAGGTCCCTTCCAGCCTAGGCCATTCTGTGATTCCACGATCAGTACGTTGAGGCGTTTGTGACCTCCTGTAAAAGGGGTTGTGTACTTGCATATTGAGAGAATCATGGGAAAAAAAAATAGGGTAGAAGTGATGCTGAACATCATCATTTGCATCCCATGGCTTCAGGGTGAGGTTATCCCTGTGGCATCCCATCCCTACCCTCTGCTGTGCTGCACCGCTGGGAAGCGTGTCCTCCGCCCTTCAGAGATTGCTTTCCTCAAAGGACAGAGAGAAACTGTAGTGGTGATAGCACCAAGAAAGGTTCAGAAAATGGCAGTTTCAAGGAATGGCTGTAGACTTCTCTGTTCAGAGAGGGAAATTGAGAGGGAAATTGTTTTCATGAAAACACGGTTTCAAATGCAAAAGGAAAAATAATTTTCTGCATTTTGTTAAATTTTTCTGCAAAATTATTAATCCATCTTTGACAGGAATAATTCTCAAATGCATTTTGAAATATCTCACGCACTCTTTTTTAACCAGCTAGTTTTTCTCTAAGCAGGGCTGCTGTCAGTGGTGATTTTAAAAGTGCACAGGGAGAATCAACATTTTTTACCAAGACTTCTGGAAAGGCCTATTTCTTACCACAAAAATTTCTTTTCATTTGAACTGTCACCTCAGTGTCAGGATACCCTCTGTCTTCCCCAGGCACTCATCTGGGCCCCCAGTAAACCTTCCCAGTTATCCTGCTGGCCACCAGGATGCTTTGCCTGACGTTTCCCAGTAGGTTGGTCCATGCACCCTGTGAAGGCCCCGTGCTGCCAATAAATCTGTCCAGCAACCTCCTGGGGGAAGATCTTAGGCTTTTGGGTTGTTAATGTGCCTTCCACCCCCTTCATGCTACACATCCCTCTTGCCTTTGATCTCAAGGACTCCAGACTCTCATGAAGACATTGGTCTGGAGGCTAATGAGGAATACACTTGACCTTTGCAGACACTGTGATTAAAGATTACCAGAGAATGTGGGGAAAGCAAAAAAAAAAAAAAAAAACCACCACCAAAAACCCCCCTCCTTTCGGTTTCATCCTCCCAGCTTGTTGCAAGTATCCCAATTACGACGCAGATCACAGGGGCTGTGTTGGAAGACACTGGTATCAGCAAATTAGCAGGCTGCAGTGGGAGCAGTAATTAAGGCAGCTTTGTGTTTGCCCAGGTTTGGGGCTGTCACTCCTGTTTGCATGCTGCTTGGATTCAGGGTCCCCTTGTACGCCTGGGGTTTGGCATCCTGCTGTGCCAAGCTGTGGCTTGTGCTGTATACGCCGTGCTTTTCAAATAATTGCCGTGGTTTAGGAATTAATTGTAGCGATTGCAGGCGAAGGACAAAACAGAGGCAGAGCACTAATGGTTTCTGTGGTCTCCCTGCTGCAGCAGCCCACAGAGGTATTGGTAAAACACTGTCCATCTGAGGATTGGCAATAAAAATCAGAGAGAAAATGTTCTCTTTTCCCACAGAAAAGTGAGGAGGAAGGATTTATACCCTCCCAGGCTCTCTGCTCTTGCGAGACAGCAGGTAGGTCCACGCCAGCTTCTGCTACATGTGAGAGCTTGGAAAATGTGGGGAATAAACAGGCACTTTGCCCAGCTGACCCACCTGCTGCTGAAGGAGCAGAGCAGTCCTCCACTGCACCATCTATGATGTCCAGCTTTCAGTGGATGAGGGAATAGGATTCGGAGCCCTTCCTTTGGGAAGACAGTTTGCAGCACAGATCTGTTGATAACAGATGTCTGCCAGGAAGTTTTACCCTACTGTTAAGCCAATATTTTCCTATTCTTAATTTAAGCCCATACTACTTGTTTTGCATCTGTGTGGAGGAATTAAAAAAAAATAAAAATCTTCCTTTCATGTTGTTTATCATCTCTAAATATCAGAGCTAACAACCTAGGTTTCCTTTGCTCTTTACAACATGCCTCATAAATCATTCGCAGACTACTGGGGTCGTTTCAGAGCTCTTCCTTGCCATCCCTGTCCATGGGAATGGGCTGCAAATTTCCACGTGGATGAGATCTGAATTGATTGTCTTAACCCAGAGGCTAAAGAAACAGTGATCCTTCTCTCTCCTGCAACAGATTTTTCACAAAGGCTAAAAACCAGTGGCTTTTTTTTTTTTCTTCTCTGATATAGCACAATATATATTCTTACTATTGTTTTTTCATAAGGTTCATTATGGGAAAAACAAAGGTTGAAGTGGGGAGGGAGAAGCCAGTGCTTTCCTGGGTGAACATTGCCACTCCCAAGTGTATCCACGTATGGGCACAGAGAGAGTGGGGTGCCTTCCTTGCAATTCCTCTCAAAGTGATCTGCCTACCCCACAGATCCTGATGGCAGGCCGAGGAGCTCCTCAGGGTTTTTGATGTGGGATTTGGCCACTTGAAGGTGACATTGCCATGTCACCAACCTCTTCCCCCTGGGAGCACAGCATGTGGTAGAAATCCTCTCCAGCAGCAGCCAAGAGCTGGATTTTGAAGCACTCCTGCTCTCTGAAGGATGCAGGGTCACCTGGCAAGACACTGGAAGAAATGGCAGATGCCCAAGTAACTTTTCACACTGATTTTCCAGCAACCCAAATAGTCCATGAGATGTGACCAGCAAGGCTTAGTATAATGACATAACCTTGGGCCAAAGCTCTCATCTCCCTCTTCTTATTATTTAAAGGCTTTAGAATAAAGCAACAAATTTGATCTCTACCGTGCTACACCCAGAAGATGACCTGACAAATCTCTGAGCATCCGCAGCATCTTCAGGAGTTCGCAAAGAATAGTCACCCAGCTGGTACCCGAGGCAGGTCACTGCTAAGTAGGAGGAAGAGTTCATTCACTGTGGGACATCTCAGGCACCCAGGATGCTTTATCTGCATGCACGGATATTCACAAAGGGTCATGGTAAACCATGTTTTCTTAGTAACTGCTTCATGGGTATAGTGCAATTTATCACACCAGAAGCACAGACAGCAGGTTCTTTAAAGAAGGTTTTGCAAATGTGAACCAGTTCTCCCCAACAGTCATGAAGGAAGCAAAACAGCAGAGGCTCACAGACGGTCACCAGGAATGGCTCAGCAGGGCTCCAAAGCGCCATCGCCGGGCATTTGGGGTGTGCTGGCTTCTTCGGCCAAGGGAGCAACTGTTCCAGCTGAGTAAAACCAAGGAGAGGATGGGAGAGCATAGTCTGATGACGGGAGGAAAAGAGGCAGTGAAAAACTTTTTCCATTCTGGGAAAGCTATGCATTTTCACCCACGATAACTTAAAAGGGAGATGTGTTTTTCTCTATCTGTGTTGGCAATGCTGTGGGTCCCAGGAGGCTCTCTGGGTAGCAGGGGAGGTGTTGATATGTTTTTGCATACAGGGGACCTGCTCACAAGGAAACCGCTCTAATTAGAGGAAAATATTTGATCTCCATAGGCTTTTGGTGAAATATTTTAGAAAGGCAGCAGATGTTGCTGAAATTATTTCATTCAACTGTTTTCACCCTTTTTCTTCCCTTTTTTTTTTTTATGAAGCACATTGAATTAAAATTCAATAAACAGCTCATGGCAATTTATTAGGGGCTTCCAAAATCTTGCTCTAAACCAAAGCTGATGCCTCATCCAAAGCAAAGTACATGCACACCCATCAACACTCCTCTGACTTAGTTTTGAAAGTCATAAGTTATCTGCCATGTCCATCTCACCCTGGGAGCTATCAAAGACTCCCCAAAACATGTTGTAGCACAGCCAACACATATTCCTCCACTGCGCCTGGTGTCGTCCTGACCAGCACAGCATCCAGATGATACACACTCTGCACGGTTCTGCCTTGTACCACTCAATCGCTCAGTAATTCACCTCCTCTAATGAGTCAGAACATTGCCAGTCTGACTCCTTAGTCCTAAAAGAAAGTGTGCATAAATATAGGACTGCCTTAAAGACCTTCCAGAGGATCTCATGAAGGCATCTGAATTCTTCAGAGCAGGTTCAGGTGAGGAACTTTGGAAGACAGGAATCTGAAGTCATGTGTGATCTTCAGTTCAAGAAGCGTTAGGGGACCAAAAGCTCCATTTTAGAATATTTTTCCCCCATTGTAAAATATTATATTGCAGTCCCATCTGTGTCAGCACTAAACTGCACATACAGTGAGGGACAGCACCTGCCACAGGCTCCACTGAAAGCATGGAAAAGTGGAAAAAAATATTCTCCTTGTGTAGATGAGGAAATGAGGCATGAATGGAGACTACGTGTCATGGTCTACAACAACAGGTGGGTAGAAGGTGACAAAAGCAGATGATATCACATCCCCATGTGAAATTTTGTCTTCTTGAATCCCATCAGACCACAACGTAAATGCCATCAAGGTGTCCTATAAGCACAAGAAGCTCCAGTCAACCAGGGAATAAACATAGACCTTTCTCCCTGAAATGTCCTTGTCCAAAGGTCTAGAGATAATCAGCTACAGGAGTTGAACATCAACCACCACTTCAAATCACAAACCCCATTGTTTTGATTATGGAGTCAAAACCAGGGTCTTTATGAGTTTGCTTGTCTTGTGCCACCCCAAAAATATCTGCAGGACACCACACTCAACCCCACTGGACAGGTCAGTTAATTACATTGAGTCAGTCAATACATTGATCAGTTTATCAAATGATAAACAAAGTTTCTGCTTTCATCAGGGTTGTGAATATTAATTGATTTGACAGGCTGAAGCTTGGTAAAACAAGTAGAAGGGGCATCAGGGCATCGCTGTATTAATTAGCCATGTTGAAGCTGCTTTTAGCTGCTTCAGAAGTTTAATCAATATGCTACATTTGAGTCCCAAAAGGCTTATGAAAACAGCCTTTGAAATCCTTTAAATTGTTGTCTCTGTGAGGTTTTAGACTCTTGGTGTATCCTTGTTCTGCTGGTTTTATTCCCTTTTTTTCCTGTCCTGAAATCAATAGTGACCCATAAGGACTGGTAGAGGCAGGCTTTCTTATTTGTATCACAAATTTGCATTCACTAGGAATAGAAACAAAATTAAAAAGATCTTCTGTTTTAGTACAATAATAATAATAATCTTAGACATTAATGAGCTGCCCTCTGCCTTCCAGTTTCTATATGCAGTAAATTACCTCTATAGGCTTAATCTGATGTGAATGGGCACAGCACCATTTAAATCATGTTTTCCTGAGCCCTTGCATACTGTTCAGACTTTGTCTTAATACAAAGCAAGGTTTGAGCTTGTTAAGACATTTTACTGAGAGGGAGAAATGAGGAGGTGGGGCTGAAAATAAAGCCGGGAATGAAGCTGTGAAGAAAAAGCAGATAAAGAGACCACAACCATGGCACGAGGTGGAGAGATGGGGAAGGCAGAGCCCAGTCTCAACATTTCCCAGGAGGGGAAAGGAAAGCAAGTGGAAGAGACAAGAGGAATATGGGGTGCATGGGGAGCAAGACATGAAAATTGAGATGAATGAGGAGAGAACAGACAGGCTGGTCCACTGGTCTCAAATGCTTGGGAGACGGGGCTGTTGGAGGCATGAAAACACCATCAAGGAGAGCAGTTCACCAGGAAAGGCACCACAGGGAGGGGGATGAGAGGTCATCCTGTAGGCTGGGTCTTTGGGAAACGTCTCGGACCTTCATGCTCTGTGACTGCCTGGGAAGAACACAGTGTCTCTGCCACCAGCAGGATTTACAGGGAGGCTGGACAAGGTGTGATGAAGGTAGAGCTGTGTGTCCCTTGCAGAAATGTCCTGATGGCCTGCCTTCCCACAGCCTTTCTATGGCTTTGTGATTAACTCAGTGTTTACCCAAGAGCCCAGCTGAATCTGGGACACCTCCTCTCTCGGGGGACACCTGAGGGTTGAAGTCTTTGCTCTGTCCTCTGGCCACCACTCCAGCAGACTTGTGAATATGCAAAGATCTGAAACAAATTTTCTGAATCTATTATTTTCTGACCTCATAATTTCTCACAGTGTTCTACTATTTTGACTTCTCATCCTTTTTCACAACAGCATTTCTCCAGATGTGCCTCTAGTAGGTTTCCCAGCATACTTGTCCTTGTGCTTTCAGCAATTCTGTTTGTGTTGGCTCCCCGAGGTCACCGCTACAGATCTCACACCAGCACAGTCAACACGGGGAGACCAACAGCACTTGCAACAGTTCTCAGGGCCCCAGCATAATTATAACAATTACCGAGTCAGGCCCTGAGCTGTGCTTTCTGATGCACGTATCTGCCACACAGACTTCACTGCATGTGCAGATCCTGTTGTTAATAACGGAAGATGTCCCAGTCTCTCCAGGGGCAACACTCTTTGCTACAGGCAAGGCACTAAATCACACTTGAAGTTTCTAGGCCAAAACATTTTATTTTTATTCTTGAGAAATAAAGTTTCCAAAAAGCATGAGGCAAATTTTCAGGCCTGACTACCTTGGCTCACCTGGTAACAGGTAGAAAAGGATGCAGCCTTTGCAGTAGGGGAAGGCTAGACCATCCTGTAGTGACAGTATAGAAATGATTAGATGAATTGGAGAAAAGTAGAGCCAAAAGGGACCCAAAAAGCTGTGCATGCCACCCCACTTCAAGGCAGAGCTAACTCTTGTCAAAACAGAGCCCCAGGAATGTGAGAATATGTCAGCAACATCCCTGGAGGTACCAGTCATTTCTCAGGTCTTTGGGTCACTCTCAAAGTTTAAGGCTGGGCCTGCCACTTAACTTCAACAGATACTTTCTATGATCCCACCACCACTTTCCCAGGGGAGTTAACAGGAAAACCAGGGAGAGAGGCTTTAAGGCTGAAAAAAACTTGAACCAAGTTTAATAAAAAAAAACCCAAAACACCAACAGTAGCCTTGAAGATGTCAAACTATATATATACAACACTGCAAATATGCTCAAAGATACAAGAGAGTATGTTAATACTGGACCCACATCTCCCAGACGACAACAAGGTCCCAAGCAGAAAAAACAAGTCCCAGACAGTAATGCCTGAGCACAGAGTCCCGACAACAGTCCAAAAGAAATGGAAAAGGAGCTCTGCCTCTCTCACCTGGGGCGGGGCCAGGGGACGACAACCTGCTCCATCAAATAGTGCTCCTCTGCACACTGGGAACAGGAGGCAGGAACACCAGCAGCACAGGGAGAGATGATGAAGAGCCAATAGCAACCCCACAGCACAACAACCATCAAAGCCCCAAAAGCTCTTCTTAGGGGCCCTTTTATAACGAGCACACGGGAAGGAACACTGTGATTGGTCCACTTGGGTCACCTGACCCATCCTCCCCTCCCCATAGGCACAGCTGCTCCTCTCCCCCGCTGTGATTGTCCCCTGGGCCAGGAGCCCCAGAGAACTTTTACGCTGGTGCTCTCAAACCAGGGCAATCACTGACAGCTCCTGCTGCCCATCGGCCCCAAATGCACTGGGGCCTTCAGAGCTAGAAAGCACAGAACCCTTTTACCAGTGGCATTTTGCAAGTGTAGATTGGTCAGCACGCGATGAGGATGCCTTTGCTGCCTGTTGTACCCCGCTCTGCTCTAATCCCTAACACAACCACGTAAGAGAAGCTCCTGCAGAAGATGAAGGGAGGGGACTCTGATGACATCCAGACTTGTAGGTGTCTCCCATTCAGATGGCCCCTTGTTCATTCTTTCCCTCTATGTCTTTAGCCAAAGGACCAAGGACATGGCTGCAACACGCATGTTGTGGGGTGTATCTCAGACTTGTCCTCCCAGCCTTGGGCACCATCCAGCTCTGCTTGTGGTGGGACTGGGTGGCCTACCAGATCCCCCTTTCTTGTCACACAGATGTGTTGGCTTGAGATGTCCTCAAACCTGGCAGCAAAGCAAAACCCCCTTTTCCCTGTGTGACAGCGGGTTGGGAGGCCAAACTTGATGCAATGTATGCATTCTGTTGATGAAATTGTTGTGTTCATGTATGCCTCTGCAGGCAAGGTCAGGACGCCCTCCTGGGCCACGGACAATGGTACTAGCTAACATTAATTCCTTCTGTTCAAAGGGACAGGTCTGAACACTCAGAAGACCAATTAGTCCATGACTTCCTCCCAGAGGCCTTCTGGAGAGAAGGAAGAAAAGACAGAGGTGTCAGAGCCAGGCAGAAAGGCACAGAGGAAGATAAGGGAATGAAAATTAACATTCTGCAGCTGAGCAAGCCCCTTGTTTGCTGCTGCTGCTGCTGGCAGAGCTTTGGAGGAAGAAAAAAATTGGTCCTAGAAGCAGTTCACTGTGGTTCCTGCCTTGTGCATGAACTGTAGGAACGGCTGGAACCAGGGCTAGGGCACCATAGGATGGGAAGAAATGAAGACAACATTTGTGATGGAGGCACCAATGGAAAGCTGGTGGCCAGCTATCCTGATGCTCAGTCCATAGAGATGGGAGATCACAATGAAGCTGATGGCTTCCAGCACCACTGTATAAAGCAACATTGCCCAAACTTGTCCCTATGATTTTCCTCTGAAGACTACTGAAGGGTTTGGAGGTCCCCTGGTTTCTGGATCCCAAAGCAAGGAGTGAAGCCACTTGATGTGTGGGACATGGGTAGGAGAAGCAAAGGCAACACTGCAGGACAGCGTGAACCAGTGAGTGAACGAAGTGCTGAGAGGAGTCACTACAGAGGAGAATGACCTGGTGACTTAAAAGCTGGTTTGAAAACGAGCCCTGCGCAAGTGCTTTACTGTCTCCATCACCCCTCCTGCTTACAGGGACCAGAGGGAGATCCAGGAGTTTGCATTCCTGTTTATGATGATCAATACTTGGGATTTGTCCAGAAAACAAGCTGCAAAATACATCTTACTTGCCGGTAGAGTCCAGTTTTATTCTAGGGAAGCCCCGAGTGGTGTCAAGAGAAAACCCCAGTGAATATACAGCTATGTATACATATATATACTTTTGCCTTGCAGCCGTGGGAGCTGTCTGCCCCATATCCTGCTCTCTCCAGCATTCAGTGATGTTCCTCCCCACCCCAATGTAAAATGGAGACCCGGCTCGTCTATGGGGTTAGCGCTTCCCCTCCTGCAAATGTACCTCCTCTGGGGAAGAAAGCCCTTTGCTGAAGAGAAATAATACACGCCTCATGTCATCGTTAGTTTTAAAATTATAAAGGAAACCCTCCATCAGCACTGCCACAATTACCTTCCCATTTTCCTGCTTCACCTCATTAAAAGGAAAATGTTACGATTAAGGCATGGATGGGAGGAACAGATTAATGTTCTGTTCCTAATGCATTGATGAATTGGCACTTAGTCAAGGGGTTTAAAAATATTAAACCCTTCTCAAGAGCCATCCCAAAAGGCAGCGTTTCTTATTTGAGGGGTACTTTCTCAGAACAGTATTTCTCCATCACTAGTGCTAAGGGTGTTTGCCACAGGGACAAGGTTTGCTCAGCCATGTCTGCTGGTGCTTCACAGGGGTGGTCATACACTCCTAGGACGGGGCTTTCTCCAAGATCAATTTTTTTCCCTTCACATCTAAGGTGTGGGGTTTTTGGTGTGCATGCAGTATTTTACATGGAATTGAGCATCACCTACTTTTATTCTTGCTTTTCCAACGCCATTTCTCTCCTTCCAGCACATCTTTGTTAGAGTCGTGGCTTTGTTCCATCAATTACAAAAGCCCTTCATGTTTTTATTTAATTTTTTAGGTCAGGGCTCCACTGCATGAAGGGAGCAGTGAGCACACGAGGGGCGCAGGGGAAGAGTTGCTCCCAATTCCCTAAACCAAATGCCTATTTCCTTCGGGATAGCGATGTGCCCTGGGCCACCCCAGGAGTTACCCTGGGGAGTAGGGTGAACATTCAGTGAACTACCTGCTAAATTGAAGCTGCCTCAAATGGGCCATAACAATGCCTCCAATCTACACCCATTTTCAACATATTTTCATCCCATTTCAAAGCCCTTCTGCGCTGCCCTCGCGGCCTTGAGACTTGGGGCCCTCTGTGCCCACATTTGCTACACATTCGGTAAGTCCCAGCCCTTCTATAATGAAAACGTCACTAATGATAAATATTTGAAGGGATGCGATGCTTATCTTTATATTTACTACCCTGACCTTTATATATTTGGATTTTATTTTATGTTTTATGTGACTTGCCTTTGCCTTTTCACAGACACACGGAGCTGTGGAGCAAGAAGTACTGCAACGGCTCCAAGATTGCTGTTGCATTATAAATATGCACACAGTACATACAATTACAGAACTTTAATGCCTGGTATAATTACTGTCTGCAGTTTGCATTAATGCTCAGGGTGATATAGTGAAGCAAGCCGTTCAGACACCAAGAGATCTGCATCCCGAGGGGCAACGGAAAATCATTGCTTGCGATCTTGCGATTAATTATTGTGCCTTCCGTGGAGAGGCTGAGACTTTGAAAAGCATTTTGCACCCACAGATGATTGAAATGCCTACACAGGAATGACGGTGCTGTGCATAACCCGCAGGCAGGGCGCTGCTTTATAATCAAGTACGAGTCTTTAATTTTATTCTTGTAATATGAAAGGGAAAAATTGAGGAGAACAGCAGGCATAAAAAGAACACGTGCATGACTGGCTGAGGTATCTTAAAGTGTGAAGCACGTTTACCTGCGGGACTGCCCCCAAAGTCTCCTTGTGTTGCCTGACCTGGGACCTGGCAGCGTGCACTGGGAGATGCTGGGCGGCACAGGGAGCTCACCCCGCTGCAGAGGCACCTGTGCCTCTGCTTGCCCTGCTCCTCCTGGGCAGGACAGGGTGGCCAGCCCCTCCTCAGAGCCCTGCAGGGTTCGTGGGTGTTCAGCAGATCCCTGCGGACACAGCTGCCAAGAAACAGGGCATCTCCCGCCGCAGCAGCAGGGAGAGGGAAATTCTCCAGACGGTTGCATCTGGCAGCCCTGGCTGAGCCCCACGGCCGTTTTCCCTTTGCAGAGTGGGAAAAAAAAATGAGAGAAAGGAGTTAATAGGCTTGATTGGACTTTGCTGAAAAACTTAAAAAAAAAAAACAGGCGAAAAGAAAGTGCTGAGGCAGCTCCTTTCTGTGTCTTTGAACTTTAGGCTTTGAAAAGAGGTGGGGAAAATCTTAAGGAATTAACGAGGACTACTGGGAAATTACTCAGGAGGAACTTTCAATGCTCTCAGCTTGGATGGAAATAGAAAAGAAACCTTGTATATATATATATATATATTTATATACATATACACACACACGCACATTTGAATGTATATGTGGGCAAGAGTGCGACCCTTTCAGCCAGCCATTCATCTTCATCTCCCTAATTTTTCTGATTTTTTTTTAATGACATATAAATTATTTGATTTGTTGACACAGTGGCTGGGAAGGGTGAGAGCTGCCTTTCTCCCACTTCAGGGGCTGTGGAGGAGGCAGAGACAGCTCAGCAAAGACCTGGGGCTGCCACCGCCCTGGCAACATTTGCTGAAACTCAGCCTTGATTCAGAATAGCTCTCCTTTCAGGAAATATCAACTTTTTTTTTTTTTGTCAAAAAAAAGCCTCAAGATAAATATTCTTGGATTAAAACCTATAAAAAGCTCAGACTGACAAACTATTTTTTTAGGCACTTCTTTTTCTCCCAACAAGAATATATCTGTCAAGAGAAACAGATGTTCTCTATGAAAAATCTTCTTTAATTACAACTCTGTCAAAAAAACTGGAGACAGATTTCTCTTTTTTTTTTTTTTTCCCTCAAGCCCATTAAAATGTATGTGAATGGCCAAGGTATTAAAGCCATGACTCCTACCATTTTAAATAAAACATTTCCCTATTAAGCAGGCTGAGTACCAGCAAAGCCATGAGTTGAAACACTGGGACAAATTCAAGTCGCTTAAGGTTTGCTATTTTAAACTGAGGCGTTGAGCCTAAACTTGAGCGTTCAGTGGCTGTGGTTGCCTGTGGTGCCAGTCTTTGTTTGGGGACCACAACTTCCATGAACAACCCAAATCTCTTACTTAGCTTAGGTGAGTCAGGTGAGATGAATCCCCCCTCCAGAGCTTGGGACTTCTGCAAGTCAGGCCTAATATTTGCATAACAAAACCAGAGTTTAAGATACAGGCATTAGCCAGCCATTTCTTCAAACCTTGCACTATTTCTTTGGTAACTCTCAGGGTGTGCCCAGTAAATACTTACTTTAGCAGACACTTTCTGTAGTAAATACATTAAAGCACTAACTAGCAGTCTTTGCTTTCTCAGGGCTAGTCTGCTCTCCAGAAGCTTGCAGACGATGGCAATGTGACATAAATGTTAAAAGAGGTTTCTCCTGCACAGCATTTCCCCGAGGCTGGCATGGCATGTGTTATCCAGGGGAATAAACTTCTACTGGAGATAGTGGCAGGAATGCAAGGTTGATATTTCTTTATTTATTGGTTACAGTAATTGGCTAGAACACGGGTGAGTAGTTGGATGAAAATAATCAATAGTTCTTGTCCACTAATGAATGATTTTCCAGCAGTCACTAGTGTAAATAGGTTTCATTAAAATAGCAATCCTCTCAAACAAGAAAATTAACGAGAGCTTATGAAATCTATGAAATTGCATGGGTCTGAATATCTGACAGAGATTACAAATATCTGCTATTGTTACTTTTGGTAAACAGATTTTCTTTTCAATTTTCATTCTTATCACTTAAATAATAACAATAGTTAGCAAATCCATTATTCCTTTCCCAGAAATCTTGACGTGCAAAACGTGTCGGCCCCAACTCAGGAATGTGTCCCTTCCCTGAGCAACCCCCACATATGTGTGACCAAGTTCTGCAAACTCGGTGCCCTGTAACTCTACTAATAAACTGGGAATTTTAGGAGTCAAGTCTTCAGATTAGCTCACTTCAAATGAAGGGACTGGGCATGATGCAGCTGCCGCTTTTCTTGACTCCTAGAAATAAAGTGGTGTGAAATCAACCCTCCACTGGTAGCTTTTGGCCCAGCAAGTCTGGGTGTGCAGGGCACAAAAAAAAAAATTTGAACTTTGTACCACTGCTGCTGAACGATTCCAGAATCAAAAGCAAGTGGGATAAAAGAAAAGAGATTGAACTGCTTGGTGTTGCTAATTTTGATATTTCTTTCAAACTCTTAGCTTCACTTACATTTCTTTTGTCCAAAGAAGAAAACACAAAAAAATTATTTGTTTTGGCCAGCCCAGAGCATGGCTCCTTTTGCCCTAGAGGGAAGTAAAACTTTTCATCCACAGCTCAAAAAAAATCAAAACCCCAAAGCTACTTGGTGAAAAGCTTCCTGACACATTTTCTCAGTTTCTCAGTTACTGTTGGAAGAGTCAGGAGTCCTCCGGGGAGCAGAAAGCATATTTTTGCAAGTGGCCAAACATGTTACCTTGTTACACATAACAGAGTAAGAAGTGGAGAAAGCTCTTGCTCTGCTTCTTGCTCTCAGAGGAGACCTCCTTCTCCTTCTCCTTCTCCTTCTCCTTCTCCTTCTCCTTCTCCTTCTCCTTCTCCTTCTCCTTCTCCTTCTCCTTCTCCTTCTCCTTCTCCTTCTCCTTCTCCTCCTTCTCCTTCTCCTCCTCCTTCTCCTCCTCCTTCTCCTCCTCCTTTCTCTTTTTTCCTTTTCTTCTCCTTTATCTCTTTTTCCTCCTCCTTCTCCTTCTCCTCCTCTTTTTCTCCTTCTCCTTCCCTCCATCTCCCCAAATTTGTTTCCCCTTTGTCTTCCATCCCTTTCCTTCCCCCCATTGCTCATGGCACACTTGATGGAGAAGGATCGAAAAGGCAAGAGAAGGCTCAGGGTACCACACATCTATACCAGCAGCATCAAACAGAAGCCAGGGTTTCAGATGGGAAATTGTGCTGGTAATCTCCCTTTGAGGGATGCACTCCCATTTTTCATGACAGCCAGTCCTTTTGGGATGTGGATGAAAAGAGAAAGCATTTAATCTGCTCTTTGGAAGCCAGAGCTATAGATCAAGGCCCAGATCATTCCGCCACAGACTAGAAATAGTTTTTTTTTCATGTGAGAATTGAGGCTATCCTCTGTGAAAACTAAAACAGTTACCTACACTTTCATGTGCAAGTCAGCAGTAGAAATTTTTATCCAAAACCTGGGTAAATCCAGGCTGTTAGTGCCTCTCTTTCCCACTCTCCTTAATTATTGCTTTTTTATTACATGGGAATCCCTGCTTCCCAACTTTGCCCTTGCCTCTGTGTGCCAAACTGGTGAAACAACTTGCTGATGTTCTAGACCTGAGCAGCTTTGGTGCCTGTGATGCCCTCTTTGCATGTCATGATCTGGATGCAGATGCCCAGAACTGCTTAACCCCGGCAGATGGCACAGGAAAGATTATTTTCAGAGCACAACATACAGCCTGGGTGGAGATGCAGTCTTGTCTCTATCATGAAGGTGGTGTTCCTGTACCTCACTCATTAGGTGGGGTGGGGTTTGCTTCTGCAGAGCCTTTAGGGTTGCCTTCTCCTCCAGTCAGTGTGTCCTCCTGCCTCACATCACTTGTCTTCTGCTCCCTGTGGGCTGGTTTTGGGGAGATCATGACGTCTCCATTGTTGTCTTATCTTGGCCACATGGAAAGCTTAGACCACAGCTCCCCAGTGGCCACCCAAATGGCCAAGTGCTTGTGGGCAGCCAGGCAGAGCTCTTGAGTTGTGTTTGGGTACAAAAGAGATTTGGGTAAATCTCTGTGGTTGAGGCTCAGCTCTGTGAAGAGATCCTCTTGCCATCAGCCGTCAGTCCTGCCCTGTGAGTCATAGCACTTAGGGACTTCCCAACATTACACAGAAAGTCTTGCTACAGGGGTGGGAAATCGGGAAGGTGTAAGCCAAAGCTGGATGAGTACTCTGGCCATTGGATCAGCCTGTTTCCATCATGCAAACCTCACTACCTCGAAAGCCCAGCCAAAGATCTCAGCTAAAATTGCAGGCACGGCCTGAGCGCAAGGAATGTGCTCGTTCTTGGCTCTGCCTCACGGGAAACCACCTCCCAGCCCCTTCCCCTCCACCTCTCCAGGGCACCACAAAACTTTTAAGATGGAAAAATGCCATTCAAGACCTCAGCCAGAGCCCTGCGGACTTGACTCTGTGTCTTGACCTTGTCTTGGTTTCACCCTCATGCACAGCTCTGGCTACCATCCCTGTCCCTGTCCCCGTCCTTGTCCCTGTTCCCGCTCCACTCACCTGGCATGGGCGCTACGGGACTGGGCCATTTCTGCTGCCTGGGTCCAGTATCATTGCAGATAATGGGTTTCTGAAGTCATGCTGCAATCCCGCGTCCGTGATCCTCTCAGCTATAAATCCCGTGCCTCTGTCACGAACAGTGATTGAGCCTGTCGGGCATAATTTATTCCTTCAGAGCCCATGCAGTTACAGCAGAGATGATCACCTACTCAAGGAGCAATGCTTGGGATGAAATCTATCCCTCTCGAGAACTCCTACGGAAAAACACAGCCGCATCCATAAGCTATCGGCATTGTTATATACCCCGTAGCCCCCCCTGCCCATTCCCCTGTGACACCCTCATCCCTCTCCTTACCCCTTCTCTAGGCACTGTGGCTCATGCCTATTTGCTACACTGCAGCCGAAGAAATGGAGGGATGGAGCGGCCCCAGGTGCAGGGTGGAATCCTGAAGCCTCAGCAGTCTGCTTACACCCACGGCCTTGTCCTTTTCTGCAGCTCCATCACTAAATACCCCAAATTCCCACGGCTCTGCAGGGCTTTGCCTGGTGATGGCACCTCATGAGGGGCTCAGCCCAAACTGTGGGTGAATGATTTTTCCCCAAAAGAAATCCCCTCCGCAGCACTCCCCACTCTCCCCTCAGCCCCTTGCCTCGCTGCAGCTCTGGAGCTGAGTGTGAAATGCGCTTTATTGTTTGTCACCTGAAGCACTTGCAAAAATTACACATATCCATCAAAGTAATGAATCTTCTCAGCAGTGGCAAATAGACAGAAACAGACAGGCACTCATCCAAAACAAGTCATCTTTAAAAATTAATACAAAATAAATAGTTGGCCTTTCGCTCTGTTTCCAGGGGGTAGCTGTCTGGTTTGGGCGAGAGGATTGGCAGGTGATGGCTCTCAATAGGAGCACGACCCCAGGGTAGGAATGTTCTTCCTCCAGGTCCCTGTTGCCCTCAGGATGTTCATCCTCCGCAGCATCTGGTGGCTCCAGGAATGACAGAGCGATGCAATGGTCGATGCTCCGTTATGCCGACAATCGCCAAGGAGGTGCTTAGGAGACAAATGGAATTTTGGGAGTGCCAAAGCCTCATCACCTTCCTCCAGCCTTGGCACAGCTCTCTCCGGCCCTCTGGGCTCTTGAGCTGATCTGTCTGTGTGTGCATAAGCTTGTAAACTCCTTAGGCGAAAGACCACACTTATTTTTACACCTGCACACTGCTTGTCACAATGTGGGTTCCAAAAATAATAAGTAGTGGTGTTCCTATCTCCTCCAAGCTTTCATTTTGTTATCCAGGTATAATCTATCTAATCTGTGTATCTATCTATCTATCATCTATCTATCTATCTATCTATCTATCTCTGTTGTGTGTATAAACACAGATATATATATATATATATTTAGTGTATATATTACCATTAAATGGACTTGGAGGGGACAGGTCTGAGACCACCTCACGCAAGATGGTAAAGTATCACGTGCGCACTGAGCTCCTCTGCTCCTACACCCATGCATACATCCCATCACCTTGCACTTGCTCCCTCCTTTGAAGCCCTGGCCCTTTTAATCCCGCTGTTACAATGAGATTTGAAAGACGCAAGAACATCCCCCTTGCTCAAAAGAGTTTTTCATAAAAAAGCCTGTCAGTCAGGGGAGTGGCAGGGGTGTGTGTGGGGAAATCAAACCCAGTTCTCTCCTGAGCAAATTCAAGAGAATTATAGTGATTAGCATACCTGGGGGGAATGATTTTTATATGGGACTCTGTAATCCTTTAAAATATTGGTATTGCTTCTCGAGGCTGGTGTCACCAGGCTGGGCTGGGAGAGCAGGCACACTCTCGGGGATGTGGCATTTCACTGACGGCCACAATCCTGCTCCTCAGACAACTGAAAGGGAAGAAAACAGCAGAAGGCAAATTGCTTTCAACCACAAGAATTCCTCTTTTGTTCGAACTTCTCCCATCTTGAGGGTTTGTTTTTTTCTTTATTAGTCTATAAAGAGGCAGCCGTACTGGTACCTGCGGGGCCTGCCCTTGCCCTGCAGAGAGGCGTGGAGATGGGGAGCAGGAAGGAAGACGGATGGATCCTGAATTGTTTCTAATTTATGGGGCTCCATGATTCCTGCCGCTGTACGTCTCCAAGAAATGACACCACTACTTCAGGAGCAGAGATTAATCTGAGCCGGCAGGAGAAGGACAAAACAAATCATCTACTGCAGGAATCTCATTTGATGCCTGTTAGTAAGAGCACCGGGATGAATGGCTTTTGTAAAGACTGCACCGCAACATGTTTTTTTCCCCTTTTCTCTACTGTTCTGCAAACTGATGTCTATAAGGTGTGCCGTGGAGGCAATCCCTGGGCCGCTCTGGCACCTGCAGGCATGGGACAAGGGGCTTTGGATTGAGGCTGGATGAAACTCAGAGCACAGAATACAAGATCAATGAGAGAGCTGGAATCTAAGCTAAAGCTTAGATGTACATGTATGCACAGGGACAAGGGAGAGGTGGACTCATCCTGCAGTGTGCTCCCTCTGATCACATCAAAATGACTTTTTTTTAAACTTGAAATCGCCGAAAGGTCAGGGAGAAGGGTCAGGTTGTGAGAGAAGCATGCCACCATGGCCAAGGGACTGGAGGGTCACAGCCAGCCAGCACTGCCTGTCGGCCAGGGCCAGGCTGCTGCCCATTTTATGGCCACAGCGCAGCACGAGGCAGCTCCTGCACTCACAAATTTGGACCTTGTGGCTCTGCAGCAGCAAGTCTCCTGAAAGGGCAGAGCATTTGCTTGCTTGGTATCACTCCTGGATAACCAAGGAAGACACTATCCTTTACAAAAAAAAAAAGCACAAATTCTCAACTTAGGAAGCTGGCAGGGTCATGGCAGCCTGCAAACCCATCTGGGGACCTGCAGGCAAGTCCTACACAGCTGTGCAGAGCTCAGCCTTTCCCTTCTTCTTACCCCATTCAGTCCAATCTGCTGCCATTCCAAGAAGCCCATTGATGCTGCCTACCCTACCAAAGAAGTTCAGCCAGGACGGGATCTGTACCTAGTGCTGAGCAATATTCCAGTGCTACACGGTACATCTCGGATTGATACAGAATCAATTTAATTGATCTTTTCTTAAGGTGCAGTCTCGGAATAGCTGAGACTGTATAAGGCGCAGCTATGCATGTACTTCCACAAAATAATTTGTCAGGCCCCACTGTAGAAACCTAATGACGGCTGTAATTTATTGCTGACAGACGATATTTATCACTGCAGCATCCTCTCTTTCTTTGTCTCGTTAGGAATGGCATCAATAATGTTTATTGTAGCTTTTAATTTTTTATCGTTGGTATTCTTACCTGTGCTGATGATGGCTGGCTGGAGATGAAAAAAGGCATTAGAGCAGACAGAGGCTTTGATATGTATTCAAGGGTAAATGATGAATTCTTCCTGAATACTCACACAGGACGTACACTGCAGCGGAGCCTTCCCTGATAGTGGGGAAAAGTGGGGTGTTTCCTCCCAAAAACTCACCCTGCTTTTGCCACCCAGTCTGCTGATCTGTGCAAGGGCTGTGGAGGATGCTCAGACGCCGCATCCTTCCCAGGAAAAAACCCAGTGCTCCCACATGGGGACATGCTACAGAGTTTCCTCCAAATTACCCCAAAAAGTTGTACTCCTAGCCCAAATCTTGTACCACTTTGCTCCTGTGACAGCAAGTGGGAGCAGTGCGTTCCACCCAGTCTTGTCTCGTTTCTTGGCTTACAAACAATACCGCCTTGCTACTGACACCAGCTCTGAGTAAATGTTATCTACTTGGTTTTTC
Source organism: Trogon surrucura (assembly GCA_020746105.1). Taxonomy (NCBI): domain Eukaryota; kingdom Metazoa; phylum Chordata; class Aves; order Trogoniformes; family Trogonidae; genus Trogon; species Trogon surrucura. Next base: position 19,164,645 of record CM036625.1, on the reverse strand, counting down.
TGCCCAATTTGCTGTCGCCCCTCCATTAAATGGAGCTCGGCGTTCCTCGATAGATGTTTGCATTTTGCATGCAGCCTCTTTTCACACCTATTAAGCGATGCCCTGGTTAAACTGAAATCTGTGAGCGTGCTGGCAGTTGCTTCACTGCAGGAGGTTGTTCACTGCCTACACTTGAATATTCAGGTGTTGAGACTGGCTGACAGGAAGATGCCCTCATGAAAAATGATTTATCTTCGACAGTGCTTCTCCACCGAGCTCAGAGCACTCACATCCTCACACACCTGACACCAAAAAGCCCTTGGGTGCCCCAGCTTTAACCCCACCCTACACAGCCATTCAGAGTCACAGGGCACCTACTTGTGTCCCTAAAAGTAACTGAAATACCATACATGCCTTGAAATTTTTCCCTTTTTCTCCATTTTTTTACACTTTCTACTAACCCTTGAGGAAATGCATTGCACTGTGTTTTGAAGCTCTCCGAACTGCTGGGACCAAGAGCTCCTGAAGAGGGTTTTTCTTTCTCTTTCCAGACACGAATAATTACGAACCCAGTGGTTATTTTAGCATCATTATAGGAGCTTCTCAGACTAGCTGGTCATTTGCAGATTAGATAGACGTTGCTTACATTGTTCATAACTGATTATGGGATTGACAGTTTGGCTTTCACTCAAAAATTTGGAGTCCCAATTTAGCATAATTGGAACTGAATAGCAGAGCAGGCTGGGGGAAGGGAATAGCGACTGCTGACAATTTACTTAACGCTGATTTTATTGATCCCTGAAAAGCCTCTGATGTTGCAGGTTACTCTTTATAGGGCAATAAAATTTATAGTTTGGGTTGTCCTGGGGGAATAACTTCTATGTGTCTCTAACCGTTCTCAGGTAATTGCAGAGGCTGTTGCCAGCGCCAATTCCAGTTTGCTGACGAATAACCAGAATCCAAGCAAAAATCCAAAATTTGGTTCTTGTGTTGGAATCAAAATTTCAGAAAAGCAATGATGACCAAACTAAAAAGTAATTCCTCCTGCTGCCGTAATGCTTTTGACAACACTCCGAAGTATAGGATTTTAGTGCTTTAAAAAAAAGCCTTTAAACTATTCTATTCTATTCTATTCTATTCTATTCTATTCTATTCTATTCTATTCTATTCTATTCTATTCTATTCTATTCTATTCTATTCTATTCCACTCCATCGTCATCCCATCCAATCCTTCTGATTAATTCTTCTATTTCTGCTTTCTCATGTTGTCTCACAAAATGCAAGAAATGATGATGTTCACCCTGAATGTATTTGTAGCCTTTCCTACATTTATTCTCACAGACTGTCTCTGGTGTAGGCTGGGATTGGTACCTCTAAAAGCACAAAAAGATCAAGTGATTCGTCCAAACAACAAACGTATTCATGGGAGGAGTAAGACAGATCCTTAATTGCCAGCACTAGTGATGGACCAGTGAAATTTTGGTCAGATCCATTGGCCCTGCTGCTAAAACGCCAATTAAAAAATATCTTCCCTGAAGCAACGGACAGGCAAACTGGACAGAAGAGCCTTCAGCAGTGCACAGCACCTCTCAGCTGGGCAGAGAAGTCACCGCCACGTGCGCAGATGTGAAAGCAGCAAGGCCACCAAGCAAAGGCAAATGTTTACACAAGTCCTAAGCAGTCACCAGGTGGGTTTCAATCTGCAGTCCAAGGAACCTGAGTGATTGGAAGCCAGCAGGCTGGGATACTTCTGGAGAGGGTTGAAGGCTTTTTTTTTCCCCTCCCAACCCCTTCGCTTCTTCCTTTTGACCACTAGATTATCTTTAATGTACTGGCAGAGCTCCGGTTCCTAGTCCTGTGGCTTTGAGCTCATTTGTCAAACCCAGGGATCTTTATGAAAAGCTGTTAGCAGAGCATTTACCTCCCATTTCTCATCCTATAGTGTCATCACCTTCCAAGATTAATTAAGGAAAAAAGAAAAGACATCTTGTCTCTCTTTTGTTTCCCCCTTCCTTACCTTATTTTTTATAGCCCCTTTCTCTCCATTCATGTCCTGAATACTGCTGGGGAGCAAAACAAGCAAAATTCAATACTTTCCTCTTTCCTCTTGTGGATAATATATCAAATTTTTTTTCCTTTCTCTAAGTGGAAGTGGTTGGGTGAGCTTTGTCCTCAACATCAATTCTCTTGCATGGCTTCAGCTGCTAAAGTTAAGCCAGGAAAGATCCCCAAACCATTGACTTATGATACCTTAAGTGCTCATTTCTGACTTAGAGCCCAAGTCCCAGGAGTCAAGAGTCCTGTCCCTGAATCATTTCCAGGGTTGCATGATGCCATCCATCTTCCTCACATGAGGTAATTAGGTACTTTTGTTCAGGCACCGGTTCATATGCATGCTCCTTGTATCATTTGCTTCTATTAAGAGCCATAACCTATGGTTATTATGGTGCAATTGTCTATTCCATGGGCCTGGGTGCCCAAGATCCCAAATGCAGCACTGTGTTTGCTATGTCTCAGGTTATCTGGTCTGCTCCTGAGCCTGCCCTGGTCCCAGCTCTGTGAGCAAATTATACTTAAAAGCATCACTACCCCTTGCCTTGCCACCTTCCCAGCCCCTCTTCCTCAGTCCCCACTCTGTCCCCACGCTGCCTGAGCTCCCTTAGCCCAGCTCCAGTAACCTCTGCCTTGTGTGACTATTTTTCACCCTTTTTTATTCAGTGACAAACTCATGTGTCATGTTATACAGAGGTTTATTTTACAGTTAACTGTCCTCACAGCTCTGCCCCTCTCTCTTCCCAGTCTGACCAGTCCACCCAGTGCCTGGCTGTACCTGAACTGTGGGTGCTCAGAGCCCTCCCACGGGACGGCACTACCGGTCTCTCTTAGCAGGCAGGCAGAGGAGGAAGTGTCTTCTCATGTGTCATTGCTGATCAAGAAAAAAATGAATGTAAACTTGAGGAAACGTAGAAAAAATGCCTGTCAGTTGGCATTTGCATCCCTCAAGTATTTGCAATACGCTCCTCTCTGCATTCATGAGCCTCGTCCCTGACATTTTGCCTTGCAGATGTGAGTCAGCCGAAGAGGAGGAAAAATCATCCAGCACAGACTCTGTCTTTCTTGACAGTAGCCCCTGAACGCTGTCCTTGCTGCTATGTGTCACAGTGGGAGACCCCTCCCTCCCTATGGCACCACCCCCATGTCACGAGAGCTGCCACCACGATCACAACACCAGCTCTGGCTCTCAAGTTCATGGCAACAGTGGGCACTTGGTGAGAGCATGAAGGCATTTCTTCCTTTCTCCTTGTTCTCCCAGCAACTCATCCTGAGACCACTCAGACCAACGAAAGTCCTTCCCTGACTTCACTGGACTTCAGCTCCAGCCCTGCATTAGTGTGAGCTTAGTCCCATGGTTGTTTGAAGCCATCAATCACCACCATCTCTAAAACTCCAAGCCACACACAAAATAAAGATGTGAAGCAGCAGATCCTCGGCTGATGTAAATCAATATGGATCTCCTATCATCGGTGGAGCTAAACTAACAACCAGCCGGAGAGGTAACCCAAAATGCTGCTCATTGGAGCAAAAGAAATTTCTGCAGTAATTAGATCTGGAGCATGATTACCCAAAGGGAAACAAAAAACAAATGTGGGTGACAGATATTTCCAGGATAACTGCAGTTATTAATGGTTTTCTCTACCAGTGACAGGCACAAGGGATTAGTATTGCCTGAAAAAGTCTGGTTTACTGTGGGAAAAAATGAGGGCTGGAAATGAAGCAAGTAGAAGGCCATATGCTGCTCGGTGTGCTTGTGGGGTCCTGGGAGGATAGCTTTAGCCAAAATAACAAAAGGCAAATATGTGAGGCATATGTGAGAAGAAACATGAACCTGTTGCTTATAAGTTTCCAGTCAAAAAGGAGAAAAATCTAGCAACCTGTTATTCTCAGTTCACTCTGAATTAGCGACCCTAACTGTGAGTGTCCCAGTAATGCTGGGCACAGGGTGTGCGTCCTGGACTATGGAGCTGGGTTTTGGGATAAGCATTTTCAATTTAGCATGAAGCCTTGCCTTCCCCACTGCCTTGTGGTGAGTTATGTGGATGGCAGGATGAAACACCAGCCCTCTCTCCCGTACCTGTGCCCGCAGAGCTGAGCAGGGAGGTGTCCATTGCCTTTGTGCAGCTGGTGGCTGCTGAGACCCTCCGTCTGCTGCACACTGCTGCAAGAGATCTGGTCCTTCCCAGCAAGGGAATGAAATAAAACACATCAGCTGGCTTGTGTCCTTGCTGCACAGCTTGGGCAAGCAATCATGGGCTCAAAGTGTGACTAAGCATGGTTGAGAGCTGTGTGTGGGCTGGTAAGGGCATGGGAATAGCATGGGCTAATCCACCCTACGGTTTGCTTTTGGGTGTGTGCACTTGTAAATGCCTATCTCTCCTCCAAAAAGCATCACTCAGCACGTCTGGCTACTGCGAACCATATGTGCTTGCTGAAAAACATCAAATCCTTTGTTTAATAAAAAGTTTTCAAGTAAGCAGGGCTAAAAAAACATTAAAATGAGAATAAGGATTTTTCTTTTAAATGTAAAGAGTGCTGACATCTGGGGGGTAACAAGATTAATTTCAACACTGTTGCTTGTCAATAAGCATAATATGGAGCAAACAGTTTGTTTTCTGGAGTCTGCCCTGGTCTGTGCTCTCCATGGGTGCTGACAATGCTCTGGCAGCGGGTCCATCCATCCCATGGTCCCATCTCTGCCTGCAGCCAGATGCTTCAGGGAAACCTCAAGATGTTTTTAGAGGCAGTTGTGTGATAATCTGTCCACATTCAAGCTGAAATTTTATCTAAAAATCAGCTATTTAATAGACCATCCAAAATACAAGGCACCATCAGGGCTCCTAACCACAATCAGTGTTCTTACCTGCTGAAAAATCATTTATATCTTAATTTCTCCTATGGATTTGGTATGATGAGCAGCTTCAAATCTGGGGTGCATACACGTGGTTCTGCTGAGGCGGGTCTAACTCATGTTTAAAGCACAGTGAAAGCCCATCTGCACAGATCCACCCTTCAGGAGGCAAGCTGTAAAATATCTCACCAGTACTGTGGGGATGAGGACACTCATCGCCTGGCTGATTAGGTGACAAGAAGGTGTGAGAAGCTACTGGAGAGATGGGAATTGCCATAGCTCAGGGCAGCATCAGCATTTCAGATGGAGCCACAGGTAGGCAAATTTAAAAATCAGAGGGAAGAAACATCCAGATGAGAGCTGCTGGCCAAAAACCAGGTGAGTTGGATTTTTCTTAATACCTGTCCTTTTGGGGTATTTCTAACTGGTATAATCTGACCTGTCCCTGGACTTTTTCCTCATATCAGTAATTATCACCCCTAGCAGACAACCCCACCTGCTACAGCATCTCATTCGGCAGTATGCCTGGAGTATTCCAGCTCTTGAAGCATTTAAGGATGATCTGGCTTTTTTTACCACAAAATCACAGTCTGATACAAACTGATTTTTCCTGTTGATACTCTAATTCTCCACAGGAATCCTGGCCTGGAAATAAAGGAAGGGAAGACATGACCAGCGGTTTCCCACCTGGCAGCTGAGTCGACTGTCACAGCTGATGAGGTAGTGTTAAAGAACGATACCTACCTCCCCTCCGTATTTCAAAACAGGCCTTGAAACATCCCTCCGGGTACCTGGGAAATGTCAAAGCCTGGCATGAAAGAAAAGCGCATCCGCGTCCTACAAGACATAGAATCATAGAATCGTATCAGGTGGAAGAGACCCAGAAGATCATCAAGTCCAGCTTTTGTCCCAGCCCGATCAACCTACTAAAAGATTCCCACCAACGCAACACCCACCCATCTCTTAAACACCTCCAGGGACAGTGACTCAACCACTTCCCCAGGCAGCCTGTTCCAATGGCTGACAACCCTTTCAGTAAAGAAATTCTTCCTAATATCTAACCTGAACCTCCCCTCATGCAGTTTAAATCCATTTCCCCTCATTCTATCACTCTCCACTAGGGAGAACAGACCAACTCCCGTCTCTCTACAACCTCCCTTCAGGCAGTTGTAGAGAGCGATGAGGTCTCCCCTCAATCTCCTCTTCTCTGGGCTAAACAGCCCCAGATCCCTCAGCCTTTCCTCACACGACTTGTGTTCTAAGCCCTTTACCAGCTTGGCAGCCGCCTCTGTACCCTCTCCAGCACCTCAATGTCCCTCTTGTAGTGAGGGGCCCAAAACTGGACACAGGACTCGAGGTGAGGCCCCACCAGTGCTGAGCACAGGGCCATGGTCAACTCTCTGCTCCTGCTGGCCACACTATTCCTGAGCCAGGCCAGGATGCTGTTGGCCTTCTTGGCCACCTGGGTACACTGCTGGCTCATGCTCGGCCAGCCATCTATTGACACCCCCAGGTCCCTCTCTGCCTGGCAGCTCTCCAGCCACTCCTCCCCAAGCCTGTAGTGCTGCTGGGGGTTGTTGTGGCCAAAGTGCAGGACCCGGCATTTGGCCTTATTGAATTTCATGGAGTTGGCCTTGGCCCAGTGATCCAGCCTGTCCAGATCCCTCTGGAGAGCCTCTCTGCCCTCAAGCAGATCGACGCTTCCACCCAGCTTGGTGTCATCTGCAAACTTACTGAGGGTGCACTCCATCCCCTGGTCCAAATCATTAATAAAGATGTTAAACAGGAGCGGTCCCAGTACCAAGCCCTGGGGGACATCACTCGTGACTGGCCACTGACTGGATTTAACTCCGTTGACCACAACTATTTGGACTTGGCCATCTAACCAGTTTTTCACGCAGCGAAGTGTACATATTCAGTAGAAGCCAAACATCTCATGAGCAATAACCAGAAACTCACATAAATACCAAAACCACAACGCTGAGAGGAATAGCAAGCAACACTCTCTCTTCCCAAATCTGAGAATTGCTTTTGTTCGTGGTTGGAAAAATCCTCCCCCAGTTGTTACCTAGCAGACTATTTCATTTAATATTCATTTAATATTTCATTTAATACATGGACTTCTCCCTCATCCTCCCTTTAGAAAATTGTGACTTTTCTATTCAACCTGAAAACTGAAAATCTTTGGGCAAAAGATAACCAAATGCAGAAGATGGGGGGTGCAAACTGCTGAACTCTGATCTGTTGTGGTTTTTCTTTGCCTAAAACAAAAAAAAAAACAAAGAGAAAAGCCCAAACCTCTCCATGTTTCCATAGCTCAATAAACCAAGGAAGAAAACTCAGACAGCTGGAAAGATGCATTCCAGATAGGAGCTCCTGGACCTCTTCCCATGGGAAAGCCAGGTATTTATTTAAATACAGGACTGAATTGCAACAGACACAGGGAAATGTCAAAATGTTCCACAGACAGGAAGAGGAATGAATACAATTGTCTCTGCAGCCTGCACAAAATGAGTAACTTATAGCCCGGGCGAAGCAGAAGTCCTAACACAGTAAGTCAACGCAAAGCACTGCTAAATCGGTGTTTACAGAGGAGAACAGCGCTTCGTGCCTTGGCAAAAATGTCTTCGAGCAGACAGCGTAAACTGAGAACTGACAGTGCAGGTAGCAAAGAAAAACTTAACATATAAGTCTAAAAACATGAGGAGGAATAGTGAGAACTGGGCAGCAGATGAGCCTTCCCCTGAATGTGGTCATCTGGAAATGAAGCATCTTGACTTAAGTAGTTATAGGAGAGACAAGTGCTGCTGGTGCTACTCTCCCTCCCTTCACTCTTCCAGTAAATTTCATCTTAAAACCTCAATTTTGAATGGCTGAAGTTAGATAAGTGACCACCCTCCTGCACGCTGCATGAATGATTTGCAGCAGAGCATAGGGGTATGATGAATTAAGTATTTGAAAATTCCTGCTTGAAACCATCTGAGGACTCCTTTCCAATCGAGATGCATTTTGATGATAGCAGCATTTAGCATTTGTTTTCAAATAACATCTAAAACCTGGAATTAAATTTTGGTGCATATAGACTTGTATAGTCCTGCCAATTCCCATTATAATGCCTTTATTTGTTTTCTCTTTCTTAAATACAAATGTGGGAACTTCAATAGACAAAGTAGTTTTGCTCAGTCGGCCAAGACTGTCAGTTTCAAAAATAACATTAAAAAAATACTTAAATTGGGGGAAAAAATGCAGAAAGTTCTCTAAAAAGGGACAGAATAATTTTAGAAATCAGCTTTGGAACTGGCTGGATTCTGAAAATCTCCAAAACTAAAAACAGAAGGAAACAGATGATTTTTTTTTTCTTCACCTCCCTTAATTATTTTCTCTTTTCTTTCCTTCTCACATTGGGGTCACTTCTAAACTTACATCCAGTCTATGAGTCTGCACACAGTAAATATTTTTGCTGTTATTCTTGACTAACTGACAGCCCTGGGCAGTATCCAAGCACAACCACAACAAACTCTAGTAAAGTCAAAAATGAACATGAACACCAAAATGCCCCGGAGCAGCCTCAGAGCAACGTCCTCACCAAACTCAGTCCTGCCTCTGGGACAGTTCCCTGTACAAGGTTCCCAAGCCATAGAGCTTCTGGGGCTTTGTTGACTGGGACCGGGCAGGAGCGAAGCCCCAGTACAGGTGTCTGTCTCTGCTGTAAATACATTTTGGGGTGTGCAAACTGGAAAACTGGCTCATCACTAACCGCATCTGCCTTTTTGCACAGTTCTGCTGTCTACGTGCTGATGGCACCTTATGGATGTAATGTAGATGAACGTCGCAGCAGCACCACAACCCAAACCAGAGTCCCTGGGTGAGGAAGGTGCAAATTTTTTGACCCTTTGACTTTAGTGATGGGGATGACAATGACAAGAGCAGCATAGGTCTCAGCACAGCCCGGCTGCTTCCCGGTGGCTCGGCTCGTGGAAAGGTTTCTGTTTTAGACTTACCAGCTGCTTGGCATTTGGGAGTACTGCAGCGTCGATCAAAGCCGGATGAATTAAAAAAAGAAAAAATAGAAAGAAAAAAAAGGAGAAACCATGATGAATTCATCCTTCACTGTGGCATTAACACAACCCCAGTCCCGTCCCTCTCCTCCTCGTCAGCAGTGAAAAATGCCTTCTCTCTGCCAACAATTACCTGTTTCGGCTCAACCCTTCGAACGCTGGCCCTTCTGTAAATGGCAGCGGCGGCCCCGCTGCCGCCCCGGCGCTCTGCCCGCGGCGGTGATGGATGAGCCCCGGCTCGCCCCGCCGCCACAGCCATCTGCCACCCCGGCCCCCCTCCCCAGACCCTGCCAATTGACACTCTCGTTCCTTCGCCGCGGATCAAGGGCGAGCGTAAAAAAAGTGGCAGTGATAAAAGGTGCCTGGAAAAGCGTGAATTAGCCCACGGAAGAGAGGAGATGAATGAAAAGGCATAGGGTGGGAGGAAATTAGATGAGAAGACGGAAGGAGATGAAGGGAGGGACGATCTGGCCCACATCCAGACCCTTCGCTGCTGAGAGCGGTGCATCCCCACGGTTTATTAGGCTCCTGTCAGTTTGTTTGCTTGCTCGTGGCAAGCTCTCTCTGCCAGGACAAGCACGCTCCTGGGCTCTCCCTAGCAAACGGAGCATGTCCCAGCTGACATGCCACTCACCGCCCACCATGATCTACAAGGCATGGCAGAGTAGGGCACCAGATTAAATTATTCAAATGGCAACTGTCGAGAATAAAATAAAACAGGGTGATGCTGAGCAGTTAAAGACAACTTCTCCAGTGCCAGAGTGACCAAAGGTGAAGGTGACTTAGTAGCAGGAAGCCAAACATCACCTCTGGATTCCTCTTGTGTTTCATCGTCCTACAGGACTCAGCAGGGTGTCTGAGGATGGGCAGCTTCACCTGGAGTTTAAGAAGTCTTTGGAAACTTCCCTCTATCCCTAAGGAAAGGGAGATGCAAGCCTCTGAGAAATCAGTGCTTCTCTGATGGTGCTTTTCCAGGCTGGGTAGATCGCTTTCACCTCCAGAGCAAGCTGAGAGGGACCTGCTTGCCCAAACCTTCCACTATTCTTCAGGTTTATCATGTGTTTACGACCTTCAGCTTGGGCAAATGCTTCCAAGTAGAATCATTTGGAGTGTAGCGGTTTATTTTTACTAAAAGTTCTGGATTAAATTTATAATGGTAGTAAACTCACTTCATACATTTGATCCCAGATTTGCCCCAAGCTGCTCAGGTCAAAGGAAGCTTTATGTTTGAGCTGAAGTCCTCCTTCAGTCAGAATTTACAAACAAAAAACACATGACATAGGACAGGCTGGCAGTTCTAAAGATGCTCTGAAAATGCTCACACAAGCAGAAACAGTCCCACAAGAATTATTCCTCCCACACCAACCATGACAAAACCCAGGACACTGTCCTTGCCCATCTGTCAGCTCAGCTTCTGATACTGAATAAATCTCATTAATGGTCATCATAGATTTAGTGAATGCTGTTGAACGGCCATAATTTAGCAAGCCCCTTTAAAATGAGAGATAAACCATACTCTCCTTTAAGGCACACTGGTTGTAAGGAAGATATAAACCACCAACACAACTCCGAGGGATACCAGGGAAAGGCCAGGCCAGATCCACACCGCTATCTCTCCTGCACTTGTCTGTTGGCATAAGACCACATAGCAGCTCTCAGCAGCAATGATAATAATTTCTTAAGATTAGTGGAGGAAACAAACAAACAAAAAAGCTTTCCCCAACATAAGGCTATTGCCAGCATTAATAAAATAATGATTACTTAAGTGAGGATCCCAGTTAGTCGAGTTAGTCCTTTTAGCAGGTGGGAATAGTGGGGCTCACTCTTCATCACATCTGTTTAAAAGTAGATTTGGCAATAACGCTATAGAGGAGGCTTTTGAAGGCACATTGGGCCCATGCAAAGTCAGGACCGGTAGTGGCTTAAGCCTGTTGAGGAAAAATACTCATGGAAGAAAAATAGAGGTTAGTCACAATCACAGCGTATTCGTTTCTCAGAAACTATTCATTTGGGAGTAATGTATTAATGGTCAGGATTTTTTTCATTCCAAAAAGCATATTATGGAAAACCCCCACATTCTTCTTAAGAGTTCACAGGTTCTGCGTATTTTTGTCTAGAAAAGATACGTGCTCTCTGGTGGACAAAAGTTTGTGAGCCTAAGAGAAAACTGTGGCAACAAGGAGAAAATGACATTTCCCTGTTATTCTGTTTTTTAACGCCTCCTAATTTTTACAAAGCCACATTTTTTACAAGCCACCCTAACATTTGTAAGTTAAAATACTAATTTTATAATAGAGAAAACATTCTCCCCCTCTTTCCTCCTCTTCCCCCAGTCCTTTTCTCACATATTTTTCTCTACTATAAACAGCCGAATAATCTAATTTGACGTTTTGGGATATATTCCCCGCAGAAACTGTAGAAATGCCACCTGCTACCTGCACGCTAGATTTGATCACAAATCAGCAGCACCCAGTGCTGTGCAGGATCTCTTGATATTTTAATGGCCAATAAATGCCTGGCCACTAATGGCAATACATCCTAAGCTGAACAGCCTATGTTTTTCTGCAAATGCCAAACACTACTTTCCTATTTGTATCCCTCTTAATTGCACCTCCTTAATTACAAGAAGTGAAATCATTAATTATATTCAGTGAAAAGATCTCCAAACCCTTGTACTTCAGGCTTGGCTCTCTTGCAAGTGCAGAATTATCCTTGGGAAGGGCATTTAGCAGCTCTGTGCCCAAGCTCCTCTTCATTCATGTTCACAGGAGGAGACTTGTTCACTCCCCACCTACTGACACCTTGTGCTGTTGCTGAACCAACTGAATATAAGTAGCTCAAGTCTACTGCTGAACCCAGCTGCCAAAAGCCAAGGCGGGAGAATACAAACTCTTGCCTCCCTTGGTCCATGGCAACATTACTGATGAACAGTCAGGCACCTCCTGGCATGCCCTGAACACCCAGAATGGACAGAGAGGCAGTTCTGAAGATTTCTAAAGCGTTGTCCTATGAGGCTCCTTCGTATCTTCTTTTTTTCAGGCATTGCTTCTGATTAGTGTTCATAGATACAGGAAAAAAAACCCCAACCTACACAGTCACAGCTAAACACAATGCCAAGATGGATGCTAGTGCATCAGTGAATGTGACAATGGGGAAAATCAAGATTTCTGTATTTATAGGAGCTTTTAAAAATAATTATTATAGCAGCCAGCATGGCCAAGAGACAGGAACTTGCTTAACTTGTGCATTATGGTGCTTAAAATTCCGTGTTGGCTGGCTGCTTTGCTCTCAAGAAATCAGTGGCCAAATGGTTGGGTACTCACCTAAATTTCATTCCAGGTTACGTAGCCAGCTGCAACACTGCTGAGTGAGTTGGGAAACCACTCTCCATTGGTGAGGTCCCTTCACTACAGGTTACAGTTCCTGTACTTTCATTGGGTTATAAAGCAACCAAAACTGCAATGCACTGAGAAAGTTTGTACTACTTAGCTTGAGAAACTAAGTGACCACAACCTTTCTGTTCAATGCTGAACGGCTGGAGGAAAATTAGGTTCAGCTTCCAAGGGTTCAAACTAGGGAAAAAAACCCCTAAAAAATAAATAATTGGGTAATGTTGGTTTAAGTGCCAGCCTCAAACTTACGCAACACATGCTCCCTCTGTAAGCAGTGCTGTTTGAAAGTAAAGAGATGTTCATCAACATATCCACAGCAGATAGGGCTTCCTAGAGCTACAGCATCCTATCTGAAGGGATGGTCCCTGACAATAGCTCCACTATGACACCTTTGGTTCCCACCACCTTTCTGTTTCCTCACTTCTCCAAGGACCAGGAAGGGGTGAGAAGCCCTGGTTGTAGCCCTGGGAGGCCAGGGCTCTCCTGCCATTGGGAGGGGTGAACCTTGACTACCTTTGGGCCAAGCTGTATTACAGACAGTGCCAGAACCATTCACAAGTCTTCAAAATTTCCACATGATTATGTGAGCAAATATTTGGATTGGAAGTGCTGTTAGTCATTATTTGCAGTTCATTTTCTCTTATTTGTTCTCTGTCTTTTAAATAATGAAAACGAGAAAGCCACGATGACAGCTTATGGTATTCATATCCAGGAGCAGAAACGACACCTGTTTTTTAGGGCAAACACCTTGGCTGCACACAGTCAGCTTCTGCAGCTCCCCAGGAAATGCTGCAGCAGAGGCAGCCTGTGCCAGGGAAGAATTTGGCCCCTTGCTCAGGTCTGTGCTGCTTGAGTAGTGCAACTGCTGTGACTGACAGGTCCTCAGCATCTACCACGCAAACCCTCGCTCCTGGCCTGACTGTGCTCATGTACAGAGTGTTTTTCTGGATTTACATCCTGAGGCAGAGAAATAAGAACCAGCTCCCCATTTCCAAGGTCTCCCTGGATTTGGGGGTTTCCCTGCTTCACTGCTATTTGGCACCTCATTTGGAAGCCTGATCTTGGCAACAGCTGTTACTCAAGCTCAGGGCTTAGCACCATTAATCATGTCAGAAGGCAGCAGTGTTACCTACAGCAGGAAATCCCGCAGCTGGTGGCAGGCGTCTGCAGAAACAGCCCCCAAACATGTTCACCAAGGAAGGGTTTACAGCTGCCCATGTAAGTGCAAGGTTCCCTGGGCACAGAGACATGAGAGGAGCTATTCAATAGCAGAAGAGCTCCATGGTAATGCTGGCATCAAAACTTACTCAGGCATCTTCACCTCGAAAAAACACCTCTCCAAAACACCTACAAATTACATTTCCAGCAGTCTGTTTCTCAGTGCCTTGTGCCTCTGGCTGTGTTGAAAGTAATATGTACTGAATCATGTAGCGAAGGACCTGTTGGAGCAAGTCCAGAGGAGGCCACAAAAATGATCAGGGAGTTGGAGCATCTCCTGTTAAGAGGGCAGGCTGACAGAGTTGGGGCTGTTTCGTCTGGAGAAGAGAAGGCTCTGGAGAGACCTTATAGTGGCCTTCCAGTACTTAAAGGGGGCTATAGGGAGCAAGGGGAGGGACTCATGATGAGGGAGTGTAGTGACAGAACAAGAGGTAATGGTTTCAAACTGAAAGAAGACATTCTTTTCCGTGATGGTGGTCAGACACTGGAACAGGTTGCCCAGAGAAGCTGCGGAAGCCCCCTCTCTGATGTGTTCAAGGCCACGTGGGATGGGGCTTTGGAGCAAACTGGTCTAGTGGAAGCTATCCCTCCCTGTGGCAGGGTGGGGCTGGAACTAGATGACCTTGGTCCCTTCCAACCCAAACTATTCAATGGCTCTACAGACTGTGCAACGTCTAGAAGTGAGTCAGCAATTTGCTATAAACAAGCTGAAAAAGAAGTGTGGTATTACTGCTTTTGGCAGAGTCATGCCTTAGAGAGCCAGGACCCAGCGCCTGAATCTGGCACCTTTGTCAAGGTTCCTTCTGCCTATCCCAACACCTTGCTTCCAAGACATGAAGGGGTAAGAGCTAGCTCCTCCAAAAAGGATGGCTGTTTATGCCAGGAAATCTAGACAGAAGATACCAGTTTAACTTAAGCTGTCTAGAAGCATTTCAATTTTAACAGAACCCCTCAGAGCAGAACACCTCCCCAAAAGGCAGAAGCGTCTCAGGATGCTCTGACACTTGGTCCTTCAGATTCGAGCCCACAGGGGAGACCAGCAATATACAGTTCTACACCAAAACCCCTTTGGGTTTACAGGGTCACTTGCAGAGAACGAAAAAGGATCTTGTTTCTCTGGACGGCGTAGACTTATTGCAAACATTTGTGCTGAGAACGAATGTGCCCTTCTGTGGAAACAATTTCAAACATCCTTATCGACAAGGAAAGGAGAAAAATCCCAAACTGGTAGAAATACTTTGCCCAACAGAAATAAAGTTAATGTAATACGGCAATATCCCAGCCAGCCTCTGTTTACCAGATAGTCTCTCCTCTGAGTCATGCGTTGATGTGACTATTAATAATGCACTGTTATAAAAATCCATCCTTGTAGGAGGAAGGATGCTGTCAAGACTCAAGCAATTTCTTGTTTTCAGTGAAATATGGGTAACATTTGTGTTGTGTTTTCAATTCCTCTTTACAGGTTATTTTCCATTTCCACTTTAATAATAATCTTTATGCCTAAAAATAGTATCTCACTTCTACAACAGGAGTGACCTTTTATATTATGTGTGGATTAGCACGATATAAGTAACTTGTTCAGTTTAGAGTTGACAATAAGTACTGCGGCTTTCACCAGTTTAAGTTGGTCCCCATTACTTCAAGTTTGCTCCTGGGGAAACTGAGGCAGATGGAAAGAAAACCACTTACTTGTCAGCATGCCAGGCCATGGTTTGGGTGCAGCACTGGGGATGCTGCACTGCTTACGGGATGCTTTGTATCTTCATTGAGAAATCTGAGAGTCAAGAAAAATGTAATTCACTTCATCATTAGCATTTTTTAGTTCCCCCCTTCCTTACCCTAAAATAGTGAAAATCTTATCTCTGAAACGAGACACTTCTATTTGACATTTCAATTCTAGTGTTACAAAAATGCCTGTTTCTTTAGAAAGCCATAGTTTGTAATTGATGGACTTTGGCACAGCACCAACAAGACATTTTTTCCTGAGGTTTCAGACTTAGTCCAACTGAGACATCTCCTGTTGTAGCTGCCCTAAGTATCCCTCTTAGTTTTCTGCTTTCTGAGAGCATTTGAATTCAGTGGGGGACTACAGCATCAGGTAACACTTGACTTTAATATTAATAGCTACCTTTTTATTCTGGAGTTATCTGGCTTAGTTTAGAGAAGATATTCTCCACGGCAAGTCCTTGCTTTACAATGGACTCCTGGAATATTTCAGTATTCCTACCTCCATGGACTGCCTCTTCCAAGAATCCGTCTTAATGTTTCCTAAAATATTACAGGAACTACCTAGCAATTTCAGGCAGGATGATTCTCCTGGACCAATGTAATAAGTCTCCTGATGCTTTCCCCCAAGAAAAGTCAAAGTAGTGCGACACTGAACGCCTAAACCTTTTAAAAAGGAAATACTCCATTCTTCTAGCACACACAGTAAAAAGAGCAAGCCCAGCATTACAGCTGCAATCTTACTCAGGCCATTGCTTCTCAGAAATCAACCCGTACTTATTCAGGGAGCTCAGATTTTCATGCTGTAGGGTTCAGGGATAACCTTGAAATACATTATACCTGCAGAAAGCTCTTATTGTCCTCCATGCTGCAGCCAAATAGTGGAGAGCAGTTTGATAATCTAAGTGCCATACTGGAGTAAACAGGCGAGCAGGCACCCCGGTGTGATAATCCAAGGGAAGAAACAGCAGCGTTGCTCTCAAGAGTTCAGAAACGTTCAGTCAAATCAGAAAAGCAAGGAGAGCAGCTTAAAAAAAGAAGAGATTAAAATAATAATTGAATGCTGCATCTTACATGCTCTGGGATTCTTTTGTGCCATTAGGGTGCATTTTCGTGATGTTTTCTTGCATTTTCGAACAGACCACATGGACTAGAAGTGTTGCAAACGAAAATAAAAGCTCTCTTCTGTGCACATGAGCTCAGAAACCGGGATTTCTACAAGAAGCACTGCAGACAAGATGGGCTGAGGTGACCAAGCAAGTTCACAGTGACAACTGAGGTCCAAGATCTAGCTGGAAGGCTGAATCACAATGTCCTGGTTTGGATCAATGGGCTGTGTGGCTGCCACATGAATAACTGCAAGCAAGGACACACTATCACTCTGCTGCCTTCCGTCCAAAGGACAGGCCAAGGAACAAGAGGGAAAGGAGCCCACAAACAAGCATCAAGTTCTTCCTCGTGCACAACCTAGCACCAGCAGTAGGATGGCTCTGCAGGCGGGAGCATGCTGCTCATGTTTCTCAGGTCTTTGTCTGCTTTTTTGCCTGCTCAGGTTGCATTTTCCCCATGGGTGTCCTGAACTGCCCAGCAAGGCTTGGAAAGGCAGATCCAGCTCCCATTGCTTCTTCTCTTTGCCCATGGCACTCAGCTTTGGGTGTCTGGGGACTGTAGGAGGTCCAAGCCCGCTGTGTCCATGTCATACAGTCCTTGAAGAACCTCTTCCCTACTGGGGCAAATATTCCTTCATTAGGAGAAGTGATCCATATTCTTTCAGTAAAGTAATTGTTGTCAAAGAAGTGCTTTAGTATCAAACAAAACATACACCTAGAGTTTTCAGTCTGCTCTGCTGCCACACTTGATGAAAGAAAAACTTTTTTTCCAGCTTTTGAAATGGTTTTTCACCCCCTTGGCAAGACCTTGGGCTAGAGACAGATAGAAAAGAAGAAGAGCTGCATTATCTTTTTTTAAACAAAGAAAAAAAGATTTTTGCCCTGAAGAATTTTTCACTTATGACGGACTTCAGTTTCACAGCTCACTAATACTGATCAGTGCCAAGCATGGGTTGCCTGAGATGGTGTTTGAGGTTATCTGGGTGATCTCAGACCCTGTTTTACTACCAGCTTCCCAATCAGTTTGTGATAAAGGCTGTATTTGGAAACGTGTATTTTCCACACGTTCTCCCCAGCTGCAGTCTCATCACTACACTAATACTCTTTTTTTTTTTTAAGTAACCCCTACCTTCCTTGTAGAACTATGACTCAGATGACAGCAAGGGAGCATGCTCCTGGCACCCAGCATGGTGAACCATACCCAGCCTTGCTGGCCACCACATGCCAACATGGAGCAAGATCTTCAAGCACAGGCTCCTGGACACTGAGTGCCAGCAGCAGCTCCGGAACTATGAGGAAAAACTGTCCCAGCTGCAGCAGGGAAGATGCTGCCCCAGCCTGTTCCCACTCCTCCCTGCTTTACACTTTGCATCTCGTGTTATTCAGCAAAGTATAGACTAGTTTTCGTTATTTTAAAAATACTAATTATCAGCAGTGATTATATACAAAAGGACATCATGCTAAACAATGCTTGCATGCATTTTAACTCGGGGAACCTAAGAGGAGTGAGTTAAGGAGCATGGTTGTGACAGCAGGAATAAAGCAACAGTAATTTCTGACGGGGAGAAGGGAGGTTAAGGACACCCAGGAGCCAGTGTCAGGTCAGTAACTGCTCAACCCAGAACAACCAGCAGCAGAAAGGATTGCCTGGCTGCATGCTCAGCTCCAAGCACTGCCCTAATTCTGATGAGCATGTCCAGCTCAGCGCTACAGCGGATTCCAGCATGGCCCACATGCTCTTTTATCTTCTGGCATATGTCTGCTGACAAACCAGCCTCAGGGCACACACACCATTCGCTTGCACAGCGCTAGGGTTGTTGCTCTGAAGCACTGCCAGAAAGCCCTGGAGGCCTCCACACCCCACAGCTACAGTTAGTCATGGTGACACGAGTGGATAAAAGTCACCTTTAATGACCAGATACAAGAGAGTTTCATAAGGCGCAGCTGTGATAGCTTCTCCTCGGCCTCATCCCAATCTCCATGTAGTGGGATCTAGTTTCTCATTTGCCTTTTTCTCTTGCAAACAGAGACCTGTTCCCTTATGAGAGGGAGCAAGAGCTATCGGAGCTGGCAGGTATCTACTTTCTTTCACGGGGCAATGGGGATTCCTCCAAGCTTACATCTTAGCCCCTCTCATCACCAGTTAACATGAGTCCCTCTTCAACTTTCCTCTTCTCTATAACTCCCTTGCACAGTATCATCCAGGTACTGGAATTTCCTGTCAGCCTTGGAAGAAACATCCCATATTCTCTACATCTCCTTCAGGAAGTAGGCTTGGAGGGCCAGGAGCTGAAGAGCTCCTGGGTAGAAAGTGTCTTTTTCCACATTGACTGAGTTGAGGGTTTATGGACCTCCTGGCTGCTCCCCATCCCACCCTGCAGCTGCAGAGACCAGGACCAGTGCTGAACTTGCCCAGAAGCTGATTAATTTACACCTATGCTGAATGCTTCTTTGAATAATTTATTGTTTATTTATTCTGCCTGAGAGGAAAGTTAGACCATGCATTTAAATGGAAATGTTCTTCGCAAAATCTACAGAAAAGATGAGTAATTATCACTGCTTCTCAGGTGGACCAAGTTTTAAAACCAGGCTGACCAGGAAGGTCTTGCTGTTTATCTCTGGTTGGAAAGGGCTTCTCCACACTTAACACCCTCCTTGCAAAACTTGGAGATTAAACCACATTTCCCTTCCTCCTGCCACAACCCTTCACACTGCCTTGTTCCGAGTCAGGCCTGCTGCTGACTTGCACCATCTTCAAAGAGCGGACACCCTGTCCTCAACAGACAATTACAAGAACAAGCAGGAGGCTAAAACCGATCAGAACTAGGTAACTGGACCTCAATAGACACAGCTACAGTGGGGGAGCAGCAGCCCTCCCCAGAGATGACGCCACTGGAGGAAGTCCCCAAAGGCACGCCGCTTTGTGATACCATCTAAGCTGCACAGACACATGACTGTTTGATTTTCCAGCTGCACCCCTCCAAAAATTGGTACGTTACTTCCTGTCAAAAAATAAAGGTTCCTCCAAAGTTCCTTCCACTAAAACCCACAGCATTTTCTATTCCTTGAATTAATGGATTCATACATTTTAATCCATTTTTCAGTGAAACCCATTGTATTAGTAAGGTTTTGACAGGACAGTACGGAAAAGACAGGTCCCTAAAACAGTCCAACACTGACAACAATCACTTTTGCTACCCTGAAAGTAAGCTTTTTCAATTAAAGAAAAAAAAAAGAAAAAAAAAAGTAGTGTGCTTCTCCAGCTAAATCCTGCCAGCTTCACTCATGTTGAAAACATCAGCGTGTACATGAGCAGCACAGATTTACCTTGGACTTGTGCAGAAAGCCAGATTCCGGTGAGTTTCATCCCTTAAAAAATTGTTTATTAAACTTAATAGCATCTACTTTCCTCCTGAAAAAATGACTGTAGCAAAACGATCCTACTGGGGTCCATATGAAACAGCAGTACCATATAATTAACTGGGATACAGCAGACATATTGGGGACTTTGGGTGATGATATTGCACAACTGTTCTCTCATATAGGCAAACAGATCACTACATTATAACAGGGAAAGCAAAGGATATTTATTCTTACTGTGCTCAAGCAAAGCTTGGTTTAATACACAGTAGTGAACGGAAACCCACAAGTGAAATAAAAATCCTGTAATTCACATCCTCACTGTTAAAATTACAGATAAAAGAGTGAACTTGGATGCACACAAGTCAGGCAAAATAACAGGATAGATAAAAATAATATATATATGGCTGAAATCCAAAGGACTTCAGACAAACCCTATTGGATGAAATGGTTTATCATGAAGGAGAGGGGGAGGTTGAATGAAGAGGCCACAGTAGAGGATGAATGATTTTATGGTCTTCGACACTTAATGGTCCAACTGGAAATGACAGGAAAGTCCTGGATTTTCAAGGTGACTGGTTTGAACCGTCTCAAACAGACCCTCTATCATCACTGGACACTCTTGAAAATCTCAGTGAGGCGCTCTGAAGCTGTCCCCAGAGACCTGCCAAGCAAGACGGCTGCAGGCCTCCAAGTTTGGCCCCAATCCAAACTCTTTAGGCAAAGGCTGATCTTGGCAAAGTTTCTGCTCTGTAGTTTGAATTCAAAGAGCTCCTTCATGCTTTCCGATTCAAGATTAGAAACATTTTCATTCAAGAACTGTATTTTTTGTTTTGTGTAGTCCCAGCTCTTGGGAATCTAGAATATTTTTTGTAATAAGTTTCTTCCTTTTACTTGGGAGCAGTTCTGCTTCTTCAGGTGTCATGAAACCTGTTCTTACCTGCTGGGAGGACAGACCAGTCTCCCACCCAGTCCTGATCAGAGTCCCACACTTTGATTGTTTGGATGGTGTCCACACTGGTGGTTTTTAGCTTGGACGCAACAAGGTCATTAGCAACTTGTGTCATTTTTTCATCTCCAATCTCCAGAAGCTTGTCCATTGCAATTGCCACAAGAGTGGGCAGGAATGGCCCAGACACTTGCCATAAGGCAGTCCCCAGCCCCAGTCTGATTCCTCACATGAGTCTGGCACGAGTGAAGGGCTCCTGCCTTACTCCCAGCTGACCCCTTCTCCATCAGGGGCAAGCCAAAGCCCAGTAGAGCCACCAAGAACCCAGTAACAGATCCTACTTTGACTCACCACCGGCTAGTCTCTCTCCAAATGAAAAAGCATTTCTGCAGCACTTAGTTTTGTTTTAAGGTAGCAGACAGACTCCAGGCCTAAGTGGGAGTCAGTCCTGGGCTATCCTCTTTGTATGAAGGTTCACCATCATGAGGGTACCCCAATCCTTCACCTTATCTAGGGGCTTTCAGTTTTACAGACCTCAGATCCTCGAGTGCTCTGGTACCCTTGGGAAGGCAATGGGATTCCTGGGCTCAAACAGCTCAGCCAAAAGACAAACAAAATCCAAAGCAGTATAATGGAAATCACTGGAAGTGCCCTCCAGACTCCTCCAGCACTCGCAAGTGCTAATTGCCACCAGTCCAATTACATTCATGTCTCTGATGGATTTAATTGCTGAGTTGCTGAAGAGAGAAGTGACCTATTATGGATCATTGTTTACAGCAAATTAGTTCAGAAATTCCCATCTTTCTGCCTGTCATGCTCAGAGGGCAAACTCCCTTAACTCTGCCACTGAGTCAGCCAAGGACTTCACTGGCGCCAGCAGATGCAAGCTCATTTATGAGGAAAGGCTGAGCAAAGACACATCTAGGGCAAAAACACAAGTCTGGCTGTTTAGGAGAAGAAAGCTCTGAGATGAAAGGGATCAGAAAGAGAAAGCAATAGCTCATAGAGTAAAAATGCCCAAAGTAAGAAGCTATAGAGATTCTTCTGCAGCAGCAGATGAAGGAGAGTGACACAAACACACCAACAGCATAGCCCAGGACAGACCTAAATGCTCAGAACTGAGCTTAAATGGAGCTGGTGGAGCAATGGGTGGAGGATGGGTGGGTGGAGGCCCCAGGTGAGACTGCTCAGGGCAATTAATGTTTATAAGGCCCTGACAGCTTCACAGAGAGGATGTTTGCTTCTTGAGGGTTGTGTGCATTCTCTAACGGGATGTCACAGGACTTCTAGGCAGTTTGAAATCTAAGAGTAAATAAAAGTAATGGGAAGGGAACATTTTCCTTTCCAGGATATACATGGGTTTGGGCTGAAAATACATTTATAAGAACTTTGCACTTTTTTAATGGGGTAAAAAAGTATTTCTGCTGGCTCTAAACCTCCCTCCCAAATCATGGGGGGGCTGCCTGTCAGGCAGACTGAAGGCAGGGCCAGTGGTAGCCCTTTCTCCCCTTTGTCATGCTGGTGAGGTCTCCCAGAGGTGCTGTAGCTCAATGCAGTGCTTGTAGGGGAGCTCTTCTAGAGACAGCACTGGGTAGTCGCAGCCCTCTTGGGAAACATGGCTTTCCCACCTCTGGCTACAGCAAGGTTGTGTGCTGCTCTCTGGACTTAGTTGCTATTGTACATGGATAAATACAATGCTAGGACTACATTATCCAGACTGTTACCTAGAGATAAAAAGAATTAAAGCAGGGGAACATAAGAAGCTTAAAAATAGGCTTGCCCTTGACTTGCGCAATACCTTTCAACAGACCCATAAAAAGATCAGGGAATTCACTCAAGTATGAATAGTCGCAAGCATAAAAAAATGGTGATATTATATTTATTATTAAAGCTCTTTTAAAGCCCCCTTATTGCAGATGGATTCTGAGCCTCTGGGGAAAGTCAGGGACAGGATATTTAGCAAAAATGTTATTAAAAATAGAAATTGTTTCCCATGACTTAACCTTATTGCCACGGGGAAAATCACTTAGGTGATGTTATTGGAGAGCATGCCGTTAGGAGACTGTGACTGTTCTGGAAGACTATGCACAAGGTTTCTGGAATAGGAGCAACATTTCTGCTTCCAGGGAAGCAAAATTTACCTGTGTACCCACCCTGCAGACCAAGGAAGGCTTTTTCCTTGAGTCCACGTGCCTTTAACCAACTCACAGTCCCTTCTGCAGCTCTTAGGTGCCAGGAGGTCCTCTGAAGGATGGGAGCACTCACTCCACGCTGTGCAGTGCAGCGAGCAGAAGGCACGCGGGGCCGTCAGCAGGGCATGATGAATGCAATTCATCACATCACCATCCGGTGGTAAATTTATCAATTTATCATCATCGTATGTCAAGTCTGCAGCTCCAAGATGTACCCAGTTCAGCCTCCTTGATCTGGAGGGATTTGGGATCGGTGGCCAAATGGCAGCATGCAGGATGGTGCCATGGTTTGCTTTCTGCTCTAGTTGCAGCTCAACGTTAATAATAGAGAGCATTTTTCCTAACTAAGTTTTCTTCAGAACCTGCAAAAAGGTTCAGTTATGACAAATTGGCATTTTCTGACAGAAAGCCTTCTCTGCCCCACAGTCATGGCCAAAGGCTGCTTGTCAAAGCAGCATCAAGTGTGATCCTCCCCGCAAAGATGGCTTGAAACTCTTTGAGAAATATGGCCCCAGAGGCCACAGAAATGCCAGGGGGATTGCTGAGCTGATCAGATTGTCTCCTGTCTTCCTCCTGAGACACTTATCAAGGAAGATGGGCAGATATCAAACATTCATCACAAGCACTTGTCCCTTCAACAGCTGACACTGGTGCAGCAAAACAGTTTTTGATCACTTGAGCTTAATGTCACTGCAATCATTTCCTGGAATGTAATTTTGTCTTAACATAAAAAAAAAAAGAGGGGGGAAGGAGGATAAAAAATGAGACTCAAATGCTTCCGTGCTTCAGAAAAGTTGGCTCTGAAGTTTGGCTGTAAGGATCAGATCTCAGCAAATTCTGTAAACTCCCTCCCCCCGACCTGTATTTGGACATTTTCCTCTTACTTAATGATATTCCATCAATTATATAACTTCACAGATACTAAAGATCAGTATTAGGGAGTTCAGCTTCATTATTAGTACAGTTATTGTCCTTTGGAGACTGAGCTAATGGCCATTTGTCTTCTTCAATTCAATTAACAACAATCCTCTCTGGACACCACATAGGTTGCACTCAGTGACATTCTGCTGCATCCCCTCCCCCATCAGGACATGACCCTCATCTCTGCAGACAAGATCTGTCTCCTCTCTTGCAAGCTGCATGCTATACATTTTAGCAGTGCATCAGGGATTGGCATACTAAATTATCAAAGAACTAAACTGGGCAGGGCTTGAGCCAAGAAAAATCCATTTATCGATGGCCATTCCCCCTCCAAAGTGCTTGAGCAGGTTGACAAGACAGAAACATGCCTTTCCTGACCAGCCAAGAAGACTCTTCCCAAGGAGGATAAGGTCACATCTTCCAGGAAAGTATGAAGGTTAGAAATTGAAGGTTGGGGCCAGACTGAGGAAAGAGTTTCAATATTTTTTTAAGAAAATAGAGCTTACAGCTGCTCTGGTGTGTCTGTGTGACTCTTCTGTACAACTGCAGATCGTGGTACCTTTATTTTACTCTTGTCCCTGGCCTCTGCTCTATGAGTGCTCATCACTAAGTCTGAGGAGCCTCAAGCAGGAGGTGTTGAAACCAAGCACATTCCTCTGTGATTTTGCTGCCTTCCAGCATGTGAATAATCCCCTCACTTTCTGCAGAGCAACGGCCTGTCTTTGCGTCCTCATCCTTTTCCACTTCCAACTCTGCAAGGGCTTGCACCTTTACCCAGATGTTTGCAGGAGTGGTGCTGGGTCAGTTTTAGAGTGTTTTGGGCTCCTTTGGAGTCAGGGCTGAGACTCCACTGCTCCATGTGGACACTGGGAGGTGAGCCACCAACCTCAAGAGACTTTCACAGCTGGCAGCTGAAGCCTTACAAGCAGAGGGAGATGTGGGGGAGACCAGCACAGCACGTGCATCTCTCCAGCAATCCTCAGCCAAGCTCTGCAGCAGCATGTGGTGTGCAGAGGTCGGAGGCCAGCCTGCTGTCGTAAATAAGACACCCTCTGCTCCTGGCACGTGGTCGTTTCAGTGGAAAGCATTAATTGCTGGCAAATCACTCTGGTAGCAATTCAACCTGACAAATGCTTTATTAGAACAAAGCTTACACTGAGAAGCTGTGAGATCGGCTTGTAATTTATGGGTGCAGAGAGCACCAGACTCACTGGGAGAAGGCACGAAAGTCGGGGGAGTTTCCTCACCAATTAGAGACTGCAAACCTTTCCTACAAAGAGCTACCAGTGCAGGCAAAAAAGGTGGCTGTGAGCTAGAGATGTGGCCTTGTGGGTGGGGTTCTTCCTTTTAAGTTTGTACCATGCCACCGGGCAGCTTGACCACAATATGAGCACCCTGTAGTTGGCCTCCCCAAGGCTTGTTTCCTAGAAGGTCCATCAAAAAATGGCATTTAGTTTGTTAACATGTCCTTCTGCTTTAATAAAAGCAAAATCCATCCACGCTGCTCCTGGAACAAGCACAGCCCTGTGCTGCTGCTGCTGTAAGTAACAGTGATGGGATCACTGAGACGTAACAAGATTTATCACTTTCTCCCAAAGAACAATTGCCTGCTTGGTGTCCTCAGTAAATAATGTTCTGCCTGCATCATCTGGGGACATCACTAACCCAGGAGACAGTGACACCACTTAACCTTTCATGGGCTCACTCAGCTCCCCTAAGCTGCCCAAGATGTATGGTTGAGTCCTTTCAGGGATGAGGTGAGAATGTGATGCCAGAATTCACACGTGGGAAGAAGGCGCACAGCACAGACACTCGATACCACGCAGGAGGCAGTGCAGTACTGAGGAGCACCCGTGAGCAGCTCCATACTCCACCTGCACTTGCAGCACAGCCTTTACCAGGAACCCACAGTAAGTCTGGGCTAGTTGGCCCACTTCGACTTCAGCAAGGTTACCAGGGTAGCAAGTCACAGACTCCTGCCACTGGGCACATCAGGCCGTTTCCCAACTCTCGTGTGCAGCCATGACCCCCTCACTGGGGGCAGACAAGCAACACTCTTCCCACCAAGTGCCTGGGATCTCCTCCCTTCCCCACCCACAAGCACCTCAGTGACTTCTTTCAAGCAGGGCTCAGACAACCCGATCCCCAAGCGTCCCAAGGGCTCAAGACTTGTCCGATACTGCCTCCTCACTATGCTTAATAGCTCCTGACTGCTCCTTCACTATGTCTATGATTGAAACAGTGGATTTATTAATGCATTTTTAATTAGCAAACTCCATCTCCAGGGAAAGGTGTCTAGCATCTTAATGACCTTTGCTTTGAACCTTTGCCAGAGAGTGATTTATACCATAAATCTGTATCTGTAACCAAGGCTCCTGATGACCCTCAACTCAGCAGCTGAGCATCCAGGGCAGGGCAAGTCGGTGTGGATGGGGGATTTCCTAGGTGGATGTAGTTCCAGGCATAGTCCAAGCTGGTGGGAAGTTATAAGATGTTCATTTGAGTATGAACAAGTCACAGAAAGTTTACAAAGCCTCTGCACAGTTAAAGAAGTGCTGTAGGAAAGCACAGCAATGGGGCTCAGATGGTCCCAGGAGATGGGGAGGTCTGAGCAGAGCTACACGCCTAAAGTGTGCTAGGGACAGGCAGGGGGCAGGAGCCAGCCTGACTGCACACACCAGCCCTCTTGGGCTCAGGCACAAGGGGAGGACGATGGTTATTTTTCCCTGGAGCCCTGTTCAGGCCAGTTCACAACCCAGTTACTCACCGTGTCTCTCCAGGAGGTGTCTTTTTGCAAGCCATGTCTTTCCAGATCAGCTTGTAGTATTAGGGGCCAGCATAAAGACCTGTTTTTTTCCTAGGAGTTAGTGACATTTTAATCAACTCTTCCGTATAGAGTTACACATTTAAATGTTATGCTGTTTCCTTCAGATTTCCCCAGGCATTTCATGGTTTCAACATGATTTCAACGTTTTCTGAATTCCTCCAGTTCCAGATCTCATTTCAAACAAGCCGTTACAATTGAGCTGTTCCAAGCTGATCAATGCTGCAGGAGCCCACGGCCCTTAGCTCTGTGAGAATCCGTTTCCCACCTCTGGGAGGAGCAAGGGTTGAACCCGTTTCCTCCTCTCCCCTGCTTTGGGAAGGCTGGGGGGACTGTTGACAGCTCTATGGTTTATTACCCACACAGCGCTATAGATCCATACCTTCCAAATGCGTTCAGCAGTGCTGTGTGCCCGATGCCAGCTGTTCCTCAGTTTTCTGGCTGCTCTGTCGCACAAGCTGTTAGTGATGCCATTTGTCTCCATCCTCCTCTGAAAGGCACATCCCAATGGCACACGATTCCCAACAGCGGCTGTTTCCCTGCCCTCACCTACATGCAGCTTTATCCTCGCTAGAACTGAATAACACGATCTCTAGAGGAGCAGTAGGACCTAGCATGAAAATCCTTTCAGAGCAGAGAGTAGCAGATGCTAACTATTCATGCAGCTATTGGTTCGCAGCACTGTGCTACATATGGAGGAGGTATTCATGCTCCATTGAGTCTCCTGATGAGCATCTCATACTCAGATCCTTTGGGTCACCGTGCAAAGACAGAAGCACCCCAGAACTAAGCAGTGCTGATGCAAACATCAGCAGTAACCACCGTACTAGAAATACATATGCCAGGACATGTATTAATCCTTCCCGGCTTCTCCACCTACCCAAATCCTCATCCTTCTGGTTGGTAGCAAGATGTGAGTTGGTACCCACGGTTGTTCCTTTGCAACTGCTGTGGTTCGAGCCGACTGCCTGGGCCAACAACAAAGAACCATGCAGCCATTCACTCACTGCTCCCCCTACCCTGTCCTCACAGGGATGGGGAGGGAGAAAATTCAACTACAACACACTCAAGGATTGAGATTAGGATGGGGAGGGTTAATTCATCACTTACAATGACAGGTGGTTTTCTCCCCAAGTCTACTCTCCCCCAGAGTAGACTTGGGGAGAAAACATAAATTGAATTTATTAGCTCAGAGCAGGATAGTGAGAGGAATACATAAATAAATACAACCTGATCTTAAATACACATGCCCCACACCCCTCCCATCTTCCCAGCTACTTCCTCACCGCCATCGGAGCAAGGCGGGGCAGGGGTTGGCGGGTGTGATCCATCTGGTCACTACTCATTGTCCATGGCAATTCTTCCTTCTTGGGAATGAGGGCTCCCCGCAGTCTTCCCCTGGTGCCGCCTGGTGCCCATCTTATGGAAGGCAACCCTCTCCCTCCACATGAGTCCGTCCCACTCAGGGTCGCACATCGCTTCTGGCGTGTCCTCTGCTCTTGCGCGGTCTCTCTCTCCCCACTGGCACGGGATTCTCCATGAATCGCTGCATCCTGGACGTTCTCGCCGCTGTTGATCCCCTCAGCTCGCAGGCAATCATCTCCCTGCCATCTCACTCACCACGGGCTCCAGGGAAACCCTCTGCTCGGGTGCCTTTCTCCCCTCCTTTCCTCACTGACCGTGTTCCTTTTCTTTCCTCTCACCTTCCCCTCCTCCAACAACAAAAAACATCTCCCCAACATAAAAGACAGGACTAGAGAAGACATGGACAGACAATGACACAAAAGAGAAAGAGCAAGTGGTTCAATAGATTCTGCTCTTAAATATTTTGATCGCAGAGGCGCTGACTGACCTGGCCTTGGCCAGAGCTGAGTCTCACTTTCACCTGGGGTTGGGGGTGTCTCTTGAAGTTTGTCAAGAGTCATCCTCCACAGCCCTCACCCCACTACCAAAAACCCCACCAGACTCAAACCCATGTCAGCCATGCCTCGTGTGCCTGAAACATTCCAGCCAGACTGCCTGTTGCTCAGCAATTCCTCCTCGAGCCTGCTGCAGGGATTGCTTCACTGCCTTAAGCTGTACTCTAAGGGCCTTGGGAAACAGATTAAGCAATGTAGAATGACTGAGGCCTCTCCCTTAGCTCTCTCCTCTCAGAGGAGAAGCATGAGCCTGCACGTCACCTCCGGAAAGGTCTCTCACACAGTTATGCAGTGTTGTAGCTCCACTGCAGCAATGAGCATCACAGACCTACTGCCCTCCTTGTGATGCTATCTTGCTAAAACTTAGGGTCTGCCGAAACTGGGGCTGCTGCTAAAGCCCAAAATCAGGATTGTCATCGTGCTGCTCCATGAAACACCAGAAGTGCAAGAAAAGGTTTCCTGAGTTGAGCTCAAGCTATGCACAGCTCTAAAAGGCAGGCGATGCAGGAGCCCCGGCAGGCTGTCCCACAGCCTGGCTCTGTACCTCTCCCTGCTTTTTGCTTTGAGCCAGTCAACCTTCCCTCCCAAAGGCAGATTCTGGGCACAGACACCATGAAGATCTCTCGGAGGATCAGTAAGGACCCTGCAAAGAGGCTTGGACCACGTTTCCAAAGCTGTTGTGGTTTGCTTTCTAGGGAAAACACCCTCCCATGCACTACTATAAGCATTTTGAGGGGTCAGGCACTGCCCCACCTTCCCTGTGGGCATTTGCCTCGTTCTTACTAGGTGGATAGACACAGCAGGTCAGCTTTTTTGGGGACAGATGGACTCATGGAAGAGAGAGGGGTTTGGAAGTCTTTTCTCTCCCTTCTTACTCCAGGCAAGACGGAGCAATCACTACATGCAGCTCAGTTTCCTGGGTTGCTTTCACAATCCCTTATCAACCATGTAGACTCACTACTGCTACATGTCAATCATCCTTCTTACCCTTTGCAACAGTCAGCCTAATTTATCAATAGCACTCCTGGAAGTGGTACAGGGTGTAGTGTCCCTGCAAAGCCAGAGGCCATACCCGCAATGGAACTGGGAACCTCTGCAGGGCAAGGCCAGGGTCCAGAGACACCTCGCATCTCCCTGTAAAACCTCAACAGCAGCACATGCTGCAAAGGTAGCATTTCAAAGCCCCTGTGAAGGAGCCATTTATTATGCCACTTCTCCCTTAACACAGTCTCCACGGTCCTGCATCCCCTAGCGCCAATATCCAGTGGTTTTTCTAATTCAATTTATCATCGGGTTGTTTCACCCAAGTCAGCAGATGCCCCTCTGCTCAGGTTACTGACGGATCGATTTACGTCGAGGCCTCAGAGATGCTGCTTGCCAGGTCTCAGAGTTTCAATTCCCCTCCTGTCTCAGTGAGATGTGGGAAAGGGGAGGGCAAAGCCCAGAGGAATAGCAAGTGACAGGGACAGCCGAGCACCCTGCAAAGGGCTGCTGGTCTGGCTGAAGGGCTGCAAGGTGTGCAAGGACAGCACCCCTGAGCTCTGCACGTTGCTCAGGAGCAGCTTCCAGTCACTCCCTCTCATCCCTGCAGTGCGGAGTGAGGTGACGACTGTAAAGACGAGGCTCTGAGCCTGGGGGCTGAAAGCAGAGGCAGATCACAGTGGGTCTGTGACGCTGCCTCCAAGGTGCATGAGGAGCCTCCTGAGAGGCACCAAATCAGCCCTGTGAGTGCAGCTCCTCCCCAGCGATTTCTGGTGCACAGGGGCGAGGGCTGCATTGAGAGGCAGCAGTACAAAGCCATCAGGAGAGCCGTATTGTACACAGCACATCTATTTCCCATTCCTGACCACGCTGCTTGACCATTTTTCTGTCAAGATGTCATTTTCTGCTTTTGCCTATTCTGTGCTGGAAGCTGGGGAAGCACAGGCCTCCTACTGCACCTGGGAGCTTGCAATGATCGTTTGTACACACACGTCCCCATTTTGGAGTCCAGCACACAACTTTACCTCTGCTTGAAAAACAACATATATATATGGCAGACGGTACGATGTGCCTGCACGCTTTGGTGTTCACATGATGCTGCTCGGGTTTGGTACCACAACATCTGGCCTCCAGCTCTGCCCACCTGCACTGGCTTGTGCTCAAGCTGGATCCCTGCTGTAATGACGATGCTCCCCCATTCTGAGCTGTGGGGCAGCTGCTGTGCCCCTCCACCCCACAGCCTCCTGAGTAAGTCTCAGTCCAGCCCTCGCAGAGATTCCAGCCTCAGCTGTTGTGGCCCCATGCCACATTCACTGGGAAACTGAGGTTAAGGTTTTCTTCTAACTCTCAAGAATGAGGGTCATAAGCATTTCTGTGAGATTTCAAGTGATTTTTGCTACAACCTTTGTCCATTCTGGAAGGAGAAAGGTGCTCAGTGAGACCCAGAGGAAACAGCAAGCTCCCTATCTGTCATTGTATGGAAAACATGACAGGGTGGTATTGGGATTTAACTATCCGGGGAAATAACAAGGACATTTAGCACTTTCCCCTGTTCCCCTTTGAGAGAAGGACACAGCAATGTGGTAGGCACTTCCAGGGAGAAAAATACCCGGGGGTCACAACTGAGCAGTTTTCACACTCAGGGGCCTTAATGGATTTCTTCCCACCCCAGTCATCCTCTTGTACATGCAGTTGGTCCAAGCTCTATTTTCTCAAACCACAAGAGTGTTCGCTGAATTCTCAATTAGATAAAAAACCTCTTAAGGAGTGAGACAAAGCTCCCAGAAGTGGTTTTATGGCATCCAAGACACAAAGCCCTCCTCCTCAAAAGCACTCTCCTGACAAATACTCATTCCCTCACTATCCAAGTACATTTTCAAACTAAAGCCAGAGCTGTGAGAGACAACTTGGAGAGAAGACTGGCCTCATTCTGCACTTGGCTGTTCTGCTTGGAGAAAAGCAAGTGGAAGTTTCTATTTGTTTTCCCCCTCCCATGATGAAAGGCTCCTAACTGTTGGGGAGGTGGCTATGTGGAGGAGGAGGATATGACATGGGTGGGAGAGATCTCATCGACCTTATCAAGATGGGACTAAAGAACCAGTACTAGTAAGATCTCCCAGCTTAGCGTCCTTGTTTAAGGGACAAAGCACCCACCTCCAAATGAGAACAGCAACAGGAAAGCAGCAATAAGAGGACGAAAGTTAAAGCAGTGTCATTGGAAAGACTGGGACAGACTTCATCAGACCGATGCTAGAACTGCCACCTATCAGCAAAATCTGTTGAGATAAAGAGCTTTAGTTATGCATCGTCACGGTGTATTAAATAAAGGTGCCTGCCCCCGAGCCCTCATTCCTCAAGCCCTTCACCCTGCTCCCCTTGGGAGGGGTAGGTACGCATCATTAGAATGGCACACCAGCCTCAGACCCAAAGGGTCATGCTACCCAGAGTTGGTGAGCTCAGCACAGTATAAGCAACTCTGTTGAGATGCATCAGAGTGACAGTTAAGGTCCCTGCCCTTTCCATTAGCTTTATTTTAATTTGAAGCCGCACTGTTCATTACTTCCATTATATCCAGTCTCAGCTGGCTGGCACGATGCTTTATATCGGTGCTGACTTTGGGCAAGAGCCTGATGCTCTAGTCTCTGGGGTCCCAGCTGCACGCACGTCACGGCAACAAATTGGCCAGCAGTGACACCTGGACACTGGGTTTCGCATGTGCAAACGCCATGGGTCTGCCAGGACACAGCTCCACTCATCCACTGCACCAAACCTCACTCAGCTCTGTAACAGGAGGAGGCCATGGGTCTGGGAAGACTTGGGATAGTCCACACTGTTGCCATTCTCTTGCCACAAAAATGTTTTAATTTACTTTAAGATGGAGCCAATGTGATGTGGATAGTCAGGATTCCAAGTCAGTTTGCTAGCAGAGAACTTTCCAAGTGCCACCTCAGCTTCTGGAAGCTTATACAGTCATAATTTTAGCCTACAAGTAACCCAAGGCCAGAGGCTTCAGATGCTGGGAAGCAGCCACTAGCTACAAGAATGAGCTAGTGAGGCTGGAGTATCACTGATCGGCCTGGAGTCCTTGGGCTCAGAGCTCCTCCAGTTGCATATCTGCCTAACTTCCCAGTATTTCTGGAAAACTTCAGAGGAGCTACTTGGATTTGGAGCAATATGATCCTCAGCCTCTACCATAATGTTGGGGTTCTTTACCCAACACTCCCCATCAAAGGGATGTTGAGAGTGAGCTGGAAGTGTGGATATTTTTCAGCTGTTTATTTCCATGCATTTAAGCACCTGCTCCCATCTCTTCTCCTGGGAAGACAGCCCAGGCAGGCAATACCTGGCCTGCTCAGGATTGCAAAGAAAACACTGCAGGGGGCATGAGCCAAACCAGCAGCCTCCTCTCGCTAGCTACAGCACACAGTCTTGTGCTCCACTTATCTGAAGGGTTATTTTCTACATGGTTCAGTGCTGGAGCTGGAAAGCCCTTCAAAAAGGGAATTTGGAAGCCTTAGCTCAAGCTAAGGAGCTGCTGGACAGAATAAATACACAGCACTGCACAAATAAGGAGGAAGCTCATAATAAAGTCGGACATTTGCTTCAAGACTGGTTGACTTAAGAAAGATTTTGTGCCATCCTTCAGTATAAAGGAAGAAGTCTTGAAATATAATCCTTCCTTGGTAGAAAAATGCTAGATTGCAGCTCATGCTATTTCTAGTCCATATATTTACAAAGATCCTTGACCAGATACAGAACAATTTGCTGGGATGAACATTCACAAAACCAAAGGAGCAGGTCTCCTCATGGAAGGCAGATTAACATGCACCCCACGTCAACCAAAGGCCATTGCCTTGGATTTCCACTCATACTGGGGACCCAGAGGAGCCTAACAAATGCAAGAGGATTGCTAGCCTACAGCATCAGGACAAAGAAGCAGCCAGGGAAGAATAAAGCAGGTAGCAAGAAGAGGCCTCTTCAGCACGACAAGGATCTTCAATTGCTGCAAGCGTGGCTCAGCCTTTGAAGTATCCACACAGGCCAAGCATGGAGAGCTTATCTGCATCTCAGAGCCTTGTCAGCCATGAAAATCCTGATCTCATTGCCCACTGCAGCAAACCACTAGTGGTAGGAGAGTTCAGCTACTCATCACATACAGCATTTCCCTTTCATCATGGAATGGTACAGCTGGACATGGCTGGGCAGGGCACCTGGGCTGCAAGACCTGCAAGGGTGTGGAGCAGTGGTGCAGACCCTCAAGAAACATTTCCTCCTGACACTCAAAAAGAGACTAAAGTATAAGTCCTAAAGCCACTGAAGGAGAGGAGAAAGGATGCTCATGGTAGAGGGGGTCTCTGCCCCAGGTCAGCTCTACTGGAGAAATCCTGGTTTTCTACAGGAACAGAAATAGAGAAGAGCCTCTGACAAGTCCTAATCAAACTCCTTGCCCAATCTGGAGTCCTACCAAACAGGAAGGACCACAGAGTGCTTAAAATGTAAAATTGAAGTAAAAATAAAAAACAAGATGCTCAGCCTCAGGCTTCTACATTGTGCCAATACAGCTGCAGGGACAGGCAGACTTTGAGGTGGTGAGGCCTGCCTGGCCTCCGGGTTCATGCTGAAGATTGAATCACAGAATCACAGAATCACAGAATGTCAGGGGTTGGAAAGGACCTTGAAAGATCATCTAGTCCAACCCCCTGCCAGAGCAGGATCACCTACAGGAACGCGTCCAGATGGGTCTTGAATGTCTGCAGAGGAGACTCCACAACCTCCCTGGGCAGCCTGTGCCAGGGCTCTGTCACCCCCACAGTGAAAAAATATTTTCTAATGTTTTTGTGGAACTTCCTATGTTCCAGCTTGTATCCATTGCCCCTTGTCCTGTCATTGGACATCACCGAGAAGAGCCTGGCTCCATCCTCCTGACACTCCCCCTTGACATATTTATAAACATTAATGAGGTCACCCCTCAGCCTCCTCTTCTCCAAGCTAAGGAGACCCAGCTCCTTCAGCCTTTCCTCACAAGGCAGATGTTCCACTTCATCATCTTTGTGGCTCTGTGCTGGACTCTCTCAAGCTGTTCCCTGTCTCTCTTGAGCTGAGGGGCCCAGAACTGGACACAATATTCCAGATGTGGCCCCACTAGGGCAGAGTAGAGGGGCAGGAGGACCTCTCTCGACCTACTTGCTACTCCCCTTCTAATACATCCCAGGATGCCATTGGCCTTCTTGGCCACGAGGGCACATTGCTGGCTCATGGTCATCCTGCTGTCCACTAGAACCCCCAGGTTCCTTTCCCCTGCACTGCTCTCCAGGTCAGTCCCCAACCTATGCTGGCACACGGGGTTCTCTCCCAGGTGCAAAACTCTACACTTGCCCTTGTTGAACCACGCAAGATTTCTCCCCGCCCAGCCCTCCAGCCTGTCCAGGTCTCTCTGAATGGCAGCACAGCCTTCTGGTGTGTCAACCACTCCTCCCAGTTTTGTGTCGTCAGAAAACTTGCTGACAGCGCTCTCTAATCCCTCATCCAGGTCACTGATGAATATTTGAACAGCACTGGCCCCAGCACTGACCCCTGAGGGACCCCATTAGACACAGGCCTTCAACTAGACCCTTCCACGGTGTTTTGAAGCAAGAACACTGGTCCCACTTTGGGATCTCCTGGTGGGATGTGCAGTTGTTCCAAGCAAGCCTAGAACCGTACCAACCGCCTGGTGCTGCAGGAGGCTGGGCAGGTAGGAGAGCCCCTGAAGCTCCTCAGAGAGGAGAACAGAGCCAAACAGGAAATTTTTTAATCAATGTGTGTGTCTGCTGAGAACAGGCTTGAAAAACAACCTGTTTTAGTAAAACTTGCAGCACCTTTTGGAGGGAGATCAGTTATACTGAAGTAGTTGACAATTAAAGAGCATTCTCAAGCAACTATTTTTCATCAAAATCACTTTTCAGACCCTCAATTCAGGCATTTAAGATACAGGCTCATCAATAAAGTTACATAGTACCTTGTGAAGTAAACATACAGATTCCCTCCCCATCCCACCAATACTGCAATTTAAGCATAGATGCCCAGTCAGAGAAGTGGAAAGCATTAAAACAGCTTCTGGAATCACACAGATAACAACGAAAATCCCAGCCGTCAGTGCTAAAAGGTTTCGTGTTGCAGTAAATGATATATTTTTGTTTTGGTTTAATATTAATGTATTTATATATTGTTAGTGCAATTTGTTGAAACTGTTTCCTTGCTTGCAAAAGCCTGGGTTTAGCAAATATTGGCTGGTTAACTATGTTGTTACTTAGCAACCCTAATTGGATTTCAAATTTGAGATTTTGTTTTGGAAATATTACCTGTATCACTTAGCACTGTGAAGTAAGTTCCTACTTTCATGATGCAGACAAACCCTATCAGTATTCCTAATTCACAGGGGTTTAATCTTGTTTATACACTTCTAAGACAAAAACTGACACCTTCCCTCCTCCCTGGCCAAGACCTGCAATCTTTCACCGTTAGCTGGAAATCAAAGACCAGCACAAACTTCTGCTGCAGGTATCAGCTTCAGCGGCCTCCATGGCAGCTCCACAGCCACACTGTCCTTGTCCCCAGGCAAGCTTGGCATGTCCCAACTCAGTTGCTGGGCACATCACAGGTGGCTCCAGAGCAAATGGAGCTACTGGGTCACTGGCAGAGGGCGTGTGGGTAGAGATTCCAGCTGAGGATGGTCAGAGCAATGAGCATGGCCAGGGCTGCCACGCTGGCCCCCTGCCTCCCTGCTAAAGTCCACCAGACACTTCACACCCATCAAGAGGGCCAAGACAGGTAAGAAAACCTTCTGACATAGCCCACAAACAGAGAGTCGCTGCAGCAGCGTGGGACCTCTGACCAGGACTTCTCTCAATATCAGCTCTGTGCATTCTGTGACTTGGGTGCACCATCCAGATGAAGACCTCCTCCAGCTGAGCCCAGAGGCAGAAGGCCCACTGCACAGGTGGGAAGTGAGGAAGAAAGCTTGGCAAGTGGCCCTCCCCGCCCCTCCCAGGAACCAACATGCAAGCGTGCTGGCATTAGTTGGAGGCAAGGACAAGCAGACTAGGACTTGGCCCAGGCACGTGCACATTCCCACTGCACTGCCATCTAGCCCACTGCTATCTGAGATGACGGTGAGGAGGAGGAAAGAGAGTACTGAATTCAGGGCCATGCTGCATCTCATCAGCCCAATGTGTCTGCTGCTGGAGGCACCAGTCTGTTGGATGAAGCTTGCAGGGGTCTCAAAGATGGGTTAGACTTCCTTTTCCACAGTCTTCCTCTCCCCTTTTTACCATGTTCATCTGAGGCAGTGGGGGTGGGAGGGCCCTCTCAGCCTGGCATCTCTGTGGGCTGATTTATGGAGGGAACAAGAGATAGACTGAGCAGCAGACAAATCCCCCCCTTTCCCTTGGAGTCAGGATAGACAACGCTATGACCGAGGGATGGCCAAAGGTGCCTATATGCAGTTCAAAGCCTCGGAGTAGATGGGGAACTGCTGCACAAGGGTAGTGAGCAAACTGCAGCATGAACTCTGGCAAAATTTTCCATGCCTGTGGAGCTTTATTTCTGGTGCAAATAGAAAGTGGCTGACGTTACGCCATTTAGCAGTACTAAACGGGTAAGCCAAGCATTAAGCCAATTAAAGCCTACAAATCACTGCACGGCACTGAAACCCTCTGACTTCAGCCACGGGCCAGGGACCACAGGGACCGGCAGGGAATGAGCATCGATCAGTGCCTGGGGCCCCACGACTGCCCCACCCCCCCACTGCTACACTCCTGGTCCTCCCACCTGCTTGTACCTCGGCCCTGCTACAGCATCACAATTCACAGAAGAGTTCCAAAATGTCAGCAAAGACCGCAGGAGGCACAAAAGGGGGTTAGGTCCTATAGGAACCAGACATTTTGGGCTGTGCTGCATAGGGGCTGTATACCTGCTGTCACAGGTAGGGTTGATTCTGGCCGGATGGTTCCTTATGAAGCCCTTTATCTCTGCAGAGATGCGACGGGTGAGAGAGCTAAACAATTAGAGAGAGATGCTGACGTCCTTGTGCAGCACAGAGAGAGGAGAGGCAATTACAGGGAAGTGTCAGCCTGCAAACTAGGCTTTTTACACTCCAAAGGAGATGTTAATCTCCATTTTCAGGAGGGATGAAGCAGTATTTTCCCTATGGGGAAGGCCCTGAGAGCCTGAGGGTATGGAACTATGGGGGTACGCATGGTTCTCAGCCCCATGCAATGGGACAAGGGCAGTCCCCATTGTAGCAGAGTGATGCCATGGTCTGAGCATTAGCAGAGCTGCCCCTGTTCAACGAGTGATGCAAATACAGCTTGGTCAGGTACATGCACCTTCCTCCTTCCTCCAAACTTATAGCGGGGTGCTGGACCAAGACAAACTTCAGTAACACGGTCAGACTCAATTGTAAGGTTTGACCACAATCCCAGTTGGATTTTCCCAGAAGGGAAAAACTGGAGTGAGTTTGTTGGAGCGCTCTGTCTACCAGCTAACAAATGCCATTTGAGCCACGCTGAATCCAGTTTCTTTTCACAACGCTTTGGAAGTTTCCAGTCCTAATGCTAACCCAAGTTTAAGTTTGCAGATTTAGCCTGAGAAATGACACACAGACTTTCTAGACCGTTTCCCAAACTTCAGGGAAACCCTACACACCCTTGAGACTAACCCAGGAGATGGCAAGACTTTCTTCACATTGCTTGGCCTATTCCTTCACAGCAAAAAGGTCCTCTCCAGGAACTTTGGCAAGAAATGCAAAAATGGGAAGATCAAATGAGAGGAGAAACAAAATCAAATCCATTGAGTCCTCTCATTTTTATCCAGGCCAGGAAAACGTTGTGGATAGCTTTTTGGTGTTGGACCTAAGTCCGGTGGTGACTGCGCCATACTGAAGTTTCCTTCAGATGGAATTAGACCATATATTTAGAAGGGAAACAGGCAGAAAAATGTAGCACTATTCTGCTGAAAATCTAAATTAAAGTAGATTTATTTTGTCTTTGTTCCAATTCTCACGGGATGGTGTTGACTTATGTGTTGGAAAACCAAACCCCGCAAACAGCAACTATGAATTGTTGTACTAAACCTGCCACCTCCCCCTAAAGCCCTCAAGCAAACAAAAATCTGCCGGAAGCCGCTGATTTTTTCTTGGCTCGAACCCCAATCTATTTGTCAGGTTCCAGATGCATTTTACAGTGGTTGAGGGCTTTTTGTTGTTGCTGGATGATTTTAGCAAACCAAATGTTGAAGAAGATCAGATCTGAAAGTGAAAACATTTTGCTGATAAAACTCAGGTTTCTACTGAAAATTGTCAGGGAGTTTTCAACCAGGATTAAGCTACAATTACATGGGATCTATTTTAACTGAGAATTAAAGAGTGCGCTGAATAGAAATGTTGTTGTGTTCTGTTTGAACACCCACAACCCAAAGAACATCCTTTATCTCGAAACGCACATTAGTTTTACCTTATATTATTACTTCAAAAACACTGCTCCGTTACAGTCGAGGCTTTTGCGCTGTATGATATCTGCCAGTCGATCTTCCTTTGCTAAGCCCTTCAGCGTACCTAGACAGCTACTATTTTAAGATCTTAAAATGATATGAAAAATAAAACGTTAAGAGAACGAGCAAGGCTCTCTGCATAAACGCTGCCTTTACAACCCTATCAGCATTCAGCTCTGCTTCCAAATGACCCTGATCGGCAACAATGTTCTGTATATTCCCACAATTAAACAACATTTGAACTTGTGTTAATAGCAATAGAACAATTATCTGAAACAGCCATTCACTGAGTAAGCAAGCCGTATCATCACGAGTCAATCTTGGTGCAAATAAAGACTTACCCTTACAAAGGAAAGGGAGTGAAATCTTCAATATAAGGGATAAAGATTCTTTACTTTACTAGTGGCACCATAAAATCGGTGCATGAACAATATATCGAATGTCAGAAGCAAATATCTACTGAAATTTAGGCAGTGTTTGGTTGCTTAATTGTAAACCTTGCTGACTATTTCCTCTACTAAAACAATCTTTAGTATTCTGAGACTATAAAGAGACATTTGCCTGGTCGTGGTATCAAAAATATTCTCATAATGATGGAGCTTTGTGTGGGAAATACAGAAGTAGCACAACAGACTGTAACAATGATGGGGGTGGGGAGCAAGGGAAGGCTTTTAAAGGCCTGATTTTATTCTTACAGCTTAATGAAAGAAACATTCATTATATTTCTGGAAAATTTAGAAAAAAATGAGTAGGGGGCTTACTTAATAGGAAATTTCCCCTGGCAGTTTCTCTTTTGTTTCTCACTGAACAAATACATTCCCTACTGACGGGAGGAGCTAAAAGAAACCGTTTTCTTTGAGAGGAAAAAAAAAAAAAAGCAGGAGAAGCTTCCCTTCTCCCATGTTTTTCCCATTTTTCTCATCTCCTCTGTGCCAGTGACAAAACATTTTCTTCTTGAAAAAGGAGGAGCAAACCCAAGTCAGAACCTGGCTCAGAAAAGGACCCCAATTTGACCAAACTGCCAAAGCTGTCATAGGCATGAATCTGTTACAGAAATACTAAAAGGAACGTTGGAAAACTTTCGATCAGCTCTTTCAAATTAGGGAAGTTGCGCTAGCAGAGAGTCCCTGCAGCTTCTTCCAGATGGCAGAGCACGAGCAGGTTTCGGAGGAGCCTGGTGCTGCATGCGCGTGGCAGTGCTCACCCAACTCGGGTGTCTGACTCCGGCATAATACAGGAGGCGCTTTTCTTATTACATTCCTCACCTTTGCTTCTAATAAAGCTCATTGTTCATTCCAGCTGAAAGAAGACACAATAAAAATGATGGCAGGAAATTGAAGGCTAGCTGGGGTTAAGAGAGACAATAACATAACTGCTTTTACAGGGTAATCTACAGTCCTTCGGTAGCTCATGCTAAAGAGGGCTTCGAAATCAGCAAGAGAATTAAAAACATTGAGATCAGCTAAAACACTCCTTTCTTTTGCACATCAAAGGGGATACCCACAGGGACAGATTTGCTGCTATGGAGTAATTTCCACCACTTTTTGCTAAAAAAATGAAAATGTTCGGTGCTTCTCCCCTCTTCCTTTCGCATGAATCCACTGTACAGTGAGAAATTACCTTTCTGCACTCCAAAGAAAAATCTCCACCTAAGGCAAACAGCAATGCCAGGCGAAACACTGGGGCTCCGCCTGGATGCGGGGGGAAGAGGTCTGCAATCCATTAGGCGTGCCAGAGAGCTGAGAGCTGATGGGTGGGAGGAGGGAAGGGTGAATTTGAAAACAGCTGACAAGTGAAATGCGCTGAGTCCAGCAGCTCAGCTCAGCCCAGAGCTAACCCGGGGCTTTTTGGCTTGGTCCAAGCCACCCAGTTGCCGGGCGCTGGGTTTGCACTCTGTGCTGGCAGCAAAGGCAGTGGTGCCATGCTCTGTGCTGCACTAGGTGTCACATAGCCAGGTGCAGGGAGAAAGCTTATTCCCAAAGAAATACAGGGCTGAATCCCAGGCACGTCTGGTCCAAGCAGTGCAGTGAGCGACTTCGACATGATGGAGGATGAAAAGCACTGCAAAATTCACCAGTGGGCTGGGCTGAGTGCCTGGTTCGCACTCACTTGAGCTTGGAGGAAATCTTTTTGAGGTTCTTCTGAACTCTATAAAAGTCAGGCAGGAAAATCTACATGTGCAGGACTGCAACAGGTCTGTGAGAATGATCCACGGCCTGTCCTCATGCTTGGAATAGAACTTGTATTAATCAATTGGATAAAATTAAACACAACTCCTCCATAAGCAAAGCCTTCCTTCCCTTGCTCCAGACCAGCCAGAATCTTTTTTACTTTTCCTTGCTGAAAACCAGCTTTTCCAGCAAAATTGCATTGAAAAAACCGATTTGATCCAGGGAACAGTTAATTCTCGGGCCTGTCCCTGGGAGGAGGGGAAGATTTGGTGTGCAGGACACCTATTTCTGCCGTGAAACTGCAGAATTCATCTGAATCCTGTGTCAGGAAGCTGGCTGGAAGCACTCAGCTTGGCTGCTCTCCATTAGCCCTTCCCTAATACATGACTTCACCCTCTTGTTTTCTCCTCTTCTTTCCTGTCCTGCTTCTCATCTCCTGCTTTTTGGATTTGGTGATCAGTCAGCTTTGGGGCCAGCTCTGCTGCGTGGCTCCGGCGCGGCACGGCTGGGTGGGGGTGCACCAAGACCCCAAACTCGGCACAGCCCGGGTGGCAGGACGCCAGCCAGATGTTGCTGCCAGGATGCAGGAACCCGTGTGACTCGGCAGGCCCTAGATGAATCATGCAGCACGTACTTTACCCATATAAAAGAATAGCTGAACGCCAATGCCGTGCACTGATATAAAACAGACAGCCCCTGGGTATTAATTGGAATTCAAGCTCATAAACATCTTGCCTCTGCATGGTGCAGCTACCCCGATTCCCTTTGTATCTCTACTCCCGTAAATAACTAAAATTGACTTAAAATAAGAGCTGTCAGGCCCACGACAAGCAGCACACTGGCTGCGGAGAGACTGCTGCTGCCTGCTCTGTGCAGCAGCTCCGTGCCGAGCCAGCACGTTCCTCGCTTGGCCCATCCAGCCCCGATGTCTCTGCACTGTGGTAGGTTGCAAGGGAATAAGCAGGTTTGTGTGTGGGCTGAGCGGGGCTGAAGTCTGCTCCGTGCAGCCTTCCCATCTAGGATGGTGACGGCAACTGCTGAAAGTTGGTCTCAAAGCATCTAGACGGAGCTTGGGAACCTTGAGCTACGCTCCTCAAACATGGTGTAGGAGGTAGCAGCGTAGGTCCTGCTCCACTTCATCCTATTAATGTCTGGCCCATAGTTGTTCAAGGCAGTTTTGGCATGGACAGGGGTGAAGAGTGAATAAGGCTGGGTTTGTGGTAGTCTCCTTGTTTTTTTGGATACACTCATGCTGCCCTTGAGGCAAAGCACCTCTGTCAGGTGAATGTCTCAGTCTGGTCCAGAGTAAAGACAAAATCCCTGCTTCAAGCCAGGAGCGAGCCCAACCAGGATTGTACCTTCCAGGGCCACTTTCACCCTGCAAAGCTCCTTGAGAAAGCCTGAAGGAGGTGGGTGGACACATCAGTGCATCTGGCGTCTTCTCAGCCCTTGGAGGAGATATGGCCAAACTCTGCTTCCCCACTCAATTCCTTCCGTTCTCTCCATTTTAGCTGTCCTTCCCCTCCATCCCACGCACGTAAAGCACTGCCGCCACTTCTCTTTTACTGTCCCCAGAGACTGCTCTGTACCAATTCTGCTGCCATCACGGATGGAGACGCTAATTAAATTGTTTGAAAATCCAATAAAAATGCTTTATGAGAGTGTCTGTCATTGGCAAAGGTTTAGGGAAGAAAATTAGGCTCCTCCAAAAGCAAAAAAAAAAAAAAGTTCTTCCTCCCTCATTAGACCCTTGATGTCTTTCACTGTAAATGATTTCTGGGTGCTACATATTGCAAATGGTCCAGTGTGACCAGTTTCCCAGTGCAAGGCTGAAGGAGAGGGCAGGGGAGAATTTTTGTAAGTACTTGAGTGCTTTCTCCTCTTCCTCCTCTGAATGACACCACCACCTCAGGCACAAGCTGGGATGGACAAACTAGACCAGATTATAGATTTCGTCATTCCCCAGCCAGTGCCAGAGAGTATCAGTAAGGCAACCAATTAAGAGGATTAAAAGCTTTTTTTTTTTTTTTTTTACACTGCCAGGTCCTGTGGCTGTGATCAAGGTCCCCATGCTGTCCTTGTCTCAGACAACTCGGGGATTGATTCACAAAGGGGATTATCACTCCGCACCGCTCCGCCGGCTCTCAGCGATGTATGTGGCACAGCAGAAGAGGTCAAGGTCTCCCGTAGGTGTTCACAACCACAGGGATGCTACATTCTACCTCATTTTCTACCTTCCATGCCCCAAAGGATGTGCAATTACTTTCACAAAGTGGAAGAGCATCTCTGACAGTGTCCGTCACCATTATGTGCTCAGGCTCTGGACCTTGGCATTTGCTTAAAATGCTTGCAAATGAAATTACCTTATTGCCTGGCTAGATTGGGAGGGGGAACTTTTGGGCCACGCTGGGAAGATTTAAGAAAAACAAATGTCACGAGACTTAGGATGTAAATAGTACAAACAGGCAAAATGTTCTGTAATTTCTCTTAATTATGCAAATAGGAAAGAAAAGAAACTGTCAGGGAGCAGACTTTCCACCCAGAACAGAGAGCACTTGTGCAGAAGCATCTGTGAGCAAGAAACCCATCAGCAGCACAGAGTCTATAAGCCTCAATCCATACTCAGGAGACACGCTACACCCGGCGGAGGTTTCCGCCCTGCGGTTCACCACTTGTGCCGATGACATGGCATTCCTGCAGGCAAAATGCCCCAGAACGAGCCAGGGCCTCCGATGGTCCCTGTTGATTCAGCTCATGTGGGGCTGACAGCTGAACACCAAGCTGAGGGTTCCCCGCGCTGCCCCAGCCCCGGCTGCTCGCCCACAGCATCAGTTTCTTTGTCCCAATAGAAGATGGGAGCCTGACTGTGGGAAGAGAAAGAGACTCTTTGTGAAGACGCGTTTCATCTAAAAAGGACTTCAGCTTGCTTTCCGCAGGAATTTGGATGCAGGGTCACCCCTTTGAATCTTCTGGGAAAAAGCTGTTGAAATCAAGCTGACTGCTGAAGCCCTTTTGTTCAGTGAATCTCCTGCTAGGAGGGACTCTTATTTTATTTCAAAGACTCAGCAA
This sequence comes from Trogon surrucura, assembly GCA_020746105.1. Classification (NCBI taxonomy): domain Eukaryota; kingdom Metazoa; phylum Chordata; class Aves; order Trogoniformes; family Trogonidae; genus Trogon; species Trogon surrucura. The sequence continues at coordinate 19,120,344 of CM036625.1, read as the reverse complement.
TTTGGATTGGTTTAACCTTTTCTAGGTTTCCTTTGCATAATAGCACAGATGAGCTCTAAAGCTTCTTCAGGAGCACAGGTTGAAGCAGGAAGATTGGGGGGGGAGGGTGAAGAAACCACGTAAAGCCAAAGGCGCCGACACTGTCATTTCCAGACGTGATTCGCTTGCCAAACCTCCCTGATACGTTCTACTTAGGCAGAGCAGAGACGGCTTTTCTGCAAGAAGTGAGGCTGCACACCCTGATCCCAAACAGAGGCAGCTGCAATGGGGTCTGCCAGCACTCGTGGGGCCACCAATGCCCAGTGGGGCCACCTAAATTCACACAACATGAGAGCTGGGGACTGAGCAACACTGGAGATTGGAGAACAGGCAACAGGAGAACACACTCCACAGGGGTATAAGAAGGGGAGAAACACAAACCCCAGCTCTCCATCAGATGAGGCCGCATGGTGCCTGCTGTGGTGTCCTGACACCCCCTCTTAGAGATGCAATCCTCAGCTCGCAGCGGGGCCAAAGCCCATCTTTGTCTCAGGGCTGTGTGAGTGATGTGCCACCGCGTTCACTGCCTCCCCACAAGGAGCTGAACTGTGCTCCAGCCCCCACAGTGGCTACAAATACCCCGAATAGCAGGGGAGAGGCAATGTCTTAGCAGAGCAGGGCAAGCTTCTTTGATGTTAAAACAACAAAGGCGGGTGCGCAGAAAAGAAAGGTAATCTAAATGCCGGTGAACAGCAGGCTGCATTTCAAAAGCAACATCAATAGCTTTGAAAATCAATTTCTCCCAAGGAAGCAAACTGCTCTTCCTGGGCTCCTCCAGCACCCCCAGTCCTGCTCCCCCACTTCCAAAGTTGGTGGAGCTGGGCTTTTTTTAAACACAGTCTTTGGAAGCCCTTTCTGCCCAGGCTGGGTGCAGCGCCCGCTCCTCGGCTCCCTGCAGCGGGGCTGCGAGAGGGCGGGAGGCTGGGGCTGCTCCGGCGTGTGAGCCGCTCCGACGCCTGCTTAGCAAAGGCAAGAGAAAGAGCAAGAATTACTCCCGGGTCACATCACCCTCACGGCCTCAAAGGTGCACGGGGAAACCTGATAAAAGCAATTATTTACAGAGCAGTTGGTGAGTGCGTTCCTAACGTGGATGTACGCAGGATTCCTTGCAGAGGGAAAGAAGGGGACCTGGGAGGGAGAAGGGACAAGACCCCTGGCACGCCCAGGGCGCACAGCCACCGCCTCCCCTGCATGGGGCAAAGGCTCAGCTCTCCTGAGCATCACAGCAGGATTATTTCGTTTTCTGGATTTCCATAATCAGGAAAGCCACAGCTTTTGTGTTTGTGTGTTTTTTTAACAAAAGCTACAATTCTGCATTCTCAGGACTCCCAGAGCTGGGGCTTAGGAATATGCAGCAAATGCTTGTACTACCTAAACGTTAGTTAGTGCTCGCTCACATCACATTACAACATCTCTCAGATTCATGTTAATGGAATTGTTTATTTGGAACAGTTCCTTGAAAGAAAAAAAAAAAAAAGAGATGTTTTTGTGTCAATGTTACCTAAGCAAAATATTTTGATTTATTTGCAATACTCATTTGTGTGATCTTTCAAAATCAGACACAACACAAAAAGGAGCAAGATCTCACAGTTGTTTCTTTCCGTCATGAAATGCTTCAGTTTAACTTCTTCATCTGCTAAACATTAATACATGAAAATAATCTGCCCCTCCCTCCATTGTATGTTTTCTTTTAAAAATTGTCAGTGAGCTTAAAAAAGCTGCCTGGAGCCACCCAGGTCAGCCCCAGGGACCTCCCCTCGCACAGCTCCCCCCACCCCACACCCACACCTTTGCGGGGACACTTAGCCAGGTTTATGATCACCCAGTTGCATTATGTTTTAGTGGTTTATTATTTTGATTTTCATGCAGAGCAGCCTGTTCCAGCTCCTCATAACAAAGACAATTATGCTAACTTTATTGGATTTGCATTCAGGGCTGATTTGTCAGAATTGTATATTGGTTCTGGGAGATGGAAGGGGAGGAAGAAATGGTGCATTTGCTTTTCATGAGTATAGGAAAAAAAAAAAGATATAAAATCCATCTCTGTTTCACAGCCTCCTGCAGCCAAGCCCCTTCTCAGTGTACAGACCCAGTGATGCTGCTTGTAACCCTCAAACCCTGCTGCAGCGCAGTCATGCCTAGCTGTGGCAGCCAGTCACAACACACAATGAAAATGGAATAGGAAAGGTTGCAAATTATCAGTGTTTTTGTCCTGCCAGCTCTTGGGAAGAAGTCAAGCCGCACAGCTGAATAGTCGCAGCCCTTCTGATGCTGTATAGCACGTTGGACAAGAGGAGCTGGCCTTCACATCAAAGCCCAGTGCTGCGGCAGTGTTGTGCCGTTGTCACAGCTCGACACAGACGCTGAAAAGGGGAGGCTACACCACGCAGGGATGCTGCCAAGATCAAACGCGGAAAAAGTTGATCGCTCTTCGTTGTTTCTAATGCAGTCATAGGTAGCAGCTCCCAGCAGGATCACAGCACCTCTGCGCAAGGGGCTGTACAGAAACAAGACCACGGCTGTTTGAAAGAACTTGACACTTGAGGCAAGAAAGCAGCTAAGACTGTTTCCTTCCTTCTACAGAGAGGATGAAACACATAAAAAACCCAAGGCTTTGTGTACATTATGTGTTAAAGAGCAGGTGTGAACATGGCAAGGCCACCTCTAAGTACACCCAGTGAGGAAGGCTGCAGCACTGAAATTCTGTGACAGAGCTGCTAAACCTCAGCCAGGGACGCAAACCCATAACCACTCTTCTTCCTGAAGCAGACAGGCTGGAAGCCCATGGCCCCAGAGATTATGCCAGAACTGCCCTCCTCCTCTTCAAAAGAGCTTGAGGCTGGTTTTGCACTGCCTGCCAGAAAGTCTCATTCTCAGAGGTGAGTGATGCTGAAGCTGGAAAAAATGCCAGCTGGCAGGCAAATGGGAAAGACTGTTATCCAAAGACAAAGGTGAAGGGAAAGGGAAGGAATGAAGGGAGAGAACAGTGAAAAGCTCTAGTGAGAGGTTTTTTTAAAAAAAAAACAGCCAATGTCCAGCTGAGTTGGCCTTCCCCAACCCAACCATGGTCCACCACCTCCACTAAGCACTTCTTGAAATGCTGTTAATACAACATATCCTCTTGCAATATCACAGCTCCATCTACCAAGGAAGACCATGGTTCTTTGACAAACACAGGTATTGCCTACTCAATTTCCTGACTTTCACACAAATCCCATTTTGCTTATTTTAATTTTTACACTCCCAAGGCCCCTATACTCAGTTTGCACATAACCTCACCGTGCATTTATCGATGCCATCCCAGCAGTCTCCATGGTAACCCAACCCATCACAAGGCACAACGCTCCAGAGGTCACATCAGCAAAGTGGGAATGGTCGCCTGCTAAAGAGGGACGTAGCTGGATTGATTCCATTCATTAAAATACTACAAATGGTCACGTATTTTTATGACGGTGCTTCTCCTCTGGCTTCTCGTGTTCACAAAGCTGAGATTAAAATGTCAAGCTCTAACTGGGCAGTGAAGCAGCATGCACATTTTGGATTTCACACCTCTCTGAGGACACCTGACGGGAAGCGAGGGAGGATGCCCATGGCTCGCACGCTCATGCAAGCAGGGCTGCCAGCCTGCCGGGCTGGTGCTGGGGGACGACTCGCAGGGGAGAGCAGTGCAGGTTCTTCCTTGGGCTCCCTGCTGCATGATCGCCATGCAAAAAGTCTTTGCTGGTTTTTCAAAGGCACGTGTGTGCTCAGTTTTGTAGAAAGTTGGTGGGAACTGAGTGTTTGCCTTCCTCTTGTCTTCCCGCATATCGTACACGTCAAAGAAATAAGCAGTTTTAAAAGAAATACACCATTGTGCTCTCTTTTCTTTTTTTTTCCCCTCCTCCTCTATGAGATAGATCTCTTCCACCTGCACTTCTTCCAGATGTTGTGTGCACGACTAAGAAGGAATGTTTTAATTGTCTCCTTGTTATGGGCTCCGTATCTACAATCACCATGTTAATTTATTATGCCTTTTGGAGCTTCTTGACGTCTACTAGTAATTGCGAAACATCAATATTTTTTCAGACTGTCCCATGTTTCTTACTCCAATTTAAAGCAAGTGTGGAGGGTATCTTTTTGCATGACTGTTAGAGGGAAAAGCTCACCTATAAAAAATGCTGAAGCCTGCAGCAAGACAAACAATTCACAAAGCCAAATAACGCATGCCGGAACCCAGACAGCTCTCTCCTAGAGCTCTCCTATGTGTTCCTGGCATCACGAATGACTGCAGAGAGCCCAGTTTGCCAACACAGCACCCCTGCAGCACAGGATGGATGTCATACAGCCAGCCAAGGCACAATACCAGTGCCCCCGTGCCCAGACACACTGTTCCTGTAAGCTCCGTGCTGCTTCTCCCCACACCACACGTGGGAGCCGGGCCGCGTGATGGCCACTGTCACACCCAGGCATCTTACCTAGTACAAAAAATCCTGCAGAGAAATCGAGATTTGCTGCCTGTGCTTGGTAAGCACGACCCACCGTGCATGTGCCGAAAGAGCTGACAACGCAGGCGGCTGCTTCACCAGAACCTGCAAGCACAAAGGACGGCTGGGAAGAGAGAAGCGTGCGAGCTCTCACAATAAGCCCTCTCGCTGTGCATGATAATCAGTCATAAAAACCAGCTATAACCCTTCCTGGTTAGACAGTTGTAACTAATCTGGCTCTTCCTCTTCCCTCTGCAGGAGCTATTCTTCACAGGGGCTTTTTCAGCTCAGTCCTGAAATAAGGCATGTTCAAGCTGCTTCCAGACGAGGATAATTTTTTCCACCATTTGAACTGTCACAGCGAAACTGAACATAGATGAATTGATCCCTTCAGAGATCACTGGGCCTCTTTTAAGAGGCTTATGTATGCCCTGTGTACTTTCTGCACTTGGTGAAACACACAGATTGACTCATTTTGCAGCACTTGGACTGCGGGTAGCATGAAGACACCACAGAAACCCAGAGGAACTCTAATACTGAGAGATTTCCTGCAGAAGATTTACATCCCACTGGCATCTGAGTTTTCAGATATTTCCATTATTGCCAAAGCCAGGCAGGGAAATACCACAATTCAGGTGCCAAGCACGTACAAGATAAAGCTTAACAAATTAGATTTTTTTTAAAAACACCAGATTGGGTTCCTCTTGTTTGCTTTCTGGTGCCAGAGCATCCAGACTGCCTGTGGACAAGGCCTTCTCCAGAACTACAGGCAGTCAAAGCGTTCCTGTGTTTAGCTCACAACATGAAACCTCGTGCTTCGTGGCTGGGCGTGCAATGAAGCACGCTCACCAGCGCACAACTTGTGAGAACCCCTGAACAAAGCCCAAGATAGAAGAGGAGCTTCAGAGACAAGAGTGCTAAAATGCTTTGCCAGAGCAAGTGAAGAGAGCAATTCTAGGATACGAAACCAGTGTCTGTACATTTGTTCCCATCCCACAGCCAAAACGCTTAGTGGAGTGCACGACTCTTCCCAGTTCATGCTCTTGAAATAGTTCCCTTCCTAGCTGGAGCATTAATGGAACGGAGACATAGCAAATATGATTAAATAACAGACTAAAAATTATTTAAGTGCATGGTTTAAGAATGGGTTAAATAATACAAGTGAGTGATATGAATCATTAGAGGCAGTGGGTGGATCCTATAGTGGAAATAAGAATCAAGGCTCCGCGGCCCACGGGCGTGGGGGCTGAATGCTGTATCTCTGCTCTCCTTCCCCAGAGAGCCAGCCCCGTGGCACTGAGACAAGCCCACACCACGCTCCCCTGCTGCAAACGCCGCTCTGAAACGGGCTTTGCGCTTGGCAAGAGCCCCCCCACGCTGCAAAGGCAGTAGCTTTGATTATTTTACTTTGGTTCTATCAACTATTAATATCTGAAAACTAAGATGCTTTCACAGAATCATAAAAGTCACAGAATCATAGAATGTTAGAGGTTGGAAGGGACCTCTAGAGATCATATAGTCCAACCCCCTGCCAGAGCAAGATCACCTAGGGCAGCCACACAGGAATGCATCCAGGGGCGTTTCCTTTCCAGCATGCCTGAGTGGAGCAGTCTGATTTTTGGGAAATGACATGGTCTGCAAAGTGATCAGGTTGCTCTGAGAGGGACAGGAAAGTTTCAGTGGTAAAAAAGTATGTCCCTTCTCTTTTAGTATATACTAACTGGGCATGTGTTTAGTGGTGATTTGGGTGTTCTAGTTTATCCCCTGGTAAAAGCCAAGATGCTGCACCATATAATCCCTGCTCCAAGAGCTGCAACTTGAAGCAGGTGACACAAAACATGAGATTACACCAAACCAAAGGACTTGTCTGAAGGAGTCTGGTGTACAGAAGACCAACAGGGTTGTGGAAAGCTCTAGGGGGGGGGAAAGCATACTCCAGTGACACCTTGAAATGGGCTCGGCTCATCTTTAAAATCTCTGCAGGTGCAGGAGGTTGAAGTAGGGGGGATGTGAAAGGATGTTTTCCTAGATCTCTTCAAGACTGTACATGCACTTCTATCTTTTTTGGCCTGGGGCTCTGTTTCTCTTCAGTTGGTTCAATATAGTCCCTGTTTCCAGAGGCAATCGCTTCAGCAGCTGAGCAAAGCAGCTGCTGGGGAATTTCTGGGTGCTCTGACTCCGGCATCCTGCTGCAAGTTTCTTCTGTAGAGCTATTTCCAGCTGCTTTCCTGCATTAATGAGAACGAGCCAACAGTTTGGCTCCACAGTTTATTAAACTTTGCATCTTTATGACAAGGTGTGAACCTGTGCTCTACATTAATTTCCCAAAGCTTTTACATGCCAGGGAAATTACCAGCCATTGAGCACGGAACAGCAGGGGAAAGAGCAGGCTTCACATTAGGGATGATCATTTGGTGTTGACGAAATAGACGAGCAAGCAACGTGTGAGGAACCTCTGCATTACAGACCCTGATGAAGTCAGGGACAGGAGACTCACCTTGATCATCACAGAAGGTGTAACTCAGTACCTGCCCACCTGTTGGACAAGCCAGGTGGGGCTCCAGAGGCTTGTGCTAGCAACGATGCGGCTCAAGGTGTTGCTTCAACAGCTGCTCAACAGCTCATCTCCATGGTTAACTCTTATTCTTTCTTCATGAGTCAGCTTGCCCTGCTTATGACAGAAGACTGATGATTGTCATGACCAGCAGGCTTAGGTCTCTCTGCACAGCTTGGCATTTTGCAAGTACGTGTCTTAGGTGTGGACTCCCAGCTCCAGAAGCACAGCCAATTTGCAATTCAATCTGGGCACCAGCCAGATGCTAGTCACTCTGCTATCTCACACCTGCATGTATGGATCTGTTGTGTCACTCAGAGCCAGTCAGTCTGCCATATCCTGACCTGGAGAATAGACCTTACGAGGAGTGATTGAGGGAGCTGGGACTGTTCAGTTTGATGAAGAGAAGGCTGAGGGGGGAACCTCATGATGCGCTACAATTACTTGAAAGGACATTGTAGAGAGGTTGGTGCTGGTCTCTTCTCACAGGTCATTAGGGACAGAACCAGGGGGAATGGTTTCAAGTTGCAATAGGGTAGGTTTAGGCTGGACATTGGGAAGAAATTCTTCACAGAAAGAGTGGTCAGACACTGGAACAGACGGCCTAGGGAGGTGGTTGAGTCGCCATCCCTGGATGTGTTTAAGTGTCGCTCAGATGTGGTGTTGGGTGAGATGGTTTAGGGGTGAACTTGTAGTGTAGGGTTAGTGGTTGGACTTGATGATCCCAAGGGTCTTTTCCAGCCTGAATTGTTCTATGATTCTATGATTCTATGATCATGTTACGTGAATCACGGCCAGCCCAGGACCCATCCCCACCGCTCCTCATCAGCACCTCCAAAAGGTTATCTGTGCCAAGTGCAATACCGAAGAAGAGCAGAGCAAGACTCTGATGAAGGATGAGAAGGTGGAATATTGGTGGCTTACCAGGTAGAGGCATGAGCAGTAGGGAGGCAAGGAGAAACAAAGCTTTTCAGAGCAAGCAAGGAGACACACAAAGTGCATGCGTGCATAAAAGCTGCACTGGAGATGGAAAATTATGTGTGCCATTTAGGGCTGATAACAGCCTTAAAACACCTGCAACCCTCTCCTCTGGAGCCCAAGAACTCATTTGGCTTTGGGAGAGGGCTCTGTGTTGGATGCAGTTTGCTGGAGGTGGGTGGAGGACATGCTGTTTCCCTTTGCATTCAAAAAGAAGGATGGCAGAGCTGGCTGGAGCTGGTCCATGGCACTCCTGGGCTGTGGGACACACATAATACCAAGAGGGTCAGCAAGAACGGCTGAGCAAAGCGCAGATGCTCACCTTCATGATTCCAAGCTGTGGTAAATGAAAGGCTTCTTCTGATTTCCTGGGACTGAGAGCTGAACTTCCTGTTGGGAAATCCAAGTCCTAGGATCAGTTCATCACTTGCATGCCCAGTTTGTTGCTCTCCTCATCTCTCTAGTACAGGCCAAGCAACAGCAAGGAAATAACACTATTTTATCAGCAAAACCCTGAGCAGAGAAGATAACAAGACATGTCCTCTGGCAAAGTGGTAACTCAGCTGTGGCTTGGCAGAGGAGGACCTCCTTAGTGTCTGTTACATGCTCTCAAGATGTAAAAATGAGGCCCTGCATAAACACCACACATTCGTGGAGGGACTTCCTATTACACAGTGAGAGCTACTCAGATTGTCTCACCACAATCCCATCAGCCTTGAGCGACCAGGGCATGCTGTGGAGCATGGTCTCAAGGTCCTTTCAGTCATGAAGCAGAGACCTTCCCAGCTTCATCTTGCTGCTGGCTCAGCCAAAAGAATCATGCAAGATCCCTGCCATGTCATGGAGGACTTTCTTCCTGACTTTTCACACACTAGATTAATTTAATCTCATTTTGGCAGTAGCAGTAATAGAGCAAAAATCCATTTTGACATATGTTCCACATCGAGCTGTGAGGATTTCAGTTATAATACCTACCACAGGCCTAATTCACTGCTCAGACATTAGTGGGTACTGAAGCCAAATAATGCATCCTAGTGACTGAGAAGGGACAATGGAGAGGGAATAAGAATCAGTCCATGCTGTACAGTTCCTGTGGCAACAACCTCACCTAGGCCAGGAAGCTGTAGCCTCTTCCCACAGTTATTGGAGAGAGATTCACCTCATGGCCCCTCTGTGGAAGCACAAAACCGTATTCCAGAGCTGTGTGTCTCTGAACACAGAGGCCCAAAAAAACCAAATATGTCTGGAAGTCTAACTTTGAGAAGTCCAAAGGTAGGTGAGATGGATCCATCTCTACGTAAAGGTCAACCAGATCCTGTAGTGATTTCTCTGGGGATCTGGCACAGGACGTGCTTTATACTGGCACTACGCTGACTCCCTTAGTAGCATTTACGTTGTGAGTCAGGGCATATTTAGACTGATAATTTACACAGTGAAATCTAACAATAACCCTTTCCAACAAAATACCAGCACAGAGAGAGAGGATGGGATGAGACGGGTGGCTTACTGCATCCACTTTGTTGTGATAGTCTTCGTTTACACAGTGTTTCATCTACCTCCCCTGGGTTTGAATTAACACTCGAGTCTACAGTCCCTGGTTATGCTCCATTTCTTTAGAGAAGTGTCTACAACTGAGAGCAAAACCAAAAACTGCTGCTTTGGATGAAATCCTGAAAACACATCCTGGTCTCCCTGAGCCACCACAAAGCTGCTAAGTGCCCAACAAATGACATTCATCTGCTGTGGGTCACCAAGACCTGTAGGTATCATTAAAAATCTGCAACTCACACAGCCTATGGGGATCACACCGACTCTATGACTAGTACAAGGATTACTGCAAGCACAAGAGGACTTGGACCAGAGGAGATCAGGTTTAACGATCATATCAATTTGGTCACACTGCTTCTGAACACTTTCTCGTGACCCAAAGACTCTTTTGAAAGTCTGCTTCCCAGTGGACCATATAACTTTCTTTAAGTCTTTGACCTCATGGTACCACCTAGAGCTTATTCAGTCCGGTCTTGAGGAAATTATTTGGATGGTAACAGTTATGCTGATATTCTGGAATTAAAATTAATGAAATGTCAGCAGGTAACTGCTGGGGCTTCTCCCCATTTCTCTGTAACAAGACACTTCTGCTTATCAGATGAGGGCATTTGGGAAACTTTGACAAAGAAATGCTGTTCACTCCATCCTCTTCAGTCACATTTTGCCCAGTCTCTGTTTATTTAAGTGCTTTCGCAGCTTTTGTCTCTTTGTCAGCCTAATCAGATCCACTGGGAACTAAAAAGGAGGATTATAGTGAGGTGAGATGCTGAGGTTTCAGCTCCTCAGGCAGCTCCTCACAGGACCTATGGAATAGTCTTCTACAGCCTGATATTCTAGACCTGCGATGAATATAAATCCCAGGAGCTGCTGTACATTCACTGCAATCAGTGGAAAGTCCTTTCTCTACAGATCGAGCCCTGAGCAGTTGAAAGGAAAGTGGAGGTTGTGGAGGCAGAAGCCAATGTGAATGTGAATGGAAGGGATTGCCTCTGCACGTGGGTGATGCGGTGGTTTGAGGAATGTAATAGGGGAAGATAAAAAGGGCTAAAAGATTAATTCCGGTGGTAACAAGAACCTACTTGCTAAATGCATTCTGCATTACTACAGCAGAAGTTGACTCTGGGGAGCCCCACAGGACAGCCAGTGGGGAGGCCCAGTCCCTCGAAGAGTTGGTAGGAAGAGCTTTGCTGTCTTGGATGAATATTACGAAGGGGCCATGCTGGCTCTGCTGTTTGTACAAAAGCCTGGACGGCTCAGGAGCAGTGAGATCTTGTCTGTGGACTGCTATCCCCGCTGGCAATCTCAGTAAACACCTCTTGGGACGTAACAGGAAGATGGGAACATGTGAAGGATGGCCAGGTTTCAAAGAGATCCTACTTCCCATAATACCAAAGGCTCAGCAATAAACCTGGGAACAATTACTTCACAAACCAAAGACTTGGCCTGTCACAGGCCTCTTGGTGTGATCAGAAAAGATCTCTCCTCCATCTCTGGCCACTTGCTCCTGGCTAATGGTGCACAGTCTGTACAGGAATAGAAGGAGAAGGAGACAGAGGCCAAAAATAAAGATAATGAAAGCAGTGTGTCGCATCCATACCACTCGCTGATAATGAAAGAGTGTGCAGTACTGCTCTCTCGCCTGCAAGGTGACATGAATCCAGCAGATGAGAGAAATGCTTGGAGGCCTTCCTGGTGGGATACATCCACACAATGACAGGAACCTGCGCTTCCCCTGTGACATTCACACAAATATCCATTCTCTCGCCAGACCTGCTCCATCACCAAAAGCAGCCTGAAGGCAAATTGGTCAGATAAGACAGATTCAAGCACCAGCTGTCTGCAAGAGGCTTCCTGCTTCACCACACGACTGCTGTCAACATGGGCTAATCCTTGGCCAAGAGAAACATCTGCATGAGGTTGATTCAAGCAAAACTTTGTTGCCAGAGAAAAATGCTTGAAAGAACCTAGAGTCACATTTGATCTCTTCAGTCACAGTCTCTCAGGAACATGAGGTGCCATGACCGGACTCTTGGTTTTTAAAATGACTCCCTACAGAAAAGCAATTTAAGACAAGGTCTTGCCCCTTATTTTGAAGGGACTCCGCAGCACTGACTTGGGCTATGTAGAACACACAGCAGCCCACAGTGAGGACTTCTAGACAGCCTTGCCTTGTGGCACCATGAAGAACTCTGCAGTCAGATGAAAGCTTGCCTTGTGCTGCAAAATAGAATCCAGGAAAAGAGCCTTTCCAGAAAGGCCACCTCCAAGTGTGAGGCATGTTTCCTCAGAGTTTTTTTTCTAACATGAACACAAACCTCTGTAGACACTAGCTATGAATAAAAAAATGGAAAACAAAACAACAATATTCCTCACCCCGCCCCATCTCTCCTGCATTCACTTCTCCTGGGGAATTGGATGAGAAAGCAAACCACACAAAGCAGACACTAGCTGAACTGCCCAAGGCACTACCAGAAGGTGTTCAGATAGCAGGGTGCTGGGAACACATAGAGACAATTGGATAATGAAACGTACTTGAAAAATAATGAATTCTGCCAGCATTCAAAATCCACTGGGTAAACCACTCGATGGAAGCAGCCTGTCTTGCCCAAAGCTCTTGGAGAAATGAAATAGGAGCTCACAATTGGTTGTTATGTGCTCAGATCCAGCTAGAAGGTCAACATGCTGCTGCGCGGTCTCTCCCTCCTTCAGTCCTGCAGGAAGTTTTGAGCAAGAGAAAAAGCTTAGGGGGATAGAGGATGAGGATGATGAAGGAAAGAAAAAGACAGTGTGACAGAAGGAAAGAAAAAGACAGTGTGACAAATACCATCTCTTCCTTTCCATGCAGCTCACCATCCCAGTGGGAAGTGCATTTTGCCAGCCACCTCCAAAGAAATGCCTCATAGCACAGGCTAATTGGACACACGCTCTGAGGCCACCCAAAGGAGCAAGTGCTGCAGGAGGGATCCTCACGGCCATTGCTTCCTCCTCGGCCCCCTTCCACCACCTCTGCTGCCAGAGGGGTGATTCAACCCTGTGGCACGATGCTCTTTGCCTGAAGTGAGCTGCCAGCTACTTCAGGAGACTCTACTATTAAGGTCGCATAACGCTCCTCCATTTGCCCATAGCCTGCCAAACTGTAATGACTCATGGAAAAACTCTCCGTGCCTACTGCCTGCTTTGGGCTCAAATTTGTTGCTGATAACATTAACAAAAGCGGTGACACTGCATTTTCAGTGGATGCCAGGAAACGTCGCCTGTTTTGGAAGAACATGAGGCTTTTGTGTTCTATGCTTGAAAATCAACAGAAATCTAGTTCTCTGTGCTGAAATTTGCTGTTATTACAAAATCCAATCCAGATTGGATTAAAATACATGTTCTTTTTTATTGCTGCTTTCACACAGTGGTATTTGTGAGACATACCTCCATTTTTGGTCTTCCCACAAGCGATGAGTGTGTGCATGAACCGTGGTAGACTGCTGCAGCCTGAGAGGCCACAGTACCCCCATGAGACACAAACACAGGGGAAGCAACCCAGTTAACTCCTGTTAAAGGGAAAAGTGCTGGGAGCCAGCCAGCAGATCCCAGGCTTCGTTCTTACAGTGCACCTCAGCCAGAAATACACAAATCCTTGCCATAGGAGGCTAGGAAGTAGCACCCCCAAAATCCATATTAAAGGTAAGTGAAAGGCTAAATTTCACTCTTAGAGATGGGTAGGAACAGACTACAGCTGTCTATTGTATCACATCGAAGTCAGACCCTTAGCCACACCCCTACCTAAAATCAACCTGCCAAACCCACAGAACTGAGTACTAGAAATGGACTATTCAACCACATCCACCATGTTCCTTCAGAACCTCAAGCTGCTGGTGCAGAGGGTGGCAGAGTCTCCATGTTGGAGTTGGCCTCTAGGTTTTAGCAGGAGAGTTCCGCTGCTGTCGTGTTTTCAGCAACTGACCTGAAAATGGTTGCACAGAATAGGGTTTGATTTCTCTTTTCTTCCCATCGTCACCTCTCCCAACCTACTTGTCTTTCTCAGGAACATGGACTAGAGTAGATCAGTTTGGTTCTCAAGAAAGGCCCTGCCTGCCCACAACATGGTGACTGCAAGACCTCAAGTTCCACGAAACCATAGACGACCTACATCATCTGCCCTGAAAAAGCACTTGTGAGACCCTACAGCAAACTTGGCCCCCAGAATGAAAGAAACAGCATCCTAATCATGCAGGGAGGGAGCAGGGGAGGTCCTAGGTAGTGTAGACATCCTGAGGTCCTCTCAATCTAGGAAAACATTGAAAAACAAAAGCAAAGTTCTCGAAGTGGTGATTAGCAAGAAAACCTTGATCATCTCTCCTGTGCTTATCAAAGACTACCGTGCAAGGCACTAGATCATCGTGCTCCTTCTTCTAGCCTGCTTTTCTCTGTGAGAACAAACTCTAATATCAAAGACCACGAAAAAAGATCAAAACCTCCCTACTTAAATCCCTGAACAGCCACACTTCACCTCCTCCACCATCTGCGAAAAGGAGAGGTGTTGAGTCCCAGTCAGAACCAACAGCATTGGTAGATCTGTTACAGCTACATTCTCTGTATGTTTGATATACCAATATTAATAAGGTCCATTCTCCAGCTCCCAGAAGCCTTCTTCATGCCTCGCTGCCTTGTATCAGAGAGTGAGAGCTTCAACAAGAACAGCTGCACTAAGTTTGACAGAGCTGGTTTGGCAAATGTCCTTTTCCTTTGCCTGCTAACAACGTGTCCCCCCCCGGTGAATGCAGCATGCTCCATTTCAGTCCTTTTCCATCTCCATCACTAATGAAGCTGATGGAAAGCAAGGAGTAATTGTGTTTGCAGGTGACAGGGCTGGAAGTGCATTGCTGGGAAACACGTACTTGGCAAGAAGTCCTGGTTCGGAGGTGAGGGAGGGCAGCCAATTACGAAATCCCTGGCAAAAATGTTTGTGTCAGAGCAATCTTGCTCTGCTCAGGCCAGCTGCTGCAGAAAATACATGAGGAGAGTACTTACAGGAAAGCAGCGTAGACAGAAAGCGCTGCACTGCGCTACAGAACCTGCCTCTGAGGCATGGCAAAACTTTGTGCAATGGCTTCGTTTCCAGCACGTCCCCAGCTTTCCTCATGGCTGCTGGAGCCGGGCTGCAAAAGACACTTGTCTTGTGCTTGTGTAAAACAGGGATGGCTGAAGCCTGTCCAGTGATTTGGTGAGTGGGCTTAGGAAGCCCGTTTCCTGGCGGGAAGGTGGATGGCCAGTGGTACCTGAGAAAGACTACTGCTGAGAGAAATGTGGACTCAAGCTCTGGACTCCAACCCGTGAAATAGAGATATGTGCTGGTGTTCAACCAAATCCAGCGTAATGATAAATAAAGGTTCCCAAATCCTGTTCTGGGGTACTGCAATGCTGCGAATGTACCATCTTTACCATGTGATCGAGCCAGGAGTTTAGTTCCCAGTTTTTATTTCAGGAATATGCTCTTTTCACAGCAATACATCACTGGAAGTATGCATTTGTGCCATGGGAGATGCACAGACAGCCATCAGGTATCTTTCCTAACTCGAACTGGGGAGTAGAGGTGGAAGGTGCTCACGAATGTTGAAGTACATGGAGAAAAACACATTTATAGACAAAATTCCTCTAGAAGAAATTCCTCTTAGGGCCAAGACTACACCAGGGAGGACACTGCAGACACTACAGGGTGGGCTGCACTTCCATCTGGGTTTCTGTCTTGGGTTTACCAACTTTTTAACAGCACATGAATGTCACGGCTTTGCTTGGGGCAGATTCCCATATGGGACATGCAATGATCAGCCCCTTGGGATGCAGTGTCGAGAACCACGGCTGAAGGGGAGGGAGGCATGTACTAGTCCTTCACTCAATTTCTCACCAAGTTTCATTTTAAAAGTCTTTCCTGGTCACGGAGATACCGTGTGGTTGTGGATTCCCTGTGCTATGCACCTTTATTTTCTTAGTTGTTTCTCCCTGTCACTTCCCAGTTTGCATTTGAGTTGATGCCTGGTATTTCATCCATGAACATGCAGTGGGAACCCAGATGACATTACACTGGCTGGCAACTATTTCTTCCGTCCCCTCATGCCATTTATTTATCTGTATCTTCTTGGAAACTTGGCTGGAGTAAGGGCAGGGACATTGTGACCTCTTCTAGGAAGGGATATCGTCCTGTGCTTGCTCTAAAGTGCCATGCACATTTATGCTACTGTAGAAATAATAAATAATAATAGTAAGTCATCGAAGAAGTGCACCTCAGGGAGGAGTCAAATCATACACTGCAGCAAGAAGCTTTCACTTTGGGCATAACTATTACACATGAGCTGGTTATTGCAGAACAATTTTGTTCAAGGGTGTATGGCCTGAACTCTATTAAAATGGATGTTCTGACGGTGACTTATGAATTTAGAAACCAAGAGCTGCACTCTGCTTCCAGCTAAACAGGATGGAAATCTGGGGTCACTCTGCTGGCCTCATTCACATGAGATGATAGTGATCTGAAAAGCCAGAGCTGTTAAAATCCATACTGCCAGAAGCACAAAGGACTCCTCATCTAGTTGCCAGACACCATTCTGTCCCGATTCCAGCCCGAATCAGCAGAGATTTGCAAGGATATGAAAGATGAGTAGGCATTGAGTGAAAGAATAAATTTGATTAGGGGGGCAGAGAGGGTAAAATGCAGTGACACGAGGTCCACTTGTGTCACACCAGATCCAGAAATGAGAAAAAAATGAAACAGACACTTTCTGCCCTATTTAGTTTTTACTTATGTTGCATGAGCATACATTAATGAGATTCCAGTAAGCAGACATCCTGAGGAAAAGACACTCATTTGATCACGAGGCCTGGCTGCTAAACCTGACCTTAGAAAAACGAGGAATATTTTATTAATTGAGGTCTTCCAAATGTAAAAAAGCTTAACTTCACAGCAAAGGAGACCTTTGAGCCTTCCATCTGCTTTTGTGAGCCTACTGGGTGAGGTGCAGCAATTAAAAACACTTTGAGAAGACGAACCATGTTTTAAACAGCTGTGGGGAACTTGGAAGGGTGGAGTGAGGTGGCTTCTACTAAAAAAAATGGGGGAGAAAATGACGTGGTTCCCTTCATTAGCAGCCGGCTGCTTTTACCCATGAGGTTAACACACTTGCTGGGAAAGCAATGCCAAGCAGGGATGCACCTTGCTGGAGGAGGCGGTCTTCTCTTGCGAGCACTGGGATTATCCCGGGCAGACGTTTTTAGCAGCCCTGAAAATTAGGTGCTCCAGGTAATGAGCCAGCAAAACACTGGTGTAGGAAAGGGAAAGCCCAACACGCAAGCGTCCAGAGGTTTTTAAGTGCTAATTGTAATTGTTCTGATTAATTCCTTCCACAAAGTCTCTGTTGTTAATGTGGCCATGCCTCCCTCTCTGTGGCACCTTGCTCCCCTCCAGTCAGCAGAGCTGGCACCTCTAAGGGGGTTTGGTCCCCTACAACCCATCATTTCAGAAGAGTTTTGGGGAGATCACAGGAGGTAGGTGTCCAAAGCCCACTAGAAACTGAAGGCAGAGAGTCCAGCAACATTAAGCTCTGCTCTCTTGTGGGAAATCAGAGCAAGGCTTGATCTCCAGCCAGGTGATGCTGGAGTCTTCTAAACCTCAAGCACCTCACAGGACTGCAGGTGCTGCTTGGTGTATTGAGAAGACTACACCTGAGCATCCTAAAGGTCCTTTTACAAAAATAACATTATGTTCGATGTTTGTAAGACAAAGAGCAAGAGGGAGAAGAACACAGCAGAATACATGCTGCTGTGATGCACTGTGAGAGCCTGGGCTGTAGGCTAGGGGCCCTAGAAACATCCTCTGGAGCACATCTCTCCCTCTTCTAGCTGTCCACAGGCGTGCTGATGGGTTAGTGCTCCAGGTGCTGGTGGTTTCTGCTGAAGTGCAATGCTTGAGGCAGTCCACTTGCCCAGGACACACACACCATCCCTGACTGCACCAGAAGGAGAGTTGCCTCTGCCTGAGCCAGTCCCCAGGCATGTAGCTTCATCCTCTCCCTGTGTGACCAGTCCCAGCTGCAGAGCAGGGAGCACAACAGTCCTGTGGGATGTACCCTCTCCTTAGCTAGAGGAAGGATGTAACCCTGCCTAAGTGTGCAATATAACTCTGGAAATCCCACATAAATCCCTTCCCTCGTGCTCAAGACTGGCTATTTTCAGGACTGATCATCACCTCTAGCTACAACTGCTCTTAAAAGAGAATCGGTGCAAATGCACTGTTTTCAGCTGAAGGCGTGAAAGGTAAGTGGTAGTGGGGTGTACATGACCTTCAGGACCTGCCTCCTCTCAAGCTCCAGGGCTCATTTCTCTCAGCAGCTCTGGGGAGGAAGGCAGTGCTGTGGTAAGGCAGTGCCCTGGTTAGAAAAGCAAGCACAGGGTCAGGGCTGTGGGAACACTGGGCACATTACCGGGGAGGAGGCTGGTACAGGGAGGGAACGAAGCAGGACGCAAAATTCAGCTTTCAAAAAAGGCAAATTAACAAAGAAGCTTTTCAAGATCAATAATAAAATGAGAGGGGACAACAAGTCAGCAAAGGCCTGTTCTGGAGCCCAAGGAAGGAAGTGTAAAATCTCCCACTGACTGCGGCAGGCTTTCAGAGCTGGTCCTCACAAATTGCATCTGGAGACTTAAATGTTACCAACAAATCCATTGTAAGAAAACACAGGCATGTCGCAGCGATGTTATTGGCACAGATAATCCATACCCCTTTTAGAAAAAAAATTATAATCCTCTCCCCTCCTTTTCTTATTAGCAGTGTGCAGACTGCCATTTTATAATCCCAAAGCTATAATGGTGCTAGCGGGGCCCCGCACACGCGGCGCCTGCTGCGGCTCAGCGCCGCAGCCCTGTGCAGCCAGCGATAACTGGATTCCCCCTCATCTCTTCTCAGATGTGTTAAAAGAAGGAGGGGGGGGGGGGGTGGTAAGAAAAAGAAAAAAAGGAAGAAAGAGGTGAAGGGGAAAGGAAAAACACAGTGCAACAACCGAATGAAAAACATTTCATTCTTCTCAGCAGCTGGAAGCAAGGCAGATAAGTGAGCGCTGGCTCCCCTCCAGCGCTGGATTTTCCCCAAACGAGGAGCGTGTGGGATTGGAAGCAGTTTTCCAGCCTAACCTTATGCCACAACAAAAACTGTGAGGTGGAACGATCCATTTTGAAGGTGATTAATGGCAGTGTGCTCCTGGGGGGAATTCAGCTGTGTCGCGGGCTGTCAGGGGCAATGGAGGGAACGGTATTTACCTTCCAACAAATCTGAGATGATTTACCTACCTTTTCTCTGTTGTTGTTGTTCATAAATGAGTGTCAGGACAGTGACAAGAATCCTGGCCAAATGCATGGGAGAAGAGCTCACAAAACTTTACGCATCTTTGTGGGCTGAGGGGAGGATGAGAAGGGAGAGTGGCGCCTCTGCATCCCAGGGTCTGGGCTTTGCTTAAAAGCAGCTGGGGGGGGCAGCAGAGGATTCCTGCCCTCCCTCTGCCCTGCCCCGAGTTACAATTTGTGGCAAGAGAAGAGGAGGCCTGTGCTGAACCTGTGACTTTCTGAAGCTCATCACTGGGAGGTACTGATCCCAATGGGGCTGGCTGAGACTGCAAAAGGCACGTGTGGCTGGAAGGGCAGTGAGGCCACAGGAATGGAGCCAACTCTCTCTCATCACACTCCACAAAGTTGACAGCTCTACCTTGTTAAGGACATAGTAAACAAAGAAGAAAACAAAGAAAAAATCTTGTTTCTGGACTGAACCCTATGATGTCTTAAGTAAAAGAGAGCCTCCAAAATCTGCACTTCTCTTTCCTCTTTCCAACCATTTCCCTTCTTTCCCTCCTCTCCAAACACTTATTATAACCCTTCCAAAGGACTGCTGTCACAGGAGTCACACCAAGGTTTGTAAGACCAGCACTGAGGGTCAGGACGACCCACGTGCACTCCCCTTCCACCTGGGTACACCTCTGGGACAGGCATCAGCCTGTCTAAGCACCTCAGTGCCAAGGGCAGACTCTGCCTCAGGAAAATTTCAAGCCCTAACTCCCACAGAGTTCAAGAAGCCTGCCTGAGTAAAGATATTGGATGAAGACATTTGGATGACAACATCCAAAGCTCATGCAAGCCTCATGGCAAAACAACCAATTAAACTCCAGCCAGAAGGGATCACACAACAGTATCCCTGTGCCACCATGACAAAGACCCTGAGGTTAGGGTTTAGTCTCATTTTGCTCTGCTTGAGGGCAAGTCCTGCAGATGAATACAATGGAGGGAAACTGAAACATGATGCTACTGAACAGAGGCTAGGAAAAAGCAAGGAACCATTATCCACAAAACCAGCCATTAGCTTGGTTTCTCCCCCACCCCATGCCTTGTTTTATCATGGGTCCCCTCCACCTAGCACTGAACTGCTCCTCCAGCAGCCTTGCTGTCTGCTTTGATTATTTCTGCTCCTTTCACAGTGGTTTGTAGCATTATTTTTCATACTACTTTGTTGGGATTGCAATTAGAAACAATCTGGCCCTGTAACAGCCACTACGCTCCCCCAGGGGGGTGTACAAACAGCTTTCTCAGTCTCCCTCAGCTCCATGTTGCTTTGTGGCAGCTTTTACTACCAACCCTGGAGACAGGCAGGCACAGATGCTTTCCCTTTGCTCAGCCTCCTGAAGGTCAGGCAATAGAGTAGAGTAGCCCAGAGGCTGAAGGTAAAATCAAAGGAGAATGATTGCTGCTCAAGGGAAAGGTGAAAGAAAGGGTCATTTTGCCAATATGTGTGGGAAGGGCAGGGGACTGATTTAAAGAGGGAAAAAGATGGAGGGAGACGAGGAAGATCTTTTTATTCCTTTCACCAAGTTCTGTGGCTGTCTGACAAAGCCAGGCTCCAAAACTGCCGAGTACATCAACCCACAGCAGCTGGTTTTCTCTCTCAGACCTTCTTTAATGTCTATTACATGCTGCCCAATCATGCAAGAAAACTTCAGATCTTCCCCTTTGCTTACTGCTCTTTCTGGGCAAAGGAAATATGAAACACTGCTATTAGTGACAGTCTTTAAAGAGCCTTTGGATGGAGA
This sequence comes from Trogon surrucura, assembly GCA_020746105.1. Lineage (NCBI taxonomy): Eukaryota > Metazoa > Chordata > Aves > Trogoniformes > Trogonidae > Trogon > Trogon surrucura. Next base: position 19,099,654 of record CM036625.1, on the reverse strand, counting down.
GGATGAAGGGATGCAGTGCCTGCCTCAAGAGCTCCCTGCAGCCTGGAGGCCATTAGCCCATGTAGAGACTGATTCCTACCGAAACTACATTTAAGGAAGGAAAATGCTGGTGCTGGAAGAAGGTCAACATGGTCTCCAGGGCTGGCAGGCCACACGGTACCCAGGGGAAGAGGCTGCAAGAATAAACACTGCAGGGATAACTATGGGAGAATGTTTGTTGGAAGAACAACAGTTGCTTGGGCTTATCTGTACCGGGGTGTTTCTGTAAATGTCTACGCAAGCAAATGTTCCTGGCAAACATGAGGATATCCGCAAACAAAGATAGCCTCCTGAGTGTACAGCCTAATAAAGTTGTAGTTAACTTTAAGCATATGCTTAAACCCCAGACGGCTTCAGTAAGAGTGCAGCACATGCTTTAAATTAACCATGTGGTTAAGCACCAAGCTGAAGGAAAATACATCCCGATGGCCTGCACTGGTGAGTAAGAGCCCTAAGGTCCATCTGAGACCCTTCACTTGGCCCTGAAAGCCCTGGATACAGCAGGAGGAGGCTTTGTATTGGTGTGCAGGAAAGCTGTGGAAACCATCACCGAAGATCCCTTCTCAGAGCCGTAAGTGCTTTCTCAGGGCTGCTCGGGGGGATGGTGGGTGTTGTGGATACCTCAGATCAGGCAGGGCAGTAGACAGGTATTTTTTTAACTTTCTGGTTTGGGCCTGAAAATGTAGATTTGATACAGAAACTCTTGTTTTTCATATGAAGGTTTCCCAAAGCCCAGATGACAAAGATGAGGGAAAGGCAGACCAAGGAACGCTGGAGGGATAATGTGAAAGCCAGACTCCAACCCGCACTGAATCACTACCTGAAGCACGGGAAGATGCAGTCACGTCTCTGAGCCTCATCTGCTGGGGCTCTTCTGCTTCTCCATACAATTACATGTCAGGGAGCAGAGGGGAAGGAGGCTGAAGAAAGGCCCTGGCCCTAGAGATGGGATGTAAGGCACTGATGCAGCCTCCTTCACATACAAAACCTGGTTCCAAGTTAAACACATCAACTGGAGCCTCTCCATGACTTCTCTAGGTAGGGGGTTTCCCCGAGGTGATTTTGCACCTCTTGTTTTATGTGAAAGTTTTTGTAAGACCTGATAATCCAACGCAGAGGAAATTCCAAAGCCATGAGATATTTTGAAAGCTCTAAATCCTATTCCTCACCCAGTCCCCCACCATAGTAACCCAGACAGATGCTCAGGAGTAGCTGAGCTGTGCCATGGGCTGCCCTCATCCATGGACCACCAGCAGGCTCAAAGCAGCTCTGTGCCCCAGAGCATCCTCCCCAGGATCTTGCACAAAGTCTCTCCACTCCAAAACAAATTCAGCAGGGCACAGGACGAAACAAAACCTCAGTCCAGTCTGGGCCCTGAGCAGCGCAGCCCGGCTTTCCACACCTCCCAGCTCCTCACTCTCCATCATTTCCCCATCTCCTATCAGCACATTTTCCTCTCCTCCAAACCAAAGGAAGAAGTGCAGCTTGCGAAGGAAAGCTACTACCCAGGGGATAGAGGGGTGTCATTTATAATTCCAGGGGAAGCAACTTTTTGGAGGAAGGAAGAAGAGCAGAGGAGAATGAGAAATCGATGGTGGCAGCTCGATCCCTCCACTCGTTGGCGTGGCGACGCTGCGGAGAGGCAGGTCCCCAGTGCAGGAGCGAGTACACCTTTCCAGGCCACCTTCCAAAATCAGAATGCAGGAGGGCTGTCCCTCAGAAACGGAGCCCTTTCATTCGTGAGCTCTTTAATATTCCCCACAGCCGCCTCTGAAGCAGGTTATTGTCTAATGTGTCAGGTAGAAATCCTTTCCTTGCCCCCGCTCTTTCCGCCGGCGGTTCAGCAATCTGTAGATAAAGTTCATCTAATGCTGAAGCAGCCGCAGGGAGGGAGGCTGTCGTATGCCATTACCATTGACTTTGCCAACATGATAATATTGTCCTTCATCAGCAAGAGGATTAGGAGCACGACAGGCCACGCGGTGCTGTGGATTAATGCCTTCACTTTCCAAGGTCAGACATGGAGTTTAGTGAGCCGGGGGTGAGTTCATCGGGCTCCTTATCTGGGTGCACAGAGCCAGAGCACCCACTCTGGCAGCAGGGAGGGGACAGCATTTGCATAGATCTTTGATCCCTTAATCTGTGCAAGTCACAAAACTCCCTGCTCCCCCTCCTGCAGCTCCTCTCAGGTTTGGAGTGGGCGGGAGCACTGGGTGGGTGTTGGGGGGAAACACGAGGGGCTGGAAAATGGGAAGCATATTCCTGAAGAGGAAAGGAAAACATCCAGACAAACAAGATTTCCTCTTATGGTTTCGGTTAGCTCGCTGAAACTGAGCAAAACTCTTCAGGGGTTATTTGTGGCTATATTTCCCAGTCTGTCTAAAAAAAAAAGCTCGGTTTTCAAAACACAAACATGTGAAGTGGCAGGCAGTTTTCGTTTTCTAATTGTTTGTTTAACAGCAAAACTACTGCTGCAGTGAAAACATTTACCCCAACTACTTCTGCTTGGTTGAAAAAGACAAAGTGCTTTCAAAAGAGAGAAGAAAACTAGGAAAGGTACAAACAAGGCATGCCAGCAAGGAAATGAAGCTTTCCTGCCGAAGCTACAAAATAGCTCTGAGCACCAAGTTACTGTTGCAAGAACTTCCCATTGCTCACAGCCAGATCGCACAATTTTATTTCGTCCAGAGTTCTGAAAACTTACTTCTACTCAGAGAGAAAGCCTGAGCCATCTGAGTAGGGACTTAAGCAGTGGGCGCTGGCACCCAACAGAAAAGCATGAATGAGCTATTAAAAAAGTTTTGTGACACTCCTGAAGTTAACACAGACTTTGATGACTGTGCAGAGACTGTTCACACAGGTTTTCATGTCAGGTTTACAGTGGGCACAGTTCTTCTCCTGAAGTGTTAAAGGAAAATAATTTAACCTGATATATTAACCAGTAATTCTATTTTACCATCAGTGTACTGAAGGATAAATGAAGCCTTGTTCCCATTCCTGGAGGACTGAATTTAGACAGACACAAATAAACACATCTCTCCCTTACCCTCCATAATGCTATTATGGGATAGAATAAAGGACAAATGAACACTTAAAAATGGAACCTGTCAACACTGTACCTGTTGCTAATGAAGTCGTGTCTCTCATCCTCTGCCATTTCCCTTGAAGAGTTGACCAAAACGGGGGGCTGCAGTTGTGAGGATGCTAACCTTAAAATAGTATTACATTTACAAACTTTGACCTCTATTTAAAGATGCCTAAAGGATTTTTGCAGAATATAAAGCTGCATTTTTTTTCCAAATCTCATCACCTTTTTTTTTTTTCACTTACCATAAAGTCTGCTGTATTTTGTAGACCAATTCTGGGACTTTTTTCTGACTAAGGAGGTAAAGAAAGAACATAAGCTAGATTTATTGGCTGTTGGGTGGGATTTATGCTCTTTGTACCTGTGGTACCCCCACAATTCCCATCACAGGCATGTCTAGATACTGCATAACCTTTGACGCATTTCTGGTACGACACCCGTGTGTGATGGGTGAGTGCCACAGACCCTCCCTGCAACCTGAGACCTGGAACACACCGTGTGGTTTTCTTCCGAACCACCTCAGCAACTTCCAGATCCAAAGGGCCATTTTCACACATGAGCTCTGAGGCTCACATTTCAATTAACCTGACTTTGACTCATTAATGACTCATTAAGGACTCTTTCTTCTTTCTCCCTCTACCCACAGGCATGCAAACATCTTCAGAGGTACTCGAGTGGTGTTTAGGGACCAGCGACACCCCAGGCATATCCAAAGGGACCTTGGAGCTGGCCAACTCTGTGGCCACCTCCTGTCCATGCTTGTCTGCATCTCTTCACCTCCCTCAAAGCAGTTCTCGATGCAAACTTACTGAAGAAGCACTCACAATTCCCAGCTCTTCCTGATGGGGAAAGGGTGGATGCAGATTTAGGCCTTTCTCAAACTGAACTATGTCTTCTGCCTCTGCTGAGCATGCCTAAACACGTACGCTTTTTGAAGGAAGCTGATGGAGAAGAGAGGGACTGTAGCTCAGTCCTCTGGTTCAAGCTAGAGGAGCATACAGTGAAAAAGTCAAGATGCTTAGAGGAGGATGAAAGAAAAGTTTCTACATCAGGAGACTGTGGCTCTCTAGCTTGGCTGTTGAAGTTTTTACAAGTTCAGACTCTCTTTCTAAGCTGAACAAAAAGCATTTTAGCAAACAGTCATGGCATAAACCAAAGCAACAATCACTATGGTAGTAATTACACACCAGAACCTCTCCTCTCCCAGCACCAACTTTCAGGACATCTTTCACCTCACTACCTACAGGCAGTCGCGCTCTCGTCTGAAAAGAACAAAGAGAAACCTGCAACTGGGTCTTTCTGCACACTAAGGCACTCGCCAGCACAGAAGGCCTTTCCAGACTCTATATGCTTACAAGAACAAAAGTTCCTCTCTGCACATTTGTGCAAATAAAAAATATTTGCACGGCCATGGTTGGATTGAATCCTGAGTTGGAATTGGCAACCGTTTGCGAATACTTTATTTACACTGCTCAGCTGAGTGTAACCATGACTCAGTGAGCACTGCAACCCATCTTAGCAACACCAGCAAACACTGTGGATTTACATCTTCTTTGACTTTTGACTTACACTTGGAAAGAGTGTTATTATTACAAAATGACTTATACGTGGCTGCTGTAGCTAACAGCAGTAGTAGTAATAATGATGATGATGTCTTCATTTTATGTAACTCTAGCCAGTCAAATATTCCCAGATAACAGATCTTTTTCTATATAGGAATCACTTTCACTACTATATAGATAACTATAAGAGATATGAAATGTAAGTGTACAGATAAAGGAAGGGCAGAATTTTCAGGCAGAAATACAGTATTTTTCAATAATGACACCTTCTTAAGCCATTTTTCCCAGGATGGGGGGGAAAACAACTAGAACAGCTTTTTGTAGATCTCCACTTACCCTCTTCTCCAGGGGCACAACCCATTTACTCTCAGTTTTACAGGAATGGAAATGATTACACTATATTCCTTCCTTAATGCCCATCAGAAGCTCTTCTGAAAGTATTGCCCTGGGAGCACTGGCTTTTTAATCTCCAACATCTTTGAAAATACCTATCATTCCTGAGAGATATTAGGTCTCTGTAGAAATGAGTGATCTTTCCTTAGCCCCGCTTGCTGAGAAACTTTAAAAAAATAAGAATCAAACTCCTTCATAAATCAAGATTTCTCTAAATGCTGATTGCTCCAAAAACCCTTGGAAGGCAGCCCAAAGGGAGAAGACCTGATGAGGTAAAGCTCGGTGACCATAGGAGATTCCAGCTTTCTGGTCTCCACCTTCTCACCTCATGACTCTAAGAGTAGTTGCAACAATTTGCTGAAACAAGACTGCATTTTGAAGTGCTGTGTATAGCTTGATCTTAAAGTAGGGATATGCTAATGGGGTCGTATCAGTCACATTCTCTTCGGGGAGAGAAAACAGCTCCAGACCCAAAGAGGACACGTGCAAGAAAGACTGGGTAAATCTGGTTCACATTCTCTGTGTTATCACTCCTTGAAGGTCTTTGACGGCTCAGGACTTCCTCAAAAGACACTTCTCATCTTAGGATGGTCTGTACCACACCACTGATGAAAACTGTCTAGAAGTTTCCCTGTCCTTGATGCTAGCACAAGAAAAATGTGCAAACTCATGGTGAGTCCTTGAGCATCTCAGCGACTTCTGCTGGCTGCATCCAGCAGACAGGACAGCTCCCAGAAGAAAGAAATCGTGAGACTAACAGGAGACCAGCAATGACTCTATTTAACAGTGTTGAGCCATGGCATCAGATCAAATATGTGGGATCCGGAGACTCCACACATGACTGAGGGAGATGCATTTAGGTTTGGAGAAGAAAAGATCTGCCTTGCATCTGCTAGAAGACATCTGTTCATCCCTCACCAGAGGCTGCAGTGGGATATGCGGTTCCAGACAACCAGCCCTGCCAGTTCCTGACATCTCCCACATACCTGCACAACCTGGAGCATCAGGAAGAGCTGCTCTGCTTCCCAGTCAGAGAAAAGCAGCAGTAGCAGGACTGTGAGAGCAACACAAACCTTAAAAAAATAACAAACCCATTTCTCTTTGCAGAAATTTGGAAAATGACTAAGAATAATAGCAGCTATCAGCTGCTAAGTGCAAGCAGGTGGACTAATGACTTGTCCTAGTAAAATCCCAACATTTTTTAATTTATGAACCAAATGCAGGGCTGGCATTTGCTCCTACTCAAGGGTCAGATCTGTTTTCTCGTATCCAGCATTTAAACGACCACCACCACAAGCCGTGTTTTCAAGTAAACTGAAAAGTGACCTCAGTTACTGCTGTGTGGCAGGAACATATTTCTGGCCGCTGCAGCTGCCTGGTGTGGTTTCTTGCCTAACATATTCATTAGAGATTAACTGCTACTTATAACACTGCTTGGGACCAGCCTGGCTTCTCCGTTACATCATTAGAAAGGCATGAATAGCCCACCAGGGGTTGGTCCCCTGTTTTGGTAAGGCAGAGTGCTGATGTTAAGATTTCTGCTACCTCCACCGTAAGGGAGCAACTTTGTTAGTGCTTTCTTCTAGGAGCAGCAATTAAGACGCAGGGAAACGCAGAACATCTATTTTACATGGATGCATGCTCCCTCGCTGAATCTCCTCCAAGGCATATCAATGGGAGGAGGTATTAGCTTTGCTCCCTGGGAGGGCTGCCAGCTGCCAGCCCCCTCGGCAGAGCGGGAAGCAGAGCCCCGCAGCCACAGCATCCCCACCAGCGCCGTGCTGCAGGCAGCGCACTTGCGGACTGTCCCTCTCAATCTCAGCCCTGCCGGGCCATGAGCAAATATCCTCCATCCAGATTGCAAACGCTACATCCAGCTGCTACTGCCAAACTCCAGCAGGTCATTTAGGAATGATGCCTGCCATATCCCTGTGATGCTGCCTGAGCCTGCCTGCCCTTTTTATTTTAGGTTTTTTTTAACAGATTGTGTGAAAATATGTATTATATGGCAAGGTGTAATATACACCAGAAGACACTGGAGCATAATGCAAAGAAATGTTCCCATACTGATTTGAATTCTCTGAATCACACAGTGGCTCCTATAAATTCATGTGACCAAGAAAATCTGTATTTCAAAACACACATTAGAAAAAATATAATTGAAGTGGAGAGACCAAGATAAATTTGTGTTATCAGGTGTAGTTACCAAAGCAGTAAATCATTGTCACAGCATAAGCTCTTACCCATATTTCCATATTAACACCAAACTTGTACTCCGTACTGGTGCTGCTGCACATAAAAGGTATCAGCACGTCCTAGTGCTGTCTGCTGTAGCCGGCGCCTGCCATCAGGTATGAAGCAGAGACAGCGCCGTGCTCCTCACCCCACCGGCACCGACGCCGGGAGTCAACCCTGTGCCAGTTCCGCTCTGCGGTGCCGGGGGGCTGAGCACCCCAAGCTGTTCTCATCCTGAGGGACCCTTACAGCTCATACATGGGAAAAATATACCAACCAAAGCGGAGCAAAACACCTTTGTGACGCACGGGGAATCTCATGACCTTGGTGCGGCTGTCTCAGCCTCCCGGGGGAACAAGCAACTGCGGTACGTCTTCTGCTCTCTGCTCAAGTCGCCAAGCAACCCCAAAGGCTACCCACGTAACGTAAAAGCTAAGACTGTGTGATGGCCGCACTCCAGGGGAAAAAGCTGAAGGTGCTCACGCGACATCCTTAGTGGCCTATTTGTCCCTGGAAATGTGCTTTTGGTGCCTCCGAGACCTTCAAGTCTCCATCTTTAAAAACGGGGACTAGCCATCCCACCCCCAGTAAGCTCTGTCATCTCATGGTTTCTCTGACACACCTTCCAGAGGACTGTAACTCTTAGCAAAGCCCCTGCCACCTGGCGTGCCCTGTCCTGAAGCACTTAGAATCATAGAATGGCCTGGGCTGGAAGGGACCTTAGAGATTGTTTTAATCCAACCTCCCTGTTGTGGGCAGGGACGCCACCTCTCGACTAGGTCAGGCAACACATGAGAACCAAATGGGAATCGAATCAGTGACCTTTGGTGTTTCAAGCATCACGCTCAACCCACTGAGCTAAACTGGCCCTCTGCACTGCTCAAGGAGGTTTGCAGAACAATCTAGGCTCCCACGTAAGCAAGGTGTGCCATGACTGCCCCTTTGCATCCCCTACCCAAATTAAGGTCTCTGGTACTGAGAACGCTCTGGCTTGGCCTCACTACGCGGGCATATGTTAAAAATAACAATAAATGGAGCCAACATTTGGTTCTACTTGAGATAATGTTTTGGCTGTTGAGCGTCCATCTTCACAGTGAGAAATAAAATCTTGTAGAAAACTTCCTAATACACGCTCTCATTTTAAAAGACTTAAAAGACTCACAAGAAAAGCTGGTTTAGTTACCAATCTGACTGCTCATTAGTACAGTGAAGTTGAGGTAAGTCCTTCCTGAAATAAACTGCCAATGAGAAATATACTGATGGAGCTTGGTCAGTGCTGCAATTTTTGCCTTGCGTTTGCTTGCGAACACAGAGGGTCTCAATGAAGTGAACACTGCAAAAAGAAAAAAGTAATTCTTGGGCAAGCTGCCAACTTTTCCTTCAAAACCTGAAATCTTTTTGCTGAAACCAAATGGTTTTCCGGTAAAACCTGCTGGTTTATGACAGTGATTTTTTTTTTTGTGCTACTGGGTCAGCACTTTCCTTGCATAATGTACAAGCAAATTACTGCTCTCTGATTGCATTCAGATTGCATTTGGAGGAAAGGACTACAGTTACAGAGATCATGCTTCCCATGCATGGCCTGTCCCCACTGAACAGCAGAGAGGAATAGTGAAGAAGCCAGCATAAAAATCATCATAAAAAATGACAACAGCTTTTCCTACCTCTGTGTGCTGAAAATGCAACAACCCAGCCATCACTCCATTGCTGGCTCTGTAACCCGGTAAATCTCAAGTGCTGATCTATTCCTAAAGCAGTCACGGCCTGAGCTGAGACAACTCCTATGATTAGTTTTATTCTGCCTAAACCCAAAAGAAATTGCAGCAGGATGATTCTACCGGATGAGTTCTTTCCATTACCTGCAGACACCTCCATAAATTACGTCTGCTCCAAGCTCATCATTTGGGCTCCCCCTGAACAAGCAGCCATAGAAAAGCACCCCAAGATGACAATTCCCCATCTTCTTGGGTGTGTGGGCTGGAGTTGCCCTTATCAGCATTGTAGAATGGTATGTGAGGCCTTTAATCACTGATATGAGTAGGAGAGTTTGAGACGAGCAAGATTTGAAAGTGCTTTTTAGTACTGGAAGTGGACTACTCATCTGGGGTGGTGGTGAGAGTTCTCTGGAAAAACCACAACTCCCTTTCAAGTAAAACCGCTGTGGCAGGGGCCAGGATACATTGAGAATGTCGCTTATTTTCCAGCGGACAACAGAAAACCATGGTGACTTGCTGAAGCTTCTCGCATCAGAACAAACACATGCTAAGGGCTTATTTATTTTTGATGGGTTGGACGTAGTCCAGAAGTGCCATCTGTTTACCTACACCTCCCCATGCTGAATCCAGCCCACCCATTGCCCCCTTCCCTTCCCTTGGACTCTCTTAAAATTTATTCTCCTATTTCCTGCCTGAGTAGAAAAAGCAAAAGAGAAACTTCTGATTGATTTCAGTCTCCAAAAGTCCCTGTCATCTTGTTTGATGACTTCATTGCAAAAATGAAATAGGCAAGAGAGAAGCAATGTTTTCAAAACAATTTGGAGCAAGAAGAGGAAGGTAGTAGGAGGGGAGCCATGGGAAGTTGATGGCCTTTATTCTTCAATTCCCATGTTGCGTCTGGCTTGCTGCAGGCTATAGAGAGAAAGCAAAATTGTTATGATTCTTATTAGCTTTTATTTTATAAAGCCTGAACTACACTCTGTAGGGGTTTCAAACTGGAGCTGCAAATCATACGCATGCCTGCCTGCCTGCCTGGCCACCTTATCTTTACATTAATGTACTACCTGTCTGCAGGGAAGAAAACTTCTGTCTTTTTGCCAGTCACAAGCAAGGTGGCTAGTTAGGCGACAGAATCTGTCTCGGTGCAACACAGTCCTTTATTTCTATGTTACAGAAATACATCTGACACGCATCAGGAATGGCTGTTGTACGTCACTCACCAACCTCCGAGAACAAAGAGAGCAGTCCCAGCTCGGTTCCCTGCAATAACAACCGAGCTCGGATAAAATACAGCACGAGAATGACAGCTGTAGAGGAGCCCACGCGCAACTGCCTCTCTCACTGCTGCACCGAGGCACGTTGACTGGTCCTCCACAGCCCTTTCCCACGCTAACGGTGAGCTCCCTGAGGTGCCAACAGCACCCCCCAAATTGTCCCAGCCCTGTTGGGTGTTTATGTACAGCAGCTTTTCTTTCCTCCCAGATGAGGTTTAAGAAAAGCAGGGTGCAAACAAAAGGATCACCTACAGCACCTGGAAGACTTCATTGTTTGTTGAGCCTTTTACCACGTGTTTGACTTTATAGCTGCTCCATGCACCCAGCACCTGAGCTTCGGTTCTCTGAATGCTCTTGCAACGAAGTTATGTGGTGAATGAATAATAAAACTAACAGACTACATTATTTATTACTTCTGTTACAGCATGTTGGGAGGAAGCAAATAACACAGAGTACCATGGCCTAAGGTTCTGTGTCCTCTTGAAAGTAACATGAGCTCCAATGAATTTGCAGCCAAGTAGATGAGACAGACATGGGGTACAAGAGAGAACAAAGGCTACAAAAGAGACGTCTTTTGTTCAGCACTAATCCCCAAGCTGGCAGTGATGGTTTTCTCAAGGCAAGGCAATGGGACAAAGGGATACAGGCCAGATTTGCAGTGACTGGAGATGCTTAGTTGAGGTGTACGCAATAGCTTCTTCCCTCTCTGAAGAGCTGTCCCAGGAGTACAGCTTTTGTAACACAACGGGCACTACACCGAGTAAAGGACACAGCCTTAGAAAAGCCCTCGGACTGGTGTTTTACCTCTCTGTCATTGGCAAGATCCTGCTTAAACCAATGATTACTGCTTCTGAAAATCTTCCCTTCCTCCCCTCCAGGTCATTGCAGAGATCTGGCCCAGAGCCCAGACTCCTGCGCTGTATTTTCACACCACGCACAAATAGGAAAATAGTCCTTATCCTAACAAAACAGTGAGGAACTCAAGAGGATCCATAAATACTACAATGCTCCACTTCCTTTTTAGAAAAGAAAAAAAAGCTCCAAGAAGACACATTTCTTAATAATCATTACCGCGCAGAAGATTTAAGGAAGATTATGCTAATTGCTAGCAAAGGCATAATGCTCATTTCTCCTACTGCGTTTGCCCCAGTAAATTTCAATATTCTCCCAGATGCATTCCTAGCTACCATCACCACTTGTTCTTGTGTTTATTCGGGAAGGATGCTGGCAAAGGAGGTAAATTATTTTTTAGAGCACAATTATTGGATTTTGATGATAAACAAGGTACCAAGGAAACAGCATGGCTTAGACACCTTGTATGAATGATAAAAGCACAGAATTTCTTTTAGTGAAGGAAATGCAGCAAGATTTCTCATAACAATGCCCATTCTGTTGGCTCATGAGAATGGCTCACGGGAGCCTGACAAAAAGGAGATGTTTCGGGGGTTGTAAGAGAAAGTAAAGCATAGAGAATCAATAGCACCACATTTCTATGCAGTAGTACTATCGATCTGCACGCTGGTGTTTATGAACAGTACAGAAGGCCACCCCTACCCACCAGACTGTGCCCAGCTGGGTAAAGGAGAGGAAATACACACTGTGCCTCTGTGGATGACCACACCTTCACAGAAAGTAAGAGACCAGTCCTTTTGCAAAGGGGTCTGCTTGGCATGGGAGTGCTGAAGCTATGCAGCCAGATGAGGTTTGGTTGGAGGAGAGCCTCTGGGGTCCATGAGTTAGGAAAGCATGTCCCAAGGCAGGGTCAGGACCAGGCAACGATCAGGACTGTCCCCAAACGATACACCCTTAGCCATGGGAAGCAAAGGTTGGTTGGTCTCAGAGTTGCTGGTTCAGGTGGGAGAGCACACTACAGGCAGTTTGTTTTTCTTTGGAGTCACAGTGCTGAGCAGCCCTGTTGTTACCACGAGTGCCAGGCACATAACCGCCTGTACCAGGAACACTGGTCCCCACACCATTACTGAGATTCACGTCAGCACCGAGCAGTGAGCTCAGAGCACGATCATCAAGAGCACCATGAGTGCAAGCTTGAGCCCTTTTGCCAGCCTGGCTACTTGTCAGAAGCTAACCAGTCTACAACAGCAGCTTTACAATGGCAGCATTAGCAAGATGAGAGGTCTGGTTACAATGTACTCATGTCAGATGCCCAGATTCAGGGAAATGCATCATTAACCAAGTATGAAATACCAACACCAGCCTCTGCTCTCTCAGAATATTATCTGCCGCTGTCACGGCAGGGCTCGTACTAGCATCCCTTTGTAGAACCTGCCTGGCTTACTGCTGATCTGTCTATCAAACATCAACAAAACAACAAAAATCACTTCAGTGTAATCCCCCTACTCCATTTTTGCTTATGCATGCAGGGAGCACAGAATCAGGCTGAAGTAGACTGATGTTAATACTTCACTTTCAACAATTTTAAGAGGTTCAAAGCTGCTTCATATTTAGCTCAGACAACTCTGCTAAGGATTCTCTGCGCAGAGTGTGAGCTAACAACACTGAGTCTCCTCTTCTTTATTAATCAAATAATTGAAAAACCTCCAGACTCCCTCAACAAATCACCCATGATTCCCATGTGACTAGCAGGAGGCTATTGTGTTTTTCTCCAGCACAGACAGAAGTTCTGGGAATAATGCACACACATACCTAGAAAGCCGCAAAGAGGATTTTTTAAGCCATTTCCTTCTAGAGCGAGAAATCTGTTTTCTTTTTGGTTAACTGGCTCTGTGTACAGGTGTTCAGCTCTGCATCTGCAAGCAGGCACTCATTCCTGTTTCTAGCATAGTACCTGTGTGCCCAAGCGTTGCTGTTTGGAAAAGGCCACAGGCAGGTGTTTACTACAATACTACACAACTCATAACAGGAGAACAGATTGAGAGTCCTTGGAGGATTGCACAGGATAAAAACGTACAGGATAGAAACTGGTCTATGAAATGGGTTGACAAAAAGGATGGGTGAACTCCCGATGCCACTGCAGTCGGTGAGGACACTGCCGTCTGAGAACGTGTGCTCCAGCTCTGAGGGCCCGGGAGGCTGTCTTCATTTCACTTTACTTTTATGTTTTGTAATGTAAATGTCCAACCTCATTTTGTAATGATCTTGTGGCCTGATCAGATATGGCACTAGGAACATGCTGGAGTTTTTTTAATCCATGGAATTGGATTTAAGCACACATATGCACCAAGGTAAAGTAAGATCTAGCAAATCTTAGTATGAAAGGAAAAGAAGTCCCCAGGGAAAGGCCAATTTACTTTCATTCCAGAAAGCTTACAGGTAACAATGGAGGTCAGATGGGTAGTTACTTATTTGGACAATATCCTCATACAGCTCACTGGAACAACGTGGACAGCTGAAACTGTGTTGAATCGACACATTTATTTGCCATAATTTAATGTCAGCTTCAAAGCGATCAGATTTTTCACAACACTCCATATTCTGGCAGGAGAGTGGGACCGATGAGGTCTGATGCAAGGGCAATGAAAAATATGAGAGATCTCCATAAAGCGAAGCAGTCAGCTTTAAGGTTCAGCTGGATGAACTCCTGAGGAGGATTTATGTTGTAGAATGTAGAGCTACGTCTGCTTCCGAAACCATTACTGAAGTCACACACAGAAGGGGAATAGACTTCAGCCTGTGTGAGGGCAGGGCAAGATTCAAACAGGTTCATCTTTCACGGCTTGCTGTGGCCTGCTTGATCTGGACACATTCATATTCAAAAGACACTTAGGAGAGTAAGTGCCATTGCCTTTCAATGAGAGTTTGCTTTTCTATCATTTGCTTTAGAGAAATCCCTCTTCTGGCCTCCAGACTCCAAAAGCTACAGGATACAAGAAAGTCAGCAGGTGAGGTCTTGTCCTGTAACACCCACACATTCCCTGAAGGTATGTAAAAGCTACAGGTGTGCAAAGGGAACTGCCCATCTGCAGTTCATGGAAGAAACGCTGTTCCTCTTCCTTCCACTCACCTCTCCAGGGCTCCTTGTGGCACCAGACCCTGCTCACTACGGGGAGGATGTGCCTCGGGATCAGCTTCCCATACAATATGTTTGGCATTTCAACACTTTCAAACCAGTGACTTGGGGGTAAGCAAAGCAAAGAACACCCTATTTTTATCAGAAAAATGCAAATTCACCACATCACCTAATCCATACTATTTTGTGGAACTGCATTTTATTGGCAGGCTGCAAAACACCGCTGTGTGAGGAAAGCTAGAGCTAATTAGCTCACCCTTCCCATTTTCAATCAAACAGATATATCCATGCATTGGAATGAGGTGATAAGTTCGGGAAAACCAGTTTGGGGTTAATAAGTAAGTTTTATCAGAATAACATACTTTATTGATCTTGAGAGCTAGAAATAATGATGGAAAGGTATCCTGAAAGCCCATCTTACATAGCCATAAATTTATACGAATATCCCAGCATGCTTAACTTCGGCAATCAAAAAAATGTACCATGTCCTTGCTTGGGAAATCAGTTATTAAATGTTACCTGTAACCAGGTCTACGCTGAGCCTCCAATGAACAAAACACTGTGCACAGAGACACAAAGGAAGAACAAAGTTCTTTTTTGGTGATCCAATGGAAAATACTCCTCGCTAGCACCCTGCCCAGCAGCTCCTTGTTTGAGGCTCACACAATGCATAGGGGACAAATCTACGTCAAGGAGGCAATAATCCCCTCTTCCATCTTCAGGGGGCTGGAGACAGGTCACTTTGGCTTGCTGGGGTTAGGTTCTCACTCTGATCCTGGGCAGGGTGCTTCTCCTACACCCAGGAACAGCCATGGGGGGTTCTGCCTCTTGTTGCCCCTGATGCAAGAACGGGCACACAGGGGCTCTGAGGCCTGGGCATGGCCACTACAGGGAAGGTGCTGGAGGACCAGAGACCCAGGAGATGCTTCTATTTCAAGCCAAATGCTACCCAGCTAGATGCTTTTTCAGTAGAGACTGCAGTTCACCAAAATTTAAATTTTCCAGCGAGACAATATTGATATGCAACGACATTTCACAAGGGGCTGAGTGAGATGGGAATTTGCCAGAAATAGGCAGCTCTTACTTCTGCTTAAAACTTTCTTTTAATCTCACATTCAATTATCAAGCACATAACGTATTTTTAGAATCTTGCTTTAGAAGAGTGCTGTCACTTTTGTTCCAGTCTTACTTTAAACTTGTTTTTATGGGAAGACTTGCAATAGTTTGTTCCTCTTCCTGCCCCAAAACTACGAAACAGGACCCAGCAGAGGCTTGACAGGTATCTACATATCAAAAAAAAAATAAAAATCCAGACTGAGCCTGGTTCAAGGGATTTGAATATGATGCAGAGAGACTTGAACAGATGACGGAGAGAGAAAATGAGGCAGCAGAGGAAGATGAAGTTGACAGTAACATTTTTAACAGGATATCAGTGTTCAGGATTCAGAAACCTTCCCACCCCCACTGCAGCGCAGGAAGACACAGCGATTTGGAAGAAGTCTGCCAGAAAGACACGGTACTAACCTCACACTCAGAGGGCCACGTCCTCCCAACACTCACTGCCTCTTCCCTCCAGCCCTCCCCTCCACGCGGGAGTCTCGCTTGGGGGCTTTGCTTTGCTAGAGCTAGATGGCACAAGTCCTTTGGGGGAAGCAGAGGAAGTTATTAAAGTCTCTTGTCTCCATCTCCCCTTCACAATGTGCCTTTTATTACACTGGAAATATAAGCTGCTCTGGTTAATGCTCAGGATTATACTGTAAAGAAAGAAAACAAAAGGGAAGCAGTTGCCTGGGTTGGGATAGTTTTGAGCTGCAGTTGTAGTGCATCCCTGCTTCTTGCCAGGTGTTTTGTTGAGTTCAAGTAAAACATCGAAGTCCATTATCGTCCACGCTTTCTCTTTTCTTCTCCACCTTGCCCTCCAGCTCCTCGATTCACCACACAGTACAAAATTAATTTGGTTTATTCCAGTACACGCGATAGCCGCCTATCTTCATGACTCCCTGTCTGTAAGGAAACAAATTTCCTCCTTAAGCACTTTCCACTTGACCTGCTCTTTTCTCCACTGAGAAAATTGAGGTCAGGGAGCTGCTGTTGCGCAGTGGCAGCCTTTTCCCGAGTGCCCTGGGTGCAACTGTGAGCGCCGGCAGCCGGCAACGGGCTCAGGGTCCCTGCATCACTGCCGGCAGCAGCTCCACATCTCCTGGCTGGGACCCGGGACTGCTCCCTGTTCCCACGAGACGTGGGCAGATTTAGGAAGGCAACAGCTGCATTTCCCACTTGGTCCAATTATTTTTCAAGTCTCTTCTATGTTGTTGGAGAGGTTATATCTGGTGAGCCCACTAAATAAAAAGAGAGCTCTGCGGTAGGGGGCGGAGCTGCTAGAAGGTGTCAGGGCATCACAAGCAGTTACTGACTCCAGCCATCCCATTAACACGCAGACGTTACTGGGCTACACTGAGCTGGAAATGCAAGAAGAAGGGGACTTGCCCACATTTCTTTCCTCCTTTTACATTTCTACTTAGAAAAATAAGCACAGACACACAAACCCTCACATACCCTTCTTGCCTTGTGCTGGGCATGCCTGGAGCCACATGGAAGGGATGAGTGGCCACTTCCAGCCCCATGGGCATGGCACAGGACAAGCCCTCAGCTTCCCTTCCTGCTGGATCACTGCTGCCAGGAATCTGGTATTGCCCCACATCCCAGAGTTGTTCTTTAGAGTGGGTGGGGCACAAGTAGCAGAGCAGAACCTCCACGTGTAGCCTGAGTCTGGTGGCACTGCAGGGGCCCTGACAGGGGGATACGTGCTATGACCAAGCTGCCTCTGGATGTCTTGATCCCCTCCATGCTTCCACAAGGGCCTCAAGAGTCCCAGAACAACTGACACCATCCATCACCCTTCCGAGAGATGCGTGGAGAAGGGAGTGTGGAGGCTGCTGGGATGGTGTCCTAAGCCTGCTCCCTGCCTGCCTCTGTCCTGGTGCTGCCCAACGGGGCGAGGAAGGGAAAGGAACGGAAGGGAAAGGAGATCTGTGCTCTCTCTGAAGACACAGCTCTGACAGGCAGCCCTCTGCAGCTCGCTGCACAGCTGACTGACAGCAACTCCCTCAGCTCCAGTCTCTACCAGATTGCTCCATCAGGGAGGAGCCCCATGCAGCAAAATGTCCCCTTGGGCTCCCGCAGGTTCCCCCTCTGAAGACTGCTTTTGGAAGACAAGGCAGAGATTTCTCCCTGCCGGAGCAGTCCTCTTCCTCCTTCGCTCACTGCTTCCAGGTCAGGGTGAAGGTAGGGGTGAAAGCTGAAGTCCAGTCGAGGGCTGAGTGGGCAGGAGACTGCAGCTCTGGGCTATAAGAAGGATGGTCAACCACCAACAGGTAGGAGGGCCCCATGCCGTGTGTGGAACCTGCCTGCTTGCAGCTATCCCGTTCCTGCAAACAGCTCAGGATGAAGAGCAGCCCAATTTAAACGCACAGATGCGGAGGAACACTTTTGAATCTTCAATCTTGGGAGAAGATTTTGGTCTTGGCAAGAAAAGGGTCCCAGTCTTGCATTTTCTTTACCTGCCTCCACCAAATTCATCAGGTTTGTTTGATATCACATGGATATGCAAATTCCTCCAGCACCGGCAGAGATGATGTATTAGCGCCAGCTGTGTACCTCTAATGACTGCTGGTCTATTAGCTGCATCTTCATTCAGCACTCCTATCACGCCTTGATTATAATTTATTTATTTCATGGCAGTGCCTGGAGAACCAAAACAAGACCAAAGACCTGTTGGGAGGCACCGTGCAAACTCACTGCAGGGCAGTGAGAGAGCTCCCTTTGGAAAGGGGCAAGACACAGTCGTGGCTCAGGAATGGCCAACACGTCACGGGTCAGCAGAAGGCCAAATACATGGAGAGACACCAACAAATGTGTGTCAGCATTCCTGTGGCACTGGGACGTTGGAAGAACTGTGTTGCATACACACCTGGCAAGGGCTGTGCTAAACAGGGAGTCCCAGCTCCAGCAATCTTTGTCCTGGTGGGAAATCCCCTCAGGACACACCTCAAACTGGAAAGGATGGGCTGTGCTCATCAGAGAGCTGTATTGCAAGAGAGAGAGCAGCACTAACTCTTGAAGGTACTGCAGCGCTCAATTTATTTAATCTCTTAACCTCACTCAATGTACCCTGCAGCCAGCCCTGCCCAGGCACCACTTCAGGACAGGTACACAGAGGGGAAAAAACTGGAGCACATAATTTCAGCGTAAGAGAAAAATAGGTATAACAAAGGACACATCAGTCAAAACAACCTGATGGCAACAAACTCACTGTCTAGTCCTCAGGTGATACTGTTTAAGTTGACCTTACTCATAAATAAATAACTGCATTTCTGAGGTACCAGGTAATTGTATTTTTCCCTAATTCCCATATTTGGTTATTGATTTCCATGGAAAACGTCCTGCTTTGCTACTACATGGAGTCAGATGCAGTAAATAATTCACAAGAAATTATTTCCGTGACAAATTCAGTCTTTCTCTGCCTCCGGAATGTGCATGAACTAATTGTGATTTCTTCCTATTAAAAATTATTCAACACACGGGCTGGTGATTTTGAGCATTTCTTTTTCACCGTGTGAGCTGATTTGGAGAAGATACCTATGTCAGTACTGGATATTTACAAGCAGATGATTGTTACTTGTTCGTACTGCCTTCTTTTCTCTCCTTTCACAGAAAAACAAATCCATCTAGAAGCTGCAACCAGACATCTAGGAATGTATGCCAAATAGTTCCTGTCTTAACTATAAAGAATTTACTGAGGCCACCATATTAAAAGCCTCCCAAATCACACAAAAAGGCCATCATGCCAAAGGCTAATAAAGATCGCTAAGTAGCAATTATATTATAATTACCTATCATCTCATTTTCAAAAGCACAAGCAGTTAAAAGCCAGCAAATGAAACGATACCAGGCTTCTTACACTTCCCATATAATGAACAAACACATTGCCCATGGCAAGCTCAGAGGAACAAATCTTTCATTATGATAAAAGAGTCTTAACCTTGACCAACACACTGCCGTTCAGTTAGTTTGCTTGTCTTTGTCTCAGCTGCTCCGAAACTCAAATATTTTGTCGTCAAGCCCTTTGATTAACAGAAAATATTACAAAAAATATTTCATATTCAATAGACACACATAAGATTCTTTTTTATTATAATTATTTTCAGATCTCTCTCTCTTATGCAATTTAAAACAGAAAATGTCTGGTATAAATTCATGATTGCATTATTAATGTAGAAAGGCGAACATCTGAAGTTAATATATTCCATTAATGGGTGCTATATAATACATTAACTCGGGTTAAGCGTGCTATGTAATAAAGGTTCGTGGTGTGAGATATTTTGAGATCACTGATTTAAGCATAATGGTTACTTTGGTCAATGGTTATAGACTTCTAATAGAATATTAATCTGAGAGCTGTCTGAAGGTGTAGAAAATCTTGATATTTTGAATCAGTGTTCTGTACCAAAATAAAACCACCTGTTGTAACATTAACACTTTTTTTTCAAAACAAGTCTCCTGCATATTTGTAAAATATTTGAATTAAATTAACAAAAAATAATATGCTAGCATCTGGTCAATGCAACAAGAATTTCTTGGTCTTCCTATGACGCAAGTCAAACGGTAGTTCTGAAGGTGAGTGTGGTCTATGGGCTGATCTTGAATATACAAGAACTGTGCTTTAAGACTTTTTTCCCTTGTTCTCTCTAGATCAACAAAATTGAACATATTTTACAGTGCAGAAAGGGCTACCTCTTAGTTTCAAAAGGGATGAATAAGCAGATACATTTCAAGGACTCGACAGGCAGCAGTATTGCTCTGAACACTGAGCTGCAGCTCCCATTTTACTTGCCGCAAAAGCAGAAGATATTAGCTTAGCTCAAACTAAATGCAAAAATTAATGGGATGCTTAGAGAAACCTATTGTTCAATGCTATATTCCTTGGTGATTTACTAAAAAAAGACCCAACCCTAAAACCCCACCATTCCAAGGCAGGGTTGAAATCCCTGTGGCCTTTCTGAACAGTCGAAGTGTTCTCCTCAACACCGTGTTTTCCTCTGTGACAAATCTCCCAGGGTGAGTTTTGAAGTGCCAGCCCAAGAGCCCTCAGCACTACTGCAGAGCCAAGCAGTTAGGGGATGGGGATGAATGTGCACAAAAAAGGATCCTCATGTTCAGCTTTCCTAGTTTTTATCGACAAAGGCAAGGCTCCCCTTCCTCCTCCACGCAGTAGTATTGCCAGGGAAGAGTGAGGGGAGCTTAGGCTTAAGCACTGCCCTCTCCATCCTCTGCCGGCATAAGCTGACACAGCCCCACTGAGGTTAACGGAGCAACACAACTGCAACTCTCTGCAAAGAGAATTTCTGAAAACAAAGGTATCAAAGCGTTGGTCTAAGTTTAGGAGTCCTTGTTAACAAAGTCAAGCTGTGGCTGAGGACTGCCCCACTGCCACAGGAACCTTCCTCTGTGCGCTGCAGGGTCTGAAGTGCACCGTGAGGTTCGTCAGCAGGATGGAGCACTAGGGAATGTGTGAAAAGGGGTGAGTAATCTGGACCCTTGGACATTCCTCCAGGCAACTGACACTGGCCCTTTTCAAATAACACACATTCATTCTGCAGTAAATCTGGTTTTGAAGTGTTTTGTTTTTTTTTTTTTCTTCCTGTATGCTGAGATACACAGAAGACAACACGACAGATGAAGCTGAACAGTAATCCATTTTTCTGGACACCTTCAGTAGCGTAACTAAGTAGAGACAGAGCTACCATAAGTAGTTAAGGACACGTGTGGTCAGCAGTAGGAGGGAAGTGATTGTCCCCCTGTACTCAGCACTGGTGAGGCCACACCTCGTGTACTGTGTTCACTTCGGGGCCCCTCAAAGAATCACAGAATCACAGAATATTAGAGGTTGGAAGGGACCTCAAGGATCATCTAGTCCAACGCCCCCGCCAGAGCAGACCGCACAGGAACGCGTCCAGGCAGGTTTTGAATCCCTCCAAAGAAGGAGACTCCACAACCTCCCTGGGCAGCCTGTGCCAGGGCTCTGTCACCCTCACAGTGAAAAAGCTTTTCCTCATATTTTTATGGAACCTCCTATGTTCCAGCTTGCACCCATTGTCCCTTGTCCTGTCAATGGACATCACTGAAAAGAGCCTGGCTCCATCCTCCTGACATTCCCCCTTGACATATTTATAAACATTTATGAGGTCATCCCTCAGCCTCCTCTTCTCCGACCTAAAGAGACCCAGCTCCTTCAGCCTTTCCTCATAAGGGAGATGCTCCACTCCCTTAATCATCTTTGTGGCTCTACGCCGGACTCTCTCAAGCAGCTCCTTGTCCTTCTGGAGCTGAGAGGCCCAGAACTGGACACAATATTCCAAGATGTGGCCTCACCAGGGCAGAGCAGAGGGGCAGGAGGACCTCTCTTGACCTACTTGCTACTCCCCTTCTAATACACCCCAGGATGCCATTGGCCTTCTTGGCCACGAGGGCACACTGCTGGCTCATGGTCATCCTGCTGCCCACTAGAACCCCCAGGTCCCTTTCCCCTGCGCTGCTCTCCCCTACAAGAAGGACACTGAGGTGCTGGAGCATGTCCAGAAAAGGGCAACGAGGTTTGTGAAGGGTCTGGAACACAAGCTCTGTGAGGAGCGGCTGAAGGAACTGGGATTGTTTAGCCTGGAGAAACGGAGGCTGAGAGGAGACCTTATCGATTTCCCCAAGTGCCTGAAAGTGGGTTGAAGAGAGGAGGGTGTCAGCCTCTTCTCCCTAGTAGAAAGCGACAGGACTAGGGAAAATGGTTGCAACTTGTGCCAGGGAAGGTTTAGGCTGGATATTAGGAAGAAGTTCTTCACTGAAGGGGTCATTGGGCATTGGAACAGGCTGCATAGGGCAGTGGCGGAATCACCATCCCTGGAGGAATTTAACAATGTGTTGATCTGGTGCTTAGGGACAAGGTTTAGTGGTGACTTGGCCGTGCTGGGGTAATGGATGGACTCAATGATCTTAAAGTTCTCTTCCAACCAAAGAGACTCTGTGATTCTGTGTCCATGAGTAAAAATGCATATGAGGTGCACTTATACAGCACCCTGAATCAGGGATTTGGCTGTAAGGCCGGCTCTATCTCACTGTAACTCAGGATGGGATGGGATGCATCTGGAAGCGCAGGTCTCCCACCACTGGTGATAGAAGAAACACAACTTGCTTAAGACAGATGCTTAACTTCTAGTGAGATGAGCTGTGTTCAGGAAAATGAACGCTGCCCTCAGTGTCTAACACATTTCTGGTGATTTTAATACATTTTATGACTTATTTCACAAGCTTTACAGGTGGCTGAGTAACAAATGGTAATTCATATACAAGAGACTTCTTCATATTATTTCTGATTAAATTATCCCCAAACAAGCAAATGTATTGTCGCAAGGTCTTGCCACATATCTACAAAACACCCTACCCCGCCCTGTAAGTGGCTGTAATGACAAGGAGCTGTTGTTCCAAGAGTGTCCCGCAGGCCCATGTTATGATGCTATTACCTCTTCTGGAAGAAAGAGGAGAGCTCTTCCCAGCTTGGCAGACACCCATAGTCCTGAGACAACTCCAGAGCTACTGGCTGGTGGGTCCAACTTGTGGACAAGCTGAGCTAGCTGACAAATCTTGGTGCTGGCTGTTTAGCCATGAGGTGCATCAACCAAAAGCTTAGCTGACTCTCCAGCAGTGTTTGCAAAACTTCTGTACTTTTTCAAATCACAGGACCCTTCCAGGAGATGACAGCACATGGAGCCAGAAGCCTGGATGCTCGACACTGAATCTGATTGCTGACCCTGGTGTGAGCTCAACATGAAATTTACTCTAGCTAGTGCAGGTTTAGCCAATTCAAAAATCCTCCTAATTTCTGACCATGTGATTGCTTCAATCTCTCGACACCAGAAGTACTAAACTTCTGTCTGTAAAGGGCAAGACCTGCTTATTTCTCGAAGACGTTTGCAAAAGCTGTGACCACCCCCTCCAATCCAGGTTGGGTCTTGTAAGGCAGGGGTTGCAGCTGCTGGGAAATGCCTCTCAGTCTGCTCGCAGACTTTCAATGTGGTATTCACGATGATAATCATTGACAGAATTCGTAAGCATCTGTCTTACAAGAGAGCTCTCGCAATCGCAGGATGATCACGTGGCTAGTATCCGCTGAAGTGGCTACTATCTCCTCAAGTAATCTCACTTACAAGAGGAGGCTTGAGCTGGATCAGCTTTAGTTTTCATTTTGGATTTGCAATCTGCAAAGTAAACTGGATCTAGTTGGTGCTGGATTTAGAACTGATAGAGCAAATCTTCCCTAGCTGCTAGAAAGGACTCTCAAAAGCAGTAAGAGCAAAAGGAAAAAAAAAGATCAAAAGCATGAACTTAAAGGAGGAAAGAAAAACTGCAATCTATAGCCAGTTCTTCAGACCGTTGAGTTCAAGAACTCAAAAAGAGCTCAGGCCAACCCCACTGACCTCAGATGCTCGAGAAGTGACCCTGGAGAATTTGGGTCTCTTTTTCTGTGACTCCCTTTGAAGGATGTGCTGTCTTGGAGCTAGTCCTGACAGTCCATGATTGCAGACAGAGCACTCCTTCACAGACGAGCTAATCTGTCACAGTGGGGACATGTTTACGAGCAGCTGACAGCCCGCTCTGGGAGGTGATTGATATTGATTTGAATTGTTATGCAAATATACTTCTGCTAGTCTCTTTGCTACAAATTCTCCCAGGTTGTGGTAATGGTCGATTTCTCCAGGATTTTTTTTTATTACTCTTTTTTAATACAGAACGGGTGAGCTGGACGCTGTGGTCTCAAACGTCCTCAAATAGAGCAAACAATGTGACAAACTCTGAGGATGGATGTTTATCAGCGCCAAGCAACAGAAATGTCTCTTTTACTTTCTCTTTTCTTGCCTTGCACATCCCTTTGCAAGTATTTGTCACCCTCTGTTGATAGAACTTTCAGAAGTATCAGAGCAACTTAAAGGACCTAAGTCCCACCTTGAAAGTCAAATCTGTTTCTTACAAACATGGGTTTGTTGCAAAGTGCAGCAACAACAAAAAACCATTGATTGAAGTCAATACGAATCCCTAAAGGCTCATCCTGGGGCAGAGTCAGGAGAAGGACAATTTAAAGAGAGAAACAGGGAACAGTTCGTGCCTAGAGATCAGTGAGCAGGCTGTAGAGGCTCAGATTGTCCTTTTAACTCATGGAAGAATACCCGAACAATACCAAAATGTTATGTTCAGGTGTACTTGACAGCCACTTGACCACACAAAGAAATGAAAAGTTAGTTCCAAAATTTGTTATATATACCTGCACCACTTTGCCTGCCCAGGATTGCTCTGGAGTAAAGAAAATTATTTGGATCTGGAATGAAGAGCTTTGTTTGTATCCAGAAGAAAGTTTTTAATTCAAACCTAACTCCTGAGTTAGAATGAGAAACAAAACATTTACATATCAATTAACAGACTAGCTTCTGTTTAGACCTACCTTCGTAAATATTTAGCTCACTGGAAAAAAAAATCTGGTTTATTGTTGATTTGGTGTTTGTTTCCCCACTTGGTAGCCTTTACAAAAACACTTAGGCTCAAGCTGTCCAGCTTCTTGGTACCCTGCAGTGATATGCTTATGGTAAGGTGGCCCAGTACAGAAGAACTGAGAGAAACTCCAAACCTAGCACTAAGCTTGACCTGCTTAGTCTATTAAACCATTATTAAACTACTGAGCTGCAATTTTGAAGCTTTTTGCTGAACACAAGGTAAAACAGGCTCAGTATCCTTTTAGCTACGGCCAGAGAGAAACTGAAGCAAACAATGGAGCAGTTTGACTCCTGAGAGCAGCTACAACTGGTGATACCCAGAAGACTCTCTGGAGGACCCCAGAGTGTTTTCTGATGAACATGCTGCTCAAAAGAGTGTTCTTAAGACCTCATTCTGTGGTGACTCAACACCCTGCATCCTTAGCCAAAAGCCTTCCAAAACCAGGACCTCATCTCACTCTCTTTTGCTTTCACTTGCAAAACCTCTCTCATTTCTAGTAACCTCCTCTAGTCTTGACAAACCAAACCAAACCAAACCAAACGGTGTCACAGCTTTTGTTGCTGGGCTCAAAGAGAGCTTGGTCAACCACCTCTTGCAATCAATTACCAGGTCCCCTTGTGGTCTTTAGATTAGGTTGAGGTCTAACAGATAGAAGAATCGCACCAGTAGGATTTCAGAAATTGGCCCAGAGGTGTGCTTTGTAACCAGGAAAATGCCCCTGAAAAGCAAGGTGGATCTTGGGCCATGATGCATGGAAGCAATTTAACTCTCCATGAGCTGAAGTCCCAGAGAGCCAATCCGCTGCGCCCTGGGGCTCCTGCATTCATTAGCACAACATCCACATCTCCCTCAGGCCTGTTACTTTTCAATTGCTCTTCAGCCTCCAGTGACCCTGACCGTGCTGCCCAAATGCATCCATGTCTTGAGCTGTCTGCAAACACAACAACAGGCCTTTATATTTGAGGCCAATGAGCAGTGCATTAATGAGAACCACCAGGACCCACTGTATCAGTCCTCTGCCCACAATTCCCATCGATCTGCTGCTACCTCCACTCTTTAATCAGACACCTTGTAAGGGTGGAAAGGTACATTTACAGCCACACTCTTTCTCCTCCCAGACAATCAATGGTTATTAAGTGCATCTTTCAGGTGGGCAGACAAGGAAAGAGACAGAGATTCACATTGCTCATCAACCCGAAGAAACTTCATTTTCTATTAGGTCTGATAAACAAGCTGAAAAAAAAATCAGCTACCCGCTTATACCTGACAGGCATAACCAAGGAGCTCCATCTGCATACGGCACAGAGGCAGGCTTACAAGTGCTAATATGTACATTGCTTCTACTAGGGAGAGGCACTGCTTCACTGCCACCGTGCATCTCCTCCCCCGCTATCCTTCCACCCAGAGACACTTAGATGCTACACTACTGCTCGCATTCTCTTGTACTGGAGACACAGGAGTGCTGACGGCTTCCTGAATGGCTTCTCATCTTCCCCTTCATGGTAAAAATGCCTGGGAGGCTGATCTGCTATTGCAGGCCCTAGAAAAGGCATTGCAGGCTGAACCCCACCAAAGGCCAGGGCTAAGCCAAAAAAAGCCTGCAGGGAGTGAAGTCTCCTAGCATGAATGAGCTGGCAACACTGGATGTTCAGAGCTTTCCATCCTGCCCAGGAGCCAAGGGAGCTGGCAGAGGGCTAGCTGTCAGGTGGCTTCTCTCGGAGCCCAGGGACAGATCCTGGGAGCAGGCACCTAACAGAGAAGGGTCCCAGTACTTCAGGAAACATCTGGGGCTCCTACTATACCACCAAGTAGTCAAACTATACCAAGTAGTCAAAACCCCTGGCCAGTCAAGGAAAGCAACACATCAAGCTTTGTCCTCACCCTGGAGAGGGTGAGAAGGGATTTCAACTTGAGCAACGCTAGGCTGAGTCCAACCAGAAGGAAAGTTAGTAGGCAAGTGCAATAACAAGATCAGAGACTATCATTTTAAGGCTGTCACAAGATAAATAAAGGTGCTGAGTTCTTAAGAAAACATTTTCCTTTCATGCCCGTATCAGGACTCCCACAGAACAAGTACAGTTAGACAACTTGGTTCCGGATTCACTACACCCACCCATAGGAGCATGAAACAAATACGAGCGTCTTTTTAATAGGAAATTGCAAACGCTCCATTACACACTCAGTTATTCATACATTTCTACTGCCTTTTGACTCACAGGCAAGCCTTCAGCTCCGAAAGAAAATTTTCAGAAATATCAACAATGTCCCTTAATCACTACAGTAATAAATCATGCCTTATAGTATGGGAAGTTCAGTCTGACCAAAAAATAAGATTTTGTAAAAAACAGTGAATCATTCATGCCTTCCACTTCTGTGATACGGAGGGGAGTTACATTAGAAAATGAAATTTACAAAGAATTTCCAGGATTTGGAAACAATAAACACACCTTGGTCAGCATATTGCCTGAATACAGATCCTCTGGTGGAAAATATGTCTCTCCACGTCAAAATTCTGCCCATAACAAAGTAGAAGAATTAGATAGCTAATTTTAGGAATGCCAAAATAAAGAAGTTAGTAGCAAGAATACTTATAAAATCCAGTCACTGGCCTGTCTACATGCATGGAGCAACCTGTGACCATCCTTTGCTTCTCCCAATACTGTATATACGGGTTAATTCTCAAGTGCTGGTTTGCAATCCAGTTATCAGTACAGAAAAAAAGACACTAAACACTGTTAGAAAATTCATCATTTATACTAGTTTCAGTTAGCTGTAATGAAGATGCAAGACCTTTCAGTTCAATTCAATCAGACCCATTCACAAGCCACCTTATGATCCATTAGTTCAATCCCTCCAAATTTGATTGCAGTGTGTTTTGATTCAAATCAATTGCTTTCAGCTCTTCTCCATTGATTTCCATGGACTCATATTATTCTATCGAGACTTCAGTTAAACTTGGGGATTTGAACCAAGACTGCGTCACCGTGAGCACCACACAGGAGGCATCTGCGGGCTGAGCCAGGTTTCCCTGGGACAGGGCGAGAGCGGCATGTAGCTGGTGGGTCCCAGCAGACCAGGAAAAGATGACAACTTCAGGTTTGAGGTTTCTTTCAAACCATCTCCACTACCCCGTATCTCTACGGGCACGGTTTCAGAGGCACCTCAAAGAGCAGAACTGCACTCAGGGGCAGAGGAAGCCTTGCCCCTGAATAATTTGTGATCTAATCAGGTATGACGAAGAGGGAAAGGGGGGAAGAGACATATACAGAGGAGTCTTCAGTCATTTACTTAGAGTCATGAAGTCTGTGGGATGAATAACTAGAACTAAAGCAGAACTCTCCTTAGTCCCAGTCTACTGATGTTTGGAGATTAGCTGATTATCAGTCTAAAAGCTATGAAGAAAATAAGAAGCAACCGAAAGAAGAGGTCTGAACTGGGGACAGTCACTGCTGGGGAAGCAGAAGAAAACTGAAGGAAGCCCTAGAAGATGAGTAGTTTGACCCCTTGTATATCAGGCCATGCTCCCACATGTGAGCACATCTGAATGGCCAGGCTGCACAGGGACTCATGGCTTATACAGAAGGACCTCATCTCCCCAAAGCAGATCTCTCAAAGGAGACTGGTTCGCTCTTCTGTTGCTGACACTTTCTACAATCTAATCGACAGGGCACATTTCCTTCTGAAAACCTCTCAAGTTGGCCTAACTCATGCAGAACAGACATCTATTCTAGCAGGATGAGGCAGTGCGATTCTCCTTGAGCTTTGTCACAAAATCAGGTCAGCGAAACAAACCCAAAGAGAATCTTTCAGATTCAGTGGAAAGGTTGCTGTCAAAAATCCAGCATTGCATTTTTACCAGGAAGCAAATCTGAAATGTAAGCTTGGGCCTGTAGAGATTTTTGATGCAAAATCAGGCTGGGGCTAAAGAATAATCAGCTTGCCCCCTTCCTCTGCAAAGATGAAATGTTGTCAGTGAGGACATTTGGAAAGTCACTGAATTTTCTTAAGTTGAAGCTTGCAATGTAGATGAAGAGCCAGCAAGCATACCTGAGCCAGCAAATGGTACGGAGCATAACGTGTGCCACTGTACTCTGGAGTTCAAGGGATGGTATATCCAGTTTACAGCCCAGTTACCATGCTGGGATTCCCAGTCCCACATGAATGTGTCGCTTTGGAAGCCTCAGGTTTTACAGTTATCTCATAAACCAGGCTGCAAGCACTGCAGAATACGATCTGCTCTGCTCACAAGTACCTGGGCTTCTGAGAGATGACTCACGATATGTGACTGGGGGGAAAAGAACTAGGAGTGAGGAGGAAAACCTGACTACAGTGTTGCTTAATGGAGTGAGAATGAATTGGACAGCACTCCTGCTAACGTGTCAGGATTATGCTTAGCAGTGTGAATGACCTTGTTGAAGCTAAAAAATGAACACATTCACAGCTACGCATGCAGCTCTTGGATGCTCAATGCAAATCCTCAGTACTACCATTCTGTAACTGTCTCCAATGATGTGGGTGTAATTCTCCCCTGCACCCCTTTGATTTACAGCCCCAAAGCCATGGGGGAATGGAGCCCCTTGCAGAGGGTATTGAGGACATTTGGGCAATTGCTTTTCCTTTCTCAACAGAGAGCATGCTGCATTCTAACTCTGCCCTTGTAAGAAAGCATCAAACAGTATGGAGTTATGGGATTGTATGTGCACTAAATCAAGCCTGGGAGCATGTGGTGATGGACCCGACTCCTAAATAGCTCATTTGCTTCAGCTTCAGGTTTGACCATCAATCTCACAAGTGTTGATCGAAAATTGCAGCAAAGCAGCTGTGTATGGAGTTACCTAAAAAAATAATCAATAGGGTTCCTTGGAACTCCACACATGCAGACACGTTGTATGACTGCACAGGCACAGTCATTTGTTTAGTACGCAGTTACAACATGTAATTGGCCCCATGCATTTAGATATTTCATATTGACTTTTTTTGAACAAGTCTCTTTTTATAAGAAAAAATGACAAATACATAAAACTGCTGAAATTCAATGTTTACTCTTTGTCTTTGAGCACGAACTTTTGCTCAATTCCGCATATTTTTTAACTCTTTCAGCCAAAGAGTCAGAAACTTTACGCTATCTGTACTACCACAATGAAAGTACAAGCACGGAAGAAAGCTTACAAAGAATGGGAAAATGGAAGGATCAGCATATAAATCACTATCATGGCAGAGAGGAAAAAGGAAAGTGAATTACCAAAAATCAAGCTGAGTGAGTGCATGCTGGCTTGCTCAAACTCTCCTGACCTGAGCCCACCTAGACTCTCAGCTGTTAAAAACCTCCTGGCTCCATGCTGAAAATCTTCCAGACATGCAGGTGCAAGATGGTGCCTATAGGAGTTGGTGAGGCTGCACAGAGCACGACTATGACACATCACTTTTACTGCCCTTGATGCAAGAAGCAGAGACCTTCAAGCACCCGTATTACCATTACGAGCAAGTGTTCAGGCAACTTCTGTGTCCCGAGAGGAAGAAAAGCACCTTTATGTATAAATCAGTAACCGGGCTTAAGGCACAGGAGGGCAATAAAATTAGAAGGGGTGGGGGAGGACTGAGGTTTTCTTCTCCTTTCCCTTCCCTCCGCTGATCTCACATTAATGATGGAAATTTCTCACCACGCTGCTCTATCTCAGAGGGAGGGAAGGGCACCCTGCTGCAGTTTAGCATAAAATCCTCTTATCGGGAACAGGAGGCTGCTGCCTTTCTGTCCCTTGCCCAGAGGAGCTCACGCTTCCTCTGCTGTAGTGCATCCAAATGCTGAGACTTTTCAGGGAACAGTACAGCTTAAATAGGATTGATTTATGCCCCCTATATAGTGTTCTCCAGTGTGTCTCTATGCTCTGAATGCATTTATATACATACTCCCTAACAAGTGCTCCGACGCACTACTTAGACCGGTGTTATTTAAAAACGACTTTTCAATGACCTATAACAGGCCTGCCTTTGCTTTTGTACAACATGCAGCCGATAACAGATTTGTCAGCGAAATTGCCTTGCTATCAAAATAATAAAACCCAACTTGCAAGGTGACATTTAGGTGGAATTCAATTCACTTCTTTGTGTTTTTCTTTCTTTTTGTTTTATGTATGATATCTTTTTCCCTTTGATTCTCATTCTAAGGTCAGCAGAGCAGAGGAAGTAAGTTGTTATTAAAAGGAAAAGCTTTATTTGATTTAGAGTAGACTATGAGCTGTTAAGGAAGATTTCTGACAGGGTGACATCGGATCATTCATTCCTTAAGGTGTAGTGCAAATGTATATCTCTCAAAGGCACATGGTCAACATATTTCACTCCAGATCCTTCTCCGGCTCAAAGAGGAGTCTCATTGTGGCACGTAACCTCTAAATTCCCAGAAGCTTTTTGTTAAGACTCACCGCTTTTTGCTCACAACAACATAAAGCAACAGTTAGCAATTAATTATAGATGCATTCGAGTCCAGACATGAGCTCACACTGTTGGCCTGGCAAACAAAGTTAATTAATAAATAACGATGATGATGATGAATAAAGATGGGAATAAACAAAGGGGTCTCTCTCGCTGGCATGAAGTATTGATGCTTCATGCTCTCAACAGACTACTTTTGCTGACTCCTCCTCGCTTTGCAGGACTTCATCACTTTCTAACCACCTCGCAAGCAACTGGTAGTCACAGGATTCTATACAGTGTCAGACAGAATCCAGACTGAAATTTCTCAGCTATGACATGAGAAAAGACTTTGACCCAGGATCCTTGGATCAACAGTCCATAAAAACTGGGCAACTGTCTCAATACCTGCCACAGTGATGATCAAGGTGAGTACTGAAAAGAAGTAGACAGGCACTTGAAACGCTAGCTACCACATTCAGCCAGATACTTCGATGCAACGCGATCTCTGAGGAAACTTTTTTAAGAACAAGCAGGTCTTGTGCTGTCACAGACAAGGAGCAGAAGGTACACCAAGCTGAAGACACCAAAAAGTCCTGAGACTTCCAGATTTATTTATTTTAGACCATGCCACGTTAACTACTAGTAAAGAAGAACCAGAGGTTGATGCTGTTTATTCCGTTCTCCCCTGCCTCTGGCCCTCTGTCCCAAAATCCTTGTTATATTTGTCCTAATGGAAGTATCGATCTGAACAGAAATGACTGATGAGCGAAAGCTTAACTGAATCCTCCTTTCCTTCACAACAGGGCTTTCAGCAAGAACCCCGATCAAGGGGTGTTTCTACAAAGGACAAAAGCTACATTAATGTTCATTTCATTTTCCCCATTCATAAAGATAATCATAGAGGGAAAAGATGTCTCCCCTTTAAAGATTAGACAACATTCAGCGCATCTCGTGGAAACTACTGGTTTTACATTCGGCTGAAAATGTGGTATTTGGGGACGCAAGCCTCAGCTTGGTAGAACAATGGCATGTGAAAGACCACACTTTATGCTGAAAATCATAGGGTTCAGGCAGTGGAAAACCCACCAGGAGAGAAGCTTGCAGCTGACTGAAATGACTGCAGTTTCCTTATTTTTAATGTTTTGCACCATCACTACTGTTGTCAGTCATTGTTAAGTATTAAATTGCATAAAATACAAACTCTTGGAAACAAACATCAGTGCTTATCAGCCTATGTCAAAAGTCAATTTTTTCTTTACAGCAATTTCACCTGGAAATTACTTCTGGTGAGGTACACTCTGCTGCTCAGCCCCACGTTCCAGGCAGCGCATGGCTCCGCAGCACCACTGCCCTGCCAGAGGCAAAGAGCAGAGCAGCGCTTTGCTAACCTCACCTCACTCGCTGCCTGATCCCCAAAGCTCCCGGCCCTGCCTGCACCCTCCTTGAACCTGTGTACCAGTGGACAAGGGGTTTATCTGCACATACAGTGCAGCTGTAGCCACTTTTTCTCCTCTACCTGCAACTCCCAACTTTTAAGAAGGAACACAGCAAAGCCTGAGGAAGAGGCAGCTTCCTCAGATTCTGCTGAACCATCACCTCGCTGGGAGAGAGGTCATCTTCCTGATAGTCAAGTGGATTCATCTGGAGCAGAGACCACAAAAGACTGACCTGACGACATCTGCGGCCAAAAGAAGAGGAGACCTTTTTGGCTGCCCACAGGCAAGGCTTTGGGGCCAAGGCTGCTGGGCTCCGAGCAAAGGCATGAATGACCCATGTCCCGTGGCCTTTCAAAAGAGCAATACACAGAAATATTCTACATGCAGTGTCCTCCTGTGGAACACTAGGGTAACTGCTATAACAGTTAAAGAGAAAAATATCCCATCGTACACACAGACATGGTTTGAACTTTATTTTAAAAGTTTGAGGACGGGTCATATGGGACATCTAAATGATTAAATTAGCACCTACATTAATAGGAAAAGTAAAATAAGAAATCTTAGGGAATTTATACTGTTAATAAAATCCTCTGAGTGTATTTCTGACAAGTAGCCTCTGGATTAGTAATAAACAACTACTTTTAATAGATCACATCTGCGTCCAAAGGGAAAGCAAAATAGTAGAGATGGGTTAAGTTGCCTGCTGCCTACACAATTAAAATGAACATTACTTTATGATATAAACATCCAAGGGCTCAGACACATCAATTGTGGAAAATTTCAAAATGCTGGGTTTCACCTATCACTACCGTCCACGTCATTCCAGGCAGTTTCCGTTATACTTTGCCTTTCCCACACATCTTTCTACTCTACAGTGGTTACACTTGGAAAGTCTGGACCAAACTTTTCTTGTCAGCTTTGACAAAGATGGAGGTGAAGTTTTTTCTGAAGTGGAAGAAAAGGTGTTAACTTTGAAATACAGCCTTGTCATGTGGAGCTGACCTTTATTCAAGCTCCAAAAAATGCAGTCTTAAAGGCAGCGCGGTTTGAAACCCCCAATCATTCTAGTAACACTGCATACACTGTGCTGACAGCACCTAAACTGACTACTAAAAGTTCCCTGAAATGCTCCAAAATAGCACAGTCATTGTTCAGATGGCATTTCAGGAGACCTTGAGGAAACATCCTGCTTTCCCAGCATCTTAGAGTAAACGGCAAAGATTATCACAGACTTCCAAGGAACTCAGGATCTCTGTTCCCCCATGACTTCTCACCTCTTCTATTTCTACATCTCTACGATTCCTCCCGAGGTCACACCTTATTCCTTAACTTTAATGATAAAGACAGAGAGATGCAAAGAGGTTAAATGCCTTGCTCGGGGTCAGAGACTGTGATAGATTCGGCTGATTGGCCCTGCAGCCCACAAAATAAAAATGGCCCAGGTAAGTGGGTTCATGTTCTTCCAGCCATGTGAAGCGCTGCATCCAGCTATTTAAAACTCTGAAGGAGTGTGTTGAAAAAGGTACTGCTCCTGGTTCACCTTCAGCCTGCTCATGGTGTGGCAAGGCACCCTGCTTCACCGCCTGTCAAACAGCACAGCTCTTGTAACCAACGGCAAGGGATACCTGGCCAGCTTTCGATTTCAGTTCCAGACAAAAAGACATTGTATAGGGACACACATTATTCACCCTATTTCACAGCTGAGAAAACTGAGTACACTTAGCCACTGTTGCAAAGGTTAACCTTAAACCTTGCGACCACTGACTTGAGCTGCAAACCCTACTTTTGATATTTTGTAAATACCCGATAACTCTTAGCTCCTCATTATGCGGACATGCAACAGCAGAATCTCCAAAAACTAAGCACTTTTGGTTAATATAACATAAGTACTTGCTTTCCTGCCTACTGCTGCCTTTCCATTTTCAAAGTCAAACCACCATATAGCCATACATCCTTCCCACAGAGCTAAAATAAACCCCTCGCACCAACTGCCTGCTTTCAGGGTCTTGGCTGAGTTTTTGGCAGAATAACCCAGCCACCAATATCTCCAAGCTGAAGAATTTAGCAGAGTAAGCAGGGCAGCAGGTGGGGAGTCAGCCCTTTATGGTTGCTGAATACTCCCAAAACCCCCACAATAACAACAAAAAACCTTTACAGCACATGTTTTTGCCCTAAGGATTTAGGATGACAAATGGGTATACTGACCTGGCTTTGGCTGCCTGATCTGACACTGTCTTTCCACATGACCTTGGGCAAACCATTTCCTGCCTGAAATTTAAAGATCCTTAAACTCAGGAAAGTGCTACGAAATGTCCAAGGTGGGCTAGAGGCAGAAGAGTGTCCAAAAGTGCCTAACACATGTTGATTTTAAAATCAATGCTGAGAGATGTTTTCAAAAAATTAAATACCCTTAATCATCTGACACCCCACCACGCCTCCTGGATCCCAGCTTTCTGTTAGCAAAAAAAAGACCAGAAACCTTACCTGCTTGAACAGAAGTCAAGGCAGCGAGCAGCAGCTGAGAGGATCTCTCAAAATTACCTGACATTAATAAAATTGTCCCTGAATTTCAAGAGAACTGCATTGGTTCTGCAGTGCTTCCACACCAGTAGGTAGGAAGGGTTTGCACAGGACCAAGGTAATACTTGCAGAAACACGTTTATACTTTCTCACCCACCAGAGGAAAAGATACTGTAGTGCACATGCTTTGCCATCAAAGGTTGTGCTGTCTGTTATGCCAAAGTCATAACTCACTGCCAATAACCTTAATTAAAAATATTAATGCTGGAAAAGTGTGTCTGAAAAATCTGCTGTTCCATTCTCCTTCCATACAATTGCTCTGTAATTGCAATAATTTCTGTATCTTGGGGAGGATCACTCCCCAGGGCCTGCCTTCCCGTGCCTCCAAGTACAAAACCCTTTATTATTTTACAGGCTCACTCTGCCACCAAGGTGTTACCACTTAATTAGAAAGAAGGAGAATATATATTAGGCAGAATCCATTATGGACTGGGAACGAGGCCATGCATACGAGCTGCTGCTGAACTGCTCAACACGAAGCTTTCCACATGCTGTGGCTGACTGGGAGGGGAGGAGAGGACATACATCCACCTTACTGGCAAAGCCCTGACTTGGCAGGGAGGAGATGAAGCAGGACATTTCCCAGCAGCAGGCTCCTACCTCCTCCTCCGAGCTATGCAGGAGCAGCAAGGAACAGCAGAAGCAGCAAAAAGCAGAGAATCATGCTCTAAAATGCAGAGGCTTGGGGAAATCACAAGGATGCTCCTCCTGCCCTTCAGGGACAATGGCCTGAACTCTTCCTCACACGAGTAACCCCAGCGGAGAAACACTAACATACACCGAGAAAGTGGCAGAGGAGTCTGACAGGCATCAAAGGTTTAATTTTCTGTGTGTAGGAAACAGAGAGGCCTTACCAGAGTCTCCTTACTGCCGTCTGAGGTCAGTAAATAGTATAAACTGGGATGTTTCATGACTTTTACTTAGGTCTCTCAAGGTCAGCTCAAAAAGCCTACTTCTGCTTCATAGGCCTTTTCCTCACATATGTGATGTGAGGATGTACCCCAGTGATGCAACACCACGGTAAGAGAGATTTTCATATTCCAAAAATTTTGAGAATTTTAATCTATGGAAACACATGAAGAAAAATAGCACATTAGCTTGGGGATACGGCAAGAGAAGAGGTTGGACTGTGAGTTTCAACGAGGGTTGACACTGCTCAGAGAAGTGGCAGACGTGGAAAAGGGAGGGTGGGCTCCCCCAGGAAGCTCTATGAGTCTGCAGCTGCATCCAGCCTGGGCCGTGCCGCACCAGCCAGTTGCGGAGCC
This sequence comes from Trogon surrucura, assembly GCA_020746105.1. NCBI lineage: Eukaryota > Metazoa > Chordata > Aves > Trogoniformes > Trogonidae > Trogon > Trogon surrucura. Next base: position 19,063,078 of record CM036625.1, on the reverse strand, counting down.
AGCGCAGTACCCAGTGCTGGGGCTGGCATGGGACACCAGCAAAGCCTGTGGCCTTCAAGTGCCTCCCGCTGGTTACCAGCCCTGTCGCCTGGGCCTCTGCATGAATCACTTCCCTTTAGTGCAGCTTTTAAATTCCCTCTGAGCATGTCCTCCAGCTCTGATCCATCTTCTCTCAGAGTCTCTTACTTTCAATATACATCAGGCAGAACAAAACACGCTGCACCTTCTCCCTTGGCCACTTCACCAGAACCAAAAAGACCCAACCCATCCACCTGTTGCACTCCCTGCAGGGATCTCCCTCTTCCAAGAGCAGCTCTCCGTTTCAGACAGTCACTCCAGCCAACCCAGGTCCCGTCTGCACAGGAGCCAGTGAAGCAGCCAGTATTAAAGGGCAAGTCTACAAGACTCAATTTCCCCCTGATAGCGGTGTGGTGCTTGCAGAAGGGTGCTCCGAGTCACAGTAAATAAATAAATAACTGATATCCCAAATTAATCCCTGTTATTACATACCACGTGTAAGCAAAACCGTTAGTGCTCACAGGTGATGCAAGTTAATTACCACACTGTCACCAGATGCTGTATGAGTCCTGTCAAGATGTGACAGGCCCCAGAATCACAGTTCCTCATTTCTGCTGGGAAGGACGGCAGAGCGTTTCCGCATGGCATTACTGTCACGTCGTCCCATGATGAGCCTGTGATGAGCACCCTAGGAGCAGTTCTGATAAAGTTACTCTATTCAAAATAACTTTTGTCTGCTTTATTACATTATGTATTCCTAAGAGAGAGGCTGGTAAACCTAGAATGATTAGTCTTCAATTTGCAAACATATATTCCTGTGTGCAAAGTGATTGCGGTGTATGCAGAGCATATGTCTCTATAGCTTTAGGTAAACCTTGTTTCAACTCTAAAAAAAGCAACACGTAGCAAGAGTGTTAGGTACAGAAAATCTCATTCCTTATCTATTGTGATACGGTTGTGTAAAAGTTGTGGTGAAATCATGTTTTTTCCCAGTATATTTTTGATTAAACGTTTTCACCTGGGAGAAATTTTTACTCTAAAGGTTCTGAAGTTTTCACCAGAAATTCGAAAATGTTTGGGGGCTTTGGTGGCAGCAATCACACAGCAAAATGTTGCTCTATGTTATAACAACCCCCTACCAAACCCTCAACAGAAATTAATTTCTGCACACTGCTAACACTTTCCCTCAGGTAAATCTCATTCCTTAAGGTGAAGACCTAACACCACAAGGCTCCATGATGAAAGCAACCAAGTATTTGAATGATCCTGAGGCAAAACATCTAATCTGTGCCATTTCTATTAACTTACTACATTTAACATGAATGTCTTTCTCCCTGAGTACCTTAAGGAAAAGCATCCCTGGTTTCCAGAATCAGCTTTGCAACACATTTCCATGAGCTGTTTTCTCTACAAACTGTAGCTGGAAAAATGTGCAGTCCTGGCCAGTGGGAATGCCAGGTTGGCAGTGGGTGATCACCCCACTCTGCCTCCGGCTTCCTGCTGTGTAGCACTGAAGGAGAGAAGAGGCTCATGAAGCCCTGTAAGCACAAAGGGAGCAGCGCAGCAAAGCCTGGACCACATGGCGAGATCTGGAAAATGAGAGCAGGTTTTGCGGCTGTTCTCAGCTTTGCAAGGCAGCTCTAGCAGCTCCCGCAGCTCTCCCCATGGGCTGACTTTCTCATCGTGACTTTCTCATCACAGCCACACCACATCCACAGAGCTATTTCTTTGATTTTCAGGACTGTTTGGAGCAGACCAAGAATACCGAGCCTGGGATTTGCATTTTTGAGGAGCAGAGGTACAATAGGTCCAGATGCTTCTTAACTTCTTCGTGTCATAGCCATAAAAATATAGAAGGGCTCCTCAAGTGAGCCCTAAATAAAGGGAGATTGCCTGTCATCATCTTCAGACAGTCTATAAGCCCAGAAGACCAATGCCCGCAGGTCCACGATCTTCTTTTCCCATGATGTGGGCTACGTAACACAGTTACATTTTTGTTTATAGTCAATGCACAGGCAAAATTGACCACACAGTCCTAAAATTGCCCAATTTACGGAGGCTGCAATAGGATCTAAGGCAAGAGAAAAGACGGGATACGGCTTCCCTTTGATTATTCTTCTAACGGAACAGGAAACTACAGTTTCAGTTTGTTTCGGTTTTGTCCTGTGTTAGTGCAGGAGGCTTTGCAGCCCGATGCAAGCAAGACACTGCAGACATCGTGGTCTCCAGGACCTTGCTTCTCCTTTCAAAAACTGGCCTGTCTCAGAGTTTAAACACATAGCCAAAACCTGGCTAGCACATCAGAGAAGACAAATGGACTTTCAGAGCACCAGGCTTCAGGAGAGCAAAACAAGGGCAATACAACAATTCTCTTCTATGGAAGAAATTATTTAAAATGTCCCTGCTACAGCTTTGGGGCTTCAGAGGACCCTTTGACCATGGTTGTCGGACCATAGGAGCAGCTCCCACTCATCCTCGAGGCAGCTGCCAGCAGTCCACAAGACAAATTTGCAAATCACCAGCAGTTTCAATGACTTAATTAGACCAAATTATTTTATGTCTCCAATAACATCACAAATATTGTTGGAAAAGATACTGTGCATGTGTACAGACTTGCCTGCGAGGAACTGTTTTATCCTGCCAAAAATGCACAAACAAGATTTCTAGCCCCAGGTGCCCTGCCACAGGGTCAGTTTTGCTTGTGCGCAAAGCCAGCTGAAGCAGAAATCTGTGCCTGCCTGGAACGAAGCCTGCATGGGGAGGGTACACAGTAAGAGGGAGGTACAGCCTTCATCCTCCTCCAGCCAGATCCTCTCCCCTGCAGCCTCTGTGCTTGTTACTGCAGCTTTGCTGAGAGGGTTCAGCTCCTGCTCGGGAGTGCGGAAGGAGCAAAGGCAGGAAACTTGCTCAATTCCTCAGCCAGAAACACAACAAAGCAGTTGATGGCCCCTTGATTTGTTACAGATCAGGCTGTCTGGCCAAGCCCCCCCAGAGTTGCTCAGTCTCTGTGCCAGATAACACAAATCCATAAAATCTAACACATCGCAGGCACTCCTCCTGCCTCTGGCAGCACTGGGGTCACGCGTCCAAAGTGGGTGGCCTCCTCCAAGCAGCATCTGAGCAGCATTTCCCCCATCCTAGTGAGCAGTCGGTCCAGCCAGCACACAGGGCGGGCCTGGGAAGCAGCCCCAAGTCAGAGAAACAGCCGAAACGCTGCTGACAGCTGCGGGTCTGGGGAGAACAGCCTGATGAGAGACTTCTGGTGTTAGGTAGACTGAAACAATTAACAGAAATCTGAGCCCAATGGGAACAAGGCAAGTACCCTGATTATTCCCTTGCAAGTCATGCCAGAGAGACAGGCATTTATCCAAAACCCGCACTGGGAGAGCACGTCAGGGAAAGGGGTGTGGGCAGCTACCATGCCCAAGGCAACCTTGCGAGGCAGGTCTACCTGGGCAAGGTCATGCTGGTTTACAGGAGTCGCGTGTACCTGGTATACACTAACAGACAGGTCAGGCACAGATAGGGCTGTGCTCCTTGCTGCCTGTATGAGACTTTTTGAAATCAGGCTGCTGTGCAAACACGCAACAGGTAAAAGCATCACCCAGCTTTACACACTAGGTCCCTTCAGAAAAAAAATAAATCAAAAGAATAATTAAGTGCTACGAAAGGTGTCTATGAGGTGGAATAGGAAAACAAATATGAGGGGAATGCATCATCCTTTTCCTAGGAAGTGAATCAGAGATGCCGTCTTACCCCCAGTCTTGCCAACTGTTGAGACTACAGTATATGGATAAAATACAGGGAAAACGGGAGGCCCTTGTGGGAAAGGGTGGATTTGAATATGTATTATGACTCTTAACGTATTATTTGATTTACCCAAAAGAAAAAAGAAATATAAAGGACAGGCCAAGAAGACCCAGGTGTGGAGACCCCGAGTTGGGCTCTAGAGCCACCAACGACAGACCTGGAAGCAGAGCAGACGTAGAGCGGCAGCTCGTGTCCCAGCTGGACAGATCCAGTACACACAGAGCTGAGCTACCGCGGTCACAGGCACACACCACCACAGCCAGGAGACGCTGCGCTGCACCAGTCAGGCTTACGCCTCAGCACAGCACGACCGCTGGATTCCCATTTCACAGGAGAGGAATACACAAAACAAACATTACCTTTCAGCTCGGAGCCTGCAGGACACTTACCACCCACAGCCTGCAGTGTTACCTTCCTATGTTCAAAACACAGGGGTCTAAAAAGAAATTCAACCAAATTCCCTGTATGTGTTTGGAAGAATCTACTGTAAACAAGCTGTCCAAATAGCTGAGTACATTTTATTTCCTCCAAAATTCACAGTATACCTAGCTTCAAATACTCCTGCTTCTGTTTCCAAGCTGTGTTTGGGAGCAGGGGAGCCTTCTGCTAGCTGAGCTTTGCACCTTGGAGAGACCTTGTGTTACTGAGTCGTTCACTGACACCGGCCACAGCGAACAGCCGCATTACCAGCAAAACATTTGCAGCACAAATATCACTGGCTGAAAACCCGCTGACCCTCCATAGTTCTGGGTCCTGCTGCACTCTTTTTATTTTTTTCCTCCATTTTTTAATCAGTGTGCCTCATGTGACAGATCAAAGGACTTAAAAGCAAAGTGAAGGTGCTCCAGCCCTTGGCGTGAACACTGAATGAGACAGCCAATACTGCCTATGCAGGTAGCCCAGAGGGGACGCAGATATTAATTTAAAAATCACACTGTAAAGTTTGAATACTGTCATTTGTTTCAGCCTTTAATTCTCAGGTCTTCCATTTTTTTGTTCAATTGCAAGGAAAGAGCCTCGTGGCCAAGAAGTCCCACACCGGTCCAGATCTGAAAGTTACAGATATTCAGCCGTTTCATCCACCACCGCGTGGTGCAGATCATCAGTGCTTAGTAATAGCCACCATGCAATTCATTCTGTTGCAATAATAGGGCAGCACCAATTACTGAGCAGACTTTTGTAGCAATAAAAAAAAATAATATACTAAGTTTTACTTTCTAACTCAAGGCACAATAAATATGTCTCTTCTGGAGGATTTCCATCTTTATATTCCTACCTCTCAGTTCCTCTTAATTTAATTTTTTTTTCAACTAATGTAAGTGTCATTTGCAGAGCATTCATCCTGGAGCTATATATTCACTATCCAAGATACGTGAGACGCAATAGTCCCTTGGTCTGACTCACATAACACAGAACACAGTTTTATCTATCCAGCTCTGTACCAAGCTCAGCTCATGCCCAGAGAAAGCAGGTTGCTCAGCAGGGCACTCATGCTCTTCCAACAGACACTGAGAGGAGAGAAAAAGGTACAGCCCTAATGAAAATCAGGATGATGGGGATCCAGAAGAGTTTTAATGAAGAAAATTACAGGGAAGATACAACTCTGGAGGGCTGCTGGTTGGAAACCTCTGCCACCACAGGTTGGGTGGCACTGAATGACAGTAAGCGGGTTTGAGGGCAAGGTCCAGAGAAGAGAAAATTACTTTTATGGGGGAGAGCTCTGCAGGATTCTTAGCTGTACTCAAGGCTTTCCAGCAATAACACCACACACTCTGATCTGCGGGCAATGCCTGCAGGGGTAATTCCCTTCTACCATCCCCTCTCTTGAAGATCACTGAAGAGAGAGTTCAATTTGCTGAGTTGCTGAAAAATACAGCCCGGTTTTAAGGCAGACCAAAAGCAAGTTTTTTCTGGATTTTAAAATGCTGTAGTGTGGTGAAAGCTTCAGGCTTGGCCAAATGAGCCCAGACTCCCAAAGCATGCCATAATGCCTGCAATCCTCCTGCTGGCAGGCATTGTACTCTGGGGTCAAGCAGCCCCTAATCACAAGCTGTATCACACTTTTCTCTCTGTGTGCAACTCCACTTTGGCAGGGCTGTCTACTGAGAGGCCGTATGTGCGTGTGTATTTGCTTTTGTGTTGACTGATCTCCACAGTCTGCATAATCCTCACCTCCAGCTTGACCCTGCGGAGTACGATTTTGATAAGACCCATGACTCCATACACAGCCCAGATTTAGACCCTGCTTGCCAATTCCCTTTAAACTTGCATCCCTGTGGTTCAGCTTGTTCCCTCCTTCTCTCTTCAGTCTCCACTGTTCCGTGTCTCCTGTCCTTCAGCATGTCAACAGCAAGATGATATTCCTCTCTCTGGTACACAGCTACTGTTGAATTTGGCAGAGCCCCATGGAGAGAAAGGATTTGCCCATAAGAGGTTTTCGAAGTCACACCTGAAGGCACAAAGTCCTTGAAAGACGAGCACAGATACGCAGTGAGATTTCTGAGCCCGCAAGAAGCAAAACACGACAGGAAAATTAAAGAAGGCAAAAGAAAGGGATGATCCTCCTGCAGTCAAGCAGGAAAGCTGGGGTGTCCCCAGGGCACCACATCCTGTGAATGATGAGCCACCACTCAACAGCACATCTGTACACAGAGCATTGACCAGAGTCTTCACTTTGGGAAAAAAAAAATGGACTTTTAAAAGCTAAAATGAACACACTCTTCAAGTAAACTCCATCGAAGTGAAATTCTGATGAGGGCTTCACCACCCTGCTGCCTGCAGACAGCCTCTCCATTCAATTCAACGGTCTGTCATGCTTGTTACTGGGAAATGAATTCCCTTCACACTGACATTTCATATACTTACTGATACAGCACATAATGAACACTCCGCCAACCCTGTCAGCCTCTTGCAAAACTAACTTTTTATTATATGGTTTTTCATTATTATATTTAAATCTTCCTTCTGCTTTGTTGTTGTTTTTTGTTTTCTTTTTAAAAGAGCAGCCCAGGATAATAGATCTCATCATCAGGCTCCTGCTTTTGGCCAGGGTCTTTCACTGTGCAGTGCAGAGATTTCCACCACCACAGCAAGCCCTCAGGGCTCCCCAGGACAACACACCAACTTCACAGAAGATCTAGCACCAACACTGCCAAGCAGCTGCAGAGATTCAAACAGAGATAAATTATTAGGTCCTGACTTCCCAGTGTACTGAAGCACCTTCTCGGCATTAAGCACACAGCAGTCCTCTGCTGCATGATCATACGTTTTACTGACCTGGGGCTTACCACATCTATCCCATCAGCAGGATACTTACACCTAATATCTCTGACATTATGATGAGTTATTCCACAGTTAGACTTACTTGCTTTCACTCTCCTACAGCGCCTGACATAAGAGAGTGGCAGTGCACAATAGTGGCTCCTGGGCATTAAAGCAGAAATAATGAAAATCTGTAGAAGTTGTAGAATAATCCCTACAGCACTTCAGCTACAGGCTTGAGCACTTGGTTAGCTTTCAGCTCCCGAGAGCTTTATTTTGGACTAGATGTACCTCTGATAACTAGCTTCTGGGCTGCGAATGGGTCTTGGGAGACACACTCACCAGCAGCAAGTGGGACTCTTTCACCTCCTCTGGTATCGTGGCCATCCAACGTGAATGATCACCTCCTCAGTTGACCTTTTCCTTTGGTCTAGAACATCAAATAAACAGAACAAACCATTCAAACCGCATGACAGGAGCCTGAGACACCTGAAATAACAGAAGTGACAAGTGCTCCCAAGAGTAGTTTTCGTTCTTTCCCTGCTTGACACTTCACTGTTCTCTTCTCTGCAGAAAGGTCTGATGCCTTTACACATCATCTAATCTCACTTAAGAAAACCAGAAGCGTCATGGAGAGGGGAGCTTGTTTTCTTAAGCTTTTAAAAGGCCATGAACTTCTAGATAAAAAAAAAAATAAAATAAAGATGAGCACACAAGGTGTTTTCTGAAGCTTGTGTGATCTAATGTTAACACAAACATGTTAACCAGACACCACAGCCCAAAATGGAAATCCAACAACAGGAAAATAACATTCTTGTCTCAAGTTTTTTCCTCCCTTCCATTTACAGAAGAATGGCTATCTTGCATCAGATGAGAGGTCTATCAACCTGAGCATCCAGCCTGAAGGTATCCTGTGAAGGGTAATGTGCCAGTACTTCTTGAAACCTGCTCCAAGCCTCCAGCAAGTGAAGTGGAGCATTAGAAGAGGTTTGTGAATACTCCTTGATGGACTTCTCCCTATGAATTTATACAAACACTACTTCAACTTGCAGCATTCAAGGTAGCTACAAGCAGCATAATTACCTACCACTTTTAAATTGAATATTCTATCTGCTAGTTTTGTTTGATAGCCTTCAACTCTTGTGCTGGACGAGACAGCAAACAACATCTCCTTGTTCCAACTCTCCTCCCACTCATATTAGTAATATACACCTAGTGATCTGCAGTCACCTGTTCAGCAGCCTCATTTCTAGTACATTTAATCATTCTTCACATACAAGTGCTTCCCACATTGTTAATGCTTGCTGCTCCTCTCTGTGCCTTTCCCAGCTCCAATAAATCACATTTGAGGTGGGGGTACAGAATTGCACTCAGCAGACAAGACACAGCCCTAGCTACAGTGTCTGTTTTGTTCTCTAATCCTTTCCTACCAGCCCTCTTGCATTTTGACAGTTGTTGGGCTCTGTGATGCCATTTCCATAGAACAATTTACAGAAGCTCCCAAGTCTCACTGAGGAATGAGATCCCGGCTCAGAACTCATCATTTTGTATGTAAAGCGACAACTGTCTTTCCCCATGTGCATCACTTCATTTATCTGCATTGAATTTCACCTGCTGTTTATTGCCTAGTCACTGCCTTGCTATCATCATCAGTCTTTACACTCAGCCTTGACTCATCTTGCAGATCATTTACGAATACACGGAACAGGGCTGCTACCAGCACAGATCCCTGGCAAGCACCGCTGCTGACCTCCCTCCCTAGCAGAGGTGGGCAGCTCCTCCTGCTTTTTGGCTTCTGTCTTTTAAGCAGTTATCCATCAGATGACCTTTCCTCTTAGCCCGTAGTGGCTTAGTTTCCTTAAGCTTATTCATTGAGGAAACTGATCAAAAGCCTTCCAGAAATTTAAGTGGATTTTGGCAATTGGATTTACCTTGTCTACATGCTCTCTGATGCCTTCAAAGATTTCTAAAGAGATTTGCGAAGCTTGATGCCCGCCCTTTCCAAAGGACATACTGTCCTACTGATCCAGATGCCTCTTGATCCTGTTCTTTCTTCCAGTTATCCCAGTTCAAGTCTCTGATTCTATGGGCCTCCACAGAGCCCTTTTGAAAACCAACATTGTATAAATTGCTTTTCATAAAGCCGTTTCTGACACCAAGGCAGTTTTAGCCGAAAAGTTGTCCATCGCAGTCAGCTGAGCTTTTCCATCCTTAAGTTAGGACTCACAGCCCACTAGTAAAGATCTGGAACAGGTTTCTAGTCATTTGTGCAATATGGCTTTCTTTAAAGACAGGTTAAGGCAGCAACAGACATATTAGCAAAAGGTCTCTCATCTTTGCTGAAATGTCATTAATTGATCTGGAGTCTTCAAGAGCTGAAAAGTGATCACAACTAGAGTGTGGGTTAAAGAGACAAACCTCCCCAGCAAGGGCTACAATGCAAATTGACCTGCTGACCTCTCAGATATGTCTCCGACTTCTGTCCCCAAATACTTTATAGCAGCAGAAGGAAACAGTGGACACAGCAGGTTCAAAGTAGGCATTATATTCATCTCTTTCAATAGAAGAGCTCTTTCAATACTTCCTCACTGTTAAGAGATGTAGAATCTATGGTTCTAAACAATTCTTAACCAGGCTGACTCCTTAGCAGCCCACATGATGATACCTTACCCCAATTCTTCCATCTCTGATACACAGCACTTACGAGAAGCTGGAGGTGCCAAGCTCCAGAGGGAGCAAGCGTAGGGATAAGCCTAGCACCAGCCAGTGCATGCACATCGCTCCTCCGGCACAGGCACCCACACTGCCATCCCATCCTCCCCTCCTGCCACGAGGACACCTGCAAGGCACGGCCATTGTCTCCACGGGCACTGCCAACACACAGCGCTGTCCTCCCACAGACATCCTCTTTGAACACCGCTCCAACAGGACAGCCGCCTAAGGGAACTGCATCTCTCGACTAGCCAGGTGAACAATTCCCCTAGCTCTTCCAAGCATCGTCCAGCTTTTCTGCAGCACAGGGAGCAGCTCATTATACTCAGGGCTCAGTGAAGCACGTTCCCATGGAAACGGGCAGCCTTTTTATGTCTGTTGACAGCTTTGGATAGTTTTTTCTCTAAAATGCTTGGACACAGAACAGGTGTCTCCAAGCCAGGCAGTAACCAGACAGTGCAAAGCCAGCACAGCCAGATAATGAGACAAGTGTTTATTTGAGATGAAACATTTTCACCCAGTGAGGGATCCAGTCTATAGCTGCATGGTCCCTGCTGCAGGGGCGTGTAAAGGCACGCACGGGGCGGGTGGCACAGGCTGCCCACATCCCACACGGAGCAGGGACGCGCTTCCAGCTGCCTTCCCTGCACTCCGCGAACACTGCGGCAGGGACGCGTAATTGGCTCCACCGTACCAGGGGTGCAAGCAAAGCCTCACCACCGCTGTGCGTGCTGACAAGGCTCTCCTGCTAAGCCTGTCTGGCCAGCCAGGAGTGAGCTATTTGCAAAGCAGCAAATAATCCCCGCCCTGGACTTTCAGTGAGCTGAAGGAAAAGGGTGGATCAACAAATGTGCAACAGCCACTTCTCCCCTCGCTCAAGTCAGCCACTACACAGCAGCCAACTTTCCCCTGGCTCAAGCCAGCCATTCAGCATTTCTCCTCTTAACACCAAATAACCATCTTTTCTGATTTCTTTCTTCTATAGCTCAAATTGTTGAAGTGCCTGAGCTTCAGCCAGAAAGCACTGAGTAATTTTGCTCAGGAATATTTGTAATCGGTAATGTGGTGTTACATCAAAAATTATGTCGAGAAGTTATTCAGGTTTCCAAGTCAGGTGCTCAGAGAGTAGGCCATGCCAGGTTTAAAATTGCCTGTGCAAATTTTATTAGGCCCACTTGTGCTCACACGTTATGGTACAGTCTAATTACCCAATTGCTTCCTATTTTTCCCCCCAAACACCTGCCTTGTTCACTGAATGGATAATTGTTCACTACAGACTTTTATGACCCTAATTATTATTTAGTACACAACATCCAAATCCTGTCTCAAATAAACAGAAAACTGCTCATTTCCTCTTGAACCTGGCTCAAGTTTTCTAACCAGTGTAGCTGAGAACTTCAGAAATTTTTCACATCCCAGCACAACGCATCATATATAAATGATTTTATTTATAGATTCATTTCTCAGCAACATCATATATAAAAGTGAGAAACTGAGGCACACAGATTAAAGGTAAATTAATGTCTAATTTAGCAATACTTCAGGCGTCATCAGTCTGATGAACTCCAGAGCATTTAAGATCTTACTGACTTGAATACGTTGAGTTAAACCTCCTGTACATTCTCAGCTGAAGGTATCCACATTTCTACACATCGGCCCTACAACTGCACTCAGAAGATGAGGGACACAGTTGCTGGTATTTTCGGATTCTTGCTCTGCATCACAGAAGATGCATGTCTGAGGATTTCCATCTTCCAACTTGGCATCTGACTTTATTCCATGAGGATGTGTTTTCCTGCCCCCCATAGCCCTCACCACACATGCACCATTCGTGTAGGAACATCCCTGTTATGTGCAGTGCAGGGCATCATCCATCCCTACCCAAAATGCAGAGCTGTACCGAGGACAGAGGTTCTGAGGGAAGGAGGGGGGAAGAAAAAAAAAAGGTCACCATTTCATCTTTTTAGTCCAAATGAAATGAGAAAGGCACAATGCTGAAGTTGTTTTCTGAGTGAGCTCAGGGTGAAAAAACTGCTCAGGGTCAAATGAAAGGTCTCATTTTTAGATCAACCCTCTTTGTTTCCAACTTCTTAATGTAAAATTCATTCCAAGTCAAAGGAAAACCAACCCTACAACCAGGGAGCAAACACAAAAGGTTACTGCTAAAAAGGCATGCACTTTCAGTATTAAACACGTTCTGGACACCAATACAATTTCACAGGAAAAAAATATCACTTTAATCCAAGCCATATTTACAATAGCAATGGGTACAATGGACATTTCTAACCAGCTCTCATCACAAGCACCAAGCAAGGTAGTAAGTTGAGTAAGTAATGTGTGACCATGTTATTAAAGGCTGTGCAAGAAAACACCTGCACATAAGAGATGAAATGAAGATCTGTCTGTTTCACAGGGCAACCTCTCACAGGGCTGCTTTTCTTTGGGATTCACTGGAGCCTGTGTGCATGCCAGCCTGAAAAATGGGGAAATCACTAACAGGGAGCATTATCACAGGGATCTCTGTCTCACGGCTGTTGCAGCCATGGAGCAGACTTGGAGCATTTCAGTGCAGTAAATGGCCCCACGCAACACTGCACTTTCCTCCCCAGGCCCCCAGAGAAGACATTTCATAACTATTTTGTTTGTAGCAAAGAGCTGAAGGATGTTTCATCATGTTGCTGCTGTCATGATGACAGAGAGATAGAATGAAGTAAATGTATACAAAACATTTTGAATAAAAAAGGCTGAAATTGAGCAAAACAACAAAGCCATCCCTGAAAAAACAAGAGTGAAAGAAAGATGAATGTTATTATCAATGAGAAGATGAAAAGAAGAAAGAGGAAGCACCTAGAGACAGAACATGGGAAGATCTTTTGTCTTGTAAGACTGGATTTTCACTATAGACTGAAATGTTTAAGGTAACACAATTTGTGTGTACTCCACTGACTATGCAGTAACCATTCCCCAGCTTTCACTCAAGGACTGACATCTTTTGTCCCTCAGTCTCCAAGCCCCCGGTGCTCTAGAAGCCTCTTTAACCCATGCTATAGCTCGACAAACTAGACGCAGCCTTCTCACAGCAGCCAAGCATCCCTCCTCTGCTCCACAGGTTCTCTTCCTCCATCTGGGATCTGTAACACCACTCTCCCACAAAACCTCCAAAGGGTCCTCAGCCCCTGCTAGCTTTGTTCATACGCATCACTAAGGCACCTCTGAGCAGTTTCTACTTTTTATTTTCACCTGGTAGTTACTATCTGGGTGCATGCAGCTGTTCAGTTTAACCCTGCCTCTCAGCTCCCTCTGCTGTCCCAGGGTCTCTCCCACATACAACAGTCCCACTGCAGCTTCACAGGATCACAGAATCACAGAATGTCAGGGAATGGAAGGAACCTTGAAAGATCATCAAGTCCAATCCCCCTGCCAGAGCAGGAACACCTAGATAATGCTACATAGGAACGTGTCCAGGCAGGTCTTCAAGAAAGACAGGGAACTGCTGGAGAGAGTCCAGCACAGGGCAACTAGGATGATTAAGGGAGTGGAGCATCTCCCTTATGAGGAAAGACTGAGGGAGCTGGGGCTCTTTAGTTTGGAGAAGAGGAGGCTGAGGGGTGACCTCATTAATGTTTACAAATATATCAAGGGTGAGTGTCACGAGGATGGAGCCAGGCTCTTCTCGGTGACAACCAATGATAGGACAAGGGGTAATGGGCTGAAACTTGAACATAAGAGGTTCCGCTTAAACTTGAGAAGAAACTTGCTGGCCAGAGAACTGGAAAGCAGCTTGGCCTTCAGGACTTCTCAAAAATCAAATTCAAACCCAACACTGCCCATAAATATGAGCTGTACGATGTGCATTACAGAAGAAACATGCACTGCCTGAAGGTGAACGGACTTTCTTATTCCACTTAAACTTGAGGATGTTGTGTCCCATCCCTAACACTTCCCAGCTCTCACAGTGACCAGAAAGTGTATGAAAAACCATGCTTCCACTCTTTTGAGATGAGAGGCAAAGCTATTGAACCCTTTTCCAAAGGAGACTTAAAAATATTCATGGTTCATGAGATGAATTTGCCTCTGCTTATTATTCAGCTCAGCTATAGTTAAACCAATTTAAGCTACACAACATAAGAGTTATTAAAAAAGATCTGCGCCTGTCAACTTTTCATTACATTACTGCTCGACATTCACCTTGTTAAAAAAAAAAAAAAGAGAGAGAGAGAGAGAGAGAGAAAAAGAGGAGACTTTAAAATTAAACTATGTTAAAGTGTAAACCAGGCACGGAAGCGGAAGAAATTAAAATACTATCACTGGAACACAGCTTGCACAAGCTGCCCTCTCGCCCCTCCCAACCTCAGCCAGCCTGTTAGAGCCCAAGGGCATCAAACAGCAATTCAAAGGAACACCACCACTGCACTCAATTTTGTTATTTATGTTTTCCTTTGAAACAGATATCATTGCTGAGGCTGCTTCTGTCCTCCTGGTAGGGGTCACTTCCTCAGAGACTGAACCGGGCACTTGTTTGCTACCAACAAGTACCCTCCATTACCACCACTTGTAGGGGCTGCAAGTCAGAGCCGCAGCTTTTCACCTTCCCCAGGAGGATCTTTCCCTCCTGGTCCCAGGCAGCAAAGAAAGTGCTGCTCTTCTGCCCCTCAAATGGGTCTTTTTCCCACAGAAACAAGGCAGCACAAGACTGAAACTACTGTTCTTCATGTCTCGCATGATGTTTATTGTCTCACAGAGCATCTCACTAAAACTGCCCCTCTCCAGCTGCTAGGCTGGAGGTTCCTCCTCTGCTTTACTGGTGGAATTGGCCACTGCACAGCGCAGAAGGACAACCCAAGACTTTGGGGGGAGGGGAAAGCAAACAGAAAGTTCACACAGAGGTGCTCCTCATGCACACAAACTTGAGAGAAGAAAGACTTTGAGTGCATCCACATCTTCTAAGCCTGCTCCATCTAGCCTCTGAGCTCTTGACAGAGCTCATTCTTGCAGTTCTGCAAGTAACAGAAATGCTAACACTCATCTTTACACTCAGATAGCAAAGCAGAAGACAGTACATGATTCTTCAAGGGAGAAGGACAAAATCAGCACAGAGCCCTAACCACTGCACCACCCTTTCCTTCTCTCTGGCCAGAAGCCACTCTGTCCTGCAAGCAAAGCCTTACACAGTTGTACGTCCTGCGGCAGGGCAGATACAGTCACAGCCCTCATGGTAGCGGTCACCTAACACGGTGTGTGACATTCTTCTACCTGGCACTGAAGCCATCCCTTTTCACAGTGCCTTTGTCCCTAGCCTTCCGTAGACGCCAGGCAGGCATAGTGAGGGCTCTCCCGTTAGAGCTGCTATCGGCTCCTCTCCCTCCAAACACTCACCCTTCCCAGCAGCTGCAGGAATAGTGTCAAGTTCAAAGGGCCAAAGAGGATTATTTATCTGCATTTGATGCCATATGAAATCTTTGTCTAACTACTCTCCCAAAGCCCCATGTCCTAGTTAACTATTTTGCAGGAGAAAAGGCATGCACTTTGCTCCCTGCCACCTGAGAAGCCAAATGAAGGCACCAAGAGCTGCATATTTCTGTTATTACTTGTTCCACTTGAGTAAAACTCCACAATTGGGTGATAGCAGGAGGCACTCGCTCTGAGCAAACACATAGTTGTGAACACACCGAAAGTATAATCCCCTTGTGAGGAATTATGCGATCTGCAGGGCGGGGGAAAAATCCAAAGCTCCTGGTGATGAGAAAGGAGACAGAGCAGGGAAATAAAGATGGAGAACTCTAAGCTTTACATCAAATCAGATCACTCAACTGGGCAGAACAATTCAAAGCAGTGACAGACTGCTTCATGGTAATTCTTTCACCAAAAAGCAAGAACAGGGGTTGCTTAGAACAACTATAAAAGGTTTGCAGATATTCAATAATGAAACCGTTTCCCTGCTGGAGCCTTTTCCTACCACCCTACACAGTGAACTATGATTCAGGCAGCACGTTTTTGTTAGCGTGCTCACAAGTGCTGTCTTACAGGTGCTCAAGTCTTCAAGGACATATAAAACAAAAATAATGCATTTGTTTTCAAGAAAATCGGCCATCAGAGACCTACCTGATCCTACAACCCTTCTGCCTACAAGCAGCCTCTATTCACTTGGCAATCCTGTTGACTGCTTGTTCAAGAAACACTTTGTACATAGAAGGGCATCAGAGTGGGAGGCAGAATTGCACCATTTCCCCAACAAGAGATGGAGTACAGCCTCCAGCCAGTGCCAGTCTGAAGTCAGCAAAAAATCCCAGAGGTTGTATCTAGAAGGTGCTGTGTGCTAAATGTGAATTCAGGACTGCAACCCAAGCATGCAGTTAGGATTCTGTATCAAGTGGCACCTACTTACTCCTGTGTAGGAATCCTGCACCCTCATTTGCAGCAGTAAGTCTACATCACCTCACCTAAAAGAAGGGAATCACTATGCACTTACTGGAGGGAGCTGACAGGCAGTCAGATCAGTGAGCTGCTATGAGACTCCGCAAGAGTATAAGCAGGTCTGTGGTATCCCACACGTGAAGCACATCCACGGGAGATATTCCCAGTAGACTTATCCTGGGCTTGGGGGCTCTCGTGGATCTGAGCCTGAAAGGGAGGAGAGGCAGAAGGAGTTAGAGGCAGGCTTTCGAGCTGCTTCCAATGACCAAGACTTGGGTCCTGAGGTATTTTGCCATTACAGGCAGTGACTGGGAGAGAGGAATCCCTACTATTTTCTTACTCATCAGTTGTGGAAGAGTGAAAAAGGTTTATGTTTCTCCTCTAAAAGAGGAAATGACACTGTGGAGGTTAAGCACTCCCTTCTTCACCCCCAAGGAGAAGAACAGATCCACAGAGCAGGTTCTGCTCTATAAGCACTCCTTGCTACCAGCACCTAAGTGACCGATAAAACCTGGCACTGCAGTATTGCCATCCTGATACTTTACTACTAAGGGGCATAATGAATGGGCTTATCCATAAACCACGGGGACAATTTCTGTGGAGAATTAGCACAGTGTTAGAACAGAAACAGCAATTCTTCAAGTACAGAAAGCTTCTAAAGACTTAAATGGTACAAGCAATTGCTAAGAAGCACATTTAAATGGAATAATACTCCCACTAAGTAGATAACAGGATAAACTACAGAAAATAGGATAATGCATGATGAAGATTTACAGCCAATATTTTGGTTTAGTATTTTGTTCTATTTCTACATATTCTCTGTGCTTAGAAATGTTAATTCTCACGTATTCTGGGTGCTCACAAATCTTGATCCTCTCTGTAAAACAGATCCCAGAGTCTTTCACAGCATACAACACGTGATTACCAGAGAAAGGGCAGTTAGCAGCTGTGATTACATTTGTGGCTGGCCAGTCTCCCCAGCCCCAGATAAGAAACCTGTTCCACTAATGTGAACCCCTCAGGGAAAGGAGAAACAAAGACATTTACAGCTCAGAAAGTCTAAAGAACCAAGCCAAATCTAAGACATTTGAAAGGCACAAGTCCACCAGGTTTTCCTCTACAAGATGACAGCAGAACTGGACTTTGTGAGGATATAACCAGCCAGAGGTAGGTAAAAATTCTGTCAGGTTCGTAAGATTACTTCCTTTTAAAACAAAATTGAAAACCTGCATTCCAACTCATAATTTATCATAACTTTCTGTGAAACTGCTGATCTTATAGTGCTATAAAGCCACTGCAGCTGACTGTACGTATCAAGTTAAGCACCAGGAAAGCTCAAGCTGTTTCCTCCTGGAAGGCTGGCATGGGATGGATCACTCTTTAGCCCCAAGTAAGCCCAGAAGGTTAGTGCTGAGGCTGAAAGAGTTTTCAAAGGGCTGCCCCGATCTCCCAGTAAGAAGCATCAATGCGGTAGAGGGACTTAATTCCATACAAGCACACATATATTGCTCAGAAAATTGCATTCAGCACCAAAAGCTACAAGTGTAGAAAAGAAATCAGGAAAATGGCTGTTGCTACACAGCAAATGTTCAAGGGTCAAGCTGTGGGTGGGAAACAGACCTCTTGGTCTTTTCCTTCAAGGTGAATATTTGCACACGTAAACTGTAGCCGTCTTAATCATTAATTTGGTCTTCTGTGACTCTTGGGAAGTTTCCTGGCTTAAGCATGAACATAAAGTTCTTGAAGTTATCAGGTATCTATATGTGCGTGGACTGAGGCTGAAGAGCCCAGCAAGAGTCTGCCTCAGTGCAAGCTCCCTTCTGCAATGGTAAAACCTTCCCCTACCAACCCTTCTCTGCTCAGAATCCAGCTGGATTCTTATTTCCCTTCATACTTCCTGGTTCTTGCAATTCAAAGAACATGGAGAATGCTCCAGAGGCACTAGCTATACATCATCTCCAATGACTAATAATAACCAAGGTCAAAATTAAACAGCTGACCCAGATCTAACCTTTCTTGTATCTCTCTGCCTCATTGACTCCCCATTTCTTTCTACATCTCATCTGAAAATACATCTTTTCCTCCCTTGGCCACAGCTGTTAATTTCTATGTGTGTGTATGTGTGCTGTTATTTATTATTTAGCACTGCAAATCACCTTATGATGCAGTTTTCATGAAAGGCACTACATAAAAGGAAGCTGCTTTTGAATATTTTAGGAACCTGGCATTCTGCTATTGATATTCTAATTCCATTTATTTGAAAATCAAGTCAGGCCCCAACAGGTTATTCAACAAATTAATAAGTGTTGCAGCTTTTGTCTTCCAGAGGGTTTTTAGCCCCTGGGATTTGCACTTTCATGTTTTTCTCTGGTAAAGTCTGCTGCGTTTGTTTGTTTAAGAGAGGAGACCTGATGTTCGTGTGTGATCCCCTGACTCCAACAGCTGGGGCTCGAAAAGCAAACAAACACTTCAAGATGCGGAGGGGAAGGAAAAGAAAATAAAATCACAGAGATCAGCCAATCTGCAGCTCCCTCTGGTCCAAAACCTTTTTACATGTGTTTTTCTTTTTTTTTTCCTCCTCCTAAGGTCCCCGGAATCCTGGCAGAATTGGGGTCTCGTGCAGAAATGTCAAGCCCCTTGCTGTCTTAGGAGGAACGTTAGAGCTGGGGCCATCTGCACTCAGAGCAGCCCTGTGGGAACCAGGAGGCTCCTGCAAGGTGGGCAATGTCTTTGGGACGGCCAGCACCTGCTGTCCTCAGGCACAGGTTACCTCAGAAGAGGATAACCAGATCAGGCAGCAGATGCCTCAGCTATGCCAGCCTCAGCTTTCCCCAGACTATCCTCCTAGGGTTTCCAAGCTCCCCACCTCTGAGGCCTCTTCCTTGGCAGGAGTTGATGCCCCAAGAGTTCTTAAACAAAAACCCAGCCCCACCTTGCCAGCTGAAATGCTGTACTCTGTTCTGGCTGCTATGACATACCCTAAGCACTGACCTCAGCTAAATGCAATTTTAGGGAAGCATGTTATTAACTGTCTTTTTAATGTAAATGAGTTGCTGAAAATGAAGAGGGCCCAATACTACGCAACAAAATCTCTCTGAAAACCATCAAGATATGCTCTGCTGAGCTCTACAGTATTCCAGGACCAAGGGTAGGTACTTTTTGCTACAAAAGACGTGAGATACTGTTTTCAATTAACATGAGCTCACTGGCCTCTTTCTGACCTAAAATTTCCCTAAATGAAAGTATAAGAACCTATTTGTTTAACCTGTACATTTAAGCCTCCTCAGAGGCGAAATAAATGCAGCCTCCTTCCTACTCAGACTTTCATCTTGTACATAAAAAGAAGGGGGAGGGAAAAGAGGAAAGATTCTACAGAGAATTACCAAAAAACAACACAGACTAGATAAAAAAAATACAGGTAAAAAAATATTGAACATCAATGTACCAGCTATGCAAAAAGCCGTGTCTTTTTTTTCCCTAGGAGATAGCGGAGAGGCAACCAACGCACAACTGGACCAGCCCACAACATCCACCCAAACAGGAACGTGGAGTTAACCTAGAGAAGCACAGAAACTAGATGCAGTGAATACATATTTCTCAACAAAGAAAAAGTCATTTCAGGCACAAATTGCTAGAAAAGCCACATAAATAGTTGCAGTACAGATCTGCCCATTACGTTTGAGAATCCAAACCGCACTAGCACATCGGTGGTAATTGTGTTAGCACAGTAGATAATGTAAGGAATAATGTCTCCTCAGCTGCACATAATGAAGTTGCAGTTCCACAGAGGGACTCAAGGGCCACCAAAAACCACAAGTGTTAAACTGGAGCCTTCAGCTCCTAGAATTATTGTCTTAATTTATGTGCATTAAAGTGCAGGAGGCCACATATACTATACTCAGATTTTAGAAGTTTTTTCCCAGCTTGCCTCTTGTCCTCTCCTTTAACCTTTCAATCAATTTCCATTGGATGTCGTTTCCACGCAAGTCTGAAATTTTAATTTAATTTCACATCGTAATAGCCCAGTTTCTCTATGGATCCAGGTATTTGGAAATTAGCAAGAAATGAGAAAATGAAATTTGAAAAATTTAACCTTCAGGGTTTTTATCTCTCCACTGATCACAGAAGTAATGGAGCAGACGACAGAGAGATTTTAATGCTATTTTAACATCTATATATTTATGCTCATGCATATATATATATATATTTATACGTATTTATCACTGAGCTGCTGAGAGGTACACAGAAGCACTCTCCATGTGAGCCAGGAAATGAAGCTGATTAATAGAGCTCCTTCCTCCAAATGCAGAAAGTAAATTCAGCGTCAATGATAATCACTAAGTTTGATTTTATTCATCCCTTCAGTATCAAGTCTGAGAGAACAGACTTGAACAGAGGAATACTGATGCAGACATCCTCCCACACTCTGTATGGTTCACTTTACATTGCAATTACTTTACATTGCAAAGGCTAGAGAGCCGATGTTAGTGTTGGTCAGCAGGTTAAATATTTATAACATAAAAATATATGCTAATTTTAGAATAGTAAACAAAGCTTAGGACAAGGCTTGGGGCAAATTTAAGCGAAGTCATCAAATCAAGAGCTATGTGCTATAATAAAGCCATAGGCAGAGGCAGAAGACAACAGGTATAACTCCGAATTTGCTTGCTATTGAGGTAAGCACTAAACTCAGGGTATCATTTGCATACCAATGGCATAGAATGGAGCACAGAATGAACAAACCACCTGAGCCTGTGCTACAGTCACTCCTAACGGGGTGGCAACACTGACCCACTAAATCATTCATCACACTGACCCACGGCGGGGGCTGGGAAAGCAATACACTTTTGCACAGCCTCCCTGGCACACTCATTACATGAAACTTTGTCAATGATGCTTTGGGTAGAGAAAGTGAAGGAAGAGATTTATCAATCTCTTCTAGGAAGAGGATACGTTGGATACAAAAACTCCAAGACTTTGTGTTGAATGAACCTCAAGACCCAAAGAAACCAAATCTTGCTCATATCCTGTAACAGGAGAGGGTGCCTGAACAGGTTGGGGCAACAGTGAAAGAAGCACCAAGGGGTCAAGCACCAAGGGATTAAACACCTTCCTTGGCCACAAAAGAAAGCCCTAATCACAAGCATGTTAACTGCACGCCTATCCCAGGATCCTCGGCTTGGAACGTGGATCTAGTCAGGACATAGCCCCTGACAAAGCTCTAGGATGTTTCGGCCATACATATGTACATTTTGGAGCACTGCATGTAGTGCGAGGAGGATTTGTATATCCCACTACCCAGGAAACCCACACCCCACGAACAGCTGCAGTCCCAGACTCCCCTTACTCGATGGCAAGCCTCTGTCCAAGGCTGGCTGCGGGAAGGAATATCCCGAGTTGACTGGCATGTGGTCACACTCAGAGGGAACTGCTCTCCAAGGCTCTCGGATGCCTTTTCACTCTCTGCTCATACAAAGCCTGGCACAACAGAAAGCTGTCGGGCAGTTGTCGGTGTCCTGATGCATTACCATAATACAAATGACAATATAAAATCTCTCTTGTACAGCCCAATGTTTTGTTTGCTTTACTGACTGCTTGTGTTCATTTAACAGATGTTTTCATTGAGCTGTCCACAATAACCTCCAGGTCTTTTCCCTGAGTGGTTACAGTTAATTTAAAATGCAGCAATGTGTATGAGTAGGTCATATTATGCCTTCCAATGCACATTAACTTGCATTTGTCAACATTTAATTTCATCTGCCATTGCCTTGCCTGTTCACCTGCCTGGATAGAGCTATTCTCAGCTTTTCAGAGCCTGCGCTAGCTTACACTAAATAACTGTGGGCAACTATCATTTTTTCCATCTTTTCCTCCCCTCTAATTTTGGATTGTATTTTTAAAAGCCTGGTCCAAGCTAGGTCTTCCAGATACCCTCCTCCTCACCTATCAACATACTGAAAATTTATCATTCTTTTTTGCTCTTTGCTGTTTAACTCACAGCTGCTTCCTAACCTGTGCCAGTAATTCATTTATTTAAGTATGTCCTCTTGTTTAACTACCTTCTTCTCTACAGATATCTTTATTATCCTTGGGAAGCAACTTCAGAGGGTAATCTCCTGCATAGTGTTTTCAGTAAAATATGTGAAGAGACTATTAGCAGCAGACTCTGCCTCCTGTATAGTTCCAGAGTAAGTTCTCTCATTAGTTTCTGCTTCTAGTCTCTTATACGATCACTTGGTAGGAGCTCTTTTTTCCCTCTATTCAGGGGGGAAAAAAAGGACTTTGAGTACAAAAGCAACACTTCCTGTGCACTCTGCCTCAAGATTTCGAGAAAACCCACGAGGGGAACCAGTGTCATTTGCCTCACAGTCAAGGTGTAAAAAAGCAAGCACAAAGTAGTGAAAAGGCTGTCCCAAATTTACCTGGACTCCCCAAGAGTTATTCCAGTATTCTGTCTACCACCAAGTAGGTTACTGCATTTAAATACGTGTTTAAATTTTGGAATACAGTTTGACATTAGGCTTATGGCAAAGAAAAGGCAGGCCCTACACTTTTATCCCGTACATAGCTGCTCTGACCAGCTTGCCGGGAGATTTCAGGTAGCTCTAAGGCTGCAGTTAAATTGGACCAAGCAGCTGGTTTGCTTCCCACTTTGCTTTCCAAGTACAGGTGGTTTCAACTCTAGCACTGCCACCTCTTAATACACATAGCACAGCAGCCAGAGATATAAAGATCACAATTGAAAATTCACCTGCGATTTACCCCTCAAAGGGAAAGAAAGGGAGACAGACAGAAGCCTTTATGAGAAAGGACAGCGAGTCAGCGCAGAGCTCCACAGAGGGTCAGGCACAGCAACGATATGGCTGAAGACAAAGAAGAAAGGGGATGCTTTCCTGCCTGATCTCTGCCATCCTCCACTGCCATCAGCTCTCCCTTATACCAGATTGTTCAAAGACCCAAATCTTTGAAGATTTTCTGTACATTTCTATCTGAATTACATTTCCATATTTAAATTCTAGGAGAAAAGAAAAAAAGAAAACCCAAATCCACTGCTTCATATAATGCACTGGAGATACCCGCCATAACAGCTCTGACCCCTTGGCACCTCTCGGGCGCAACTGTGAAATATAAGCAGCCATCTTTTCCTTTTATTTCTCCTTAACAGTCAAATGCAAGCAATACAAGGCAAGAAGCAACAACATCCACTGAAAACTGCATGCCTTGTCAAAAAGTATTTATAGCAGACTAGGGATTTGCACTTCCTCTGTCCAGAAGAAAATGATGCTCCAACCTCACTCTTTCCAAAAACCAAAGGAGTGTGTAAAATCATTAACATGGAAGTAGTTACAAAACCTGATACTTTGTTGTTGTAAAGCTGTGTTCCTGAATCTACAGGAAGACATTTCCCCATTGATTCTTGTGTTGTCAAAAAAGTACTAACACTGTTTTCACCAGTTTTGCTTTGTCTCCACAGAACCTTATGAATCTGAATCCTCCTTTCCAAAAGCAGGAGCACCAATAAATTCACATTTGAGTCTGGATAGTCAAAGCCACTTCTATTCCTCAGCTCCAGTCCCTTCCTCTTCCTGTTCCTTTTGCAACAGCCAAGCAAACTGGGGAGGAAAATCATCACAAAAATTTACTGTTGATTACTACTATTATTGCAAACATAAGGACCCTGAAGATTATGACCTATATCCATTTAATTTCCACATCTAGACAGCTTAGACAAACACATGACCAGGAGAAAGGAGGAAGAAAATCATCATCTCCTTGCATTTCACACTTAAAACAAGACAGAAGTTGTCAGAAATCAACTTAAGCAGAAGAACACAAAAATACCTCAGTGGGAACCTCAGCACTCTTTGGTTTTCCAGCTTTCAGAGACATGGCGAGGTCTTTGGTGAGAACTGTCTCAGGACTTTTATCAGTCCCATCCTTGTCCAAGCCCTATAAAATGATGCCAAATAAAAATTGTTCTTTTACAAGTAGCTTTTGCTGATGACGCTGACCATGGAAGAGACAAGGCAAAGGAGAAACAGTGCGATGGAGACTGTGAGGTCCTGACTGTTTGCCTGAAGGATCACAGGCTTATCCTGCTTGCTCAATATCCTTGTGTTTCTGGAGGCTCATTTATGTAGTAAAGCCAAGACATTACTGTGTGTGATAGTGCCTTTGCCCACAGACATAGACACACTGCGTATCCCTGTGTTTACCTAGAGGTGTATGAAAGGAACCTTGCACTTGAGTTACTCTATAATCTGGAAAAGACAAGTTGTCTTTTCCGTTCCCTCGTTCTTTCAGGACAGGAACCCTCACCATGGATCAGCTGTCTACTAAAACACAGCAACAAAGAAAAAACTCCTAAAACCCGCTTAAACGCACACTCCAAGCACAAGTGACTGCTGCCCTCATTAGGAAGGACAAAGTGTTATCAGGATCAGATGGGGGCGGGGGAAAGCAGCTTTTTGAAATCAGAATGGTGTTTCCAGGGTAAGATGCAGGCTCATTTCAATGCTAACCGGATTATTTAGCTAGCTAATGGCTATCTCTGAAGGGATAGTTGGAATTAGTTGATAGTGATTTAATTCGTGTTGCAGATTGCTAATTAAGCCTGTGAAGAGGACAAAAAAAAATAATCCATTTAGTTAAGGAGATACAGTGATAGATGTGGCATACTTGAGTCACTCACACCCAGGAATAAATTGAAAGATTTTGCTCCATCTCAGTTTTGAGCATGGAGGGTGTGCACGCATGGAGGGCTGGCTATAAGCCTGCATGTGGCCTTGATGACTCCCAACAGCACCAATTTCTCTAGATCACAAGACATATGGTCCTCCTTGAGTGAAGGTTACAGCAAACTCCATGGCCATTATATAGGACGTGTCCAGAAAAACTTCTCCGTCGGTCAAATCTGGAGTGGTGCTGAGCACCTGCTCAGTTTTTACAGCTGCTGTGGGGACTAACAAAGTCTTGGATGCTCCATGACTGTATGGCACCAGCAAAGAAAGTCTCTTGCCTCCACAGCACCCATTACTGCTTTCTACCAAGACAGAAGCTATATCGCTGAAGCCAGCCTTACCCTCCCACAGGTGCCGCGCTCTGTGCGTGCAGGCAGCCACACTGCACACAGCAGATCAATGTGGGGCTTTGTCTGTAAGCATCAAAACCGAGGCTCAACCCAAGAGGGAAATCTGTCCAGGGGAGGAGAGGTAACTCACAGATACCGAGGGATTTCTCCAAAAGCGCTCCCAGAGACTGCACAGCAAGGAGTGCCCGCTGCAGTAACCTTGTCTAATTCAACTCCCCTCCATCTCCTCCAGGCAAGGAGATGACTGCCCAGGGATTCCTGCACCACATCCCATCTTGATTTTAAAACGCCAAGTGAAGGAAGAGCCAACTCACACATCGGTGAGTTGCTCCAACGTTTAATTAACCTGTTAACCCCTAAAGCACTCGAGGCAGTGGAAGTCATTTTAGAAAAATGCGCAGAAATCTTCAAAGAGGAAACTTAAATCCCATAAAATTAATTTCAGAAGCAGAATTCAGTTTACTGATTAAAAAAATAAAAAACAATAATTAAGAAAACCCACACAAACATTCTGACTGTTTTTCTAAGCTGTTTACATAATATTTAAGGAAGTATAAAATCAGAAAATCATGCTGATTTTTTCAAATCTGAACTTTTCACTGAGAATGCTCCATTTTTTTTCCTCAATGTATAACAGCATTCATGGGAAGCTGCTTAATGGCTAACTGGATCTTTATCACAGTTTGGAGAAGCAACCATGAAATCTTAAGAAGTTTGATGCCTGAGTAACTGCAAAGTGGAGAAGGGCTGTTTAAGGGCAAGTCACTTGTTAGTAGCAGGCAGCTCCTCCAGCCTGACATAACCCTTGTCCCTTCTCTTCCTACACGGCAGGTTTTAGTCCTTCATCCGTTGTGATTTGAGCTGGCACACTGCTAAAGGCAAAGCCAACCCAACAAGCTCCCACACGCGCTGGGATCCAGTTGTCAGATTTGAGAGGGGCAATCACACCTTGCTTTGCCTTGCACACATTGCATACAGCTCACACTAGTGAACCAAAACCAGATCCTGGTCTCAGCAGTGCACTGGTGAGCCATGGTGGGAAAGTCCATCCTCAACTAGTCGTGAGTTAAACGGCTGGACTGCTACTAGACATTCAGAGTTCCAGGGAGACCAGCTGAGCTACCCTTCTTTCCACACACATCACAGACAGTAAGCTTCTCTTTCTTGAGAAGTTGCAGATTTCTGGGCAGTGGAAACAACAACTCCCAACTACCACCCACCTTGGGACAAAGAAGATCAAGCTTATCTGCTCATTCTTGGCACTTAAGCACCAGGTATACATGTGCGAGTTCCTTGGGCTTGCCTGTACATCACTCATCATACAAGACCAGCAAGCCCCAATGAACAAGCAAAACAGTAGAACGGGGTCTGTTATTGCCAGTGAAAACAGGACAGCTAAAATGCCCATCAGTAAAGAATAATTAAATCACATCCTACTCTCCAAAACAAAAAAGAAGCAGAAGGCTTTACCATAACAACTGTTAATAAGCCTAAAACAGTGTGTCTATTTTGTCTACCTCTGGCAGTGCTTTTGTGAGCACAAATACATCTGTCTCTGTAGCTGAGCCATTCTACATTGCTTTTGCCTTCCAACAAAGACCATCACCATCTCCTGTTTTTAGCTCTGCAGCTGCAGAATCCTCACTGCAATACACAAATCATCCAGCGATATTAATATAGTACTGAAAGCACCAACGACTCACTTGTAAAGCCCAATGAATACCTACTACTCCAAGAATTCTAAGAAAACATTCCCTCCCATGTTTTGGGGGTTGGTTTGGTTTTAAGTCAAGGTTGTAGAGCCTGTTTCTTGTTGTAGGCTTGATATCAATAAAAAAATAAACTTAATGCGGGAACGACAGACACCTTAGGATGTTTGTTTGAAGTTGAGCTCTTCAAATGGTATCGTCTTTGCCAAAGAAAAGAAGACATTTCTGTCCTTCCCCAAGTTGTACACACATACAGCGCAATGAAGGCCAGAGTAGCAAACAGGCAGACAAGCAAGCACAAGCTGCACATACCGATCTCCTACACATGACAGGTCTGCTGCCAGTGAAGTTGTTCCTAGAGTCACTGTACTGACGGACTGTCCACATTTAAGAGTCCTGCCCAGACCCCATGTCACTTTATCCCCAACAGCTAACACAGCTGAAGCTGCAGTGGCTGCACTCCATACTGGGATGGTTCAGCCCCTCTGAGGGAAAATAACTTCGTGTTTCCACATCTATTTGAAAGATTAG
The DNA here is from genome assembly GCA_020746105.1 of Trogon surrucura. NCBI lineage: Eukaryota > Metazoa > Chordata > Aves > Trogoniformes > Trogonidae > Trogon > Trogon surrucura. Next base: position 19,035,532 of record CM036625.1, on the reverse strand, counting down.
CCAGGGAAGTTCAAGTACTTTTGAAGCTCTTTCGAGTCTAACAACACGCCAGACTCTTTCTGAGTGATAGTACAGCAATATCGCTCCAGGAAGAGTAACTGTAGGCTTTGAAGCAGCTCTGAAGGAGTTAAAGCCCAGCACTTGCCTGTGGGAATCCTTAACCACACTAAGGCCTGAGAGATACAAGGGGATTGTCTGGATAAAAGTTGATTAGTCCACATTACAGGGATTAGCATTCCTTTTGAACTTTTAACAACTTTGTTATGTCTTTTACTTGCCTTTTTATGTTAAAAAATAAATAAAAAGATAGAGAGGTATTTAAGCTGATTTTTTTTTTTTCCAAGGAAATTATTAATGCTCCCTATTACCAACAGATAAAGCCTTGGCCACACTTGAAAGAGGGTGTCAATAACATGCAGAGGTTGGAAGCACCACAAATCCTATTGGACATGCTCTGATTGGCTTTAGATGTTTGCCTTTGTAGCAGGAGCATGGCTGGATTCCACTGGGGCTCGGCAGCACACGCTGCAGAGACAACCAACTGCAGGGCAGCACAGGAGGAGGCCGAGCTGAAAGGGGCTAGCTGGGGGAAGGAAAGAGAAGACAGAGGACAATCCCAGAGAAAAAGCCAGAGAAACAACAGTTAGAAGAAATGGTGCAAGTTAGGTCAGATCAGAGCTGGTCCCTGTGGCAGGTCTGTCTAGACTACATCAAGAAAGTGGTTGGACTCAGTTCAGGGGCTAATGGGGAAGAAAATTCAGATGCAGGGATTCGCTGTGATCAAGGGGAGAACTGCAGGCCTCATACCCAGCAGGTAGGCCTGAGCTGGGAGAGATGACAGTAGAAACAGGGGTAGTGTGAACATCACCCTTGGCCCACAGTGGCCAAGGAAGCAATCCTAGATGAAGCTCTGGTGGGTGAGAATCCCAATTGCTCCTTCGCTTCTCTGTCCACTCCAGCATAGGATTTACCAAATTACGGCTGGCTGCTGACACGAGAGGTGGTGACAGTTCAATCTTAGGCTGAAACAGCTACTCCTCCTAGGGACAGTCCTCTCAGTAAGCAGGTGTGTCATGCATAAGTGTGAGGGAGGTGCTCAGCTCCAGGCAGATACTATTTCCCCATCCACTTATATCTGAAATGGAGTAGCAGTCACCCCATGTCCAGCCCCTGTGTCCAAGACTTGCTGAAAGTGCACACGTGCCCTCAGAAGTGTTACAAGGAGAGTTGAGAATCATTGGCGGGGGGAAAAGAAGAAAAGCAGGAACCAGACTTGTGCATCAAACACAAGGCAATCTCCCATTGCTCCTCTCTGAGACTCACTAACAGGTTAGTTACTTCCTCTGGGAAATGTGTTGTTTCCCTCATTCAGATGTGGCTCACATGGAAACAGGATGCTCACTTTGACCCCAAGACTGCTGTCAAGAGACTGTTCCACCTCCTTTGGACTACAGGGCTGCATTTATCTAAACAGCTTTAACACAAAACTTGAATCGTGTTCCACTGAATTGAAAATACACTTTCATCCTGCTATGAGACAGTGTTGATCAGGAACTTGGCGGAAATCACAAAACTCAATCCGCCTGGGACCTTAAGCTCTGTGGGAGATATGAGCTGACAGAGCTGAAAATCAACACACCCCACCACATAGTCCCAACATGAAATACTGCTTATGGCAAGGCAAGTATGGTCTTGGATAACAGGATCAACAGAGCTGCAAGTGACCCAAATGTGTCCATCTATGTGCAAAGGCATCTCCCTGCTTCTGCAGTTTTTAATGATTTCTAGAGGACAGGTTCTGCCACAGCATCTTTTGGGTGATGTTTTCACCAGTACATGAAGCATAGTCAACTTCATTAATCAACTGCTCCACAACACAGTTCTGTTGACTGATTACTCTAACACTGCCATTTTAGCTTCAGATAAATGGAAGAAACTCATTTTCTATCTTTAAAAACACTACCATCACAAAGAAATACATAAAAATTCAAGTGCCAAATGTCTTTCAAATTTTCAGCCAAATATTAGTTATAAGAAAACGGGAATATCAGGGAGAAAAAGACTATATTGTCATGAATCGAGGACAATTAATAATACATGCAGCAAGCCCCTCAAACCACCTCTTTTTTTCTCCTCCCACTGCAGAAAGAGAAAATGAACTGAATTGGAAATTCTGTCAGGAAAAGCACATCCTCCAAAATTAAAAGACAAAGGCACAGCGAGAAAATGAGCTGTGTCAGGCTCACTTGTAACCTCAGCGAGGCACAGATAATTCCCTTCACAAAGCAAACCAGCCACGTGTTCCTTGGGCTCCACAAGAACCTTATCAAGCATTCAGGCTGAGCAGGTAACACCCCTGAGCTCATGAAGCATCTCCTGAAAGAATCTGGGAAAAAAATAAAATATGCTTGGTGTTCAGTTCAATGGGCAAGGTGAGGAAAAGCCCTCTCTCCCCTCCAATTCTTGCCACACCAAACAGCCCGTCATATCTCTGTATGGAGAGCGAGGTAGTCCAATAAAGGCTAATGAGGGAGAGCATTGACTGACTTTTTTTGTCAATGCTCCTGAAAACAGGGCTCTCAAGATCACGCCCAACTTGCACAGCATCTACATCCCTCAAATTAACCAGGGCTGCCTACAACCAGACCACAGCACAACTTAGTGCTACCTCCTGCCTCAGCAATGCTCTATCCTCCACACATCCACCTTGTGTCCTAGCTGGGATGGGTTATTATAGGACTCTACTGTAGAGTCCTAAGAGGGCTTTAAAGAACAAAATGGAAAGAAAAGGAAGAAGAGAGAGGGGGCGGGGGGAAGGACAAAAGAGCACAATGCACAGTTGCCTAGTTGAGACATCCCCACCCATAGCAGGGAGGTTGGATTAGATGATCTCTAAGGTCCCTTCCAACCTAGGCCATTCTACAATAATGCCCTCCTGGCTGCTACAGCCAGTGTCGATCTAGGTAGGTATGGGCTTTTTAAATAGAGCACGTGGCCTATTTGCACTCCCAATGCAAATGTATTGTCTTAGGAACGAGTCAGGGATTGCATGCGTCTTAGAGAAGCATGTATGCATAGAAGTTTAAAATTATTAATCAGATTCTTGCTATTATTATTAAATACTCTTTCTGCTGTAATACAGGATATAGCCGTCGAGATCAAAGACTCATCATTCTGCATGCACATACATAATAAGAGAAAATTCCTGCCGCAGAGCACGTACAAGAGAATAGATATGACGAAAGCTGAAAAAGAAAGAAAGATGAAGTGAGTTGTTTCAGGTCAGCCAGAGCTTTGCCTGGTGCTCTGCACACTGGATGCATCATGTTTTAGGAACCAGTTCTGTTTCCTGTGATGATACAGGAATGCCACAGCTCTCTGCTCTGGATCAGCACTCTGCATCCTCAGGAGTGGCAGAGCATCCCTTCAAGACTAGCAGACGCCAATGTACGGATGCAGAATTGAGCGTGGTGCCTGAAACACCAAAGGTCGCGGGTTCGATTCCCGTTCGGTTCTCACGTGTTGCCTGACCTAGTCGAGAGGTGGCGTCCCTGCCCACAACAGGAAGGTTGGATTAAAATGATTAAAATGGCCTTCCAGCCCAGGCCATGCTATGATTCCATGATTCTATGATGAATTGCTCAGGATCCTAACTCGGTTGGTGCTGTGTTCCTATCCCACAAAGTGAACACGATGACCTGAAATGTAAGAGATTGCTGTGAAACAGCAGGAAGTGCTGAAGAATGGCACTCTGCTTACTTCTGTAATTCTGGCATCTACTGGAGAGCAAGAGCAGCCTTAGGGTTATCAAGTCAAAGGGAGATGTGTCACCTGGCTTTTATTTCAGAGCCCTGTCTGGCATGGACTGTTGCAAATCCCAGTGCTTTGCTTCAGTGTACAGTCTACAGCAGAACAGAAAGCACAAGTTGATTGTGTCCTGCAACTGTGCTTCACACTTTTAGACATTACAACGACATATAGGACATTTTGGTTTTGCAAATATTTTACATGCCTACAGAATAACTTCCCTGATACCTTATGACTTCTTACTTCTTTTCAGAAGCAATGACAGTCCAGCCAGGTTACCAATTTTTGGGACACCAACTTTTCAGGCAAGGGGAGCACATAATACTGCTCATTTTCTCCCAGCTTCATGAGCAGAAATTAATTCAACACAACCTGAAGTTGACAAAGGGGACTGAATGTCCAGGAGCATATGCCTCTTCCCCTCATCTTTGCTCCTGGAGGAAACAGGATCAGGTGTGGTTGTTCCTAAGTGTCCCTTAGCAACTAAAGCTCTACAGAGCAGTTGTGTGCATCCCCCCCCACTTCTCTGCAGGATGGGCCAACAAGGTGATCATGACCAATAGGGAAAAGTCCCTTTTTAATACAGCTCCAGTCTTCCACTCATCTCTCCCTAGTCTGCATCATCCAGCTCAGTGAAGCTGTGACTGTTCGTACCTAAGCAATAGCCCAAAGGCATGGGACAAATGATTGCAGTAATGAAAAAAAAAATAATGCACGCCTTGCACTTCTATAGTACTAACTGCTGAGTTGAACTTCCTTTGGTAGACAAAAGTCTATAAACAGTTTCAAAACAAACCCAAACAAGTAAATTAAACAAATTCTTGGGAGGAAAATAACCACTCCCTCTGTCTTACCAACTGCAGTGATGTGGATGCATTGTGTGGTCCACAAGATCCGTAGCCAGACATAACCTCTTTGCCCCCTCATCACTAGGTAGCCTTTTGGCCTGAGACTGCCTGGGTGCTCCCAGGGAGCATTTTGTCTGAGCATGGAAGGCATTGGGGAGAGCAAAAAAAGCCCAGGAGAATAATTTAAGCTTTGCTACGAGCATGTAAGCCATAAGGGGAAAGAAAAGTCTATCAAACACAGCTTGTAAGATTAGATGAGGTAAAAAATATGCTGTGGGCCTTTTGTTGTTTTAAAATCCCTTTCCCTCTGATGTATTGTTTCACCTAATGAAGAAACATACTTTCATTTCAAGCAGGCTGTTACTTCTTATCAGGCATCAGAGCTCCCACGGGGCAGTAGCACTGCAGCCCAGATCCCAGGGACAAAGAGAAATCTGTGCACTGCGCTCTTGTCCCTGAGAAAAGTATGTCCAGATGCCCTGTGCTTGAGGAGGAGAACTCAGAGGCCAGAAACAAGAGGGTTAAAGGAGCCACTAGTTTTCTACAGGGTAACAACCAGCCCTGCAAAGCAGCCCAGCCCAGGTCTTAGAGCATGTCTGGGCAGCAAGGCTAATGCATTATTATAGCACCTACCTTCCGCCTTTGGAAAAGCTTGATCCATCCTTATTTCTCCCTGGACACCTGTCCATTGCAAATAGAGTTGCTAAATCCTGCATACTTCAACATATACTTCTACACTAGTCAGCGTGCCTTGCACCAGGTCTCCTCAACATCCCCACACCCAGCTCCTCTTTGGGCCACAGAATCCTGAGATGAATTTGCTCAGACGCTGGAGCCAGCCCTGCTGGACTCAGATGGTTTCTGGGGGAACAAGACTTTGTTATTCCATCTTTCCAAGACAGAGGAGACTCAGGGCAATGCAGAGGGCCACTTCTCAGGCACCTGCTCCTTATAGAGCTCATGTGGTTATGGTACAGCCACAGCTCTTCAGACACAGCCTGGAGACTGGGACTGATTCATTTATTGCAAGATGGATATTTTAACTTGCAATGACAGATGCAGCCATCAGCTGTATTTAAAGAGGCAGAGGGCAGGAAGGATGGGCACTTAACTGCCATACAAGTACTGTAGTGTAGAGCAGCATGTTGGTTCTGGGACAGGACACATCTGTAAGGATGAGGGATGGTGGGTGTCTGGAAAGAAGTATGGACGGACAGTTAAGAGCCAGGACTGCCAACAGTCCCCACTCTGCCCAAACCATGCTTATGCATCCTGTTATCTTTATTTGCAGAAAGGATGGCTTTAACTGCCTTGCAGGGCAGGAGTCGGAAATGTCCTACAACATGCTCAGAAAACAGAAGAGCACAAGTGAGATTCAAACTTGCATGTTTTAGGCGCTCCCTGAGGCCTTTTGACCTCTGGTGCAGCTTGTGAGATGCGTTGCTTTGCCATATCAATGTGGTAGAAGAACACCTAACCTTTTTCAGATAAGCAAGATAACTCAATTACCCTTGGCAGAGCAAAGTCTGATTGAGCTTCTCCTTTACCCCGCAGTAGTTGGGGTAGCAAGTGGCACTGCCACCACCTGACATACTGCCTGGGTAGGTGCCAAAAGCTAGAGATGTGCATGCTTCAGCTTCACCCTGAACTGATGCACCAAGAACAAATTCAGCATATACAGACAGCCAAACATGCTGCTACCACTTGAGCTAAAGAGCAAAGCCTCTTGCTGAGGGCTGCAACAATTTATACCCACAGGGGACCGCATGAAAAATTCCTTTCTGTGCCAAAGTCACATAGGCACAATCATATTCTTCTGCCAAGTAGCCATCATCTTCCAGGAAGGAGCAAAAAAAAAAAAAAAAAAAAAAAAAGGAGCACAGTCCAGTTACACGAAATCGAATAGATTATATACAGTCCCTTGAAGAATTTCCAGTTTATTCACCAGTGGCCACACACTCATGCATAATGCACTTCCAGTCACTCATGAAAATAATGTATTGGTGACATCTGAGCCATTTGAGCAGAACGTGGGTCACAAGAGATCAGAGATGGAATTTCTTTATTGTTCCACTGCTGCTATTTGGGTATGTTCCTCTCATTCGAGGTTAAATCATTTCTGTTTGGAACAATCATTGCATTCTGCATTACATGCTGGCAAACATAACGGGTCCCCGGGCTAGCAAACACCACGCACTTCTCTTGAGGATTCCTCCATATCTCTGTTCCTTCTCTGAGTGACTTCTACACCTTGCACTTCTCACTAATTTGTGAGCTGTCTGAGAATCAAATCAGATGTTAGGTCCCATTAACTACTGGGTAGAAAATCTGATAACAGTGCAAATTGATTTCTCTCTCTGGTAGTACCTCCCATCAGAAAGAACAGATTCCTTTACTGGGAAGGGCAACAGGCTATTGCTTTCTTACAATGCAGAGTTCTAGTAACCCATCAGAAGGAAGGCAATTGCTGTCTCCTGTCAGGATACTATTTCTGAGTAGCGATTAGCTACTGATGGAGGGATACAATATGCCCTTGGCTCATCAAGAGAGATAAATCCAAGCGTAATGTTTAGAGACCAGTTGTTTGGTTCATTATTTGCTTTCAGGAAGCACATACCTCTCCCCCGCCGCCTTTGATCAAAGAAGAGACTTTTATTTTGCACTGAAGAGTTACAACTCCTTCTCTCTCAACAAACAACCAAGACCAAGTCAGGACATGGGACGGCATCAGTTGCAACTGAGAGGTACACAGGCACGATAAGCATTTGGCAGAGCATCCAGCTGCCTCCTGTGCTCCAGCATCAATGAGCAGACATCCATCTAAAACTAGGTGCACTATTTAGCTTAAATCTAAAGTCATCATCCAGCTCAGTGGCAGAAATGTCTTCCCTACCATATGACTACATCTTTTAGGGAAAAACTGCAGATATTTCTCTCCAAAGGCCAACATGCTGATGTATGGCCCAGTCCAAATTAGTTCTGGACTAGTAGGGCAACCACATTCCTCAAACACACCAAAATCTTTGGCCCTGAGATGGGGAAAGGAGGCTACATCAGCATCAGCAACATGCGCAGTCACACAAAGTGTGTTTCTGTGGAGCTGTACTGTACTCATCTCAATTCCCCCAGCTGTTTCGCTTCACTGGTGTTTGAAATGATTTCTGAATGTATGTTCAGAGAGTGAAGCTCTGCTCTCGTGTAGTCATCTCCCTGCTTGGTTTATCTGCAGGGACTGAGCCAAGGATCTCTTGACCTGAAAACATAAGTCTTTCCTACTTGAACTCAGAGGTCAGCATTGTTAGCTTGGCAGGAGTAGCAGTCTCCAAAGCTCCACTCGTGCTCAGCCACTGGAGAGGTGGAGAGGGCAGGGAAGTGCTGCAGCAGCTCAGTCCTAGAAGAATCCCCTCTGGACCAAACAGGTAGAAAACACACTCTCAATTCTGTGGGATTCTGTTACTAGTGAGAAAGTTCTGAACAGTCCAGATGATGTTTCATTTGATTTTATTTTTTTTAATCAAAATGGGGTTTTATTTAGAAAAATCTTTTGAATATAAGCTTTGAAACTTATTTGAAAGCATCTCCATTTCCACAGTGATCCTAAGCCATTTTCCCCAGATCATTTAAAATGTCAATGGCAAAAATACTGGGTTTCAGACAGCTCTGTAGGGTTGGATGCTGTAAGCAGAGAAGTCATCCCAGACCCTGAAGGGGCAGGGGAACACAGCTGTAACCCAGCTACGTCAAGGGCAGGCCTGCAGGGAGGCTGTGCTGCCAGCTCTGCTTTAGACCCAGAAGTACCACTCCCAAAGCTCCCGCAGCCAAGAAGAGCCTGCAGGGATCAAACCACCCCATCTGCCTGCAGAATCCATCGGCTGGGATGCAGCATGAAAACATTAGAGACACGGAGCTCCACCTCCTCTCTGAGGATGAAACGAAACAAAACCAAGTGCAGAAGATAAGGGAAATACATCACTGTGACTTCTTCATCTAACTCATCAACCTCCTCTTCCTCTGGTTTATACCCAACAGTTCTAACTCCTACAACGCCTAGGAAATTAAGACCTTCATTAGCTCAAAAATGTGAAGGCAGAGACAGACAATGTCTAATCAGACTTTAGCAGAGGGTGAGGATAACCCTCAGGACTTAGGCCAGACTCATGCAAATTTCCAAGAGACTAGACTAGGGTAGGAATATAAAGACAAAACACACTACTTGCAATGAGAGCAAAAAGAAGAGCAAACCCTTCCTTGGGTAAAACCAAGACAAAAATAAATACCATGTCAAAAAATAAAAAGAAGCAGCAGCACAATAAAATTCAGCAATAACTCTCACCACCACTGCTCACTGACACCAGCAAGCCAGGCCTCCACTGGGATAAATGACATAGAACTTCCTATGATAAACTAATAAAAGCGATTTCTATGAGTAATCATTGATTTGACAGGAAGTCAAACAAATCTATCCATCACCACTGACATGTGTCTACAACCTTCCAAACAAAGCAGCGTCTACAGAGAAAAATTGAGCAAACTGCCCACGCTGTCTCAAATGCCACATAAAGACAACTAGCATCAGACACCTCGATCGAATGCTCCCTGCCATTCACTCCTGGCTCTGTCTTTGATCCCTTTTGGATCCACTTCTAAAGCTTACAAACATCAGACAAACCCTGGTCTTCTCCTCCTACATCCTGCCCCTGCACTCCTCACATCCAGCATGACACAGTCTCCATCTCCATCACAGACAAGGAGAACAAAGAATGGGGTGATTCTATCCCACCCCTCTTTTGTCCATTGATGGCTGATGATCTACTCCAGACTCTTTGTTGCTGGGATGGTCTATCTGGTCCAGCTTTGAGATAAATGATTGTTGGTCATTGCAGGCATTTGAGGCTCTGGGCATACCAAGCTCTGGCCATCCCAGCTCTGATCACTGACCTTTGCTGATGAGCCAAATCTCACCCTTCAACTCAGGAGGGCAGGGGCTTGGCTACCTCCTTTAATTCTGGAAATGTACTAGCAACCAGGAAACAAGTCAGGAGTGCTTCTCCCAGGTAAATGGTGACTTATTTGGGGTCTCTAGGAGTCTGGCCTGGGGGCAGACCCAGGAGTTAAGCAACTAGGAGCTCAACGAGGCTGGCCTCAATCCCAACACAGGGAGATGTCATCACCTCTCTGCTATATAGGCTCTCTGCCACTGGGCTGTGATAGCAGCTCAAGCCATTGTAAAAACAATTATCTTACTTGGACCGGTAAGGCTGGGCTCTAAGGACTCTACATCTACTGTCTTAAACTCATAGAACAGTTTTGCTTGGAAAAGTCCATTAAGATCATCAAGCCCAACAATCGAACCAGTCCTACAAGTTGGGCGTTAAACCATGTCCCTAAGCACAAGATCTACTGGTCTTCTAAATACCTCCAGGGATGGTGACTCTACTACCTCCCTGGACAGCCTGTTCCAGTGCCTGACAACCCTTTCAGTGAAGAAGTTACTCCCAATACACAACCTAAATCTCCCCTGAGCAACTTGAGGCCATTTCCTCTCATCCTATGACTAGTTGCTAGGGAGAAGAGACTGACCCCCACCTAACTACAACCTCTTTTCAGGTACTCATAAAGAGCTGTAAGGTCTTCTCTCAGCCTCCTTTCCTCCAGGCCAAACAACCTCAGTTTCCTCAGCTGTTCCTCATAAGACTTGTTCTCCAGACCCTTCACCAGCTTCACTGCCCTTCTTTGCAGAAAGTCCAGCACCTCAGTGTCTCATAGTGAGGGTCCAAAAACTGAACACAGCACTCAAGCTGTTGCCTTGCCAGTGCTCAGTATAGGGGGATGATCACTTCCCTATTCCTGCTGGCCACAATACTCCTGATATAGGCCAGGATGTTGTTGGCCTTCTTGGCAACCCAGGCACACTGCTGGCTCATGTTCAGGCAAGCTGTTAAACAACACCCCCAGGCCCTTTTCTGCCAGGCAGCTTTCCAGCCACTCCTCCCCAAGCCTGTAGCATTGCCCAGGGTTCTTGTGGCCCAAGTGCAGGACCTAGCACTTAGCCTTGTTGAACCCCACACAACTGACTTCAGCCCATTGATCCAGCCTATTCAGGTCCCTCTGTAGAGCCTGTCTAGGCCTCCCACCCAACTTAGTGTTGTCCACAAATTTACTGAGGGTGCACTCAATTCCCTTGTCCAGGTCATTGATAAAGCTATTAGAGATAACTGGCCCTAGTACTGAGCCCTTTGGTCTTTAGGGGAAGGACAGCTGCCAAACCCTTCCAGAAGTGCCTATTCCACCAGATACTTGTAACATCTTATCAGTAAAACAGACCAAGTGGATGGTATTTTGGGATATCCACTGCTATTTCCATTTCCTTCCTATGACCACTTTCCCTGCACTCTGCCCCTCAGAGGCTCAAGCAGAAGTAGTCTGATTGCTTCAAGTAAATGACTTGGTGCAACCCGAGTCTCCCTTGTTATCTGTCTTCTCCTGGAAGATCTCAGCAGCCTTTCGAGATGCCACAATCTGTTGTCACTCTGCCAGAGAGCACACTCTTGGAGAAGTCAAGGCCAGGTTTTGCCAGCAGGGCCTGGAAGCCACGTCTCGGGTCTCATCTGTGAGCCAAGATCCCAGTCAGAAGCAACAGGAGTACTGCAATGACAGCATGACCTGCTTCATTTGCAGCAACAATTCTGATTTGCTTCTGGTTTGCCTCCCAAATTCAGCAGGTCTCCACCTAGCTGAATTGATGAACAGTGAGTCCTAAAAATTTTCATAAAGTTAAGAGGAAGAGTCCTTGTCCCAGTTTCTGAGAGAAGCGCAGAGACACGAGCTAGTTATGTGTAAATACAAGTCAGCTGGATCCACAGTATCCCAGAGGTCAAGACTCCTTTGTGCTTATGGTGTCTGCAGCTCAAGTGAAAGCATTCCTAGAAACTGCAAGCAAAAGCAAAAAAGATCAAAGAGCTGTGCATGGTCATGCAGCAAGGCCAGGCTTGGGGCAAGGCTTCCTGAGCTCCATTCCATCTCCCTGAGCTATGGGTTACCTGGTTATTACAGCAAATGTCAAAATCCACAGCTCCCCTGACTCCATAGTACGCCGGCTTTTCTAGGGCTGCTTCTGCAAACACAGCAATTCCCAGAAAGCAATCACTAAAGGGGTCTGAAGGCAATCAAAGGCACTTCAATTAGAAATGCAGATGATCCCTCACTGCTGATTCAGGACAGCATGGGCTTAGTACTAACCTGTGCAAACATAAACAGAACCAAATTCTTTAATCATCACAAAATCAAACCCCTCCACGCTGCGCTAGCTGGGCTGTCCTGTGCATCTGTGCTGGCACAAGAGACAGCTCCCAGCTGACACCACAGTACTGATCAGCAGGACTGCTACACTGACTTTAATCACCACATGAAAAATTGAGGGATAAAATCCTGCTTCCAGTTCTTCCCAAGAAGGTATGCTGATGAATACAGAACTAGTAGGCAGACACTAACAGGAAAAGCTTTTTTTTTTTTCTTCTTTAATTGTAGGCTCTACTTCTGATTTCAAAAGTAGTATTTGATCCTGAAGTCTTCAGGGTTTAGATATTTAGAATAGACTCAGATGTAACCTAAACAGAGCACATACCTTTCTTCAGAAACGCCCTGCTGCTAGACTCATCTCCTTTTAAATTGTGACTAGTTCCGGGTGCCCCAGTTCAAGGACAAGGAACTACTGGAGGGAGTCCAGTGCAGGGCCACTAAGGTGGTTGGGTGACTGGAGCATCTACCGTATGAGGAAAGGCTGAGGGAGCTGGGTCTATTTAGTTTGTAGAAGGGGAGGCTGAGGAGGATCTTATCAATGCTTATAAATATCTGAAGTGTGGGTGTCAGGAGGACGGGGCCAGACTCTTCTCAGTGGTGCCCAGTGACAGGACAAGGGGCAATTGTCACAAACTGGAAAACAGAAAGTTCAGCCTAAACATAAAGAAATACTTCTTTACTGTGAGGGTAACAGAGCACAGGAACAGGCTGCCCAGAGAGGTTGTGGAGGCTCCTTCTCTGAAGACTTTCAAAACTCGCCTGGATGCGTTCCTGTGCGATCTACTCTAGGTGATCCTGCTCTGGTAGGGGAGTTGGACTAGATTACCTTTAGATGTCCCTTCCAACCCCTGACATTCTGCGATTCTGTGAAAGCAGACAGGGTTCATCTGGAAAATTCATACATGGTCTCTCAATAACACGAGACAATTTGAAACAAAACATTGGAGTGCGCAAAAAATTTGCAAGCCATCCACCTAAATAAAGCAAGTGAAACTCCCAAAGCAGCACAATTTTTGACAGTGTTGCTCTGCCAAAACCCTTCTTATTTCTGTCTTAAAAAAAAAAACAAAAAACAAAAAACAGATCATAATTGTTTGGGGATTTGTTTTTTAGTTGGTTGGTTTTGGTTTGCTTGGTTGGTTTTGTCGTGGTTTTTTGGTTTTGTTTTGAAGTTTTTTTTGGTAGGGAGAAAAGAAAACTCAGAGCTTTCTGGGAATCTCTGCTGCTAAAGAAAAAAGATATAATTATGTTTCTTACTGATCTCTACTGCACTGTTAACATGCAAGGGGCAAATGTGCCCGTTCCATGTTGTGAACTATCCCATTCTCTGCTAAGTAGCCTTTTTTTTTACTGGAAAAGGGTTGTGCTTGTCCTGGGCTTTGGGAATGGAAGTCACCTAGGCATGTCATGCTGGGATTTCCATTTCTTGTAGCTAAGGCACATGGACTGAAATGGTGGAAGTGAAGAATGGTTCAGGCTTGAGCTCTGCCAAGAAAAAAGAAAGGTTTAACACCATTGTTGAAAAACATCTTCCTGGTGGAAGGAGTCAGAAAAGGTTGTTCTATGCTTTGTCAGCTGCTCACAGTGAGAACAAGATGATACTCCATGCCTCCCCTCTTCATTAATCCAGAACAGTTCAGGCTTGGAAAGCAACTTTTATGTCCTCCCGCACCCTTCAGTCAGCTGAGCACCTTCCCTGGTATTTCTGGTAGCTCTTATGCTTCCAGCTCCATGCTGTGCACCCCAGAAAGTTGTAAATGACTGCATGATTCTTCAAAGGAGCCTAAAGCAATACCCAGGCTCTGTCCTCACAAGAGATCTTCAGAGTGCCTTGGGGCAGGCACCACTCAGGACCAAGAGCAGTTGAAAAGCTTGAAGTTTAGTCCCAGCTTGCTCTGGCTGGGACCAAAAACGATTTTGGATGTAGGAGCTCAAAGGGAACAAGTATTAATTACTGCAACCCCTGCATGCATCAGTCCAAGGCACTCAGGGGAAATCAGCGCACCATGGAAAAGGACTTCTCATTTTCACTGTAATGTAATGCTTTGTGGTGGGGAACAGACAAACACTCTTGTGCCAAGAGAAATGTGTGATCTGAAGACACTTATGCTCAGCACGGCCACCAGACAATGAAGGAAGAGAGCTTCCCAGCGATGTTTCACCCCTGCCAAGGAGCAGCGACTGAAATCACCAGTAACAAAGAGGAGCTGGAAACTCCAGATGCTGCTAAAACAACAGCTTCTCATTTAACTGCAGTTAAGAATTTCCAACACCTTGCAATGTTTTTGGATCAATCCCTCTGACAAAAGCAGGCTGCCAAGATGCAAAGTGCAGCAGCAGCAGGTGATGGCAGGATATGGAGAAAGGAAATGCAAATATATTTGGGAGACTAGCCCATACAGAGAGGCAAAGGCTGTTTGAGCCTTGGATCCTCCCGGCTACAGGAGGCAGACCACAAAAATGCAGATTAGAAGGGGACTTTCAGCAACTACCAGGGAGGTCGATGGAGAGGGGTTAGGGGTGGCAGGACGTAATACTCTATCTGAACATATAGGGGGGTTCTTAAGCTGTGTGCAAACTGTCTCCATGCCTGGCTGTACAGAGAATTAGTGTTCTACTTACTCAGATGCTCTAATAACTCTAGGTCAGAAAGAGTCACCTATTTCCAAGGGTGTAAACAAAAACCTGAAAGGTCAAGTACATGACTGCCTCCCAGACCTCTTCAACGGTAAGAGGCAAGAAACAGCTGCGCTAAAGGCAAGGGAAGAGAGAATCTCTTGAAAGTAGATGCTAATTCACTGAAACAGCCAGTTTGCACATATCCAGCATAAAAGAATCCTCCCAGGGACAGTTTTGTTCCTCCTAACACTGGAAGGAAGGAAACTGCTCATGAAGGAACGTGCTGCTTGGCACAAGTTACTAAGTGGCTGTTCCATGTGATGGAGAATAGCAGACTGTGGTCCTAATTGGCATGGAGGGAAGGAGGAGGCAGGATGAGGTTTAGTTCCTCCTCCACTGTTCTGAAATCGGGAAATGCCAAATGTTGATATCCTCCATAAATATCTATTTAAAAACATTGCTTCCCCCATCCTTCCTACTGCCTACCCTCCTACACTAGCCAATTTATGAGCACAAACACTGTGGCAGCTCCTGGCTCAGTACTGGCTCATGGCAGTAAAAACCAACCTAGTTCAGAAACTGACCTTCAGCTTTGCTGTTTTTATCTCTGCTTTTGTACGTTTCCTCCCCATGGAAGCGAGTACCCTGAGAAAGTCTTCTGATGAGCCATCTGCAGGAAAGGGCAGCCAGCCTCCCACTCCCCAAAACCTGACACCCAGAATGTGGATTCAGAACAAAAAAAATGGTGTTGGAAAGGTCTCTACACACAAAAAAAACCCCCAGAAAACCCACCTTCTAAATCCCAGACATTACTGTAAATTTTATTTTCATCAATCTTAAAATCTAAAAGCCTCAGATTTCCTTTTCACAAAACTTCCTTACCTTCAAGAACCCCTACATACTGGTCTTCATAGTGTTGTCCACGACATGGTGGTGTCACCCAAGAGGGACCACAGCTTCTTCATTAAGACCAGCATGAGACAATTTAGTGCCTTAGTCTCCTGAGTCTGCTTCTGTCTGCCACAGACCTTTTGAAGCAAAATCACCCTGCCCACCAAGAACAAGAATTGCAAACTGGTCTCCCAGAAGAGCCTCTTAGACATCAGGCATGAATCTCAGGCATGTGCCACTGAGTCTATGTAGGCCTTGATGTGCAGGTGCACCTGATGGGTAGACCTGTGTCTGTAATGAAACGGGTGAAAGGAAACCTCATTAGAAAGTCATGTTGGGGATTTGAACCAAAATATCCCTGTAGCTTGCAGACAAGGGCAGGTGAGTGTCTGGCCTGCAGTCAAAACTGGGATATCAGCTGAAGAAGAGTTTTGATCATCTTCATATTAAACTCATTACTTGGAAATACACTCGCATCTCTCTGCTGACTAAGGCCCTTATCTCTCCACACCTTAAGGAAGGTATTAGTACCTCCAACCATGCTAAGGGTTGGAAAAAGCCTAGTGAAAACTCAGTAGTTCTCTGCTAACAAGCTAAAAGAAAGCCACTGTGGATGGGGGAGACTGTGAGACCCTTCTTTCAAGCTGAACAGGAAACAGAAGAAAGGTCTCCAGGAGGACCACAGACTGAAGATATGAGTCCATACACTCAGAAGAGTGACCTCCAAAAGGAAATGGGCTGTATCCCCGCCAAAGAACGGAAGAAAATCTTTTGTGGGAAGTGGGATCAAGGCAAAAAAATAGCAGAGGTTAAAATTGTGAATGATCCCCCAGGAAACCTGTAATGAAGGAAAGGTCTCAGGCTGCAAGTAGTTATAGACTGCCCTGAAGGTTCCAGCCAGAGTCCTAATCCTGCTCGTATGCAGCATCCATCCATACTAAAGCAGCTGAGCATGGGACAACGTCACCTGGATCCCCTGAAGACTCCCAGAAACAGGACCCAGCTGACAGCAAGATCAGATCCATAGAGAGAAAACTCCAGCATTCCAAAATCTTCCCACAGCCCCCCAAACCTTACTGCCCTCTTTCCTTGTCCACATGGAGCTATCTCCTGACAAGGATGCTGTACTGCCAGTGCAACACATACGCTGTTGAGAGGACATGAGCTGCTCTGCAAGACAGGTCTTTACAGGGGAGAAAGGCTCACAGTTCCCTCTGTCTCACACGCGGGTGAGCTGCCAATCTGTTCTCAGAAAGAGCAACCAGAGCAGAGAAAGATGACAGCAAAGAGAGTCTGCAACATATCTGTAGATCAAATTTTTCACCAGGTTCCATCACTGCAGCAAGATAAGGTGGAGGGTGTCATGACCAGGTCCTCACCAACCCCACAGCAGAAAACTTCAGAGGCATTATGCAGAAACTGCCAAGGAACAGCTGCTGCCCTTCAATTCTATCCCAATTGCCTTGTTGAGCAGGAAGGGGATGTCTGTTAATGAAACAAAGCGATTCCAAACGCTCCAAACCTGTCTACAAATACAATCTGCACCAAGGTAAAAGCTGCAGTAAGCAGAGAGGGACTGAGCATGACATTTCCCAGAGGAACTCTGTGCAATGAACATCAGCCAAGGAAATGGCTTTCACTGAATAAAGTAAATGGGGAGTTTGTTAGCATATTGACTTTCAACATAAAATTCGGCCTCTGACAAAATTACATTTTGTGAGCCAAGCAGTACTTTGTGAGTTTGGTTTCATTCTTGGGTAGGTAAAGGGGTGGGATGGTGTGTGGATTAGCTCTTGAAAAGACCTAACTCCAAAATATTTTGACAAATGTCTCTTACAAAGGCAGCTCCCACCAGAAGTAGGTTGGTTGCTTTGCTTGTCTGTTGTCCCTCAAATATTGAGCTTTTCAGAACAGCTTCACCTTCCAGGATGGCTTGTGAGCCAACATGGGAATCCAGAGCACTGTGGGAGATGCATTCTCAGGAGCAAGAAGAGGTCATTTTCCCAACTGGTCCATCTGAGCTGGCACCTGTGGTGCCTGACAGGACTTCCAGATGGAAACTTCATGCTCTCAAAGTAATTTTGGAAAACTAGCTACTTGTCACCACTATCAGAAGTGTTCCCATCCTCAGAGTGCCTTCCTCTAGATGTTTTTGTTACAGCTTCATTTGCCTTTGTTCAGTAAGGCCACACATTTAAGAGATGTAATTTAGATATTGATCTTGGTAACATTTCATTCCAATATTTTTCAGCTAGAGTATTTGGGGTTTTCATCACAAAATTGTTTCCTGGAAGAAAATGCTTTATTTGCAGGAAAAACTTTAAGTGGTCAAAAAGAAATATACTCCAAACCACCACAATGCCATACCTTGGTCTGTCCCATACCAAAACATGTACAGATCTTTGTGTGATACTGTGATTTCCAGCAAAATAGAATATTCAGTTCCAATCTCTTGTTGTGAGGAATGTGAACAGAATCGTGTATCTCACATTCTTTACAACCTGATCTCAAGAGCATCTCATCTCCCATCACTTCAGCTCCACTTGCAGATGGCGCTTCACCAAGCACAAGGTAGGATGCTGCTACAGGATGTACCAATTACGTGTATCATTAAGATATGTTGTTGTCCTTTTCCAGAAGTCATTTCACTCACCTGAAAACTCATCTCCTTGAAATCCCAGAGTCTCCCTTCTTCAGGTGGCACACAGATATCCCCTCAGTTCTCACCCCTTTCACCCTGGGAGTCTGTCTTTTCCTAATAAGCTGTTAGGCAGCAGCATCTTTTTGGGAGCCACGTGTTGTTCTGTAAGATAGCAAGACTGAAGCTATTTTCTGATATAAAGATAGTTTATCTCCCTTGACAGATTTCAAGGCAGTTTTAAAACTCCTAACAATATGCTGGGTTTTCCCCATTATAGCTCTGATGGCGAAGGAGCGATAAGACATGTCAGTGTTATTAACCTGAAAATGTTGCAGAATTCTTGAGATGTAACCCAAAACCTATTAAAATTCTCCTTGTAACCCAAGGGTCACTAAAATAAAGTGCAACGTTTTAATGATGCCATGTGCCTTCACCACAGGCACTGGATGTAGAGAGACACTCCCTTCTGGCTGTGCTGGCTCTGTGCCTACAACCACCAGCACACCTTCACCCAACACACATGGCAAGCTCTCAGCCACAGGGCACATGCACAATGTCTTGATGCCCGTGTTAAGACAATGCCAGAGTCCCACCGTCTCAAGCCACCTTTTCGCTACGCCTGACCCTTGGCAGTTGGTTGGTACTCTGGCAGAAGCTTTCATACAAATCACACTTAAATGGTTCTTCCGACCAGTGAACAGCATCCTTCTGCTAAAGCAGTACTGCATGTATTTGAAGGGAGACTGTTTTTCCTATATCAAGAATTCATCCTTCCTAGGAACAAAATGGTCATCTTCTGAAGTAATTCTAGATTTACTTGACTCTCATTTAACACAGTACTGCCTTGAACAAGGCAGAGCAGATACCTATCTGAGAGTCAGAGACAATTGGTTTAGCAGGACAATGCTCAGGAAGACAGCCTTTAGCATGAAGTACTGTATCTCTTCAGGATATATCACCTCCCACGCTCTCTCACGTCAGGCTCTTTTGCTAAGGCCCTGAGCTAAACAGGTTATCAACAGAGCATAAGCTAGGCTTGTGCAGTTCTAGAGTTCTTTTCCATTCACAGAATCATGTCAAGAAGCTTCTGATTATTGTAAGTTTCCAAGCAGACAATTTTTCTTAAAATACTACTCTAGTGTAATGATAGTTTGAGTTTAATGTTCAGTCTGTGCATAATTTCATTAGCTGATTTTACTGAAACTAGCGACAGGCTCACCAGAACAAGAAACAACTTCTCGTGCTCATAAAAGGGCAAGTAACAGCAAGAGTTGCAGATTTACCAAACTAGAGTACAACATCATCACTGTCTGTAATGCCAGCTCTTTCTCTTTTTCATTTCCAGTGCTCTTTGGTAAGGAGGAAAGGGTACCTGAAAAGACCCAGAAGGGTACTGGTGGGTTTTTGGTACAGCTGCCTTGAGCAGAGAAAAGAATAATCCCGATTCTTTTGAAAACTGTTTTTGACATAAAACAAAGGTCAAAGGACCTGCACAGGAAATCCAGTTTTTAGGAATATGACCCAGGCTCTGAGAAAAATGGTCAGTACTTTATACTGACTCATGGATGGTGGCAAATGCTCTGTGAGGGTGGATACAACAATGGAAGCGGATTTACCTTTGCACTGCCGGTTGGTCTATCTGGGCTCTGAATTATGGCAAGATATTGCTGCTCAGGCAGAGAACATGGTTTTAAAAGTACATCACGTAGATGCTCACATACACAAGAGGCATGTTACTGAAGAAAATCGAAACAATGAGCAGGCGGACCAGGCTGCTGGAGTTGAAGTGGCACAGGTGGACCTCGATGAGGAATATAAAGGTGAACTATTTATAGGACATTTAGGAAGGGATGCAACATGCAAATGGACTCCTGATCAAGGGGTAGACTTGACTATTGATGCCACTGTACAGGTTATCCATGAATGTCAGATGTGTGTCATAATCAAACAAGCTAAGCAGCTAAAGCCTTCTTGGTACAGCAGACACGGGCCAACATATCCACATGGGGAAGCCTGGCAGATGGATTCTATCTACCATGAACTCACCATGGAAAACACCAAGGGCTTTACAATGGTGGAAGAGACTACTGGATAGTTGTGAACACACACCGTTACCCATGCCACTGCCTGGAAATACTATCTGGGGCCTTGAAAAGCAAGTTTTATGGCAACATGGCATCTCTGACAGAACTGAATCAGAGGATGGGACTCACTTCTGAAACAACCTCATTAACACCTGGGCCAAGGAACATGGCCTTGACTGCGTGTATTACACCCTCTACCACACACCAGCCTCCAGGAAAATTGAACATAGGATGAACTGTTAAAAACTACACTGAGAGCAACGGATGTTGGGACATTTAAGCACTGGCACACATGCTTAGCAGAAGTCACTCAGCTAGCTAACACTAGAGGACCTGCCAGCTGACCTGTCACTGCCCAATCAAGACCCCTTTGCATTGTGGAAGGAGATAAGATCCCCATAGTACACAGAAGGAACTTGTCTGGGTTGTTTCTTCCTCAGGAAAGAGGAAACCTATTTGTGGGACTGGATTTGCTCAAGGACCTGGATGCACTTGATGCATAACGCATAAGGATGGGGGAGTCCAATGTGCTCCTCGAGGTGATTTAATTCTGGGAGACAATTTGAGTTGCGTGTTATGAAAACTGTTGTTAGTCACACTTGCAGCAAAGAGAGGAGTTTATTGCAATATTGAATGCTATAACCTGGCCCAAAGGGACCGAGGTAGTGACTGTATTTGAAGTACCTCTAAATTGTTGTATTTATGATTTGCACATTATAGGAATTACTAGAGCAGAAACCACCTGAACCAATGGAGGACAAGCCTTACGAGAAGCAGTGCAAGTACTGCAGTGATCTGACCTGAGCTGACTTTGGTGCCCAGTAAATCCATGCAACACACTACCTATCTCATCATGAGTGACCATGCTAACAGATGGAGCCCAAAGTCAAAAACTAAATTAACTCAATGGACATTTTGTGGACATTTGACAGACAGTTCACCAAGGTGGTCCATACACTAATCTGTGTATTATATCAAAGGATAGGAAGGGTGGTGGTGGGTAATAAGAACATGTTGGATAGTGCAAGGCCTATGCATGATGTAAATGCTATGGTAGGAACTCAGTGGTAAGGGTACATACATGGGGAGCACACCCAACCTTAAGAGCAGGAACAGGAGTGATGCCTTTTCCAGCCCTTTGCTTCAAAGTCAAAATGCACTGTGGCTGGACTCCTTGCACTTGGGAAAAAGGGCATGCATAGAGAAGAGCTTCTGGCTTGACTACCAGGAAAATGGAGATTTGAGTCTCAGCTCTCCAATGAACTTGTGTGATATCAAGCATTTAATGTATCCTGCATCTTTTGCTGTCTGTGTGGAAAGCAAGATGCTGGGTGGAAGAAGGGAAGAAGAAGCAAACTGAAATCCCTTTCTGACTACAAGACATTCATGGTGCCCAAGTCTAAAAGTCAACACATGCTTTCTAACTAGAACAGAAGCAAAATGGAAAATCAAATAAAACTCAAATACTTGCAAGGTCTGATACCATGACAAACATGATCACAGATGGGGGGAGAGGCAGAAACAATAACCAACTTGAAGACAGAAGAATCAATGATCTAACAAAATCAATGATCTAACAAAATCACTTACTGCTGCCTTGATCAGCATAAGTGGGACAGAAAGCTCTGAAGGTTAATCATACAATGTGGCTGAAAAAAATTAAATTGCAGAAGAATTGAAAAAACTAGTTTTCAAAAAGATGTAGCAGGTACATGAGGGGTTTGCAGCATGTCACCTGCACATGTGTAAAACTTGATGAAAGTTTATTTTAATACTGTAGAATATTATTTTGACTTTGTCATGAGCTTAAGCAATGTTTCAGGTTATTCTGAATTTCTAACCTTGAGGTTAATTGGCAATTGTCACTGAGAATGTCTCTACTAATTGGTAAGCTTGATTAGACTTAAAATCACTGGCACTAAGCCCCCATATTTGAACCAAAAAAAAGTCTTCCCAGGATCATAACATACAATCAAGTTAAATGACCTTTTTGCACCATTTTGATTGCTATGCATTATAAGCTGAATTCAATCATTCATTTTTCATATCCTTTGATGTGCCCAACATAAAAGAACATCATATATTTAGTTCTCTGTTACCCAGCCAACCACCATCTTTGCATTGTATTTAGTTAATAACATTAACTAGAAAAGAAATCTCAAGTCTGTTCCCAACTCTTAAACAATCTGTGCAGATTTGCACAGGCAAGGCTGGTAAAGAAGAGAACGCCCTAGCCAGGGATTTCCAGACACAGTTCTGCCACGGTCAGGGGTTGGTAGACATTTCACTGTTTGTTTTCACTTGCTCTCCTGTTTGCTCTTTCTGGCAGATATAAGATCTTGTACATGTTTGCATAACTCCAAGCACAAGCTGGCACTGATCTCAACTGAAGATTTTGAGTTCTGGTATCATCAAAATGGTAACAAATCCAGAGTATGTTGAAAATCACCCAGCTGTCTTGTTTTGCATTAATACAGATTCAGTTAATGAAAAATGGAAACTAAGCATATATCTTGGGATGTTTCCTCTATACATTACTCAGACTAGTAATGCCATACTGTCTTGGCTGGGCTAAACATTTAATTACAGATTCATTTTCTTTTTGGTTTCCCTGATGACATTTAATCCCTTCAGCTGTTATAAATTACTCCAGAGCTGGGTGCTCTTTAACCAAAGCTCAAGTTTTTTTCATAACCTCTTTTTTATTGGAACATTCAGGGATCCTGATTTTTTTTAATCAAAGCTCTGGGTTAAATTGACTGGCTGGCATAAACAGACCCGACTGCATTGACAACTGTAGAGTTACGCTCATTGAATATGCTGCCTTCATTTTCTGCCTCTGAGAAATCAAAAGAATGGCTCTTTTCTTGCCAAGCCCCTTTACACCCTTTTCCACCAGAAAGCATATTAGATTTTCCCCCTTCTCTTCCCCTGCAACCCTTGCCCACCAGGACCGGCTTTTATTTTCCCACGCTCCATCATCTCCACTTGTGAAAAGTACCGAAAGTAAATATTTCACTCCTCCTCTTTCAGAGAACAGCTGAAATCCAGCCAGACTGTACAACTGGATTATCCTCATCCAAGGATACAGACATCTATCACTTACTGACTCTTAAAGTCAAACAAGCTATGCAGAGCTCTTTGCAGCACTCCTTTATTCAGTCAGGCCGATGAATGGGAAATGACAACAGCAGCACAATAAATTTTGGGGCCTTTCAAGATGCTGACTTTGAATGTATATTCACAGGTACAATGCAGGCCCTTGTCTCTTTACCAGTTCTTCCTCAGTGGTTTGGGTCACGTTCAGACACACAACGACACAGACACGGTGCTGAGTGTCCAAACCCAAACTATCAAAATGAGCTTGGTTATGCTCAGCAGACCTGATCTAACGGCTGTGGAGCTAACAGAAAGACTCCTAGTGATTTCAGTTAGCTTTGGATCAGGGTTCACATGAGAAATTGTATCAGAATTCATCCCAAGACATTTACCTGTGCTGGACTCCCAGGCACAGAGCCCATACACAGCTACAAACAAGCTCACTCCAGCCTACCTATTTCTCCCACAGGCAGGCCATGGTGTGAGACAGCATAAGCTGCTGTCAGAGGTTAAGGGGACACGGAGCCAATCCGTAGCCACATCTCATGCCCTGGAGCAGGTCGCAAATCGGATTTGACTTACTTGCATCTGAGCCCTCAGTGGCTTTATTTGATCCCCTGCTAAAAGTTTATCTGAACCCTAGGGAAAGGGCATGCCCTGCCCAAAAGTACACAGTACCAGCGAGAGTCTCTTGGGAAAACTGAGGGAGGCCTCCCTGAATATCAAACAACTGCTCAGAATATCCCAGACACCTTGTATTTCGTCTCAAGGATGTCTGCTGTCCTCCTGCCCTGTTCACACTACTCACTTCTTTGCCCTGTTCCTGTTTATACCTTGGTTATTCCTGTCTAAGCCAAAGCAGAGAGCAGCACAGCAGCATCTGGCTTTCTATACAGGTTAGAGGGACAAAGGACATTGTCTAGGCTTTCAAGGAAAGGAATTTATTCTACAGAAATTCCTTTCATACTGTCTGTACAAATGTTTGTCCATCAGACCATCAGGTTCCTGCATCTAGAAATTTAATTTTCCCCCCAGACTGACAGAAAGCTCAGAGATAGCCAAATACTGAGAAGTCCCAGGGAAACAAAATATGCTGGGAATGGAAAAGAGAGCACCAAATTAGTGCTTCGACTGTCACATGAACTGAGAGAATGTCTGCTCTGCATGGCAAACAGGCCTCAGCATCAGCACATACGAACCACAGACCAACCTACCACAGCAAGTACCAACTTGTGACTGCCAAGTAGTTAAAGTGCATGGAGGAAGAGGAGAGGAACACAGTGGCTGTGTGGGAAGAGCTAATATTATGAAGGGAGAGGCAGAGGTCAGGAAAATAGGATACAAATCCAGTGCCTCATTAGTTCTGCTGCTTATGGAACAATTGCCTTGTATCACCTTCATTGCCAATTGCTGAAACAGCAAAGTTTAACTCAAAATGTCACAAACATCTTTCTAATACCCTCCCAAAGAAAAAAAAAGGCTTTTACTAAGCAGCAAGGCAGCAGAACAGCCCAAAAAGGCAAGAAGAACCTCCCTCACCAACAGCTGTAAAAATAAGCAAGGTCAGAGACTGAAAGCACAATGTTTGGGGTCTAAGGTCAGGCTTGATGAGGCTCTGAGCAACTTGATCTAGTTAAAGATGTCCCTGCTTACTGCATGGAGTTTGGACTAGGTAACCTTTAGAGGTCCCTTCCAACCCAATGCACTCTGATTCTACACCTAATTTCACTGATATCAGTGGGAAAATATTAAATATCCTCCAGTTGCAGCTTCTAGCCACCAGCCCTCATAGCCTAAAATTGAGAGACTACAGCAGAACGAGGTTGTTTCTGCCTGAGCTGCGGGTGGAGCTTCATCCTGGCATCAGAAGAGCCTGTCTGGATGCCTTGAGTCTGTTACTGCAAGCAAACCTTGCTTATAACTTCAGGTGGTGTCTCCTTCAGTCTTACCCCTTCCACTGAAGCTTTTCCTATGATCCAGGCTTGAACAGAGTCCACCTGGCATCTGCCTCATCCACACCAGAACCAGTAAAGCATCTGGGAACCAGCCATAAAACTCCTTTCATGCTCCCCAGTCTCTAAGAGGTCTTGCCACATCCCTGATTACAGCACAGCTCACCAGTGTCCTTGTTCGCCACTGGATTCCTGCATTGACCACTCTTGGAAGTACAGTTACAAGATGATTGCTACAGCTTTCCCAAATGTTATTAAAATACAAACACACTTGCAAAATTACTCAGGCTACACAGAGACACCTAACAGGGAGTATGAGCTCTGAGGGATCAAAATTAAGTGATACAATAATACGATCAGGCAGCAAGGCCTTTGTGAAGAAGTGATGTGATTAGAAAGGAGCCAGCACAGCAACACTCGAGGTCCCTTCTCTCCATTTTCTACAAATGTCTGGCAGGCTCCCAGTATGTCCTTCAATACATTCTTCTGCTAATCCTCCTCTCTTCCATCATCTTCCTTTTCTCCTCTGGTACCAGTCATTCCATTCTGACCCTCATCCATTGTCTTCTCCTCTGTGTCTTTCTGGGAACTTTTTGAGCAACAGACGTTTCTGGCTATCCCTTCTCTTTTCTGGTCCTGAAAACGTGGCTGTCAACTAAGAAGCCTCTCCTAACCTACGGTCAGGCTTGACACAGCCTATTCAGACCCACAGGGAAATGTTTGTCAGCTATCTGTGGACCACTTGGCTGTAAAAACACCAAAGGAATGAAAGCATGTTGCAACTTATCTTTACAGAATCAAGTGTGCACTGGATACGGGCACCAGTTTAAACTACCATGACCACAGAAATGAGAATCTGTCGGAGACTTCAGTGTACCAACACTGTCCCCAGTTTGTTGGTGGCTTGGTCCAGATCAGTGGGACAGTACTATTCTTCACACCAGGAGGTACTTAGACCTCTCAGTCCTACAGCTCAGCCAGAACCAAGATCTTCCCATACTGCAGGATGAAGTTAGTATTTCAGACCACCTGGATAGTACAGTGGCCTCCCACAGCATTTCTTCTTCTGCTTCTCCATGCAGCTTTACTAGCTAACCTAATGGTCCTGCTGGAGACAACTCCTCACTTTTGGGGAGGATGAGAAACCTGTCTGCATTAAGCTTGACACGTATCTGTCTTTCAATACTGACAGGCAACTCTGAAAGCAGCTGGGACACTGTGCACAGCAGCTGGATATGCCTTGGAGAGGATTGCTCATAGCAGGATAAATGAAGCCATGGGGTCTGCTTTGGAACAAACTCTCTGAGCACAGGGAGCTTTGACAGGAGCAAGCAGCACAATGGCCCCCTGAGGACTTGTGGAAATTCTCATTTGTGCAGTAGCTCCAAGCCTGAATCCCATGTGTGCCACTTGTTAGGCTCTGACATCCAAGAATCCACAGCAAGCAGCAGGATTCATCTACCCCCTCTTCAGAGTGGAGAGCTAAGGGGGTGCAGGGATTGCTTTTCCAACATCTAGAGAGAACAGTTACACATATATGAACTCACTGCATGCCCACAAAGCCACCAAGCTCCAGGTTCCTGAGATGTGGAACGAAATCTTTTGCAAATGTCAAAGTGGAGAAAAGACGCAAGAATGGAATAGCAGTATCCTCTAAATCACAGTGAGGCAGAGGTTTTTCAACTATTGATAAGCTGTTCGGAGTCAGCTTTCTTCCGGGTTTCTCCCACCCTAACACCCATCCTTAGTGTTACAGAGCAAGAGAAGCAAACTTTGCACAGAATTTGGCACAGCACAGGCAGATGCTATGCCAGCGTCTCACACTGGCTCCATCAGCACATGTTCATACAAAGAGGGACCAAATCCTACCGCTCTACTCTGGCATTCCTTCCAGCTCTCGTGGTGCAATCCAAGTCTGTTATTTTTTGCTAATCCCGGGCCTGTTTTGAGCAAGGCTTGCTAAATACAGCAGACTGCACACTGCACAGTCCAGTCCAGCATATGGGTATACTGGTCAGGGAGCCCTCAAGATCCATTTGACTCGTAACCCACCCACCATCCTGTGGAAAGGAGAAAGTGATGAATCAACCAACCCCCATGTGTTTGTCAGGTCTTCCCTGTCACTCCCCTCTTGACATTTCCATAATCCTGCTGTGCCTGCAATTAAGAATTTAAACAAAACGCCTGCTGCTTTCCTCCTCCTTCATAACATAGAGTAACAAAACTCCACAGGCACCAACTCATGCTGAAATGAAATGATAAAAATGAGCATCTGAGGTCAGAGGCTTTTTCACAGCTGCCGAGTGATGCGAGAGATAAAAGGACAGGAGTGTCAGAATTTCCTCCTCAGGATGTGAAAGTGTAGCATGCAGTCCGATTACATATTTATTTATGGGGAGATACACTGATAGCATCTGTCAAGCCTCATTGCAGAGCTAGGGATTGTGCTAGTCAAACTGTGCTCAGCCCTGTGAATTGCCTTACTAGCTCCAGCAGTAATCCCCACTGAGGCAGTGGTAGGTGGGTTTAAAGGTCAGATGAACCACTCCTGGTGGAAGTCAAGGCACAGCAGAAGCCTCACCAGCCTGCAGCACTGTTACACCTTCAGTTCAGAGATAGCCTGCAGCCACATGTGGCCCAGCTTTCAGCTGTCTTTATTCCAATAACAATTATTTTCCACTGGGGTCAAACACAGAGATGGAAAGGGATGGAGAGCAGTCTCCAGATTTTCATCTCAAAGTAAATTCTCTTCATGGCTTCTACAAGAAAAGATGTCCTCCAGCCCAACATGTTCCACAGTCTGGGTCACACGCACTTGGTACATGTTGGGAGAGTCTCCCTTCTAGCTACAGCAGCTTGTGAATGACTTGAGTAAACAGGACTCTCAACACTTGCCAAAAGCTGGGAGGAGCCATCGATACATCGGTAATACCAATATGCACGAAACCCAGCCACAGCTCTACTGTTTTACAGCATTCCTGAATACCACATGCAAGACAACCTGTCCTGCACATGAATCAGATCTCATTGTTCCCCTCCCCAAAAATATATCCCTCACCCTTCTAAGTGACCTAGACCTTGCTAAGATACTTCAACAGCCCTGACTGCTGCCTCTGACGCATGGTTTCTTGCAACAATGAATACTATTGGTGCTGCCCATTTGCCATCTTCAAATTCTTCATCATCTCCTCTAGTTTTGACTGACCAATATAACTGTGCCACATGCACATCTTGCCAACTTAATTCCATACTGATAAATGTCTTAACTTCAGATAATAAATAGGGAAAGCCAGAAACAATAATTGCTCGTTATTTTCCCATTATTTTTGCTTTGGTGATATGTAAATTAACCGAGGATCTTTGCAGTTCTCTATTTTGACAATTCAATGGCATTAGCCATTTCAGCAGTTGCTTTAACAAGTCTAATTTGCTAGGTTTATTTCCAAGAAATTATGCCACTAGCAATTTGTCTATTTGCTCACAATCCCTTTGGCATTCAGTCTGCAAGTGTCTGCCTGTACGCTCCACAACAGAGCCTCAGGACTTTCCCAGTTCCTGTCTTCTGATCTTTTTTCTACAGAATAGCAGAGAATAATAGTTTAAAAACAAAACAAAACAAAATCCCAACCCAAAAATAAAAAGGCCAAGCAAAAATCTTTGAACAGGTTCTTCTGTTGAGGACTAAAGATAAAAGAATCCCATGTTTTTACTCAATTATTTCTTATCCATTTCATTGACTGCAATATCCACTTGGACAATTTGACAGAGTGAGATGAATGCATCTATTTATGTATTTATCTGTTTTCTAGAGTTAACCAATGGCCATCCTGCATTACTGAAGCTCTGTGTATCTGCGATTCAGCTGTGCCACAGCAGAAGTCCATCAGGCTGCTAATAACAACTATGGTACAGCCCTTGAGGTTGCCCACCACACAAATGCAGGGTGAAGATGATAAAGAAACACACCATCCTTAGAAGCTGGTGAAAGACACAGCAAAAAGGCTTTGCCAGAGAAGCATTAAGACAGTCCAGTTTAACTCACAGCTCTCCACTGCAGAAACCTTGTAAATCAAAAGAAGATTTCAGACCTTGAAAAGCTGGAGACTTCTGGAAGTCCAAGTTGTTACTGCTTTATATTTTACATTGGGAGCGTTCAGCACTGCTGCAAAGGGTGCCAGAAGAAACAGAAGTGTCTCAGGATGCATAAACAGTAATTAAAGTGTTGTGCTATCAGACTGCTCAAATAAGACAGTACACCTTAATGCATCACAAATCACTCTGTTTCTGGAGCTAACATGTATTGATCATTCTCCTCCAGCAGTTTCACCTGCACTCTGACCATTTCTGCTGGAATTAGTGATGTCAAACATCTCTCAGTACAGAGAAAGACAGACATATCTTTCTGAACCTATTTACAATCAATCCAGGGACAAGTTCAGAATTTTGCCATTCTCCTCAGCAGGAAGAGGGGGGAAAAAAAAAACCAAAAAAAAGAAAGAGTGTTGATAACCAGGCATTTTGAATCAAGAGGTCACAAATCCAATCACTTTGCCCTACCCAAGAGCTGCCACACGAGAAGTCCAGCAGGCAAACAATACATTTTCTTTTCCTTTGATTGATCTGCACATTGTGAAAGTTGGGGGTGAGAAGAGAGCAAAGGGAAACCTATTCTGGTTTGACTACAATATCAGCTTCAACGAAATTGAAAAAGTCTTTTTGGAACACTTCTGAATTTCTCAAAAATAAAGTTAAAGAAAGGTCTGAAATGAAAAGTCAGCTCAACAGAAAGAAAGGAGTGTCTGGGAAATGTCAGCAGAAAGTACTTGTATTTTTCTCCCCAGGGGTTCCTGCTCTAAAACAATCTGGTCAAATGACTCAAGAGTCATGATTAGCGTCAGCATTAGCAAATTTGAATTTTGTGCAAAAACAAATAAAATGCATTAAAATGTCTCCAAGGGCAAGTCATATGTGAAAAGGAGAGTCCAACTCTGAACTGGTAGGAAATCAGTTTCATTTAAGCACTTCAAATACAAGTAGAGACTAACCCCTTCATTGGCTGGCCCAAAGCAGACCACGAAGGAAGGAGGAATAGGAGTGATGGAGATTCACAAGTTTGTCTCTACCTGTTTTCTTCCCATAGGATAGTCCTTAGTCATACATCAATCCACGGGGCAGCACTGCCCTTCATTAACATGACTGCCTCAGCTCCTGACAGTCCTTAGATGCTGACTTTCAACCACAGCTTAATGTGTTTCTGCATATTTCAGGATGTAGAAGTGTGACTTGAGTTGCCTTGCCCATGCATCTCACTTGGAAACAGGCAAGTGTCATATACCTGCATGCTTTACAATCCTTTGTCACTTAGGAAGCCCTGCATGATTTTATGCACTGGCACGCTAGAATGGCTGTGCACCTTTTGGACCACTGTCAAGTTGTGGGACACTAAAGGAGTTTGAATTTCTCTATGCTTGCT
This sequence comes from Trogon surrucura, assembly GCA_020746105.1. Taxonomy (NCBI): domain Eukaryota; kingdom Metazoa; phylum Chordata; class Aves; order Trogoniformes; family Trogonidae; genus Trogon; species Trogon surrucura. The sequence goes on along the minus strand of CM036625.1, from coordinate 19,004,819 downwards.
TAATCACTAAGCATACATAGGCTTTGTTGGCCTTCTCCCAGTAACTACCATGTTACATCCACCATATTCAGCATATCAAGGGGGTGTCTAACTAGTACATCCCTTTTCTGTAATTCCTGAGCACCCAATTTGTACATATCACTGCTATTTACATATGGCATGAAATGTTACCACAACAACTTGTTGCATCACAAACGCTACTTCTATGGCTTGTGCTAAAGGCTAGCTCTGTAACTGGTTGTACACAAGGGAACAACGAAATCTTATCTTGGATGCCTCCCATAGGAGATACATTGATGTTTGTTGTATTAACCCCAACATTTACCTGGGCACTTCAGATTCGCACCAGTTCTGGACTTCAAGGTGTTGTCTGTCAACAAGGTGACACAGATACATGGGAGGCATAATCCCAGTACCCTTGCAGCTGCTCATTATCAAGCGGTATGTCACTACCATGTACCAGTCCAGGCATTTTAGCGCAGGAGCTGGGTCCCAGTTGAGAGCCTCTTGCAGAAGGAAGTAGCTCCTCTAATCCACCTTCCCTTCGCATTTGGTGGTAGCAACCTTCTGCCAAAGGGATGAGTGAGATGACATCATTCCCTGGACTGGATGTCAACACTGGAGCACCCATGGGGGTTATGTATGCACCCATCTCATCCTGAGAAAAACCAAAAAATTCATGCAACACATTTCTCTGTTGAAGATCTGAGGGAGCTTAAATAGAGTCAGAAACAGCACACCTGCTAGTATAAGCCCAGCTACTGGACAACACTTGCAGCATTTATTCAGCTTCAGTGAGCTTCCAAAACCCAATACAGCTATAGATCGGGCCTTCCCACCTGGAGTGCAACTCCCTCAAGAAGCATCAAGGTAGTTCTCCAAGTGACAGCACTGAACAACTCAAGAGCTGCAGCAAGCAACACACAAACACTGCACAGAAATGATCAAAGTGGTACTTGCAGGTAAGCTACTGAGGTCACACCACGTAGTGTATGGACAGCTACAACTGCCAGCGCCAGGAGTTGTGGCAAACAACAACTCTCTCAGCCAGAAAGTTCATGTACTAAGCACTCAGATTCCCAGAGCTCAGAGGTCTGTGTCTCTGCCTGGAATAATAATGTGACAAAATGACTTGCTGCCTTTGGTTATTGGTATCATGAAAAAACAGCTCCCTGCTATCATAGTAAAGTACAGAAGGAACAGGAGCAGGAAAATAAAAAATACACACCCAAAAGCAGAAAAAGCCTGAAGCTGCTCAATACAAGTCTCGGACAAACCCAGCAAGGCTAACCAATCGCTGCACATAAATGTGATTTCTTGCATATGTCTGGTACCGTGCAATGCAGAAAGACTTTTCCCCCTCCCCCCCCTTTCCTCCAACCATATAAATTCCTCTTAAGGAGAAGAAAAGGGAAAGGAAAATGAACAGTGCCCCACAACTCGGTCGTTAGATGACAATCTCTGCACTCTCTGCTTACAGTTTTCTGTTTTACCAGTGAGCGGTTTTGCAAGGAGCCAAATTATGCGCAGGAATCAATGAAGGCTGCTGCAGCATTTCCAGCTGCCGCAGGGAAAGACTGTTGCTGCCACCTGCAGTCTAACCTCCGGAGACAACTTTCTTCCTAAAACACCTGGGTCAAGAGGGTGGGATGTCCGGGGCTAACGAGGTGCCATCTCTGCAAAAGAGAGGCTTGTAAAGGTTTCCATGTAGCCAGGATCTTGCTGGTCCCGCGGCATGTGCCACCGTTTTGATGTTAAATGATGTAAAATGCTTTGCCAGCTCTACGTGATCCTCGAGCTGACAGAAATTCAAGCAAATGTGATATTTATAAACAGGTAACAAAAGTCATTGAGGAGAACAATGAGATAACAGAGATCACGTCTGGAAGGGATATTGGCTTTATACTGATACTACACAAAAACAACCCCCAAAGCCTCAGTATGCAAATCTAACAGATCCAACAGCCTATGTCCAGGGGTATTTTTTCAGTAGGAAACAGCAGGTTTGTACCAACTGGGTGATTTGAATCTGAGACGTGCAATACTTGAGCACAGACTGGATACACGGCAACCCTCCCAAAGCCAGAGGTAATGTTAAGCATCTACTCCTCTATAAAAAGAGAACTTAATCTCAAAGGACTCTAGATGTTCACATTCTATGAAGGCACAATACCAGAACATGGAAAATAGTTATTTCTTTCATGAAACCTTGTGCAATCCCATTTTATTATTAAAATCACCAATTCCCTCAGCACAAAATTAAGCCCAGACACAAAGAAACAGTTCCGCCTTAAAAAACAAAACAAGAATACACTCACCAATACACCCCCCATACACGCCACTCATTAAGAGCCTGCAGACCAGACACACAAACCTTAGATCTCCACAAGCTGAAAACAAAAAAAAAAAAAACAGGAAAACTGGAACAAGAAATAAAAAGCCATCTACAGGTAAACTATTGCTCAAAGCCTGTCCTAATCTGAGAAAATAAAACTGTAAGAGACTTCCCTGGCCCTGTAAAGAAGACTACTGTGTCAAGAAATAGAATGTGGTAACAAAGGCTACTTGCTAATTAATGTGACTAATGGCAAGCTTAACCATCTGTAAAATCCTCCCAGGATTCTCTATGTAAATCAATCCCTAGTTTAAGAGGGAATTAAACTTCTACCAAGTTATTACTCAAAAAATATCTATGAATCAGAAAGTCCCTACAAGAGTTAACAAGAGAGATCAGAACCCCTGGCTTTACAAACAAAATAAAAGGACTCCTAAAGCGTGAAATTCATATTTCAGCATTACTTTGGTGCTAAATGTCTACCGATTTTGATAGAAAACCATCACCCAAATAAAATTTGAGGGTCTGAATCTGAGAGTCTAAGCACAAAAATATACTGCAAAGGAACATTTAAAATCCATGTCTAAAATTAGTTGTTTGACAAAGGAAGGAAGGTATAATACTGCTGTAATCCCTCCTTCCCGCACTATTTGATTTTATCCTCTAACCTCATATACGGCTAAAAAGATATTTTTTCTGTAAGTTACATTATAGCTTAAAAGGAAGGATTCTCCTCCATGTTCTACCACACGATAAAAAGTCTTCACTGTCTGACACAAGTCTACTATTACCTGCTCTGACAGAAGTGAAAGTACTCAGGTTTGTTAACCAGTTCCCACAGAATTAATATACATACAAGTTGTTCAGCCCAACTCTGTAAATCTGAAAAAAATGCACTGAATTTCAATAATTTATTTCTGCATTAAAAAAACCAACAGTGATACTCATCTCTTCTTAAAAGATGTCTTATCCTGTTCCTAATACAGAGGAAAGACGCAAAGATCTTCTATTCTTTCAAAGAAGGTGTCTTCAAACCTTCCATACTACTCATGCATGAAAATAAATTCATATGAAAGAGGAGCTCATGCTTTGAATGTTAACATATTGTAGTATCAATTATGATATTTATCACACAGCAAATTAGAAGTTAGCAACCATTTACAGTGCAATTCCAGTAAACATTATTGCCTTTCTCAGCATATATACACACCCACACAATTAATCAGAGAAAAAATTCTTCCTAAATAAATGCAAGTTTCCTCACAGAGGCGGCTTTGTTTTACCAATCTCCACACAGCGTGTTTTATAAAGCACGATTCCCCCTGCCCCAAAGGGCAATGCTCAGAGAAACCAGTGGGAAGCCCTTCCCTACTGCTGCGTGGGAGCTGCTCATCTCGGGGAGAAACAGCAATGCTGCTCCTTCACCTCCATTCTGAGGTCTGTATGGGCTGCTTTGGCTGGTGGCACCAGGATACGTCTCATGGCTGCCCCGAGCAGCCCTGCACAGGAGCTGATCAAAGAAAAGCAGGCCTGGACAGGCTCCCTCCCCTCCCTGAGGGCCAGCACAGTTTTCCAGCCACCACATAAAGAGGCATCCAGGCACCTGCAATCGTCAACGGGGACACCCAGCTCTCGAGAGAGCCCAGCATCAACAACCCTGAGCACCAAAGCACAAATGCAACGTTTTCCTTTCCAAACGCAAACCCAAGTCACACAGAACAACGTGAAACAACACGACTGCTTCAGCAGTGCCCGTCAGACTCAGCCCCGCATCCACAGCGGAACCAGCTCCCTTGCAGCAGAACCACAGCCCTCACCAAAGCAACACGCCAAGACCAGTTGGGCGGCTGGTTCACCCACAGAGCAGGAAAGGAACACTAGCAAAGGTCTGAACTGCCTATTGGCCTCAACAGAGCGTTAACTGGAAGGCCTGCTCAGGAAACTATAAACAGACCCACACGTCTCCCCACAAAGGCCCAGAGCGGGGCCTCCCACAGCCCCTCCCCACCGGCCCCAGCGCGGGGAGGACAGGCAGCCTTGAAGCAGCAGCAGCAGCTGTGACCGTGACAGCACACCCCGGCTGGCGCAGCCCCTCAGACCACGGCCCACAGAGAAAGTCCCTCACGCCATACCTTAGCGACCTCGAAGGAGCGCCGAGCCCAGCTTCCCCACAGCGGAAGGAGCCTCTCGCAGCCCCGCGCACCACGCGGGCAGCCGGTACCCGCCGGCCTTTACCCCGCGCGGCACCGCCCCCGCGCGCCTCCCTGCCCCGCTTCACGGGCCGCCGCCATGGGGCGCCATAACCCCCGCCCCGCGGCCGGGCTGGAGGGGGCCGGGCTGGGAACCGCCGCGCCGCGGGCATGAGCCTGCCCTGTGTCACAGAATCACAGAATCACAAAATGTTAGGGATTGGAAGGGACCTCGAAAGATCATCAAGTCCAATCCCCTTGCCAGAGCAGGAACGCCTGGATAATGCTACACAGGAACGTGTCCAGGCAGGTCTTGAATGTCTCCAGAGAAGGAGACTCCACAACCTCCCTGGGCAGCCTGTTCCAGTGTTCCGTCACCCTCACTGAGAAGAAGTTTCACTCCCTCCCTCCTCGACACCTCCTAAACATAGGAACCCTCCCCGGGAGATGGGTGGAGGTGTCCGGGAGCGAGGTTGTAGTCAGCCCACCCGTCTGACTGTTCTGCGGGTGTTGGAGTGTCCCGCGCGTGTGAGGGAGTGGTACGGGAGAGGGCCTGGAGCCCCTTGTCAGAAAAGCCCACAAAAGAGGCTTGTCTCAGGCTGAGGGAGCTGTTCGGTCTGTGATTCAGATACAGTAAGTCGGGGGGGGAGATGCTGAAAGGAAAAGGTAAAACACAAGGCTTTGCTCTGGAAGAACTGGGAGATGATGGGCACAAAGTCGTAGGGTTATCAGAGAGTGGTTTGGGTTGGAAGGGACATTAAAGATCACCTCGATCCGACCCTCCTGCCGCGGGCAGGGACACCTCCCACCAGACCTGGTTGCTCAAAGCCCCGTCCAACCCGACCTTGAACACTGCTGGGAATGAGGCATCCACAGCTTCCCTGGGCAACCTCTTCCAGTGTTTCAGAACCCTCATAGTAAAGAACTTCTTCCTAATGTCTAATCTAAATCTACCCAGCTCCAGTTTAAAACCACTGCCCCTCGTCCTGTTGCTACATGCCCTGGTAAGCAAAGTCTGAGCAAAACGGATGGACTCCAGGCTCGGTGTGAGATACAGAGCCCAGCGCCCTAGCAGGCAGGTTGCCTTCGCAAGGGTGTTGGTGCTGTGTGGGCACCGATGTAGACATTGTCTGGGACTCAGAAAAGCCAAGATCCTGCCCCATGGAAAGCATGAGCAGACACCCCCTGGTGCTCGCCCTTCCCTTCCTAGCACACACAGGAAAAAGAAAAATTTCCAGGAAAGTTTTTTTTTTGCCCATTCACATACCCGTGTTGTTCTGGTTTGGGTTAAGGGTTGTCATGAGAACGTGCAGACAATATTAGTTTAATGGAATTGTCACATGTGGATGAGGACCATAGCCAGATATTGGCTCACTAATTCACTCTTTCACAATGAAGTCCTAAGCAGGTATTTCCAAGGGGGTGCTGGATGTCTGGTTGTGGCTTATGCTTAGCTCAGGCAGGCATAACTCTTCCCAGAATTAGTAAACCAGGATCCTCCTTTCTAGGTTGATTTTCTGATGAAAAAAAGCATCAGCATTGCCCTGAAAGACTGCCTGGAGCACGTAGCCGTCCCATCACTCCCCACATGCTCATGCCCTAGTTTAAATGACTTCTCAACACTGGACAGCTCCAGAGCTTCTGAGCAAATTCAGGGCTTTCCTTTGCTTCTGGATGGAATCTCCATGAAACTCATTTCAGCTGTTCTCTCCTCAGCGGTCACAGAGCAAAGTGTGAGAATCAGACAACCCATGCAAGCCTTTTGTGACTTGGTTTCCATGTCAGCTTTTTCCTTGTATAGCTCAGGGACGTTTTCATCAGGGGGACTAAAGCAAGAATACAGGGGAAAAAGATATAATTTTATATCCAACCTGGAGTCCTCTGGTGACAAATACAAACTCTGTGGTTACGGATAAGTGCACAGAGCCCAAGAGAGGGGAAAGTGGTTATCTGTTGCTGCCAGTCCTGCTCATAGCCCCTGTAACATCCACCAGTGGGATATTGTGGTTCTCTGCAGGGGGGAAGGTTTTCTGCCACTTCAGAGGCAATGCTCCCCATTTCTCCTACTTCCCCGGGAAGGAAAGCCAATACAACAAGGTTAGGTAGAGTCAGAAACTGGGCAAGAGAAAGGAAAGAAACCAGATAAAGTAGCCCAGGGTCTCTTAGGCTTAAGCCACTGAGTGTTAGTCATAGATAAGGCCCTTCAAAGACTTTGTTTTATTTCTTTAAAAACAAGCTGGCTGCAGCCAGCTATGAATTTGTGGAAGAAAGCTCTTTCCCAAGGCCAATATTGCCTGTCCAGATGATCCCATAATTCCACTGAGGTCCAACATTTCATTTGGCCTCCCCAGCAGACCTGACCTTGCAGGAATATTTTCTTGGCATAAGTTGCAGAGAAACTATGATGGGAAGGTATTAAACGCTTTCATAGGAGATGAGAGCAAAAGGATTTTCTGTTTCTCGCTCTCTATTCAGTGACAAAGAGACAACAAACTGCTGGGATTTTGTAAAACCATGTTTGTTAATGATCTAGAAATGGAAAGCCTGGCTACAGATACGTGCTGTTCTGTTGAAGGAAGTTCTGGTGGCTTCTGCAAAGAAAGCATAGAAATAGAATGCTAATAATATGCTAAATAATTAAAGAGATGTTTTCTCATTCTTCTGTACTACAGATGGAGGTGGAAGACCTTCCTGCAAAGCAAAGAAGAATAAGTAGAGTGATGAGCTTACTACCAAGCGGTTAAAAAATAATAAATATAGTTGTCAACAATTTGCCCTGGCAATTAGTCCTAAACTGGGAGGCAGAGGACACAAGCTAAAGCTATCTGTGATGGAAAGTTTGCTCATCAGGGTCACGGAAAAGCAATAGCCTTCCTCCTCAGGGCAGTAGATTGACCCATACTTCAAGTGGAGACTGTTCAGACATGCTATTTACCTCGAGGCCTGAGGTGTGTGAACTGAGCTTTGCTCACTGGGCAACAGCCCATCAGTTCAGCACAGTTCAAGAAAGCTTCCTGGATTGAGGTGTCTTTCTGTCGATTTCCTCTGTCCCTTTCTTTGTCCCAAGGATAGATGTGTTGCCCCCAAAAGTTTTAAGCAGAGCATGAATCATCTCAGCAGCTGGTACATTTTCAGGAGCTTAACACCTCTGAAAAGGACGTGCTGAGGAAATCCAGGAGTTAATGTATACGTCTGCCCTGAGAGATGAGCACAAAATGCAAATATGTTATCCCAAGGCAAGAGCTTGGTAGAGATTTTCCACCTCTCCTTCATTTAATTCATGCTGTTTTCCTTGAAAGTGATAACAGAACTGGAATCTGAGTCCACGTCCAGATTTTAAAACCTTTTGATATATCAACACTTAAAGCAGAAACTTTGCTTTCTGAAGGAGTCCTTCCAAGAGCACACCTGGCGTGCACAACACAGCTGCTCTGGAAGATGCCTATGGCATGGTCCCAGGATACAACCCCAGTTAGAATCATGGCTCATATTGGTCCCCTTAGGCCACTCACCTACTCTGAAATCAGCCTATAATTTTTTTTGTCTGCTGCACACACACAGGTACAAATGAAATGCACACCAGAGATCCATCCGCAGTCCAAATAACTTACGCAGTGGTCCCCAGACCCAGTGAAAATCCACCTAAAGGAGCTTCAAGAGGATGGAGAACCACCAGGATGATCTCATCTGTGCCAGCAAAAATTATTTCCCATTGGTTTACTGAAATTTCTGAGATTCTGCACATGCAGCAAATTTTGTGTTCAAACAAATTTAAATTTGGACTACTGACTCTCCTGTGGGATCACTCTTTATTTGGAGGCTCTTTGAGCACCAACAAGTTGTCTCATGTTGGGGGAATGATCACACTTATATTTGACTGGTTGAAAGTCAGTCATTCAGTCTAAGCTAGTCTGAGACTCTTCAACACAGCACTACCAACAGGCAACTTGGTCACTTGCCTTAGGACCTCACAGGCTGCTCTCCAGAGGTATGTGTGCTGTAGCAGGAGCTGAAACATCCCTGACCAGACACTAGCTGCTAGATGGTCTAACTGTAGGCGAGATAAATGTCACTCTAATCATCCTTCCATTAAGTAAAACAAAGCTTTGGTCCTATTTACAAGATAATACTTCTGGAGTCTTCTCAGCCACGGACCTCCCATTTGAAAGTTGTGGCCATGAACTGCAATCCCAGCTGTCCTGAATTCCAAGAGCAGACTCTTCTGGTTTACTCCCGTAAGCCAGTTTACATCTCTTGCCTGTGGGTAGGAAGCATGATTAAAATGTGTCCAAATGTGGAATTACTTTATCCATGTAAATCTAGATTTCAAAATTGGGGTCACCCAAATCAGGATTTCAAAGGCAAGTCTCCGTTTTTCTTCACCAAGAAAAATGTTCTCACAATGTTTTCCTTTGACCTTCCTGAAGTGTTTTAATAAGACTGAAACAATCCATATTAGCTGAGATTGAAATGTTTCATTTCCACACTACTGCTCCAATTCCTGCATGATATGATATGAATAGAGCACAGCAATTTTACAAATGGTTTCAATAATGTCCCACTAAAGCGTGCCAAAAATCAATTTCTGCACAGAGGACTCTTCTTGAAAAAATATCCCTGCTGCTGTAATGCCAGGTTGAGTTCAGAGGACATCCTACAAACCTCAGTGCTTCGGCAGCACTCAGGTTATGTGCGTGGAGGGTGCAGCTGTGGGAATGAGCCCTTGAGTAGTGCTTTGTTTTTGCAGTGCATGCACAACAGAGCTTTGATCCTTCACAGCAAGTAATGACAATAATATTAACAATGGGGTTTGGTCCCTCTAAATTCAAAGCACGAATACATGCTTTTACAGGGCAGGATTTTCACATAGCTGCCCGCCTTTGGATTTCTGGGAGACACAAGGTGTGTTGTCTCCTTTATGACACTCATGGAGGGAGCTGGGAAGAGTAAAGATATTTTGGGCACCCAGACCTCCTGCTCAGAAATCCTCCAACTATCTTGCACACAATAACACTGCTCCTGTGAATGGGGTAATAAGCCTCTGAAGAGGTTACCTTTCCACTTACACGCTAGTTTTTCATCAGTAATATTTCCAGCATAACTACGCATTACCAGTAAGCAGTATGTGGCCAGTAACCGCCCAGATACGAGAGAACATTTAAGGCTTTTGTGAATGGCTGTTATTGATAACACTTAACTAAATGTGAGCAGGTAGGAAGATCCTCTCTCTTAGCCCTCTTGCCTGCTCATTCCCAAATGGGGAACATGCTATTTTATATCCGCTCTTTCAGAAATCACAGCATTCAAACTAGATATGTCTCCCAGGGGCCAACACGTGCAGAGACCTTGACCACTCTCAGCATAGGAAGAATAAGACGATTTTCAGATTGCTGCTTGCCAGATGTATTCTTGCCTCCTTTAAATCTTTCTCCGTCTTTCTCTTCTCTGCAAAAATCTTCCTGCCACCTCCTGGAAGAATCTGCAATTGCTGCGGTGCCTCTACAAAAGGGAAATTCTCACAGCCTCGGAAGCCTGCTGAAAAGCTCTCCAGGTTTGGGAGCAGGTGGAAGCTCACACAAATCCTGTCCTGGATATGGGTGGATTTTCAGCCCCTAAACTGTGCAGATCCAACGTTGGAGCTGTGTCTTTTCTCTGCTTCTGTTCTGTTCTCTCTCCATGTGTGACTGTCTTGCTTTATAGAGAAACAAAACATGAGGTTAACGGTGCCACAGAAAATGCCAAGTGTAGGTGCTTTCCCTTAATCATTGTTTTCTCTTCAAGGAAAAGACAATAAGGTAATCAGTTAAAGCACAGGAAGTCAGAGAGACTAAACAAGATACACACGTAGCTGGCTTTGTACGTGTGTCTTCAGTCAACAATACAAAGTTTGGATGCACATTATTTGTGTTACAAAACTAATCCTCAGCAGTCCAACCAATGTCTTAGGTGTTATGAAAACATGACTACCTTTGTCTCCAAAAAGGTAAAAACAGGAATAGAAATTAATAGTACTAATTTGCTGAAGTACCAATACATTTTGAAGCTAAAAAAGTAACAAATTAATTATGGCAATCAGATAATTATTGGGGTGCAATTTCAGCAGGATAACTTCTTTTGTTCAAGATAACTACATTTGACATTAACTTTATTTTAGCTGAAATTTTACATGAGATAATCCCTTCAGTCTTGGATGATTACTTTGTTCATGAGCATCGTTTTAGCACACCAAGACTCTCGCGTATGTCCAGTCAGTTTTATTTACCACCTTTGGAGAGCAAACTATTAAGGCATGCTTTCCAAATATAATAATGCCTCATAGGTTGTAGACACAGGAAATACTGAGGTCATGGAGATATGCTAGATAGCAAAACAATTCATCAGGATTTTTATTATAATTACTATGTCAAACTTCTGTAAAATCTCTCATGTATTTATCACAAGTCATTTCTCAGTGGAGGTAAGGATATACAAATCTTAGAGCAAATCTGAGGAATCTGATCCTTTGAGGTTTTCAATATTTAGTATACAGGGACTGATTTAACCACCAAGATAGTATATGTATACAGATATATATACATAGCTGTACACACATGTATTGCTTAGACTGGGAGTTTAGGACATTCCTGCACCTACATCCTTTGGCTCATGAAAGAGAAACATGAGGTGCTGCTTCTCATTTCAGCTCCTCATATTACTCTTCTTCCTCAACAAGGGAAGGATCCCCCAAGCTGAACCATCAGCTTTTCTCTGCAAGGCCTCGTGCCTTATTTCATCCTGGAAATGGATAAGATCCACAGTCCCAGGCACCAACCGTTGGTCCAGTTTCCTTGGTGCATCCCAGATCATCTTCTTCCAAGGGCTCATGCCTACCGTTTACTAAACCACAGTTTTGTTACTGACCTGTGTGTGTACACTGAGCCTGGGGAAGCAGGAGGCAGTTCAGGTCAGTTTAGCAACACTGAGGTTTGCCACGGGCTGCAAGCAGGCAGAGGGGAGTGAGGGCACAGCTGAGACAGTCCCAGGGAGGTTGTCCATGGGGGTTTACAAACTGTGCCAGACAAGGAACAATGTCATTTCATCCGTCATGAGCCTGGGTCTTCAGCAGAGAGAGCTGCTGGCATATCTCCACTGATCACCTGTCAAACAACCGCTATATCCAGCTCGTTCCTCCTCTGAAGCTTCCATCAATACCCAAAAAATGGTGTTAGTGGATAACAAATGTCTTCAATTTCTTTTGTAGTCAGAGGGTTTCTACATTTCATTGATTTCAAGATGGCATTTCTTTATTAAATCCTTTTGCCGGTTAGAACTCCCATGTCTTTAAGCCACTCCTTTAAATACTTTACAGGTTTTTTCCTGCCTGTGGTTTTTTTTTGTGTGTGTGTGTGTTGTGTTTTGGTTTTTTTCTTTTTCTAGATCAGCTTCCTAGTCCATGCCACACAGTTTGGATTGCTCCTAGGGAGTACTGGCCATCTAGAAAAGGAAGTAGGGAACTAATGAAACCTCATTTTCTATGGGTCTAGGCCTTTACTTGCTAGATCTTTCAACACAACTGTATTTCAGCTCCACCACTAATTCCCCAGCATTTCCCTCTATTTCTCACATTTCACTGGAGATTTTATACCCAATGCAAAAATAGGTGAATGCACAGAGAGCAATTAACATTTTTTGCAGGGCTGTTTATTCTTGCTCGGCTTGTAAGAGCTGCATTGTGCCCCCTTCACGTTTGGGTGAATTCAGCCTTTCAGAGTTACTGTGGGGAGGAAAACAGACACAGGCACACCGTGGTTGCAACATCTTGTGTCCATTGGAGACCAAGTGAAAAGGCAAATTCCTCCGATTCTCCCCATGTGAGCATTTCTGTATGGTCTCATGTTGAAGTGAGTTTTTATATCAATTCTGAGAAGTCTAGTACTGAAAATGATCATTCAGTGCCCTTTTTGGGAACACGGTGTTACCAGGGATGTCTCTGCAGATGTAGTGGGAGATGATAGAAGTGCTCCTGCGCTGCAGATCCAGTGCAGTTGCAAGGATGTTCCTGGACAAATAAACCCCATGGTGAGCACTGAAGCTTCAGGTGCTTCGAACTGATGTCTTCAAACACCAGGGGACACTGCAAGACTAAGCAGTGACCAGGCTAGACATGGCTTCAACAGCATCTGACATTCCACATCTCCAGAAATTCCTACAATGACCAGCAAACCCCCTGCACTTAGCTGCTCTGGGACTTGCAATGTCAGTTCATAGTGTCCCTGTGCAACAAGAGGGAGAGGGGGAGAGAAGAGCAGGATGAAAGGGGACATTTTCCTATCTCAAAGGGTGATATCCTTCAGAGTGGATCTCATGAAGAAGAAACAAAAGTGGTAGTTGATTTATGCACCCAAGGAAGACTCTCATGCCTTAAACTAAGTTCTCAGCACTTGTCTTGTGCATCCTGACTGGGAAGTGATAGGTGATTGCTATCACTGGGAAGTGATAGCAGATTGGTGATACCCAGGCTGGAAGGGCACAGAAGATGCCAAAACAAGTGCTAGTGTGGGGGGAGAGAAGGAGGTGGGAAAGCACTTGGAGACTGTTGTGGGTGAAGCTGGAGAGTTCTGCTGGCATGATCTGGAGCAGGGCGTTAGCAACACAGTGTGAGGGGAAGACCAGGCATGAGCTTAGCTTGACCTCTCTGTTTATGCCAAAACCATCTCATCATTGCATCATTCATGTGTTTTATCTCCAACACCTTGTAAGGATCAAGTATGGACTAAAAGTGACTGAAATGCTCAACTGCTTGGAGCAGAACTAGTGCTTTTCCTGTGAGATGTATCAGATGTTTTTTTAGTCAAGTGTCTTGGTGTGTCAGCCCTTGCAAGGATCCCCATGTGAAGGGTATCAAAACAACTCCCATCTCTCCCCTTTGCACAACCTTTAAGTTCTGGTCTTTAATTGCACAAGCCTCATTTACCTTACGGGAACCCCGCTCAGAGTTCAGCACCACAGGAAGCATTTCATCTCATGGTGCTGTACTCTAGCAGGCTGGAAACCAGCTATCATTACCCACCCGAGCCAGCCCAGAAAGGACATGACAGCACTCATGAGCAGATTACATGGCTATTTGTAAAATAGCACAGGAACGTGGGGAGATGGCAGCAAAACCGAAGTCAACAGGGCTCAGTTTATGTTGAAAGAAAAGGGTGTGCTTCATTGCTTTGCTGAATCGGGGCCCAAAAGCAGTTAGTTCTCCTTGCATAGTTCATCACAACCACAAGCTCCTCTCAGGGAACAGCCATGTGTCATTTGATGGGACGACAGTGCAGCAGCCAAGCTGGCAAGCCTGGTGATGCTGGGCGGGGTGAAGGCATCTCCACAGGATGGGGAGGCCAAGGGCTTACAAGGATGCCAGAGAAGGAGCTGGCAAAGCAATGCGTGGCAATGCATCCAGCCTGCTGAGCTCTCCAAACGTCCCCTCCCATACAGTAAATTCACCCACAATTAAAAACATATCTGTTTGCTTTCGTGAGATTGATCGCACATTTAATCAGTCACCATTTGTATATAGAGTATCAGTGAAAGAGAGAGATAATAAAGAAATCATTCTTTTAAAGGAGTAACTGCATTGCAGATCAATTTCTTCAAAACCTTCATGTGCACAGAAATCCTATGGGATGAATATTTCATAAGGGGAATAACACTGTTAAATTAATAAAAACCCTGCATGCCTAGTTATGAACTACAATGATTGCTGAAGTTGTTATAAAAAAAATCATCCTGTTCATACTTGGTACATCAATTTATGACAGAGTCATAGCTGGACCCTGAGGGAAATGGAGGAGAAAAAGGGACCCTTTTGATGTGAGGTGTTTTCAGTAAGTAATGAGAATTGTATAGACTCAACTGTCCACTGAGGACAGGCAGCCTTACTGCTAAGGCTAAACTGGTTTGTCAAGTGGGAGGATGGACATGCTAAAATAAAATATGCTGAATATTTCTTTCTGCCTGTTTCAGGCTGTAGATGAGTGACCTGAAGAGCTGGCGTGACCTGAAGACCTGGCGTGACCTGAAGTGATGGATGAATGACGTCTCCCTTACAGTTCTCCAACTAGTCCCAGGACCACATCTTCAATACCAGTCCCTTGTGAAAGCCTTCATCCCACAATGTCATGGGGATTCAGGATTGGGGCATCTATCTACATCAGGAGAACCTGAATCCTTACAACAGGGACTTCAGTTGGTCTCCTTCATTACCACTGTGCTCTTGGCTGTGCCAGAGCCAGGTTTTTCTCCTGTCTCCCTCCAAAAATCCCATCCCAGTTCCAACTGCTCTGTCCATTCCCACGTGAAGCGCCCGCCTTATACTTTTCAGGGGAAAATTAACTTCCACTGAAAAATTTCCAGCCCACTCTGCTTCTACATCCATCCTTTTCATCTTTACAAAAGGACATTCTTCTCACTGTCAGCAATTCTACCAGCTCCAGCGAGTTCCTCACAGGCTTGGTGGCAAATTAGCAGAGACTTCTCTCCTGCAGGCTGCTGAGAAACTTAAGAGGAAGTCATCATCTTTTACCAGGGAAAGACAGAGAAGGCTTGAAACAACCATATTGATCTTTCCCTTTGAAATTTTTCTAAATAGCACCAAATAAAAATAGAACAAAAATATGTATCAACGCTTTCTACTTGTAGCTGATTTGTCTACTTGGCATTATTTTCTTCAGCAGGGAAGAGGGTGAGGTGCACAAAGGGGACAGCAGCACGGGATAAATAAGTAAGAATGTAAAATTGGGTGTTTTGATTTTTTTTTTTAATGTTAACTAGATAATGTATTCATAATCTTCCCTGCTTACGACAAAAAAAAATGAGTGCTTGCCTTTTGAAGCCCTCATCTGGCAGAGAGAGATAGCAGATTTCTAAGAGCATTTTTCATGCTCCTTTGATGACTGCAAGGAAAAAAAAATATTCAGAGAGCCGAAATGACATTTTTCTATAAATTTCACACAGCTCTGCAGGCATGTAGGCATGGAGGCATTCATTAAGATTAGTTGGAATTACTTAAGCACCGTGAATTTTCTCCATCAAGTTGGTAACTGGAACACTGCGGATTAGTTATTGATCAGCTGCCATTAATACTTGGGGCTCTTTCCATGCCTGTTGTTGGGCTTTTTGTTGATTCTCCCTCTCTCTCTTATGCGAGCCGAATCTGTGAAATTCGCAAATTAAACAGGCGCTCTTCAGTCTCTCCTTTGTTTTGGGGAACAAAAAATCAGAACAGAAAAAATAACTCCTTTGTTACTGCAAATCTTTATCTGCTTTGCCTCACTGTGTACCCCCGCTGCTCCCTATAGCGAAGAGTTGCATCCAGAATTTTGGGTGGCTTTCAGAGGTGATGCTGCAGCCTTTTCCAGCAGTCCCTCCGAGAACATGCAGGGGTCTCGCAGAGGGATTTGAGCACAGTGATCCTGCAGAAGGATTCAGAGAGGCAACAAGGTGAGAGCTCCTGGGTTGTGTACTGGAAGGATGTCTGGTGAATGGCATGCTGAACCTCCTGAGAGGATGCTGGAGGTAGGAGGGACCCACCTTCCTTCCAGCATTGCTTTCTGACAGTGTGGATGCAGCAGGCCACAAAGCTGTTCCCCAGAACCATCCCGTGGACCCAACTCCAGGAACTTGGACTAGAGGCCAGTAGCTCCCAGAGCAGTCTAGGCTTATTGCTGGTTACTTGATTTAGCTGAGGTTCAGAACATAATTTGAACTACTTGGGACATTAGAAGATTTGAGTCCCTTCATCCACCTCACCAGGCCGTTTTACTTTTTATCTTTGTTTCATGGTTTTTAATGATGCTCATTGCTAACAAGAGCACAGCCACAAGTCGGGTCCTTCCAAGCCAAACTTCAGCCCAGACACGCTGAAGATACAAAAGTGTTTTTGTACATTTAAGCAACAGGGTTGTCCCCACTTGTGAACTTTAGAAGGACTTCCTCGTCTGCTCCAGATGACTAACCGAGATCCTCAGCCATACCACAGGTGGTTGGTCCTCCTCTCACACGCTGCTTATACCTTTCTGCAAGGTACTGCCCTTTCTCACAGGAGAAATCCTGTCTTATCTCCTTTCAAAGAAAGTTTTTCTGAGCCCTCAGGAACCTTTTGGGAAGCCAGTGTTACTGGCTAGATCCTGGACACCAAACCCTGATCTTCTCACAGGACTGTTCACAGCTTGTTTGACCTGCAACCAGTGTAGAGCAGAGCATGAGGTGGTGCCACCTGTGCAGGAAGGAGGCAGTCCCACACAGACAGGCAGCAAACTTATTAAATTCACTGCAGGATACTCCCCAAAGGAGTTGCACTTGACTGAACCTAATTTCTAACCACAACCTCTAAGCAACGCTCCAGCTCCAGTAGCAATCATGCATCAGGCTTATTATGGCTATTCTTTGCACAAAACCACCAGGACCCATGCAATTCCCATCACCTTCACCTTTTCCTCCTTCTGGTTGCCAAAAATCCCCTACACAGAGCCAAAAAGGGCCCTGTGGAGAATTTGTCACATTTCTTTTCAGAGCATCTGTTCCTCGGCAGGTTTTTAAATAAATGACCAAGGATGACTTTGCAAATGAACAGCATACAAAAGAGCACAAGACAGCTGTTCCTGGGGGAGAAGATAAACCTTCCCTTCCCTACACACAGCTCCTAAAATGGTTTATGCTCTTCCACGAAGATTGGTCAAGTTGCCTCAACCAGGATTGGAGTCAGTGCAGGCACCTTGCCCGGAGTGTCTTGGCTTGACCTGTCCTAGACTGAGGGAAGATCTAGGGTTGGGGTTTCCATCATCTTCAGGGCAGGGGAGTAACAGTCTCCATTAGCCAAACAGAGGTTAAATCAGCTTGATTTAGACATTCCCATTTTTAAAATGCAGTTTAAAGAAAGGAGAAATAACAAATAGAAGAGCCATGTGTTAGAGACAGGGGACAGTAGGAGTTTCTTCCTCCTGGGACACACAGCTCAAAGGCAATGGTTCCATTCTCATTAGGATAATTTGCCTCCTCTCTAAAGGGAGGTCAATAGCATCATCTTTCCCAGGTCTGAAACATTTGGGAGGAGGAAGAAAGATGCACCAGTTCAAGCACCACATCTGCACTTGGAAGGGTCGAGTTTGGCCCAGCATGACTTTCTACTTGTACTTAGACCCACTTGTAACCTCCTAGGCACCAATTTCTGGCTAGCAAGATGCAATTTATGGACCTTCCTTCGTGGGTTTCTCTTGTTAGTCCCTTGAAACTGAAGTTGCTCATTACTGTGTTCCTTGCTGTCACATAGCACTCAGGCAAGCTCCAGGGGCTCCTGTAACATTAACCTCTTTAGCCATACCTTTGGTGCCTAAATAGCCTTCCCTGTGGCAGAAGCAGGAGCAGAGCCTTTATAAAGAGACTGGCAGCTTTTTATCGGGATCCTGAGGCTGACAGAGAGCTGCAAGAATTTTACAAACCCCAATCCTTAGTGCCTTATCAACTCTAATGAACCCGTGGTCCTAATTTTATACTGGCTGGTTGCTAGAATTGGACACCAGAGACTGCCATCAAGGAGGAAATGTGGTGTTTGACGTGGAAGCCATCCTTTGGTTTTGCTGTCTGGCAGTGCACCAGTTCAAAAAGCTGGTAGAAAAACTCTTAATTATCTCTCCCTGGGGATGTATAAAGTCCCGTGGAATGTCTTGCATGGGATGTCTGCTTCTTTGCTTCACAATTGCTGTTTCATGTGATATTTGTCCCAAGGGATGTCTAGACATGGCTGGACTGACTTTATGCACCGTTCCGGTTCCAGTTGTATGGGGACATTTCACCTGATGTATGTTCTCAAGTCCTACTGGTATCCACACAAAAGGCAGGAAAATATAATTTATTTTCTGCTTGGTTTTCACATTTTTTGCTTTTTATGTGCTCTTTTTCTTAGAGAATCCTTCTCTACTTTCTCAAAGATGCACCACAAGACTAGGGCACAGGCATTACTCTAGTAGGAGGTGATGCAGGCTGAGCAGCACGGAGGATAGAAAAAGACCTTGCATTTGCATTCCTAGCTGGGTCAGCTTTTAAACAAAGAAATGTTATTTCTGAAAGACTGAGCAATGAAAACATAGAAATGAAATGGCAAGGTATTTCCTAAGGGAGCCATGTCACAGGAAGAAAATCCTGAAACAATATTTTTCACACATTCAAAATCCATCCCTGACTCTCATTCTCTTCCCTTTTTTTTTTTTTTATTGGCAAGAAAACAGTTCATCAAGTGCAGGAAGGATGGGAAAATCAGAAAATGGTATTTCAGTGAAAATATCTTTGCTAGCATTATGTTCAGTGCTTCTAAAAAAACTAAAGGAAGCATCACTGAGAAACAGTCACCCTTGGTGCAGCATGGTGAGGAGAGCCAGGAGAGACATGTATCCTCACGGGGAGTGAGAAGACAGAGGAGGACTGGAAAAGTTGTGGTCTGTAAGGAGAAAAGACAGACAAAGCAAAGATTTTCCAAAAACTCACTTGTATGTGAAATACCTGCTACCAAGACAGGCCAAGGGCAGCCAGTCACACGTGGGTAGGAGTGAGTTTCCCACAGCTATGTAGCTGTGAAATAACACACAGACACATTTCTCAAGGTCCATGGGGAACCAAGCCACGAACCTACTCCCCATACTGACTTCCTTGCTCCTGAAGCTTTGGTTTAGGCTAAGAAGTCTTGATACAGCTGCCTCATGAGTGTCCTGGGCTGCTTCCCACCAAAGCAAAACATTTCTGCTTTGGGGCTCAAAGCAAGAATGGAAGAGAAGTAGATTGGGCCTGGCAGAAGTCCTTAAACTGTTTGGAGTAGACCACAGGAGCTCATCTGATCACTCTTTAGCATCTCTGGATACTCCTCAGATCAACAAAGAACAGTTAAGGCTTGCAGCCAAAATGAATCTCATGTTTGAATGGCTTGTTCTGGAGAAGGCAGTGGAATTGTCAGCTTCAGAGACACCTGAATTAAAATCTGAAACCAGTTAGGTATTGTGAGAGCCACAGCAGAGGCAGAAGTGTTTTCTCCTCCTTCCTCCCAAGCACAGCTCCTGCACACCATGGCTTACGGTGCCACCATGGTAGACCCCAGGAGCCTGCTCTTCTCGAGCAGGAAGACACATGGCTGCACCCCCGGCACAACTATTCGAGGGAGTACACAGAAACAAACAAAAATAAAAGGCGGTGCATGTGTTTTTACAGGTTACATTACTTCATCTCCCAGTTTTCCTCATGACAAATGACTTCTTGAAGAGCAGTAACAGCTTTTCACACTTGGAAAGTCAAGCTTTCTGAAAGCTTCCAATTTTTAATCAGAATGAATGGCCACATGTTTTTTAACATCGGAAGGCAAACTCCCATCCCGTGCAGCATTTTCAGGTGTTCATAGGCCACACGAGGTTCCTATCGAAGGGCTGAGCAGTTGAATAACAAGCAGTCTGACAAAAATCCAAGTCTTCCGCAAGCAATCACCCAACAGAAGTAAGTCCAGACTTGCCAGATACACAAGTTTCTGTATTCACTTAATTTTCTGAAATAATCAGTATTAAATATTTCTATTTTTGTTTCTGAAAGGGGACTGCAGATAATTTTCAGAGTTTGATAGTCATTACTTTCAGTTCTTCTTTTCCTTCTAGGCCCATATGCTTGGTTTGAAGTTGTGGGAATATCTTAAACAGTGCCAATGAAATATTTAGGATTGTCTAAATAGATTCAGAATAAATTTTCTCTAAAATATGCCCCCAAACAAAACAGCAGATGGGTTTTGGTGCTGTGTGGAGTAGGCCTTTGTCTTTGCTAGCCCATACTTCCTCAGGATATGCACAAAACAGAGCAGCAGCAACTCACATGGGTTTTCACTTCTGACTCCAAGCCCAAAGCCTGGAGACCTTGAGCTCTGTTTCCAGGCAAGTTTCTCCCCAGCAGCCTGAGGATATGTTGTTTTCCCAAAGTACTCATGAAAAGCTTTGACCGTTTCCATGAATACAGCAGCATCTGTGTTCCAGTGCCAGAGAAGTCTGCCTCCTGATTTAATAATGGTTGCATGAACTGGGATACTCACAGGATACACACTGGAAGGGCATCTTCATCTCTACCTGACTACTGATATTTCATAGCTCTGCTAGAAAGTGGATTATCTTGGAGTTACATAGCCCTTGGTCATTTCCAGTGGGACATGACCGGAAGATGCACAAGTTGTTAGATGGAGGAAGAACCGAAAGGCTGGCACATGGGCACGGATTTGCAGAACGATGGTGGGACCATGTTTCTTCAGGAAGCTAAAGCAAAAAGCGCCTTACTGAGATAAGTCTGTGGGCTATGCAGCTTACTGCGAATCTCCTAAAGCCTTGTTGCTACGTGTGCTTGCCATTCACATAGAAGACTGATTTTTTTTTTCCCAACCTGCCAGGTTTTCAGCCTCAGCGCAATCTCCTGGCAATGATTTCCAGCAGCTAATTGTGTGAAAAAAGTATTTCCTTTCATCAATTTTCAACGCACTGCCCTTGTTCTCAGATTATGAGAACAGAAGTTCCCAATCTGCTTGCTTTATTTCACAGTATATTTTGCATACCAGCATTGCCATGTATGGCATTACCATCCTGTGGAGGCTGTTATGCATTGTCAGTAGGAAAATCTGCAGCAGGCTGAAAACTGAAAATGATAGGAGAATATCAAATAAATGTAAAAGAAAAGCACATAACATTGGGGCAGCAATCCTGATTGGCTTTTCCCTCAGTTGAATTCATCTGATGCCTCTGTTTCTCAGGAGGCTGCCACAGGGTGTGCTGCCTGCCACAGAACCCTGTGCTGCTATCCAGGGACTTTGCTGGAAAACTGAAGACCATGTAACTGTGAACTAAGATGAGTCTCATGTCTGTCATGTCATCCTCTCTGTCTTCGGGTGACCGCTGCAGAGGGGACTTCTCGTTAGGCTGCTTCTCTTGCCTCCAACCTCTCTGGATATATCTGTCAAGTGTGTTTTACACATGCATCAGTGCAATCTCTTTCTCCATTTGTATTCCATCTGCCTCCAACAAATTCTGAAAACCTTGCCTGGGCTGCCTCATTTGTATGCACTTAATCTGGCTTTATCCTGTTTTATGGAGCGTCTTCTTTAAATTGATTCAGGCAAAAGCATAGCAGGAGCTTTGCATAGATTTTGCATGCATGACATTTCTGCACAGTTGGTCCCATTATACACCATCCTGAGCACATTCTGCCCATAAAACCACCATATTAAACAAGAAAGAAATGCATCAAAATAAAGAGAGCAGTGGGAGGAGGATCATGAACAGAGCTGACCACCATCCACTTCTCCAGTGTAATTATGGGTAGGAATTTTCCAGTCTTTGTTTCCTGAGTATCCAGTTGTTGTCGCATCGGCTTTATGTCCTCCTCTGTCCAGAGACATGTCTTACTCTGCTGAGCTCCATGGAGCTGGATCAGACTCTGTCTGAGTTCCAGGTTCACCTCATCCCCCCTGTGACCCCCTGAGACTCTCACAAGGGGCACTCTGCATCTGGCCACACACTCGGAGGGACTCAGCGTGGGGTACCAGAGCATGGTCAGCATCCTCAGGAGCTTATGTGATGGCAGAAGGCATCAGGAGCATCTCTTTGGCCACACCTCCTCCACACTGGTAATAAACCGCATTATCAGAGAAAAAAACACTGTAAAAGTATCTGTCGTGCCCTCTGTGATCTTCACAAATCAAACCAGTCTACCAAACTCCTGGAATGATTGCTGAAAGGTCTGCTCTCCTTCTCAGCATACATAAGCACACATAAGCATATACTTTCTATAGCTATGAAATCTAAGCAAGTAGCAGGTGTGATCAGGTGAATGCTGCTTATTTGGTGTGGCTAGGCAACAGCAAAAAGTGTTATTCAATATTTTATTAGGCAAAATTAATATTTCTTTAAAGGTCTGCTAATGATTTAACAATATTATTGTTATGTTAAGGTTGGGGGAATTAGAGAAAGAGTACTTGTGTTAATATGTCAGCACATTAGAAACGCAGCTCCATTTAGGCAGACGCTTAGGTTAATGTGTTACATATTAAAAAGTCCAATTTCCTTTGCTGGCTACAAATAACAACCAAGGCTATTGACACTGAATGATTTGCGATGTATTATTTTACTTTTCACTTCTTGTGTTTGTGTGCTTTGCTTGATTTATGATGATTGGAGCTCTGGCCCTATAAATTTCCTGTATTAAGAAAATATGAGGCCAGTTTTATAATATACAGTAAGAAAGAAAACAGAAAGTGCATACTGCTGTGCACAGACATGGGAACGTGCATGGGATCAGATCTTTTATAAAAAACAACAAAACCATTCTCATAATTATATCGGCATCTTGTTGCTTTAGCAGGAGCCCACTGGACCTACCCAAGGAAGTTCCTGCACCTCTGACCATCTCTTTGCATGAAACTTTGCCTCTGCTTAGGATATTTACCCACAGATCCCAGTGGGTACAGCGTGTCTCATGACTGATGGGATGAGCACGATGCAGGGTCGCAAGTTGGCTCTGGGGTGCTCGATCACCAGCCCTGCTGAGACACTGGTGCTCGCAGGGCTGTCAGAGAAACCTCATAAATCATGGTCCCTCTGCTTGTGAGGAGCAAGAAGAAGTCTGGTCATTAATGGCCTTCTGTTTGCTTGAGCACTGAAGACAAACTCAATACATTAAACAAGTGAGAATTAGAAAAACAGAGGCTCTGGAGGATACGTTATGCACGCATATAAGTTCTGTGAATAACTAACAGCAGAGTTTTGTATTGATAAAAGGCAAACAAAAATACAAATACTGCCTTCCCAAATCCCCAGTTGGAGGAAAAAACACTCCAGTTTTGCCCAGGATACTGTGCTTACTGCCATGGTGAGCCAAGTCTGCTGGCCAGCCTAATGTCCTCTGTCCCTTGTGACTTTCTCCCTTGCTTCAGGCTAAAGTAAGGTGTCACAGGAGACTCCTCAGAGTCACCCTGAAAATGTGAGCCTGTGCGTGTGGTTGTGATAGGTAAAAAAAGAAGAAACCCCGCACTGGAAGGAATTTATGAGGACATGTGCGTAGACTAGCATGGTGCAGGGCAGGAAGAAGGGACAGTATGCATCACTGCTATCATAGGACTTTCTGCAATAATACCACTGTCTCAGTTGCTTAATTTTGGTCTGGAAAACCATATATTCAGACTGAAAGCTACTTGTCTGCTTACATCAGGTGATATTTTAATGTTTCAGCTTAGAGAATCCACCTGTTTCAGGGAGCAAAGCTGAGGAGCAACCAAAGGTTATGCCCTCATTAAAAAGGTGTTGTATAATGATTGTGTTATCTTGGAGACTCACAAATATTAGAGGCTGGGGAGGTACTATGGACATTTCTGACTTCCAGTCCGGTTAAGAGAGCATGATAACCTTCCCTGTGACACTCCTGCGTCACACTCTATACCCGTTGCTCATCCTCATGCAGGAATCGAGCCTCCAGCAGATACAGAGAATTCAATAGCAACTCTTAAATGTAGGTTGCCTTTAAAGTCTGCTGATGAGAAGAGGAAGATATTTATCTGCCTGACTGAGCTGTGGTTCAAAGACCCAATAGCTGCACGTACACTGCAGAGATGAATTCAGTATACATTTCTGAATTGACTTTTTATATACTCGTCATCAATAAATCCTCAAAGCCACTTGTATCAGAATAAAAACTAGCTATGGAAATCATTAGATCTACAGTCAGTAATTGATAACACGCATTTCAAATGCGGAAATGAATTAGCTTTTGGCTTATGGGAGGATTTTAGACTGTATCCAATTTCATTAGGCAAGAAATTCAAATGATGAACGAATAGCCTTTATTTTTCTGCTTTCAGAAGGGAACCGTTTGTTATCTTTTTGCCTCTTCTGAGGACATCTTTTTTGTTGTCTACAAAGTTTCAAAAGCTCAGAAGTAATCTTATGGTTTAGTAAGATGCAAAGTTATGATTTCTCATATCTTTTACTACTCCGTAGCTCTGGGGTTTTGAATGAGTTTTGCTCTTGGACAGACATAGCATGCTTTGCACCCTGTTGTTAAGAGTTGAGTTTCCTCTGTCCATGCAACAACACCTAAAAAAAATCTTTGCCCAAGCCATTGAAAGAGCTCTAATAAGTGAGATACAAGCTGAAACTCTTATTTTCTATCTATGTACAACAGCTTCTTTCATGAAGAAAGTGCTTAAAGGCCATCTTTCTGCCCAGAAACTTTCAGACACTGCTCTCACTAATTTCAAAATGCACACAAAAAGTGTTGCAAAGAGGCAGGTTTTCAAACCTCTGTTGGACCAGGAAATATGGCAGGGAGCTGCTCTTCCACCCCAAGATGAGCTGCAGGATCCAGACTCATTCTTCTCTCCCTCCATCCCACCCCAAGCTGGGACAGCAGGGGTCTGGCTACGCTTGAGCACATTTTAGTGAGCAGAGAATGTGAAACAGTTGTTGTTGCTGCTGCTCGGGCCAGCTGAAATATTTCATCTTGGTTTTCTACAGTTAAATAAAAAAATAGACGCCCCCACCCAGCATTGTTTTGTTTTATTTTAGCTGCAGAAGTATGCTCATTTGAATGCAGGAAACTAAGTTGCCAATCTCAGTATGTCACAAGGCAAAGTTTTCACAGTTTGGACTTTTTTTTTCATTTTCAACAGAAAAAAAAGTCAGGAAAACTACAAAAATAAGCCTCTTCTCTAAAAAAAAAAATAAAATTGACCAATATTTAGAAAAATCATTTACTGTTTCTGGTCTTCCCAAAACCTCCAGTTTCACCCACCAGTATGGAGACATTTTTGACATTTCGAAGCAGCCCAGTATTCTTCAAAATGTGTCCCCTTTCCCAGAAAGCAGTGCACTTTCCTAGTGTCCTATCCTCCTCCATGGACACACTGAACAAAACCTTCTCTTCTTTGCTGATACTTCATATATATTCCCACAGCGTGGTGTGTTTTCCCTTTAGCATTCCCTTCTGTGAATTAAACAGTCCCATTTCTCTCAATTTTTCCTGAAATAGTGCATTTTCTACATCTCTGACCACTGCTGTTGCTTCCCGCCAGGCTCCTTCCACCTCATTGCCTTGTTGAATCCCCCCCTTGGCAAATTGTGCCTGAGCACCCCTGCCCAGTCTGATTACTCGGTGGGTTTTGCCTCCTTGTCATACACCCCTGGAAGGGTCTGGCCCCCGTTCACAGCAATGGGAAGCTGCTGACTGAGGGCTGTGCTGTGATGGATGACAGCCCACGTAGACATTTCCAATTAGTGTTGATGGGTAGGAAGTTCTCTTTGTTGTCCAAGTGTAATACTTTGTCCTCGTCTTCATTAAAATTGTAGAATCATGGAATGGCTTGCATTGGAAGGGACCTTAAAAATCATCTAGTCCCAATCCCTCGACATAGGCAGGGACACCTCCCACTGGACCAAATTGTTCAAAGCCTCATCCAGCCTGGCCTTGAAGACTTCCAGGGCATCCACAACTTCTCTGGACAATCCGTTCCCATATCTCACCACCCTCATAGTAATGAACTTCTTCCTAATGACTAATCTAAATCTACTCTGCCCCAGCTTAAGACCATTGCCCCTTCTCCTATCACCACATATCTTGTAAAAAAGTCCCTCTCCAGCTTTCATGTAGGCCCCCTTCAGGGGGCTTATAAGGTCTCCCAGAGGTTTCTCTTCTTGAGATTGAACAGACTCAACTCCCTTACCCTGTCCTAACAGCAGAGGTGCTCCAGCCCTCTGATCATCTTTGTGGCCCTCCTCTGGACACTTTCCAACAGGTCCATGTCCTTCTTGTGTTGGGGGCTCCAGAGCTGGAAGCAGTACTCCAGGTGGGATCTCACAAGAGAAGAGTGAAGAGGCAGAATCATCTCCTTTGACCTGCTGGCCACGCATCTTCTGACGTGGCCCAGGACATGGTTGGCCCTTTGGGCTACCAGCACACATTGCTGTCTCATGTTAAGTGCTTCATCAACCAGCACCCTTATCAACTATTCAATCATCATCCCCATCAATCCATTCTGGCTTTAGTTTTCAGACCTTTTTACTACATTGTCAGCATCACTCTGTGTTCATACCCTTTCCTCCTGTTTATCTACAATCTCTCCTATTGCAGAACTAAATATTTTGGAAAGATAGCCTCTACTCCATCCCCCAGAAGTGTTCTGCAGGACCAGACTCAAGACCAGCTCTTGCAACATCTCATTTTTAAGTCTCTTGAAATGCTTCTTGGAGGTAAGGAAATGATTCCTCTTATTCTTTAATATCTGACTTGCAGAGAGACTTGGTCAGACACATCAGTCTAACGTCTGTAATCTTCAGCATGGTCACGTACCTCTTCTGGCTGTTGGAGGGAGAGGCAGATCCCCTGACCTGGTGACTCATGCAATCCTACTGTAGATATCTTTAATAGGTGCAAAAAACTGAGCACTGAAAGGACTTTTAATTTGTCTGAAGTTGGTGGCAGTCTGGAGGAAGCAACATATGCCGTACTGGAGCACAATGCGTGGCAGCTCAGAGCAATCTATTTCCTTCTTCATCCATCTTTAATAAGATAAAAAAATGTAAGACTCCACAAACATAAATCTGAAATTTGTAAAATTTATAGGAGAAAAAAAAGAGAAAGGAAAAAGAAAAACCCCACAGCTCCTCTTTTGTTTGCTCTGGGCAACGTCCCAAACTCACACTAAACTGCAGGAGTGATCTTAGCTGGCCTGAAAACACTGAGGCTATTAGAAGAATTGAATCCAGACATTTTTAAAAAATAATTACAGAAAAACCCATATGTTTAAAGAGTATTAAAGTCACAGAGTCAAGTACTCAAAAGTTAGGAAGTCTGAGTTTTAAGGTTGCTTGCAAATTTTCAACCGGACGGTAAAAAAACTCACATGTGAGAGCCAGTCTGGCTACATTTCCAATACCAATTCATGTGTGTTTCTCAATGAAAGCAAATGAGGTCCTAAAAGTTTTCTTTAGCCTCCGTTAGGCACAATGGCATGTTTTCACCTGCCCTTGCTCTGAGGTATAGAAGACCCTTTTCTCTACGGGATCTGTGGGCGTCCCGTGCCAGGACACCGCTGTGCTGCTGCTCAGACCGTGGCTGCAAAGCAAAGTTATTCTGGCACTGCTGAGCTTTAGGAGGGTGGGAGATTTTTAGCAATTCTAATTGAAGAAGGTCCAGAAACATCAAAAGTCCTCTTCGCTTGCTGTGAACCCCCGGGGTCATCCCAGTATGCCAAAATCAATAGTACCCGCACGGTATTGATTTTGAAATTTGAGATTAAAGCCAATCATTTTCTACTGCCAGCTGCCATCTAGAAAACCAAAGTAGAAATGAAAAGTTCTCACTGAAAGAAAGAAAAGCAAAACAAGAAGAAAAGGGATTGAGTTATGTTTCTTTGTAAGAAGTAATCAGCTTTAACCGAGATGAGTTTTAGGTCTCAACACACTGAGCGCAAACAGGACTGTTTCATTATCATCCAGCCAATGATTTTGGAACGAAGGATTAACAACATCTTAAACAGATGCTTCCAATGAACTTCCAAAAATATATGGGGTGGGCTTTTTTTTTTTTTTTTTTCCCCTTTTTCTCTACTAGGGATTAGAAGGCTGTACAGTAATTACTTCTGAAATATTTTGGCTGGATTACTGTGTACTGCTGTATGAAGGATATGTAACTATCTCTCACTAGTCTGGCTAATACGTTCCATTCTGTATTTCAAATTCATTTATATTGTCTGTGGATTTGCTAAAAGTATAAATAGAACAAAATCCCAATTTTCATTTGCTGGGAATTTGTTGGTGCACATCCTTTTGAGAACCATCTCAAAAAAACTTTTTTTTTATCTGAAGACTGTAACATTGCAGAACTAAGCATCTGCCCCACATTTTCTGAAAAGCCCCCCAGTCTTCCATTTGTGGTTTTGAGGTGTTTGGTCTTGGCCAAATTTGGATGATTTTCTTAATGAAGCCCCCAGAAAAAAAAAAAAAATTACTTGAAAGACTATTAGTTATTTACCTGAACCTTGGTATTTGCACAAGGGTGTCCTTGGAGCCATTGAAATGGTTCAGCATCCAGACAGTGTGAGGTGGGAGCACTCAACACATCTCAACAGCAGCAAATGCTTCCACAGTTTGGGTACTCTTGCCCCACCTACCCAAAAGCCATGTTGGAGACTATTTCTGGTGCAAAGACGTGTCATATCAGTAATTCCTGATTGGTATTTGTTTCTTTGGGATATGTAGATTAAGTGCAGGAAGACTGACATGGATGGGAGGCCATTCACCTCTAGGCAGCTATGGTTTAGCAGAGCTCCATGTGGAAATCACACTCACTCACAGCAACTGCCTGGGAATCAAATCTATTGGCCAGAATTTCCTTGATGAAGTTAGTCAGCAAGTATTTCAAGTGGCAAGACTGAGAAAAACACTATGATGCTCACAGGCAGTTTAAAACCAGAAAAAAACCCACCCATAATTCATCAGATAAATGATTCATAATGAATTATTAGCACTTTCCATTGGCTACTATGTATCATCAGAATCTGGAAGCAGACAGGGCTCATAAAGACTATAAATCTCATTAACAGTCATCAGACATATGGTCTTGACAGAGAGGAAGGGGAGTCCTCATGTTATTTCCTCCAGCAAGTCTCCCATCTTGCCTGGGTTGGGGTGTCTCTTTCCAGTCTGATCTGCCTGTCGAGACGTACAGAGACGTACTGCAACAGCTTTGTTTCCCATTGCCCATGGAAATGCCAACTTCTCCTCCAGTCCCCTCGGCTGGCTGAAACCCAAACAGCCTGGCTTTCTTTAGGAATGAGAGAAATCCAAATTTACTGTCCACGAGCAGGACAAAAGGACTAATACCATGTTGTTATTTACATCTGATTTACAATTCTGCTGCAAATAGAGTGTGTTTTGTCCTCAGAGAGTATTTGTTTCCAAGGACAAAATCTTCATTTGCCAGATGCCAATAAAATGAGCTTTTCTCATGCGTGATATTCTCTCTCCGATACTGCCAGTCTCCGTGTTTCACTTCACTCCAGTATTAGCAGTTGTTGGTCCTGGTTCCAGAAAGAGAAAGAGTGTGAAATATTTACAACAGTACCCCTTTCATTTTCCAGGTCAACCTATCATTCGGATTTGGCAACCTTAGAAAAAGATGAAAGCAAAGTATCTTTATCACATAGCCCAGAAGAATTTACAGTCCAAATGAAGCAATTTCAAGGAACAAGAGAAAGGGGCTTTCGAGGTCTTAGTTGTTATTTTTCTGCATTCTGCTGTCTTGGAATAAAATGTAATATTTATAGAAAGGAAAACTGTGTACATTTAGACTGACATTTGGAGCCAGCCTTCTTGTTTCTAAATATTCATGAAGCAAGTAGACTGTAAGCATCTCAACAGCGAGGAAAACACTCCTTCGGTGTATTTTCCACATAATTCTCTTTTGCATTTATTACATTTCCTGTGTTTTTGTCGCTTTAAACATCCTCTCTTC
Source organism: Trogon surrucura (assembly GCA_020746105.1). Classification (NCBI taxonomy): domain Eukaryota; kingdom Metazoa; phylum Chordata; class Aves; order Trogoniformes; family Trogonidae; genus Trogon; species Trogon surrucura. Next base: position 18,974,759 of record CM036625.1, on the reverse strand, counting down.
ATTACATGGGTTTTGCGATATGGAGATGTGTAAAATTGGCAATCTGCTGTTGCGAAACACGATGTACACTCATCCCATGCTCAGTCCTCTGCATCCCATTGCTCCGGCTGGCAGCGAGCCGAGCGCCAGCTCGCACCAGCAGCACTCCATGGCCCCGCCTGTGCCGCGCTCGTCACATCTGCCGTGGAGCATCGCCCTCTGCATCGCACCGTGGGCACAACCTGTGTGTGTATTGTCTGAAGGTGTGCATTAAATCTGCTTGTACCCACCCAAGGCTATGCCTCAGATGAGGCAGGGAGGCTGTTGTTGGCATGGCTGACAAATCAGAGGGGTTTGCTCCTTCAGGCTGCAGGCTTTTAAAAGGATTGGGGAAATTTGGGATAAAAAAAAGGATGGGAAGGGCAGGGAGGTGGAGGGCAGAAGCACCTTCCCATCTTGTAATCTCAGGAGGTGAGCGATCATTTCCCCTGCTTTACTCACAGTACCACAGACTGCATCATGGCTGCACTCCCACCAAACATCTTGGGCTTGAGCAGATGCTGCTTCCCCCCCTTTCCAAATTTTTCCTTGCTCTGTGGTATCCTCTGAAGTGGTACAATACACAGGATGAAAGAGCAGCATGGCTTGATGCAGGAGCATTGCACTCGCATCCTTTCTCCCTCTCGTAACAGCCCCTGCCGCTGTAGACCCTTTGCCAATGCTGCAGCACGTTGGGCTGACAGCTGCAGACAACCACCCGCTCCAAGATCTCATTTCAGAGGTAGCAGCTAATTTAGTTCATTCCATGATGAGTGTAGAGTCAGCTTATCTTCCCCCTATGTGCTTTACTTTGCTTTTAACAACACTGAATGTCAGCTGCCATTTTACTGCTGTAACTCAGCATTGGGAGCAACTTCTCTGCCTTGAGTGCATCTCTTTGCTGTTGGACGTGATGAAGCCAAATAATTGAGTATAGCAAAACAGGATGTGGAGCCAGCTGACCCGCATGGCAGAACAGCTTCCCCTTCCTTCCAACACACTGCCAAGGGTTAAAGCTGTGTTTTATTGGTGCACAGATGTAATACATCTGAGAAAGGTAGTTCTGCACAAAGAGCAGAGAGCAGCTGAGTGAGGCAGATGAAAAAAAAACGATTAGGAAAAGGACTTAGAACTCCTTTTCTGCTGCAATCCTTGGAGAAAGGATCTTTCTAGAGGTGTCTTCATGTGCTGGAGAAACCCTATATATAGTCCTTGGTGCCTCCAGGGAGCCTCTTGCCTTCCCCCAATTCTGTGCCCTGGGGTACACCTGAACACCTAGAAAACACTGGCCACTGTGATGCCCTCCTGGTTCACCATCATTTTGGATTCTGCAGAGCTGCTCAGATCTCAGCAGAAATCCTTTTTGGGGTCACAAATGGCCAGTCTGCCCTGCTGTGAAAACTGATAGTTCATTCCTACCATTTGTTCCCTAACAGACTGGCCTCTCTCTGTGATACTTCAGGGTTTTCTGGTGCCAGATCCAGCCAAAAGTCTTGGAAAACTGCAGGAGAGCACATTCACATTAGCAGACTGCTCTTCTCTCCATATTTTCACTGATCTGTGAGATGTGAGTGCCAGTTAAAAAGGGTGGGGACCCTTCCCTAGAGTATCTCATCCATGGGTGCTAACTCTTCCCTTAATCCTATTTTCCAACGATGAACTCAAAGGCCAGCCTTACCGGCCTGTATTACCCTGGGTTGTCCTTGAACTTGTTTTAAAAATTTGCCTTGTGAATCTCCCTGGTGCCCAGGCTCGTTTAAGTATTTGGCAGCAGCTCAGGGCCAGGGCTTCTGGAGATGCGTTGCTTGCGAACAAAGAACAAAATAATCTGTTTCTCTTTTCCCTTTTCCTTGATTGCCCCTGCTCGACTCTGCAGGCTTCCTGTTTCTGCTGTGTTTGGAAAGGTCTGTGGTTTCAGCTTTCATGCGTTCACCATGCCTGTCCCATCTGTCACGGGCTTTCACATTTACCCTGGCAGGGTGCATGCTCTTCTTCGTCTTCCATGCTTGGGAACAGCCTCTGCTTTTCGCTTTTTTTTAAAACTTTTTACCTCCTTGTGGCTTGCAAGCATAGCTTCACTCCGACTCGAGAGGAAATCAAAACACCCAGACACCTCAAAATTCTTCATAAACACAGAATTTCTGACCACCTATTACTATTACTCAAAGACTAGAGGTTTTTTTCATAGCACTGAGGCTGGTTTATATGTACATCTGTTCGACCTCAGATGGATTATTGCAGCAAAAAGAGTAAATAATGCAGTGGTGAATTACAAAAATGAATACCTTATGATGAAACCTGCCTTAGTGCAGCCCTATCAGAATTGCCACTCCATAATGTGAATGGCTGTGATTTATGACCTTCTGATAAAGATATCCTGATGGAGAAAAGATGCAGTTATAGGCAGGCAGGAGAAATGTCACATGGTTTATGGATTTTGAACTTTTATTTTGGTGCTAGAAACACAATCATAAAAGGCTATTTATCAGAGATGGGTAGAAAATGAAGATATTTTCCAATAATTTTAACATGTTACCTCAAAATATTGCTGAAAAGGTTTGCTTTTCCAGCAAGAAATTTCTGACCAAGTTGTAAATATGTTTTCTTCCAAAATATTTGTATTTACTCCTATTTATTCTAACTCTGACAGTAAGGATAACTGTGAAATGTTATTTTTTACTCTTAATATATAGGACTATATATTGATACTTTTGGAAGATGAAGACATTGAAGCCTTTAGGCCTAGAAGTGATAAATTGAAACTCTCTAGGGTGAGATAATTACAAAACAGTTGCAATTATCATTGTTGCTCGTTGAAAGTCTAGGGTTATTTGCATGCAAGACTGTTGGGTTTGGTTTCAAGAAGGTGAACAAGCTGGATTGACAAATTTGTTAAATCTGCTTGAGAAGCACAGTTTAAAATAATAACAATAATTAGTAGTAATATAATTGATCTATTTTGTTCTGTGCATGACAGGAATTCACTTCAAATTGAACCAGCAAATTAAGGCAACGTTTAGCATACTAAACAATATTGCTCATGAAAATGTCTATTTATAACTGCCAATAATTGTTAACTAACTATGTAGTATGCAGCAGATTATACAGTAACCTTGCAGTGCATCAGAGAAAGGAGATTTAAATCACTGAAGAACAGCTGAAATTTTCCAGTAAAAGATACCATATCTAAAACATCAAGACACCTCGTTGCAAAGCAAGTCACTGGATAATCCACCACACCTTGCACTATAAATGATCTTCTTATTTGTGCACAAGAGGTTAAATGAAATTCAGTTAGATGGCCAAACCAGCATTCTCACTGATATTTTCTGTTTTGAAATTAAATAAACTAAACCTGGAGGAATGGGGGAAGGATGGATGGCAAAAATAAAGTCAGTTTGGGGGAAAACCAGTCTTTGAAAATGAAAGTAATGGAAGATGTAGCATGATCCTGGGAAAACAAGAAGGACAACTCTTTTTTTTCCTCCTAGATTTTTCTAGAGAGAAGCAGCAGGCTTTTCCAGTTGGATGTATCAAGACATATCTATGACTTTGCTCTGTCATTCAGAATCAAATTATAATACCCCAGAGAAATCAGAGCTGTTTTTTGGAAATGGTGGTCATGTTCAAGTCCAAATAGGAAGACAAGTCTCAATAAAAGACTCCGTGAAAGCCAGGCTCATCCTGTACATTGAGTTCTCCTTTCACCCCAGCCTCCACTTGGATGCTCAGCTCTGCGGCTCATCCAGCTTCTGGGAGCAACTCTGGTGGGCAGGTGGAGGAGGTTGTCACATGGGCTTTGCAAGCTGTGCCAAAGCCACCAAATGCCTTGCTACTTTGGACAGGATGGAACATTTTCCCTCCCTCCTGCTGAAGAAGAGGTTTTGAAGAAATCCCATTATCTCCCCCAGCCTGGAGATCAGCGTGCCCAGCTGGATCAGTCACTCCAGCACGAGCAGATCAGTGCTACCAGCTGCAGTGACCCCAAGAGCCACTGTCCCACAGCCCCATGGTGACCATCTCTGCACAGTGCTGTCCCTCTCAACAGAGTGCATCTTCAGTTGTATCATAGCTAATTTTATTTTGTAAATCAAACTCCTGACAACACTCTGCAGTCTTGTCCCTTCCCATTCCCTTCCCTTATCTTTGCCTCTCCTTGTACCCATGGTCAGGACAGGAGGTCAATGTCTACAGCACAGATAAACTCCCTCTGAGGGCTCCTTTGCAAAATATTGACAGGTTGGAAAATTTGTATCTTCTTTTTCCAGAATCTGACTACAAATCCTGCTGCAACAGTCAGAGACTTTGTGTTCACTAAGGGCAGCTCCTCTCTGTTGCTCTGGGTCACGCATTTCCATGTGCTGCCTCTGCTCATGTACCAGCCTCCTGCAGCGGGAAGTGCCTCCTTCTGACTCCGGCAATGTCGGGGGACTTGGCAGGTGTGTTGTGGAGGAAGGCAAGCTCATTGCACTCAGATATTTGCCACCTCCAGGTTAGAAAGCACGTGAAAGCAATGGATACAGTGCAGAGGAGGCAGCCTCACAGGCAAGGAGACATTAAAAAACACGCCTGCTGCTTTCAGCCTGTGCCTTGCTTTTGCATGCACATCCAGCTCAGAGGACCAGACCTTACTTTTGGGGCCCTTTTCAATGCAGCTGTGCTCTAACAGAGAGTTATGAAAATGTAGCGCTTTTTTTTTTATGCAGGTATTTCTGTAGATTTATAAGAGAAACGTGCTGTTTTGCAGTCTGGGTCATCATGCAGAGCCAGGATGATGACAGGAGCTGGATCTTGCTGCACTTTAAGCCTTGAGGTGGAATTCACAGGGACACATAATTTAGGAGAGACCTCTTTCCCTTTCTGGTTTCTTTACATTTGCAACTAAGCAGATTTGCCCTGGGTTTTCTTGCAAGTCGATAAAAAGAAAACTCCAGTACCACGGTTTCTCAAAGTCAAACTTGTCCCTAGCACACAGGGTCTGGGTAAGCATGGGGATTTGCAACAATTTTTGATGTTCTGCCAGTCTGGTGAGGAAGGTGTTAATCAGACTGGGACAGCCACCATGTTTCAAAGAGATGCTGAATCATCGAAGATAAACCTGAGTAGCACAACAGGGCAAACAGGGGCCCAATGTCAGTTTGGGTCAGAAACCATGTCAGCTTCATCACATCTGACTTACACATCTGCAGTTTAGATAGCTCCAGAAGAGATTCTCTCTCCTAGTACTCCGTGAAGTCAAGTCAATAAAGTTAATGGAGCTCAGAAAGGGAGTCATCCAACCAAATGAGAATTTTAATTTTTTTTCCTGTTTTAGGAAAAAGTGAATACTGTCAGGGACTTTGCTGTCAATAGGAGCTGTCTGCTCCTGGCAGAGGCTTTCCCTGCAGAGCCCATGTCCAGCTCAATGCATACCAGACCCATGGGTATACTACAAAAGTAGTTTCTACCTCCTAGGTGTGGTTCCTGTGTTGTGTTAGGGTGGACCTGTGTCCTTTCCAACCTTAAACCCATCATTTCAAGCAACCGATGACTCCCACACCCAGTCTGTTAATGGTCATAGGAATCCTTCTACAGACTTGCCTCATCCAAGGATGAGACCTTGAAGTCTCAAGCTAATTCATCTCTCCCCATCACAGCACATCATGGAGCAGCAATATCCACCTCACTGAAGGGAAATGAAACAGTCTGAAACAGGACTGAAACAGTCAGGACAGTGCCCAAGGGTGAGCTTGAGAGGTACTGACAGAACTCTGTGGTGTGTGTCATACTCCACCTGCCTCCCTGCTTCATTTTAATAAGTGACTTGGTTTCCCAGGGTCTCATATTAACTGAGCAAACTATTTAATTTTGCGGATTAATTAACATGGGAAAAAGATCTAACCTTGCTGCAGAGGTAATAACGTTCCTCTTATGCCACCACAAGAGGGTGGTTTAATTCTGTGACCCCAGAATAGCTTGATCATTACTGCATGTTGAATATAATGGTGAAATCCTCTTTCCTGAAGGGAATGAGGGTGACCCTGGGTGAGCAGAGCACACAAAAAAGGGATTATCTGGTTTATGCAAGCAGTAGATCAAGAGATAATAACAGTGCAGAAATGTCATGAAGTGCATGCCTGTCTCCACGTACATGAGCCATCCACGTGCCAAGATGATAGCATCAGAGGCATCTGGTGTGTCAAAAAAAGCAGAGGTAAAAGAAAAGCAGTGAAAACTTTGCCTTTTGTTCTCAGATGATCAGAGCGAAGCAGCTGGGGACAAAGGGATAAGATGCTTCTAAAACAACATGAGGTTGTGGAAAGGCATGGAGCCCAAGGCCTTGGATTGATTTACAGACCACTGACCTCTCCTGGGTGTTTTACTAACCCCAAATGCTTGCAGATAGATCAGGGAACACAGACTGCTGCTCAGCGTTTGACTGGGTTTTAGTTGTGAGCCAGGGGGCTGCCAGCACATTCCTCTGCAGCACTATTTGGTGCTGACAAGTTGGGTTTTTTGGTGGTGCCTCTCCCAGTGGCAGGTCTGGTGGTTGCTGTAGCTCAGTGCTGGCTGGTCACCACAAGGCCTGTCCTTCAGGTACCAGTCCCAGGGAGCTCTTCCGTCCCTCAGGTGGTGGTCTGCAATTGGAGATGAGGTTATAAAGCCAGGAATCAGTGTGATGGGCTGCATATGCATCCGTGGAAAATTAATTCAGATACTGTAATTGCAATTCCATCTCCTACTTCAGTCCTTCATTGTTTTTCCATAAGAACAAGAAGAGTTTGGGGGCAACTTCCTCTGAATCCTTCTTCTCTCTGTGTCTACATTCAAAATCATTTACCTGTGCAAATTCCTGCTCTGATGCCCATTACCCATCTGTCACATCATCCCATTATCCCTGCACAGAGTCCTGTGGCTCTGGCTTCTGCAGAACAGTACTCTGCATCTGAAGCTCAAAGAGGCTGAGATGCCACCATCATCCTATTTTTCTAAGGGTCACTCTCCTAGTCTGTTGTAACACATTGAAGGCACTGGACCTTTTTTTTCTCCTGTTCTATTGTAATACAGTAATACTGGATGCCTTTTCCTCCTATTCTGTCATAATACAGTGATAACTGATGAATTTTCAATATCTAATCTGATGGTGCGTTGCTCCCTAACAAGCTCTCTAGACCTGCTATGAGGTTCTTGCAATAAATGCAACACTTGAGCCGGTCAAAAACATCTCAGACAAATGTTATGGGTTTTTTCCCCCACAGGGAAATGCAGTCCGACTGAAATCAAAACATTTTGAAGGAAAGTGTTGATTTTGACTGCGAAGTATCAAAACAGATTGTTTCAAGTTTCTCGTTTTGTTTTGACAGTATCAAAATGTTTCATTTCCATGAGGTAAAAACATTTGGGGTTGATTTTCTGGTAGTTTAGTTTTGACTTTCACTTCACATGAAAACATTGTATTTTGTCATGAAAAGCCTGAATAGAAGATCGTGTAAGTGTCAAAATACTGAAATGGAAACACTTGAGTACTTCAGGTGTCTCTTACTCGCAGCTCAGCTGCCTCCAAGCGAGAGTCGAAGCTCTCCTATCCACTGGCCAGCCCCAGCCCACTGCAGTCGCCAAAACAGGGAAGCAGAAATACATCCAAACCCATCGCTGAGGAGAAGCAGCCGCAGCGGCTTCAGGTGCCTTCCAGCGCTGCCCAATGTGCAGTGTATTTGCTCACATGCTGGTCTTCACTGCCAACCTTTTGGGGTGCTGCTGTCATTCCCCACCCTGTGCTAAACTTTTACAGAAACTATGAAAGTTATGGGGTTGGAGGAAACCCATATTTTCATTTCTCACCTTACTGTGCTCCAACCACTATTAACAGCTTTTGTTACTGGAAGGAAGGGAAAGTGTTTAATGTCTGTCAGTGAGGACTTGCTGGCTAGGAGTGAGACAGGATACATCAGCAGACTAAAAAACAATTAAAGCAAGATAACATGTAGAAATTAACCTTTAGAGGATAGAACCAGGTAAAATTACACCTCTTCCTCAGCCTATCTGTATTAGAAGCTTGTGATTCATTTCTCTGTAGTGCTTATTACCATGCTATAAAGCATTGAGAAAATTAGTAGATAGTTTGAAAAGTCCCAAGCATTAAAAGATTTTATTTCCTGGGTCCATTTTCTGTCCTGCTTTTCCATTTGCTTGCTGATTTCCCATACACCTTTTCCTAGGCATTTGAGGATGTATTTGCCTCTTGTGCATCATCATGACTTGGAAAAAAAAAAAAAAAGGGGAGCTGCTTCTGAAGTGGCTTGTTTTCTGTATCCCAGCCATGTCTGAATGACCTGTATTGCTTTAGGTAGAGGAGGTGAGGGTTGAATGACCCATGAGCTAAAGCTACAGCTCTGCTCTCCATGAGGGTATTGCTCATGTGCCTTTCTCTCCTCCACCTTTGACTTTTTTAGGAGGTTTAGTATTTTGGAGACTCCTTTCTTCCAGTATCTTAGGTCAGAACTGGCTGAAAGGTTAATATGTGCTTAGAGAAAGAAAGATCCCATAAGCTTTCCTTCTGAGAAATGTGAAGGGTTACAGAGGTGCAAGCAGCCACATGTCTGCCCCGTGACGGGATAGAGGATGAGTGCTGGGCTCAGGTGGAAAAATACCCCAAAGCAGAAAGCAACATGTCAGAGGAGGCCTGCAGAGAGCAGAAGAAGGGGATAGGAACCTCAAAATACTGTGTAGAGACCCTTATCACAAGCACAAAGAGGGCAAGTACAGCTTCTCAAAGACAAAGCAAATCTCCGAGTACCTGGAGTCTGGACTGCGGTTAATTTAACGGGCCCGACTTCGCCCCTCATCATGCATGGCTGAGATCAATGGGTCATATGGAGTGTAAGTGTTTTATGACTACATTAGGAGTGTGATATTGGCCAGACTCTATTAAAAAAGCAAAGGCCCCAGCATAACAGCTTTTCTCCACCACAGTTAGAAGTAAATCCATGTGCAGTTTCAATAGTGTAGTTAGATCTGATCCCTTGGCCTCTCCTCTGCCACCCACCATGGTACATGGCATCTCCAGCAGCAGTCTTGTGTAAATTACAATATAAAACCACATCACTGCGCCAAAAAGGGGAAAAAGAAAGACTGAGAAAGAAGGAAATAGGTCTGAGGGCAGGAGAGGAAACCAGCATATTACTGAGCTGTTATTCTGGTCCTGGTGAAAGCCCAAGATCATTTGTAGGAGCCCTCACAAGTTCATAAACACCTTTATCTGTAGTTTCCAATTTGACTTTGTTCAAACTGGAGGGTATGAATGTTTTCTTGTCGCTAGCTGCTGATTCTGCTACTTCTCCAAAAAGAAATGGCTTTCCCTTTTTCAGTGCGTGCCTCATAAAATAGGGATTAAGAGCATTTTTTTTAAAACATAGTTTTTGTAATAGTGCAGCCCCAAACCCCTTCAACCAGCAAACTTTAGCACGACTTGACAGACTAAACTGCCATTCCTTAACCCACAGGACAAGAAGTGCCATTTGCACATGGTTGAGTGGCGAGCAAGAAAGATTCATGTTGCTTGCTAATCGCCTTTGGCTCTGCGCCACCGCACAAACACTTCAGCACTGACTGCATTTCTGTTCCCGATTCCATCTTGGTAAATGTATTTTTCTGTATTTCAATGACTTAGGAGTGAATGTAGCTAGAATTCTTTTAGAAAGGTGGGCAAGGAAAGGACAAGTGGCTATCACTGGAAAGGCATGGGTAGGAAAAGTTCTCCAGCAATGCCTGTGAACATATCAGAAACTGAGAAGAGACCTTCTGGGCACAAAGCTCACATTGAAACCTACTGTGAACTCTGGGTGTTCAGTTCTTCGTGTAAAAGCAGTGTGAACAGGGATCCAACACGGAAAGAGCACATTAATCATCACATAGAAGAACTTCTCTTGCCTTCAATATTCTACCCTCAGCCATGTCTCCCGGTGCTGTCTGAACATACCTGAGATGTTCACACAGCATCGAGAAATAGGGCAGAGGAGTTATGAAGCTCTCCTTAAGTGGCTTTCAGCAGCCTTGCGTGGGTACCTGAGCTGCATACTCCTTCAAATGACCCTTGACGTCTCTGTAGACAACTGAGACTATTCATCCAAGTCTCTTTTCTGCCTGCAGACAGTACCCAAAACAACTCAAAGCTGAGCCAAGTTTCACCTGTGGCTCCTTCTCTACCTCTGACTCCTCAGAGCTGGACTGGGGATTGTAGAGATAACTCCGGCAGCCCTTGTCTGCTGTGAAAAGCACTGCAGAAGAAAGCCAGGGGAAATGAGCATTTCTGGGCTCCAGGCCAAAATCTGCAGCTAACAACAAAAACAAGGACTGTGAATATTCAGACTAACCAACGTCCAGCCCTCCTTGCAATAAGGGAGGGGTGGGTGGGGGCCCACCTTAATGTTCATTCACTGGAGAGAAAGAGGAAGATGTTGGCAATGGGATGAAGGACGTGGTTGTCCAGTGAACCTGGGCAAGAGGTCAAGGTGGGAACAGAAAGAGGTAATGAGCTTCTTCACTGCCAGACTCTGCAGTCTTCACAAGACAATCCCAATGTTTTACGTACTTTTAAAATTCTACAAATCACTTTCAAAAGAGAATTGAAGTACTTGGCACGAGTCTTCCTGAAGAACCATGCTGCATTTCCAGTTATCTGCACAATCTCCTTTAGAGCCACATGACGGAAACTGCAGTCATTGATAAACTTAATCTGTTCATTTCTCCAGGGCAGAATCCTGTAAATAAGTAAGATTCGTTTCTCTCTCCTCCTCTTGTTTGTTTTGTCATTCTTGTGGACAGGATGATAGATTTTGATTTTCTGTATCCTTCCTTTTCATTGATGGTCTTTTGTAAAGAAATACAACTGGCATGGATTTTCTTTTAATTAACTTAATTGAAATGATGGCAAATGTCATGACTTGAAGTGCAGGATATGAAATGGGAATATACTTCCATGTGTACACTCCTCACAATACAAAATGTATGATTATATAGCAACAATAACCTTTCATGGGAATAGTCTAACATCGATTGTAAATACTGATTTCAGTATATTATGTGCTATGTACCCTGCAGACAAAACAGCACATAAAGGCCTTAAACCAGGAACAACTAGGATTTGGCAAGTTTATTTAAATCCACAGAGAATGCGATCAGCCACAAATGCTATGAAGATAATGTCAAACCGAGTGATGAGTTACGGTGGGGAAAATTCATGGTGAGAACTGGATGATATTTCCATGTAAAGGACAGGTCAAGCTTGAGTCCCATGTGCTGAGCAGACAGACCTAGAGCTGGTCCACCAAAAAACCCCTGGGAACTGGGCTTCTGTCTGAAGCTCTGAAGCTTTTCAGCAATGGAACACACTGGGACATCATGAGCACTGTGTTGTGGTGCCACTGTTTGCGGTCGCTTGCCTTCCCAGCGACTTCCCAGAAATAGCAGCAGTAGCTGGGGCACATATTGAGAAGTTTGGAGGCTGATGTGCACATCGTCACCAGTAAGTTTCAGTGCCACCACTGCCCACTTCTCATCTCCAGACCTTTCTCAATGCTCATCAGAGTCCTCTTGAACTTCATGTGATGGTCCCCACTGACCTGCTGTCTTCTGCCAATGCATTTAGCAATTCAATGGAAAGTAGGAGCACTGCTCAAGAAGGAAGGTGCTTTGTGTTTTATGGCCAGATCACCATCTTTTTATCTGAGTGTATTAGATGAAAGATGATCCTCTTATTCTAGCCATAAATTACTGTGCACGTTGTCACTTCCAGCTCACAGCTTGCACTCATTCGGAAGGATAATACAGAAATAGCAGGTGGCTTCTGTGGCCCGAAACAAGCCTGTGGCTTTCTTGCATTTTTAGGGGGAAAAAAAATGAAGTGGAAAGAGAGGTGTGCAATGCCATGAAGACTTCAGAGGGATGGTAGGACTAATGAGGAAAATTGTCAATCATTTGGCTGGACAGGGAGACACTTCCCATCCTACGAAGGCTCCTATCAGGGATGTGTCAGTGATAATAAGTCTTGCCTACACTACCAGGGACAGCCTGAAAATATAACTATACATTTGGGTAGGTCTCCATCCTACTATAGTAACTGGGACAAGACAAACAGTAGTTGAGGGTGATACCAGTCTTAGAAAAGAATTAGCTCTAACTCCAAGTTTAAACGGCATCAAGTCTTTCTTCATGCCTTTGACTAATTAGTATTAAATTGAAACAGTTTGTTCAGCTCTGTAATGTGTTTCCCTGTATTTTCAAAGCAGGATGTATTTCTCTCTCCCGGATTAAAGGCTCTTTTAGGGAAAAAACACTACAAATGCCTCAATTCTCTGCTTTTTTGTAACTACTTAGGAAAGAAAGGAGTTTTCATAATAAGCATAAGAGATTCATGCATAAGGCAACACAGATTTGATCTATGAATATCTGCTTGAAAATGGTCTTGCAAGGCATATCAGATCTGTTCAAATCGGGCATTGCAACACCATGTGCTACACACAGCCCAAGACACTGTGGGTAGGGGAAAGGACCAGATCTGTGGTGGTAACATTCATTGATAGCTAGTGAAAGCGTGCTCTCAGAAATCATTTCTGAATGTGAAATACGGTTAGAGTTTCACGTGACCAATTTTCTGCTTTGAACTGCCCAGGGGCAGCTGACAGGAGGAAGCAAGAACAGGGAGAGGTTTCTACTTGCTGTGCTTACCTCCTCTATCATGTAATGACTTTGCTGCATGTCAATGACAGAGAAGGACTGAGCTCAGTCTCTCCTGAAGTCCTCTTATACAACCACACAGAAGTCAGAGTAGACTCTCTGTGTCTGCAGGTGCATCTGCAAACTCTCAAGTCTTTGGGGGATATGGAACAAATACATTTATCTGGGAGGGAAACCAAACAAATGAGAGAATTGTTGGCTCTATTTGTGGAAACACGAGATAGTGTAGCTGCCATTAGGAGCGCAGCTGCTCACCCCAGCAGCAGGAATAATCATCCTTATTGAGAAGGCGTGTTGACAGAGAAGGGCAGAAGTAGAGGTTGTGAGCTTTGCTGCCATGCTCATCTGTCTGGATGAGTGCAGAAATGATGGAAGCCACTACGAGGGATTACAGCCAACATCTTAATCCTCATAGAGGGAACTGCAGTTGATAATTTCATTAGCGTCATGAGGCCCTTGCAGCATTACAGTTGGGTTTGGTCTTTCTTCCAAGGCTCCAGTGACCGAGACCTGTTTTGACTCGCTTTGTCTCCACAGACTGTGAAGAAAGTCAGGTCAGGAAGGTACATTTGAGAGTGTATTTCATGCTGGAGGTGAAGTGCAACATGCTCATACTGCATTGTGCAGTCTGCCGTTAGTCTGCAGAAGACAGTAAACATTTCACTGCCAGCTGGCAGAGCACTCCCAGAGCGGAAGCAGACAGTCTCCTAATCCTACCTGATGTAGGAAGGCTGAGTATAATCTGTGTACATAGACGCAACATTACACTAGCTCAGATGAAGACATGGACGTTCAGATAATCGCTTGACAGAAGGTCAGAGGCAAATCCTTGCACATTCCTGCCCCAAGCTAGGAGTTACCAGTTAAACCAGCTTGGATGCCTGTGATGTCTGGAGGTGCAGGACAAATCCACACACTCAGAGCCTCTCCTAATTTGTTTCCCAACACTCCCACTGTAGTTTCACTACTCTGGAGCTTGGCAATGAGTCTTCTATTACCCAAACCTGAATTAGCACTGAAAATGCTACTGACAGAAATCAGCAGACTGAGGCTTACCAAGAGAAACTCTGCTACCAAGAAGGTTGCAGGCATGTGGAGAGGTTTAAAAATAAAACCAGTGTGACAGAGGACAACCTCTACCCAGGACTGCAAAAGCAGTAGGTTCTCATCTCTCTGGTGCTTTCAGATTTTCTCTCAGAGGACTCAACTCCTCTCCAATCAAGCACTGATCCCATGTGAAGGAAGATCTTTGGAGGTTTATAGGTTGGACAAGTCCAGGCAGTTGTTTTACAACCATGTAAAAAGACACATCTGTGACAGCAGGGTGATTCCCTGGTAGTTTTCAAATCTTTGTTCCAAGTGCTGGAGGTGTAGAGTTTCCCAAAGAAACTATTGTCAGAATTTGTTTAACATGAATGAAACTGTTTTTTTCCTAATCTCATTCTTATCGATCCCTCCTATGAAACAAAAGAACATGTAATCAGCTTTTCTATATATCATGGGCTGTTAAAAGGTCACCCAGATATCTACATCAAACCAAAATATGAATTATAGCTAATGTTTCTAACCTAAGGATAGAATATATCTGTTACAGTCAAGGACAGAAGAGAGTAGGATATTATCAAAATATTTTTAGATTTATGGCATGGCAGAGAAAAGCCCTCAGCAAGAACCTTGTTTTGATTTTCAGCCTGTGCTGCTGGAGTTGGACCCCTCTGTCCCCTCTCTGGTCAACGGAGAGAGAAAGAGTATTCTTGGGAATGACTCAGAGATGGAGTCAGTTTGTCCCTACCACCGGCTCTGGACCAAGTCTGAATAGATTCACCTTCCAGTCTGGGTATGAAAGGCTAAGTGCCAGATGATGACAGTTCCTAGTCCAAAGAACCCATGAAGGCTGAGAAAGGATGGACAATTTATGATTTCATTTTAGAGGGAAATGGAGACACTGTAATAAGAGCCCTCACTCGAAATGCTGAGACTGGCAATGCTGACAAATGAGGCTTCTTGTGATTCCTGGATGAGGTGCCAAATGCAGGAGGGACCTCTTTGGCCATGAATGCTAGGCTCCAATTCTTCACATCCTGCCACAAACATGATAGAATAGGGTCATATGGTGAATATGTTTTTACTCTAAGTGCTTCTACTAATCACTAAGAAAATCAGAAAGTACTGGTTTTGGCAGCCAGAGTTTCTGGAAAGTCCTTGGAATGGCTTTTCCTTCTTGATTGTACCTATGCACAGTTTTTCCTTGTGACAGCAAAGTACCACTGATATCCGCCAGCCTTCCTGGCCGTGTAACCAGATTGCCCTGCAGCGAAGAACAGACGCTTGGACAGCTAGGGTAAATCAGGGATTTGTTTTTCCAGATCTTTTTCTCTTTGTTTGTAAACTGTACCAGTCTGTATCGCTGGGTATTTAAATGAGAAAGCTCTTCACGGAGAAAATGAACCATGAAACACAGCATAGGGCTACAGGACTGAATAACAGAAAAGAAAAAGATTACTAAACAGGCAAAAAATTCAGTCCAGGTATGGCTCGAGGTATTAGCAGGTGGTAGGAATAAAAGATGATGAATGCAGAGATAAATGTGGTGCCTCCTGATGTATCGAGATGAAAGCATGCAGTCTGTATAGTGAAGTCGAGCATTTACATCTGCCTGTTCTCTGGGAACTTTTGGAAAGATAGTTCTGCTTGTGTTTTGTTGAAATAGAAGCCAGACTGCATAAAAATCATTAGGAACTGTGTTGGTTTTTATTATTATTATTATCTGTGATTTTCTTCCTCATGTTAATGTATCCCAGACCATTCTAAACCAAACAATAATAGCTGAGCGGAGAGCTGGAGGGTTCTCTTTCTCTGCCAATACTGATCTATTGAGCATCTAATCACACCCAGGAGATGGGAACCAAGCCCAGAGCCCTTCAATGTCCACTTCCAAGAAGGAAAGGAAAGGAAAGGAAAGGAAAGGAAAGGAAAGGAAGGAAAGGAAAGGAAAGGAAAGGAAAGGAAAGGAAAGGAAAGGAAAGGAAAGGAAAGAAGGAAAGGAAAGGAAAGGAAAGGAAAGGAAAGGAAAGGAAAGGAAAGGAAAGGAAAGGAAAGGAAAGGAAAGGAAAGGAAAGGAAAGGAAAGGAAGGAAAGGAAAGGAAAGGAAAGGAAAGGAAAGGAAAGGAAAGGAAAGGAAAGGAAAGGAAAGGAAAGGAGGGAAGGGAAGATAAGGAGAGAGGAAGAGAGAGAGAGGGGAAGAGGAGAGGAAAAGAGAGAGGAAGAGAGAAAGAAAGAGCACCCCAAAGTGTGTGAAGGTAATTTGGATCCAGCCATTTCAAATAGGACTCAAAGGTGTGCGCACCTGCAAGACTATTAGCTCCCTTCCCACCAATTATCTGGAGTAAGGAGCAAGAAAACTATACTGAAGCAGAGTAAGGACTGTGTAAAGTTTTCTGCAGCAACCTGAGCTACAAATCCATTGGTGTCTCTGGAAAATCCTCCCGTTTATACAAGAATAAGAGAATCACAAAGGAAGCGAGCAGAAGGTGGTTCAGAAGAGCAGAAGGCCAGGGTTCCCCTGCATTGCTGCCTGTGCCGAAGGATATGGCGAATACTGAGAGTCTGCATGGACTCGGGCAGAATGGACAAGCTCATGGAGGAGAAATCTGTGAATAAAGAGAAAATATACACAGACGATGAATCTGCTGCTGTTGTAGTGTGAGGGAGTGTTTGTGGAGAGTATTACCTGTCCAAGAACTTAATTGACATTGAGACATCCTTCGACTCACACAGAGTGTAATGTGCGAAGGTCTAGAGATACGATTATGCTGGTGAAGGCCTTCTTCCTCTCCCTGGTTGGTCTAGGTCCTCACAAAATCCACCAAAATTCCTGCAGAGTTAGATCCTTGTTTACTAGCCATTATCATCACACCTAGGGAAGACCTGCTCTCCGATGGTCATTACACTTTATCCAGGCGAATGCAAGTGGATGTGGGTTCTTGTTTTCAGTACACAGAAGGAATATTTCTGCCAAGTGGTACCACTTACAACTCAGGCAACATCGCTCGCCATGAGCGCAGTTCAAGCATTCATCGCTGCATGGGGCGGAGGTCAGAGCCAGGAGGGTACCCCGTGCTAGTAGATCAAGAAGATAAAACAAGTCTTGTCTCATTAATATGGAGCAGGGAGAAAGGCAGGCGGGAACCTGAGGAACATCAAGGATTCATGGAGTGCTACACAATGGTATTCACAGCTCTGAACAGAAGACAAGTAAATACTCATGATTTCAGCAGGCTGAGAGCATTCCTCTGGGGAGAAATGGGCACTTAAAAAAGCCAGATTTCATCCTCTATTAGTGAGGACCAGTCTCCTGGAGTTCATTCAGAGCTTGGCACTTAGAGGAGGGGAATGCTTAAGGCAAGCACAAGTATTTATGTAGCTGAAGAAGAGATGAAATCTTCCATTTACCGCATCTCTGGTTTCTGGTGAGCCAAGTGCTCCAGCATCGTTTGTGTCCCTGTTTATTGGGAGTATATTAACCTCTGGGTAAAATGATAGGCCTCAGCAACTTCAGAGTGGCCTTTACACTGTTTGCAGTGACTGCTAAATACCGTAGCAGATAATGTTATTTATTCAGCACATTGCTAATGTGAGATTACAACGGGACCCCCGTCTGGAAATGGAGAGAACCCCCTACAAGAGGCTGGCATGAATTCATTATGAATCAGTGCTGCTCGAATAAACCGTCTATGGAGAATATTTAAGCAGTGACCTTCATACAAAATGTATCGCATAACACTTTGTATTAAAATAATCATAAACACAGTAAGCAGTAAACAAAACAATCAAAATGTGTCTTGAAAATAAATGCAGAGAGGGGATGGTAGATGGAAGAGGGATTAAATTTCCATTTAGATATTACAGGCAATGAAGGTTTTTTTTTCTTTTTCTTTTCAAACAATGTTTCCAAAATCAATAACAGGGGGAGGGAAATGGTGTGATTAGTAACATGGTGAGTAATTGCACTAGTTTGTCACCACTCGTGTTCAATGTTAGAGCATCTATTAAGAAAGGAGGCTGTTGGAAGTGGCCCCAGTCAATATTTGTCCATATCACAGAAAAAATCCTGCAGTCTGGCTAAATTCTGTATGCTTTTTGATCTGACACTTTGCCTCTGCCAACATCTGTCCTTCTCATCATGATTAGACCAACAGGCTTCAAGATCAAATCACCACGGTGCCAGATGACACACGCACACACAGAGCAAGGTAACGCCGTTCTGTGATCTACATGAGGGGAAAACAGAGCTACGAAGTGGTTTGCCAAAGGCCAGCCAAGTGAGATGACAGAGCTGAGCATTTTACCAGACCCCTGCAACCCTGATGGGAGCTGTGGCAGAGCTGGAGCTAAAGGAAGAGACACCTTCTGTCTTTCTGAGATGCTACAGATGAAGTCTCACTTTAATTTTCAGATGGAAATCTTACTACATTCAGACCAGTGCTGTTAGGAGAGGTGATGCCCCAAAAGGAGAGCTGCCTTGTGGTTCCTTTGTGCATTGTGTAGAAATACCAAAGACCAGCATTTACTGGAAGTCTCCGTCTGGTGACCTCTCACTGCCAGATGCAGCAGGCTGTCATCAAAGACAGAAACTCCAGAGCATACCTTGAGCAGGGGCAGTGGGATGATCATTGCTGCCGTACTACGTAGCTTATGGGTCTTGTAGGATTCTCCTTCCCCATCAGTAATCACCATGTGGTTCTACCAGTGCCCAGCTTGCTTTGACCTCCTTCGAAGGCATTCTCGCTTGAGCAACCCCATGTTCTGTTTTCCCCTGATTTTCCTCATGTTTCTTCAAAATCTTCAATTTTTCCTTCTAGACTTGTTCTAGAGTCTTGCAAAAAACTGTACTCAGAATCCAGTCACTGCTTTTCTCTTTCATACACATGGCTGCTGCCTTTACTCTTCTGTTGGATGATACCCCCCCAGCTAGACATCCACTGCTTGCCAGGAGACATGCAGAGCTGTAAGAAGGTTCGTAGGATTCAGGACGGAGATTGTTCCTGCTGCCTCAGTCCCCTCCCCCACCCTCATCCCACCAGCCTGAATGCACCAAGGTTTTCATTCTGCATCCACCTCATTCCCTGCAGTTTCTCTCTGCCTTCATTTCAGCCTTCAACATAATCCCTAGAAACATTCATTTTCAGTTTGGCCTTACCTAAGTTAGCTACAATCTCTGCCTACACAAGGAAAGAAAAAGGTAGAACTGAGGCTCTAGAGAGAGCCTTTTGTTAGAGGTTTTAATATATTTTGCAAGTTCCAGTTAAGTTTGAATTTCTCAATTTTCATTTTCTCTGTATGTTTCCTGGCCTCTATGTCACATCTCTCTTTGATGATTAGTTCTTTTTCTATCCTTTCTGCAGGAGGTTCTCAACTTACTACCAATATATTTTTAGAGATGGTTAATCATCCTGTTATAGCTGGGGTTTTCTGCAGACATATTTTCCCTGTTACTTGTTCAACTTCTAGACTGCCTCCTAACTTTCAGGCCTCCAGGGTTTCCAGCAAGTTTCTAACAAGTTTCCTGGATTTCTCCAAGTTCACCTTTGTGGGTTTGAGAAAGATCTACATCGATTTCCTTCCCTTTCAATTTCAAATGACCTTCTCATGGTTAGTCACCACAGTTACTTTCTATGACCAATTTATCAGCTGTAACCAAGTCTAAAATGGCAATGAATTTGTTGAATTGGAACCTATCCAAAGAAACCTTCTCATCACATTCACAGTTCTATCTACCATTTTGAGGTTGTTCTCCTCCCCTCTTTCCTCTGCACGCCAGGAGGTCCCAGGCTGTCCTCCATCTCTGGCAGCATCCCCAACACTCAGATCTTTTCTCCCATGAGATGCACCAGGTGGTGTCATAGTTACAGAGCAGCGCCCAGCACAGACCTACTAGCAGAAATGTTCACCCAGACCTTCACTGTCTTCTCTGTTCCTTACACCATCACGTCTGCTGCCATTATGATCTCTCCTCTGTCCTTATCTGTAACAAAAATTTTAATTGCATGATCTCATCTAAGGGTTTTTTCCCCTTCTTTTAGTGGCAATGCTCAATGAATGAGGCAGGTATGACATTTGCTTCTAGACTCTTCTCAGAGATCCCAAACCACTGAAAATCATTCACCCTAAGAATCCACTTTTTAAACTGAATATTGATAGTGAGTAACCATAGATGCTTTCCTTCTGATTAGCTCTAGTGAATCTAATAGCATGCTTTTATCAGTATTCCTTCACATTATATAGTTTATTGATGTACTTCGGTGCCTATTTGCTATAATGAAAACTATGAAATTACATATCTATCATGACTAAGTAGTGATGTAACTCAGAGCCAAGTTTAATTGTTGATTCTTTCAGTGAGAAGGTGATCTTAGAAGCTATAACTACAAAAAGCCATTGAGTTATTTTTTCTTAATAAATAACCTACTTCCCATAAAGGCAGAAAATTCAAACTGATAAAAGAAAATATATGTTCATATACAGCATAATTAGTTTGTGGGACTTCTCACCACAGAAAGTCATTCAGTCCGAGAACATTGCAAGAGTAAAAAAGCTAAGGTATTAAATGGGTAGTCAGAAGTCCGCAGTTGTTATAGCTATGGCTGAAAAGGGTTTGGAAGTGATATAAAGCTGCATATCTCAAGTTTGTTTCTCTCTTCTAGAGATCAGGATGAGTCATAAGATACAGCAGGAAACTACCTAAAGTCTGAGAGTCTTATACCACTTTCTAAAGTATCTGGTGAGAAGCAAGGTCAGCACCTAGCTGAGCATCTGACCTTCAAAGCTCGGATATCCCTGTATGTGCTGTTTAACTCCAATCCGCTGAAGATATTTCCACAGGGAAAAAAAGTCTCAATCGTTTAAGCTGCCACTGCTGCACCCTCAGGTTTATAATGAAACAACTTCCTTTAGTTTCTAATACATTAAAATGAGTTTTTTGTAATCCTTATTTATGCGCTGAACTCATCTTACAATATTAGAATAAATAATAAAAAAACTGGCATACTTCAGAAAATTGTGCAGTTTTATCTAAGTTCTGTATTTTACATTGCTTTTAATCTAAAGAAAATACTAGGGTCTTTGTAAAATCAGAACTTTTTCTGGTTTTTTTCTTCCACAGATCAGTAGGTTTTAGTGCTAAGGTTTTAAGTGAAGAAGAGGGTGATTTTAGAGGCTAAATGATGCTGGATCAAAATGTGTTTCCAGCTGAGCAGTGGGACGGGTGGGCTGGGTGCTGAGGGGCTACAGTTGTCCAGTCACGATCAATGCAAAGGTGGGGGATTCAGGTGATGGCCTGACATGTGTCCAGCAGCTAATCCAAACCCAGCCTGGCTAGAAATGCACATCCCTGTTTGCGAGACCACTGGCAATGAATTTTTAAGATACTCCTGATTCTGGGGACAGGCTTTTGACCATTTGGGGTGACTGTTCCTGCAACATCAATGGTCAGAAGGTCGCTGGACACACTGAACTATGGCTGTTGTTCAGGAGGCAGATAGCGAGCACTCTGCTCACAATGCAAGCAAGTGGACAAAGTTTTCATCCCACTTCCTTCTGGGTTTTCCCTTAATTCCTGGTATGACCTACAGCTCCTTTGCCTCACTTGGCCCTGACCTGCACTGGGGGCACACGGGACACCTGCGTCCTCCAGGTCAAGACAGATGTACAACATCTGGCGGGTGCAACAGCTGTGACGGAGTAACCCTGACATCTAGTGGCTTCCAGAGCCCAAATCCTGCATGTCCCTGAGCAGAACCAAGTGGGGCTGACCAAAGGGCACTACAGGATGTTTCCAAAGTCCACTTTACATGGATCCCGTGAACAGCCTTTCTGCAGCGCAAAGAAAAGTTGCCAGCAACCATCAGCACTCCAAGGGATGTTGTTAATAATGTAATCTTTAATAAATTATTTGGTCCATTTTTTTTTTTTAAACAGGCTGTTGGGTTTTGGTTCTTCAGCTCTGATGGCCCCTGTGCCAGGGTACCCAGGCTGTGCCAGGGCAGGTGAGCTTGCCCAGGGAGTCCATACTTGCCTGAGGGATGCTTTTCCGTGGCCTCCTCAGGAAAACAAAGAGTGGGACAATGGATTTCACTAGACAAAGATCTGTGAAGCGTCCTGTGCCTGAAAATGCTCCAGCAACATTACAGAAACAGGCAGGAGATGCCAAGGAGGGGAGACGGGGAGTTTTCAGTGTGACCTCATATTAATAGGGAAGGAGAAAGAGGCACTCTGCAAACCTGAATGGAGAGCCCAACTTCCCACTTTTGCTTCTACAGCAGCCTTTGTAGGAGGCATTTTATAAAAAAGCCTTCTCCAAACAGAAGCCCCTGCTACCCACTCTCAGCAGGCAGTGATGGAGATGTGCCTGCCAGAGATCCAGGTGACCTGGCTGTCCTCTTGCAGGTGGTCAGGCAAGATGGTGTCTCAGTGCACTTGTCTTCTCACAATTCTGTCTACCTGATGTGCCACCGGCTGGGTTTCCAAATCCTGCTACCTGCCTGCTGCCATGTCCCCCAGACCTGCCCAGGTGTCCAGATGCTGCTGCCTGCCAGCACCTCCGTCTATGACAAGCTGAAAGTCCTCTCCAAGCTCTCCTGGGCCACAAAATAATCACAGGGATAGACACCACCCAGAGATACAGTGTTTTTCACACCACTTCCAATGAACACAGCAACGCTGTGTTCTCTGGCAAATAGAAGTGTAGGTTCCACAGTGTCCGCTAAGAAATTCACACAAAAGCAGCTTGAGCAGAAAAAACCCCAGTGAATAGTAATCACAGAGAGATCCATGCAGGCTGGTGTTCCTGTCACCAGTCCCCTGGTACCTGCACGCACTGCAGCACTGCAGGCAGGAGCCAAGAGGAAGCTAAAGGATGGCATTCACACTTTCAGCACCATTTTTCCCTGCTGACACCAGATTTCTCAGCAATGTGGGAAAGCTGTGACCTCCATATTTCAAGGTGCTTCCA
The DNA here is from genome assembly GCA_020746105.1 of Trogon surrucura. Lineage (NCBI taxonomy): Eukaryota > Metazoa > Chordata > Aves > Trogoniformes > Trogonidae > Trogon > Trogon surrucura. The sequence goes on along the minus strand of CM036625.1, from coordinate 18,952,018 downwards.
GCAGTTTCTACCCGAGGTTTTACTGCCAAGCACAGGTTGGACAGATGAATCCCCTCCACTCAAGCCCCTCCAGCTACAGCTGTCACAAGCAGTTTTGGGACAGTCAGACTTGTGGGTGCATGGACACCCACAGCAGCATTTCCACGGCACTGGTTGCTCCTGCTGTGCTGAGGCACTCATCACGAGCATGAAATCTCGAAAAACTCTCCAAGAGAATGCAGGGAGCACAAGGGAGCTTGCAATTTGCCTGTTTTGAGGACATGAGGATTAAAAAGAAGATTTGCTGTGAGGGCTGTTAAGCGATGCTCTGCCAGGAGCCTGGACTGCCCGGCTCTTTTATTTGCATCTGACCCTCAGCCTCTCCATGTGCAGCTCACCCTCGTGTAGTTTAGCAAGGAGTCGGTGGTACATTTGCAGGGAATTTCTGCACCTTGTTCCCTGCACACAGAGCCAGGTTGTGCATGTCCCAGCGGGGCAAAAGGATGGACATGCTGTGGCCAGGGGTGTGAACATGGGCTTCTGGGCATCTGGCTTCTGCCCTATCCCTTCTCTGCTCTCCAGTAAGGTCTCTGAACAAGGTCTCTGAACAAGGTCCCCATTTCTGCAGCTGACATGAGCTGTTCCCCTTCTCCTCCTGTCGCTTCCTCTCCCCATGCAGAGGATTCGCCGTGATTTTCTGCATACTTCCAGCTGTGTTTACAGTCACAGGATTTCTTACTTCTCATGAAAGTCACTCCCAGGGTGAAATTTGAGTTTGTAAATTATTAAAATGTTATCAAGAGCATGCAGACTTGCCCATTTTTTTTCCTGTTGGTGAATAAGCTGATGTATAATTCAATTTTCCCCCCACAGTTTCTTCAGTAATACTTAAAAATTATACACAGACACACATAAACACACACAAACCTTATTTCCATTTATTTAGAAGTCTCTTTGGGCCAGAGGCTTTATCTTTCTCTCTTTCTGCCGAGTGCTGAGCAAAGTTAGGGTGTTGTCATTATATAAATAATGTATAGTAACAATAAATTCAGAATTCTTAGTTTCTGAATGTATCTTCGTAACAAATTACTTTGAATACTTGTTTCTGAGAGAGAAACAGCAGATGAGAGAACATATACGGTACACAATTAATACTGTTTGTTATTATGCAGAGCAAAACCCAACACTCCTATTTACAATTTCCTGACAATATCTCCTTTACAGAAAAACTCACAAAACAAAACCAAATAAGCAAACAACACCCTCCTCGCCCCTCAAAAAAAAAACCCCACAAACAACAACACCCCCTCCACCTGCTTATAATTTTGCTATATTTTAATTCTTCAGGCTGAAACTTTCTTGGCTAGGTGCCTAACAGGGTTCAGCTTTCCTTGAAAATAGAACTAATCAGAATCTTGCTTTTACCCTCTCACATCTAAATAGTTTTATAACCTTGAGGATTTTCCATGCTCCCAGGCAAAAAATCCCGTGCTGTTTGGCAGAGCAGCTGAGGTCAATGTTGGCCTCTTGGAAATTCATCCAAACTTAGTCCAAGCCGATAGCTCATGAAAAAGCCAGTTTACACCATCTCTGTAGTTATTTGTTAGCGACTGGAAGCTGAAACCTCAAAGGCTGGGCTCTAATCAAAGGAGAAAAGCAATGAAGAAATGGGAAGGTGGAAGAGAAGACAGAAGGATGAAGGATTAGCAGTGGGTCAGGGCTGGAAAGGATGTGGAGGAGGAGATGGCATGAGGTGGGGTAGGAGAAGAGCATGGCATGGCATAGGGAGATGAAGCTGGGAAAGGATGACTACAAAAGAACCATCTTTTTTTTCTCCTTCCTCCAGGGACTGGTCTGCAGGGAAGAAAAAAAAAATCACCTGGTTTCTTCCTGATCTCCAAGGGATGCACTGGAAAGATGACGTTGTTGCTCTGTGCATTGGAAACTGCACTTCCCATCACTTGCTTGAAGGTTTCCTAATATGCACACACTCGAGCATGACCTCAGGAGCAAGTGCTGTCTGAAGTGTTCAGAAATAAACAGTTATCTGGGCTCCTTCCCTAACCAACGTGATGTGACAGAAGCTCTTCCAAGAGGATTCCTCCTGCCCATTCCAGGAATTGTCTTCATACTTTCTGGAAGTAAACAGGCTTTTCCCCACTGGAAGTGACAGAGCCGGAGATATTCAGCTTTCAGAGAGCTACTGCTGACCGTGCAGGGTGAGAAACTCCATCCCTGGCTCTGCAGATGTGCCGGGCATTCACAATTCCAAATCGGGGCTGCTGTAGCTGTACTTTGAACCAGTTGCACTAAAACTGCAGGGACGTGTGATGTCTCAGACACCTGGAAGGCAGAGGAGGCCCCCTCAGCTGCTCAGCGCTTGCGAAAGTCTGAGTTTTGCTTTCTCTGGATGAACATTCACCCTTTATTTCATTTTCAACTTTTCAACTCCTGTTTATTACACACTGTCTACACCTTAACCCAGAGTGCTTTAACAATTATGTTCTCCCAGCTCCACAGTGCAGACACACTCGAGGTGCCCTCCTGTGTGGGAGGCCATCCTCCTCAGTGGTGGTATTTCCAGGTGATTCCCTGGTGATTTCTATCCCAAAAATCCTTTTGGCTCATCAGCTTCATGCTAAAGCAGGACCTGTCACAGAGTTTGTGCTAGGAGGTTTAGTGATATCTACTCTGATCTCGTGTTCCCCAGGAAGCTGTTCTAATCCACTCCCTGCAGCCGTGTAAGCTTTCAGCAGATTATCCAGCTGAGGAAGGGTCTTTTTTCAACACCGTGAAGGTTTTCCTGTGCCTCAGATCTGCATGCCTTCCAGACAGGCCACCAAGCATTTTGGTGGCACACATTCGCAGAGCTGACACATATGCTCAGCCGCTCCCCTCCTGAGGCCAAAGCAGCATCCTGGAGAGAAGCCGGAGCATTAGCAGAAGCTTTCCCCATTACACATCTGGCAAGACTGGTGCTTTGGGAGCATCAATGACATGCTTATGTGCGAATGCTACCCGGGAACACGCTTTATAGTGAAATGTAGCTTGCTAAATGCTCTCGTGTGTTTGGTTGAGGAGGCTCAAAGACTGCCAGAAAGCTCACCAGAAAACATGGGCTGTCCATCGACACAGGCCAGTGTGGTACGTGTGATAGAGGAAAAACCAGGAGAGGATGATGTATGGGGCTGTAATTAAAGCGAAGTAAGTTGTACACAGCTTTCTGAGCAAAGAGAACCCAAAGGTCAGTCAGTGAGGAGTAACTCCCAGGTCAGCCTGACACTTGCTGTCCTGTGGGCAAATACTTCTAATGAAAATTGGACTCCACCTCCAGAAGAAAATTTATGATCAAAATTGATGGGGAAAGGAGATTGTTGACTGTCTCCATCAACAGCAATGGACACTGCCATTATAGACAAAAAAGTGAAGGACTTTTTTTCTCCTTCTGATGGAAACCACTCTATACAGATGTTTCTTATGTTGCTGAAATAACGAATAGGCTTTTTATTGCATGCCCCATCCTGGTTCTGCCTGGTTCTCCTGGTTCAGCATATGATAGGAACTGCAAATATAGATCACCAGCAGGCTGGGACTTGAAATACATATTCCTAAAAAGGCATCCTTTTGACCCAAACAGGTATCTCCTCCTCATAATAGACTGTTCTTCTGTCAGACAGACTTGCAAGAAGGAGACAAATAGCATTGATGCAAGCCATTAATTGCTTTCCTGTTTATGAAAGGCAAACTTGGATACAGACTCTATATAAGCATTTAATTACAAGCAGAAATTACTTTTCTCCACTGAACCTAGAAATGTTAAAGAACACTGGATGCCTTTCAAGCAAACAAAATAAATATTTTTGCAACCGTGTCAAATTTTCGTGCCTTTTTTTTACTTTATTTTTTTCCACTCACTTGTTTCCTTTCTGTTTGTTAGCTTCTTGGCAGTGAGAGAAAATAATTAACCAGAACAATATGATGCAGAGAGGCATCACAAGCACTGAAGTCGTTTAGTCTAGAGAGGAGAATGAGAAGTGATTTGATTGTGAGGGATATCATGAGAAGTAATAAGAATATACTGTCATTTCCTATAAACAATGGAGATACTCAGCTGGAGTACGGTCCTCTCTTAAAGCAAAGCACAGCTAATATTTTTAACTCAGAGCCTGGTGCTGGCATGGCAAATGAAAAAGAAACCTAACTAAAATTCAGCACCCGCTAGGTGCAAGGTCTGTTAGTGTTCTTTCACGCTTCAGAATTGAGTAATTTCTACTTGAGGTGCAAAGCTGTTACACCGAGGCCTGTCCTTCTACTTACGCTTCAGAAAAAAACACTGATTTATTGCTGTGGACTTGCCTCTAAGTCATTGTTTACTGTGATATCTGCTTTCCAGATAAACGGATAAATTGGATAAATGGTGGTTGCTCTTTACGTGAAGAAAGCCTCGTCAGTAAACATGCATTATTGCTGTGATTAGCTCAAGGAATCATATACATTTTTCATGCTTTTCTAGTTGCACACTTCCTCTACTTCACTCCTAAAAGCCTATTTGTTTAAATGAGCTTACAATGCCCTCTAATCAATAGTTTGCACTCCTGGGCTGCTGCTGCTGATGCTGGGGGGAGTGCTGCAGCACGCCGGGAGCCACTGGGTCACATGTGCTAAGTAGAACCCCCCACCCCAGCTAGGCAGATCAGAGGCTGCTCTGGGAAAGTAAGAGAGATCCTGAGACTGGGGATTCAAGACCCCCAAAGGGAAAGCCAAGGAGACACCCCTAAGCCTCCACTGCCGAGTACAGCCCCAAACCCCGAGGCAGCCACCAGCATCGTGCTGCTGTGAGGAGGCTCTTGGGGGTGGCAGCCCTAAAAATGAAGGTCTGTAATCAGAATGTTGACCTGTCAGGGACCTGCAAAGTCATAGAATCATAGAATTGTATCAGCTGGAAGAGACCTGGAAGATCATCAAGTCCAGTCTTTGTCCCAGCCCTATCAACCTACTAAAAGATTTCCCCCAACGCAACATCTACCCATCTCTTGAACACCTCCAGGGACAGTGACTCAACCACCTCCCCGGGCAGCCTGTTCCAATGGCTGACAACGCTTGCAGTAAAGAAATTCTCCCTAATATCTAACCTGAACCTCCCCTCATGCAGTTTAAATCCATTTCCCCTCACTCTATCACTCTCCACTAGGGAGAACAGACCAACTCCCGTCTCTCTACAACCTCCCTTCAGGCAGTTGTAGAGAGCGATGAGGTCTCCCCTCAATCTCCTCTTCTCTGGGCTAAACAGCCCCAGATCCCTCAGCCTTTCCTCACACGACTTGTGTTCTAAGCCCTTTACCAGCTTGGCAGCCGCCTCTGTACCCTCTCCAGCACCTCAATGTCCCTCTTGTAGTGAGGGGCCCAAAACTGGACACAGGACTCGAGGTGAGGCCCCACCAAAGCCGAATACAGGGGCATGATCATCTCCCTGCTCCTGCTGGCCACACTATTCCTGAGCCAGGCCAGGATGCTGTTGGCCTTCTTGGCCACCTGGGTACACTGCTGGCTCATGCTCGGCCAGCCATCTATTGACACCCCCAGGTCCCTCTCTGCCTGGCCACTCTCCAGCCACTCCTCCCCAAGCCTGTAGTGCTGCTGGGGGTTGTTGTGGCCAAAGTGCAGGACCCGGCACTTGGCCTTATTGAATTTCATGGAGTTGGCCTTGGCCCAGTGATCCAGCCTGTCCAGATCCCTCTGGAGAGCCTTCCACCCAGCTTGGTGTCATCTGCAAACTTACTGAGGGTGCACTCCATCCCTTGGTCCAAATCATTGATAAAGATATTAAACAGGAGCGGCCCCAGTACCGAGCCCTGGGGGACACCACTCATGACCAGTTGCCAACTGGACTTAACTCCATTGACCACATCTCTTTGGACTCGGCCATCCAACCAGCTTTTTACCCAGGGACATAAGCTGTCTCGACCCTACCTGGCAGGAGTACAGCCAGTGCCTTAGGGCAGCCATACTGAGCTGTAGATGGATGGTTTTGCAAACTGACAGGGAAACTGCTGTTTCCTTCTGAGCCTGTTCCCACCTTCAGTTCAGCATGAGCCCATGTCCCAGCCTGGCAGAGCATCTTCCGAGATGCATGTTCCTTAATTGCCAGAGCATCTGCCTCACACCAGGAACAGGAGGGAGTGTGATTTATTTCTCAGGCTTTTGGGCCACCGTTGTGAACGTTTTGCTGCAGACAGGGAAGTTGCAGCAGCTCTGCATCTTCCATCAGCAGCACAGATTTCTCTCTGCAGCCACAACAGCTTCAGCTGGATGAGACGCCCTCAGCCACTGCACCAGCAACTCTCATTTTCTCCAGCTGAACCTGCCTATAGAAAGATCAATGCTGTGTTTCAGTGAGGCTTTGTAGGGACTTTTAGCATTTCAACAGTAGTTATTTGTCAGGAAAGGCTGATTGGAGAGGTGGTTACCGTGTACTGGAGGGCACAGGGCTGCTGCTGGAAGGTACAACTTTGGCAGCATGAGAAGAAGAAAGTTGGTCTCAGCTTGCCAAAAAGGCAAAAATTAATCTAATGTGACTGCAAATCTAATGAGAACCCATTTCTTTCTCCATTCCAATTTAGGATTGCTAATACTGTGTGTGTTTGCACAGACTTAATTGAACATCCTTGCTTCTGATGCTCTTTGACAAGGAAGGCAGTTTGCAGAAGTCTATTGAAGGAACAGAGCAACTTTGGAGACTCAGACCTAAAATCCAAACTTTCCTTTGAATTGCAGCCTGTGCATAATGTTTGCTTCATTTGTTAAAAGCCTGGTTTATTTGCCTACTTGAGCTCATCAGTGTAAATATTTGCTCTCTCTCGTCATACTCATTAAATCCTTTGCATTTGATCTGGAAACAAGAGGAGGTGGTTTGCTGTGGTGCACATGCCATTGCATGTGTTTGCCTGCGCAGGAGGAGCTGGCCCAGCCCTCGGTTCACCCCGTGTTTGCTGAGCTGCTCTGCATCACGGTAGGTTTGCAGCCCCAAGAGCCAGACCACTCAGGGCCCTGTTTCCTTGTTTATTCAATCAATTGGGTTTGTTTGGTGATAAATCCACATTTCCTCATACCAACACGGGCGTGGGCTGGGAGCTTGCATGGGCTCAGCAAGGGCGTGAGTTCCTTGGTTTTCCAACCAAACTGTGTTTCGTGAGGAACTCAGGAGCTTCTTGAAGGCTCTCCAGAAAGGAATGGTGTCAAAACCTAGGTTTAATGAAGCATGACTGAAGCCATTTCCCTCCCTGCTTTTCTGTCTCTTATGCACAGAAAGCTAGAAAGTAAGCTCAAATATGACCCAAAGGCAGAGTGCTGCAAATGAAATTCAGGCAGGTATAAAGCATTCCCATTTCTCTGCTGGATGGGTCTCATAGCATTCTTGTTGGGGGAGAGCAGAATGAGAAGTCCCTTGCTCTAAACGCCTTATGCTTTTCCTCCTCCACTTCACATCCCTGTTTCTTCACCAAGGAACGCTAATATCATTGCGAAGGGCAGCAGGAGTAAGTGCAACATCGCATCCCCATTCTCAGAAAGCTGAAGATTCGGCATCAGCAGGACCAGCACAAGGAATTGTCACAATGAAACCACCACAGCCCCACCATGAAAACGAGGGGAGACGCATGTCCCTGGTGCAGCCTGGCCCCACAGCTCTGCACCTTTGCACGATGCCATCAGAAGCCCAGATATTTTCCATCCCAAGCAGCAGTGGGTTGATTCTTATACTCAACCATATTCAGAGCAAATTTTTCTCTCCTGGGCAACTACCATGCTCTAATAACTACAGGACAGAGTATTCCCGAAAGTGTTGTTTCTCAAACCACATCTTTTTTAAAGAACCAGTCACACTTTGAAGAGGGAGCAAGTCCATTTTCTCCAGCAAAGATCTGAGGGAATACAGGATATAAAGCACTTTCTGATACCTCTGAGCTGCTGTTAGAACGCTAAGTCCAGGCGAGCTTAAGGAAGGCAAGATTGTGGAATTCAGCAGAAGCTGTTAATTCTTTCTCTAGTTTTTAAATTTAGCTGGAAAGTATTTTAGGGTCATTTTTTTCCCCTGACATCCAAGCTGCAAAAATGCATTCCTGTCCTGGTTTTTGTTAAGAATGATTTGTGATGCAAGAAATTTTACTCAGAAGACACTTAGAAGTTCAATAGCTTCTTTTAATTTCAGCAAACACAAAGCACAATAATAAGCGGTAACGTTCGTATATCCCATATAGTTTTCAGTGCATATTAATTTAGTCCATTTACAGCTTTCTTCTCACGCCTGTCTACAAAACCAATTTCTGACAGAAGCAGTTGCACAGCAGCCCCCCCTATTCCCTGACTGTCAGTGGGTACTTCTGCCCAAATCAGTGGGACAAATCAGTATTTTCTATAGAAGAAATACAGCCAATAATATTTCAGATGATGCACTTGGTAACAACGGTGCCATTAAAAAAGTGGGGAGGGAAGGTGCAGAAGTGCTGAAGGAAGAGAGAAAATATTTTTAGGAAGGTTTGCTGCTGCCCTGCAGGCTCTTTATGGCTGAAAGCTAAACTGGTGCCTCCTGTCCTCCTCCGGATGACACACCTGCTGACCCACAAGCATTTGGTGCTGGGGGGATTCCTTTCTCTCACCCCAGCAGCAACAGAAGCCACAACCTGACTTTGTCAGCACCCCACTCAGGTAGGATACTCACCATGTGACTTTCTCCAGAGTTCCTCCCAAGCCTCCCTTCCAGCTCTGACTCCTTAGTGTCCATACCTGCCTCCCCACCAACCAATATCTACTTCCTCTCCTCAGAAGGCAGCAGAAGACCCCTTCTCCACTCAATCAGACCAGCGCAGTGACACGAGCCGAGACCTGCCATCCCTCTTCTCCTTACTTTCTCTCTCTTTTCAAAAGATTTTAGGACTTCTGCTGCCTCCTATTTATCATTGTGTTACTTGCCATCACTGCTAACTCTCCTAGGGAAGTTTTTCTCTTGGTGGTTGTATAGGAGCAATTGACTTCTCTCTACCCACTGCTTGCACCATACAGCGAGGGGGTAAATCTGCTTAGAAAGATACTTCCTCTCCAAAATAGAAGGGTCCTCAAGATACTCCCCTCTCCCCCCCAAATTAGAAAAAGGCTTTTCCCATGAGATGAAATCAGTCCCAGAGCCCTCTACCCCTTTCCTAGCACTGCCTACAACTTCCAGAGCTGCCCTTCTCTGGACTGTATGTTTTAACAGCAAGCTCTTCCCAATTAGCTGATTACGCATCCCAGGGTTGCTAACGACCCCCATCATGAACCTCTTGGAGCTGAGGGTGCCTGAGATCTAGCTCCTACATTACAAGCCCCTGCAGGACCTTTTTCCCCACTCTTTCCTCTTTGTTCAAAGATACAATTTGCCTTCAAGGCAAAAAGGATCATATTCAAGAGTATAGACATTCAGTAATATTAATTTTGTATTGATTACCAGCATGAGGTAACACAGAACATCTTTCCTTCTGAGATCTTTTGGATGGAGCCCTCACACCTGTTTGCTGACCATGCATTCCCCTTGCAGCTGATTGCCAGTTGTGCACAGGTGTCACCTTAAACTTTTGTTCTTACTGTAACTGATTCTGGAGAAAAAAAAAAGTTTTCTTTTGTGCCAAAACATCTCTGCAGAGACATGTTGGAAACAGCATCTTCCATGAAGCCTGTGCTCAACCTGATATAATATCCTCCATTCCCCAGAGAAGGTATTTCAGAGTTGTTTCGGACCTGGCCAGTACCGTGAGTATATGATTACTTTTCCTCTCATTTGATAATTGTTTGGTTGTCCTCCCTGTCCTGAGATTTCACGTTTGCTACTGACTCCAGGCAGGTCTTTCTGCTGGCTTCAGGCCAGCTCTAAAGTGAAAAGTTAAAATTGGGTGCTCCCAGGGGTCTGCTTGTGTGCAGCAAGGAGGACCCATGCTGTGCTACATGAGGATGATCTTAGTCTGAAAAGCACCACTGTATAACAATTGACAGCCTTAAGTGGGCTTCACCCGTTGATTATGTTCAAAATTAGTGAAAACTCTTCAAGATAATCTCTCAGTACAAGTCCCACTCTCCTGCACCCTGGGGACAGACCGAAATAGGACAAGAAATCAGCAAAGAGGTTCTCCAAATGTGCAAGACAAGTTTCTGAGGCCAGTTCATGGTCTGGTTTCAGCCTGCCTTCCTGGAATTGCTTTGACTAAAGAGATGATCAGATGTTTGCCCATCAATCCTGCAGAACCTGCTACTGGTGGTGGTTGAAGTGGGAGCCCTGGAGGAGTAGTAGGTCTTATCCACTGCAGCCATGTTCACGTTGTTCTGGCAGGTCATGGCCTAGACTTTTCTGTTCCTTTCTGGTGGCTGTCCATCACTTTTCACAGGTCCAATCTCATCACCTCCTTTGGAGACAGTGTGCAGAGCACACTTCCCATACTTGCTGCTGCCACCACAGCCACCATGTGATGGGATGCTCATAGAGCTTGCATTCAGGTGATCCGTGTCTTACCTTAGCCTTTCCCACCCACCTTGGGGGATAATCTTTAAATGACCGTTTGGAGATTGCATCCAAAAAAAACCCTCGTTGTTATGCAGGAGCACTAGAAGTGCTTCCAGAATTAGCAGCTACTCCAGGTTGCCCTGTTCATTTTGAAATGTGCCACTTCAAAGCCCTTCAAGGGCTTGATTTGGGAAGTAAATGGGAATCAGAGCAGGTGAAACATTAAGTAATTACAAATTATTGGAACACTTCATGTTATGAAAGCCCTTCAAATAATTTTAAATTACTTTGTACTAATTGTGATCAGTGCTTCATTCATTTCCAAAGCCCTCTTCAAATGACAAGCCATGGTATATTTTGGGAGCTGGAACCTAGTCCTCGGTAAAAAAAAAAAAAAAAAAACCACAAAAAAAATCTTTTTGGAATAACACACTTCTGAAAAGGGTCTGGAAAATGTACTTACCAGTTGCATTTAATAAGTTCTTCCACGTTGCCTGGAACAGCATACCGAAAACAAGTCAAGGCCAATGTATACAGCTGATACCCCTTGAGCAGAGGATATTCCCCAATTACACCACTTGGGAATAACTCAAAAAAGAAAGGGAGGATTAGAGTAGAGAAGACCAGACAACCATGCTCCTGGCAAGAAACACAGGCATTACAAGAGTGTGGGAGAGCACAGTGGGCACTCTTCCTGGGCATCCTTCATCCAGGAAAATCTTTTTCATCATCTGAGCCAGCACGAGACTGCATGCATTGATTTAGTTTCCATTCTGTCTTGTCAAAAACCTGCCACTGGAAACCGCTCTGGACTTACCCACAGGCTTCCACAGGTGGGGCTGTTGGTGAGACATGCTCATAAGCCCTTGGTGCTGATAGGAATAGTTTGGTTTGTTTGGAGGTCTAGGCACCTTGGAGTTGTAAGAGTTGTAATGGATGATTTCTCACCTGTCTGAGGTCTCCTTGTCTTTACTGTGCAATGAATCATCCTTCAGGGGTGTTTTCTCACACAGAAACATCAAAATCATTGCCAGCCAGCCAGACGAGCACAGAGAGCTTGAGCTCCATGAATGCATAGGACCCACAGCCTAAGTGAAGCTGGTGTAGACGTTGACCAGAAAAGTTGTTTAATGTTCCCTTAAGCTAATAACACACATTATTTGCACTATCCTAACCATACAAAAGTGTGTTATGAATTACTAATAATAAGATTAAACCATCATATCTGATGAATGCTTGAGGAAATCTGTCTTTAGCTAAGTAATCATGCAAGTAACTTGTGCAAATTCATACATGAAACTGTAAAAAAAAATGGTCCTGTAGTGTATTTGCTGTTTCCTTCATTGCAGATTAAGTCAGATTACTTTGAGTTTTTCTCCAAATCCATAGTGAAGATGACTACATTGGGTGTTTTTGTCTAGAAGCAAGCCATGGATGATCCCTGGCAGTCTCTTTAAGGCATGCTGTCAAAAAGGGACAAGCCAGAAGGCCAGCATTGGTGTGGCTCATGCATTGTAGGTTTGGTGGTCAGAAGGCACAAGAGTGGTTCATGACATTCTCTATCCACCTAAAAATAAGAGAAGCCATGCAACTTCTTTTAGAGTTTTGTTAGTTTTTAAGAATGGCAACAGAAGCAAAGCCTGCAAAATCTCAATGCTTCTCACTCCTCCCCCTGCCTCTCGCATCCCAGCTTCTTCCTGATCATCTTTTCCATTCCCATCCCTCCAGGTCTAACCATCCACCCACATTCAGCCCCACAGTGTCACTGAGATGTTGTTCTTCACTGGAAGGCTTTACAGTAATGAACGCTTATTTCGCTGTTTAGCAGCAAAAGTCTGATTCAAGGCAACAGGGATATCTATCCCCTTTTTCTGGTGTTTTTTGTGGCACTGCATCAAATGGGTTACTTATGTCCTGGCTCATGAGGAGGGCCTTTGCTTGAGTGAGAAAGCATCTTTCTGTGGCCACTGAAAATATTAATGGAAATCACAGTGTTATGGATCTTCCCACTTCCCTGCACCTGGAGAAACCTCCTCTCCCTCTTGCTGCTGCTCCTCTTGGTGCTTATGCAGCTCATTATCCTCTCCTTTCCCCATGAAAACGCTGAGGGCTTATGAAGATGATGGTTTGAAATACCAGACCATGTGTACAGGCTCCTTAACATCTCCTCCAGGTCTTGAGCCCTTGTATACATCTGTGCCCTGACTCGAGGTGTGGAAGGGAAACCAACCTGTTTGCTCCTTTTTTGGCTGAGATCTTCAGGGCCAGAAGAGATTCACCTTGCTGAACCTGTCCCTGTTGGGTTCATAATGCAGCAACTCTACCAACTACTTTTAAAGACCCCAAATATTTAGCTGGATGTTTGCCCCACGATCTGTACCCAGAACAAGTCATATGGTCATGGCACAGGCAAGCTTTGCAGACTGCAAGCTTTCATTTGGCTTGGACCCATGGCCTGGGTCCATGCCAGCTGTAAGCAGCAGATATTTGTGAGAAGATGATGTCTCTGAGTTTGCAGAGAGCCTGAAACAATGATTCTGAGATTTGAACCATCTTCATCAAGCACCTGGAAATATCAACTCTGAAGCAGGATGACATTTTACATGCCCCCACTGACATTCTTTTGGTAAACTAAAAGAAGTGAGTGAGGTAGAGAGATCAATAGAGGAGAAGTAGGATGGGAGGAAGGCCTCCATGTTGCTGGGTTGAAGAAAATAGAGAGAAAAATAAGAAAGCAAGGAAAAAACAGAAATAATGAAATGTTTCAGGAGGGAGTGCATGGACAGGCAGAGGACAACTGCACTTAAAACATTTGATCACCTCTAACAGCTGCTGTCCCATATACCAAAACACACTTCTCCCAGTTAATATTATTTGCAAATCTGCTGTGAGTTGAAGGGAGAAGACTTCATATTTATTATCACCTTAATGGCTTCATTAGAAATCCAGCTGCAGGATGAGCCTGGCCAGTTCCTCAAGGCTTGTGTGGGCAGCCAGCTCCTGCCAAACCCAATTGCCAAATCCTGTCACCTCTCTCCTCACTGGTGGCAGTGGTTGAAGTCTCTCCCCTCCTCTACTCAGCAGTTTTCACAAGGCTTTCAGGAAGTTAATTATCTTGGCGACATCATCTGCACACCCAAATGTTGGTGGCAATGAGCCACAGTGTAGAAAGGGTTACAAGAGAGCTTGCCAGCCAGCATGCCAACCTCACTGCCTTAAGAAACCAGGCTGAAAATGCGGAGAAAAAGTAGCACAAAATCAAAAACCGGCTAATTTACTAATTACAATAACAATAAAACTCAGTCATTAAAAAAGCAGTTGAAGCTGCAAACGAACAACTGTTTCAACAGTTACCCGTAACAGCATTTACAAGGCCCAAGTTCTCAAAACCCATGAAAATGAATAGCTCAGGATATCATAAATTTTATACTGCTCCCATAGCAAACCTGCAAACAGTATACCACAAAATGCATATTTCATTACCCCTCAACAGCCTTAGCTCCCATGCAGACTGCAGGCATTCTTTTCAGTGTAATTTTATAATACGCACACTACTCAAAGCCTCTTTGTAAAAGAACCATAAAAATGATGCATGTGTGTATTAAAGACTCGTATTTATCAGTCTCAAATGTAAGTTCACGTACACGCTTAATGTTACCATAAATCAACGTGTCTTTCTGTTAAACCATATACGAAACCTTATTATTGAGAAAAGCTATTTATGAACACTAGAGCAAGTAATCCAACCATGGTCTGAAAAAATATTTGTTAAAAATATTTCCTATCTGAATGAATTACTCAAAGGATACATCATGAAAGCAAAATTAAAACAAACCCCACCAATTAAAAAAATGCAAGGACTTCCAGCTCAAGGAGATGGTATTAGGAGCAGGAAGAGTTTATTTCATGTTCAATAAAAGCTACACCCTTAACTAATTGCACTCCTCAGGTGGGTGTCTGAGTCTTTGAGGATCCTCCATGAAGTCTGGACAAAAGAAGAAAAATCTGTCAGAAGTAGGTTTGATGATGTTTCAGCCAGAACTCAACCAGAACAGAAGCAAACTCCCTTTGCTTCTGTTGAAAATCAGTATTTCCTATTAAAACAAAAAAAAAAAAAGAAAGCATGATCTGTTGCTTCTTCTTGGTGCCAAGAGGAAGAAGCAACCTGTCCGCCTTGAGTTACTCTTAGCTGCCAGGGATCCTGCTCTTCTCACAGTGGTTGAGAAGGACTTCAGCCATGGTGAGAAGAACCACGTCTCACTCCATCCCTGTAGCAGCACCAGACAAAGGCTAATGTGATTCTGAGGCTTGCAGGAAAGGAAGAATAGATCCCCACAACCTGAACCACAGCCTCTTGCTAGTATTCTATGTCTGTGTGGTTAACAGCTCATTAGTATTGAAATTGGTTCATACATAGTTCACTTGCAATTTAGGCTCCAATAAGCTTCCTATTTAGACCCTGCAATGCTAGGAATTTATGCCCAGCTGAAATCTGTTACAATGCCACCACATAGACATGCAATTTCATAGAGAGATAAGATATAGATCTGCTGTACTCTGGTGATTCTCTTTCAGAAGTGTACCTTGTCAGGCCATAATTTGATATTCTTTTACTATTTCTATAGGGGGAAAAAGCCCTTTAATTTAAAAAAAAAATCACATTTTCACCCTTTTGTTCAGTAATGACACAAATAGTAAAATGTTCAGATTACATCAGGGAATGGAAAAGCCCCATGGAGAAAAGACACTGACAAAAGCTTCATTTTCAGGTAAAATTGCATGAAGCTTGGGGCACTGCATACTCCTAGCAATGTGTTGGGTTTTCTCCCTGCCTTTCATCCCTATGCATCCCTCTGAATGTTAATAGATTTTACAATGGGATGTTTAAAAGGACTGCAGAGAAATACGGTTTTATCCGCTCTAATGTCTTCCAGAAATCTCAAAGCAATTTACAACTGTGAATAAAATACAAGTAGTTTGGTGAGGGTGGGGGCCAGCAAATCGAATGCTGACTCCAGCTGCAGCTTGCATCCTGCTATAAAATCAGTTTTAATCAGGATGCTTTCGGTAATATATATGTGTGTGTGTTTTATTTTTCCTAAAGCTATGTGATACTTTTTATTCCTTCCTTGATAACCATCAGAGAAAAAGGAAAGGGGGCAGTCCAAAGGATGATGTCCTTACCAGGACTACACCAGAGGATGGCACAGGCTAGGATTTAAGAAGTACCAGGTCAGGTGTTGTGTGTGGAGATGCCACGCTCCGAGGACAGCCTTCGCACATCTACGGTGCCTTTGAAGCCAGAAATGGGCTGTACAGAAGGGGCATGAGGATCTTCACTGGAGTCAAGAGACAACTAGGGTCTGGTTATAAAGTGGGAGAGTCATTTCAAAACAGCACCTGTAGGAAATAGCCATTGTGGCCATTGGGATAAATGCAGAAAGTTCCCAGGTTTGTTTGCATGGTGAATGAGTATTTAGCAGTGGCCCTATAACCCACACTACCACAGCCAGCCTTCAGCACCAAAATTCCCACACTAACCCACCTGGAGTATTTACAGATGTGAGGGCTTTGCAAACAAACAGCGAATGGACGTGAAGCCAGAGCAATCTAGAGCCTGAGATAAAAGAAAGGGAGAGTCAGCATGACATCCCAAGGACTAAACACTGCACTGGGTGTGCAGAGGGGATGGTGAGAAAATGCACCGTGTACAACCTGGACACCACTTTGGTTTCATCTCCCTGGGCAGAGTGTGGGGACTTCTTGTCTTGCAACAGTGAAACTCATTGTGTAGGGCCCTTCTTCCCATTCGTGTCTGGCCATAAGGCAAATGACTGGATTTCCCTTCAGATCTACATCTTTTCCAAGAGTTTTTTCTGCCACTGAATGGCCAGGGGAACAACAGGCATGAGTGTGGTCCGGCTCATGGAAGCAGCGATGTCCTTGATTTTTTTCCAAGGCCACTGCTCAAGTTCAGGTTTGGACTGCAGAGAATTTCGGTCCTGACTTGTTTAAGATTGTGTTGGCCAGGATCACCCTGAGACGAGGATGTTTAGGACTCAAGTAGAAGAACTGTGCCAGGATGTCGTGAAATGAGTCTGGACTGACTGACAGTTCCTTGAGGGGCACTACCATCATTCTCCAACCCAGTGGGATCTCTGGTAGCTCAAGCTCAGCTGTTCTTAGGAGAATGATGCTCACTACCCTCACCTCACAAGGAGCACCCTACAGCCAAGAAGGACTCACAAGGGATATAATCAGGGAGAAGTAGCCTTTTGACTGTTGTTTGCCCCAGCAACTTTGCATGCAAAAACCCTCCTGAACCTGTTCACTTTATCCCAAAGCAGGGTCTAGCTCTAGTTAGGCTTTACGTGACCAAGAGGCCTGTTCAGCCTGATGAGAGAGAAGGTTATCCAAACAGTATCTGCCTGCAAGGTCTCACTGCAACTGGGGTATTGCAGTGCAGGAGTTCTGTGTTATAAGTGGCTTCTTTTTCTTCTCCATCTAGAGCTCATGATTTAAACCTTATCAATGCTGCTAAACTTTTTAATGTATATCAATTGGGTAAAGTTCACAAACAATGCAGGAATCGATTGGTGGAATAATACAGTATTGATCACGTTGACGCTAACCGATGAACCTTCAAATCAATAATGAACACAGATCACATTCCCATAGCAGATTCGGTTACTGTTCACTCGGTGGCAGCTCCGTGGGATGGTAGGTGGGAAGGGAAAACCATTTCATAGCCCCATGTTTTGCAAAGCACTGCAGCAGGCACTGCTTAACAAATATATTTCTCGGGGCACCAAGCACTTCTCAGATGGGCTCTCCATTCCCGTCATCACTCTCTCAGCTTCTTTCTAGGCCTGTTTCTGTCTGGAGTTTCTCTCTTCAGTTGACAGGGAGAAATACCCTGTTACATTTGCCTGTGTAATGTATGAGTATTTGTCAACCTCTACCAGGAATCCCTCAGCTGACACATTGGAGGGCTGCATGTCTGGTTTCATGGCAGGATCACCTGAAGGGCTTGCCATCCTTGACTGGAAACCAGTCGTTCGCTGTTGGGTTCCCTGCTTAAAGCAGAAAGTTTGTTTCAGGGTTCCTAAGAGAAGAGGGGCATCAACAGCAGTACTACTTTTGATGGCAATAATATTGGTTGCACCGGTATTAATAGGCAGAAGTACAACTGTGTGTAAGCTGGGCTTGGACAGGTTTAAGACAGGAATGAGAGAAAGGTTTCTAACTGTGAGGCTCCTGAGGCTTTAGTTGAGCCTTTCTGGAGAGAGAAACCTCTTACTTCCAGTGTGGGTGCAGTGCATCAGGATCCTGCCCATGCTGGGGAACACTATAGCCTGAATTCGGCTGTGCTCAGGAGGTACAGGGGGACCACGTTCCCTGTAATCCTCTGCCATGCTGCAGTCTGCACCTCCCAGCCCGTGCAGGAAGTCCAGGCTCAGCTCACAGCCGCTCCTCAAAGTACATGAATCTGCACAATTTCCACCACTGATGGCTTGGTGCTGGAGATTTTTTACACCTTATGCCTCCTGCAAACTCTGACATGTGCTGGGGAGGGGAGCTCTACCCCAGCTGACGTCTCGCCCTCTGCTGTGGGGTTCTCCAGAGAAGCAGGGACATGTTTCTCTCTGCCCTCCATTGCTCTCCCTGAAAACTAAGAGCAACTTTGTTTTCAGACACCAGAGAGGCAAGCTGCCCCCCTGCCTGGTCCAGACAGGGCTGTGATATCAAATTGTTCTTTTAGAAGAGCATTTGCTATTTCCAAAGGTTTAAGAGAGCAGGAGGTAGCTCATTCGGTTATTCACTTGGACTCAGAGCTGTTAGACACAGATCTTAATGGATAGTATTGATTGAAAGAAACAAAGCAGCCGTTTTCTTTCTTTCTATCAAGGGATTTCTAGGCTCAGATGAGAAGAGTTTGCCGGCTTACACTCTTAACAACAAAATATACGATATTACAAGGTTCCCAGAAGTCTCCCAGGATAACATAGCAGAGAGAGAAAGAAATGTGCAAGGTGTTAATGGGATAACAAATTAATAGAGAATAGGATTAGCGAGGGACACAAATTGGTACCCAAGCTCTCTGGTGTCAAGGTTTAATCGATTTTTGGCATGTTGTCCTTGCTGACAGATGAACACAATGGGAATCCACCCGATTCCCGGTGCCACTGGGAACCCCAACAGCAGCTGGGACAGCGATGGCATTGTGAGTGGCCAAAATACAATATTAGGGGAAATCAGCGCCTGCATTAACTGGAATACCAGTGTGATTCTATCCTGCAGCATCTGAGAACTGTGACAAAGCAGCAGGCTTGGAAATAGTTTTAAAATCATTACCTGACTCTCTGTTGTCCCATGCAATTTTTCCATCCATCTGCCAGTCATTTTCAAAGGTCAAGAGCAAGGACATGCACATTTGGGGACCTGAGACTCATTGCTGCATCTAACTCCGGTTTGTTGTAACCCACAGGTGGATGGCCCTGGCCACCAAGGCTTCCTGAGCAGACCACTCCCACCTGGACAATTGTCTGGGTGCACCAGGCTCAGCCACCCTATCAGCCATCACAGAGGTGATGGCTGAACCCAAAACCATCATCACTGTCATCTTTCTCACCAAAAGACTTTGAATCCTGTCTCCAACCTCAGAATCCACATGGACTTGGCCGACAGAACAGAACAGAACAGAACATGGCCTTTCTCATTGCCCCTGAGGGCACCAACTCCTGAGTATCTGGGAAGGCAGCATGAACTGTGATGTCTATGATGCCTGTTGCCTTTGATTCCAGATTTCCAACCACTTCAGCCAGCATTGGGTATACAAATCCCCTAGGCAGCTTTTCACACCTCAGCCCTCTGCTCCTTCCACCTTGGTCACCTCTGAAAGTTCTCCTACCTCACATAAAACATTGATCTCGAGCCTTTTAAATTAGTGAGAGACCCTGACATCACACCGTCCACAAGCTGTTTGGTCCCTACTGGCACAAAGGCAAAACCAAAAGGATTTTCACATCTGCTCTGCTTTTGATGGTGAGAAAGCAGATGGGTCACAGGATGGGACCTGTTATTACCTTTAATGATGATACTGATTTTGGATGAGCCCTGAAGGTCACTGAAGTTTTGGAGGGATAACTGCCCCCCCAGTCCCCTTTGCAGTGATGCTTGGCTGTGAGTGCAATGCTCTGCAATCCAGTGCTGTAACACCTCCTTGACAACATTCTGTCTCTCCCCGACTTTGATGAGTCACTTATTATCTCAGTTTTTTTTTTTAAGGGCCCCCTGTCTTTCTTAGATCATGTTAATAAGACAGCTATGGAGAACAGTGGCCCTAGGGGTCTTCATTATTTCCTCCCAGATTTATGTTCCCTGCCAGTTTAATACAGTGTTTTGGGCATGGCTGCACAATGATGGGGTCACAGTGAGTTTCCAGAGGTCAAGACCTTGATCCTTTTATTTATAACTGAATGAGGTGGGAGCTCTACAACTGTTCAGTCATTGCAGGGCTCCAGTAAGGAAAATGCTGACAGGAGGAGGGGTATCTACCCAATGACATTCAGGATCTACACAGTGCTCTGGGGGTAAGGAGGTGCCGTAGGACAGAGCTACAAAGGATTTACAAAGCCAATGTTTGGTCTTACAGATGAATGTGTAGAAGGTGGAGACCAAATACTCAGATATACATTGCTTAAGGGTGTGAGATTGGTGTGGCCTTTTGGGTGGATCCTAAGAGGGGAGCCCCACCTGAATGCAACTCTTAGAAATCAAAATCCTGCAAAAGTTTTACTTCCACCCTTCTTTGGAAGTGAATGCATACTGTAACATGCAGTCCCTGTGGGTTATATTCAGTTTTCAGAAGAAAGCTGAGCTGGAGAACTGAGAGTGGACTTTCACTGAGCTGACTTACACCTTCAAGCACCAAGGTGCAAAGCACACTGCAATGATAACTCTTACGCTCTTCTCACTGCTTTATTTCCCAGTACAGGCAGCTTCACACTGCTCTTTTCATCCCCATCATCACAGGCACTTGCAAGGGCACACTTGGTGCCTCCTATCATCTTCCCTGGTACAACTGACCCCATCTCCACGGAGGCACCTCCAGCACCATCTTTTTCTTTTCTTCCAGATGCTCTTACTGCCGCTGACAGTAAACTTGCTCTCAAAAAATGGAAATGCTACCACCTTCAGGTTTCCCCCACACTGCTCCTCTTCCGTCAGGGCCAAGGAAGCTCACACACCACAACCGCTTTCAATATCAGGTGTACTGATGAGCCTAAAGGGAGCTGAGCAGGTTACCAGAAAAAGCCCCTGCCTCCTCCCCATCAAACACTCAGTGGGGAAAAATAATCACGGCTGCATTCAGATGACTACAGCTTGATTTACACCACTGGATCCACAGTAATTTGGGGCAGCTGGGCCCAGAGTTGTGCAAGACTACTATAAAAAGAGATTCTGCCTACTAAGCCTTCTGCTCTTATAACTCTAACCTATAATTTAGTAAGTGATAGAGGACCTAAAGAAATTCCTGGGTAGCTGTAAAATTGAGGGGTGGGGGTGGGGAGAGAAAGAACAATTTTATTATGTAGGCTACTACTAGCAAAGCAAAGCAGTGATTGCACTGGTACTAAAAAAAAAAGTATGAAATCTAGAAAGTAACAATGATAATGCATGAATTTCAGCATTCATGAGGCATCATAATGGCTAATGACTGAATGGTTACAGAGGACTGCTAACACCCACATTCATCTGAAACAGCATTCTTTGTCAAATTCAATACTTAAGAGTCCTCCTGAAGACTTATTAAAACTGACAAAATTGTTCTAGACTTGAGGAATAATGAGCTCCCGCAAGTTTTTTTTCAAAGAATTAAAGAAAATCATGAGTTGTATCCTTGGCTAAATCTGTCACAGCACGGGTGAAATTCAGCATTAGGTATTTTCCAGCTACTAGATGTGTTCAGAAGTCTCTTGTTTGCTTGATCTTTTCTGTTTTGCTGTAGATTAAAGCGTCTCTAATACACAGAAAGGGCCCAAACAGGGCGTATTTAGCGAGCCCAGGCAGAGCAACTCACTGGTGCCTTAACTGGTGAATTCATAAAGATTTAATGTACCTTCCATACCTTCCCACTTGAGGAAGGAGCTGGAGAGATCAGACATCATGCGCACGGAGAAATGCAGCCTAAAGCATTTCTTTGGTCCTTTCCAACTTCTTGTTTAATATTAATGGGAATATTTTATGCTTATGTAAGTTAGATACATGCCAAAAAAATTTGAATCAAGGTGTTAATACTTAATGCAAACACATTCCCTGCTGTTTCGCAAGGTTTAAAAAGGTGATCAAGACTTATTAGGATTAAGGGCTCATTTCAGCTGAATTGATCAGATGGCATTTGGGTGTAATTTAAGCTAAAAATACAGGGAGGGATAAGCAGATTTTATTTCTATATAAAATTGTCTCCTCCTCTCCCTCTTTCTCTGCCATGCACACATGCGTACGCGTTCGCACTTACCCTGAGCAACATTGCCTGGTTTGGGTTGTTGCTGTTTTTTTGTACACTGGGAAACGTTATTTGGACTGGATATGCAGTGAAGATAGCAATGCCTTGTTTCTGATCTGACATATTCAAACATGTTCCCTTCCCATGTCACTCTGTGCCTTTTCAGTTTTGAGACATGGAGGCTGACTGTCCAGAGCCATGTTGCTTGAGCCACACGGGGACTGATTTAGCTCCCACCACCATCGTCGTTTCACAGTTGCAATTGCTGATATTTCTTGGAGTACGTACTGAAATGCATCCAGACAGTGAAAACTAAAGCTGGAAGACGAGGAGAGGGATGCTCTTTGGTGGAACAACATTGCCATCTCATGGTGCAGGTACATCCCTACAAAGGCTGCAGCAATGCTCCCATCCACAGCATCCAAGGTCGCCAGCTCCGTGCACACGTGAGTCCCACTGCAGAAAATCCGGGTAAGTAAGCAAACTTCACCAGTCTGCATCCAACCTTGGAGATGGAGGGCCTTTACCAGCTTTGGTGTGAAGACAGGGTTTTCGGACATCCACCAGCAATCTCTCGCCAGTCCAGTTTCCCCATGACAATCCTGCTGCTGTCTCTACAGCAGTCTCCACTTCAGAGTTCTGTTAATTCTCATTTTCTCAAGCTTCACTAATAATTTCCCATGCGACACCATATCAAATGCTTTATTGAACTCTAGATAGATTAGATCTACCAAATTTCCCTTGTCTGGAAAACCAATTATCTTATCAAAGGAAGATGTCAGCACAGTCTGGCACAAACTGCCTTTGGTAAACCTGTGCTGCACTTTATCTCATTTTTCTCAGTGCCTTTAATTAATGTTTCCTTCAGAATTTGTCCTACAATCTTCTGTATAACTAAAAACGGGTTAACACATCCGTAGCTGGCTAGCTCATGCTTTTCATTTTCCTTATCTTCCCTTACTTTCCTTATAATCCATTTGCTTTTGTGGGTTCAATCAGTGCCATTTGACCCACAAAACTCATTAGAAATCTACTCTCCACACTGCACACCATGTGCCACTTTTCTTCAAATGGGATGGAGATTTCACCAACCCTTCAGGTTTCATCTGGGTCCCCTCCAAGGTCTTGCTTCCACCATGAATGTGTCTGCTTTCTTTCCCCACCTCTTATTTCAGGTAACTGTCTGACTTAAATTCCCAATCCACATCACACTTACCTTCAAAAACTAGTGATTGGTTTAATTTGGAGGGAATGCTTTGATTATGTTTTAGCCTGGTCCTGCTGTTGCTGGCTGGCTGTCCCCCTTTGTGCCTACATTTCTATATTTCACTAAGGAAACGTTCAATGATATTCCTTTTCCCATATGTGTGCATGGTCATGTTCAGTCTTACTCTAGCCTTCCCCTCACTTTGAAGATGTACCCTTCTGCTCTCGTGTTTTGTCCATCCTTGTCATCTCTCCATTTACTCTCCCTGCTCTGGGGATCAGAGAATTATAGAATGGGTTGGTTTGGAAGGGACCATTAAAGGCCATCCAGTCCAACCCTCCTACAATGAGCAGGGGCATCTTCAACTAGATCGGGTTGTTCAGAGCCCTGTTCGACTTGACCTTGGGTGTTTGCAGAGACGGGGCATCTACCACCTCCCTGGGCAATGTGTGCCAGTGTTTCACCACTCTCATAAAAAATATATTTTTCCTTATATCCAGTCTGAATTTACCCTCATTCAGGTTAAAACCATTTCAGCCTTCTCTACTGCTACAGGTTAAAACGTTTGTCCCCATCTTTCTTGTAGGCCCCATTTAAGATCTGGAACATATCTCTGTCCTTCATATGAGCACACATTTCCAAAGAGTGGGGGCAGAAGGCAAGAAGGAATGGCTGCAAGTTTTCCATGCAGGATAGATCTCCATTGGCTCAGAGACACCTCTGCAACTCCCAAGTAATTGCAAAAATTGTTCTTATCCTTGGGAGAGAAGAGGTCCTCCTCTAAACATGCCAGTGCAGAGTGTTGTCCATGGGAAGGAGTCACACCAAAAGATATCACAGATGCACAAGTGGTCAGCAGAGTTAATAAGAGTAAGTTGCCTATGAATTTTATCCACTAAAAGGTAATTGTAATTTTTCTCATCAGATAATTACATGTCATGACTGAAATGACTGGTTCCTCCACTCTGTTGCAGTGGACCAAGAGTCTGTAAAATTGCAGAATTATTCCACATTATTGCAGGGAAGAATCCTGAATTATGGATAGGAGTATGCAGGGATTATTACAGTGTGGCAGCAGAGCAACTTGCCATCACACTGGGGCCATAAATTCAAATTTTGCCTAGCATTTGTAATAAATGTCCCCTCCAGCTGACCCAGCTATCAGTGGGTACTTGCTCACATAAGCTGGGGAGCTGAAGATGCTGACAGTGATCCATTTGCCATTGTGCATGCCTAAAAAAAGACAAAAAAAAAAAACCACCAAAAAAAAAAAAAGGAAAATGCAGCCTTCCCAGCAGTCTGCTAGTTTTGTTAAGGCAGATGCTCAACCAAATGTTGCATTTTGACATGGTGGGATCCCATCTTTTCTGAATTCGTGCTATTGGACTCATGTCAAAATATGCTGACAACTAGATTAGGTCTCTTGGAAAATCGTGTGTTTTGTTAATGTTCCATATTAGAGTGCCATGGCAGCTCTTTGGATGGGGGCACCACGCTCATCATGTGAAAAGGGAGGTCAGGATGGAGCCTGACAGAGGCAGTGAGGGGACCTGCTGTCCACAATGGGGAAGAAATAAGTAGGGTGAAGAGGGACTCGTAACTTAAACCCATCTGTGATGGCAGAGGAGATGGGGCCATGAAGGCACAGTCACTGGATGCCTCCCAGGCATCTTTGCAGCCCCTTCTGCCTTTTTTTTCCACTCCCCAGGCTGTCAGCTAGCTGGAGGAAAGCCATCTATCACAGCCCATCCGCTCTATCTACTAGTTACCTAGATTTAGCTTGCGCGTGCATAATTTATGGTCAGTTGGTCCATCTCCTCTGCTCTTTGTCGACGTGCAGCATTTTATGGATGAGCTTGTGAGAATAAAAGCTACAGTACTGACCATGCCCATAAACAGGGAAAAGCCCCACCTCTGAAGTACATGAGCTGAGGAGGCACATATGGGCCATGGGGACAAACAGGCTCATGGCTGTACATAAGGGGGTTGAAGCAAATAGCCTTGTCATCCTCCTTTGCAATCTCTGGATCAGGAAATCATTTTGCTGAGATTTGTTTTGCTTTCCTTCCTCTGTACATAAGATAAAGCAGGCAGAAAGTGTGAAACTTATTAGAGATAGAGCTCCAAGAAATCAAGAAAAAACCTCGCAGAAGCATGAGTCATGGGCCCCAAACTAAATTTACCTGAAAAAAACTGTTAGTGTTATACACAACCTTATAATGACTTTATTTCTGTTATGATTGTTGCTGTTGTTCTGGTTAATACCTTTCTCACTTAAAAAAAAACCCTAGCACAACCCTGTAGCAACCACTACAGAAATATTATTTGCTTGTATTATTCTTTAGGTGGTTCCTGTGCTGGAGGCAGTAAGTAGTTACAATCACTCAGTACATAATAGAGAAATTCATTCCAATAATAATAATAACAACATTTATTATTTTTGAAACATGAATCTGATGAATTCATGAATACAGAAAGCTCTTGTTGCTGGCTGTCCAAAAACCGGTAATAGAATCAAACATGATTTTCTGATAGACTTTTTTAGTGGATTTCTAATGCACTTACTGCAGACGTGCATCCGTCCCTGCTCAGCGCCCAGCTCCTGGTCGTGCCGTGTGTTTGGACCCACCTTCTAAACTTTGGATTTTTCAAACAATTACTAGAGAAAATCCCATGGGCAAAGCTGTTTGAAGGTAAAGGGGCCCAAGATAGTTAGCGTTCAGGGACTGCTTCTACCGTGCTCAAGATCAGAACATCCCGACATGTAGGAAGTCAAGGAAGGGAGCCAGGAGACCTGTGTGGCTAAAGAAGGATCTGCTGAGTAAGCTCAAGAGCAAGAGAAGAATTTACAGATCTTGGAAGGCGGGGCTGGCCACTTGGGAAGAGTATAAGGCTGTTGTCCGAGGATGTAGGGAGGCAACAAGGAAAGCAAAGGCCTCCCTAGAATTGAACCTGGCGAGAGGGGTCAAGGACAACAGGAAGAGCTTTTTCAAATATGTGGCAGATAAAACTAACACCAGAGGCAATGTAGGCCCACTGATGAATGAGGTGGGTGCCTTAGTGACAGAAGATACAGAGAAGGCAGAGTTACTGAATGCCTTCTTTGCCTCTGTCTACTCTGCCGGAGGCTGTCCTGAGGAGCCCCGTTCCCCTGAGGCCCCAGAGGAAGTCAGGGCAGTGGAGGAGTTGGCTTTAGTCGATGAGGACGGGGCTAGGGACCAATTAAGCAATCTGGATATCCATAAATCCACGGGTCCAGATGGGATGCATCCATGGGTGCTGAGGGAGCTGGCTGATGTCATTGCTAGACCACTCTCCATCATCTTTGCCAAGTCTTGGGAGATGGGAGAGGTGCCTGAGGACTGGAGGGAAGCAAATGTCACTCCAGTCTTCAAAAAGGGCAAGAAGGAGGACCCGGGTAACTACAGACCAGTCAGCCTCACCTCCATCCCTGGGAAAGTGATGGAACGACTTATCCTTGGTGCCATCTCAAGGCATAGCAAGGATAAGAGGGTCATTAGAGACAGTCAACATGGCTTCACCAAGGGGAAGTCGTACTTGACTAACCTCATAGCCTTTTATGAGGACATAACAAGGTGGATAGATGATGGCCGAGCGGTGGATGTGGTCTACCTTGACTTCAGTAAAGCATTTGACACAGTCTCCCACAGCATCCTTGCTGCTAAACTGCAGAAGTGTGGTCTAGACTCTCAGGTAGTGAGGTGGACTGTGAACTGGCTAAGGGGAAGAAGCCAAAGAGTTGTGGTCAATGAGGCTGAGTCTGGTTGGAGGCCTGTATCCAGTGGAGTCCCTCAAGGGTTGGTACTGGGACCAGTATTATCCAATATATTCATCAATGACTTGGATGAGGGACTAGAGAGTACTATCAGCAAGTTTGCTGATGACACCAAGCTGGGAGGAGTGGCTGACACACCAGAAGGCTGTGCTGCCATCCAGCGAGACCTGGACAGGCTGGAGGGTTGAGTGGGGAAAAATTTAATGAAATATAACAAGGGTAAATGTAGGGTCTTGCATCTGGGTAGGAACAACCTCGGGTTCCAGTATAAGTTGGGGAATGACTTATTAGAGAGCAGTGTAGGGGAAAGGGACCTGGGAGTCTTGGTGGACAGCAGGATGACCATGAGCCAGCACTGTGCCCTTGTGGCCAGGAAGGCCAATGGCATCCTGGGGTGTATTAGAAGGGGAGTCGTTAGCAGGTCAAGAGAGGTTCTCCTTCCCCTCTACTCTGCCCTGGTGAGACCCCATCTGGAATATTGTGTCCAGTTCTGGGCCCCTCAGTTCAAGAAAGACAGGGAACTGCTGGAGAGAGTCCAGCACAGGGCAACTAGGATGATTAAGGGAGTGGAGCATCACCCTTATGAGGAAAGGCTGAGGGAGCTGGGGCTCTTTAGTTTGGAGAAGAGGAGACTGAGGGGTGACCTCATTAATATTTACAAATATATCAAGGGTGAGTGTCACGAGGATGGAGCCAGGCTCTTCTCGGTGACAGCCAATGATAGGACAAGGGGTAATGGGCTGAAACTGGAACATAAGAGGTTCCGCTTAAACTCGAGAATAAACTTCTTCTCAGTGAGGGTGACGGAACACTGTAACGGGCTGCCCAGAGAGGTTGTGGAGTCTCCTTCTCTGGAGACATTCAAGACCCGCCTGGAAATGTTCCTATGTAGCATTATCTAAGTGTTCCTGCTCTGGCAGGGGGATTGGACTTGATGATCTTTCGAGGTCCCTTCCAATCCCTAACATTCTGTGATTCTGTGATTCTAGCAAGGAGAGCAGTGGCAGTGGGCACACCTGCTCTGCCTGTGGTGCAGGCAGCGTTTTCCTTTGGGTGTTATTCAGAAGATGGCACCAGCTGCTCTGTCCCCACTGAGCAGAGCATGGGGATAGCAAGGATCAATGTGGGGCAGACCGAACTGCTCAGGGCACTGCGCTAACAGGGCATTTCATAGAATCATAGAATAATAGAATCATAGAATGGCTTAGGTTGGAAGGGACATTAGAGATCATCTAACTCAACCTCCCTGTCACAGGCAGGGACACCTCTGAACTAGATCAGGCTACTCAAGGCTCTGTCCAACTTGGCCTTGAACACCTCCAGGGAGGGGGCAGCCACAACATCTCTGGGCAATTTATTCCAAAGTCTTGCCACCCTCAGACCGAAGAATTTCTTCCTAAAATCTAATCTAAATCTATTCTCCTTCAAGTTAAACCCATTTTCCCTTGTCCTATCAGTGGATGCTCTTGTAAAAAGTCCCTACCCAGCCTTCCTGTAGGATCCCTGCAGGTATTGGAAGGCAGCTCTTAGGTCCCCCCGAAGTCTTCTCTTTTCAAGACTGAACAATCCCAGCTCCCACAGCCTGTCCTCGTAGCGGAGGTGCTCCAGCGCCTGGATCATCTTTGTGGCCTCCTCTGAACATGCTCCAACAGTTCTATGTCCCTCTTATGGTGGGAGCACCAGAACTAGACACAGTATTTGAGGTGGGGTCTCACAAGAGCAGAGTAAAGGGGGAAAATCCCTTCTCTTGGCCTGCTGGCTATGCTACTCCTTATACATCCCAGGATGCGGTTGGCCTTCTGGGCAGCATGAGCGCCCTGCTGACTCATGTTGAGCTTCTCATCTATCAACACCCCCAAATCCTTCTCTTCAGGGCTACTCTCAACCCACTCTGTGCCCATTTTGTATCTGTACCTAGGATTGGCCGGACCCAGGTGAAGGACCTTGCACCTTGACTTGTTGAAGCTCATGCAGTTTGCACTGGCCCATTTCTCAAGCCTGTCAAGGTCCCTCTGGATGGCATCTCTTCCCTCAAGTGAGTCCACAGCACCACACAGCTTGGAGTCGTCGGCAGACTCGCTGAGGGTGCACTCAATGCTGTTGTCCATGTCGCTGACAAAGCTGTTGAACAGCACTGGACCCAGAACAGACCCCTGGGGAACACTGCTTGTCACTGCTCTCCATGTGGACATTGAGCCATTGACCACAACTCTTTGAGTGCGACCATCCAGACAGTTCTTTATCCACCGAGTGGTCCATTTGTCAAATCCGTGTCTCTCCATTTTAGAGACAAGGATGTCATGTGGGACAGTGTCAAACACGTTGCACGAGTCCAGGAAAATGACATCCATTGCTTTTCCCGTGTCAACGAGCACTGTAGCTTTATCGTAGAAGGCCACTAAATTAGTCAGACACGACTTGCCCCTAGTGAAGCCATGTTGACTGTCACCAACCACTTGATTATCTTTTATGTGCCTTAGTACAGCTACCAGGAGAATCTGTTCCATGATTTTACCTGGCACAGGGGTAAGGCTGACTGGTCTGTAGTTCCCCGGGTTGTCTTTGGTTCCTTTTTAAAAGATGGTTGTTATGTTTCCCCTTTTCCAATCTGCGGGAACCTCACCAGACTGCCAGGACCTCTCAAATATAATGGCTAGTGGCCTAGCAACTTCAGCCGCCAGTTCCTTCAGGACCCATGGATGTATCTCATCAGGTCCCATGGATTTGTGCACATTGTCCCATGGACTTGTGCACATTTACAAGTGCCCATCATGTTATTAAAAAAACTCTTCTCAGAAGCAAAGCTACTGCTTGTCTGGAGTTTTACCATCTTCCAGTGTTTCTCTGGTTTAGGGGCTGGGACCTCTGTGGGGTCCAGCCAAAGCAGGCTTACAGCGGTGAGTAGGACCCTGCTCACACACAAACAGCTTGTAAATTGCTGATGAGCTCTGCCTGGTGGGGATTTTTGCCTTGCAAGGACTTCAGGTTTGACACAGTCTGAATCTCAGTGGCTGAAATATAATCTGTGGCGTGTAAAGTGGGAGTTTACACTGGCTCTGGTCAGAGGAAGCAGAGCCGTTTCTAATGGGAGGAGAATTTTTAGAGAGCGTTTTTGCCAAGTGAGGCCCCCAAGGTCTAATGGTGTTTGCACTCTGATATACCGGCACAAAAACCCTTCATGATGTAAAGGCAGATTTAGGAGCACCCCTGACTAAACCCTTTCCCTCTACACTGTACTGACAACACGATGTCTTCAGTTAACAACACTCTTAAAAAACGAAGGCTGTCCAATGCAGAAAACACTTAAAACCAGTTAGTTCCTCAAGGTCCTGATATGACAATGTACAAATTAAGACTGCAAAGGCGGACTAAACTAAAGCAGTGGAAGGCTATAATAATGCACGTATGTTTGCAGGGAATGATGCTATCACAAGCTGGGAAGTTGCAAAAAGCTTAACAAAAGAAAATCAGGCATATAAAAGTAAACTCTTCTCATATTGCAGATATGGTGGCTGCCTTTTTAGTCATTACACTTGCTTTATCTCTAAAGCTGTGCGGACATTGCAAATGTTGGAAATATAAATATGGAAACATTTAACCACAAATATATTGCTTTACAATTGCTTGTCATTTGGCATAATTCAGCTCCTTGCATTCCTTCCTCTGTTATTTTTTCCTCTGTGTGTTGGTATCTACAGCCCTGCTTCCCTCTGTACTGACTGACAAGCACACCTTTGAGAGATGTAACTCTGGGTCCCACTGTTTATAACAAAGTGATATGAGCTTCACTTTCTGTCCATATGCATGTAAGGTATAATTGGTTTACTGTTTCCCAAGTGACAGCAATTGATTTTTTTGTAAAATAACTAAGGAAGCATTATTTTGTAACTCCTCTGTTGCTCAAAAGAAGCAAACAAGTTTTCTACCATATCAACATAATTCTAAAAAAGACACAAGCTTTCAGCAAATACCAAAAGCTATGCATACTGGCAGTTAACAATAGCAGGTAGGATGCCTAAAGGGATTAGTGCATGAAGGGAGCAAATCCAAGCATGTTTCTCCCTGTATTTGTGAATGTTCAGACTGGTCTTCTAGAGGTCTTACTCAAAACTCAGTAATGTGGTTCAAAAATGAGTTTATTCCCATTGTCTTGGCACTTAGGAGTCCATGGGTGGCTAACATGTCCAGCTTTGGGCCTGGAGTATAAGACAGATACTGGAAAAACAGAAGGGGTGTAATGGAGGGCCACCAGGGAGATTACAGAAGGCTCTGCTTGTAGAGGTGTGAGGACAGACAGAAGAATCTATTTGCTGACTTAAAAGTGCTTTCCCAAATACTCCCACCAAGCAGCTAGGGCTGTGGTCAGCCTGTATTCACGCACAGCCCTCTCATTTTCTGGTGCACATTGAGCCTGTGCATTTTGGCTCATAGTTTCATTACATTCCCTATATGCTGGTGAAACACTGCTCCAGGCTATAACTTTACACCAGCCCTTCTGAAGGAGTGAGTTGCACAGAAAATTCCCCTCCTAACTTGAGGCCAAGGGACTCAGTGGCACATGAAGACACTGGAGAGAGCTGGTGCAGGAGGGAGATGCTTTCAATATTGTGCAAGATAAAAGCTGGGCTGAAACTTTTAATAACAGCTGCCACCTGCTCCCATGCATGCCCCTGTATTAATGCATCCCTGACACTCAGCAGACACTGCATGTGTGCACTGAGGAGGGAGGGAGAGATGGATGGATGGATGGATGGATGGATGGATGGATGTGTTCATCCCTGGAGGAGCTCCCAGCTCTAGAGCTGGACACTGGCCATCCTATTTCCTCGCGGGTCAGATTGCAAACGATGGACATGAGCAAGTATTTGCCAAAGGAGAGCTTTTCATGCAGAGAGGTGTGTCAAGGTGCGGGGCTACTCATGTACGTCATTGCCCAAGGGATGACTGAAACTGGAGCTCTCCTGGCACTTTCACCCAGGGCGCTATCTGCTGATTAAGCCCTGACTATCTCGATAGCTTTCCACAGGCTGTTTGTTCTGCCTGGCTGTGGCAACATTAGCTGCTCTTGCATCCTCTGCCAGCTCTCCACAGCAGGAAACATGTACACAGGAGTGCAAACAGAGCCGGGGGGGCAGGCCTTTGTACCCTGCAGCAGGGCAAGATGGGGTGTCCCCGAGCCAGCCAGGAGTGAACAGACACACCCTGGCATATTCAGTGGCTAATTTTTCAGAGCAGGCAGGATGGCTTTTTGCTGCCATCACAAACTGTGGAGCTTTTTGGTGGCTTATAAGCATTGAGTAGTTGCTGTTGGTGGACAGAGGTAGTTTTCTGAGTGACAAATGAGTGTTGGACAAAGCTTCCAGCCCTGGTGGTGTATCTGCCCTAGATATATAGCCTTGCCAAAAATCAGGAAAAGAAGGGGAAAAAAGCAGAAGTGGAACTGCAAAGAGCTTGATTGCTGTGGGTGACTGGGAGCCGGGGGTTGCATCCTAGAAGGATGCTCTGGTCTCCTCACATGCACAGAGTGGTGCTGGTCCAGCACAGGTCAGAGTTGCAGGAGAGGTGCCCTGGGGAGGTCTCTTTGGAGCTACAGCTCCATCCCTCCCTTACAAATTCTGCTGTCCCAGCACAGGGTGGCCACTGAAGTTCATACCCAGGACCAAGAAAGCTAAGGGGGATCCTTCCAACCTGAGGTGGGTCATTCTAATCCTGGAGGGCACCTGATGCACTTCTGTACCCCTCAAGGCGTCCTCCTGGGGACAGGTCATGGGGACAAGCAGAGGGTCTGACGGATCAGCAAACCTGCCTGCCCAGGGAGCTGGACAGGCCTCTGAGATTGTCCAGCAGCCAGTTCAGGATGTGTGGTGTTCTCTGGGATGTGACTGTGTAGGAGGCTCTCTCGTAGCCTTGCTTGGAAGTGTTCAGAGCATGAGTAACACTCTAGCAAAGCTGGTCTTTGCTATAGGGCAAAGAACAGTAAAGTAGCTTCCATAAGGTTTGTTCCGGACACAAAGAGAGGCTCAAGGTGCTGCAAACCACTCCCAAAAGCTGCCAATGCTCTGCCTTTTGGTATCCCCTTTTCTCATTCCCACCTGTCTCACAGAGCATCAGAGTTCACTTTTGCCTGCCCGAAGGACCTCACACTGTGTGCAGTTCTCGGCTCACACCTTTGAAAACACAGCCCCAGCTCCTTGCTCAGCCTTATCTCGGTGCACCAAGAATGCAAACACCAGAGCTTGTGGAGAGCAAGCCATGAGGCTGCTCCAAGCCCCAGCAAGGCAGAAGATAGTGGAGAGGCATTGCAGCTCTTTTGGCACAGGAAAAGGGCTCTCCATCGGCTGTGGAAACCTTCCAGTGTGGTTCAGCTTGGCTTTGCTTCCTGAAAGACTGCACAATTTGCCTGCTTTTTGCAGCCAAGGGGTGAGTTTTTCTTTATCTCTAAGCATGTCAGGTTGTAGAATCATAAAGCAGGTGAGAAGCCGCTTCGTTTGCATGCATTGCTGGAGATTGCAATGGTTGCACTAATCACAGTCTGCAAAGAATACGATATATTCCTCTACAGGTTTTCCATTTGAAAGAGGTTTCCAAATGTGCCTTGTGTTGAATCTGTAATGAAATTGGCTTTGAAGCACACGCACATGTGATAACTTGATTGTAGCTGTAATTTACTTGAGTAGATTCTGTAAAGACACGAAAATAAACCAGTGCAGGTTCAAGCGATGCTGCGTGTGTTGCAAACAGGGATAACCTTGGGGTTATTCTCTGCCAGGAGAAATAAGGACAGTCACCCAGCTGGATGGGTGCAGACTCAAATGCAAAACCCGCTGGTTCTCAGAGAAAAGCTGCTAAGTTGGGGACAGACAAGAGGATGGGAATCTCTTTGAATCCCAAGGGATGCCCAGGAGGCATGGGAATGAGGATTCCATGACTGCCAAGTTTGGCATTGCCAGAGGATTGTGATATGTGTGTTATTTACCTGTGGAGCATAAACTGAAATCCGTAACGCAGGTGACTTGCTTCAGATAGTTTAAACCTCAGATTTTAGCTAAAGGGCTGTGCAAACTGAAAGCTGCAAGTGCTGTTAATTTTTTGTTAAAAAAAAAATAATCAGAAAATGAGGAGAAGACTTAGTCTCCACGCAGAATAAACCCATGTTCTGAGTCCTTGTGGGGCTGGTTGTGCCCCATGGGCTGCCTTGGGAGGGGAACCCTTTGGCCAGGCTGCCACTAGTCTGGACCAAAAGACAAGGACTCCAGCGTTTGAGGGTTCGGGCTGTGATGTGCAGGGGGTGTGCATGGCTGCCAGCACCCCAGTAGGTTGATTTACTCCCTTCAGTGGCATTTGCTGAAAAATCCTGCTGTACCTTCCCACCACACGTGTCTCACAGACACCTCGGAGGAATTATCACACAGCAGTAACTGCACTGACATTCGTAGTAATCTCTCTCGTAGTCTCCCACCCGTTTTCATCCTGCACTTGAAATACTGAAATTGCCCTGAGAAAAGAAATATCTTTACAAGATGGGCCATCAAGCCAGCATGCCGTCTGCTGCATCCAGAAAAGCAACCCACTCAGCAGGGTAATCTATTCAATGGCTGGGATTTATTTTTAACATTCAGTTCTGCAGTCCTTTTAACTTGAGCAGGGAAGTGAACATTTTGATAACAGCAGCCTCCAGGTCAAATGTGATGAGAATTCATAACTTGCCACATAGGGTTTTGGAAAACCAACCAAGCAAAACAATTTCCCAGAATGAGACGATGAAGATTCACGTTTCTCTTCACAATGTCGTACACAGAGCCGGTATCTGTTGAAGTGTCTACCTATTCTCCCCCCCAATTTGCAAATAAAATGCCTCCTGGACTATTTTAAATTTGAATGACTATTCTGAGCACGGCTTTGCTAGGCTGCTCATAAAGACCTGAGACATCGGATCTTTAGACCATCAAAGAAGAAATATTAACCCAGTAATGGGAATGTCCTGATCGTCACATTTCTAATCAAAGCAAAGCCTGGGTTTTCTGCTTGAAGCAAACATTGCCAAGAGAGTGGCATCAAGTTTTAAAAATTGTAAGGAACAGAGGGAGGGAGCTCCTGTCCCTGGACTGCACTAGAGCAGCAGCACAGAAACAGCAGCAGGCAGGGTTTAGGTCAGACCTGGGACTGGGGAAAAAAAATTTAGCCTGAAAATCCGTCCAATCTGAGATTGGTAAGGAAGCTGCTAGGGGGGCAACTTTGTCTTCTGTTTGTTTTTTTCAAATGGCTGGAGTAAGTCAGAAGCATGTGTCTGAGAAAGAAGCAGGAGGGGAATGTGGTAGAAAATTTTGTAGTAGTGTAGTTTATTTTAATCTCACTTCTGCTGGTGTTTCCTGAGCACTTCTGCTGGTGTTTCCTGAGCTGGTGTTTCCTGCTGGGCTCAGCAGTCGGTGTTCATGCTGCACCTGAACATCACCGGTACTGTGGCACTCAGCAGCACTGGCTCCTTTATTTGCAGGCTTGGGAACAAGTTGTTTCCAAACCACTTGTATTTACTCTCCATCCATGGCTTTCTGTCCCAATTCAATATCTGCAGGGACGTCATGGGCACATGGTGCTCCCTCTCACAGCAAGGGCTCCTCTGCTGAGTGCTGCGGCAGTGAGAGAAAATGGGAAAGTGACAGGAATAATAATAATAATAATAATAGTAGTAATTAATAGTAATAATAATTAATAGTAATGGTAATAGTAATTAGTGATAGTAATAGTAAAAAAATAAGTATCCTCTCCTCTGCAGGTTGTTTCATCCCATAGATTGTACTCACAGCCACACTGGTGACTGGTGGCTACAGCATTGTCACCTACTTCACCCCTGGCATCTTCTCCCATGCTGTCCTGGGAAGCCAGGGTGTAATGAGAAACTCTGTGCATTGGCAACGGAAAACAATAAAATCTGCTATGCGGCATGGAAAGCTGTGCTGATGGGAACAGTCATTGCTTTAATATTTAATTCGATGAGATATAGCTCTGAGAAATGGATCAGGAGCTGCCACAGCATCAAGCACACGCTCAGCACTTGCAGGGGAATTTCCACAGGGTTTGCTACGCTGCGGACTTATCTAGATTCTGTCTGGGTGACATGGTAATACATCTCATTAATTATCCGAGCACACAGAGCTGTGTTTCCTCCCATTCCCTTTACTTGATCAAGCTTTAAACACTTCCAGAGGTCTCTTGGACGTTGGGTTGTCATTCAGAGCGTCTCCCCTCTGTTGTACCTTGGCTCATGGTGTCTGCAGAGCAAACGTGGGCTGCTCAGATGCGGTCAGCTGGCATTTCAGGAAGGCATTTCCTTGCGTCATGAACCTCTCAAACAGTGCAATGAAGATAAGATTCAATCCTACCCCTCACCAGCAGGAACTCCCTGGTGCTGTATGGGTTGCTGTGGCAAGATCAGGAATGAGGAGCTGGGGCAGGCTGGTGATGGGTCTCAACTAAAACCTGTACCTTCTTTGTCCTTTCAGGGGGGTCACATTGGCCCCAAACAACTTCTGGGACTGAGATTCAGCCTGCAGCAGAGCCAGTTTTCCTCTGTGCATCAGTCTCCCGCCTTCAGAAATTCCTTTGCATGCTCCAGACAGTTTGGGTGTCTTTACTAGGAAAAAGGGCTTTAAGGCAGCCTGATTGCCACTGTGGTGGCAAACAAAGAAGCTGGAGATGCGGATTTGTCAGAACGATAATCCAGGTAGGTCCTAGTTTTTTGCTTGTACAAAACCATCTGCTTTGTCTCCTTTCATATGCCTCTCTCTGCTCCTGCAGCCCCTATTGCTGCAGGACCCGAGTCCCTCGCTGTCTTCAGGATTGAAGTGTGAGCAGAAAGGCCAGATAGGGAAAAAGACTTTGGCATCTACATGCTAAAATATTTTCGCTTTGGCTGACACATCCTAAATTGTAGTCATGACCTTCCCCTAAATAGCACTCACAGTCCCCTTGGCCACCTGATTCCATCGGCCCATTTTGCTCCTCAGATTCCCTGAACATCTCTTCTTTGTGGACAAGCACGTGTTGACATGATGCTGCAGTGCTTGGGAACAGTTTGCTACACCAGCCTGCCTCAGGGATGGGCTTGGCATGAGGCAAGGTGATTCTTTTCATTTTGCTCTCCCTGCTATCTCCCTTGGTCTTTCCTTCTCTGCCAACCCAACAAATGCGTAGCTGTGCCATGAGACATAGCTGCATGCCCCTTCTCCAACACCTCTCCTGGTTCCCCCTGCCTTGCAGGGGGGTGATGAGGTGGGACCCCAGCACTTCACCCCACAGGGCAGAGCCCTCTGCACTGTGAGACATCTTACCAGGCTTATCTGGGGAAAAGGCACGAGTTTCTCCAAACCGCCTTCATGCTACATTGTCCTAAGCCATGTCCTACCATTTACCAGTCCTGCTAAGTAATAACACTGGCATATATCTTTGCTATTCCTTGTATCTCCTTAGAATCCATGTCTGAGGCATGACTCCAGAACGCCAGGAAAGGCAAGAATGTTTAAGAAAATCCAAATATGCCTCTGCTGCTTTTTTGTCTTGGGCATTTTGTATGAGATCTCCCTGCTGTCCAGCTGCTTCTTCTCCTATATGCCGATGCCCAAGCACTTTCTGACACCGGAGCAAGTCTTGAACCTCGGCAAAAGCATCATCTTTCTGGAGACAACAGAACGCCTGGAGCCACCTCCGCTGGTGTCCTGCTCCGTAGAGTCTGCGGCCAGGATTTACCCGGACCGGCCCATCATCCTCTTTATGAAGGGACTTACGAACAACACGGTGTTGGACATAAACTCCAGCTATGCAGCCTTTTCGCTTTTGTCTTCCATGAAGAATGTCTTCATTTTTCCTCTCCAAATGGAAAATGTCTTCCAGGAGACCCCCCTACTCCAATGGTACAACCAGGTGAGTGCATAATAAGAGGTAAATAGGGAAATAGAAACCCAGTTATCAACAGAGAGAAAAGAACCCTGAAGTAGCTTAAAATGAATGAACTCAGGATGGGCTATGTGAAATTAGTAATTTTTTTGTTGTTCAAAGTAGATTCATTTTTGCCATGTTTTGCAGTGTATTCATCTCTCTGTTTATTGAACACATTATCAGCATTTTCCCCCCTATCTGGAGAATCAGATTTTTTGGCAGACAAAACATTGGTAGAAATAGATTGCATACGTGTTTTGATAAAACATCACTTAATAATCTTTCTCAACAGAAGCTGGTTGAACAAAATATGCTACCCGAGTCATTTGAGAGCTTGTTAATGCTGCCACACAACGACAGAGCCTGCAGTAGATAAGATATGGGAGAGATTTCGATTTTTGTAACAGCAATATGCAAAACCAAAGTGAGAACTTGTGAGCTCCACCCTGGAAATAAACTCCTCACAAACTGCTTGCAAGTGACCTGTGTCAAATTTGTTTGGCTCCATCTCTGTGCAGGGCAGACATACTTCCTACAAGCTCAACTTTTTCCTGAGAAATCATGACTCCAAATGCCAACAGTGACAATGAAAACCCTGCAGCCTGTTTCAAAGGGCTGGGAGCGACCAGGGAGTGTATTAAGTGGGCTGTGCCCCACTGAAATAGCAGGCAATGATTCATGGTATCATTGATTTAACATTGTAGGTTCATCAAAACACCTGTGAAATGTTCCTGCACTCATTCATACTAACAAAGCATTGCTCTGCACTGCCTTCTTATCTTATTCCAATAAAATTCAATAGCTGGAGGCAGAAAAGGTGGTCAGTGACACTTGCAGGAGTGCAGGGGCAGTTTTATGGTGCCATTTGCATCCAATGGATGGATGTGGTCTGTTCTCTGCTGGTGGCATCACTATCTTGTCTTTCCAACTCTGCAGGTAGTCCCAGAGGAGGAGAAGAACTGGGT
Organism: Trogon surrucura; assembly: GCA_020746105.1. Lineage (NCBI taxonomy): Eukaryota > Metazoa > Chordata > Aves > Trogoniformes > Trogonidae > Trogon > Trogon surrucura. The sequence goes on along the minus strand of CM036625.1, from coordinate 18,913,105 downwards.
CCATGTCAGCTCCGATGCCAGCAGACTGGCACTCATTTGGAAGTATGGGGGCATCTACATGGACACAGATGTCATCTCCATCAGGCCCATCCCTGAGGAAAGCTTCTTAGCAGCACAAAAGTCACAGTTCTCTAGCAACGGAATCTTTGGCTTCCCTGCGCACCACAAATTTATTTGGGACTGCATGGAGAACTTTGTTCTCAAGTACAATGGGAACATCTGGGGGAACCAGGGCCCCTTTTTAATGACAAGGATGCTCAAAGCCATCTGCAATCTCACAGATTTCAAAGGCACTGAGGACCACAGCTGCCAGAACATCTCCTTCCTCAATCCCCAGCGTTTCTACCCCATACCGTACCCAGCCTGGCGCCGGTACTACAAAGTGTGGGACAAAAGCCCCAATTTCAACATCTCCTACGCACTGCACTTGTGGAACTTCATGAACCGCAACCGGAAAGCTGTGGTCGCAGGCAGCAACACACTGGCTGAAAACCTGTACAAAGTCTACTGCCCCACCACATACAAGGACCTGATACTAAATGTGAAGCTCAAGAATTTCACACGCTCTGAGGACTCTGCATGACATAGTTTAAGGATCCTTCCAGCCCTCCCCATTCTGGGGACAAAACGGAGTCACCACTGGTGTCACTAGCTGGCTTTGTATGAGACAGACCTTTTCATAACCACCATCCCTACTCACTTGGGACACTAAGGAGCATGTGCAGAATTGTGGTGGGTATCCATCAGATGCAGCCTCCAGTGACACTGACATTTTTACCTCAGTTCCGTCTACTTATAGGTGCTCGTGAACCAAACTTTCCTGAATGAAATGGATTTACAGGTCTTACTACTTGAGCTTTTCCAAGGGAAAAGTTCTTAAAGAGATGCGTGGCCTTCTGGGCACAATTTCATCTCTGCACATTTTGACGCTGTTGGCAGCTACCCATGCCAGAAAGGCTGCAAACAACAACAGGCTTTGGACTGGGCTGAAGCCTCTAAGCAAGTGTAATGCAAACGTATAGCAGAGGATGGGTGATAGTCATGGCTAATGAAAAGAAGCCCAAACCACTGTGTTTTCATTAATCTGTGGGTTTTTTCATATGAACTTCATACCCTCCGTTTTTGAGAGGGACTTTACCAGTGCAAGTGAAAATAAAATGGTTAAAAAACTGCTGCTCCTCTGAGCTTGTTTTCCCCTGCACCCCCTTAGAAAATGAGTCCCATTTTTCAAATGTTTGTGCTTCTGTCCTCTTACTTTGGCTTCTTCCAGGAAGGGGCTGCACATCCTCTGAGGTCAGTTCTTGATACAGAGTCATATTTCCTCCCAGAAAGGAGCAGCTGAAGCACCAAGAAAGGATAGAGATGCCCCCCCCAAAGTTCCCAAGTCCCTTGAAATAAATAGAGTTCAAATATGCTGGAAATGAGGTGCAGCAGCTCTGGTCACCCTTGTCCAGCTGCGCAAAAATCCCCATTTAACCTAAGCAGGGCACCCAATGACATTCTTTCTGCCAGACTGCAATGCATACACTTGCATTTCCTTTTTATCCCAGGGTAGTGCCAATCCACCCAACCCCCTGAAAAGAAGCCCAGCTTGCAAATCTCTCCTGAGTCTGTCTGAACAGCTGTTTCTAACTTGGGAGCAGAAAGGCGGGGGTGGATCGGTCGCCCATCATCGAATGTTTGCCATCTGCACAATGCTATCTTCTGTAAACACAGCAACTAATGAGCATGCTGCAATCAGCAGCCCGTTTCTGCAGCGCAAAATCGCAGCAGGGTTAATCCGGAGAAGAAAGCTCTCTACACGTGGGCTTTGTGTGCACTTTGGGGCCTGTTCGGATCCGGGGCTCAGGTCTCCTTCCAGCCCCACGTCCCTTCCCAGTAACTGCTACAGCCGGTTGAGCTGCGCCAGCACAAAGGCAGGCAGTGCCAAACCGAGGGCTGCCGCTGTCAGAGCGCCAACGTGGTGTGGGGGAATATTTTGCATTCCCTTTCCCGGGGCGAAGCTCTCATGGCTCAGCCTGGGGCCATGAGTTTCACGCCTCGGTGCCGTCCACGCTGGCTAAGCTTTGCTCCCTGCTCGGGTTTTGCCTGCGTGTAGCACGAGGAGGTCGTTTTCCTCCATGACTTTGACTTTCCTGGGCTGAGGGGATGCAGGGGAGGAGTGCAGGGTTACAGCCCAGAAAGTCCTCCCTTGTTTCCTGCACCAGCCCCAGGCTGCTCCCCGTGAACTGCTCACCTTCATTGCTCTGTCCCATCCTCATCCTCCTTCTTCAGTTTCGCCCTCTGGCCATAAGTGAGTATTTACTGCTTTCTGCCCTGTAGCTCTCCAGGATCCCCTCTCTGGGCAATTGCTGTGTCCATGGGAGGGAGGGAGGGACGTGGCTGAGGGATGGGCACAGACTTGACCCACTCGATCTCCCTTTCCCAATGAGCTCAGGCAAGAAACATTTCCGAGGCTCTGCTGTGTTCCATAGGGTAGCAGCGCCCCTGCAGATGAAGCTTGACCCCATCTCACTTCTCTCTCCTGCCCGTTGTTTACTGTCAGGACTTTCAGCAAACTAGGACTAATGGCAGCAAGCACAGCTGACCTCAGCAAAGGTCTTATGTGAGGGCTTTCACCTGCAGCCACTTGAGCAATTTGCTTGGCATGAGTCCTAGGAGACAACATTTTGGGAAGAGGAAAAGCTGAGAAGGTGAGGGAGGTGATGGCTGCTTTTGGGAAGAGTCCAAAGGAGATGGGGAAGCTTCTCGAGCAGAGTCTGGGTCTCCAGACATCTCTCGGCTTTGTGGTAAGGCATCTGCGAAAGTTTACATGCTCCCAGATCAGCAGGGGAGCAGAAGGATGCTGGCACCTGGGGCACCTTAGACTTTGCAGGGAGTGAAGAAGCCTTGAGGAATTCCAGAAGGTGAGGAAGGCCCCAGGGTGGCAGTGGAGAAGGAAACAGAAATTTCCCTGCCAAAGGTTGAGGATTGCAGAGAAAATGTCCATTCAACAGCCTGAGCCAGCAACTGTGGGCTGAGACAGCACACACACAGTCTGCCAGCCTGGAAAATGAAAATCCATCACACTTTCTCAGACCTGTCTCTACCAGCACTTTTCTGGAGTTGTTCTTTGCACAGTGGAATCAAAATGGTGCTGGTGAGTGCTTTCAGCTCTCTGCTCTGCTGAGTGGTCCTAGCTGCTACCTCTGCAATGGACTTGCACCCCTCAAGACTGATGACCTCATCACCCAGTGGGCAAAATCTCAGTCCTAGTGAAAGAATAGCATTTACCCTGTGGGTGATAAGGATCACTTTTGCCAGCAGCTCCATCGCATCATCTGATGTTGCATTACATTACAGGAGTGAAGTCGAAATAGTTTTACTACTTCACACCAGCTGAGAATTTGTCCTAACCAAATGGAAGTAAGAACTGAAGATAACAAATAAATTTTCAGAGCTGGATTCCCAGGTTGCCAGATGCAGTGGTTTTACCATACCAACATCCTTCTGAAGCTGTGTTTGCACTGTCTGAGATTTTTTTATGTAGCATTTTGTAAGAAATCGAGGGGAAAGCCCAGCAGCCTCCAGCACCCACAGACATACCCGAGGCAGGTGGTGTGGCAATCACTGCCGTGCTGCTGGGCAGCAGGTTGGCATTCATGGCCAGCTGAAACGTGGCTGGTGTTGATGCATAAAGGCCCTGTTAATATCACCTAGGTTATGCAACACAGCCTACCCCCTGGGGTATGAAGTAGATGGTTAGGAGATTTGTAATTAGCGCAAACCCCTCCTCTTTAGGAGTGGTTAATTCGTGCAACAAAACCACACCTGCAGGGACTGCGCACCGTTACCCAACAGATCTATATAACATTGCAGCTATCAGTCAGGGCTATATTTACATCTGTATATACACGTAGGCATACATATGTATGTATATACATGTACACATTCCCTGATGCAATGAATTGAGTGGTTTGACATTGCAGTGCTGCTAACCATGTATGTAGCGCAGAAGTAACAACGATAATGAGCATTGCTGCCATACAAGTCTAGAAGAAAAGGGGCTTGCTGATCTAGTGTATTTTGGTAGGGATACAAAATGATAAAAAATGAGCAGACTCTAGACAGAAACTATGGTTAACTATAACCTTTCATGCCTTGTCTGCAGCGGTGTGCGACCTCTTCCTAGGTTTGCTGCAGCACTGAATTGAGGCTTTGCAGTCTCCTGCCATACTGAGGCAGGGGAATAAGAGAAAGAAGGGTGAGAAAGAAGAGAGGGTCCGGTAAAACTGCTGTAGAGCTAAAAAGTGCTTAAAAGAGCCAGCCAGGTCCATTCAGAATGGTTCAGAGGAGTTGTTGACCCCTAAGTGTTTACATGCAACAAGGAGAGGATTTTGTAGAAGATGGGACTACAGGCAAAAAGGTATTTAGGTGCCCGATGAGCTGATTAAGACCAGAGAGAGGCAAAGATGTAACAGGACTTATGCAGGGGAGGAGCAGACCCTCTGAGAGCAAGAGAGGGTTTTCCAGAGTTTGCTGCTGAGCTGGACTGAGAGCACACCAACCTTGTAAGAAAACAAGAAGCATCATGCAGACAAAGTATCTCTGGCAGTGAAAGCAGCAGAGACCCTGGGGTAGGGGTGAAGAAGGAGTCCCAGGTGACTGGAAAATGCTCATGGGCTTGCAGACTTCACTGCCCACAATATTAGCATTAACTCCTTCAACCCAGGGGAGTCCCAGGTAACCCTGTGGAAACCATGTGATTGTTCAGAGATAAAAAAAAAAAAAGAAAAAAGATGAAAATAGGATAATTTTAACTCAGGACAAGTGCAGGCACCATGGAAAGTGTCTCCACTAGGCTCTTGGTTAGAAAACCCTGTGTGAAGGGCTGGCTCAGCCTGGCAGCCACTTGCACTTGCCCTGTCCTGCCCATGTGGATAGAGTATGAAGAACTATCCCTAAAGAATAGCCAAGAGCACATTGAAAGCTTATGGGTAGGGATTAGGGACTAAGGCAACAAGGGGAACCTCGTGGTTGGTGTCTACTACAGGCCACCTGATCAAGGGGAGTCTACTGATGAAGTTTTCTTACTCCAGCTACAGGAGGCACCATGCTCGCAGGCTCTCATCCTGCTGTGGGATTTCAACCACCCAGACATCTTGCTGGAAAAGTAACACGGTGAGCTGCAGGCAATCATGGAAACTCCTGGAGTGCTTCCCTAACATCTTAAGCTATGAGATAGACACGCTGTATTGGTTTGGCCTGGCCAGATTTTGGTGGCGGAGGGGGAGCTGCAGGGTGGCTTCTGCGAGAAGCTGCTAGAAGCTCCCCGAGTTTGATAGAGCCAATTCCAGCCGGCTCCAAAGAGGGACCTGCTGCTGGCCAAGGCTGAGCCTATCAGTAGAGTGATAGGAGAGGAACCCTCTGTGAAAACATATTTAAGAACGGGGAAAAAAAGAACTGCACCACAACATGTGGCACAGAGATGGAGGAGTGAGAATATGTGAAGACACCAAGGTCAGTGAAGAAGGAGGTGGGGAGGATGAGCTCCAGGCGCTGGAGCAGAGAGTCCCCCGGGTCTGTGGTGAAGACCATGGTGAAGCGGGTTGTCCCCCTGCAGCCCATGGGCAGGGTGCAGATGTCCATCATGGGACAGAGGACCCCACGTCATGTGGGTGGATGCCTGAAGGGGGCAATAGCCCGTGGGAAGCCCACATCAGAGTAAGTCGCTGCTGGAACCTGTAGCCCGTGGAAGAGAGGAATGCCCACGCTGGAGCAGGTTGGCCGGTGGGACTTTTGGGACGCTGCAGGTGGCTCATGCTGGAGCAGTTTCCCCCAAAGGACTGCACCTCAGACTCATGAGGGGTGGGCTGCCCCTCGTGAGGTGTCTCATGTTGGGCAGTTTGTGATGAATTGCCCTTCGTGGGACGACTCACGCCGGAGAAGAGAGCGTGAAGCTTGTCTCCCATGAGAGGGACCCCACAATGGCCCTGGGGAAGAGTGAAGAGTCCTCCTCTGGGGTGAAGCGATGGTGGAACCAACGTCAGATGAACTGACCGTAACCCCCATTCCCTGTCCCCCTGCGCCACTCGGGAGGAGGAGGTGGAGAAACGGGCATTGATGTTGAGCCCAGGAAGAAGGAAGGGATGGGGGGAAGGTGTTCTGCTTTTAAGATCTGTTTGCTTTTTCTTATTTCTCACTACTCCTCTCTGATTTGTTCTCTTAATAAATGTAATTAATTTCCCCAAAATCAAGTCTGTTTTGCCTGGGACAGTAAATGAAAGTGATCTCCCTGTCTTCATCTCAAACCCTGAGCCCTTTGAAATATTTTCTCCCCTGGTCTAGCGGAGAGGGGAGGTGAGAGAGTGGCTGTGTGGGTACTTGGCTGCCGGCCAGGGTCAAACTATGACATACGCCTACCCCAAGAGGATGCGATACTGGACCTGAGGGTCACCATTGCAGGTGAGCTCATCAGGGATGTCAAGATAGGAGGCAGCCTGGGCTGCAGTGACATGATGAAGTTCATGGTCCTACGGGACATGAGTCAGATGAGGAACAGAGTCAGGACCCAGAATTTTAGGAAAGCAGACTTCCAGCTCTTCAAGGAGTTAGTCAATAGGACTTCCTGGGAAACAGTTCTCAGGGACAAGGGAGTAGATCAGAGGTGGCAGATTTTAAGGGTGCTTTCCATAGAGCACAAGAGCTCTTGATCTCCAGATGTAAGAAGTCAGGTAAGAAAGGGAAGAGACCAGCATCAAGACTTGGACAAACTAAAGGGCAAGAAGGAACTGCACAGGTAGTGGAAGCAGGAACAGGTATCCTGGGAAGAGTACAGGGATGCTGCCTGGATGTGTAGGGATGGTGTCAAGAAGGCATGGCTGGAGCTAAATCTGGCAAGATCCGCAAAGAACAGTAAGAACAGCTTCTACAGATATATGAACTAGAAAAGGAAGGTTAAACAAAGTGTACCCCCAATGATGAGTATGGATGGCAAGCTAGTAACAGCAGATGAGGAGAAGACTGAGGTTCTCAATACCATTTTTGCCTCAGTCTTCACTGGCAACCTCCCTCCTCACAGCTCCCAAGCTGAAGGACCACAGGATGGGGACCAAGTGGCCAAAGTCACTCGCACTGTGAAAGAAGGTCAAGTTTGTTACCAATTGAGTAACCTGAACATACATAAGTGTATGATGAGATGCATCTCACAGTCCTGAGGGAACTGGCTGATGTAGTTGCCAAGCCACTCTCCATGATATTTGAAAAATTGTGGCAGTCAGGTGGAGCCCCTGGCGACTGGAAGAAGGGAAACACTACACCCATCTTTAAAAAGGGTAGAAAGGAAAACCCTGAGAACTACCAACCGATCAGCCTCACCAATGTGCCTGGGAAGATAACAGAACAGATCATCCTCGAGGCTCTGCTAAGGAAAATGGAGGACAAGGAGGTGATTCAAGACAGCCAACATAGCTTCACCAAGGGCAAGTCCTGCCTAACCAACCTAGTGCCTTTATATTCTGGAGTGGCTGCAACAGTGTACAAGGGAAGAGCAATGGATGTCATCTATCTGGACTTCTGCCAGGCTTTTGACACAGTCCTCCACAACATCCTCCTCTATAAATTGGAGAAATATGGATTTGATGGGTGAACTGTTCAGTGGATAAGGAATTGGTTGGGTCGTCACACCCAGAGGGTTGTGGTCAATAGCTCAGTGTCCAGATGGAAACACTGACAAGTGGTGTCCCTCAGGGGTCTGTTCTGGGACCAGTGCTCCGTAATATCTTCATCGATGACATAGACAGTGGGATCAAGTGCACCCTCAGCACGTTTGCAGGTGACACCAAGCTGAGTGGTGCAGTCAACACTCCCGGGGGACAGGATGTCCTCCAGAGGGACCCCCACAAGTTGGAGAAGTTGACCCATGTGAGCCTCATGGGGTTCAACAAGGCTCATGGGGTTCAACAGACTGGGTCTCAGCTCTGCGGAGACCCACTTTGGAGCAGGTAAGACTGCACTGGGGAGAGGTGCTGCAGAAAAAAAAAGGACGGAGAAAAGCTCTTTTCTGGGGCTTTTCCGAAGCTTTCTCAAGCCGGGACAAGATCTGCCGCTGCTGGGGGCGGTGCCGGGGTGGGGGGGCTGCTGTGAGAGCCGGGGCGGAGCCGGCACACCCGCGGTAAAATTAGACGGGCTGTTAACGTGCCCAACGGTCAGTTCTGCGGAGACCCATTTCGGAGCAGGTGAGACTGCACTGGGGAGAGGTGCTGCAGAAAAAGAAGGCCGAAGAAAAGCTCTTTTCTGGGGCTTTTCCGAAGCTTTTTCAATTGGAGGCTGAAATTTAGGACTCAAAAGCTGGTTTTGGTACTTTTCTGCTGCAAACAGGCAGTGATAACCCCTGCCAATTCTTCCTCTGATTTAGCAGAGGAGATCCTAGGAAAGCTTGGCCTTTTTGCACCATGCACACAGTTACTCAGTGTCTCCCTGGGTAGCGTGGCACTGTCACATCTTAGGAGCACAGGAGCTGCGGACTGGCAGGAGGCACAGGCGTGTGCAGGGCAGCGGGCGGGCCGGGAGTCCCGTTACCAGGGCAGGCAGCACACCCAGCAACACACCAACACTGTGTCGGCTGCTCTGCCCCACAGCCCGGGGCGCTCAGCCGATGCGGGAGCCCGATCTGCATCCGAAAATATGGTAAGTGGCCTTTCAGCAAAGAGCGTTTTAAAAAAAACGAGGTATCTTAAGGGTGGCAGGTGGGTGTAGGAGAGTGGAAATTGCTACATGGGACAACAGCAAATCCTAGCTAGAGACTAAGAACAATATAGGTCTGTTTCACAGATTTGAAACTATGTATTTTAACTATATTTGTTTAATTATCATTTAGGACACAGCTAGGAAAATGAGTAAACACCAGTTTTGGAAGCGATCTACACTTCGGTCAGAGCAGGGCAGACCGTGATGCTAAAGCATATCCATTTTTTTTGGTGTATTGTTTTCAAAACAGCCTGTTTCCCTAAAACAGGTACACTCTGGCGGGATTTACACATCCATTCAGAATGGGTTATTGAAAAAAGTTCCAATAATAACATTTTTTGCCTTACCAAAAGCAGATGGTGAACAAAACTGGCAGATTTTTTTTTTTTAATTTTTTTTTCCCGAATTTGGCAAAAAGGTAGGTAGCAGTTCTGGATGGGGAAGGAAAAGGAAGGGATTTTGTCTGCTGTCACACAAGATAAGCTCTGGCTCGCTCCCCAAAACCTGCAGTGTGTGCAGGCTGGTGGGGACTGCAGTGGAACTGGAGGATAGCTGCAGAGACAGCCCTAACACACAGCTTTTGCCTTCCAGCACTTTTCTGCAGGTTTTTACCACCCACCGCACCAGCTTGCACCCAGGGCTACGGCGATGCTGGGGGCATTCCCAGGGCTCACCATCCCGGTGGACATCCTCCCCTTCCACTTCCAGCGCCGCCACATCAATGTTGACTGGCATCGCCTCAGTGCCATCGATGTGGAGCGGGTGGCCCGGGAGGTGGATGTGGCTGCGCTCCAGGAGCACATCACTGGCATCACCTTCTGCAACCTGGATGGGGAGCGATGCCCCCACTGCGGGCAGCCGGCAGACCCCGGGCTGCTGAAGGTGCTCAGGATGGCCCAGCTGAGTATCGAGTACCTTTTACACTGTCAGCAGTGCCTGGTGGCTAGCCTGGCTGTGCATGCCCAGCGCCTGGAAGCTGCCCACACCGAGCTGGCTGACACCCAGCAGCAGGCAGCAGAACAGCTGACACAGCTCCGGGGGGCAAAAGAGGAGAGCAGGAGGTGGAAGAAGCTGATTGCTGTGCAGCAGCTCCTGCAAGCTGGCCCCAATGCCTACTGCAAGGTAGGAAAGGTGTAAGGGGTGTAAAGTGCATCCCTGTGTAGGATGCTCTTTGCTGCATTGGGACTTTGTAGCCCGCTTTGGTTACACCTTGGCCCCAGAAAGTTGTGGGACACTTCTGCTGGTTTCCCTAGTGCTGGTTCATCATCTTCATAGAGATTGCAAAGTCCTTTCCAGCCCAGAGGGAAGCTCCTTTTTACCGAAGGTGCAAACTAGAGGTTGTCAGAGCTGCACAGAGTGTGGGAGTGGAGGCTGTAGAGGACTTTCTGGGGAGATCTCACAAGATCCCTGTGTTCTGGGGCGAATCTTTTGCCAGGGGGACTTCAAGCATCCTCTGGACCAGTGGAGGGTTTCTGGTTCCTCCTGGATTTGGTGGTGATTTTGCTTTTCCCCTCCCCCTGAGCTTTTTCCCACGCTTTCAGCAGGAAGCTGGCTGTGCCTTTTTTGTCTGCTTCTTCGCCATCACCAAATCAACCCACTCACTCCTGGAGAGAAAAAGCCACCCAAACCAGATGATTTGGATTCACACAGACATGTCATCTGTGCAAGCACACGACCCCGTTACAACCAGGACCTCACTAGTGCTTTGGTCCTATTATTGTACTACTCTGTTGGGGAGGGCTGTGGTTTTTTTCCCTGAGCAGTATCCCTGCACCATCTTGGCTTCTGCCTTCTTTGGTTTCAGACATGAGAAACTCCCAATGCCCTCCAACACAACAGCTATGTCTCTTGAGGTCTTCCGTTTTGCGTTAAAGCAACAAGCTTTGTCTGTTAGGCCGGGAACAAGGGGAGTGCCCCTTTCTGCAGATCACAGCCCCTCCACTGACTTTTCCCCCTTCTTCAGTGCCACCTCTGTGATAAAGCCTTCATGAACGACTCCTTCCTGCAAGCCCACGTGCAGCGCCGGCACACAGAGGCCACCAAGGCAGGTGAGCACTGGGACAATTTCTCACTTCACTTTCTCAGACAGGATTTTCTCCATTGGATGTAGATGCTGGAAACCAGAGTGGCTGTAGGAGATTAAATGCAACTTCTTATAATTTGTTCTGTCTTTCTATGAATATTGACTAAGTCTTTTCTGCCTTTCCCTCAAGCACAGGTAGGATGTGCAGTCGAACATGAGACTGCATGTGCATTTACAGCTCATCTCTGTGCCTCAGTTCCCTAAGGATCTTCTCCACTCAAAGGTTCCACAGGATTATGAGGATAGAGCTACGTTGGGCAGTTTGGAGAAGTGATTTACTAGAGTGGGAGAGGGGTTCACCTTCCTCATGCCCCTTTATTTTGGCAAGGAATTGCTGCTCCTTTGAAAAATGCATTCAGGTGTAACGTACTTTGTGAGAGCTGCAGAGCTTTGTCACAGCTTCACCTGCAACTGGCATTTGAACCTGGCAGATAAAAAAAGCAGCTTTTGCTGTTGCTGGCAGGCTGAAATCACAGCCCAGGGCTGATGCAATGCAACAGGCTGAGCTTTGCTGCAGTGGCATTAGTGCTGCCTGAAATGTCCAAGCTTTTACTGCTGGATAGAGCAAGCCCAGTGCAAAGCCGTGCTGCTCCATGAGCCTCTAATCTCTCCAAGTTTTACAAAAATAAATAAAAAATAATCAGAGGCCACATGGCCACATAGGTTTTTCCTGCAGCTCAGCTACTTACTTCTCCACCCTAAAACCCTACAGCAGTTTTGCTCCATGCTTTAGTAGGATTTCCCACCCCACCAAAAGCAAAATCCCAGGAGGAGCTGGCAGATTGCACCCTTGCTCACAGCACCTCTGTTTCCCTGGGCTTTGCAGAGAGGCAGAAGATGAAGCAGGAGGATGAGGTGGAAGAGCTGAAGGTGAAACTGCAGGAGATGCAGCGGCAGCTGGAAGCAGAGAGGGAAGCAGAGAAGCTGCGCAGGGAGCAGGTATGGGGTGAGGGCATTGCTACCAGTTTGGAAAAAATGGGGGGAAGAGAGGTGATGAAATGCAGGATGTTTTTAAAGAACAGGTGAAAAAGGTGCAGAAAATTATTTTATGGTGAGACTCATGTTTATTTCTTTGGAAAATTTGCCCCCAAAAATTCCTAGGGGAAATGTTACATGAAAATAAGGACTATGTAAATGTGCCTGCCCGGGAGGCTATGCTGCCTCTCCATGGGGTGCAGGCAGGCTCTGACCAGTGAGGGGTGTGATGAGAGTGCGATAGCCATCCTACTGGCACTGGGGCAGAAGCCCAGCCCTTGGTGCTCCTGCTCTGCAGCCAAGATGTCTTCTGCCACGATTTTTTCACTCCCTTTAGGAAGCAGAGAGAGCTCGCCAGCAAGAAGAGGAGGGAAGGAGAGATTTGGAGAGGTGGAAAGAGAAGGAGAGAATGAAGCTGCATGAAGAGATACATGGCCTGAGGCAGCTCTTCCTAGCAGCATTTGAGGATTTGGCCAGCAGGAGCAGTGCCGTGGAGAGGGTGAGCAAGCATCCTACATGCTCCTCAAGGCAGGTGAGGAGATATGCAAGCTGGTTGTGTCTCCTGGTCCAGGTGGCATGACAGCCCATAGACGACCTCATTTCTTTGCTTTTGAGGCATGCAAGCACTTTGGGGCTGGAAGCAGTGGCTGGCCAAGGTTGGACTCCCCAGGAGGAAAGCAGAACCTTCTGTGAGGGACACAGAATCACAGAATTGCTGAGGCTGGAAAAGACCTCCGAGATCATCATGTCCAGCCCATGACACAACAGCATTGCAACAGCTAGACCATGGCACTAAGTGCCACATCCAGCCTTTCCTTAAACACCTCCACTTCCCTGGGCAGTGCATCCCAATGCCTGATCACCCTCTCCATGAGGAAGTGTTTCCTGAGATCCAACCTAAACCTCCCCTGACACAGTTTCAGGCTGTGCCCTCATGTCCTGTCACTGGTTGCCCGGGAGAAGAGCCCAACCCCCCCGACTACATCCTCCCCTCAGGTAGTTGTAAGGTCCCCCCTGAGCCTCCTCTTCTCCAGACAACCCCAGCTCCCTCAGCCTCTCCTCACAGGACTTTTCCTCTAGTCCCTTGCCCAGCCTCGTTGCTCATCTCTGGACCCGCTCCAGCACCTCAGGATCTTTCTTGTAGTGAGGGGCCCAGACCTGCACACAGGACTGGAGGTGAGGCCTCACCAGAGCTGAGCACAGGGGCAGAATCACATCCCTGCTCCTGCTGGCCACACTGCTCCTGATACAAGCCAGGATGCCGTTGGCCTTCTGGGCCACCTGGGCACCCTGTTCACTGGCTCCTGTTCAGCTGTCTGTCCATCAACACCCCCAGGTCCCTCTCTGCCCGGCAGCTCTCCAGCCACTCCTCCCGCAGTCCGTAGCACTGCAGGGGGTTATTGTAGCCAAAGTGCAGGACCCTGCACTTGGTCTTGCTGAACTTCATCCTGTTGGTCTCAGCCCATCAACCCAGCCTGTCACACAGCTCCTTCCTCTCCTCACTCCAGAAACTACAGGAGCTTGAGGCCAGAGAGGCAGCAGAGTCCAACCTGGGGACCCTAAAGGATGATGACACTGAGGAGGCACGGTGGCAATCAGCAAGCCAGACAGAGCTGCGGGGTGAGCGGGAGAGGATAGCAGTGCAGGTGAGCAGTGCGGTACCCATGTCCTTACCCCTACTGCACATCCCAGGAGGTGCACGCGGATGGAGAGGGACCCACATCCATGCACCTCTGTGTGTGTGTCTGCTTTGTGGACATCGGTCTCAGCTCGGGTTCAGGTAGCAATGGGCTCCTGCTGAGGTAGGACACTGACAGTCCGAATCCAGAAATGGGACGTGCAAGGTACAGAGGGCACCTCAGAGTCCCAGGCCAGCCCTGTTTATTGCAGGGGAACCCATTGTCACTGGAGTACTGCAGAAGCCCACTACATGGAAAAACACTTACATAAGCAAAATAAATTTGCTCCTTCTCAACGTCTAAAAACATCTGAAGAAGGCTTTACCATGCATGGTTTCTCTGAGTATGGAGTGAGTTGGTAACACCACCACCATTACAGTGACAACTGTCCTTCAGAAGCTAAAAGGAAGCTGAATTGCTCTGAGCATGGATGCAATCAGGTGCCCATGTCCACAAAATGTCCCCCAAATCGCAACCCAAGGAAGGAAATGCCCGTGTGTTTAATTTGGCAGAGAGCAGAGCAGAGGCAGACCTGTGGGGGAAGAACCAGACGCAGGAGGTCCAGCTAGGTACCACATATCCTTGGCAGTTCCCAGGCACCTCATTCAGAAAAGGCCTTCCTTCTCTCCTTCATGGTTCAATGCCCGGAGATCTCAGGTCTCTTCAGAAGAACCTGGGATGCTCTCTCTGCAGATCAGCCCAAGACGTGGTAGGCAGAAAGAGCAGGGCTACACACTTTAAATGAGCCTTGGCTGGACTTCAAAGCAGAATACAGTTTTTATGTTATCGGGGGGAAAAAATAAAGGAAATGCAGTGACCAAAGCTGTGTTCTATCACGACTGATGAGAAGACTCAAGCTTGCCACCAGCAGACTTTGAAGTTGGCTGTACATCCTCTGCAAGGCCAGATCTTCTCTTTGGAGGACATCTCAATAATGAATACAAATCCCGAGAGCTGCCCTTGCTGGTGAAGATAAGAGGTGGCTCCAAACCCATTGTTACCATGTTCACGTCTTCTTGATCCTTATTTGCCCCTTTCAGTTGAAGAAAATGAAGAAGACATTCCATGCCACCCCATCCCAGGACCAGCGGGCAGTTATGCACCGTGTCCATCAGCACATGGATGCCCTCAGCACCCATCTCAGGGAGCAGCCCAAGGTCACAAAGTCCCAGGAGAAGGTGGTAAGTGAAATAAAAAGAAAAAGGAGGCCTTGGTTCACCAGGAGGGTTTATTCAGATGTTTAACTATAAGCAGCCTTAAAATATTTGCTGAGTTAAGACTAAGCCTAATTTCAAGCTCATTCTGTAATGCTTTGCTACATTGAGCTCTTTTTTGCACTCATTAAACACGAAACATTACATGAATACCGTCGGCACGAACCGTGCCCACTGGGGTGTAGATGACCAGAGCAACACTTTGCATTCCAATTTGGAGCATCTTTTACTTGTTATCAGATCTGTGAATAGCATGTGGGGTATAACAGGATCAATCTGATGCACTAATGATCATATTATGGAAAGGAAAGGCCCTAAGCTGACACCTTACAGGCATGATCTGTTTAAGGGAAATAGTTCTTGATGGGGGGATGTGCCCACTTTATGTGAGAGCCATACTTTAAAAGGGCTCCCTTTTTGATTGTATTTAATAATAATACTCTGCAGAGAGATGAAAAATTACCCAAAATAATAGACAAATGATTTTTGAATGATGCCCAGTGTATTGCTTTACAGATCAAGCTGCTCTCTGAAAGCAAACCTGAAGGTAATGATTGCATTTTTAAAGTGAATTAGTTTGGGTCTAGAGAATTTTTTCACCGCTAACAGCCCTTCAGATTTCTCTGTCTCTCTCTACAAAAGCATGCCATGGACTCATCTCCAGGGAGCTGGCTGGCAGTCCTATCACAAGAAGCCTTGGAGTGGACACCTTCCAGTCCCTTGACTCTCTGATGCAACAGCATAGACCACAGCTCTGGCTGCTGACACAAAACTAACTTGTCACTTGGGTGGGTTTTGAATTGTAGCCATACCCCAAAAGGAATGAGATTTCAATCAAGCATTCGGATGCAAACGGCTGACCGTGCCTCCTCCAAAATTATGCCAGTGGTTATTTGCATAAAAATAAGGAGCTGAGGCATGATGCTGTTTCTTCTTAACAGCCTGGGTTTTCTATAATCAAGTGCCAGGGAAAAAAAACTGGGGACTTCTCATGCTCCCCAACGCCTGTGGTGCAGCTGCAGACTCAACAAGGTGCTGCTGCTCATGAAGCAGAAAAGGCCGTAAAACAGGGATGGCTATTAGCAAATACCCAAGGGCTGCAACGTTGACACCGGCCCTAAGGGGTAGCAGAGGGCTGCTTGCCCACTGACACCCTTCAGCTGGTAGCCTCGGCAGCCAGGTGTGTCCTTCCCAGGACACAGCCTGTGTGTTGCTGGGCTGGTACCAGCACCTACCTTTACTCCAGGCAGAGAGGAGGCCACTGTGGGTGGGAAGCAGAGTTTGCTGGAAGCCCTGAGGATAAGCCCAAACCTCCTGAAGCAGTTTCGCCTCATCCTAGAGGAGGTGCTGGAAGAAAAACTGGAGAGAATGGGAGTCAAGAGGGTAAGTGTTCTTTTAGTGCCAGCATTTGCAATGCCACCCCTGAGCTGATGCATAGACACAAAGACTGCTCTGAACAGATATTCTATTTTTGGCAGGGGAGGAAGCAACCAAAACACTAACAGGCAGCAAAAAAAAAAAAATCCCAATCTGGAACAGTCACATCCTGAGAGGCAAATGGGAAGGTGGAGGTAGAATCGCACAGTAGCACAGGGAATAAATTGCCATGCTCCCATCTCTGAGGTTTGGTTGTTAGTATTTCTCCAGCAAATCTTTTCACAAGCAGCCTTTCATATGCTAAATTACCCAGAGCTCCCTCTCTACTAGGCAAGGGAGGGTATGTGGGGGCACAGCAGCCCCTGTCACAGGGATTTCAAGGGGACTTTCACTGTCCAACTCCTTTTCATGCCAAGCATATTAAGCAGTACCTCCAAGTCTTCCTGAGCTCCCGGCAATGCAACACCACCACCTAGCACCTTGCAGAGCTGCTGCAAGGACAGTGAGCAGGCAGGCAGCAGACAGGGCTGCTGGGGACCAGCCTTGCTCCATCCATCCGCGTTTCTGAGCAAAGCAGCATTTCTGCCTCGTGTCCCGAAGACACAAACAGAAAACAGTGACTGAACGACTTCTCATGTCACTGTTCCCTGAGGATGCTTTTAATGAGTGCTCCTGGGTTCATTTCACATAGGCTGGAGTCCTGGCATGTCCCCCCTATCATGGACGAGTTATTTGGGCACACTTTGGGCACCTCTGCTGCTTTTGAAGCCGCCTAAGCTAGACCCAGAACTCCTTTCACTCTTCACTTCCCATCATTTTACAACTCTGCAAGCCCAGGACGTTCACGTTCACAAAACCTCCTGTAAATACTTCTCAAGAGAAAGCAGCCTAGAAATTGCTCCAAATAGCTAAGATTTACTCTTTAGCAGTCATTTATCAAAGCAAATGAGGACTTTGCAATTGTAAGCTCTTTGCATGAGATATATTGTGATGGGGAAACCATGGATGCCTTGGCTGGTAAGAGCTTCCTTGGGGTTTGGGTAGGGCTTCGAGCTTGCAGGATGCTGTTGAGATACGGGTAATGCTGCCAAGGGTTTATTTCACCACCTGGTGCTGTGGGAGGACAATGTCAGGCTCCTCAGCTGCATTCTGCTTTAGGTCGCAAAGGGCATCTCCACTCAGACCTACAGAAGCCTCCAGGTTCTGGTCAGGCTTCAACAGCAACAGATGGCTGAGAAATTTCCTGGTCTCCCCCACCTGAGGGATGAGTTGGTCCAAGCAGTCATGCAAAAAGTCAGGCGATGCAAGAAGCCCAGCAGTGTTTTGCCTCAACAGCTCTCCGTCTTCCCAGGTGAACTGTCCTCTCTAGATACTGACCGTGGGGACCCATGGCCACCCACTGATGGTCATAGGATGCTATCCCTTACCCAGTGGGGCAAAAAGATGGAGAAGGGCAGAGAAGGGTATTTAGGGTGATGCAAATCTCTGCAATTGCTCTCTGCATGTTGACCTCATGTGGGTTGGCCTAACGTATTCAGGAAAAAATACTAGCTGTCCCCAAAAGCCCCAGCAGCGTGACGTACAGGTTTGCCAGTGCTTGCAAATCCTTTACCCGCCCCCTCCATGTGTTTTCTGCACAACCCCATGTCAGGTGGGCTGCATGACTCCCCCAAGGGCAGCCCACAGGACTACCAGGAAGTGGGTGGTGATTCTCCTTGCTCTCAATATTGCCTTCCAGCTCAAAGCCTGAGGAGCACCGTGTCGCTTTGTGGGTCACAGCCCATCGCCATATCATCTGCAATTGAGCCTGAAGCCTCAGTGATCCCACAGCCTGCTCCACCCACAGCACCCCGAGGACTGCCTGGGGCATCGTGCAGACCTCCACAGCCAGCAGCCCCCACCAAGGACTTGTCCCACAGTGGAGGTGAGCCCCATTGCCTCTTTTTGATCTCCAAGAAGCCAGGCAGTGCACAGGACCCACCCCCACAACCTACCACCAAGTATCCTGAGTGCTGCCCAAAGACCCGCACCTTTGGTGGGTGTGGCACCCCCAAGAGTGTTGTTTGGAAAAGGAGTTTCCTGGCATCTCACTGCTCGTATGGGCTGACTCAAATGACTCAGCAAAGTCAGACCCCAGGGCCTGTACCCGCCATGTGTTGCTGTAGACAAACATGGGGCATCTCTAACTAGTGTTTGGCTCCTTCTTCCACTCCCAGAACCTCTGCAAGGGGATGAAGGAGTTCTCATGGGGTTTTGGAGCAAAAGTAGTAAAGATGTAAAGTAAAACCTTGGGGAAACTGTGCAGACCATTCGAGAAGAAACAATGTAGGGAGGGTGTGAGATTGCAGCAGAAGGGAAGAGGAGTTCGTCTGTGATCCAGAGCAGGTGAGAAAAAGGAGTTACTCGTTTGCTCTGTGAGGCAGAGAAATCCAAATCTAGGTTTTAAACTCAGGCAAAGTGATACCAAACACAAACGTGCTATGGGAGCGAGTATTTGTTGGAGATGCCAACAATGAGGTGTTTTCAGTCAGTGGGTGTGGTGGACCTGTCTGTATCCATGGGGAACATGGGGCTTCTCCATGGGCTGCCCTTCTCAGGGCTGGATCATAGCTCAGAGTATCACAAGCTTTCCCTGCATCTGCTTCAGGAGGTGATGAAGGGGGCAGAGAAACCCACACCTGACCCATCTCTCTGTGCACCAGCTCAGACGTGATGCTGGGAGGGAAGCAGCCTGTCCTGTCCCCAGTGAGGCTCAGCCCTAAGCAAAAGCCAGTGCTCTCCACAGTGGTGCCAGGGGATGAGGCTGACTCTGATGGGTCAGACCTAGACTTGCTGGAGGAAAAAGCTGGTTCAGGTACTGCCTGTTCCTGTAGCAACTGCTGTTGGTCAGCAAGGTGGTGGGGATAGTCCTGGTTAGCCATCAGAACCACTGTGTCACCTTCTTCCCAGGACTGAAATGGGACAAGTCTTACCTGTCCCCCATACTCATCCAGGCACTGATGGCATTATCTGTCGGCAACTTTTGTACCTGATCCTGACAGGTTTTTTTCGTAGGGCACAATAAATCCAGCAGCTTTTTTTGCACGAGAGGAAATGGGACTGTCGAGAGCATGCAGGGAATCCCGCAGGACCCCGAGGGCTGTCGAACAGAAGGAGGAAAGTTTGTTTTAACTGCTGGCTATATGCTGTAAAATGCAATGTGAAATGTGCCAGAGGATGATGTTGGAATGCCCCGTGGTCCCTCAGAGAGTTGGGGGATGGTGGGAGGCATCTCTCACCTACGCACTAGCAGCAGACAGCAGCAAATACCCCTTGTACGTGGCTGTGCTGTGTCCCTCGGTGCAGTGTCACACACTGCTAGCCAGGGCTATTTGTGCAAATGCAGCATCCTTGCATGCACTGGAGCGTTACCCACCCAGTGCCTGCCCGAGGAGGGAAGTCCCCATGGTTTGTCCTGTGCACAAAACATTTGCTTCCTAAAGCAGCTCCATTGGGATGGGTCCAGGCAGCGTGAGTGAGTTTAAGTTATTTAGAAACCAGTTTTCCCTGGAGTGGCTGGTCACCCTCTCCCTTCTCACCCATCTGTATCATGACCATGTTTTGGGACTCACTGTTTAACCTGCTCTGCCCTGCGCAGGGACAGCCACACCCGTGAAGGCGAGGGACTGGAGGGACACCAGGATGCAGTGGCACAGAAACCACCTGGTGGAGTGAGATTCTCTCCAGCCACGAAATTGGCATCACCCCAAACCAGCCAGCACACCAAGAAATTCCAGGTATCTTGTGGAAAGGGCCATAGGGATGTTTTCTGACATAATTTCCATTTAAAAAAAGGCATGTCATACCCTCTTCTCAGCTCCTACCCATCAGCAGCACCACAGGGCATAGTTTGTGTGCAGGGAGGTTAAAGTTGCAGCAGCAGAGACTTGGCTTTTGGCCTCTTCATCCCGTCGCAAATATTTGTCCTTCCTCTAATGTTTGTCTGTTCGCTCTCTTTGGGAAAAAAAAATTGAAAATCAGTATTCATAAAACTGAGAGCAACACAGTAAGCACCAGAGAATCAAATTCAGAAAAGGTCTCTGGAACAAATCCAGAGATAATTGGAGTGATGCAATGGTGAAATTATTAAATTACTAAAACAAGACTTAAACATAACCTCAATTTATGGGGGAGAGCTGATGCAATTAAAGTGGTGGCAGTGTCAGAATCAAATTGCTTTTTTATAAAAAAAAAAAATAAATAATGTTTTACCTGGCATGAATGCTGTGAATTTTTTTTTTTCTTATTGCAATGACAATGAAATTCTAGGCCTTCGTCTGACAAAGTGACGGAAAAAAAATGAACAAAAGTGTGAGGTTTATGGGACAACTTGGAAGAGAAAGGCTCTCCTCTGTGGTGTCCTGATGCAACCGCATATTGGCCCTCTTTGCTCTAATTTTTGCATTAGCCTGGTGGAGAAGAAATCCCCATTGATTTGTAGTGAGGGGCACAGGGGGCAAATGTGGGTAGTGGGCCTGGCCGTGCTGCTCCCCTTCACCCTTGCGGTGCTCCTCTCCAGCTGGCAGGTGACAGCAGTGGCCTGGAGACCTCCTCCCCGGAGGACCTGGCCAAGACACTGCTCACACTCAGGGAGCCCGGCTGCAAGGGGACACACGGTGGTGACAAGGACGTGACAGCCCTCTGTCAGCAGCCACTGGATGGTGCCACAAGACCAGAAACGGGCAGCAGCCGCTCTGCAGTGTCCCCAAGGGCTGCTCCTGGAGCTCCAGCCACCTCTGTTTTTGGGAAGACCCCAGTATTGGGGCTCTTCCAGACAGCACAGGGAGGGTTGGCTCCTCCCTGGCCAGCCACAAGGGATCACACTAAGGAGATCAAATGCTGCGTGATCTGAAAAGGAGCAGTTTTTGCTCTCCCTTCATGAGCATAGCTCATGAAGGGAGAGCAAAAACTGCTCCTTTTCGGACCACGCAGCTTCCGACAGTGCCATGAGCTTTTGGAGCCCCAGCAGCTCTCTCTGGACTTTGCATCTCACAGACTGGGGCCAGCTCTCAGCACCGGACACAGCCTGGCACTAGGATGTGGCTTTTTTATTCTTTAAGCAGGCCAGAACACAGTCAGAGACGAGAGAAAGCAGCTTTCCTTCTGTGGCGTTTCTCTTTGCTGGTGCCCCAGAGGGTGATGGAAAAGGTCTTGTTTTCTGTTCTAGGAGGAACTTGGCCTGAATGCACTCAGGCAGAGTAACAAACCACAACTGCTGTCTCCTTCCTCCTTTCCTTCTTAAATTGATAAAGAGCCCAACCCAAAGGATGTTTTTTTGCACGGTAAACATGGCTACAAAAGCCTAACTTGGCTTATAATGCTCGTCTGTGCAAATTAAGTTGATTTTCCTAATTTTCTGTGTATTTTGTACATTTGTAGCAGTGCATTTATGATCCTGATCCCTTAAAAGTATGAAATTTTGGAAAATGCAACAGGAAAAACTGGCACTTCTCATTTTCTCTTCTTTTCCAACCTTCTCCACCGCTGGTTCAGACTTCTACTATTCCCTATTTCTAAGATTTGCCATGTGGGTTTTAATGCTAGGGAGCAGAAAGGCCAACTAGGGCTGAGCACAATAGAGTAAATTAATTTAATTTCACTGACCAGGAAAGACACTCTCCAGATAACTGTTTGGAAACATACAACCTCCCCCCAATATGTCTGCAAATCCTCATGTCTTCTGGTATGTGCACATTCACCTGTGTGCTTATACCCACCCATATGGCATGGCTCTGCAGCTGCATGCCTTGAAAATTATTTTTTGCATTTTAGTCATTCAAGTTTAAGATCTATGTGTTATTTGTTGATTACTGTGCTATTGCCGGGTGTGTTACTTCATGCTTAATTTAACAGATCTTGTTCTTTTGGGTGAGTGTCCATCAAAATGAACACTGCTTTTAATAAATTAAATAAGGAGGGATGTTTTCACCCCTTTCAGAGCACTGGTAATGGTAACTGGGGAAAAGAAATGAGCTTTTTACTTGTAAAAAATTACAGGTGGAGGCAGCATTTGCTTCTGGGACAGGTGTGATAGGAAACCTGTCCTGGCTTACCCGCCTCTGCCCTCAGTACCTGCCATACAGCAGCCCTGCGCTGAGCTCCAGTGCTGGCACAATCCAAAACCAACGGTGAAATAAATTTCTGCCCGAAAGAGCAAAGAGAGAGGAAAAAATGGCGGAAAGCAGAAGCTGTTTCGCCTTGACTACGTGGCAAGCTTGGTGCCAAGGCAGGTGCCCAGCCCAGTGCTAAAATCAAGATCACGCCCGTTCTGCTGGCTGCTGAGTAAGCCCTGCCAGCCCCAGGTCTGGTTGCTCGTGTTGCTCCTGCACATATTCACCTACCAACAAGTACAAGAGTCACTTACATTCATTTTACTAGCAGTTTTCATGCCCGAGGTGCTTTTGAGCCGCTGCAGTGAGTTTCATGTACTCAATACCAACTCCAGATGGTGCCAGAAAGGTGGGGAGAAAGCTTTCCCTAAGCTTGGAAAACTCCAAAAATAGTGGACAGCCTTATTGTAAGAGAAAGGTGACACACACACTGACAAATAAATAAATATATATACAGACAAAGCATTTTGTTTCAGACTAGACATTTTGAGCTAATATGTTCCATAGGAAGTTGTCCTCTGCATGCTGCAAATTGCAGTGAGCCATATAGTGAAGGACGCGCAGTGGGTCAACCAGGAGTCACCGTAGGTTATCACAGGTGATGGACTCCAGGGAGAGAAAAGAGAAAAGAAAAAAAAAAAAGAGGGAGAGGGAGAGGAGAGGCAACTTCAATGATATGAGCTCCATCTCTGTGTCTTGTCCAGAAAATACATTTTACTCAGATTTTTTTCCATGTAGTTATGGACTGCTTTCCCAGCTCAAGCAACTGCTCCTGTGCTCCTTGTTAGGGTGCTGGCCTTTTTGTGGTGACACCCAACTGGGCTGCACTGCCAGGAGCCTGGCATGAGTCCTGTGCCCCTTGGTGGTGCTGAGTGCCCACGCCATGCTGCGTGATGGCGAACCAGCGGAGAGCAGCAAGAATGCTCCCTGAGCAGGCAGATTACTGCAGCCAGGGGAATGCAAAACAAAGCAAAACAAAACAAAGCCAGCAGAAAGCAGACAGTGGAAAACAAAAGTCAGAAGTGCAGGCAGGGACTCTCGCTCACAGCTGAGTTTAAATAGCCTGACAGGTGTCCTGGTATTTCCTTCAAACAAAGATTTTTTTGTGACTGAATTAGAGAAACAAATTCAGTTTCTCCCATAGGAGAACAACTATGGGACAAAGCTGCTTCCAGAATTCATTTCCCTCACCCTGTGACAATGTGATGCTGCAATTCCACGAGACAACGCAACTTTGTTGGCAGTGAAAGCAACAGGGAGGCTGCCACAGGCAGAGATGGGCCATGCAAACCACAGGCACAGAATCATAGAAATGTAGAATGTCTTAGGCTGGAAGGTACCTTTAAAGATCATCTAGCCCAACCCTCCTGCAGTAAACAGGGACACCTTTGACCAGATCAGATTGCTTAGAGCCTCATCAAGCTTGACATTGAGTCTCCAGGGATGAGGTAACCTGCCTTCAAGCTGCCAGCACTTGTCAGAGCTGCATCCCATCCCTCCCAAGCCTTCACACCTTCTCCTTAGGTCAAATCCTGCCCATTGGGATGTTGTGGCTGTGCACCAGCAGCCTGCTGCTTGCTAGCAGGTGGTGAAGCAGGCTCGGTCTGTGGGCTGGAGCACACACACCTGTTCATGCTGCTTAACACCCGGAGTCTTTTCCTGAAAAGTTAAAAGAACCCTGAAGTTTTGTTACATGATGGAAGATGCAACTCCAGCGTCATAGTATGATTTGGATGAGCAGCACCTGTCCTGTACCCATGCGTTTTCCTAGGTGTGGCTTTACCTTTCCTACAGTGCAAGCAGCCCAGCCCTCACCCCTCTGGCCTGACCTGTCCTCTGCCCAGGGCCCCATCCTGCCCATACCCAAACTGCTCCCTTTCAATTCCCAGCAGGTTTTTGTTTTCCTCTTAAGCCGTCAATCTCATCTTCAGTACAGAGCAGCACAGAGGGTATTCCATGGTCTTCAACAATTGCTGACAACTCATTTCTCCTACCAGAAGTGACTCCCTTGGCTTTGCCCTTTGGAGTCTCTGGGAACAGCAAAACAATTTCAGAGCCATCAAGATAAAGAACTAACCAATTTAAGGAAGGAGAAACCATGCAAATCAGGATTTCTTTCTGAAAAAGTGACCTTCGCACTTCTGTGAAAAATTGAAGGGGTGGTTTTACAAACACTATCCCAGCTGATGCTTGCACAACCACCTTCCAACATGCAGGTACTGTAACAGAGCCATATCATTTAGGACATCCGTGGGGCATAGATATGACCCCCTTCCCTTGGGGGCAAAGCAGTACAGCTACACTGAAATCATTGGTGAGGCCCTTGCTAGGAGTTTAAAGCCACTGGAGTTTCATGTTTTTCAAAAGAATATGTTTTGTGTTTTGTTTTTCCCAATGACATTTGTCTTTGTGGGGCTCCAGTTATTGGTAAGATTTTTATAAAGCATGAGTATATGTAGATATCCAAACCACAGCACTAATAATCTCTGAATGCAGCAAAACTCTCCCATATAATACCGAGCTGAAAAAAATGAAGGAAAAGAAAAATACTATCAAATTTATTCAGCTGGAATATCTCACCCAGAGAGCTATTCTTTCATAGTATTTGGGGCAAGCAGAGTGTCATAAATCTTAGTGCTATTAATCCGTAGACTCATTCATCTCTGTTCAGCTATATAAAAGCAATAACCTTGTCACTATAGGAAGGAAGATTGGGCTTTTAATTGCATATAGATTTCAGGAGAGTTCTTATCTCATAGTCCAATTTGTAGCTTCAGATATGTGTCTTTGCTTCCCTTGGTCAAAGTCCATGAAAATCTGCCGTGCTCTCACATACTTATATATCTTGCACAAACTCAGAAAGAACCTATACAGAGGTCTTCTGTAAGAAAATACACACAGCCTTTTCAGCATTTGCTTTATTAGACAAGCTTATATTTAATTAGCTTCTCTGAAACAGGATACGCATATTTCAGAGGACAATCAAATTTATGGAAACAAAACCAATGCTGAGTGCAGGCACACGTACACCCACACGAATGACAATTTCCCTGACTCATCTCCCTTGGCTCTGCAAGTGCTACCACACGCATCCTTTGCCCTGCAATTTATTGACAATAAAGGCAAAATAGTCGGGGTGGGTTGTCTTCCGTCTCTCAGTAACAACAGCAGGAAGAAAGGCTGAACTGATTCACAGGGCCAAGAGATCTGCGGTATCTGCGTTCTGGTTATTTCCAGGCTTTTCTCAGACAAAGAATTCTAGAGGCTCAAACCTCCTTGTTGCTGCGCGATAGGTCAAACCAGCAAGCCCAGTTCAGCGCAGCAAATATTTAACTGCTCCTCCCAAGCTGCAGCCAGGCAGGGTGGTGATGGCTTCTCTCTGCATGCCCTGGTACAGCACCAGCACCGGCACCGCACCCACCGCCTGCCCGGTGACCAGGCGAGAGCAACGTGTTGCTCCTTCAAGCAGCTCAGTTATGCTCATGGTGCTGAGTTTCAGAGCCTAAATTTACACCCTTTAAAGTGCTTCCCTGCAGTGCTGAGGGGCACCCAGGCACAGCATGGGGTGCAGAGGCTATGTTTGGAGTGGGTGGCCCCAGGGCGCTCCCCAGAGAAACACAGGGACAGGGTGTCCCCCGTCCCCATGATGCTGATGCTTGGCTGTGGGGATGGTATGGGCTTTTGAGTCCTTTGCGCATGGGCCTTGGGATGTAACAGTGCTGGGATACTGTGAGCTGCTGCCAAGACCGTGTTGGGACATCCTGGGAGTGATTTTGGATCTCACTTTTTTTTCCTCAAAGTCTAAGAAATAATTAGGGTATTCTCATATTTATTTATTTTTAGCCTGCAGGACTGCAGAGAAAAGCGTGGGAATAGGAACTTTGTTCTCAGTAAAGACCCAGAACTTTCCCTAAGCAGGTGGTTTCAGCTTCAGGGCTTTCAGAAGACAAATCAGCTCAACTGAAAAGGGGACATTTGGATCCATCTCCCAAGACAGCGAAGCATCAAGTGCTTTCTGCAGTAGGAACCACAGCTCCATGGCTCTGGATGCTGGTTCTCCCCAATTTGTCATTACCTTGATGCATGATGCCCACCACTCACGGTGGTGCCCACCAAAAGATTATAAAAGATCATGGCCAGAAACAGAGGGGAGCAGCTGTATTATCAGGTGCTGTTGTACCACAGACAGGCTCATAAATAAATTATTCTCTGTTAGGAATTTAATTTTTTTTCAGTAAACTTCACTGCATAAAAATTTTTCATACTGCAATTTTTCGGCCGAGGTAAGGAAATGAAAACTGATGGTGGAAGATTAGAAACCTACTGAGGGTAGGAATTCCAGAATACAGCTGTGTCTCAGCTCTCTGCTGCTCTCCATAATGCTCCTGCCTGCAATCTTGTCATCTACACGCTTGCACACGTCAAAGTGAAACTGAGAGATAGCCACCTCGGTGAGTTTTTCATAGAATTTGTGTTGCATGAAAATAAAACGTTAACTTTCAAAGGCACTTCCTTGCGATTTTATGCATGTGCCTTTTTTTTCATTCTAATACAGCTGGAAACTTGTATTAGAATTTTTTTCTGGGTGTTTTTCTGTGTTTTTCATTACCCTATGTACCTTTACCTAACCACCACTTACGTGTTTCCTATCTAAATTAAACATTCCTGTGCTTTTCAGCCCCTTTTCTGTGGAGACTGACAGGAGTGAGAACATACCAGCAATTTTTCTGCCGTCCTAAGAACAGTGAAGTATTTAGAAGTGTTTAATTGCTGCTTTGAAAGTCACACAGATGCTGGCCTCAAGTCCAAAAAGAGCCATGCAGTTGCTGAACTAATCCTCAGCAAGCTCAGGGTCCAGTAATGACCTCTGATTTCATTGCATCAGTGACTCAGGGTCCCCTGATGTTCATTCACCTGCTTTTCTGATATTTCATCTTAGTGTATAAGTAGCAATATATTACAAAGAAAAAACCCCAAAACCTCAACTTTTATCTTTTCCCTCAGCCACATGTAGTTGTCCATACTACTTCCAAGAACCTGCAGAAGCCAAAACTGGGGTGAGTTTAGCTGAGCAGGGAAGTTGGTAGCTGCTGTTCATGGCAAGGAGAGAACAAGTGAAAACAGTAATTTTGGTCTTAAAGCCTTTTTCTTTTTTTAATATTAATGTAAAAAACCCAAAACAACAAAGCAAACAAACAAAACAATAAATTCAGTATGCAAAAAAAAAAAGGCAGAAACCCTAAGTCTACACTAAGAGATGGGGACAAAGCCATTGCAAATAATATTGGTATTTTAAAAATAGGACAGGATTTAGGTCTGTAAAACTAAATTGTTCTCCTTTAAAAAATGATCCTTAGAACAAGTCCTTTGCTAGTATGAAAGGGAGAGTCAGCACTGGAATCCAGCAGAGGTAGTGATTTATTCCAGGTAGCAGCAGGGGCTAACGTCCAGCCTGAGACAGGACCAAGAGCTTCTATTGGATAGAAGCTCTTCACACCTCTCTGCACACCTCTCTGGTGGTCATCTTTTCCAGCCATCAGCCCCCGGCACTGGGTCCTGCCACTCATTTCCTCCTCCTGTCACTGACTTGCCCAAGGTGCAACCTCCCTGCATCTCCTGGCTCCTGGACCTGTGCTGGAGCTGTGAGTCCATATAGTGGTGGTGGAGAGCTGATGGTTCTGGAGAGCTGATGGTTCTGGAGAACTGGTGATTATGGTTTGTGCTCACTGGGAGCACTGATGTTCAGTGAGACAGCCTGCCCACCCCATACATAAAAGCCACCAGAGATGCCAGACAGGTTGGCAGCTTGACATGCCAAAGGTCCAGCTCTGAAGAAATGTTCAGCTCTACCTCTGATCCCTCCAGAATACTCAAGGGAATATCAGCATCTCACCAAAAAAATTTTGCCAGTGAACTCCTGCAGAGATGTTTTAATCCTTACAATTAGGGCTAAAACCTGTTGAAGATATGTCAATGTGGCTACTTTGCAGGTTTTGGATCCTTTTTCTCTAACTTATCTCTCAGTACCCTTTGCTCTGCTTGTAGGCACTTTCCAGTGTTTTACTAAGATGTGCTCCGGAGCCAGGTAAGAGGACCTGCTAATGGAACACAGCTCTCCCTTCCCACATAAGCTCTTGTGTCTCTTCCTCTGACCTAGGCTAGAAGAGACAACGTCCCACTAAGGAGTTAATCTTCACATCATTGGGGGAAGAATTAACACAAGAAACTCCTGATGTCAGTATGGAGTTACACATCTAATGCACCCTGGGATTTCTGGTCCAAATGTAACTCTAATTAATTCTAAATGAGAAATTCTTCTGGCTTCATTAAAGATGACATCTGCAGGAACACCGGTCACACACAGAGGTTTTCAGCTATTACAGCAAATATCTAACATAGGAGTAACAATGGATTATAGATATTCCCCGGAGAGATCAGAAGAAATAAATACACTTTGGTATCACGGGTTATAGCACATGTCTAAGTAATAGAAATCAGATTAAATATCACAGCAGATCAGCACTGTAGTACAACCAGCAAAGCAAAGGTGTGTCTGAGTAGAGACAGTCACCAGGGAGCAAAATACCAGGACTATGCATTGGCCACAGCCAAAGGGACACAATGGAATTTACTTAAAATACATCACAAAGTAATACAGGAGACTACTAAGTTATAATCTTTGCTTTTTGACCCTCTCAAAAAAATACCCCTTTGATGCCAAAACCAGAGCAAAGACACACTGTCTTCTCAGCAAAACATTGGTTTTCCTGATGAACAGAGGACACTGAAGTTATGTGATACTGTTCACCTTGCCAAACTCTGAGAAAGTAGGGGATGACGTTGCACGAAAGGCTGCTCAAAGGAAAGGCAGCAAGGGGGTAGGGTTGCTTTTACATCTGGGCTATTATTAAAAGGGAATTTTAACCTATTAGAAGAATTAGAAAAGGGCACAAGGCACATTCCTGGTTCTGGATATCAGAGTTTATATGTAGAATATTAACAAACTGTTTCATTCTAACAGCATAAAAATGCATTACTTTTGCTATAGGCCTCCTTATGGTAGACATAACAACAGGCAGTCATATAAAACTGATGTTCATAACAAGCTAGGATGCAACCTCGGAGTAGGGAAAACATGATAGGAGATACAATCCTATTTACAGACTGCTTTGTTTGCGTATACTTTTTGCTTCTGAAGTTAAAAATATTTTAAAAAAGTATAACTCAAGCCCAGAAAGTCTACTAGACATAGTCATGTTTTGAAGGGTATGAGCGTCTTCCGTCCTCACTTCGAGCAGCTTCTTCATATCCTCCACTCTTCCTAGTCTTTGTTTCAGGTTCATATCCTGAACCAACTTTATACGGCCCTGTTCTGTAGGAGATATTCCGTCCTGATGCATTGTAGGACACTGCTTTGTAACTGAAAGAGACAAGAAAGATGGCATCAGCCACTGGAGAGGGTCTGTGATTCCCTAGTGTCATACTCTGTGTTCCTGTTTGCTGTTGGAATTAAAGCAGCTTTGTACCGTGTCATCACTTGGAGCTACTCAGTGAGCTCAGAGCCAACCATCTATGGACAGGCTGCAAGTCTAATGTTTTTTTCATACATTTATATTTTATTTCCCATAAGTAAATCTTTGATTGGGTGAAAGACCCACCTACAATAACCAGTTATGTAGGCGTACAAGGGCCTACCCAATGTAAATCATAGCCCAGCTGATACAGTCTACACCTGCTGATGATCTGCTATGCAATTTGCAATCAAAGCTGCAATTAATGGGCCTGACTTAGGCAGCACAGTACAAATTTTAGATTTTAAGGTTGATCTCTCCTGCCCTCTTTTGTATGCAAGTTATGTAGTCAGGAGAAGGAAATGGTTACTTTTGACTCATGATACAGAACAAACAGGTGCATCATTATAACTCTCGGAACAGGATTGTTGTGCATAGACATCTCCTGTGGTGGGCTGGCTGTGTGCTATCCTGGCATACAAGGTTTCACGCAATATTTTCTCATGTCTACCATAGATAGGCTTACCGGGATTCTTCTGGAATCAGCCCTCTGCAAGCAAGGCACATCATGATGCCTCCTACAAGGGCCAGGCCACCTGCCACCCAGCCAACGAAGAGGGCTGAGCCAAAGGTGTACCTACAACACATAGAGATGCAGTTAGTGCCATGACGGTGGTCCAGTCTGCTGCTTCTGAAATCACAGAATCACAGAATGTTAGGGGTTGGAAGGGACCTCAAAAGATCATCTAGTCCAACTTCCCTGCCAGAGCAGGATCTTCCAGAGTAGATCGCACAGGAACGCATCCAGGCGGGTTTTGAAAGTCTTCACAGAAAGAGACTCCACAACCTCCCTGGGCAGCCTGTTCCAGTGCTCTCTCATCCTCGTAGTGAAAAAGTTTTTCCTTACGTTTACATGGAACCTCCTATGCACTGAACATGGTCATTTTTCCTCTGGTCCTGCAGAAGTTTCCATGAGCATCATCCCACCTGCATGCTCACCCTCAATGGGACTCTCTACCTTCTTGAGCCACGTGAGCAGAAACGTCCCAAACATTTTGCTTGGACAAATTAAATCCAGTGCAGGTAACAAACAAGTTTAATAATCTTCCAAGTCCTGGGACCAGACTAATAACCAGAGATTGCCGTTCCTTTGGCTATGGTTCACCCTGGCCCTGAGGGAGATCTGCACTGTGGAGAATCCTGAGCCAGTTGACCACTTACCTGTTCTGGACATTCTGCATTCCCTGGTACATATTGGCTGTGGACATCCAGAAGTTTGTGACCAGCATGTTGGCAAACACAGACACTCCAGTGATGGCACATAGACCTAAGATCAGACAGAAGGACAGATTGAAACCCACATAGTACAAGCAGTCACCTTTGGCCTTCGGGAAGCACCTTACAGCTCTGGAAATGTGGGTGAGACACCGCTTTCTGTACTGGCATGAACCTTCATGACTAGTGGGGACCCACGACACATTGCACACTTCTGCCAGGATTTCTACACATTTACAATCTAGCAGCAAGAATACAACATCACATTACAAAATCCCAAGTCATACCAGTAGGAATCTTTCTACTGATGTGTTTTCACACAGAAAATGAGTTTAACAAACAGATCATTTTAGCTGCTGAAAATCTCCAGTAGTTCGATTTTAAGATTTGGTTTACAATGAAAAATATGGACAAAATATTCACTATCAGATTTTTTTTTTTTTTTTAATGGGAAAACACACTCTTTGTCATATGGAAGAGGAGATACATTTGGTTCACAACCTGTTCATCACCGGCTAGTGAGGCCTGCCTGATTCTGCAGGCAGCCTCCAAGACCGGACTTGAGAGGCAGGAACGTCTCCCATTCATCCTCACAGATGATCACTGTGATGCTCAGCCATCAGCAGCAATGGCACTATCATTTGAAATTTCACTATTGCTCTCCTTAGCAGAGTAATTCATACTACCAGAGGTTGTCATTGTACTGTATGCCACTGTGGAAAGAGATACAAAGCACAGCTAAAGGTCATGTCAGTGTTTGTTCCCAGCAAATATGGACTGCAGCTTTTCTGGACATCCCAAGTCCAAACAGGGCTCACTACACCCATTAAGACCTCTGGTCTTTCCAATTACTCACAGCACTGGGGAGGATCTGTGCTTCTGTCTCAGGTCCCCAAACAGCCTTCACTATCATGGTACTTTGGTGCCACAGTCTTTTAACCCTTCTGTCCTGAAAGCAGCCCTCATTTTAGGAAGAAACACAACCTCAAGCTCATAGAGGTGTGACCAATGGCCAGGTTTACCATGACACATTGGGCCCACAACTCCTCAGCTAGCTGAGAATAGGGACCATGTTTTGAAATGGGTGAACTCAACCGAGGGGTGTCCCATCACAAGAGCCAGTCACAGTAGACATTTTCTCTTCAGGAACAGGAGTGGGCTTTTCTAATATCCTCGTTGGCAAAATTCTCAACCCACTGTCCCAGATGGGTAAAATGTTAGATTTTAAGTGCAAAATTAAAGCTGTGTTGCAGACATGGTTTCCTCTTTCCAGTTTGTACTTATTGTACATCTTCGTTGTGTTGTGTGTCACATAATGAAAGCTAAGTACTGTTCAACTACGAGGATTTAAATAGGGACATGGACCTTTCCTTCTTTGGGATATAGATTTGATTTGATTACTCATCTATAAAAATCGTGGGAACACCTCTAAGTGATACATTAAGCATTTGCAATTTTGAGGTAGCTGGGCAACACTAGGCATTCCTGCAGCCATTCTGATAACCCAAGATATTTAAAACTACAACCTAGACAGTCTTCATAAAACAATTATATATAAAGCCTGAGACTCTTCAAAAACCTCCATGTATAAATAAATAAGGGATGTAAGAATACATGCCAACAATGTACATATAACAAACTAAAGATATATTTTCTTTTTTATCTGTGGGTTGTTTTTTAAGTCTCATACATGTTCTATCTCATACAAATTTCTGGTTTTCTCTTACTAAGCAGAGGTAGAAACCAGGAGGCCAGGCTGGAAGACAGATGCAAATCATTTTATGCAAACATCAATGCTTTGGGTTGCTGCAGATCATCCACTCCCTATGACAAGAAGTGCATGAAGACTTTCCCAGTCCTCAATTCGAGGGAGATGCAATGCCTTGCAGATGACAGACACAACACCACCCACTTACCAGCAACAATAAACATGATGCCAGAGGTTAGAGTCATGTTGGCTTTTGCAGAATCCTCCATGCTGCCGATACGGATGCATTTCAGAGCGAAAATGCACACAAGGAGACCAAGGATGCCCAGGACGATACCCACGATCATGAGGGCCCTCACAGCCTGGAACATTGCTGCAAAACATATCGACAAGGGCTACGCTGAGTGACTGAAGATTTGTCATAGCCTGGGATGTTTTTAAAGATTGTTTTTGTCTAAAAATAAAAATATTAAAGAAGAAAACAATGGAAAATTTGCACCAGATCTAACCTCAGAGTTATCTAGGCACCTCTGGATATGTAGCCATTTGTCTCAACTTCACAAAGAATTTGATGGCTTAGACGTAATTTTTTGTAATTCTTCATTGGCACCAATCAAAATTTATTCAGTTGAAAATCATGGAGAGGATGTTGGTGTACAGCTGGGATAAGCCTGAATTGTTTCACAACAAAATTGATTGAGAAAGCTTTTTTTTTTTTTTTCACTTTCCAAGCAGCGATGAGAGCAGATAGCTCCACCCAGCTCTCTGTGCTATTTCCAACTACCGTGTGACTCAGTTTCTGTATGTTCCTGCTCTACAGCAAAATGCATGGCACAAGAGAAGAGGAAAATCACTTTGACAAACATTACGAGAGCAACAAACCTTCAGAAATGACTTTTTCATAGGACTTGTAACAAAGGAAAAGAGGTAATGGTTTTAAACTGAAAGAAGGTACATTCAGACTAGACACAAGGAAGAAATTTATAATGGTGGGAGTGGTGAGACACTGGAACAGATTGCCCAGAGAGGCAGTAGGTAGCTCGTCCTTGGAAACACTCAAGGTCAGGTTGGATGATGCTCTGAGCAACCCGATCTAGTTGAAGATGTCCCTACTCAAGGCAAGGGGGGTTGGACTAGATGACCTTTAGAAGTCCCTTCCATCTCCAAACATTCTATGACTCTATGACAAACAAAGGGAAACTTATACGTTTTAAAATGGAGAAAAGAAGAGAAAAAGCCATTTGTTTGAATACTAAGGTGATTTTCTAATAAGGTGGCACATATCTCATCTTGCCTGCAATTCAGTGCTGGCTCCAGACACTTCTCCCGCCTGCACGCGTCCCTGGCAGGGTCAGGAAGGAGGCAGTGCTCGCAGAGTACTGGGAGGGGGTGGCCGAAAGTATTTCAAGGGCTGTTGTGCTTTGGCTGGGATGCTTTGCAGCCTTCTCTTGCCTTCCTTTGGGCTCTCATAGGCCCTGGTTTGTCTTTGATGCTCCCCAAGCATGACTGTCCCTCCTCAGGGAAGGCGATGTGGGCTCATGACCAATTCAGAAGGGCAGGCAACGTATCCTACAGTGCCAGACTTCACTCAGCCTGTCTGTCACCACTTTTTCTGAGCTGGCCAGGATGACCATGGTGTCCTGATGGATGACCGTATGGCCTGACTGGAGGCACTGTCGCAGGAGAGAAGGGAGCCAAACCTGCTGGCCTTGCATGGGTTTGGAGAAGGGTTCATAAACCCTCCCCAGGAGGGCAAGGGCAGGTGCTGGGGTGCGTGTGTGGGTCTCCTTGCTTGCAAAGTACTGCAAACCAGAGCAGAACCATGCTGGAACCACAATGCATAAGGAAGCCAGCGGTCTACCATCACACAGGCTGGGAATACACCACCTTCTCCCATCTGGCAGTTCCACTGGGGCTGCCGTTCTTATGACTCAATTTGCCCTTATCAGCTGATAACAAGTGCTAACCAGCCTGGGATTTTCAATCTCCCATTCATCAGCCCCCAGGTGCTAGCTCATTAGTTATTATTCATCAAAGAACAAGAAACTGGCGGATACGCCTTATCAGCCCTCAAGTTGGTTCGCACTGCACCTGATGCAAAGCAGAAAGCTGCAAAAAGAAAATCACAAGACTCATTTGTCTTTACAGTCACTTAAGTTTCTTTGCAATGGCTTTTGTTTCAGGGCGGGCAGGAGAGGCTGAATACAGCCGGGGCAGAATGTGACACTACAAGTCCTTCATTCCTGAGATGCTTCTTACAGACCTTATTGTTTCTAGGTGCCATCACTGTGGTGGTCTCAACCCTTCAAGAAGTGACCCTAGCTAAGACCTCACAGAAATATTGTGAGTTCCTAGGAGAGGTATTCCCAATGCTTTGACTGCCCATGGAAGGATAAAAAGGCAGGCCAACCCTAGCACCTCCTGGGACATTGCACTTCTGCTAGAGCACTGAAGTCCTAGTGTGATGAATCCCCATTGAAAAGGATCATTTTGCAGCTGTTGGAAAGGAGAAGAAGACAAACACGGCAGGGCACAACAGAAAAAAATGCAAAATAATCATCAGCAAGGATTCCATGAGGTTGACTTATGCACCATCTCCACAAAGGGACAGAAAGGAGAAGAAAGTGCTCACAGGTTTGCTGTGTTATAAAGGCCTCTTCACTTGCCTCATGGGACTGAAAGCGAGAGTGCTTTAGAATGAGAGCACTGCAGTTTCAAGTGAATTTTGTCATCCATCAAAAATCCTCTGAATAGAGATGTTTTCCAAAAGTTAATGACCTCCCCTAGAAGGAGGGAGTGGAAGGGCTTAGACAAACCAAATAGGAGACAAAAGCAAAGAAAAAAAAATTATCAGGAGCACTAGGTGGAAAACAGCCCTATAGTTAAAGTAAAATCAAGCACAGAAACTACCTGCCATTCTGTATACACATTTTGCATGAGGTAGGATAACTTTGCTTCATGTCTGCACGTGGTTGCACATTTTGCACATTTGATTTCCATATGAAGGTGTGGTGTGCACAGAAAATTATAAAAATATGAGCTTATTCTCCAAAAGAAATGTCAGTGATCTGAAATTACAGTTTGATTCACTGTGTTTTTCAGATGTAAGTGAAACTGAAGAGTTGGGGTTTTTCCCCAGTATTGCTGTGAAGAGTGAGAGGCAAGTGAAGTAAAACAATTTTAAGTCTTCCAAACTAACATTACCTGCAGTTCTGTTACTAATACAAAATAAAAAGGTAGAAATCTAACTTTATGGCTAGTTATGATTAACAGAATATAAAAAATTTAGGGGGAAAATGAAGTTTTTAAGTTAACAAAATTCAAGCAGGAGCATTCCTTCTCTGTTTTAAGATGCTCAAGAACTGAACAGACACATGAAGAGAACAAAACTGACACAATATATCTAAGACACAACAGGAAATGCCTGTGACTGCTTTGCACGTTTTTCTATTGCTCAGTTGCCTAAAAATAGCATAAAAGGTAAAACCTTGATTATGATAAATTGGTGTCAAAATGATGGTTACCATTGCCTCATGGCTCTTTTAAAGTACAATCACCTACAAACAGCATTATATGTACATATATATCAACATTTGCATATATAGTTTAATAAATATATTTTTATTCTTTAAAACAAATTGTCCCATAGGAGAAGTGACCCCAAACACCAGTTTCACTCTTCCAAATGCGAAAGAAGTTGCCTAGCAATCCTGAAGCTGCGTACATAGAAACACATTTATTCCAGTGCACCCCTTGTACCCTTTCTCAAAAAGTAAACACCACAGCCAACACACTGGTGTTCAGCGAGGCACTCCCTCCCGCCTCCCCGTAGGGAAGCGCAGCTGGCACCCTCATGTCATGAGGATACAGGGCTGGGAGCCCACATCACGCTCTCTGCTACACCGATCGACAGATGCAAAAGGTCTATGTAGAGTAGGGCTTGCTTGTACCTGTTTGCAATATTGCACCAAGAGTGAAAAACACTCTCAGGGTCCTATTTGCTGCTAGCTGGCAGGGCAAGGGCATGACAGGTCACAGGGAGGCATCGCAAGGAGGCTGGCCGCTCCCCCACCATGGGTTCAGCTAGCTTAGGAGCGCTGGAACACCATTGCACACCGTGGGGTGAGAAAATCAGCCCTGTTTGTAAAGTAAGCTAGCAAACGAGAAAATAATACCCATCTACTTCTGTAACCACTGAAACTCCCCAGGTAACATGAAGTGACAAAACACACCTTTTCCCCTTATCATCGTTTCTCCATAAGTTGCTTACAGGCAGATTTCTTCAATTCTAGTTTTCCCTTTAGAAAAAAAATATATTCTGATTGTTTTCTGTAGAAGCCATTATCCTGATAACAATGCAAAATTACATGCAGCTGTTTTCCTCGTGTTTCAGTTCAAAGGGACATAGTATCTGTGCATTTAAATATGCTCACTCCCATCAGTGGAGCTGTGCTGATTTATGCCAGCAACAGGGCTAAACCTGTGATGCTCATCCAGAGATCACCTACACATGCTCCAAGTTGTAACCCTCACTGAGTAAAGCTAATATTTTGGTAACCAATATGCACATATTTTTATGCTCACACACTGAGTAGCATAGAAATTTTTTTCTTTGCAAAGTACTTTAAGGTATCTGCTCCTGCTTTTTGGATGAAGACTCTGCAGAGCTGCAGGAGACCCTGAGCTAAATCTGGTGCATCTTTCACCCCTACCTGGCAGCCCAAGAATGGTGAAATACGGACGGCACTCTGTAAAGCCAGAGCTCTGCCTCACGCAGCTCCTCCACAGTCCCTGATACTGGAAGACGGCCGTGACCGGGTTGTCATACAAGTCCTGCGTGCTCCACATATCCATGGCAGTGGACACGATGCAGCCTGCAACGCCCAGCGATGAAACGAGGAACCCCATCACCTGGCAGAGGGTCGTGGACATGGTGTCTCCCCCAGAGAGAGGAGGTGAGACAGCCCTGATGAAGTCGGAGACCTAATGGGAGCACCGAAGTCCTCCTGACTGAGCCACCAGAAATGCAGCAACTCTTATCAGATGCTTTCCATTGAGCGGTGTGTTTGCTCAAAGTGTTTTTGCAAGATAGTCCAGTTTCACTCTCGCCAGGTAGGTTTGTGCTGGCAGGGCCAGAGATATGAACTTTTGTCCTTTAGAAGTGCTTGTCCTTCCCCAGCTAAGCAGCCATGCTCCATCAAGTGTTGGGCAACCCCCTTGGAATGCGCACCTTCTCCCCACCCAAACCCTTTGCCGTCCATCGTGCCTCTTGTGCGTGCTTGGCACAGTGCAAATGTGCTGAGAGGGTCAGAGAGAAGGACCATGTTCCCAGGACCATGTTCCCAGGTGCACTCAGCACCTAGCCCAGGTCACCACCTCCCTGACCCTCTGCCTTATTTAAAATGGGAGTAGTTCTGACATCAAATGAAGACAGGGACATCTCTACACCTGACCACCTATGCAGGTGTCCACACAAGAGGCACAATGATAGGGATGCCAGCAGTGAGCTCTGCAGGAGAATACAGGGCCACCATCTCAGGTCCAGGAGCAAACAGGGACACGACCACTCCTTGCACCCACTTCAAGCATCACTGAGGTTGCCTTGAATGCTGACCATGGCAGAACCCAGGGTACCAAACTAAGAGCCCCAAACCAATCCAGCAAAGCTCCTACAACTCTGTCCTCCTCCTCCCTGCATTCTCATCACCCATCATGTGGGCCCACCAAAACCTGTGTAGGTAGAAGGAGAAGAAGGACAGGGGGATCGTTTGGAAAGTGCCTTTTTTATAGGTACTTGTCTACTGGCTGGGGGGATTGTCCTGGAAAAAAAAGGGGTTGGAGATATGAAAATCGGGAGATTAATTCTCTCTGCAGAGTGGATAGGTGCTGGACTCAGGGGAGCAACATAAATTCCCCATGTCATTCTGTCGACAGAGCGCGGTGAGTTACAAGGACCTTCCAGACTTCATGCTCATCCATTCCCACTTAATACCGTGCTCCGACTGATTTACTTCAGCCCTGACCTAGAAACACTTCCCCACTTTAACCAGTCTTGATAACGCTTCATGCCACAGGCACCATCAATACTATCACCTGGTTGTGAAGCCCTATGAAAGCCACCAGGAAGAGAGGAGAGGCCAGTTTCTGTGGATGGCGGAGTTACAATGGAGTCATTACGTATTTGCTAAGGCTTCTCCCTTCTGGAAAACAACCACCTGCAACCATCTATTTGCTTTGTGGCTGTGCCACAAGATGGTGGGCAGCAGAGATGCTTTTGCACTAGACTGTGCTGAAGTAGCTAAAGAACAACTCATGTCTAGTGGCCAGAGATTGCAGCCACCCAAGCTCTCCTGGGTAAAGCACAAGATGTGTTTGCTTCCAGCAGTTTTATTCAAATTTAGTAATTTTCATTGACTTTGGCGAGTTTATATCAGAGGAAGGGCTAGCTCCAACATATCTAAAGGTGAGAAGTTGTCGGCAAAAAATAATACTATAAACAAAAAACGTAGAATGAGCCCTCAAGAACCAGAGGTGGTAAAAGCTGCTCTTCCTCAACGAGGGAGAGAGGGCATGCTCACTAATGTTCCTTGTCTTGGATAATGCTTTGTGATAAATCAGGGCTGGAGAAAGCCTAGAAGCTGGGAGAACAAGTGCTAAAACAAATAATGTGACCAGCTCTCCATCCTATCTTTCAGTGCTCCACAGCCAGAATTATGTCCCAAGCCAGAAGAGCTGGTTGCATCCAAACCCTGATGCACCTCCACAGCTCTCCAAGATTGCTCTCTCTTCAAGCCCCAGAAACTGCCTTCTTCTTGCCATCTAGTGGTAAGAGACCGCATCACTTTTTCCAGGCTAGACCTCTTCAAACCATGTCCCAGGGATAGCTGTTCCTCTGGGACATAACCCCTATTGCCAAGGATGGTGTTTCCGTGCATCATTAGTGCGCAACACCTTGCAGAGCTGCACAGAATAATGGACCCATGAACCGGTTACATCTAAAACTAACCCCTGGGGGTGAAAGAGAGAGGGGGGAGAATACAAAAGGCAAACAATTTTTTCCAGATTTTTTTTTCCAGAAACCTCTACTACTTTTAAAATTACTGGGAGGGGGTTTCTGCTAAATTTGGTATCTGAGTGGTTGCATGAATACCAGTGGAAGCAGCCCTCCCACGCACTGTGCCCACTTGGAGGGGAGCTACTACTCCGTCCTCCTACCCTTTCTGCTGGTTTCAGCTGTGTGCAGCTGGATCAGCTCTTCAAGCCAATAGGAATGTACTATTCTCCTCCTCTTCTCCACCATTCCACACCCCTAAGCCCCATTTTCTTCCTCCAATACACCCGCTGGAGAGGGCCATCCCCTGGATTGCCCCTAACTGTGCCTGGAGCTGGAGCCTGCAACTCAAGCAGTGCTGCCTCACTGGCCTTTCCTTGGGGACATAGTTTTCTCTCGCTGATGAGAGACGCTATTTCTCATCAGCCATCCTACTCAGGGGCATAAAACCCCCAGAGCAATGATGGAACAATCAAAAAAACATCATCAAGAGTCTCCGGATATGCAAGAAAGCCCAGGTGAATCAGTCTGGTTTTGATTTTGAGGGCCAGACTGAATCATGTCTCTGAAGAGCTTAAACCAGCACAAGGATGCGTATTCCCCTCCAAAATCTCACTCATGCTTCCCTCAAAAACAGAGCTGAGAAAGCAAGCTCAGAAACAAGGGTTATGCTGCTAAGAGGCAAAAAACCACCCAACCATTCTCAGCACTCCATATGTTGTTAACTTTGAAGGATTATTGCATTTTGGTGGGGGATTTCTATTTGGTCATCCCTACAAATATTAACTAAGGTGTTATCCAGCCATTCCAGCATTAGCTGCTTGACATTTCTCATGCTCTCGTTAGCATCACACCTATAAACACTGGGAACACAAAGCTCCCAAAATACTTTCCTCAGTGGTTGGTTGAAGCATGTTCTAAAGTACAAACCGCAAATGTGTTTCCATCACAACCCTTTCCTTAGCCCATTTTCTCTGCCTTTCTGATTTTATGGGGGTTTTTTTGGCTTTTTCTTATTTTTTCCTGTTTTGTTTATTTTGAATGGTTCCTTCTGAGCCACTCATTATAGGGAAAAACTCATCACTCCATTTTCCCAATACCCGGCCCCATAAGACCCCAGAAGATGACCTGGGAGTTTTATCTGAACTGCTGGCTCAGAGCACAACCTGAAATTTTTTGGGGTGATAGAAGCTGTAGAGCATGTCTAAACACCTTTACCACAACCTGATGCTCATTTCCAGCCACCTCTGGGAGATGTCTCCAGCCAGGAGTGGCTGAAGGGTGGGCATGTCTCTCCCAAGCACATGTCTGTTGCTCAGTCTCGAGAAAGGTGGTTGAAGGTTTCAGCCAGACGGCTTGCCATGCCATGTGGGAATGCTGAGCAGCATCTAAGGAAGGGACATGGGGAGATGACTCTTGCAAAGGCCAAGCTTCCTCACCAATGAGCAGAGAACAGGGCTCTTACTGTGGGTATTGGGACATGTCCTGCGGTTTACCCAAACTGGGAAAAGGAAGGCTACTTTGTGACCGCTCCCCTCTGCAACCTTTATTTCAGCTAATACTTGCTTTATCTACCCAGGTGTGGACTCTATTTTATCGCAAAACTGTTCACTGGGCCCATTGCAACTCCTGAATGTTATCACTGCCTCTCCCACAAAAATCACCTACAGCTCATGTTTACTTTAAAATTTGCAAATATAGCTCACACCCTGCCAGTCAATTCCAGCTTGTTCAGACTGAAACAAAGCAAACCCACCATTCTCCTTCTGTCTCTCCATTGCTGTGATGACCACCGCCTCCAGGAGCCTGTGGTCTGTCAGTTCCAGTCCATAGCATGAAGGGCTGACTGACTTTTCTGTAGCTCAATAGGGAAAGGGACATGGAAGGCTCCCATCCCAGCTCAGACTCACTCTAGCCCATTGGTCTTCAGGTGTTCCAGAGGGGCCTTCGAGATCTCTCAACAGAGCTGGGGTGCATGAAGTTGCATCCTTCCTCTGAGCTGTAGCACAGCCCCACCTCTCCACAGACTCTTGCCATTTGCCTTGCCTTCCTCCTCTTCTGGTCCTCAAACCAGATCCTTTAGGAGTATTTTTCACGTCTCGTCCGTCATAATGTAAAAGCACAAAATAGTAGCAAGGATGTGACTCATGCCTCTAGCTTTCTGACATCCCCTGCTGAGACCTCTGCCATGTCTTCCCACCTTGAGTGTCACTGGGGATTGGGGTGCCCAAGACTTCTCTAAGGTCACTCATTAGCTCTTTCCCTGTCTCCACATCTCTTCCAGCTCCTGTGAGTGCAAACTCACCACAGCCTCACATGCGCCCTTAGTAGGTTATATTAAGTCTTTAGCCCACCTGGGCCACCTAAACCCTTCTGTGCATGAAACTTGGTCTCAAAAGACTTTGAACACAGCAGTTGCCTGCAAACATTTCAAAATTTGAAGCTGAACTGTCTAGATTAAAGGATTTTAAGTAGCGAGCAGAGCTTGAAGGAAACTTTGCCATGGCCACCACCAGCAGAGGATCATGACAAGACACTTAGCGGTCCCTATCCTTACGAACTTTTGGTATGAAACAGTCTCAGGGAACAGAGATGCTGTTTTATTGGCCAGTGGGCTGCCCTGTCTCCAAAATTCCCAGAGCAAGGGTTTTACTAGGGTTATGTCACAAAATGTGTGTTGGTTGTATGAAATAAAGGAAAACTTTGTCAGAACACTGATACATAGGAAAAAAATACAGAGATGCCAACATTAAGACTTCCCAGACGTGAATTCTTCTCAGGAAACATCTACACATCCCTGCTACCCTGCATCAGCAAAACCGAAAGCAGTTGTTTTATGCAAAAGTCTGGGCAGTCCTGATTATGTTCCCATGGGCTGTCTTTACTCCAGCTCCTCTAGCAACACATACCCTTTTAGTATTTGGAGAAGTTTAATAGGGTGCTCTCAGACTTCCAAAATTTGCTGTTGGAAAAGCAAAATTATTTTTATTTCTCAAGTCACCAGCCTCCTGTTCCACAGCAGAGAGATGCCTTTCTGAAAGGGTCAAAATACATTTTGACATGACAACAAAATGGCCTTTCAAAAATGGCTGAGCCAGCCTAGCTGAAGAGGTCTGGAAAAAAGAGACAGACAACAGGAAAAATTACTGCCTATATTATTGCAGTTTTGCAGCTTGCAAATAATTGAAAAATGCTCCTTTTAGCAGAACATACCTTGTGACTTCCACACTAGGTGAAACTACCAGCGTTGCCAGAGCTCAGTCATTGTTATTTTTTATTTTGTTCAAATTCAGATCGTATCCTCTAGACAATCACAGTGAGGTCTGCTGACACACCAAAGAAAGTAGCAAAAAATTATAAGAGAAAGCAAAATCGGAACAAACAGGTTCAGTTCTCAAGTGACATATTTCACTAGAGACTGACTGTTTATAGCTGAGCCATAAACTACTTCTATTATTTCTCATTTTCATCTATTCTCTTGATTTTTCCTCAATCTATTTGAAATTAAAATTCCC
The DNA here is from genome assembly GCA_020746105.1 of Trogon surrucura. Classification (NCBI taxonomy): domain Eukaryota; kingdom Metazoa; phylum Chordata; class Aves; order Trogoniformes; family Trogonidae; genus Trogon; species Trogon surrucura. The sequence continues at coordinate 18,869,841 of CM036625.1, read as the reverse complement.
AACTAAACTGAAGATAGATGATGGGCAAGAATAGTTTAATCTTTGCTGTGGGAGTGAGGGATTGAGAAAAAAAGTCCTCGGAAACTAAAACTTCATTGACGTGCTCAGGTCACCTCGCTGCTTTGCGAGAGCCCTATTATTTTTACTCACTTCGGCACTATTGTTCCCAATATAAATTGCCATTGTCAGAATAATAAATAGGGTTTTATAATGGAAATGCTGACAAACCATTAACTATGGTGTAGTTAGCAAGGGGGGTTTAATGGAGATCAAGGTGCCACACGGTTAAAATAAACACTGGGATAATCCACTTAAATAATATCTTAGCAAATTAATAATTTGATTTTTAACATCATTTTTCCCCCCACTTCTGGTTGGTATACAGTTGCCCTTTGCTGGTGGCAGGTGGGAAGAAATGCCCGTAGGAGCAGATGGATTCAGGAGACGGAGCCAATCTATAAAGCACAGCAGAGGGGCACTTGTTTTTGCACTGGCTCCTCCAGAGACTGGAAGTGTCAGACGATACATAACAGGAGGGAAAAGTGGGGGGAGCAAGGGACTGACTTCAGAAGAGCAAGCCCTGTTCATTAAAAGAAAGGACAAAAAATTCACCTCGCTTTGCAGGGCAGTGCTGATAGCACTGTTCACACAAAGCATCTCGTCGGGACCAAAGCACATAAATATTCATATACCTGCACGCTGGCGGTGAAGGAACTGACTCTCCAACACCTCTGAGGATCAGAACAGAAACTTTGGGGGGTTCAGAGTCCTAGCCACCTTTAATTTTGAAGTTTGTACTGTATTCTTTGGGCTTTTTTAAATCCCTTTTTGTTGGTGACTGTAGTAAGTCCAAACATAAATGGTAATTCCAGCCTAAGATAACCAGTTTGTTAGAAACCCTGACATTGAAAACGGGATGTTTGTTTCAGTCCATAACCAGGACGGAGCTGCAGAGTTTTCTGGATTTAGTTGAGGAGAGAGAGACCGATCTCCTGCAACCCTTCTGTTAAATTGAGGAAATTCACCCCCCCAACATTGCTGTGTATTTCTATTTTAGAAAATTAATAACCACTCTACAGACATCAGACTCGAGGCTTGAGAACTGCAGAAAAACTCTCTATTTTTTTGTTGTAACGCTGAGGTTAGCGATGGAGGTATTTTGAAAGAACAAAAAACCTCAAATGTCAGTGTTCTGGTTTCTTCCAAGATTAAAGTAGCTCCCAGAGCTGAACACTTGAAAAGTTTAATTGATTCTTCTGTAGTGTTATATTTTCTGTAATTTTAAGCTTTTAGGGCTGAAGAACTGAGAAAGTTCTGCAGTATGTTATGGGTGTATGTGTGTGTGGGGAGGATTTACTTCATACAACTCAAATGGCAACTTTAATCTCTTTACCTATATGAAATTAGCCTTCCGGAGTCAAGTTATACCAACCTGTCCTTCCCCTTTTCCTTGGTGAAAACTGTTCAGCTTTGCTGACTGTTGTAGCAATGTGCAAATACAAGCCTGCCCGAACATCCCTCTTCAGATGTCATCCTTCATTTACTCATACCAGCTACAGCGCACAGCTTTTTCTAGGGGCTGCACAACTGAATGCCCAGCAAGGACCAGACTTATGTCCTCCTAGGGAAATGCAAGTCTGCGCCCCAGAGACTATGTGGACAAAGAGAGACGTTCAAAGCCACAGCTCCAGCAAGAGAAAGGTGCTCACAGGCATCCCCAGCAACTGCACGGGAATGCTCCAGACACACACTGGGAACGCGGATCTAGAGATAAGTGACATGGAAATACAGCTCAGGGAATGAAACACCTCTCCTACTGGTGTCCGAGGCCACAGCTGCATCAGGTTATACTGGTTTGATTCACACAGAGACAGACTACTTGTGAAAGAAGCAATTTTTGAGTGTAATGCTTATTTCTGTGTGCTTTGGAAATGCCGTTTTGGAGAAGTTCTGCAATGATTTGCTGATATAATTGGCTTCTTCCCTCCATTCTTGCTGTGTCAAAGCACAGAGGCTAGATGGATACAAAAGTCTAAGTGCCTTTTTTCTCACTGTATTAAGGCAAGAAGAAAACCCAGATAATCCTGTTGTAACCTAATTGTTTGCACCCTTAGATACTCTGGGCACAACCAGGACAGGAATGATACCCATGGAAGAAAATACTGGAACCAAAGGAGAATTAGGGAGAAATCTAGCCTGATGGTGTTAGCCCGCACAGAAATAGAGTGAGCTGAACTGTGACATATCCTCTTAGAAAAGGATCTTCTCCAATGCCAAGAATATTAGTGGTTTTTAGCGGGAAGCCATGCACAGCCATGCAGCTGGGGTAGGAGTGTGTACCTAAGCCACCCGTGGCACAGGGAACAAAACCCCCCGTGGAGCAGCCACTGCCCCGCATGTGTTGCCTGGAGAACACTTCAGGAACCTGATACACTGTCAGCTGTAATGAGTTTTGCTGAATTTCAGCTTGGCCATAGGAAGGGGTTCAGGTTGGGATACCTCCAAGGGACCTGTCCTCTGAACAGGGTGAGCACTTGAGGTCCCTTTTGGCTAAAATTTGGGTGCCTCCCTCCATATTGAAAATCACTCATCACCACCACTCATGCAGAGCTCCCGGCACATTCCCGTGGCTCTGCCCTCCCACCTCTCTGCCGTCGCAGCCAGCAAGCCCTACCTGGCAGCCCCAGGATGGTGAAGTAGCCGCGGCATTCAGTGAAGCCAGAGCTCTCCCGGACACACGTGCGCCAGAGGCCCTGGTAGTTGAACACCGCCGTCACTGGGTTATTGTACAGGTCTTGGGTGCTCCACTGGTCCATGCATGTTGATGCAATGATGCCTCCTATTCCTAAAGCGGACACCACAAAGCCCATGGACTGGCATATTGTCACAGACATGGTGCCAAGCGATCGGTAGGCAGGTCCTCAGCACGCACAAGCCTCCACAAGCCGGGTCTGGGGCAGGCAGCCAGGCTAGAAGGGACTTTTAGCTGGAGGCACAGCCTACGTCACAGACAGGAGTCAGGAGAGGTCTGGTCTGCACCATACAAACCTACCCTTTCGCTTTATCTGTTTCGGTGAGATAATTTTTCTCACTCAGTACCAAGAACTGCTTGTTACGCACAGCGCGAACGCCTTGCTCTCTGTTTACCTTCTCCCTCCAGGCAGAGGTGCAGCCGGTGCGGGGTGGATGGGGACAGCAGGTCCCTCTGAAACAGTCGGGGAGAGCTTCTGCAGAAGCGACTGTGTGCCCCAGGACACCAAGAAAAGAGATGCTTGGTGACAGACAAAAATTATGGAGAGCCTAATCCTTTCTTGGCAGGGATGATGCTTTTGAGCCAAGTGGAGAGGCATTTATTAGCACGCTTCTAAATCAGGATGTTTGCTCAACCAAAACATTCAAGTGAAAGATCATGTATAAAAGAGGATAGCATATAGCAAAGGACAGTGCACCGATGTTTGGATGGACCCGGCTGCTTGGTGAGGTTGGGCTGGGAGCCCACAGGAAAGTTGCTGAAGAGTGAATGGTGTGAACCTGCAGTTTGCTGTGGGAGGACTGTGTGGCAGGCAGACCAAGGAAAAAGTACATAGATGTGAAGGTATATCTTCATAGAAATATAGAATCATTCAGGTTGGAAAAGACCCTCGGAATCACTGAGTCCAACGACTAACCCTGCTCTACAAAGTTCACCCCTAAACCATATCCCCCAACATCACATCTAAATGACCTTTAAACACATTCAGGGATGGTGACTCAACCACCTCCTTACTCAGACTATTCCAATGTCTGATTACTCTTTCTGTTAAATTTTTTTTCCTAATGTTCAGTCTAAACCTACCCTGTTGCAGTTTGAAGCCATTCCCTCTTGTTCTATCCCTAACTACCTGTGAGAGGAGACCAGCACCAACCTCTCTACAATGTCCCTTAATGTTGTTGCAGAGTGTGATGAGGTCTCCCCTCAGCCTCCTCTTCTTCAAACTAAACAGCTCCAGCTCCTTCAATTGCTCTTCAAAAGATTTATTCTCCAGGCCCTTCACCAGCTTCGTTGTCCTCTCTGTACTCGCTCCAGCACCTCAATATCTCTCTTGTAATGAGGTGCCCCAAACTGGACACAATACTCAAGGTGTGGCCTCACCAGTGCCAAGTACAGAGGGACAATCCCCTCCCTACTCCTGCTGGTCACGCTATTTCTAACACAGGCCAGGATGCCCTTGGCCTTCTTGGCCACCTGGGCACACTGCTGGCTCATGTTCAGCCGCTTGTCAATTAGGACCCCCAGGTCCCTTTTTGCCAGACAGCTTTCCAGCCACACTTCCTTCCCCAAGCCTGTGGCTTTACATGGGGTTGTTGGGGCCCAAGTGCAGGACCTGGCCCTTGGCCTTGTTGAAGCTCACATCATTAACCTTGGCCCATTGAGCCGATCTATCCAAGTCTCTCTGTAGGGCCTCCCTACCCTCATGCAGATCAACACTCCCACCTAACTTGGTGTTGCCTGCAAACTTACTGATGATGCACTCTGTGCCCTTATCAGGATCATCAATAAAGATGTTAAACAGAAATTGTCCCAACACTGAGCCCTGGGGAACACCACTTGTGACCGGCCACCAGCTGGGTTTAACTCCATTGACCACCACTCTTTGGGCCCGTCCATCCAGCCAGTGCTTTATCCAGCAGATCGTATGCTCATCCAAGCCATAAGCACCCACTTTTTCCATGCGAATCCTGTGGGGAACAGCGTCAAAAGCTTTTCAGAAGTCTAGGTAGGCAATATCCACAGCCTTTCCCTCATCCAACAGTCGAGCCATCTTGCCGTAGAAGGAGACCAGGTCTGTCAGGCAGATGACTTCCCTATGAAGCTGCTTCTGAGGAAGATCCAGCCTGTTGTGAGAAGATAGTATTTGGGCCCCATGGGATTATTTTGTTTCTGCATCTTTTTGAGGCAAACAAGCAAGTTGGAAGGGACCTTGGAAAGGCCTTCAGTTCACTCCCACACCCAAAGCTGAGCAACTTAATTTCTCACAAAAGTCTGCACTGCCACTGGAGAGCATTCATATGGGAGATGTTGCTCTCCCTCGAAATAATTTATCCCGGAGTCTCAAAAATCAGTGCAGAAAATTTTATGACTAATATTGACATTTGTTACATGTAATTTGTGAAAAATAGTGCCTGAAAGTAAACACCAAACACAGAAAAGGTAACTCCATGTGTCTCACCAACAGTCCTCTGATTTAAACATAATGTTACCCCATTTTCCTTGTTTTCCTCAAAAGAACAGTATTGGTGATTCATGCACATTTTCATAATCCACTCTGTCTCCCAGGCCCATTTTTGGGCATAGTGATACCCAGCCAGTTCCGGTAACACACCTCACCTGCTCCATGTCGTGGCTGTAATTACTTTCGGTATTGGTCAACATAGCTTAATCACGGAAAGCTTTCCCGGTATCACATAGCTAAATATAGAGCCCAAGACTAGAGCACAAATACACTCCCTGTGTTTGTCACAGCTGGAATCATCACGTGACAGGAAAGACTCACAACAGCCAGAGCTTATTTTCAACAAATTTACTAAAAGGGTAAATTCGCCTTGCATTCAATCAACCTTGGAGGCCTGAAAAACACATCTCCATTTGGTACACCTCAGTCCCTGGGTGGGAAGAGCTATATGCGTGCAAAGAGACAGGTCTTGGCCAAATCATCACACTGTTTATTTTAATGACTGTACCAATTTAGAGCAGCCAGAAGAATAGAGTCCTGGGGTGTGGGTAGTATCATTCAGAAACAGGAATTTTGTAACTGTACCCAAAAGGACAGTTTTATCTACTGGCAGCATTTCACAGTGAAAATAATCAACAACTGAACTCCTTCAACCACCTAAACTCACCAGCTTAATGTGAGAGTACCACTTATTTCTGTTGTTCAAAATTCACCAGCACCTTTAACAACTGTTTCTCCCGTTGAAGTGCAATCTTGCAACTCTCACCTAGGTCATCTAGGAGGATCCACCACCATCCTGGGCTCTTGCCTTTGCTGTTTCCCCTCCTCTGGCCACCCTTCACAGCTCCTCTCATCTGAGCAACACCTCCTTGCTTCTCCAGCATTGAAATAAAACACATCCTGCCTTACTTAGGTTTTCTGTAAAAGCTTATTCCTGGACTGTGGTTTTCCCCAGAGCAAGGGCTGATCCACCCTCCAGTGGACAGTGTCAGAATAAGGTTTGGTATGAATTGCAGGTACTTGTAATCAGCAGGATTTGTTCATTTTAAGAGGGCATATTTAAAGAACCAAAAGAAAAAAAAAAAAAAAAAGAAGGTGAAAAATGTCTTTTCTTCATTTTTTGTTACTTAATTATGTTAAACATAAAAATTAAGCTCATCCCAACCTCTTCCCTAGGTCTGTTGAATTTCTCCTTATAAAGTAAACTTTTTTTTTATTCCTAAAAAACTGAAAGAAGACTGGTGTAAACCCCTTCTGAATAGCTGCCACCTCTGGTTAAAAAAAAACAAAACAGCATATGATGAAAATATATCCATGGGGTCAAAGATCTCACTGCATCTCCTTCACCAGGGCTGAACTCTACAGAAGCATAGTTGTTAACTTATTTTTGGTGCTACAAATAGGATTAAAGCATAAATACGTGCTTGTGAATATTCATGTGTTTGGTGTGCACTACCAAACCTCAGCAACTATTTTATTTTACATTATTTATTTTATTTTATTTTTCCCCACCCTCCACCTCAGATAGGTCTGGTGGAGCTGCAAACAGAAGAAGTGGGGTGACTGTAAGGCAGTGCTCAGCTCAGGACAACTCATTTTCCCAACTCTTTCCCCAAATGCTGAATCTGTGTGAATTTTCCAAACTAATGGCTTAGAAGGGAGGATGAAAGATGCTGAAGTTGAGGAAGGTGTTACAATGAACAGATTACCTGGAGTTTGACTGTCTACAAGGGTTAATGGCCTTTATGCTGTGTGAAGTGTTGCATGAAGAGATGTGAAGAGAGAGAGAATGAGAAACTTACCTCATTTCAGGACAATACCCTGCAATGGACCTTGGGAGAGACAGACCAATGCTTATTCACCCGTGCTGGCCAGAGCACTGCTTCTTCCTTCTGTTTTCTTTCAGTCTGAAGTGGAACCAGAAAAATCTTCCTTGTATTGATAAAACAGCCCTGGAGGAAAATAACCTGCCAACACCACTCTCTACAGCTGGATTTTCAGCAATTTGAAGTGATTGTGGGTTTGGCTTTTTCTGTGAAATGGCCTCAAATTAGCTATGGAGAAATGACAAATAAACTGCAAAAATTAGTAAATAGTGGAGCACATAAATATTGTAGTTTTGCATTAGTATAATGCAATGTATCAATCCCAATAAATAACTATAATGAAAGAAACAATACACTATACACAACTTCAAACTAAAAAGTTTGTGGGGAAGACCAATTTAAAAATAAACAGAACAGAAAAGAAGGACGGAGCAATGATTCTAAACCTGCAGTTTCACTTGTGCTGGATCTAAAAAGACATTTACTGCTGGAAAAGCCTAAATGACATAGTCTTATCTCAATCAGCTACCTCCCACAAAGCAAGGTCTCCCTCCCATAGCAAGGACAGAGACTTCCCTGCATGTTCTTAAGGGCCTCATCAGGGAGGATGCCACCACTTGCTCCTGTTAGCCCAAGTCCCAACAGCTGTTCCCACTGCTTGTCATGCCATCACTCCTTAAACGAAAGGTACTACCAGTTTCAGAGTCGAGTTTGTGGTGTTCTCTGTGATTTTGGTGATTTAGACTGGCTTTAGGCATTTCTCCTGCCCGCAGGAAAGGGACCTCCACAGGACCCTCTCCAGAGCCAGCAGCCCCTTTCCACCAGCAATGTCTGCTCTCCACCTAACGCATCTCCTCACCAGCCTCACAACCCCATTGAACCTCCTTCTTGTAGCACGACGGCAAAGATTTCTCCCGAACACGGGATTTGTCCCTGCCAAGGAGGACGCCTTGACTGCCTAATTATTTTATTCATAAGCCAGCCGTAATTTCAAAGGCATCTAGGTGACCTATCTAAAGCTAAGTGAATCCCTCACCCCGGAGGAGACCCACTCCTCCTGATCCCTCTGGGGAGCTGGGGTTGGGTGGTGGAGGAGCTGCCAGGGGAGTTACGTGCAGCCGGACAATGAGAAACACTTTGACAAAGTGTTCACATTATTGGCTGATAGGTCTGCATCAGTCACTCATTCACAAGCACAAGGTCTAAATTGCAGAACCAATTAACAGCACTAATAGCCCTTGCCTGAATTAATCTTTGAGACAAAAGAGGAGAGAAGTGGAAGAGCTATTAGCAAATCAAGCTGTACCATCCCTGCTTTATTGCGGGAATCTAAGTGTCTGTATTTGGCTATTATGAACTGACTGCAATTACAGCCCTCATTTAAAATGATTAAGTGGTTATAATTATTTTTCAATTAAAACTTAGATCTTCCATTTATACAACATTGCAGGCTTCAATTAAAGTCCCTTTTCCTCCCTTTTTCTGGAGGAAAAAAAGTACCACTGTGCCAAAAGAATCTTGCATCTTTTCTACCCATTAAGAGCCAAATAACATGCTAATAATGCTTTTGTTTTCATCCCTCCTTCCTGGCCCCACTGAACTCCTACATGGTGAGGGAGATAAGCTGCCAGGCACAGCACTTGTGGTACCTGCCAGAGGTCAATAAAAACGAGCTTGGGAAGTGATATGGGCTTCTCTGAAACAAGGTATGCTCAAGTGAAGTGGTGTGATAACCGTTTTCAAGGCTGGGCACTGAAAGGGGTTTGGGGAGCTGGGGGGATGCAGTTTGCCTGGGATTTTTGCAAAGAGTTCACGTGCTTGAAAACACAGAACTGGAGTGAGTGTGGCAGCAAATGAGCTCAAGGCAGGTTTCTTCCAGGTCTGGTTTTAAAACTAATCTGGGGAGATAGAAGCCAAGATCCCATGCAAATTTTACAAAGCGGAAACTTCTAATTTTCATTTCAAAATATTTCTCTTTCTAACTTCACTTACAAGAACATAAAGAGATTTAAGAGAGGAAAGGGTGCAATAACGAAGTTCAGAAGAAATGTGTTGGTCTAGCCGAAATGCATTTTCCTGTATTTTTTTTAACGACATGCCCTCAAAATTTATTTATGCTTTTCATTACCTATATGAGTTTAAAGACCCCTAATGATGTTACTTGCCTATGACTTCTATTGCCAAGTTTGACCTGGGAGCATTAGTCATCAAGTGAGAAAGACAACTACTGTCAAAAGAGCCAGGACACACCAAGAAGTCATTCCTTCCATCACTGGATGGCCTCTAACACAGAATGGCATAGTAAACTTTGTCCTGGAAATGCTGGGTGCAGAAGGAAACTTCGTATAGAGTATATTTTGCAATTAGCTGGGGAGGGCTGGGTGGAGAGGATAACTCAGAGCAGCTGGATAAGAAAGGGTTTGTAGCCCGGGAGGGCACAGACAGCAAAACTGGATTGCATATTTCTGTTTTCCTGACAGGTCAGAGCAGCAGCCACAGTTTCGCACTATCAGGGTCTTCAAGGAGCAACAAGGAGCACTTTTGCTCCACAAGCTCATTAGCTCAACCATGACACCCTTTTGCACATGACCAAGCAAGGTGAGCTTCTCAGAAAAGGTGGACTTCATACAGCCACTCAACTTCTGCAGTCCTGCCTGTCCCAAGGAGGACCAGAAAACATATGGGTGGGAGAGCTTCTGTCTACTGAAATTGTTTCAGGAGAACTCATTAATTGCTGGTTGTGTCCCTGTTTTGTGATAAGGAAACACTCTGAAGGAGCAGCAAAACAAGAGGCTGTGTTTGAAGATACAGAGAAACCCCTATTCGCACCCAAACTCAACTGACATCTAAGCCTTCACTTTTTTCTACCGTTGACTTTTCGCTCTTAAAACTAACTCCCACTGGTATCCCCAGACAAGGTTAATGTCAGAGGAAGTAGAAAGACCAAACCAACACAGGAGCTGGGACCTTTGAGTAGGTCTAGAGGACAACTGAACAACATTAGCCGCTGCTAAAGGAGCTGCATTGACACCTAGAGACCTTTATGAACCTAGCTGGCAGGGCTTTTGCCAACACGTCCTATCTACATTTATTGATGTTTGGGAACAAGTTGTTTAAATCAAGACCCTGAAGGGAGGTGGCCCAACAAACTCAGTCTCAGACTTCAGGCAGAGACTTCTGTGAGCGAGGAAGAGCAATACTGACACTAATATAGTTAAGCACACGTGCAATAAACTGTGCAGTTAACCACGTTCCTGAACAGTGGGTATTCTCCTGGATAGCAGCTTTGCAAGGAAGAATCTCAGTACTGCCTAAACTAATGGGTGTATTTAGCTTTGGCTTGGTGGCTTTGAGTGACAACAGAAACTTGTACTGCGAAGCAGTGTGAACCAAAGGACTCAGGTACTCTTGATGAAGCAGGTGGGAGTGGGCCCCCGGGGCAAGCTCCTACCAGTACACAGTGCCTTTTCATAATGTACTTGCCCATAAATCAATGCTCTTGCTGACAGCCAGCCTAGTTTTCCTTTCTTTTCCAGGACTGGATCGATAGGCCTTCTTTTCCCACCTTAAATAATTTCTTGATCACTTTGTGCTGCTCCCACTCATACATTTGTATACAAATATCACGTGCGCCGCTTTTGTCATCTTTCTTCTAAGTGGCATGGGAGTTATCCCTTCATCTCACTACTCTAATCTTATATCTGTTGCACAGCTTCAGCCCCCTTCTATATTAATTTGTTTTAATTTTTATTATTTATTTTATGTTTCATTATTTATTACAGCCCTCTGTTTTTTTACTATTTTTACAACTCCCTACAAACTCTTCCTCTTCTGTCTCAGGTTGCATACTTAAGTAGTTAAAAGCCAAGAAAAGCAGAAACTGAAATTAAAACTAGAATCAAACTGCAATATCTTGTACGCATGCTGCACCTGAAAAATCAGTATGTTTGACGTGCATAAGGACTTCAAAGGTGATGACATGTTGCTGCTCGAACACTTCAAGACAATATGGGGTACTGAACCTTGCTACCTTCGTTTGTTTCTGTACTGAAAGCAAATGTGAAAAAGTTTTCTGTTTGTGAGAGGCATACAGAAAGAAATTACCTCCTATAAAATATATGAATTTGATGTGCAATGGTAAGCTCCATTTACCTGACCAACTACAGCAAGTTTAAACACTGTTTAGGGCCACAGAGCAATGATTTTTTTCAGCTTCTACATATTTAAGATGTCATTAATAATTTCTCAACAACTGGCTCTGGAAGTCAATGTTGTACTTTAACTGAATGAACACTGGATCGCACAGAGGCTGCAGGGACACTGGAGCAGGCATGTTCTAGTTGCCATACCCAAGGCACGAAGAGAGCTAACACTGAAGGTTATCACAATGATGATGCTCTTATTCAGTGGTTTCATGATGCAAAATAGCTCTATCCTCCACTCACAGAAGGCACAACTTAGTGTTTTGTTCTCATCAGTACGTCTGGTGTCCTCCCTCCCTGTGGTTTGCCAAAAGCACGGTGTTTTTCAACCTTTTGGTCACCACCAGCCACTTCATCCCCACCAGCCATCTGTATATCTCAGGCTCAAATCCGAATCTTAAGCCCTCCTGGCAAACTCTCTCTATCCCCAAATCTCCCTTTGCAGCACGGATGCCCACCAAAGCAGGAAGTCTGGAGGGTGGAGCAGTTACCTGGGAGGTCACCTGAGACACGTGGAGGGAAATCAGAGTGAACACAACCAACAAGTATTAGTGTTCTCTCTTAGCCAAGAGCAACACTTTTGTGTGCTCCCACATCCCATCACAGGGCAGCAGGCAGGACCCCCTGCAGCTCCATTCCACCCCCTGGGATGCTGCATTAGGTCTGTTGGGCACAAGTGAGTGATTTACTGAAACACCATCAGTGCATGTAGCAACCACATCATTCACACACAAAGGAAAACAATATTAAACCTATTCCACCAGCAGCAACTAATTTTGGGTGAGGGAGGAGAGTGGTTTTTAACACCTATAGCCCAAGCAGATGGTAAATTCCTGTTTCAGGTTTTGTGGCCAGAATGTAAAGGCTCAGGCACATCTGTCACAAACACCATTTCAAGACTTTCTTCTCCAAGCCTTTGGTTTCTTCTCATTGCTTTGACACCAACAGATTCCCTCTGGAAATTCAGGAATTGTGAAACAATACAGTGTCAGCTTTCTGAAGACCTAAAGTCTATCACTGAAGAGAACAATTGTGTCTAGCCCAGGTTTCTTTGGAAAAACCGAACTTACTTTGACAACACTATTCTGCATTGGTGGGCAGAAAGCAGCTAGGACACTCATCTAAATCGTGATCTTTTAAATTTTTTTTCTTGTGTTTACTTCTTACTTTCAAGAAAGCCCATACGGACCAGACTAGAACACCTTTCAAGGTACCTTTCAGCCTTTTTTGTAGTGCTCTGGGTAGAGAAAAATAAGCAAAGAGGTGTTTTCGTAAGTCTCTGATTTTAGGACAAATGGAAGAAGGAAGATACAGCATGTGAGGAGTGAGGACAGACATCCCTGCAAGGCTCCAGCAAAGTTCATTCAGGACAAAGGGTGAGGAATAAACTCTTCCACCATTACCTGCATAGCTACCAAGAGTCACAATTTATTTTCCTGCTCTTGGGCAGCTTTCTACGCAGTCTGGGAATTCAGAAGGGATGGTTGTGCCACTGGCGAGCACCAGTGATGCACGGGAGCATCTCTGCAAGGAAGGAAAAAGAAATCTCCAACCCATTAGGGCATGTGCCTGCAGATCCTTCACATTGTATATTTATATTTTAAATTCATCATTAATGATTTTTGTTTACTCAAAAGCATTCAGATATATCAGTTGGTATTCATATAGTTAGATGAGAAAGTCACAAAGAAAAGTGCAGTTTCACCCTAGAAAAACACACTTTTTCTCTACTCTGTCATGTCTGTAGCCATTGCTGCTGTCTCTCACTCTTTCAAGGAAAGCAGATAATGCCTTTCTTTGTTAAAAAATGCTCAATTTTCTGTTTAAAAACTTCTTCAACTCAGTTTTGTAGGCAAACTTGGTTGGAAGAGCAACCAAAATTGAGGTGGCACGTAATTCTATTATGCAGAGTGTAGATGTTTTTGTGCAATGGCATTAATGTAAGGCTGCATGTACCTCCATTTCAGACTCACAGGGTGCCTAATTCATGTTCTGGGTTGATTTTTCATTAAAAAATAAAGGACTACCAAATGATGACATTTGTTTTGGCCAAACGTCCCCTCTCAGGTGGGAATTTTAGTTTTGTGAGAGCCTCAGCCTGCTCTCTTCCAAGTCACCTTTCTCCCATCTCCTTTTCATTGGGCAAATCAGGGTAAAACTCCAGAATCACCTTTTATTTTCCTATTCTTAAGGTTAGCTTCTTCCCTCCCCCTTGTCCTCTTCTTCCCATACATGACTTTCTCAAGCTGCCTGCTGATCTGGCAAGTAGTGAAACTACTAAACGTGATCACATTCCAAGCAGGGACTAAGTTTAATGCAAGTGGATTGCTTTTAAGAAAAAAAGTCTATAAACATTGTCATTGGCAATATCAAGAGCACTTCCAGGGCTCTGTACTTTCAAATAAAGTCACAAACATTTGTCTAATTAATTTCTACACGAGGTGCAGGTTGCAGGACGAGATCCTGCAGACCCAGAGACTCTCACTTTGTCACTCTGAGAGCATCTTGAGCCTGCACACGGTGTCTGGCTGATATTGGCTTTAGATGTATTGGTAGACCTATCGATCCGAACAAAAGAACTCTCTGGGCTGTGACCTGAATACACAAAGAATTTTAATTACTTTGTCTTGTTGGGAGTTGTGCGATCTCTGGAGTTTTCATGATTCTGCAGGAATGGTGGCAACACACCTACCCAACTTGGAAAACATGGACTTTTTATGGTGGAGAAGAGTGCACAAATTAACCTCGTAGATCAAAGCTCAGGGGAAAGCCTCACAAGAAAATATTTTTGTAAAAATGTCATGTTGGCAGGGAAAAAGCATCAAGTGCTTGGAGGGAGATGCCGGCAGCAGTGTGGAGCCCCAGCACTTGGTGCCGTGAGTGCGGGCAGCTGCCCAGGGGACACGAGGGACATCTGCTGCCACCTTGCTCAGACCAGAAATCTCTTCAAAAGTGCGATCAGGTACAGGCAAAGCAACGTGTACCGTGGCCACAGGATGGCAGCAGAAACTCGTCTATCCAGTGCCGGCCTGCATTCTGCCCTGCTATGATGGACTTCCTCTATTATAGGCAGTAAATTGAATCATTTTATTGTCTGGAGGAATTTTCTGCAGTTTTCCATGCAGAGACCTGCTTTGATGTTTCAGGAGATGGTACAAAGATAAAGGACGAGGGAGCCCACGCATGTGTCCTGTGCCCTGCAGCACACAGGCTGCCCCCAGCAGGACAGGGGCACCCTCGGGGACAGGGTGCAAAGGGCTGGTGGGTTAATTGACGGGAAAACTCTGCTGCTTCATCTGAGACACTGCAGAATCACTGAACACAGATTTTTTTTTTTAAAAAAAAAGAACAACCACAACATATATACTGCTCTACCTTATCCACCTCCCTCCTCCTCACCGCTCCCTCCCTCCAGGACACTGGTTAGCCAACCTTTACATGCTTAGGGTTTCCAGTCTTTCCAGCCCATTACAGGTGCGTTGTTGCTCTTCTTCATCTTCCCTCCTTTTTATTGACTTGTCAGGCTGTGCTGTCGATCGCAGCCAGTTGGCTGTATAGCCCTGAATGTACAGCCAGATGCTTGCAAACCTACTCAGGGCACTGGAAAACAAAAACATCCTCCTGCTCCCCCTGCCTGTCCATCCATCTGTCATCCTCCAACTCTCCCAAGGCAGGGACCAGCTTTTGGCCACAGTGTTCCATCGATGTCTCATCTGCATTTTCCCCTTTCCATGTGCTTCGCCATGCAGGAATGGCTGGGTCGGAGCAGCAAGTGAAGGGACTTCACAAACTTTAAATCACTGATACTGCCTCCTTCCTGATTTTCCTACCTGTTTTCTCTGTAGTAACATAGTTGTGGTTTTTTTTCCTTTAAAAGGCAAATATTAGATGTTTATGCAGGCAAGTAGCATTGGTAGTCCTAGGACTTTTTTTTCCCCATGTTTTGGTGAACCTGAGTGACTGTCAGCATTAACCGGGTTAACTAAGACATGACTTACGCATACAGATCTGCAATGACTAGCCCCTAGCCTAATATCCAACCAGAGAGTTGGTTGGTTGTTTTTTCTAGTTTAGCTGGCTATGCAGATTTTGCATCCAAAGCTGGCACTAGTCCCAGCCTAACTTTTTTTTCATGCTATTTCAATGCCTGCAGGTACAGATGCTGGAAAGATGACATTCAATATTTTAAAAGTTATTTGGGTATTTTTTTCCCCCCTCAGTGAAGAAATACAGCTTCCTCTCCTCCTGGATGAGTTATCCCCTTTTGAACTAGTTTTCCCATCTCCTTTTCCTCTTCAAGTCCCTGACTTATGTAGAGCCTTTCATTTTACTAGTTTGGTGCAGATTTTATAAGAGACCGAGGAAACTCCGGGATCAAGAAGGCTGAGGAAGTCTGAAACAGTCCACAGTTTTTTCCAGACCATATAAACAGCATCATGCCTCAGAGACACTGAGCCTGTTCAAAACCATTACCCTCGACCTGAGGGTCAGGGGCCACAAATGAGGCTGGAAAGGGGAGATACAAAAGCTGGTGGTTGGTCAGGTAGGGTGGCCAGATAAAGGTCTGTTGCCCCATGCTAAACACCCTAAACTGTCTTACTCAGTGGTGTTGAGTAATTTTAGAGCTGGAGGAGTGACAGGGAAAGTAACTGGTATGCAGTAGCACTTCCTGTCACCCTTTGAGAGAAGAAATGCCTCAATATTTGACAACTGGAGGAAAGAATAAGTTCACGGCAGCCATCCACCTTTATTGCTAAAGCTCCTGCCAGTGAGTTCATAACAGCCCCTTGCCAATGGTGTGAAAGGCAACTGGTGGACTCAAACCTGCCCAGATTCACCACTGATGCAAATCAATGCCTATCATCTGTCAGAGAGGTTTCTACATCACTGTGAGCTGGCGGTTTTTTCAACTCCCCATCGAGAAAGACCATCCGCATCCAAACATAATTTAAGTCTGTTTCTATTGAACAGGATTACATATCTCTCTTTAAGCAACATTATCGTCAGCAGGAAGACCTAAGACTGAAAGGGTGTAGAGATTGAGCTAACCATGTCACTGAAAAAAAGCAGTCCTGTTGTGATGCCTTTCATGTGGCCTTAAGAAATCCCATCAAAAGATGGTCTAAACTGCTGGCTCATAGGAAAATAGAAGTAATTTTATCCAGGCTTTGGGGAGATATATTTCCCCCTTCAATATAGTATCTAGCCAGTCCGTAACTTAATTGTTATGTTTTGTAGATGAATATGATATGTTACCAATATTTTTGCCAGTGGTGGGTACTTTGAGCTTCTTTCACTTGCAGGATACAAAACCAAGAAACATCATAGCACTACACAGTTACCAAGGTAACTGGAGAGAAAGATACAACCAGCTGGGGTTGCACACTTTGTGATCTCACTTCATTAACTCATTTCTTTATATCAGCTTGCTTTTCTAGTTCCATTTCTCCCTTTGCCTTGAAACCATTAAGGAACTGTGAATCTGCGAAGTCTTTTATGAGAAAGGTGATCCTGCCCAGCAGCTCTTTAGCAAGAGGCAGAAAAATTGTAAACCATTTGCCACTATGGTTTCATCCTGGAAGACAAAAGGAGAATGATGTGGGGAGAAGTGTGTAATGAAGAAGGAACTGATGATGCAGTTGTTCCTCTACCTTGGTGGCCCAGAATGTTGGTTTTCACACTCAGAAGACCTCTATATCCAGGGGCCAAGCCACAATGTTCATGCTCCTCCTCCCATGCCTGTCATTAATTCATTCTCGGGATCGTGTTTTGGGGTGAAGTTAAATCAGTGGGGCAATGGCCAAGCTATGATTTGCAAGGTGTCAGCTGGGTTTAATTCCTGAAGAAACACAGTGTGAGCGGCTCCCACAGAGACCTGTCACAGCATTACAAAGTGTGGGTGTTAATACCTCTGCCAGAGGGAAACCGAACTTGAAATAGACCCAATAGTCAGAAGAACATCACATAAAGGCACAGTGAATGCAACTGCTTCCTTAATGCAGTATTAATAAGCACCCAGGTGACTGCAATGGAACATAGAATGCATTCAGGATCACACAGCTAGAGACTCAAGTGCTTCTAACAATTTGGAAACTAGGTTTTTGACTATATTTTTTTTTTAATGCATCTGCATGTCAAAGTGTCAAGACAGGTTGATTTGTGATAAAATGAGTTCTGAAGTATATTCAGTATAAACCCAAACCTCAAGCCCAGCACTGCTTTGGGGAGTTACAACACTAGGATGGATAGCTGTGCAAATGTAGACCAAAGAGCAATATGCTGCAGTTGAGACACAGATTGAGATACAGACCCTGCTTTGGTCCTTCCCTACTGCAAGAAAGAGAGAAGGATGAGAGAAGGCAGGAGATGGTGCAGGGTGCTTTAACCTGTGTAGCTCTCAAAGCCTCTCCCATATACAGTTTTGATGTTTGCCTTGTCGTGAGCAGTGCTGTAACTGCTCATCTACACACCTTGAGGCTGTGGTGGCAACGGCTTTACACCAGCATCCCAAGTGCTCTTGTCCTCTGGGCCTTGCACTGGTGGATATGGAAACACCATGTGTATTACTTTGGGGATCTTGTAGAAAGTGAATGTCACTGACTTGTGAATCACTCTTACTTCCCCTATCTCACTGCCCTTTCCCTTTTTTTATAACTTCAGAGCCCAGTATATAGTATAGTAGATAACAGTAGTTCACAGATAGATGCTACCCAATACTGTGCATGCACAAACTCAATAACCACTGTGTAACATCTGCCCCTGATCATCCATGTGTCAATTAGTACTGAAAGCAGATGTGAGAACAGCCCACAGAGTGTGAGCGGGTCCTGATGAAAACCACCTTCTTACTCTAGGGGAGGTCGTCAGGGACACAAGGGATGCACTAGAAAGAAGCCCAGAGAAAGATGCTTGCCTAGGGACTCCCAGTTGGCATCTGAGCTACCACCCAAGTTCTCAAGGATGGAAGAACAACTCCAGCATTTGTCATCTGCTGGAGTCCAAGGACTGAGGTCCTGGTACTTAATTCCTCCTCCTTATCAACCTCAGTTCTACTTCAGCCATCTCTGTATCATGGATGTAAAGACTTGCTAGATGCTGGTATCAGTAATAAGCAAGGCAGTGACTTAAAAGAGGCATTACTTGCACAGAGTCATGCTTGCAATGGGCTGCAGCACGTACCAAATCAAAGTTGCCCTGCTTGGCTCCAGACTCCCACCAGAAGCGCACTAAATGCAAACCTCAATACAGAAAATAGCAAGCAAAAGAAAAATCAAGCCCAAACTGTTCCCCACCCACCCACCCCAACTCCCACTTTACTATCTCTTTCCAATCCCGCAGACAAGATACACTGAAGAACCTGAGCAATTTGAGCTGTGGAGGATCTTATGTATTAGAATAACCCTTGTGCACACCTCTCCTTTACATCAAGCAGTTTCTACCTCTAGCACCTCTGTGACATACCCTATGGATGGTGCAGATAGGTGAATCATCATCCTAGGGACATCAAACCCCCTGCCACCTTGTTAATCTTTCAATATTTGACTCATTTCAAACACACATGGCAAGCTCAAGCTTTGCACTGCCTTTTCAGCTACACATCGATACTTCCAGTGTGCAGGAAAGGTGTGCAAGCCAACAAGGACCATGCCACAAGCATGGGATCACATCCTACAGATGTGTTCTCATGGGATCAATAGCCCAAGAGCGACAATATTTCTGAAATAAGGGGGTGGGTTTGTTCCAGTAGTATCTCCTGGTGGTGACAGCAAAATGCTCACTAGTCTTTTTCTGTGGCTTCAGGATGTTTGGTTGCCCATACTCTGATGGCTCATTTTCAGCAAAGTTGGTCTAGTTTGAGGGCAGGCACTAGGGACAACCACCAGCTCCACACCTTCCCTACACTCTGTTACATTTAAAAGACGTGTCCAGGGAACAAATTGTTTCACAGAGAGATCATCTGTCATACACCCTTCTAAGAGAGACCTGAGGCACACTGGGTGTACTACGGGGAAGGGTATGGAAAACTTGGAATGAGCTGCTGAGCCTCATATCTTGTACTTCAGAGCACACCAGCCTATGCCACTGCCTACTGGAAAGAAGATACCTCCTGGCCTGGTTTCTAACTGTGGGGTTTTTTTTGTAAATAAGAATAATACTGCTTGTCTCCCAAGCTGTACATCCCTTCTTCTCTTTCCATCTTCTCCCTTTGAGAATGAAAGCAAGGACAGGTCACTTGCCTTTTTATATGAGCATCTCTTTGAACATCTCCAAGAAAGGGAGAGAGAGAAAAGGAAACCGAAAACACAAAACAAAATGAAAGAACATTTTTAATTGGAAGTGTTTTGTTTTCGCCAGGATTTTAACTTTAGAGAGCGCCTCACAAATACTCTCTCAGGGTCCACTGCTGAACGGCTTTATTCTGCCACAGGCAGGCTTTCATGATGCAACACAATAGCTTTTGTTTCAGAAGTATAGGGCAATGAGGACCTTGAATGCCAGAGGTCTGTATTATATCCATAACTGTAGATTCGGATGGTGGAACGGAGGTTGGGGGAAGGTGAGAATGAAAAATTCTCCATTGTATAGATGGAGTCCTTCCAGCAAACACAGGCACAATAGGAAGCACATTCTTAAGAGCTGAAGCAGACTCTGGATAAAGACTCACTCATTTTGTACATAATGGTCCCTGTGCTTTAACCTTGTACAGCTGCTATGACACCTGCTTTTCAAAGCCATTGTCAAAGAACAAGCAGAGCTCTGCTGTATACATTCTGTGCCACGCATGTTAACATTTCTCTTTTTGTATTTACTTTTGTTTCCCCCACCTTCTCTCTCCCTCTTTTTTTTTTCTTTTTTAAACATGAAAGTTATGAATGAATGGCTGAAAACTAATTTCAGCCTTGATTCCAGCAAACAGTCTGAAAGTCTCAACATACTGTAATGCAGAGTAAAGGGCAGATATTAGACTGGGGACTACTATTTTCCTTTTCTATCAAACCATCAGCCTTTGTGTCTCTGCTTCCTCCTCTTTTTTCCACATTTCCCTCCCTTTCTGTCTCTCTGGCTCTGGTTTGAAAGGATGAGCAGAACACATCAGTTCATCTGTAGCTGGGTACAGGGGGCAATGGGAATTAAAGAAAATCCTGTTACTCAACTATCAAGGAGTAAATGATGACTCTGGTCAATGGAGTACCTAAAATCCAGGCCCCAAGATCTGGTGGAGAAACATAAAATGACAAGGTCATTGATGATGCCTACTCCATGGAAATACCTGTGAGCTAGTGAGTAATATTCTGATGCCTCATCCCAATGGGTGATGGCCTCTATGTCATACAGTAGATCATCTCTATAGGGAGGAAGTTCTGCTTAATTTTGTCCAATGAGCAGAATCAGAAACCACAGGAGCCACCAGTCTAGGTCTGCTTTTCTCAAACCAGTGTAGGTTCCAGCTTTGTCAGAGGCTTAAAGCTGTGGTGATGCTGTTAGCTATATCCTTTTATGAACATACACCTTGGAATATCAGAGAGGAGCAGACAGCCAGAGGTGAAAACAAGTGATCTGCTCACATAAGGTTGGTTATTCCAAGCATGATTCATCGTCCCTGGGCAGTACAAGTTAGCAAGTCTGAAGTGCAACAAAACCCTTGAAAACCACCACCACTAAAGTTGTCTGGTCTTTACATCTGCATTTGGTTTTGTGGTTTGGGAAGTTTCCTTTGGTTTGTGGCTACAAACTCTGCTCAAAGGCAGAGTTTGAGGTCTACAGGGAAACATCTCCTCCTCAGCTAATTTCCCTTCCCAGAGCATGAGCACAATTCCTACGGAAGGAGGGGGGAGGATCCCCAGTGCCCAGACTCTCCATCAGGTTCAGCCCCTTTCTGACACTGGCATGAGAAGAGACAGTAATAACAGTGAGAAGTATGGGGTAGGAGTGATTCCCAGCTCCTAGACACTAGACATGTATTTTCCTTTTTTCAAAGAAAAAAGAGAAAGAAAGAAAAAAGAGGCTAAAATGTGAAATTAAAGGCATGAGGCTGGTTTCTGAAATCCCTATTTGAGTTTCAGGTTTTCATTAAAATAACAGACTTAATTGTTTCATGCTTGCTTTCATTTCTAGTTATTGACAGAAAGTTCTACCACATTCATAGAATCATAGAATTGTCACAGTTGGAAGGGACTTTAAGGATCATCTAGTTCCAACCCCCCCGCCATGGGCAGGGACATCCCCCACTAGATCAGAGCCCCATCCAGCCTGGCCTTCAAAACTTCCAGGGATGGGTCTTCCACCACCTCTCTGGGCAACCTGTGCCAGTGTCTCACCACCCTCATGGTGAAAAATTTCTTCCGAAAGTCCAATTTGAACTGACCCATCTCCAGCTTTAATCCGTTCCCTCTAGCCCCATCACTACCCAATACCCTAAAAAGCCCCTCACCAGCTTTCTTGTAGCCCCCTTAAGATACTGGAAGGCCATAATAAGGTCTCCTCGGAGCCTTCTTTTCTCCAGACTGAACAACCCCAACTCTCTCAGTCTGTCTTTCACTTCATCTTGATCTTTAGCTTGTTCATATTTTTGGGAGAAGGGAAAAATCCACGGACATATCCAGAAGACATCCACTGTCTTTAGAACGTGAGCAGATGGCAGGGCAGCAGGTAAAAAAAGAGGGGCTGGTTGGATTGGGGCTTCTGCTGGGCACAAATCTTGGATGCTGGGAGAAATTCATCGGAACAAAACCTGTCTTAGGGCTGTGTTTATCAGAGCTGCTGCTTGAGATGGGAAGTTTAAACAGGACTTTCATGAGATCAGTGTTATTTCCGAAACATCACGTCCTTTACGGACCTGAACTGAGGCATTATTTCTTTCTTAATTATGCTTCTCATTCAACTGGTTTGGCATGAAGCTTGGACATGTGCACCTTTCAAGTCCAGACACTGGGAGGTAAGTGAGAAACAGATGAATGAGAATGATGAGAAAGTACAACAGAACTATTAAAAATAAGTCTCAAGGTTTTCATGCCAACCTCCTGAATTAAGCAGCCTAACTCTTAGCAAGGGACACGTTGTACTGCTGTGGTGTGCGAGAAAAAGCCAGAGTGGGTGCAACTTTCACATTCAATACTCAGTCCTCCTTCATGCCAGACGCCCCAGATCAGTTCACGCCTCCATAACTACGCTGTTAATAGAGCATGAGACAATTCAGGCACCGAGCCATCTGGAGCATAATCTTGCCATTTGAAAACACATAAAGGTACTTCATAGCAGCAAGTGTCAATAGCCACTCCCCTATTGATATAACATCCCTTCCCTCCTCCATAAACTCCTTGTGGCAAAGAAAATAAACAAGGGTTATTTGAAATCTAACCCCAGCATAGCTATAAAAGATGCTTCATATGTTAAGGAAAAAAAAAGCAAAAAAAAAGTGATATTTAACCTGCTAATTCATGCTCAGGTCCCTGCTCCTTGTTTAGGAAGTGTGTTCAAAGAACACAGAGCAGAGGAGGAAAACACAGCTCATATACTCCACCACATAAGCTCCTGAGAGACCTGTCAGATGACAGATGAAAGATCTAGTGGAAAAGGGGAAGAACCAGATGCTGAAGGAGCCCTTAATCCATAGTCTCATTGTAGACCATTAGACAGCCCTGCATGCCATGCATTTTTTGCATCCTGTTGGGGAACACAGAGATGTGCTGCCAGAGAACTCTGGAAGGGAACCAAACCCCAATTTACTGCAAACACATAGATTGCAGCGGGGCTCACAGCAGCTGTGACTGAGACCCAGGCAGGGCTCAGTCTCACTCTCTCACACCCTACCACCCTGCCCGTGGGTAAAGGCAGTGCTGATGTGGCCAGCAGGCCTTCCTGCAATGCCCGGTTCCGTCCGTCAGACAAAAGCATTGAAACACATCACTGTCTCTTTCAAAGTGCCCTGCAGTCACCCTGAAAGATTCTAGGTCCATGCTCTTCTTGAGGAGCAAGGATGACAGGCCAAGGGCAGATCTGAAAACCCCTAAGGAGTGATCAGGGAAGAATTTAGGCATCTACATCAAGAAACAGAGGCCACAAACCCTCTTTTGGTAGCTGAGTGTCTGCTAGCACCTAAATCCATGCTAGAGCACACACACAGAAATGCTGCCCTCATGCAAGGGCTGGCCAGTCAGGATGCCACATATTCTCCAGGGTACAGGGCCCATGAGAAATACCTGGGCCAATTTCTAGGAGTGTCTCAGGAAAAGGTCAAGCTCACTGGGCAGAGGAAGACTGGACATCCCATCAAAGCAGTGTGAGAAAGAGTTCATCTTCTTGCAGTGTTCCAGTAGCCCAGTTAACCATGCCCAGCAACATCTGAGACATGAATAAAAGCCTCAGGACAGGTCATTATTCTATGCTACAAGAAAATGCCTCCATCAGAGAGTCACCATTTCTCTAGCCCCAGGTCAGGTGTTTCCTAGGCTTTCTGTGCTCCAATGTACAACTCCATGTACCGGCTGCCAGGACTCTCTTAGCTATGAGCTGTCCTATTCCACCCATCCACGAGTTCATGAAACTCGTTCTCAGACCCACATCAAGCATGGGGACATGGAGCATCCCCAGACCTGTGCCCTTCTCTGGATCTGGGACTGTGATTTGAAAGAAAGATCCAGACTTCTAAAACTTACATACCTCTCCCAGAGTCCTTGTAGGAGTTAAATACCATCATCTCAGGCCCCTGAAAGTTTTTCAGAAGGGTCTTTCCTTTTGTTTCTAGGAGCCAGTGTTTTGGGGAGCTTCTGGTACCAGTCATTCCCAGAGAGCTATGTAGGCAGTAGAGCATTCTGAAAAAAAAAAAAAAGAAAAGCACAAATGTTCATTACTGTAAAACTGGCAAAAGACACCTTTGCTGTCCTGATCAGGCACAAGGATGTACTCCACTTGCACGGAAGCAACTAGAAGATGTAAGAAGAGACTTTCAGAGGCCAGAGATGGGATGAAGCAGAGGTGACTTGGCTGTGCCCAGTTTTTGCATCGGTCAAATGAAAGATGATTTGCAAAAAGAGTGACCCTGATTGGTTAATGAATATCTCTCAATTTACAGCAGCAAAATGCTGGGTGCCATCAAATGCAACCCAAAGTTAAAGCTATGACTGCTTTAATAATCAATGACTGCAGAGTATTTAAAAAAACAGCTAAGCTTTCAGGGGCTTAAGACTTATTGCTCGCATTTTCTCAGCTTTCTTAAAGAAAAAAGGGGTGTTGTAGAAAATGGTCAAATTTATCATTTATAGCAAAATATTAATGTAGCAGCAGGAGACTTGATGTGGCCATCTATCTACAAGCATTCAGACTTCAAAGGAAGCATAAACACGAAATTAATGGTTTGTCTAGTGTAAAGGAAAAATAAATGCAAATGTAGCCTCATTAATACCAAGTGGGTGACTTCTTGGTTTATGGGGTTTGGATTGATTTTGTCAAAGGCCAATAGATTTATTAAAAATGTCTTTTAAATTTAGCATCCTTATACCCATTAGTTGAAAGAAATAAAATTCTCTGCAATTGCCACCACCTCTCCTCCTCCTCTCCCCCCTCTCTGGATGTTGTTTTACCTAAATAAAGTTCTTGCATTAGGACTCACTTTCATACTGAAATATGTCTCTTGTAGGAGCTGCTATAAACGTCAGCATTTTCCACAGCGTTAGTTTATGGGCAGAGTGAATTTTAATGGCATCGTAATCTCGCTGCAATCAATTGTGGTACATGCAGGGGGGAACCTTAGTGAGTGTCCATTAACCAGAGCTCTGCATCATTCCCGGTGCTTAGGGGCTTCCAAAGGGTGCTTGGAAGATTTTTTTCTTTTCTTTTTAATACCTATTCACAAAATGTTTGTTCTTGGCTGCTTCACTTCATTACTCACGGCTCCAAGTGGGCTGAGACGATCTTTACTTCTCTCCTTAGGATGTGCTTTCTGACGGGGACATCTCATATCCATCCTCTGCCATCTCTCCGACAAACCAGACCAGGATGATGTTTTCCAGATGTCACAGAAGACGACGTTGGCAGCTGGTGGTGGTGTAATCATGGTTTGTTGTTTTACGCAATTTAACATTCAGAGATCTGATGATAAATCTACCAGTTGGCATGGCACAATGGCTGAGCTGATTTAATCCCTTCAGCGTACACTATCCCAACATACACCATGTCCTGCAGCAAGAAGGCACTTGCCCAAAACCAGTGGTCAGCAAATTGTACTTGTGCGTCTCAGGCCCTTGAGCACACGACTTCCAGAGCAGCCAACAGAAAAGTGGACGTGGGAGAGCTCGTCCTGAGCGTGTGATCCACAAGGCAGAAGAAGAACCTGAGCTTGCACCACGCAAGAATCATTTTTCCTCTGTCTTTTGACCTGTTGAAGCTGGCAATACTCTGCACCAGGTTTCCATTATTTATGGCAAAGAAGCCGTTCCAGTCATGGAGCAAAGCTGTAGAATCACATCCTCTCTGAGACAAACCCCTAACCTCGCATGTAGCAAGGTTAGCTGATGCATACAATGGGGTTTCCTTTAGAAAAATAGAATACAGTTGTTGAGGAATTTCTTGTGGAGCAGAGGCACAGTATCCCTTTAAAGGTTTGGACAACCCAGCTTAGGCCTAAGTAAAGACTCTGTCCTTGGAGCTGCCTTGGGGCACGAGGAGGAGGAGATGCAGCTGTTCTGTGAAGAGCCTTGCCGGGGGGAGAAGGTGGGAAACGAGAGCAGCCTGCATAGTTGAATGGCACTATCCAATAAAACGTTGGCACCTGTAAACCTGTAACTGACCAACTCTGTTAAGGGGCAGGCACGTGGACACTGCTGAACTGTATATATTGAGCTGTCCGGGGCAATAAAGGGAGAACAACATGTAACCGCATCGGTGGGATTGTCGTTACTTGGCCGGCTCTCCACAGGGACCCTCTTCATCCAGCCTTGCAGTCACATATTTATTTTTGGGTTGATGCAGGACTCCAAGTCACAATCCTCCACTCCAAAAATCATTGGGAAGTTGTCCTGAAACACAGTTCTTTGGATAAACTTGATTCATTCAGGCCATTTTAAAGGAAGAACTTAGAAAGTTGTTGCTGTGCTCCCATGTCTGTACAGGAAAACGATACAATGTTATGGGAGAGAAAGAAATAGAAAGGAGCCCTGAGAATGAGCTTGGTCAAGTAAAAAATGAGATAGGGGAGACACAGGCGACTAGGAAAGACCTGAACTCAAAAAAGGCCTGAAAATGGCAAGTTTGGGATGCCTATTAACAGAAGGGAATGTAATGCAAGGGAGACATACATATAACAAATCTGTGTGTATACAAGACAGAAGAAAAGCAGTCTTTACTTCATTAACAAGAAGTGGGAATGTTGAAGATAAACTTACTTCAAAGTTCACAAACAAAAACCATGACAACTGCATAAGGAGCATCCTTTCCCATATTTAGGTTATTTTACTTCTGTAACTTTGATTTAATTCTTTGTTTAAGCAGAGTACAAAACACAGGGAGTATATTGTGATCCTTTGAATCATCACATTCACCACACAGAAAAACATAATTTCATTTATAGGGTCCTGAAAAACTCAAAAGAAACTAAGACATCGTATTTCCTAGGAATTGTAGTTTTACACACACCTGAATACTGGTGTAAAGATTGCAACGGGATCCCTCTCCAGTACAAGATGCTGCTTGGGTGCAGTGATTTGTTCTGGCATTCTTGACAATGTTAGGTTTTCTCTCTCACTACAGTTTTTCCTTGCACCAGAAAAAAAGAAACCAGAATGCAAGTAGACGGTTCGCAGTTTGGTTCTAGAGGTCTGACTTTCAGGAAAAAATGATATATTCAGAGTGCAACTGGAGACCCCTTGAAGCAGATCCGTAGTGCAGGAGGAGCTGAGTGTGTCTGAAGCATGTAGGCAGACACAAGCAATCACAGATGTTGGGCAACAAATGGGACAATTTCCCATAAAAAGCTACCAAAAGAAATTAGCGTATGTAAATGCATTTATTCCAAGGAAAATATCAAGGCTTCAGCTTGTGGACTTCTGTTAAAAACAGAGATGTTTTTAGTACAGTGGAGTCCCTGAGTATCTGCACTCTATGTGGTAAAAGCTCTTGTGCCCTACACTCCAACGTGCCTTTCACTGTTTGGTGTGTGGATTCCTATTAAAAGTGACCCCATCTGCTGTCACTATCGATGCATAAATCTCTGGGCTGACAGCGATTAGCAGAAGACAAACGGTCAAAAAAACGTAACACTCTCCTTGACCTAGAAATCATCAATTCAGGAAAGCATCTGAAAACACCCTGGAACCTGTCAGCAGAGCTGGGAGGGGAACAAGTCTCCCGACTCATTTAAATCTTTTAAATGCACAATGTTTGTCCTATGTGGACAGGTCAAAATCAAAACCAAAGTAAGAACAGAAAATTCAACACAAACCACAGCTTTGTGCACAGAGGTGCTTTGTTTTCTCAAACCAGAAACAAAATATTTACATTAAAAAAAAAACTGATTAGGTTTCTCATTTGAATCCACATCCTAATGTAAACTCTGTTTCAAGGGGAAAAGTGGATGTTTTAAACTGAAAATGCAGTTTCAACCACTGCAGAAAGATTCCCAAGTCATTAACACAAGCCAGAGCCGACCCTTTCCCTGGAAATCTTCACGGCTGGGATTTTCTGAGCAGATGTAAGAGTTCAAGAAGGAATAAGACCTATTAGCAAAATGCTTGTTGCAGTACTTATGGTGCCCATTCACCTTGCAGCAGGGAGGAGGAAGTCTGGCTGAGCCAGCTCCACTCTGGAGCAGATATCTTGAGTCCTCTCCCAGACTTGGCCAGCCAACTTTTGTCATGGCCAGAGCAGTTTCCAAATCGTGCAGAACCCCTGGTGCCTGAATATCCCCAACTTGCATTGGTAGCTTAGTATGGCAAGTAGGAGGCATAGCATGCCACCCTTACATGGCTGTGGAGAGGACAGGGATTAATGAAGAAGCAAAAAATATAGAGCAAGAAGCTAAATAAAAGCTGGGGCCAACCCTGCCTGCCCTTCCTCCTCCAGTGAATCTGCATTGTTCCTCATACAGAGGGTGTCTGATAGTGGAAGAATTCAACTACAAAGAAAATCTGAGGACAGACAGACAGGCCAAGTCCCGTAGGGGTAACCCAGAAAATTAGAGAGATGGGTGGTAATGAAGAAATAGGCAGAACAATCCTTCATCCTAAATCAGTTGCTGTCTGACATGTGTGCCTGATGTGAGTGTTACTCATAGCTCAGCCTGCCGCGGGGTGGCTGGGTCTCCTGCAGAGGAGCCAGACCCTTGCATCCCAAACATGCCACGTCATTAGCACCCAATTCACATGCCTCCCACTTCAGACATTTAAAAAAAAAATTTTACATTTCAGGAGTTCAGGGCATGGCATCCTCTGTACATAGACCTAAACATTGGGAGTAGAAAGAGATGGACCTTGCTGCCATTCAATACCTTTCAGGGAAGCGTTTCGGGAAAGTAGTCAGCTCTTATTGCTGCAGCATAGAGACAGCTCGTTCCTCCTGATACAAAACAGGACTGTGAACCGCATCACCTGGATGCATTTGGATTCAGCAGCACCTACAGATAAAAGACTGCGAACTCTCACAGACAGTACCAAGCCACTAGCCAAGATTTTCCAAATTCCTAGCTCAGGATAAACTCAACCATTTGCAGCCCAAAGCAGGTCCGGACCCTGAGACAACCCTCTGCCTCAGCTCAGCTGAGTCTGCTGGGCTGCTTCTCCCTCTGTCCTCTGCACAGCCTCCTCCGGAGCCATGGTCAGCCCTTTGATCAGGCATTGAGCACAAGGAAGCTGCCCAGACAGTTGTCCTTAATGAAAGCTTTTGTCTGGCTTCAGAAAGAGCCAGTAAATACATCTGGCTGCTGCTTCTCCTCCTTCCTATAAGTGCTTCAGGGCCATTCTGTGTTGCCCACGCTGATAGCAGACAAATAGAGGATTCAGCTGGTTTTCCCTTTCTCATTTCTTCTTTCTAAAAGGGCTCAGGAAAAAATTATGAACCACCGTAGTAAGTCCACTTCTGTTACACCTGCAGCATCTATAATATTTTGGCATGCTCGCAAAGTGAGACACCTCTGTTATTTTGCAGCCATCCAGTTGGTCAACCCCTTGAGCCTTGTCTACACTGCTGCTACCGTTATCCTTGGCAGACATGTGGGGACAAATCCAAAACACCAGAGCAGGGCTAGTCTGTGGTGAGAGATCAACTTACACAGCATTCATTGCACAGGTAAGGCCACCATGTAAGAAAAACAAGATTATGGGTGATGTTTCATTTCCAGTCTTCAAAATACAGGAAAAAAAGATGAGACATGCTTAGGGAAAATGTTCTTAGTATATCCGTTCTTGCACTTTCTTTTCATTTTTAAAAATTAAGTATGGAACAATCCAGGGTGGTTTTTTTTAAAGATGATATTAAAATGAACATACTTTTGCAAAACGCTCCCTCTTAGTACATTTAAATACAGCTTTCATGCTCTGAAAAATCTCAGCAAGGGGAATTTATTTCTGGTCCTTTTGAGATGATTCTTTGAACAGAGCTATTCTCATGCCTCGGGTTGGAGAGAGTTGGGTGTGAACTTGCTTTCTCTATTATTGGGAGATTTTTTCAAGTGTATAGCATGCTCCATGGGGCAAGATGGTGAAAAAAAAAAATGAAGTTTTTTCCTAGAAAGTGATGCTGTTAATCTTTTTTCTTTCCTATTTGCTTAGTGCAGGTGAGCCTGGTGTTTTCCAGCAAGTATGCTAGTGCAGTCTGAGACTGGAAACCCCCTCAAAAATTAAGAACAGACAGGATAGCTACAACCACACACTTGCTATATGGGTTTCTTACATTTGGAGGACAGTAGAATCACCTTGCTAAATATCTACTAAAATAACCATAACCTGGTCGATCTCTCAAACCAGCAAGTTTTTCCCGATCTGGTATCACGCTCGATAACACATCTCCCTCCTCTACATACCCAGCCTGGTGCATGACTTTCCCTCTGCCTCCAAATGCAGTCATGTATGATCTTCCCCCAGTGAGCACCCGAGTTCCAACAGGCAAGGACCTTCAGTGAGATGGACTCTGCTGGGGTGTTCCCTGGCAGCACTGCATTGTCCCCTCTCTCTGCTTCCAACCAGTCTGCACCAGAGTTTGCAATCCTCTTAACCCTGCCTCCAAGAGGCATATGTTTAGACCCCACCACCAGATACAGTTATGCCTGGTGCTGATTCACCTCTGGCATCATCTTCCAGAATAGATTAATACTCTTCCACCACTTTGCTGCATTTGTATTGCTCCTGGTAGAGTCTTTCAAGGATTGAATCTGCCTCTTCTGTTTCGAGCTGAGCAAAATTGTTTTTCATATCCAACAGCAATCCCATATCCATCCCACAGGCTCACAAGAGGCAGGGTATTCAAATAACCACGTTTTAGCCACAGATTAGGTAAACTAATCTGCGGTCCGGCTGTCCTACGTTACTGCAGCTTGAACAATTCTCCTGCAACACCCCAATACATAAAATGAAATCCTTGTCACTTCCATATCATCTGACAGGCAAAGTTTTAAGGTTACCCCACCTCATACACACAGACCTTCCCCATGTCCCTGGTCAGACAGCCACAGACTTTCCCACCTGATCCAAACTGTCTAAAGGGTCCCCACACATTTCCTGCACCAGCTGCTTAGGAAAGCAGGTCTTCATCCTGCATGTATCAACACGAGTCTTAGATAATAAACAGAGGACTAGAAGAAGAGAGAAATCATCAGGGCTGTTAATTTGACACCAACTCTTTTGATCTCCTCTTCAGATCATAAGGAAAGGGTAAGTGTGCTTCCTTTTAATCTTCACTCCCGCACTTTAAAGGCCTCAATAATGTTCCCACCAACCAGATCATTTTCATTTGCAACTCTAATTAATCTGTGAATAAATATGCTTCGGAGAGGTGGATTGATTTAAATGAGGGCTGTCTTTTCACCTTTAATCTATAATGCTGCATTTCTCTCTCTTGAGAAAATAGCTTCTAGCATGCACTCTCTCCCTTTCTCCCCAAGTTCATGCAAGGCTCTTTCTCCTCTTTTTTATTATTATAAAATAATGGCTTCAGCAGGTGAATAAAAGGTTAGGCAAGTTTGACAAAAATGGGAAGCTATTCACCCTTGCTACCTTTAATCTACTGCATTCTCCTCCTAATGAGTGTAAATTACCCAAGCTATTTCACAGGGTCTTTATATGGCATAATACCAGCCGGCAGGCCATTCTCAGAAGGGCGTTTTTATATTATTAGTATTAGTATTATCTTTAATCTTTTGTGGTGTGAAGAATGAGGACAACACAAGGATCCACACAAAGCAGTAGGAGCCAGGCAGAGTGGAACCTGGCAGGACTCGCTGCGCTGTGTGAAGGAATGGGTCCAGCAGCCAGGTGGCATCCTCAGAGGATGGAAATCCACCAAAATAAGCCAGTTTTTTTGGCTTTGCAAAGCTTGGCTAAAGCCACATCAGTGTGTCAGAGTTTTCTATACCAGTCATGAGTGGCTTCAGCCAGTATTGGGAGAGGAAGAAATATCGGGCCCCAAAAACTGCCTCATATGCAATCTTCCAGTGACGGTTTGCAGAACCAAGGTCTAGACATAGATGCAGCAGAGATCTGTCCATGGGGCAAACTGTATGCATGCTAGCAGTGCAATCTACCTGCACAGCATAGAGGTCCAGCCAAATCCCATCTCTGATGTGAACAGAAAAACCCTCTCTCAGATGGTCCTGTTTTGGGAAGATGAGGGTTGGAAGGTGGTGGAGCCAGCCCCCTCCTGGGGACGCCAGGTAATGACTGTGTGCATTCATGGCACAGGAAGCAGAATTAGACGAGCATCTTGGATGACAAATTCACAAGTTCTGAGGACACAAGGGATGAAGAGTAAAGCTGAACATCCCTTGCAGCCTCTGACAAACAACAAATTGAGATTTAGGAGGAAATCTTGCAATGTGGATCTCAAACCGGGCAATAGCACCAGCATAAAGAAGTAACTCTGCTTATTGAGAAGAAACCGAATTAGGGTTAGATGCAAAGGATCACTTCAGAAGTGAGCCTCATATCTTCACTGATGACCTGGAGAAGGCATTTAAGACATTTCTCCTGGAGGCATTCAAGAAGCTGTGAATAACAGTTACAAAGGGGCTATAGCATACAGGATTTGGTCAGGAAAAGTGCAAGATATCTCAACAGTTGGGGCTAAATATCCGGTAACACTCATGCCCGTGGTGTGGGCACGGGCTTTGCCTTCAGGTGAGAGCCATGTTATACCTGCACCCATGGTAGAATAATGGTGCAATAAACAAAAACCTACAAGTAAAGAAAGAAAGAAATAGACAATTCACAAACAGTCAAATTGTGTTAAGGAATTGCCACCACTTACCTGAGATGCTGTAATAGACTGGGAAAGCATACAAGAGCCCTCACTATTTCACAGTGATGTGCATTACTTCCCACCCCCTACAGAGAGTGCTGGTACCAGCCTGGGAGCAATATCAGTGGGAACACCACTGGGAACCCATAAACCCACGGACCCTGGCAGATCCATTAAACCTGGTGATGAGCATCAAGCCATGTCCCTCACTAGGATGATCTGATGCCACCCCACAGCATCAATGGGTGTCACTATCCCCTACCAACCCCTGTGCTAGAGCTGGGCTGCATTAGGAGGGCAGAGGAAGGACTAGGTATAGCTGGTTAAAAGAAATTGTCTGAGAAACGCTCCTCCCTCCCAAATTTGGCCAGTGGTCTGAGGAAGAAGTGAGGTTTACACATAGGTAAAGATAATAAAACATCAATAAAATCCATTTGGAGCAGAAAGAAAAGCTTGGTTTTGCCGCAAGCAGTAACTAGACCACTCACAAGCCCAGCCTACTGCTAAACCCCTTCAGTCATTTCTCTCATCTCAGGTTGGTTCAGATCCCCATTACTTCTGTTATATTATATGTCTTCCAATTTTTTTATAATTTGCCACTTGTGATTATTATTCTCCAGTCTAAGAATGCCTCATACTCAGAGATTCCTTTGTTTCACTCTTATTATGCACTCCATATATGTTCAAGGTCGCTAGTTAGTCTATTATTCAAAAGGGCACTTTTTTCCTTTTTTATTCCCCCTCCCCAAAGAGGCTCGGTTCAAGGTCTCACATTCTCTGCTTTCTCCCCTAAGTTTTACCATTTCTTTTTCTTATGAAAACATTTTCCCTTGCCTCACATTCTCCAATAGCTTCCATTCAATTCAATCCCTGCTAATATATATCCACAAGAAGCCCGGGGCAGACCCCAAGTCAGCTGCTTCTGCTGTTTTAAAAGAACCAAAGAAAGCTCTTTATTTTCTTAGACTCTCCAGCAATTTCTTGAGTTGCAAACTGATATACAAAGCATTCTTAGAGGTGGCCAGGAGATTTCCATATCATTTACAGCAGTACTGACTAAATATCAGGCTGCTGCATAGGGGCTTAGGTGATAACCACCTCAGGAAATGAACACTTACAGTCCTAGCTACTAGATATGAATTTTAACCATACTGCTGTTGTCTTGCTTGCAACAAGAGGTAAAACAGCAAGTGTTTGGCTAGTAGGCTGGTGTTTAATTTTGGATGAACAATGGAAATGCGGCTTAGGCCACTACAAACCTACTTGTTTGTTAAGTGAGAACATTCTCAACAAATCTGCTTGTATTATCAGTCATCTCCCATTATCCAGGTGTATATACGTACATGATCTGTGCAGGAAAAAAACACCTATACTGCTTTATGAGCTCTCCAAGGAGGAGGCTCAAAACATCCACTCCCCTGAGTGTGAGGTGAGGTCCTGATTTCACAGAATGTTTCAAGACAACCACTGAAACAAGGAAATTCAGGCTAATCCACTTTAAAATGGAGTCACTAAAGCAGTCTGTGTAGTACAGAAGTAAGCTGCACTTTTATATGCAGGATAAAGCTGTTGCCCTTAGGGAGAGGGACCCAAGTGGAGGAGGACATGTCTTCACCAGGACAGATCTACTGGGGCTCCTTGCTGCTGGACACTTCAATGGACAATCCTGGTTTTGAATCACAGCAACGTCCTAATCAGCTCTAAAGAAAAGTTTTCAGGAAATAACAATTTGAGCAAAGTATTAAGCTGAGCTCCTTGCGCCTCTATCAGCAAACCCAGACCTGTGGTAGGGGTGTGGGAAAGATGTGCAGCAGACATCCTC
Source organism: Trogon surrucura (assembly GCA_020746105.1). Classification (NCBI taxonomy): domain Eukaryota; kingdom Metazoa; phylum Chordata; class Aves; order Trogoniformes; family Trogonidae; genus Trogon; species Trogon surrucura. The sequence continues at coordinate 18,835,340 of CM036625.1, read as the reverse complement.
TATTTATAAAGATGTTTACATTTTCTTTCCTTGGGCTCAGTCGTGCATACCAGGTGTTAAACTTCTGTAATACAGACAAACACTGGATAGCTGAATTTGATTTTCCACCAGGTCACCAGGAGCACTTTGCTGAAACAGGTTGCTCTACTGGAGTCACGAAAGCAGGAGATGAGGTCTTCTGCATGTGGGTCCACCTGCTATGACTGCGAAGCCAATACGAGAGAGATTCTGCCATATCTTACACGCCTGGTTGTGTTTTCATTTCTAATTAGGAGCAGAAAAAGTCCATCTCCCATCCTTTACTCCTTGACATTTCTCAAGGCCCTCATGCCCTAAATCACCATCACCACAAGGAACAGCACTTGTTTTATTTTTAATTTGCTCTGCCTCCTCCTTCTCCTCTCTCTCTGCTTTTTTCAAAAAAAAAAAAGTATTTTATTTTTTTGTTTGCCAGGCTGAGTCGCAGCACAAGGACATGGGGAAAGACATTCTTTCAATTCTTTGGGCATTGTGGCCGACTGAAATGGGAAACAAGACAAAGCCAGAGAAGAAAAGCTTATTATGGGCAGCCTAGTTGGAAGAAAATGAATCACCCAAACAGATAGGTTTCAATGATCTCAGGCGAACTACACTCTTTATTCCACACACCCGCGTCTAATTGTTCAAGAAAATGTTCATCTGCTTCATAATGACAGTCATAATAGAAGTTATGTGAAATAACTAAAAAAGTTTATTCAAGGGTCTGCTTCTGAAAGTACAGCTATAATGCACTTTCTGCTGGGGATTTAATAGAATTTCCTCTCATAGAAATTGGATGGATAACAAGTAATTTTTTTTTAATTTGAAAACTGTGTTAGCTAGAAGGCTTTCCTGACATTAGGTAGGACTTGTGGGGTAAAGGAACAGAGCAGTCAGCTGTTACTGAAGAGGGAATAGGACAGGAAACACAACAGCAGCATTTGCACTGCTGCCCATATCTCAGGGTTCCTCATGCTCTGACCAGTTTATATAGTGGGATGAAGAAAACAACTGCTCCCGTTTGTCTTTAGGACATAAAAGCAGGTCCAGAGCATACACCTGTCAAAATCTCTCCTCAAGGTACACCTAAACTTCGGTGCTTTCCGCCTTTGGTGAAAGGTAGTACAAGCAGGACACATTTGCATGATTTCCCTGGGCAGAAACAGCAGGAGAAATTCAGTTTGTGCTCTGCATTTCATGTGCAGGCTTGAGCAGACACCTTAATCAAGACGAGTCCAGAAGGAACAAAAGGACAAACCCAGTGTCTGCAAGGAACACGAAAAGGAGCTCAGTGGGCTTCCTAGAAGGTGCTTGAGACCCAAAGTGAAATGATGAGAACTGCTCAAATTCCCTTGGAATCTTTAAAGCACCAGAAGAAGGCAACATTGAGTGTGTGGATGTGAGTTTACAGTCCTCTCGGTCCTGCAAGTCCATTCCATATCCATCCGGTTCTGACAGCGCAGAAGGTAAAGCAGGCTCCTCCTGGCACTGCAGCCCACTCGAGGTCACTGTCGGGCTCTAATGCTGGTGAAGCCCATCAGCATTAACACATGATGGAAAGCGTCTCACTAACAACTCAAGACTTTCTTAACACTGCCTCTAGTACCTTCCTGAGACTGGAAGTAAAGGTTTAGGCAAACTTAGGTATGCAAGTATATTTCCACCAGCTGGGCAGCAAGAGGTTAACAAGACATTGAGAAAACACTTTATAAAACTTAAAAAAAAAATAATCTTGAATTGTTTCCCATGTGAGACATTATAAAGTGCCTAACTCATCTCTGCACTTCTACTTGTCAAACAAAACCATAATGCAACTTCCAAAGCAGAACGTTTTGACATAAGCTTGGACAGGAGGCAGGTTTTGAGGGTAGGATGGTGAGATGCTGAAGAACCAGCCATCTGTTTGACACTGGCTCTGATTCTTCATCCTTGAGCTGTAAGGAAGGAAAAACTCCATTCACTCTAGCAGGACCCTGAAGAATGTTGTGACAAACTTAGAAACCCAGGAGTCATCCAGCCAAAGCCAGGCAGGAGGAAAACTTGAGCAATTCAAGACAGAACTGTGCTCAAGTACTCCATGGATCCAAGGCCTGAGAAAACAGACTGGCATGTGCAGTTTCCACTCTGAAGAAATTATACACCCTCTTTTTTTAAAAAAAAAAAAAGGAGGGGGGAAGGCATTTTTACTCCACGCTCTTTTTTTATCTAAAGGACTCACTGGGCTGGTCCTTGTCTTTTCCCAATTTTGGGGCAGTCAAGGGGGAGGACAGGGGATCTGAAGCAATAGGAATTCACAAAATTTAGGGGATTTTAAGAGAATACAGGAAGAACCAGGAACTAAAAAACTTCCAGTAGATATCTCAGTAGGGCTTTCCAGCTCACATCATAAGGCAACTTGGGCAGATGATCTACATGCATGCCTGGACATCCCTACAGCCTCAGGCAACTGGGCAGGTTGCTTAGCAAACCTTCCCCAAACCCTATGTCAACTTAGTCCTGCACCGGCACCTGGGTGGTTCAGCAAAGATGCCTACAAGCTGAGCCCAGCTCTTGATGACAGGAGACTGGTTCTTGCTGGAAAGGCACTCGGTAGGAGCAGAAGGAAGTGTTAGACCTTTCATTTTACATCCAGAAATCATTGTATGTCAGGCTTTTTGTCTGAGAGCATGCCTCTGTTAGCTGTTTTCACATGCAGGCCTTTTGAAAAAGACACAATAAGATTTCTTGGAAAAGCTTCATCTGGGAAACTAGTTGAAATGTAACTGATGTTTATGCTCAAAGTTATAACACATGAAGTTTTATGAAAGTAACAACTTGGGGTTTCCCAGCGAGCTAATTGCTCAGCTTCCAGTGGCATTTCAAAGAAAATTTCCAGAAATAGGCTCCTGATTACCAGCACCATTTATAAACACAGAAAGCAAAAGCACTTTTCCCCCCACCCATAATGTAGCATCATCCAAAAAGCTGTCTATTGTCTTATTAGAGATCTTTTGTTCTAATTGTACTCGCTTACACTGCTGGCCAATCTACCTTGGAATAGGTGCATCCACTGGATCCACTGCATCTCTGGGAGCATCCACTGCAAGAGTATGCTAGCAGCCAGAAACCTGAAAGATACCATAGACTCAGAATATTTTGGGTTGGAAATGACCTTAGAGATCATCTAGTTCCAACACCCCTGCCATAAGCAGGGTCAGCTTCCACTAGACCAGACTGCTTAAAGCCCCATCCAACCCTTAAACACTTGCCTGAGAACCCTGTTCCAGTGTCTCACCACCCTCACAGAAAAGAATTTCTTCCTAATATTTCATCTAAATCTGCCCTCTTTCAGTTTGAAACCATTACCATTACCACTCGTTCTATCATGACAATCCCTAATAATGAGTCCCTCTCCTTCTTTCCTGTAGCCCCTTTTAAGTACTAGAAGGCCACTATAAGGTCCTCCCAGAGCCCAACTCTCTCAGCCCGTCTTCATAAGGGAGGTGCTCCAGTCCCATGATCATCTTCATGACCCTCGTCCGGACTCACTCCAACAGGTGTGTGTCTTTCTTCTTACCATGGGAGCCCCAGAGCTGAACACAGAACTACAGCTTTAGTCTCACCAGAGCAGAGTAGAGGGGGAGAATCACCACCCTTGACCTGCTGGCCACTCTCTTGACGCAACTCAGGATACAATTGGCTTTCAGGGCTGTGAGTGCACACTGTTGGCTCATAGTTTTTCACCCACCAACACCCCCAAGCCCTTCTCTGCAGGGCTGTTCTCAATCCACTCATGGCACAGCCTGTAGTTGTGCTTGGGATTGCCCCAACCCAGGTGCAGGATCTTGCACTTGGCCTTATTGAACTTCATGACATTTGCCCAGGCCCACCTCTCAAGCCTGTCAAGGTGCCTTTGGATGGCATCCCTTCCACCCAGCGTGTCAACTGCACCACACAGCTTGGTGTTGTTGGCAGACTTGCAGAGAGTACACTCGATTGCAGTGTTTGTGTCACCAACAAAGATGTTAAACAGCACCAGTCCTAAGAGAACCCCTAAGGAGCATCACTCATCATTGATCTCCATTTGAATATCAAAACATTGATCGCAACCCTTTGAGTGCACGAGAAGTGAGACTGACTGGTCTGGTCTGTAGTTCCCCGGGTCTTCCTTTTTCCCCTTTTAAAAATGAGGGTTATGTTTCCTCTTTTCCAGTCAACAGGAACTTCACCAGAATGCCACGACTTCTCAAGTATGGTGGGTAGTGGCTTAGCAAATTCATCTCTCAGCTCTCTCAGAATCCACAAATCCATCTCATCAGGTCCCATGGCCTTATGTACCTTCATGTTCCTTAGAAGGTCTTAAAGCCAGTCTTCTCCTACAGTGGGCACTCCTTCACTCTCCCAGTCCCTGCCTTTGCCTTGTGTGACTTGGGTGGTGTGGCTGGAGCACTTGCAGTTGAAGACTGAGGCAAAAAAGTCACTGAGTAACTCGGCCTTATCCATATCCTGGGTAACTTGGTCTCCTGTTTCCTTCTGAGGGAGCCTAACATTATCTCTAGTCTTCCTTTTATAACTGACATACCTGTAGAAGGTTTTCATGTTGTCCTTGATGTCCCTGGCCAGACTTCATTCTATAAGGGCTTTGGCTTCCATAGCCTGATCCCTAGTTGTTCAGACAATTTCTCTGTATTCCTCCCAGGTTACCTGTCCTTGCTTCCAACCTTTATAGGCTTCTTTTTTTGTGCTTGAGTTTGTCCAGGAGCATTATCTTCAGCATTTCAGCAAAACAGTCATAGAAGTACAGGCACTTCACAGAGCAGCCCCCAGGTCAGATGAGCCTCTTATGTCAATGGAAATTTGAGTTAAAAAAGGGTTTATCCCCCTTTCTGATTTTACACACATAGCAAAAAAAAAAAAAAAAAAGTGAGGAAATATTTCCACAGTCGCTTTCTGTCTCAGATCTGCTTTTGAAACAGTCTGCACACCAGGATGGGTGCTCTGCTATATTTCGTATCTGGCTTTTGAGCCTTAGGTAGGTGAAAGGAAGGAAATCTCATGTCACAGACTCTTTCCTGCTCAAACCTCCAGAATCTACTCAGTGCCTCAAAAACTACAAATTCGCACAACAAAATCTATAGATAAAGGTGCTAACAAGCTCCATGACAGCACTTCAGCAGTCCCAGAAGAATTAACTAGGCTTGCAGATGTGTTGCACGCAGGAGGCTCGTGGTGCTACATTGCCATCAATGAGGCCTTGAAATTGCCATCAGGGCATTACACAAACTGGAGAAACAAGCTTAGAATTTGGGTCAAGAAAGAGCTTTTTATAACCTAAAGACACTTGATAAGGAAATCACAAAGTAAATCCCACCATACAATCAACACAAAAGTACCAAGAAGGAGCTGCATTTTGAGTTGTTTATGGCAGTCACTGCTGGAGGGGAGAAACGAGCAAGGGAAGAGCAATACATTGTTGCCTTCATCATCAGGACACCAGAATCCGAGTGTGTAGCTGACTCTGCTCAGTGCAAACCAGCCCTTCACACCCTTCCCCCATGAAGCAACACCCCAGCTGCTCAGGGATATGAAAAAGGGACACAAAGCAACCCACAGGACTAGTATGTGACACCACAGAGCACTCGGCTGCTCATCTGAACATAGTAGGATTGCAGACATTTCCTTTCCAAAACACCCAGGTCTACTTTTACCATCCTTACAAGAAGCACAGCTCATCTCAAATAATGTTTGCCACAGATTTTTCAACCTGATAAGACACTCTTCTACTAGGGTGATGACTACCAGAGCCTCCCTGGAGAAATCTCCCAGCTTGACCTTACCCTGCACAAAGGAAAAGAAGGAGCAAATATGACAATTGCCAGACAGAAAAAGAGTGGCTACTCTAGGTCTGCATATAGAAACATCTCCCACTCAGGGCATATAGCAGAGACATTACCTCCAGGAGAGATCCATCCAGCAACAAAAAAAAACCCAAGCAAAACAAAGAGAGTCTTGCTGAGACCTTGTTTAAGCCCATCAGGCTCTTGGTGAACTCCCTCCACCTGTGCCAAGCAGGACCAGCTGCACCCTGCATCCTTTATCAGACCCTTTGATCAGTTCACGTCACATTCAATGTAATGCAAAGTTTTCTTTCCTCATAGGATATAAAATGCACATGTTTTCCAAAGGGTCTTGAAGTATGAAGGTTGGATGAGTGAGGTGCTCATGCATGTGTTTCTAGCCTGCACTTATTCCTGCTAATGGATGTTGAGTGTTGGATGAAATCTTTTGCTGAATCTGGACTTGGATTCAACTTCTTCAGATTTCAGTCCAGTTGCTTTGACGTGTGACTTCTTTAGACTGCTTTGACAGCCTCTGGACCAGTGTCCTGATGGTTGCATGGGCCCCACACTGCCACAGGTCCTGGGCGCTCCCCATGCCCAGAGCCACAACAGGGCCAGCCCTCCACTCCACACTCCATGCCTTTCCTCCCATTGAGGGTTATCGAAAGCCTTTCCAGATGAAGTCCTGCCTCTTGCTTTTGTTTTTTCCCCACCTTGCTTCACCAGAGCCCAGTGCAGGTATTCAGGGATGGTTTTTCTGGAGGTGGCTCTCATTGTTCCTTCCCCCGCCTTTCCCTGGCCAGGCCGAGCGCATGGAAGGTCAGTTAGAAATGAAGCTGCTTTTATCTGCAATCTCCCACCAGCCCTAAGCTGGGTCCCCTTTTTTCACACTGAGGCCTAGCCAAGCATGAAGGAAAATAATTTTACCAATCTCTCTGCTCTAACGCGCACCAACCCCCTCCCTCCTTTTTCTGCAACTCCCCACCAATCTAAGGGAGAAAGAATTAAAAAAAAAAAAAAAAAGCCCTTTCCACAATGAAAGCACAACTAGATAGAAATCTTGGTGAGGCTCCACTTTAAATGTGACTGCAGCTCGTCCTCACTCAAATATCACCATCCCCACTGTTTAGCCTCCTGGTATAAAAATAATAGTAATAAAAAATAGTAACCTGGTGACTACTCGTGTTCCATATAATTGCAACAGGCAAAGGAAAGAGAACTGATTAATTTGCCTTGTGAATTATGCATTATTTTCCCTGTCTTCTTCCTTCTCCCCTGCCCCCAGCTCCCAGGCACACTTCTCCAAAGCTTTATTATGTATATTTCTTGAATATTGTCACCTGTCCTCTCTTTGCTGCAGAAGCTGTTGTCAATAAGTATCGGTTAAGGCTTGGTGTTTAATCCGCTATGAACACTCAGCTGAGACACCCGGGTTTGTTTACAACAGTCCGCGTATAAGTGAGAAGAGGAAGCCCACAAAGGCAATGCTGAGTGCTGGCCCATGTAATTCCCCAGGACCAGCTGCAGGATTTACAGAGCCAGACAAAACTAACTTGCACAAATGAAACAAAGGCACTCCAGGCAGAACAAGCAAGCCGCTCTTCGTATTTTAAAATCAGAAGTGGAAGAACCCTTTTAGCTCAGCAGAACACTTAAGCAGACGTTTATGCCTATGCCCATGGGAGCATCCCTGTGCTGAAGTTAACAGTCCACAAGCCTGTTGCCTTGAGGAGCGGTATTTTCCTCAAATCATGACATAAACAGATTCATAGGTCAAGTGTTTGTGGCGCCTCTGTGTCAGAGTAGATACAGAGTTAAAATTGGCAAAATTCACATCCCTGCTCAAGAGTACCTTTTTGGTCTGGTGGTGCTCCCACACCAAGCTGCAAGAGAGGTCTGGAGAATGAACACCACCACGTTGGAAATGTACCAGTGCACCAGGCACCAACCCTCCCAGGTGACCATGGGTGAACTTCCCTCTGTGACACCTACATTCACACTCTGCCCATCATTTAAGGCCCTGAGCCAGCAAAGTACTTAAACACGTCCCTCCTTTCCAGTTTCTGCACAACTCCTCACAGGCTTACATGTAGAGCCTGGCAACCCAGGGTCATGCAAATCTTCTTGTGATTATAGTCAGTCATCTGTACGATACGAGCGGAAGTTAAATATTTAAACCTCTCAATCTACTGATTCTGGTTATAGGGGTACCTGATCACCAAACAACGCTGCAGACTTAAATCCCTTCTTTAGGGTCTTGAAGAGTGGAGGGAGAGAACAGGTGATATTTTGTCCTTTTAGGTGAAAAGTGGCAGTTTCATGGCATGCAAATGTACCTCAGAAAGGGCTGGCTCTTTGCCTGCCCTTCTAAACATGGACTATGTATTTCCAGGAAGGAGCAGGCACGTTACAACTTTTCTCCATAGCAAAGATGAGATTGCCTGATTTCATGACCCAGGCAGTCACACCAAGACAGTAGACCCACTCCTGCAGTGGCTCGATCAGCAGATATACAACATGTATGACAGCACTAGCTCGAAAATCTACTGGGATGCCATCTGCCACAACCTGGCTGCTGAGGCTCCCAGTAAAGAGGACTGATTCAGCCTCATTCAATAGAAAAAGAGTCATTCAATGGAAAAAGCTGATGTCCCCTCAGTTTAAAACCCCAGTGCTACCTGCAGAACTATATGACAGAGATTTGCTGGGGCAAAATCTCTCCCCCAAAAAATCCTGTTGTTCCAGCCCCCAGAAGCCCCCCTTAATGGCATCAGGGGACAGTGGTGCTTCTTGGATATCTCCTTGTTCCTCATAAGGAGAGGCTAGAGGGACAAGGTGAGGAAATGGAGGAAAGCATAAGTGAACCCCCCCAATAGATCTTCCTAAGGAGATTTTAGAAGAGATCACCTACTAAGGAGAGGATGGATAGAAATTTTCAGGGTCTAAAAGCTGATTAAAAGCTCAGATAAGGTCAGATTTTTCAAAGGCATCGAAAAGCTGCTTTTGAAAAGCCCTCTGGTTTCCTTTGCTTCTTCTGCACCATTCAAAATCCCTCTCTGGTTTCCTGAAGGTGAAAGGAGCTGAGCCACAGATGCCACAGAGGGATGCCAGCAAGGGAGCTCTCTGCGCTGGGCTGCTGAGTGGATTTGTTCCCGCTGCTTTGTGTCTGGATCTCGGTGCTGCAGCCCAGACGATGGGCATTCAATGCCCCAAGCCCTGGGGAAGCCGCTAACCTTGTGTTGCCATCAGGTGCATACAAAGCCAGGAGCCCTTCTGCAGGAGCGGAGTGGTGGAAAGCTGAAAGGCGATTATACTATTCCAGGGGGAACTTTTTTGCTTAAAATGAAAATAAACAGAACTGAAGGATTACAAAACCAAACATGGAACATTACATGAAGCAATAATTGCCTCCTATTATTTCTCTGCACTCACCAAAACAGCTATTTAGACAAACAAAAGAGCAAAGAAAGGCAGAGACCAGTACTGAAAGTTGTTTTATCTCTGCTAATCCCCACTGCTTTGGTAAGTCTGTAATAGGATCATCTGGCATCTCCAAAGTGCGGTGTCTGAGGAAATTCCTCTTTGCAGGCAGGTTTTGCCCAGGTGTCCATTTCCACTTCTCAGATACAGTGACTGTTGGGCTCTGGACAAGCAGTAGCAGAAATAAAATTCTGTTGTACTTTGCATGCATGGAGACAGAGAATCTCGTGTTCCTTCTTTAGCTGAGATTGCTTCCAATTATTATTTGATTATTGTTTTGTTAGACATTCTTTTATGCTGTTAGCAGTTATATGAATGGTCTTTGGTCAACTTTGGATACCTTTGCTCACATTTAAAGTAACTTATTCCAGAAATGTTAACATTCAGCTCACTTGAACTGCGTTAGAAGCTGGAATAAAGGAGTGCTCCAGGCACCAGATGTGTACTACCCCACTCCCAACTGCTGGAAACAGAAAATATTAGGGTTTATCCTAACACTGTAGGAAACTCTACTCAGTACAATGGTCTGATATTTTTAGTGTTCATAATGTCTTTTTCCTTTTCCAGATTGTTTTATACTCAAGACACTCACATGGTCCATTGTTTATGCATTCCAAAAAGTATGAAGACCATGCTTGGTGCCAAGCCTGCACTCTTTACCTACCTCCTCCCAGCAGGGACCGCATTTCTGTTGCTGGTAGCAAAGTCACCTTCTCTCATCTTCTCCCCTGACACACATGGCACAAGAAAGAAACAAGAATTTGCCTCCAAAGCTTGCTTTTCATCAAAGATGCAGACATGACAGAGACACAAAGGTGTCTGGTAGCAACTTCTCATTTCAAGCTGCGATCTAAACTGGTGACAAAACCAAGCTTATGGTCTTGGGTTTGCTTGTGTAGCTGGCTCGAGAAATACCTCAAGGCTAGCCTATGTCATTTTTGTTCATGTTTGTTCCCAGAATTAGTTTTTCTAATACGCAGGGCTAGAAATTCACCTTTGCCTGGAATTTATCCACACTGTCCCATTTTTTCCTTTGTTGACTAATATTTCTCTTTAAAAGAAAAACACGACCTGCCTACACGAAGTCAGCAAAGATGGATACCTGGAGTCGATTTGGTGGAACGTGGGGGGTTTGGGCACTTTTTTTTAATGTTGGATTTAAGATCAATTTTAGCCATTATTTGCCATATCAAAGTTCATGAGCTGTGCACAGAAACTTAATTGCATCAGATTTTTCTGTCAGGAGCTCTGCTTTTCTGTCAGATTTTATCTTACAACAAAGAATGGTTCATGCACTGCTGCTGGCACATAAGAATTCATGAGCAGCTGCTGAGGGATAACATTTTCTCCATAAGCTGCTGAACTTTTTACCTGTACAGAGCAGGGCTACCATTGCACTAGCACAGGAGCAGGGCAGAAAACACCTGAAAATGACCCTCAAAAAACTCAGTTGCACAAAAGCGAGATTGCACTGCAACCACAACTCCATCTTTGCCAACTCTCACGAAAAGTAGGTGAAAATAAACTTCTCACTGTCTCGTATATCAACAGTGCTCACCCAACAAAACGGTGCCATTTCTCAGATGCCCATCTCTGCAGATCACCCAACTGCAGTATTGCTTAAACAGAGAAAACAACCTCCTCATTAATATCCTTTCACCTTGGGCATGAGTAACTGCTGTACTGGGCCTTCAATATCAATGCAGCAAAGGGAAAATAAAGCAAATATTGTGTGCAGACAATTGTCAGTGATGGGGGCTGTGTAGGAGATGTGCTGAGTTGGGATGGGCTTCTCAGCAAAATGCTTATTGTATGGGCACACACCATACACACAGGCAGAAAAGGAATACTTATTGGGCGAAGTATTCTTTTTTATTATTGTGGGCTTTCCTCGGTAGTGGAAATGGAGCAATGGGATCAACCTCGTCCAAGAGGGGAAGGGGAGCTTTGTCTGGAAGGACAACTGTTGCTATTACTCCATCCCAAGAGCAGGAGGGACAATGCCTTCACACAAGTCACTGCGCAATGCATGTTGCAAATGGCAGTTCCTGCCCCAAAGATCTTGGAGTCTCATCACCCAGGGTTGGAAAGGAGCACTTCTAAGGCTCTGGTTTGTATTTACAGGGAACAACAGGGCTGTTCCAAAGAGTGTATTCCCTGCAGATTTCTCAAGAGATATATACTGGTGACTGTTCCTATTCATAGTAATAATATGAACTGAAATGAAATATCAGCAACCCATCTTATTCAGCATATCTCTATTTCAGATCTGTATTTTGTAGAGAATATTGAAAGCATAATACAGAGATTTCAGTAACCTGCTTTGCTTTATTACACAATCTGCACAAGTTTTCCATTTTTTATTGAATTGGTCACTCAGTCATGCTAAACATGGCAGAAAAAGAACAGGAAATAAAATGAACCAATAAATAAAAGCAGGGTTTCCAAAGCTCTTCTTGCTGAAAAGAGAACTAGAGCACTCCTCACAGTTTATCCAGGAGAAAAACACCTTAGTTAGAATAAAACTGTGCAGTGGAACAGAAAATAAGATGTTACTGCAAATGAAATGTATTCTTTAGTAGCAAAAATTAAAGATGTCTTAGAAGATAGGATTGGCCTCTGCCCATCTCGCCCAGCTCTTCCCTGGGAATGATGACAAGATAGAAATGCATGACCGGTTAAACCCACCCATCAAGGGGCCAGGCAGGGCTGCGTGGTCCCTTTGCCGCTAGCCCGTCTCTGCTCACTCCAGAGCTTTTTAGTAAGTTGTGGAAGTGAAGATGTTTAGTTTGCCGTGACATCTTATTTTCTGTTCTGCTGCACAGTGTTATTTTAACCAGAGCAGCCTGCTCTACGATAAACCCAGAGGAACTTAATACCTGCAGAAAATCCTGCATTCAAATGTGTGTGGGTGTGTGTGTGCTGGGGAGAGGGCTGTGACTTGCTGTGTTTCCCTGTGATGTTGCCCTGCTTAGGTCTCCCCTGTGCATGCGAGGAGGATTCATGTGTGCTTAGTATCCAGTTTAGAGTGGCATGAAAATGAGCATTCCTCCTAGCTGCATGTGCTTGCATAGAAATACACATCTCAATTAAACCAAGGGGGTTTGTAAGACAGTCCAGAAGGAGGGTTATTTTGTGTAAATCTCCACAGGGTCTTTGTCTCATTGGGACATGCAGCGAATTTTCCTTTCCTCCCACCTGAGTGCATTCACCAGGCAGATCATGGTGGGTCGGAAAGATACTGTTCAAATGTCAATTGCCACATTGCTTCTCTGAATGCAGCATCCTGTCCAAAGACTGGGTGATGCAGGCAATGCCAAAGACCCAGCAAACAGCCTTGCATTTCTTTCATCTCCGGACCTTGATATTACATGCTTGATGTGATATTAAAGGTCTCCAATACCTAGAGGTCAGGGCAGGGTCATGAATTTCTGCTCAACTTTGCATTTTCAGATCAGTTATTGTCACCAGCACTGACAGGTCTTAATGCCCAGTGTTACTGGAGAGGGGAAGACTGAGAAGTGATCTAATTAATATGTATAAATATATGAGGGCTGGGCATCAAGAAGGAAAGGACAACCTCTTTTCACTTATGCCCTATGATAGGACAAGGGGCAATGGATTCAAGCTAGAGTACATGAAGTTAAAGCTCAATCTCAGGAAGAACTTCTTTACTGTAAGGGTTACAGACCACTGGAACTGGCTGCCCAGGGAGGTTGTGGAGTCTCCTCTTCTGGAGACCTTCAAGACCCCTCTAGGTGCATTTCCGTGTGACCTGCCCTAGATTCTGTGATCCTGCTCTGGCAGAGGGGTTTGACTAGGTGATCTTCAGAGGTCCCTTCCAACCCCTAACATTCTGTAATTCTGTGATTCATGTACACGTCGCATCAACTCCCAGGGGCCTCGGTAGCCTTCTGTACAAAAGACGTCCTTGGTTCAACACCTACTGTATGAAAACTATTTTTTTTTGATTGTTTGAATCTCTCAGGTTTCATTGATTCTCCAGTAGTTCTTGCATGAACTCTTCCATGACATTTTTCCTGATTCTCCACTCATTATACAACAGCTTTCCTGGACAGAGGCTGTCCACAGCATTTGGGAAAAAAAGAGGCTGACGTGATTGTCATAAAAATATAAAGCTGTCTGTCACCTCAGGAATGAAACGGATGTTAACCAATACCCACTGGTATTAACATCTCCAGTCTCATAATTAGGAAATGTTCATCCTCTCTGATACTTCGTCAATCTTGGAGCAGAAATCAGCATCCCTCCTTCAAAGACATCTCCCTGAGTGTATTTATGGGTGAGTGTTTTGGGCAAAATGGCCACAAGAGGTGGCCTGAAGTCCTCCTCCCAGTACCTTTGAGCTATAAACACCCGAGCACTAAAACTGGAGAAGTCCAGGGCCCAGCAATAATTCAGATCTTTCTGAAGGTGGTTGTCCAGGTTTCACATGGCAGCTAAGGATCCCTTCAGTTCATAGCCTGTATTTCAGTTCGGTTATGGACTGAAATAGGAACATTTCACTTGCTTTCACTGTCAAAATCAGGTATTTTTAAATTTTGGTTCTCTGCCCAGGAAAAAAATGTAGCAGTTACATACTGATAATATTGCACAGTTTAGAGCAGTCTTCCTCCACCTTCTTTTCAGCATCTGTCTAGGTTGCACCTATTCGATTGCCTGTAGCTTAAAAGTTCTGCTATTCACCCAAGTTTGCATTCACCCAAGCACCAGACTCTTGTCTGGGACAATGACAGAACAAATAGTCCCCTCCAGGCACACTTTGAAGCCCAACTTTGAATCTTTCTCAAAGTCCACAACCCAGATGTAAAAATCTTTCTTAAACAGTAATTTCTTAGCTAACGTAACATAAGCTGACTGGTATATGACCTCTATCCCAGACAACTTCCAGGCTCTACTTATATCAGACTGTCAGAAAACACTTCTTTTTAGGTGAGCTGGAGTTTCTTTTGGCCAGCTCCAAACCGAAAACGTTCTGTACTCCTGCGGAAAGGATACCCGCTTACCCCACAGCTTTGGTCAAACTTTCTCATTAGCAGAGACAGGTTTTCTTTCTTTTGTTGGTAATGTCATTTAGGTTTCACTTGATCCTCACATGGTGCTTGTAATGCAAATGGAAAAATTGTCATTCTGGAAAGACCAAAAGGAAACATCTACTCTTCTTGGGAGTTTCCTCTGAGACTTTTTTAGAAATACCAGTGAAAGTTTACAAGTATTTCTGATCAACCAAATGACTAAGAAGTCCTAACTCATTTCACCGCTTGTAGCACTTAAAAATGAGATGCCTCATCCAACCATGTCATCTGCACTTCTTCCTTGAGCAGCAGGGCATACTGACTCCACCAAGAGATGGTGTGTCCTCTCCAAAAAACAGGGCCCATGAGAGTGGAACTGAACCTATTGCTCTTCTTTGATGGAGTACAAAAGAAGACTGGACAACCAGCATCAACCAATCTTACTTTTCAATAACTTTGGGTAAAGAAAAGCATCCCTCAATGGTTATTGAAAAAATATTTGAAATATATGAAAAAAAAATATTTCCTGTTATTGAAAAAAGGGTAAATATGGTGTACCACCATGAAGTTACTTCTTGTTGGACAGGTAGAAATGTACCATGGAAACCACAGACCCACACAAAGATGATTGGGCTCTTTGGGAATGGAAGAGCACCCTTTGTAAGGTGCCTTTTTGGACAGCCTGGTCTGCTGTGGCAGGAGAAGGTAGCTTCGTGTGGGATATCCTGAGTTACTAGGTTATCTTTCACCTGATCCACATGACACTAGGACAGCAGCAGCAGGAAAGCTGCATGTGTGCCCCACACATCGGCCTGATGATCCTGGTGGTTTTCAGGACATTCCTGCTTTTCCTTCCCATACTGTTCCAGCAGCTATGGGATGGCTTGTGAATTGAGGGTGGAATGTCTCACAGGCTCCATTTCATCTGCTGCACTTGGGACTTCTGGGCACCTTTTCTTTGTTCATCTCTGCGCTTCATCGCAGGAGGAGGTTCAGCCTTTGAAGAACAACTTCTGGATGGTATTTATGTTACTCCAATGACAAACACTGCTGAGACAGTTAACATGTAGGAAATCTTTGTAACTGTCCCTCAAAAACTACAATTAATATTAATGGCAAATCAAACACCATCAATGAGAATCACTCTGGTGTAACAGGCTCAATTTCCAGCCTATAGCAACTTCCCATTCAGCGTTTTAATACTGAGCCGACCTTTCAAACAAACCCCATGAGATCAGTCTGACGGGATGAATAATGGAAGAGCCCTAGGGTCATCCAGTTGTCTGCACTGGCCAACTCAGAGAAGGTCTGGCCATGAGTGGCTGAGGTCATACCTGGCTGGCTGTGTCCCTTCAGCTCCTCATTGACCTGGAGGACAGCAGAGGGTGAAGCATGAGCCAACACAGCCCTTCCTGGCTCTGACACAACAAGCAGCCTCCACTCCAGGTCTCTGCTCACTTGCATGTCCTGGAAGCTTAGAGCAGCACAAGAAACTTGTCCTGAGTCCGAGGCACAACAACACAGCGGAGGGCAGCCATGAGGAGGTCCTCTGAGCCTTCTCCAAAGGTCCTGTTGGAGTTCTGCAACAGAAGGGAAGCTGAACATCACAGATCCCCTGGATGTCAAGGAAAAACACATATTTCAGGGAAAGGAGGAGGAAGTAGATCTCTGCAACATTGCCTCACAAACTGCTCTGATGGAAGGATGTCCTATGCTGAGGACACAACCCTGAAGCCTTTTCTCCTAGGCTGGTGTAGCACTGGCCAGGCCGTGCTGCCTCCTCCCTTGCTTTGTTGCCTGATCTGACTGAAAAGTGACAGTTTCTTTTGCCAAATGCTTTCACAGAATCACAGAATCACAGAATGCTAGAGATTGGAAGGGACCTCAAAGATCATCTAGTCCAACCCCCCTGTCAGAGCAGGATCACCTACAGTAGATCACACAGGAACGCGTCCAGGTGGGTTTTGAATGTTTCCAGAGAAGGAGACTCCACAACCTCCCTGGGCAGCCTGTGCCAGGGATCTGTCACCCTCACTGTGAAAAAAATTTTTCTCATATTTTTATGGAACCTCCTATATTCCAGCTTGCACCCATTGCCCCTTGTCCTGTCAATGGACGCCGCTGAAAAGAGCCTGGCTCCATCCCCCTGACACTCTCCCTTGACATGTTTATGAACATTTATGAGGTCACCCCTCAGCCTCCTCTTCTACAAGCTAAAGAGACCCAGCTGCCTTCAGCCTTTCCTCATAAGGGAGATGTTCCACTCCCTTAATCATCTTTGTGGCTCTGCGCTGGACTCTCTCAAGCAGTTAAAGCACTTTATAAGCACTGTTTCACTGAATGTCGGAGGATGAGGCCAGACTGTCCCACACTAAAGCTCTGCAGTGTGAACTGGAGGACAGCTACCCAAAGCACTGACTGCCTGACATCTTTCTTAACAAGGCAACAAATCTACTCAGTACCTCTGAACATGGGGGTGTTTGTGGGTTTCTGCAGTAGCCTCACCAGAGGGAGGTACAGGTTACAGTGATTGCCTTTTATCCCTAGTACATAAAGCATGGTGAAGGTAAGGAGTCCAACATTTTAATAACCCATCATCCATTCTGCAAACACCAGTCATGTCAAGTTTCTTCTGGAGCTGTCTGCCTGGGAAGAGGAAGCTCTTCATTATCTTACGTGCTCCCTCCCTCCCATACCCCGCAAGAGAAGAAACAGAGGAGAGATAATGCTTGAAAAACCACTAGAAAAAAAAAAAAAAAAGAACTAATATGGAGCTGTCTCCAAAGAGCTGCTTTCCCTGTGTGGCAGGCGCCTCATGGATTAACCTTTTGTATATGCAGAAATAGGAAATGAATAATTGAGCAGTGCACAGGCATCGCAGCATTCCCTGTCCCACACACTGAGCTGCTCAGACTCGATGGCTCACTTTACAAAACCTTTTTCAATGGCATCTTTTAATTGAGACATATAGAGGATGGGAAGCAAGGGGCAATGAGTATTGCTCATCTCATCGTGCCTGGTGGTATGAATCGTGTGCAAGCCAATATAATGCTGTCAACAATATTATACGTAGCAACAAATCCATTGACCAAGGTGTTTCCACTGATATTCACAAATACACATCAATAGTTCTCCATAATTTTTCCTTCAGGCAGCCTCAGGCACATGCTTTTGGGATTTGAAGTTGCACATTTGAGCATGGGTTTGCCCTGTCACTGATGCCTGTATCCCTTCAGACACTGGTGGTGTGAGCCTGCCTGAAGGTGCATAGCTGAGTCCAGCTCTAAGCAGATGCTCTGCTGTGGCAGGGACAGTTTTTCTCCTACAGGATAAGCAGTGCCTTTCCCACCATTTCAGGAAAGTCCTTTTCACCACCATCATGTGTGATCACTATGTTGACTGAGCTGCACAGATAGCACTGTTGCACCTTTGTGGCTGACATTTCCAGCTTCCTTGTTGACTGCCTGTCTCAAGAGACCTGTAAGCTCCTGATATGTTCCTAATTACTGTGGGGACTTATCTGTGACAGTATCTTTAGCACCGTGGGAGCCTGGTTTCTTGATACCTTAACAGAGCTCCTGGGACCAGTCTCATTTCACTGTCCTTTAGACAGTAGAGAATGACGCCTCTATATTCTGGTCTCTGCTGTCCACTCCATTCCTCCTCTGTCCCTTGGGGAGCATCTGTGAAGCCCATCAGTGTGTGCAAACCTGGTCCTTACGTACACAATCCCCCCAAAGTCCTCTGGTAGGTGCTTAGAGGGTCATGGAAGCAGAATGTGAGTGCTGATCCAGGATATGGATGTGATGAATTTCTAAACAATCATCTTCTCGTACCTAGATGATGAATGTATAAATGGCAATTATAAAAGGATCCATAACATGGAATAAACTGGTTTCAATGAAAGCCAAAGTGCTCCTTCTCTTGTCCAGAAAAATCTTGGGAGATCAAGGGACAGAGGTTGTCGTGACAAGTGGATACAGCCTGAATGCTGGTAGGAAGAGAAATAAAGCTTTTCCAGTGCTGGATCCTCACAGACAAGGTCTAATAAAGATACAGGAAGATTTACCAGCCAAGGATCTGTAACACTGAGCTTACCCAGATAGCCTTCAGCATTCCTGGGGTATCCAATTTTGGAAAGAGCAATGCTCGTATGTTCACACTTACTCCACATGCTTACTGTGAGATAGACCTATCCACTAATCTCTGAGCTGTATCCTCAATGCCTTCTTCCTGGTCCTTATAACAAAGTGGCTGTGCTGAAAACAAAGATGAGTGAAACATAAACTTCTTCAAAGGCAGTCCTGCTGGCTGGACACATACCAGCAATGAGAAGAGTGTGGCCAGGTAAGATCTTCGCCATCCAGCTAGAATTGTTTATCTTTCATTCCTAATACTTGTCATTTCCATGCTGACAAGTCCCCCTTCACCAGTGTCAACTCATTAGACCTAGTAATGACAAGGGGTTGGTTTTTTATTCCTCTGTAATGAATTCTGTTAATCTCCATTGCAGTCAGACGCTGTTTACCCTTGAAAATGGTTGCAATGGTTTACAAAATTTCTGGTGTGCCTCTGGGCTCTTCTTTCTCTAGCTGTCATTTTTTTAATCAACATGGTAGATATTTATTTTCATACTTTTATATTTCTAGAATTGGTACAGATATAGAAGAAAAACAGAAAAGGAAGAAATAGTACATAAGCAATGAGTTTCTGCCAAAAGCTGTTTGGTGCTCCAGCAAGTCAACGGCCTTGTTTTCCAGCTCTACAAATAAGAGCTAAAATTCTGGGATGAGTCACAACTGAGCCAGGTTAGGCAGTCTTCATTTAACTCTCCATATATCTGCTGTTGGCTTCCTGAGTCAATTTAGGACACTGCAAACAAGCAGTTCAATTTGTTCCTTCCCAAGCGGTATCTACCCAAACAGAGGGTACAAACTGGTTGGCTAATGCCAACCAGCTAGTAGGGGGAAGAATTTGATGTGACACCTGTGCCTTCCCAGGGATGATATCACTGGGGAGGAAGCACAAGTTGATT
Organism: Trogon surrucura; assembly: GCA_020746105.1. Taxonomy (NCBI): domain Eukaryota; kingdom Metazoa; phylum Chordata; class Aves; order Trogoniformes; family Trogonidae; genus Trogon; species Trogon surrucura. The sequence continues at coordinate 18,815,952 of CM036625.1, read as the reverse complement.
TTTAACATGTTCATAGACCATGAAAAAGAGGTCGCAACCTTATGATGTGATGGTTGCAATAAGGGTGGTGTAACCTGCACATCTAAAAATTGTGATTATGTCTCCACTCTCTTTCTTTTGCACCAGAACATGGGACCAGCCCCTCCTCTGTCACTTGCTCTCTGAGCACGGTTTTAAGTCAGACTACCAGCGCACCATGTCCAGTTAGACCTTCTCATCCTAAAGAGGCACTGTGCAATTTCATTACACCCTGCAATGTCAAACTGCAGCTTGCTATCATCCATCCTTTTCCCCCTAGGACTGCCCAGCCCCTCCCTTCCCAGTACCACTAGAGCAAGCTTCCTAAGGTGAATTTACCACAATAAATTTGTCTGTGTTATCTGCGTTGCCCTGGTGCTGGTTCAGGCAAGAATGATGGATATGGTCCTAACCCAACAGAAATTAGGGAAGTTCACACTGTGTTTTAATAGCAAATGCAGTGATTTGACATTGAATAATGGAGCTGGTCAGGTTCTATTAGTGGCAGATTAGACCATAATTCAATCTCATTCCTTCCTGTTTTAAGCCTTTCTCACAGACTGTATTAAACCTGACCCAGGTCTGAAGAGGCAGAATGAAAGTGCTCTGTCGTACATGGGGATGAATTATATCTCACAGGGATGAGAGGACAAAGCTGCATTTGGACCCTGTGGAACCATGGTGGCAGCAGTCCCAGCTGAACCTGGGACCTCCAGTTCCAGTGCTCAAACTCACCCACCTCAGACACAACCAGGCTGAAAAAGTGTTTTCAGTGGGCATCATGATATGGAGCTACACCCACTGGCAAAGGGGCACAGCCCCACACAGCTGGTACATTGGGCTGGAAGAAGTGGGAATGCAGCACAGATAAGGTGCAGATACAGACGGAGGCAATAAGCTGGAGGAGGATCCACAAAGGGTACCAGGGGAGGGAAGAAGGTAATGGAAAGGTGACTGTGCCCTGGTGCAGGGTGATGACACCATGCTGGGTGTCATCAGTAAAACAAAGCACCTCTGTGAGTGTTGAAGCTCCCACCTCACCAGGGAAAATGCAAGACATGAGGAAGAGTATGGAGAGACAGAAAAGCGTGTCTTTTTTTAGTGGTGGGGAATCACACAGATGCTGCTGATAGTTCTGACGTCATTTCTCTGTGGATGCCTTCCTGAGGTTCTTGCTTACCTTATTCCTACAGTCTCCAGCCAGAGTGTTTCCGTCACCTTATGAAGCTCCAGGTCTGTGTTTCAGACCTGCTTTCGGAGTTTTCTTGTCCATGTACCCACCCTGTCTGGGTTTCGTTTACTGAGAGTGCAATTGGATAGCTGATATGGTGCTGTGTTTTGTGATTGAGAGGAGAATACTGAATTACTTTAGCAATCTTTTATTGAGTATCTAAGATACAGAAAACCTAACAGAGATAACAACATCCTGGAGATTAAATTCTCCATTAGAGAGACCTCACTTAGCAGTTAGGCTAGTAAATATTTTCTCATCAGTTTTTCCTCAGTGTCCATCGCCCACTCTGCAGGCTGAGGGAGCAGGAAGGAGTTTCGAACTTCCTTTCACCTTTACAAGACACAGCAGACCCCAAATAAATTCATGAACTTCATTGCCCAGCCCGTCCACCAGGCAGACAGCTTCCAATCACCAAGCCTCTCCCAACTGCCCCTGTTGGGTTTTTGGTGACTGGTACTAGAACAACTTTTGGTCACTGGATGTCCAAGCTGGGAGAGTTTAGTGGCATGTACTGAGTCTGGAGCGTCACTTCAAATTAAGGCATCCACAGAAACCTCATGATGTTTTGTGTCTCTGCTGCTTGTGTAACATCCAGCATCTCTCATATCCTCTCTGATCTCTTTGCCAGGAGCTCACAGGAACATTCAGAGCAACAGCTTTTGAAATTTCTTGGTGCTGAACTTCAGGGCAAACTGGAACCTCTGCAGCAACATAATGGACGTAGAAAAGCAGAGACATTGGAAAGCGGTAGTGCAGATAGATACAGAAAAAGCAGTCAGCAGGGTATCTTTACAGTGAACCACAGTTCCTGCTTTTTTTAGCTTATTAGTATCTCTGGATTTTGTGTTTTGCAGCTCTTGCATTCAGAAGACAGATACCTGCTTGCCACCTGGACAAGTTAGACTCAGACTACCAACATCCAACAACTGTAGATGGCCATGGGTCATCTCTGCTAGCTCATGAGAGATCCAGGACCCCAAGGAAGTCCACTGGAACACACTGGGCCTGGCAGGAGAGAGCAGCTGAACTTTCCGTACCTCTGAGTGGGAGGAGGACCAGGACAGATGACCTGTTGAGCTGGGAGAGTTGCTGAAACACACCAGGGAAGCAGAGTATCAGTGCCTAGTTCAAGGTCTAGTGCTGCAAATGGCTGCAGCCTCTCACTGCAGTTAAGGAAGTAGCAGGCAAGTGGAAAATGGAGATTTTCATAGAGCAAACTACTCTTGCATGAAGACAAAGGTGTGGTCAACTTCCAAGAGAACTAATGAAAGTACTGGCAATCTCCCAAAAGACAACAAGGATGTCTGAAATCCCTCCAGATAGAGCCTGAAGCACTGATTATTGTCACATCTTGTTTGACTCTATCTTTTGGGCTGCAAGGGCCAGGGATTCTTTACTGTTTTCCAGCCAGGACTCCTAAATCTCTCCATGAACAGATGAACTGTTCAACACAGAGGCCAAAGATACTGCTCCAGGACACAGAAACCAAGCTCTGTCTCTAGTCCTCCAGTGAACCCTGGGCAAGCCTTTTTGTTCACCCATGACCCTAATCTGTGCAAGGGAGGTGCCATGGCCAGCACTTTATGGAGCACTTTGACACATGCTGATGACAAGCATAGTACAAGGGTTGGCTCTTATGATTAATCTGGGAAAGGTCCCCTGAGGTTCCTCACACTGCAGCTCATCAGCTTCTGCCTCCTAATTGAACCTCTCCTGAAGACTTCTCAGAGCAATAGGCACATGACCGGCACTTCACTGCAATCACTCACTTTACACAGATAGCAACACTAATGAAGGTGAGTCAGAGCCCTCATACACCTCATGAAACCTGAGCTTTCTCACCTGTACTTCATAACAGAGGCACAACAATTGCATTTATTTCAAGACTGCATTGTTGCTCTTACAATGGTGCATGCAATCTTCCCTCTGCAAGCTTCCTGGGGCAGAGTGAATGAACCCCTAATCTCAGACAAAGTAACACAGGCTCTGCAGGTTCTTGCTTTTCCACAGATGCTTCCAGTTCCCCTTGAGGCAGTGTCTTCTGAGAGCAGGAGATGCAAAGCTTCAAGAGAGTGCCATCAGATCAGATGATTCCCTCCAAGATACCGGCACAAAGCACCTTCAGTAGATGTATTGCTTCCGCCTGAGCTCCCCTCCCCAGCAGAGTTTTGTTCTGGGACAACAAAAAGCTGCAGGAACCAGCCCAATAGGAGGAGTCTGCTTTTGTGATGCTTTCTTGACTCTTAGCAGCATAACCAGCCCTGACGAATGCCTACAACTATATCTGCAAACCCACAGCCAGAAGCCTGTGTGGGTGCAGTCAGCAAATCAGTCTCCATCAGTGGCCAAGGAGGCACTACCTGTGTCCTGCTGGAGTGTTGCATGTGATAGTGGTGACACTTCGTGATGGTCCCCTTGGGTGATATCGCTGCCCATCACTTGCTGAATGCCCTTCCAAAGACCTGTCACCTTCAGGATGAAGTTAGGGGATCCCTGACCCTGATGGGGATGACAGCCCTTATTCTGTCAAGATGGTTCTCGTTGGTGTGTGCCAAAATAACTAACTAGTGCTCAGCGGTGGCACTAGCCATGCCTGATGTGGGCATGTAACCATGCTTGTAAATAACAGTGTGCTGAGGCAGAAACTGGAATTACATCCCTCCAGACAGCCATTCTGTAAGGGAGAGAATAGCACACGCTTGCTGTAATGCTATGCATTAAAAAGCACTTATGCTGCTAAAACCAGCATTAGAATAGCATATAAACATTGCTGTCATGATCTCAGTGGGACTCTGGAGTCCAAATGGGAGCTCTGGCAGCCACTGGGAATCTGCAAATAGGGGGGGGGGGGGGGGGGGCGGGTAGGGAAAAATGAGCCATTTCATGCATTATATTGATACATCTCTGACATACATAAAATCATGCTGATGCACCCATACAACTTGCACCAAAACAACAGGTAAGTGTGCAACTAACACCTTGGAAGTGTTAATGTCCTCATGTAAGAGCACCAACTAACACCTTGGCAGCTCACATGAGGTCAATCCCAAGGTAATACAGCACTCTTCATGCTTCCTCTTAACGAGAAACTGCCTGAAGGGGACAAATCCAGTTGAGGCCTGAGTATTCCCAAAGTAAGAGGAGGTTGTCTGCATCATGCTTTTGTGTCTCTTTTAGCAGCATCTCCAGCCCTGTCCTCTCCAGTAGCACCTGGTGCATCAGGGACCTGGGAAAACATGGAAGACATGAAAAATACACTCTTAATCGCAGCCATAAGCCTGTCCAAAAGGTTAGTATGGAGACAATCAGTGAAGATGCTAAGCTAAAGTTAAGCATTACAGTGGCAGCTTTAGGGAGGGCAACTGGCATGAAAGGGGTTTTTGGAAACCCTGATCAGAAATGGTAACGTCCTAGTCAGGAGAATTCTAATTTCTGTTGCTATTGCCCCAGCACTGCAGCAAATATAGGGGTGTTGTAGACTAATGTGTGCTGACAAGAATCAACTTCATAGCTAGGAAAGAACAGGAAATGAAATTTAAACTTCTTACTGCTGTCTTCTTTGAGTCTCTGGTGTATGTGTAAGTGTCCTGGAAAGACAAAGGAAAACAAGTGCTTTAGAGGTACCATCCAGTGCACTGGGTTTTGGAGAAACGGGCTGAAAAAAAATCAGAACTAAGCTTTTAATGGTAAACTTCTAAATGCAATTTTTACCTGCTGCAGAATTGTGCTCTCACACCTCCTACTTGTGGATTAGTTTTTAGCTTGAGTTTCAGCTTTTAATTCACTCAGCAGATGGTTATGGGCAGATGTGGTCCGTGTGGCTTCTTCCCCCTCAGACCAGGAGTCATTCTGAGCAAGTAGAGTGGACAGCCCCAACACACTTCTCCATGAAGAACAGTTCTTTGAAACTGATGGAAATTTACATAACTCAAGATTTTTAATTAAAATTTGTTATGCAAAAAGCTGATTTTTTCCCTTTGTGAAAACGTTCACTTTTTTTCCTATGTGATTTTCCTAGTCACAAGCAACAGTGAGCAAAGAACAAATGAGTTCAAGGATGATCTGGTGGACTGAGAAAGAAGGAGTATCTCATGAGCTCCAGGTCCAAGTGGCCACTCAGAGTTTCGTAGTAACATTAAATGGGTTTGTAACCTCATAAGGAGTGAGCCAGGAATTTAAACTAGCACTGATATTTCTTGTATGCCTACTGATAATGGGGTTAAGTGCCATGATAGTTTTTACTTGCAAGCTTAGGTACAGCTCAAAATGTCCCTGGCTTAAGGGCTGGCATGGCTGCAGTAAGCACAAGACACTGAGCTGGAACTGGAGCACGGTGGAGAGTTGTGAGTCTACCCAGCAGTCAGCATTTTCCTTTTTTCCATGTTTCCTGCAGAGGGTGGTCTACCCACCCATATCTCAACTCAGCTCCTACCTGCTTGCAGCCTGATCTGGGCTCTGCTTGCTCTAACTTCTGTGTCTCCTTATCATCACTGCTCACATCCATAGTCACCAGCCAATTCCCTTGAACTCCCAGGGGACTCCAAGTGCTGTTTGTCCCACGTGGCTGACTCAGAGGTTTGACGCCAGCAGCTCCCACGTTCACACGATGTGTAGCCAGGTCCAGCTTTTACTGCAGTAAATGACACCTGGAAATATATACTCCTTAAAGGACATGGACAATCTCAGGCTCCATCACTATGATCAAATACACTGACTTGCAAAAGGGGGAGCTTCTTCCCACTTCTTCCCACCTCTGCTCAGTGGTCACCTCTGGAAATGCTCACACTGAGGGAGCCAGAAGACCTTAAAAACAAGGAGAACAAGTAAAATATTTACCAGTCAGCACAACAAATGCATCAGGAGACATACACACACGCATCCTTTAGCCATATGAGCACTGCAAGAGGAAGTCAGCAATGCAGAATAGACTTACACACATTTTCCAGGCATCTCTTTGCAACACAATTCTCCCATCTATAAAATGGGAACGATAACACTATCCCCACAGCTGTATGACATGAAATGTGCAAAGGGAATAATTATAAACTCTGTGAAAATGAGGCATTTAGTGTCCAGAGTCAGTCCTATGTATTAGCAAAGTCCGTAAATCTCCAAAAGATTGAAGGTTTGACAATATCAAAAGGTTGCTGAGAAATAACCTATTCCTCTGCTTCAAGGTCCATACTCAAGAGATTGCTTTCTCTGGCTGCAGAGACAATATTTCATTGAGTGGGGATATCTGGAGTGAGCCCTCTTGGGACTTAGATTGAGAAAAAAAAATCATATTCAGTGCACTGAAGCATTTTATAACTGAGCTTCAATGAAAGTCAATATGAACGATTTAGAAACAGGAGTACTCAACGTGCACGTGCATGGTACAGGCCAGCTGTGCAGAGCCTGAAGGTGACGTATATTGATGTTAACTAATCCAAAGGCCTCAGTGCACCTTCCAATTCAGCAAATAAAAGATTTTGAAGAGGGTTCTGATTTTTAAACTCAATTACTCTACGATGAAAGCAATGACAGCAATTCTTATTCTCACTACAGAAAAGAAAAAAGATGATATTGAAATAGTCTGTGCGTTACACCAAACATTCAGAAGTAGAAACCATCCTCTTGACTGCAAAATCTTTCCTGTGCCAATTAGATCCCCCCTACTGAAATACTGGGAGGAAAACCTCTCTTCAACAAACATTTGAGCCAAACACCCTCACAATTACAAATAAAAGTCTCTTGCCTGAGCCTTCTCACTTTTCTCCCACATGTTCTGAGGAGTTCTGCACCCTGCCTGCCTAAAAATTGCCTATGGGGCATAGTTACCTAACAGCATCAAGCAAACCTTGCATAGTCAGAGGGGAGGATTCACAGCACCAAATCCGAAGCCTCAAATAGCAGCACAATTATACTCTTTACTGGTGCAGCTCCAGGAGTATCCAGACAAACCACAGGCAAGCACAGAGTAATTTTATCCTGATATGCCTGTCTAAACAGCAGATAGCTCTTCAACAGTGTTCTCCCTCACTTGTAATTTAACGCTTGATATACAGGAAAAATTAGAAATAAAATGTACCTGACTGCTTCTGTCATTCCTGATTCCATTTAGAAATCTATCACATCTCTTCACAAAATGAGCCAAACTACGTGAGATACTTAAAAGCTTGTATTTTATTTTCAGATAAGTCTGTGTGATTTAGGACCCTAAACTCCAACAAAGGTCAGGTTTGCACAGCTCTGACCACAGCACCCACCACATTCAAATCCCGGCCCCAGCAGGGAAGGAGAGGAAAGTCTCTGCTGCTTTGGATAGACAAGCTCTTGAAAGACCACGAGGATGTGAGCCTATGAAAGACAAGCATCAAGGCAGGGCTGACTCTTAAGGAACAAATAACTAGAGTCAGGTTTAACAGCCGACTTTCTGCAGACTTTAGGCAGAATAAGCTACACAAATGTATGCTGCTCCTCCAGCCAGGTGGGTAACAAGGAAAGGAAATCAGATGCTTGCTTAAGATGTCAAGAGCCTTTCCTCCCCTTCTCCAAGGCTCTCCAAGCAGTAGCCATGCACATGTGATGGCACGGAGAAGAAATCTGAAGAGGCAAAGGCAGTTCTGAGGCTCTGTTACATGCATCTGCGAGAGGAGAAGGCAAGGGGTACACTGAACCTTCATTAATCCAAGTAGCTGGAGGCCATGGGGACCACATGAGTAAGTGAGTGCACATCTGCGACGCAGTAGCAACGCTCATGAGCCCATGTACTTCAGAGACACTTATGAGTTTTCCTATTAAAAAATGAAATCTTGGGCTGGAGACAAAACAAAAGAAACACTCAGTTTAAAGTGTTATGCAAGAGCCACAGAAGTGGCCACAGGTCAATGTTAGTTAACTCTGCTGCCAGATAAGTGAATTCTGGAATACTTACATCCTTCACCACTGCTTTGTTTTTCCCATGGCCTACCACATGAATGCAGATGTTTCAGCTTGGAGACTGTGTAGCAGAGATGGTAGGTGAGGAATGAAATCTACCCCTTTGAAAACCCGCGGAGTTACAGCTTTTCCATTGAGAAAATGTGTTGTCTGCACTCATCGAGAGGGAAAGAGGCAAGAAAGAACATGAAGAGAAGAGGGGAAAAGGCAGTGAGAAAGGCCTGGGTTTAATCCAGATGAATTGAGTGCAGAGGATGGACACATGACCAGGGCTTCAGCCTGTCCTGACCCAAACACAGAATAGACTACGAAACAGGGAAGGGCAGAGGTTTGACTGCTTTTCCAGGACAGCAGAAAAAAGAAAACTACACAGAAAGATGTCACTCAGCATGTCCAGATGAATCACGGAGATCACAAAAAAGGCAATATCCTGGGAGAGGTGTGGAAGGACAATGATTAGAGAACATTTTACTGCCAAAACCTTGCATTTTGAAAAGGAAGGACCAGTGATAAATCTAGGTTGGCAAGACAAAAGAATATTGGGGCAGATACGTAAAAGTTCTGGGTCAATCAAGTGATCAATCAATCAAGCCATCAAGTGCTTGATCAAAAAAAAGACAGAGAAGGGCTTTGCCAAGAACTGCCAAAGAAGAAGGTGATAAAAAGGGAGGGACAAAGGCTGGGAGAAATCACTTTAAGAAATGCCTGAACAATCTACAATGACTCCTCTCAAATAAACAGTTATGTCTTCAAATCTTGCAGCATTCCCTAATTATCCTGGGGTTCAATCCACGGTGGCCACTTGCTCTGGGAAGTACTATCTTACCTGTGAAGGGCCCATCTTTAAGAGCACTGAAAGTTTTCTACATTTATGGGGCAGACTTGAGCCCTGGATTGGAAGAGACTGTCAGTGTGTGTCTTGAGAAGGAGAAAAGCTAATACAGCTATGTGAATTTATCACTTGACAATCTCAGTCTGACCAAGTATTTCCTTCTCTGGAAAGGTAAATGAGGAAATAGACCAGTGGACACCAACGTCAAAGTACCTTAGGAGCCAGCTGTGGGGTTGGACATGGCATCACATTGATGACCAAGGAGGGAGGACCACTACCGTGCTGGCAGTGCAGGTGTTGCCAGGCTCTGCCACAGCCCATCACTGGATGCTGGTGACTCTCCAGGGTGTCACAGCAGGGATGGACATGGCTACAAAGGTCTACGGCAGCCTGCAGTATGGCGAAGGGGAACAGAAGGAAATCTAAGTTGACACTGGGTCATAGCGCCAAGTGACCATTGCAAGGGTGAGCAATTAGTGGTAAAACCAAAACCTGCACTTGTTTCCTATTGAAAGCACAAAATTAGGCCAGGTGGTTAAACTCCATGGGCCTGTCTGCATGAAACTGTATCATCAGAAATGAAACACCTGAGCAGACATTCCTTCGTTTGCCTTGGTCAAAGTCCAAACCAAAAAAAAACCAGGTGCTCAGAGCTCATGTAACTCATCTGCCACAGTGGATGCCCAAGGCACACTTGCAGAATATCCAAAGCCTTCAGCAGAGGCACGTATCCCTGAAGTGATGCACCACCAGAGCTTGTGGCCCTCCGATTCTGCCTGCAGCCCTGCTCCAGTCTCTCTCAAGGGACTCGGGGAGCCTGGGATTTCTCCAACTCTATTCCTGTTCATACTGGTACCAGGGAACCTCCAGCCTCTAAAGTACTCAATACCACAACAAGACTAGGCTCAAAAACACCAAGGTCCAAAGCAAAGCAACGAGGCTTGCAAAAATTATCCTGCACATCTGTAAATATATCCATTCCTCGCTGCACAGCAAGAGGAAACACACTCCAGTTAAAAAAATAGACTCTCAAGCTATTTAACCTTTCAGTAGCTAAACACAACCAAAAGTCCAACCTGTCCATGATCAACACACCATTTCAACAAGCTCTTATTGCAAAACTAGCTCACCTTACTCTGCTCTTTCTTACAATCCAAGTGCGACAACTTCATTAAGTATTTGCACTTTTTGGGGAAAGATGTATCTCTTAATTTCTTTTGCTGTCTTTCTCTGCTGTGTTATAGCATCCAGTAAGTTTTGCTGGTATGGATATAGAAGATGTTTTACCATTTCTGGGTGAAGAGGGTAAGCAAATAAGAACCTGTGTTACGCTATCAAGACAGGGATGATTAATTTGTAGTTAACACCCATTTACTTCATTATCCCTTCATCAGAGCTTGACAAATGTGAAAACAACAATGAAAAATAGAAATTAATTGGAGTATTAGCACTGAACACAACCTACTATAGATTTAATCCCCACAAAAAGAGCATACAGGTGTGTTAGATCTTCTTTCTTTGTAACGACCTTTTATCCATCTTCCTGTCCTTGGGCATAAATCTATTTACATTTAAAGAGTTCTATTTATATACACACGTGTGTCTTCTGTGTCCATGTCTATACATATGCATACGTATGCGTAAAGCGGAAGGTTTTCTCATCAGTTATCGATTAAGGCTGAGAAAACTACTTTGACTAACCTAAAGCAGGTGTACAGTTTGACCTTCTGGATGGTTTTTCTTCAGGCAGCAGCTGCTCCCAATGTCCCAGCAAGGGAGGTGACCCATGGGGTCCTATCCCCACTTGGCCCTACATTGAAGAGAGGATTGAGTCCATGCAGGATGACAGGCAGATTGCGGAGAGAAACACCTTAATGCCACTGAGCATCTAGCCTTTGTCCTGTTCCCAGGGCAGAAAGCATCGGGGTACCTCTGCTCTTTGATAATGTTCTTAACTTTTTGGGATGCTTACATTAATTCTCACTTCCTTTTCATGCTTTTTCATGCATGTCTGCTTGGCTCAGAAGGTGCTTTTCACAAGAGCATCACGGAGCCCTCATGCGAAACGGAAGCGCTGCATTTGAGTGGAAAGCACATGCTTGCCCACGTTTGTGTAGGCATCTACTCCAGCCCTGTAGCTATTTGAACATGGATCTGTGGGCTGTGAGGCCAAGAGGTGATTAAAAAATTATATTAAAGCATGTTTGTGTCAAGCCTCTGTAGTACCTCAAGTCAGATTATGTTGCTGCAACGGAGCAAAAATTCGTAGTGGGGAGTTGTTCAGGTGCTTCCATACCCTCAAGACAAAATTGAGGACCTATAAGGAAATGTAGAATTTCAGTTGTTGCTACTTTCCTCACTGAAATCCTCTTGAAAGAAACGTTATTAAAAGAGCTACCCATCTACCCTTCAAGGTGACCTGCAAATGAAGAAAAATGGGTTTGTGGCCTTATTTTTGGCTTAGTTACCAAGGCCTGGAAAGTTGGCAGGAATTTGAAGTAATGCTGGGATTTATTTTTTTTCTGGTTTTCTACTTATTTTATTTTCCTGCTTCAAATTTAGCTCTTGTCTTCGCTGGCACTCAATAGCCAAAGAGAACAAGTGAGATCAAACCACTGCAGGGGACTGACACTGGCACATCTGAGAGAAGGACGCACAGTCGCACCACCTCCTGGTTTCCCTCCAAAGGAGGAAAGGGAACACTTTTGGCTGCAGGGGTTTTATTTCTAAGTAGTAGAGAAAGCATTTGTTTGGCTTTTGATGGTCTAAGGAAATCTTGGGTGAAAGTAAGTCTCTGATAAAGATCTAATTCCCTTTCTCCTTTCACTGCCTGGTGGGGGAGTTCCCATGTAAGTAGCGCTGGATGGAGAAGGAGAGGGGGAAAAGCCCTTGTCTGTGTCAGGAAACAGAGGCATGCTAGTAACTCACAGAGATGGAAGGAGGAAAACATTAAAAATGCCTACAAGGAAACTTGGAGAAATTGTAAGCAATTAAATACTCTAAATCAGAGGTCTCCAACCTTACAAAAAAAAAAAAAAGGAACTGAAGAAAGCCTCAATGTGATAGCGCAGTGACAGCTAAAAGATAAAAAAGAAAAAAATAAAACTTTGGCAAGTTGGGAGCAAGTACATTTTAGTCCTTCTTCATACCAGAGTGAGTTTGGTTTGTAAAGCTTTGCTGGGGGACAGCTCTGGGGCAGGGGACACTGACTGACAAGCCCACCACCACAAAGCATGTTGCTGACTGAAGACAAGACCCAACTCACCCCTCAGTGTTGCTGAGCTCATCGCCGACATCAAAGGTGGGCACAGCCCCCTTTGTCATACGAGTGTCCTCAGAGATGGCAGCCTGTCAGGATCCCCTTGCGCTCTTGTGCTGTCTGCCCATCTCTGTACCATCCTGGCATGACGCTGGCCAAGCAGTGCCAGTGCCAGCTCCCTCGCAGGTGACAAGTGGCAGCAATGCACTTTCAGCCTTGTGCACTTATTATTCAAAGCCGAAGGAGCTGAAATCATTTGAGCCGCCAGCGACCTGACCCTGCTCTCCTGGGACACCTGAAAGGTTGCACCATTGACTTCCCCTCATGGGGAGGATCTGAGCTATGATGACACTGCATGTCTGACCTCTCCAGGCAAAACTGGAGCCAGCCCCTGAGGGAAAGGACAACAGCTAGAGCAGTTCCAGAAACCTTTTACGTTACCCTCAACCTGCTTTACCCTACACGCACCACTGTAACACAACAGCCTGGTCCACACTTTGCTGGGAATGGAGATACCTATTTTTTCAGAGGCAGTGTGTCTGCTGTGGTAAGAGAGATGGGACATCAAATCTGTCATCAGTCAAGAAGTTTGGATTGGGATAGTCTGAAGTATTGTCCACAGTTGTAGGACAAAAAAAAAAAAAAATCTGGTTAAATTTAATTTCATTTTTATTTTGTGCTTTTTAATTATTGCTGTTGGAAGGATGTGTCCATCATCTCTTACCCCAAAAGCCGTCACTTGTTTCCATGTCAATTTGACGCCATTTTTTCACAAATCTAAAATTTTCCTTCTGAAAATCAGCAGAAAGGATCCTGGGCTGAAACTCTAAACGAGCAGCAGTAGCAAAAGGCAGGATCTTGGTGCACCCAGGGCTTCCTGACAGGGGTCCAACTCCTCTTGTGGTCCAAGCTTCTCAAGCTTTGCCCATCTCGGGGTGCAAAATTATTACAGAAAGAATTCATGGGACACGAGACAGAGGAAGAAGGTTTCACGGGGGAGCATTGAGCAGAGCTCATTGTTTCCCCTCTATCATCTAGCCCTGCAGTTTGCTGTGTGGCTCTGCCTCATTTTACACAGACATGATTTGTAAAAGCCAAAAAAAAAAGAAAAATGCGATTTACTTACCGACCCCAGCAGGTGATCCCACACAGGACTCTTCTTGCACAACGGAGGAATCGGGCAACACCACTATGCAAAGAGCTCAGCAGCAGCTGAACCCCATTTCTGTGGCCCAGGAGTTGTGGTGCCACCCAGGATAAAAAAAAAACAAACAAATTAAGCAGCATCCTGAAAATTACTCAAACGGGTTATTAAACAGAAGTGTGGAACACCAGCGCTTGCTCCAAAACGGTGAGTTTAAAAAGGTTGTTACAAGCAGGCAGGATGCCGTCCACATTTGATTTCCAGCAGAAATGAGGTTGTGAGTCCCCGACGGGCCAATGGATGGGAAAGCTGCGCTGTGCCTCCTCTGGGGACCTTTTCCACTAAGAACCACGGCAGCAATGAGATCCTCCAAAAAGTGCAAGTCCCAAATCAAATGTCAAGCCACTATTAAAGGAAAGACATTAGCAAGATCTAAATCTGTGCTATCCAGAGGTATTAAAATGTTGGAACTAAACCTGCCTTTTTCCCGCTAGTGGTTGCATTTTAAGGAAACCTTTTAAAAGGATTATCTTCAGGAACCCTCTTTCAACAGCCTTTCCTTTAAGAGTCCTTCATGGTGATACTCCTATTAATTATGTTATGTGATATGATTATGTATTTATTCAGGTATGGGCTGGAAATACCAAGCAGGCCTAACATTTGCAGGTGTCACTTACAATATGGAGTCTGGTAACTCCAGCCTTTGATCTGGTTTGCGGTTGTATAGGGGATCTGTGCAGTGCAGGCATCCACGAGGTAACCGGTATCTGTGTTTTCACCAGGTTGTTTGATCTCAGGGTGATTGTCTGGTTGCTTTATTTATACATGGATTTTTTAAAAAGATTTGTCGAGGCCCCTCCGAGTGCCAGATGAGGCTCTCTTAACAGGCAGTTGTAAGAAAAATTATATGCAGACCTGTGCCCATATCTAGCTGAAGATAAAGATGTATATTTTTTTCTGCATATATATTTCCATATCTAGTTGTCTCTCTATTTACCTGTTTCTAACAACGACAAAAAAAAGGGAGCTTCTTACACAGCTTTTGCTACTACATTTAGACGAGAAGAAGAAGTTACTCCAGCATCCCTCCATTTACAGCCTCCACAAAGGTTTCCAGGAAATGACAGATGGTTTAGCAACCTCCATCTTCGGGCATGAGGTCTCATCCTTCTTGTAACTGTTCCTGTGAGTAAGGGCCATCACACCAAAAGCATGGGAAGAAAGAAGTTACCTCCAGCCAGGTATGGCCCAACGTAACACACAGCAGGCAGCAGCCACAGGGAAGAGCTCACCTAGGATGGGTTTGTTTTAATACTTGAAGTTGTTACTGCGAGTGAGAGAGGTTTGCTTGCTGGTCACTACTCCTATGAAGGAAATTGCATCTCAGGTTCAGGTACCATCCTAAATGCAAAAAACTACAGATGTGGCCTCTTAGATTTGGAAAGTCTGAGGCCATGGGGCTGGTTCGATAGCCCGCTCTCTCTGTATGTGCATGGAGGAGTGTGCATCAGCATGCACATGCAAATATGAGCACATACCATATATCGCCATATGTGCATCAATGGTCATAAAGGACACGTTAAGAATTTAAGAAAATATTTTTTGTTTCGATACAAATGTTCTGCTCCAATTCAGAGAGACGCTGCCTTTGCATGTGCATGTGCATGGGCAACATATATATTGTGCATATATACAGCATACGCAGGCTGGATGTATGTTTAAATCGATGTCCATGCACTTACAATATATGAATGCTGTAAATATCTGTACAATATGTGTATATTTTATTTTATAGGCACGCACATAGGGAGAGAATGAATTGTTCATATAACATAAGCATAGAAACACAGTTGAGCATACAAACTCCACTATATAGGTATATTATATATACACATGTGGACCCATATATAACATCTATATTGCATATATTATTTATAGATATACACAGACATTTTTTCCAGACTAAAACATTTTCTTTTCCATATTGCTAATTTACTTGAAATCTGTAACATAAAATAGTTGCTGGAGAGGGTGGGGGGAGAGAAGGAAAACTTCACTTTACCTACTTCAGCTGAATCTCTTATTATTTCTTTTTTTTAAGAAACTTCATTGTATATTCTAGAAAAGTATATTGGTGGGGTAGGTTTACCAGAGGCAGAGAGAATGTGCAGGGAGTGAGAAAGTGAATTGATGGATGGATGGTTAAATGAATATAAATGAACTGATACCTTTACAGGAAAATAACATTTCTGTTCTTTTTTTTATTCTATAGATCAGTGGGTTTTGTATCTGTAATTCTTTCATATCAGCAAAGAGGAAATAAACTCCCATGTAAATCATTTTCCCCCCATCTGGAAGCATATTAAAAGCATGCCTTTTTTTTTTTTTTCTTTTAAGCAGAGCCTTTTTTCCCCCTATTTGCTTATCAGTTCATCCACCATTACATTTTAAATGAAATTGCAAGACCCCCCTCTCCTCCCCCCCCAAATTCCGGGCTGATGTCGGAAAGAGGGAATCAGCGTCTCCCATGCTTTAGAATAACTGACCTAGATTCAATTACAGATAGACCCGGCAGAGAGGACAGCACCTCGCTGCCTTTTCAGGGGTCTCTTAAAAAAAAATTTTTAAAAGGAGGTAAAAATAAAAAGGAAAAAAATTATACATCCCTCAAAAAAAAAGGGAGAAATAGAAGGGGGAACAGATAAACAGAGGGCTTCCAACAACAGCACCTGGATGCTCCCGGCTACCGGTCATCCCTTGCCGCGCAGCCCCGGATAGGACCCCGGCTCCGCCGCAGCGCCCGTCCCGACGGCGCGGCCCCGGCCAACTGTCCCGGCACCACGGCCGGGACTGCTCGGTCTTTCCCCCCGTTCCTGCGGGGATTTTTTGGGAAATGAGCCGCTTCGGAAAGCACAGCTTTTGAGAGACAGGCGAGCCTCCCGGTTCGCACCGCTGCATCCCGGGCGGGAGCAGGGAGAAGCGAGGGAACACACCGGCAGGAGCGGGGAGCATCGCGGAGCGGCTTTCCCTCCCTCCCTCTCCGCGGGACCGGGCAGGTGTCGAGGGGTCTCATCCAGCCCCCCTTCATCCCAGACCCCGGCGGCATGGGGAATGAGGAGAGAGGGAGCTCAGGGCCCGCCAGACGACTTGTTTCATTTCAAAGTGGGACCGGGGCCGCTCTTGGACGAGCCGCTCTCAAATATAATCTTCATATTCAGTTCAATGGAGTCTCCTTATAATTTACAGCGGAGAGATAAGGCTGGAGGATGCAATGAAAAAAAAATCTGAAGTCATCCTCTCCCCCCTGTACTGCGCTGCACCTTGGGCAGCGGAGCAGAATCCAGAATCTCAACTTCTCCCGACATATGTTTCCAGCAGATAAGTAAACAATCTGGACGTGAAATGAAAATTTTAATTAATGCAGTAATGCTATTACACCTCAAGTGTGCAAATCCCATTGCCTTGCACTGTGACAATGGGTGGGGAGGAGGAAAGAAAGCAGACAGACAACAAACCACAAGCAAATTCTAATCTGTGTTTTGCTTTTCACTCGGCTCCAATTGTTTTCATAGTTTGTTTCCTTTGAATTAATCTCATCCTTATATTTCAATAATTACTAGCTACTCATCTCTTCCCCTCTTTCTCTCACACTCTCAAAGAGCCGTCTCCCTCTCCCTCGCTCTCCTTTTTAAATTGGGATCAACCTGGATTTAATTTCTGAGCTTTTACACGTACACGTGTTGTCTTGTTGCAGTGTGGACCTGCACAGACCCTGCACTTTATTTCTGGTTTAAGCTTTCCAAACGCGGCGCGTTCAGTAATAATGAAGTATTTTGCCCTAATAAAAAGGGAAGGAAAAAAATAATAAAGGCTGGCTCGTCCCTTTGATGTTGGTATACAACACCCCAACTGGAATAGAGGCGTGTGAAGGGAGAAAAGAGAGACGAGGAGGCAAAATTAAGGACCGAAGGGGGGGAAAAAAAAAAAAAAAAAAAAGGAAGAAAAAAAAAGAGGAAAGGGTAAATTACAGACACATCAAAAGCCCCAGCAGTGGCAGAGGCTGTCTCACTCCGGAGTCAGGAGCAGAGTGGAGAATACAGCCCGCTTTCCCCCCGCGCTGCCGGCGCCCTGTCCTCCCCGCCTGCAGCCTCCGCGGGGGTGGAGAGGGAGCCGCAGCGGGCTGGATTTAGCTCAGTATTTTCATTTTTAAGCATTTTTCAATGTTTGGCGGGGAGTAGAGTTGAGGTGTTTTGGGGTTCTTTTAGGGAGCCGGCGAGCACGCTCTGGCTGAGGGGACCCTCCTGCCTGCGCTCTGCCCGCGGGCAGCGTGGGACGTGTTTTGACCTGCCCGTCCCCAGGCCGCCCCTCGGAAGACAGGGCTGCCCGGGCCCGGCGCGGCCGGAGTCCCACGCGTGTCCCGCGTGGGTCCCCGGCGCGGCCCGACCGGTCGGGGCTGCTGGGAGCGGAGGAGGAGGATGTGTTTCTGATCACCGCTTACTTTTAAACACTACAATCAAGGAATGTAGCCAGGAGGTCGGGCCTGGAATAAAACCGTAAAATCAGAATTGCAATCTTTTTGATGTTTCAAAGTCTCTTTGAATGCCTTTGATACACTCAATAGCAAATTTACTGGGCTATTATCACTAATAAGCAGAAATAAGTAATATCTCTCAGAGACTTCTATGGGCTTAATGTGTCCTTTAAAATAAAGTTTTTCAACATCACATAATTCCCCTTCTGTCTTTGTCTCTGCTGTAGCAGAGCTCCCTTGCGATCATTCAGTTACACCTGGGCATCAGCCAGGGCTCTCCCAGTTCTTTCTGCTCCCCTACTTCTTTCTCCTTTCTCTCTTATTTGTTTTTTGTTTGTTTGTTTGTTTAAAGCAAGGCCAGGCTGGATGCTTTTAAGTGTCTAGGTGGTCCTACAGACGGCACTGAGCCGAACCAGAGCCGTTTCTGATTGTGGAGGACAGAAAGAAGAGAGAAGAGAGAAGAAGAGATGAAGAAGAAGGAAGAAGGAAGAAAAAAGAGAAGAGAAGAGAAGAGAAGAGAAGAGAAGAGAAGAGAAGAGAAGAGAAGAGAAGAGAAGAGAAGAGAAGAGAAGAGAAGAGAAGAGAAGAGAAGAGAAGAGAAGAGAAGAGAAGAGAAGAGAAGAGAAGAGAAGAGAAGAGAAGAGAAGAGAAGAGAAGAGAAGAGAAGAGAAGAGAAGAGAAGAGAAGAGAAGAGAAGAGAAGAGAAGAGAAGAGAAGAGAAGAGAAGAGAAGAGAAAGAAAAGAAAAGAAAAGAAAAGAAAAGAAAAGAAAAGAAAAGAAAAGAAAAGAAAAGAAAAGAAAAGAAAAGAAAAGAAAAGAAAAGAAAAGAAAAGAAAAGAAAAGAAAAGAAAAGAAAAGAAAAGAAAATGAAAGGAAGGAAGGAAGATAAAATAAAAGAGGGAAAGTGGATAGAGGGGAGCTGCTGGGGGCTCGGCGGCGGGGAGCGGCTCCGGTCCGGGGCCGCAGTGGTCCGGTCCCCGCCCGGCGAGAGGCTCCGCTCGGCTCCGCGCTGCGTTGCGCGGGTGCGGGCCAGGCTCCGCGACGCAGCCCGGCCCGGGACAGCGCCCGGCCGCGCACTCAAGGTGTGGTGCGCATAACCCCGCGGCCTTTGTTTAATGATTTTATTGAAAGAAGGAGACAGTTGTAGGGAAACAGGTTTGACAAGGAGCTGCATTTCCCCCTCGAGGGAATAGCTTTTTCCTCCCCTCTCTCTCTCTCCCCTTTTTTTCTGTTTTTGGTTTCCCTTTGACATCAAAGTCAGTAATCGGTTCATTGCAGTGTCAAGATCATTATTTAATTTATTTATCTATCTCCACGAGTTAGATAGCTACACACCTGCAGACGGGTGAGAGAATTGGAGGAATAATACGGCGAGGAGAGTGGAAACGAAACACACCGCGAGCAGAGGCTGTGGAGGGGAGGTCTGGCAGGGCGAGCGGGGCAGGATTGGGAACAAGAGAGAGCGAGGAAAAGACGAGGAGAAGCAGAAATAGAGAAACGACAAAAAGAAAAAAAAGACATCGAAAAGGGGAGAAAGAGGAGAACGGATGGAGAGAAAGAAACGGAGAGAAGGGAGAAAATGGAAGAAGAGAGTTGGAGAGAGGAAGAGAGAAAAGAGAGATAAATTAATAAATACATTAATAAATTAATGAGCGAGAGAGAGAAAGAAGAAGAAAAACAGAGAAAGGAGAGAAAGAGGGAAAGAAATGAGGAAAGAAGCAAAATAAAAGGTGAAAGAAAGACGGAAAGTAAGACAGAAAGATGCCCGCTAAAGTTTTCAGCCCTATCTCTTTGCACTCGCCCACGCCACCTCGATTTTGTCCCGAGCACCCTGGGCCCCATCGAGCCCGTTCCCCCGACGCAGCCGCCTGGGCCGCCCCCGCGAGCAGCGCCCTGACGTGCGCCCCTCGGCCCGGCCCCTCAGGGGTACGGAGGGTCCCACCAAAGCTCTGAGGTGGTGGGGAGGGGCGGCGGCGGGGGAGGGGGGCGGACGCTGTTCCCCCCCCCGGCCCGCCTCTCTGCCCCTATCTCCTGCGGGGCCCGGCGGGCTGCGGGCAGGCGCTTTTCCCCCCTCGCTCTCCGACCATTGTCAGACTAATCTGGGTGGATGTTAAAGGACACTGAGCTATCGGTGTTATCACCCAGGCTGACAGCAACTGTCAGCTGGGGTTAAATCAGCGCTCGGTGCTCCCGGCGCCGCGCCTCCCTGCCCCACGCCGGGCGCATTCAGCCCCGCGTGTCCCAGCGGATCGTCCCGCTGCTCCCAGGCCCTCCCGAAGCCAGCTCCTTTAATTGTCCTCATTTGTAAGAGCCGTTTTGTCATGCTAAACAAGGCTGGAGCAGCCATTCTAACCTCTCCTTTCAGTCCTTTTCTCCTCTCCCCTTTTGTTTACCTTCGCCTGATCTCTCCTTTATTTATCTATCTATTCTTCCTCTGCTTACCCTCCCATTCAAGCCCCATGTATGTTAATTGTGTTATGCCGTTTAATTCTAACATCGGTCTCCAAAGAGCACTTAATGAGCAAAGCACATCCAAACACGCATCGCTCCGGCTATTCAGCTCCTCCAGACGGACTGCTGCGTCTTACTCCTTCCCGTCCGTCACTGCCCTCTCTGCAGCGAGACTCCCTCCCTTCACAAAGGGGCCCCATAAACAGCTCGCCCCCCCCCCCCCAAAAAAAAAATCACTAATTGATCCAGACAAGATGTTAATTCCAACCCACACCCGCCCATCACTACCAACACCCCCGTCCAAATCTCTCTTCGCACCGGTAAAACTTCAACGCCGCGGAGGCAACTTGGAAAAGCCCAGTTCCGCGACGACGTGGGGGGGCCAGGGAGGAGGGCAGCAGTCCCCCGCAGACACTTGGGTTTGCCGAGGCTCCATCCCCGCTTTTCGAAAGTTTTCTCACCCCGCAGCCACATTCCCCCCCCCGCGACGGGCTCCAAACGGAGCCCGACCCGGCCCGCTACGGCTCCAAACCGGCCCCGACCCGGTGAAATCGGCTCGCCGGTGCGCGGGGAGGGAGAGGTCGGACGGGGAGAGCGGCCCCGCGGCGGTGGCGAGCGCCGGGACTGCTGGCGGAGGTCGCCCCGCCGCGGGGAGCACCGCCCGCAGCCCCCGGCGGCCGCCGGTGCGGGACGCGGGGCTCCGAGCTGGGGCACCGCATTTATACCACGCAGTTGCCTCGTTTGATGACAGATTGTCTTTATTCAAAACGTCTTTGTTCAACAAATGAAAAGGTTTAACGAGGTAAAATCCTGCCGGATACATGTTTGTTTTGTTTTGTTTTTTTTTTCTTCTTCTTCCTCCAGACATTGTGGAAACATAGTTAAACTACCATCGATTTTTTTATTGGGTTTTTCGTTATTGTTATTATTATTATTAGTAGTAGTAGTAGTAGTATTTTTTTACAGTTCTACTTCCTGACTTCATACCTGACGCTCTGTCTAAAGTAAACTTAGATCTAGTCTCACTGGATCACACAAATTTAAGGACTATCTGTTTTAAATTAAGCAAACACTATCATATGTTTTAAATATAAATGTTTCTTCCCTTTTTTTTTTTCTATTTTTTCTAACTTTGAAGAGCCTTTTTCTGACATGAAAAGCAATTTTAGCTAGTAGTGCGTGGTGGCAAAATATATATATATATTTATATATATAACACAGCTGATCTCGTCTTTTAATGTGCAAAAGGAAAACAAACAAAAAAAAAGAAATCCCAGTAAGACGGAGACTTCCCAAAGTCAAGTCCAAGTAACATGAGACCCTGGAGAACTCATAGACGTTAAGAGAATAAATAAAAATCGAAACCACCTCTCTCTCTTTTGTGTTTTCTTTTTCTTTTTCTCCCCCGCTTTGTCCCGAAAGGGCAGTTCAAGGTTCGCTTTTTTGTTGTTTTGTTTTGTTTTTTTTAAATACATTTACAACTCTTACAAGTGCCGGGCTCCTATCTGCCCCCGCGATTGCAGATCCCCCCCCGAGCCTGGGGCCAGCTCTCAGGGCGAGGTTTAGGTGAGAGCATCTCCGAGTCCCCGAGTCCGCGTCTGTCCCGGCCCGGTGGCGGGCAGCAGAGTCCTGGTTCGGGTTGCCTTTTGCTTCTGCAGGTTTTATGTACATGCACACGAAGGAATCCCAGTTCCGGCTGCCACCCGGGGAGAGGGGGGACACACACGCCTGTGGGGGTGTGGGTGGGTGTTACATGGCAGTCGCATGTGCTGAAGAATAGGGATCTATCCCAGTCTTGGTCATGCCTGGGAATAATATGTAGGCAACTGGAGGTTGCAAACTGGAAGCCGACCAAGCGGTACAGTTACATGGCACGACATAGCCCGGGTTAGTTGGCGAGGGGTGAGTGTGGGTGTGTTGGCTGGGGCAGCTCAAGCTGCCAAACGCCCCGTTCTGGTATCCCAAGGTGGAGGCGTAGGGCAGGGTGCTGGTGGCTAAGGTGTGAGGAACCTCAGTCATCTTCTGAATGGCGCTGGAGCTGAACTGGCTGGGGTCAAGTAAGGAGTAAGGTGCTGAGGTGGGAGGCAGGAAAGCCCTGGCCTTCTCCGGGGAGCTCAGCAGAGAGTCAGTGGCCCCCACGGGAAGCCCGGCGGCCTTTAAGGGATCAGTTTCCCCGAGGTAAGGCAAAGGGAAGACATACCTGTCCTTTTTGAGCAGGTTCTTGGGCTTGCGCCGGGGTCTGTACTTGTAGTCGGGATGCTCCTTCATGTGCTGCGCCCGCAGCCGCTTGGCCTCGTCGATGTAGGGACGCTTCTCCGCCTCGGAGAGCAACTTCCACTCCGCACCCAGCCGCTTGCTAATCTCCGAGTTGTGCATTTTGGGGTTCTCCTGGGCCATCTTGCGTCGCTGGCCGCGGGACCACACCATGAAGGCGTTCATGGGGCGCTTGATGTGGTCGCTGGGCTTGGACATGCTTCGGCCGGGAGGGCGGGCGGGCGGCTCGGCGGGGCAGTGCGTTGCGGGGCGCGCTGGGAGCGCCGGACGGCGGCAGGAGGATGAGGAAAAGGAGGAGGAGGAGGCCGAGGAAGCCGGAGGAGCGGGAGGAGAGGGCTCAGCTGATCATCACAGGTCCTTGGCCAACGCCGTCCCCGGCGGGAGCCCTGCCGGGGCGGGGCGCGGAGAGGCGCGGAGCGGCGGCCCGCGGGGCCCGGCGGGCAGCTAGGCGGGCGGCGAGCCGCCGGGCGCAGCAGCGGGCCGGCGGTGCGGACGCGGCGCGGCGCGGGGCAGTTCAAAGGCGAGGGGCTGCGGCGCGCAGGCTGACATAGCGGCAGGGCGTTCACAGCGCGGCCGGGCGCCCAATCAGCGCGGAGGGGGACCCGCTTAAAAAGAGAGGGAGAGAGGAAGGGCGAGAGGAAGAGGAGGGGAGGGGACAAGGGAGGGAGGAGGAGGAAGAAAGGAGGGGAAAGGAGGATGCCCCCACCTTCAAACGCGCAGATTAAAAGGAAAGCTTTTGTGAGTCGCTGCGCTAATAGCAGCGGCGGGGGAGGCGAGAGAAGCGAAGGGGGTCGTCCCCATCCTGCCCCCATCCCGCCGGATGCGGAGCGGGGCCGGTCCGGCGCCCTCCAGGCTCCCCGCCGCCGCCGCCGTCGGGGCTGCGAGCGCAGCGCTCCGCCGTGCGCCAGGCCGTTCTCCCTCTTACAATCTCTCCCCCCCGCCCCCTTCCCCGCTTCGCAGCCCCGCTTAACCCCGGGAGCCGGCCCGCGTCCCGGCTTGCTTTGAATAATTGCCTGCCTCCCGCGAAACGCCCGTGGGGAAAATATTTATTAAATGGAAACAATTGTTCCGGCTCCCGGGGGGGACCGCGTTTGTTCCAGGCTTATTGGTTTTTAGCACCTGCTTTGGTTAACAAACCTGCTCCGAAAAGCCCCCGCCGAGCCTCCCTCTACCCCCGCCCACCCGTTTCCGAGCGCGACCGGGGAGAAAACGAGAAGTCGAGCAGGCGGCGCGGCGGCGGGAGGCTCCCTTGGCCGGCCAGGGCGGGGACCGCCCCGGCCCCTTCGGGCTCCCCCCGTACCCCCCGCCGGGGCACGGCTGCCGCTCCACCGGGAACTTCGCTTCCCGCCAGGCGGGGAGCCGCCGCGGTCAGCTCCGCGCCGGGGTGCCGCTATTGGTGGGTACCTACCTACCCCCCTCCTCCAAATAACAATAATAGTAAAAATCACCCTCAACCTTATTTCCTGTTTTCTTCCTTTCCGCTTGCAATATATGACTTTCATTTCTCGGCAGAACCGTGTGAGTGCGGAGCCGAGGAGGAGGAGGAGGAGGAAGAGGAGGAGGAAAAAGAGGGGGGCATATGGTTTGGAGTCCGCTCACCTGGACGGGGCCCGCAGCGCCGGGGGCTTTGGCACTGCTGCCGCCAGCGCCATCCCTGCGGCTGCTTTCGTTGCGCCCGGAAATGTGTCGCGAATTTCTTAGCCCTCGCCGTGCCCCAAGGTGCCCAGAGCGGGGGCTGCGGGCAGGACCCCTCCCCGGCACGACAGCCGACCTCCCTCCAGGACATTTCCCCCTTCCCAAGGTGGGGTCCTCCGAGCCTCTCTCTCCACCCCCAGCAGCCGCTGTGTGCATACGGGACCCGCAAACAAGAAACGGGGGGTGCAGGCTGCCCCTTCCCTCATCTGCCCCCAACCCCCCGGGCTCCTGCTACATCAATCCCCGTCGGGGACCTCCGTGTCACACGCGGTCCCGGTAGCTCCGTCGGGGCGCTCGCCGCGGGCCGGGGCCGGAGTGTCCGAGCGCTGCCCGTCCCGGCAGGCACCTGCGGGCTTGGACGTGGCCGTGCGACGGTGACACGCGCGGAAACTTATATTTTTACTCCACTTCCTCCGTGGAAAGAGCGATACCAGCCGCCCCGACTGCCAGTGCTCTGCCCCGCGGGGCGTCCGTGGCCGTGCTTAACACCCGCGGTTAAACCCGCGCTGGTGCCGCTTCCTCCGAACCTCTCGCCTCAATATATTGTGTTTTCCCCTCCGCATCTTAAAATACAAAACTCCCTTTGTTTTCATTGTTTATTCCCAGATTCTTCGGGGGAAGCGGGGAAACTATATCATTTGTCATCTCTCGCGAAGATTAAATGAGGGAAACCTGGCGTCGTTCTCAAAAATCCGGATAGCAAGACAAGTCTTTAGGAGGGGAGCGACGGCTCGCAGGCTCTGGCTGCTCCCGAAAAGTCTTTCCAATCAGTTAATGTTGCTTCGCAATATTAATGATAAAATAATCGTCAGCCTTGCTTTCATTGGCTGGTGCCTTTGCCTTGATGCATCACACACTCTCCGATCAGCTCGGGGCATTTCGGGTTGTATTTTGTTCATTTACATCCCATATTTTGTTCATTTACATCCCATATGCCCCCGTTAAAAATAGGCAGAGGAAAAGAAAGACTTCTTTCGAGATACCAACGCCTCCGCCCTTAAATGCTTCCATTTTTACCCTAAATCATCTGTCCTGGAAGGGCATCTGTTGCAGCTGTACATCCCCGGAGGACGGGTTTTATAAACTTAGTACCTTTTTTTTTTTTCTTTTTTTAGACAGCAGCGGTTTCCAGGGCGGTGACTGAAATCCATTTCTCCTCACCAGCTTGTTCAGACACCAAAACTAATAGTGCGATTATTATTCCTGAATGGTATCATGGTAATGCAGAAAGATAAGAATTGCCTGATATGAAAACATTAAAATTATATTCTTGGAGATAGTTCATTTGGAGTAACTTTAAATTAGATGAGATCATGTAGCTTGAGATCTAATATCAGCATAAATAGAGCTGTATTTCTGTCTTCATCTTCCTCCTCCTCCTCACAGGAATCACGGTCGGGCATGCAGCGCTGCCGTTGCCAGAAATAAGAGGCAAAGAGCACGGCACCCAAAATTTGAAAATGCCCCCGATCCAAACTTTCAGTTGCTGGAAAAGAATAGGTCTTTAAAAAACAGTTTTCAATGCTTCAGGCACTAGGAAAGGGAGGGGAGTTTTAATTGATTTTTAATTGAAGGGTGCATGCTTTGTAAGCCTTTCAGGTCTCTGCTGCTTTTCATCGACACTGACAACATTAGTTCTCCTTGCTGTTCTGTGAGTCCTGGTGAGATTCCCACCTATAGCAATACTTTTTACAGATATAAAGATTCAGCTCAGTGCACAGGCTGATTATTTCTATATTTTTCCTTCACATTTGGTTATTTTACATGTGAGTGTATGCACACATTTCTTTATGCATGTAATATACTAAAAAGAGACCTATTTAATCACACGCCATCAAATAATATTTTCTGATAAATGTATTTAAAATATATGCACACATCAACTCATACAAGCACACAGCACTGATGCATTCACAGATACTGTGTGGAACAGACTACACACTTCTGGGTTTTATGCATGTTTGCACTATTTCTTGCTCAATCACCCCTAGCCCTGAGGAAAGCATTCGTGAAACTTCAGCTACAAATAGTTGCACTGATAAAGCATTCTGCATGAAGAGATTTATAGAGCAGGTCACTAACCTGTACATACATGAGAGAAGAGGTGTGCAGTGATGGATGTGGCAGATTGGATCATCCCATGATCTGATTTGCCCAGCATATGCTTTCTCATGCTGGCCAACAAGAGATGCTTCCTGGGTAGGAATCACACTCTGTGGGAGAGAGTTGTAGAATAACTTGCTACAAAAATAAAAGTTCCTCTCAGTCTCCATCAGTTTAGGACCTGGTTTATGCTCTGAAACTGAAGTCTACAGCCCTTTCAAAACTGATTTTTTGTTCTGTTCACTTTATCTAGATACTACATGATCTCCTATAAATGCCCCGTCCTTTAACACAGTGCTATATGCATTTACATACCTCATTTCTCATAGGTGATATCTTCATTATTCTTTTTGCAGCATTCTTTTTTTCTTAATTTTTTTTTGGTGTAGACTGCTGTTAAGGAGGAAGGTGATGTATATTTTCACACTGGGGAATTTCCCTCTCAGCTTAGGCTCCCTGCAGGTGATAACACTGCAGTGTGGTCAGACACCCCGGGGAGCCACCAATGCTGGGAAACATGTCCCTTGCCGACACTGTAGTCAGGTCCAGTGCATTTGACAGTTGCAGGTCTTCTTACAGCCCCTGGAGTGGGGGCATTGGGGGTGAAGGTCCTGATTAGTGAGCTGGCAAGAGTGCCAGGATTTTGTGACCCAAATTATAGCAGCCTTCCCGGATGATAAAACTAAGCGTAGCTCTCTGTGTGTTCACAGGGAAGTGCTGCTTTGAGCAATACTGGCTGCAGCCACTTCAGCAACATTTGTGTTAACATTGCTGTCATTTTGAAGTACATAATGCCGGGGCAGAGAGCACCAAAACTGCCCATGTAGAGTAAGACAGTAGCTTGGGCTCCACAAGACTCACAAAGGGTCTCCGGGTGCAACCCTTACAGGAGACTTCTGGGGCAGTGCCACCCCTGTGCCACCTCCTGGCCTTCTGTTACCAACATTAGCTGTCATACAATATCTAAAGAGCGGCTAAAGATTGTCTTATCCTTTTGAGGGTGAGAAATGCCCAGTGGAAACTGAGTGGGATTCTCCTATCTTTGGGTGCATCAGCCCATATCCCCAGAGAAGAGTCCATGGAGATCACTGCTTACTTTCTCTGCAGGAAAAGCAGCAGGAGGGAGAGCTGATGAGTCACTCCAGTATATAAGTATATTCACTGTGGCCGTGCATATAAACCCAGGGGCTTGACACAGAATTGACTTTCTAGATTCTGTATGGCCTGGGAGCCTCAGTCATCGTCAGTAGCATGAACTGAAGGATAAACGACCTAAGCTCAGAAGTGCAGAGCAGGCTTGTAAGGAAAGGTAGTATCTTTTATTAGACCAACTGATACAGTCAGAAAAAATCAGACAGGCTTTCAGACACATGAGTTCTAGAATAGAAGCAGCAACTTTAAAGAAAAGCGCCAAGGCTGAACTGTGTATCTCAGGTACTCACCCGCCTCCATTTCTCTGGAGGCTGATGGCTTCATTGGCTGCAACATAGTGGTCCTCCCTGGTGCACGATGAAGCACAGAAGTGTGATTATTTTCCAGTTACACACCAGGTGTGGAGAAACATAGAGGCTGGTCCAAGCCTGTCTGAAAATCTTGGGGCAGGGTATGGAAGTGATCTCCAGGGTCTGGTATTTCAGGTGAGTTCTGCAGTAGCCTTTTGCTGCATCATTGACATTTGCCGAAAGCTACACATGCAAAGTGCATGGAGCTCAGACAAACACGACTAACTGCTGTGTTCTGCAAACAGAGGATACACTCAAAAATATTATCTCGTTGTTACTCTAATACAGTTAAATGACATGAAAAGTGGAGGTCTGGTCAGGATGCAAAGACATGGATTTATGTAACTGCAACACCAGTTCATAGGTTCCGTGTTCTTGCAAATTTATGCCTTTTCCCCAAGTACCACATTTTGCATTTGTATGTCTGAATGAGACGAATGGTGTTTAAAGGCAGTTGCCACAGACGTCCTTGAGGGCTGCAGTGCTCCGAGTTTCAGGGGCATCTGTTATTTTAGTGAAGGGTGGTTCATTTCATGTCCACTCCATTTATTTCAGATCTGTCAGCATCATACAAAGTGGAGATAGATTTATTTTTTTTGGTCAGAACTGCCCTCTTTGGTCAATGTGCCCACTCTTGTGAAAGATCTGCCCCTAAAAACACAGCTAGGCCCACAGAACAGTTAAGCTCATGTTTAATTTACCACCTATGTGAAACAAACTATACAAGAGTCATATAATTTCCTCCTTGCTCTTCTCACATACACTGATGTGACACTTCAGTTAAACACAGTCACCAGCAATACAAAGTCTGCGAGAAGGTAACACTTAAGACCCATCAAAGATCCACTGAACAACCAATTTATCTTACTGGAAGGACTCTGGACCTCTTCTCCTCATGGATAAAACTATTCTCAGTGTCTCGGAGTGAAGCTCCAGGGCTAGGCTGCAATATTTTAAGCACCGCAGGCCATTTCTTCTCCATGACATATTCTCAGTATAAAGGCACAACTTCAGGAATACCGATGACACAACAATGCAGAAGTCATCTGTCATGTTGTCCAAAATGATCTGGATAACCTCCAGAGCATGTAGGGTGGTTTTAAGCATGTTGTTTAGGTCCTGGATTGCTAGAGATGCACTACAGTTATATGAGATGTTTCAGTGAGCAAGAGATGCTCCATGGTAGCAAGAGACAACCAGCAGTAACAGATGCTCTTCTGCCTCAAATGTGAGACCTCCCCCTACTCTGTGCAAAGCACAACAAATACTGAGATACTGGTTGGCAGTGCCCAGCCTGTCTGGCAAACATGGCTTTGGATTGAACTGGTGAAACAAAGTCAAAACAGCCCATCAGTTCTGTTGTTTATTGAAAATTCAACCCTGCCACTGACCCCACTGAATGGACCAGCTTCAGGAAAACCATAAAGTACTGTCCACCTGTACTGTTTGAAAATGCAGCACCTTCCATACAAACACTGCTTTACAGGAGCCCAGGTGCCTCTGAGATGCTTTTTGTTGCTTGCTGGAGGTTTGTGGTGGCATCTTAGAGGCAAACCTCCTCAACAGCTCACCCCCGGACTGGGAACAGTCCTCAGAGGCTCAGCAAAGCAGAATAACACCACATGCCCCTGTGCAGGGAAGGTGTCCACTCGTTACATATCAACTCAGCATAGACTGGTTGTTTGCTCTAAGTTGTTAGCTGTGAGCTAAATGACACGTCAGATGCCACGTTCCGGCATGGATTCTGGCAATGGGTCCCCAGCAGCAAGGGAAAGACCCCTCCAGCATCCTCTGTAAGACTGCATAGGTCATTCTTCAAGAGGATGCAGCAGGGCTGCTGTCTCCAGTACCCTTCTTGGGTGTCAGATTGAACTTCTGTCCGGTGAGGCTGTGAAAGAAGTCTGCAGAACCAGGAGAAAGGAAGACATCACTGCTAGACTCCAAAAAAAAAGTCAACCAGAGGGATGAAAGCAGCAAAGCATTTGGATGGAGAAGATCTCCACGCCTCGAGACACCCTGGTGGGGAATGGAGCCTTATCAAGACACACCAACTCTGCTGCAGGACAGATATGATGACTGGAGCAGAGCTGTGCTGGCCTGGTGCTACCGAAAAGCACTCCTGGTCTGTATTGTACATGCCCTCTCCTGCTCTCCCCAGACTGGTCCTGCTTGTTCGACTGCAGCATCCCTGACTCAGGGCCCTTTTTCACTGGCAAACAGATCCCTCCGCAGTAAACTTCGGGGGAAGTCTCAGGAACTAATTTTGGGGGATGGTATGGATTATATGATCATGGCTTGAGGAAATTATTATATTTTTAATTGAATTTTGTGTGCTATGCACAGATACTACAGTAGTGGGCCCTTTATCAATTGTTAACATGAATACTAATGAATACTAATGCTAATCATTTGTTTCTGGAAACAAATGCAAAGATATTTGATGGAAATATCTCTCTGAATTTTAACTCCAAAAATAATGAAATGCATCACAGTCCGGTGGTGCCAGAAGAGAAAACCCTACAGTTACAATATGGTGACACAAAACGCGAGATATGGACGAGTGGCCGCTCGCATTTGCTATGCTGTTGACTAAGACAGTGGGGCTGGGCTTCAGAAAATTACTGTTTTGCAACCTGCAAAATCAAAACTCCAACAACCTCACCCAAACTGCAGCAAATGCCCTCCAGGAGCCACGTGAGGGCAAACCACCCACTCTGGGGCAGTGCACAGAAGAGCAGCCAACAGTGTCTCCCCTAGAGTCGGTTCTGCAGGGTCGGGGTCCAGCACCCAGTCCTTGCATAGAGCCGTGCCTAGGACAGAGTGATGAGCCCGCTTCATTATTTATTTATTGCAATGATTTACAAGGCACCCATCTCTCCAGCAGCTGCTTGTTCTTTATGAGGTTTGGAGATGAAAGTCAACAGTATTTTCACCCACCCAGCCCAAATGGGAAGGTACACTCAGTAACCCTTTCCCAACCCTTGAGACAGGGATTCTGTGGGGAATAATTTAGCCGGCAGGAGATTCCAGAAATGGCAATTAATGAAAGACTTGGATAAAGCATGTCTTATATCTTGTTCCAAATATGGCCATAGAGGTTTATACCGGGGTGGGGAAGGCAAATGTTAAAGGGAGGGCCTGCTCTGGAGCACACCCAGTCTGCAGCACCTGCAAATTTCCCCCCCAGGATAAATAACTAAGATATCTCCGTCACTTGGGGCTGCTCAAATTATTCATAGCAAATAAATTACCAGGTGTATTTAGTCTGTTGTTCCCCCCCTTCCTCTTCCTACATGCTCATGAATCACTTGGAAATAGATTCTGATTTCTGCAAGTGTGTCTATTAGTCATAATAAAGAGACGTGGCATGGCTCATGAGAAGATGTGTGGCCAATGGGCTGTCGGCAAATTCTCATTATTGGTCTGGTATATATATCTGAATGGTGATTCAGGTTGTTTGCTGCTGCTTCTGAGCTCAGAGTGGTGATGGGGCCTTTTCTTTTCCCCCTTTCCTTTTTAGCAAGTGATGGGAGCACAGAGAGAACCACAGAGATGCTCACTGTTCATCGGGCAGGACTCCCTGCTTCTCCTGCAAACATGGCAACTTGAATAAAGACTGTCACCCACATGGGGATGATGGTATTGTCGAGGCCACTCTGACCTGCAGTCAGACCCAAGAGACCAGTGTCCACCTATGCATCCGACATCCAAGCTTCACAAAGGCCAACCAGTGCTGCCCATACATCTCCAAGGCAATATATCTCCACCTGGCAGCCAGAATGCACATGGGAAGATGTATGAAAGGCATTTTGTTCCCTTCTGTTATACTGTCTGCCTCAATCTCAGCTGCTGAGAAACCAAAGTGTTCGAATGGATCAGCCCCAACTCCTCCGTTTGAGCCCTTTGCCGCTGTAGGTAATTACTGCTCCAACAAACAAACAGCTTGAGGTTGCCTCAATGTACCTCCAGGGTCCTGCTGCCCAGAGAGGGAGAGAAAACTTGCCGCTGGAACACAATTTACATGCCCAACTTGGGCAGGGTGGAGAGGTGAGGGGACACGGGTGGGAGGAGAGGAGGAGGAGCTGTGGCCAGCCTTCCTCCGCGGCATGTGGCAGTCAGGTTGCAAGGGACGAGAGACTTGTCTGATTACTGGCCAAACAATAATGAGCAGTGTTATTTAAACACATTCAATTACTGTTGTTATTCAGTGGGCAGAGGCCAACATGAGAATGAAAACACAGAAGGAGCAGAGAGGTCTTTGCCTGGGAAAGCATGTAGGAGCCTTGTAACACTCCGCTCTGGGAAGGGATTTAATCAACAGCTACAAATTTGCAGGGCAAGGAGAAAGAATGAGTGCATTGTGTGTTGCACTGACTTTTCACGCTCCCTGCAGTGTGGGGCACACAGATAACTCCCCTGATCACCACCCTCCCCTGGGAAGGACTACTTGTAGGCATGAGATTAGGCTACCCCATCTATCCAAGCACAGTCCAGGTCATATGCCCAAAAGAAGTATTTTGATTTCCCTTTGGTGCTCTGACTCTGTTGTGACCCAACGGCTTGCAATGATCAGGTTATCTCTCAAGCTTACTAAACATGGTGGGTATGTAGACATAGAGGGCATTCCACTGTCGTACCCAGACTGTGACATCCTCTTCCCTCCCAGCCCTGCTTAGAGCTGGTTTTTGCTTGGGAGTCTGGACTACACAGCTCCTGCACTGGTAGACTGCCCAGGAGGAGCCATCAGGTTTTAAGACCAAAGGAGCTGTTGGTGCACAGTTTTACTGTAGAGGAATTTCTTGTGGAGCAGAGGTGCGGTATAACTTTAAAAGTGTGGACAACCCAGCTTAGGCCTAAACAGAGGCTCTGTCCTTGAAGCTGCCTTGGAACACAGGGAGGAGGAGGTTTTATCTGTTTTGTGAGAGCTTTGCAAGATGCTTG
Organism: Trogon surrucura; assembly: GCA_020746105.1. Lineage (NCBI taxonomy): Eukaryota > Metazoa > Chordata > Aves > Trogoniformes > Trogonidae > Trogon > Trogon surrucura. The sequence goes on along the minus strand of CM036625.1, from coordinate 18,783,047 downwards.
GCGGGAGGTGCTGGCCCCGGGGGGAGAAGGGGGGGTGATAGCCGCTTGCATAGTGGAATGGCACTACCCAATAAAACGCTGGCGCGTGTAAACCTGTAACTGACCAACTTTGGGAAGGGGCAGGCGCGGGGACACTGCTGAACTGTATATCTTGAGCTGTCCGGAGCAATAAAAGAGAGAACTACTTGTAGCCATATCGGTGGGATTCGTCATTGTCTTGACCGGCTCTCCGATGGGACCCTCTTCATTTTACCAGGATAAAAACAACTTTCCATCAATTAGCTTAGCGCCTCCCTTTAGGCTGTAGTGACACAAGGATGTAGTAACACCCTCACATCCTCAGCCAGGGGCTCATTCTGCTTCATCTCTGCTGGCATCCTTCATTTCTCCAGTCAATGGAGTCCCTAAATGAGAGCTGAGCAGTTTCCAAAAGCTGAGCCCCACATCAACCCAAAGGACTGAACGCGACTCCTTGATACGGAGGACATTCACTGCAGATGAGTAAACTGGTCCCACGTGCTGCCCAATCTGATGAATCCCCTCATTTTATAGGATTAATGCTCTCACCAGAATCACAGGTGATTATTGCTCCCTTTGGTGTTTTCGATGGCTTGCAATAATGCTCCAGGGATTCCTAACAATTAACCGACTTCAGCACCTCAAGCTGTTGTCAGTCAGGAACACAGGAGGAGATAGCATCCAAAAGGAATCAAAGCAGAGGAAATAAGTAGTTTAGCCCCTTTCTTTGCTGTTATTCCCACGTTAACACCAGAGGCTTCCCCTGCGGGACGACAACGTTTCTACTAGAGCAATGCCACTGAGACAAAGTGAAGACTGCAGTTTTATTTTTGTGCACACACTGCTCTTCAGTGACATGTCTCCAAAACTAACTCCAAACATGAAGGAGAAGAAAATTTTCTTTGTGGTGTGTCTTTCTCCACCAGCTCCCGGCTTTAGTAGCATCCAAGCACATGGTTTTCCTCAAGGTTAAAGGTGTACTTCTGTCCACAGGGAAGGCAGTACAACTGTGCCAAGCCTTCTGCTGATCCCCATCGCTGCCCTAACACATGCAGCGAGTGGAGCATTTTCTTCTGTTTACGGATAGGGATTCTTTTCCAATTAATCAGTTCTGGTTGTGTATTTAATTGCAACCCAAAGACTCTCTTGCTGACTCACATGATGCCTTTAATTGTTATCTGTTACGTACATGGCTGGGTGCCTGGGTCAGAAGGCTTCACTCTTGACCCTCAGCAGGACCTCTGGATCAAATGGTCCAGCACATCCTCACGCATGGACTGCTTGCTCCCAGCAGCAGCCCTGTGATCTCCAGGTCTCTCTGCTCCTGGAGTCTGATACCTCTGAACAGGCTGGGGAGGACAAGCAGAGCCTGTTTCCCATTAAAGGAGTCTGGGCAGGCTTCTCCTGCCAGGCCAACACAGCGGCTCCTACCCGAAGGCTTAATCTCTCTGGTCATAGTAAAGCCGGGCAGAGCAGCTTGAAATACATTTGTCTTTCCTCCAAAATCTGGCCATTATTTTTGTAGCCCTGGACCTGGGTGTTTTGTCTGTTTGCTTATCTATCTACCTATCTATCTATCTATGAAAACTTTGCCGGATTTCTAAGGCAAGAGCATGAAAAGATTTGCAAAAATCTTCCTGCTTCCATTTTTTTTCTATTGCTGTTGCACAATATTTGTTTCAATCCCCATTCCCTTGGAACAACTTTTTATTCTAGTTCAGGAACCTTCAAGGATGCAATTGCTTTTTCTTTTTCCATTGCAAAACAGGTATGTTTCCCCTCTGGAAATTCTCCATTAAAAAATACAGGTTTACCAATATTCCACATTTTGGAATCTACAATAAATCATGCCTCAAGAAAATGGGGAAAGGAAGACAATACAGGAATGTTACAAACTAAAATTAGAATAAAATGCAGGGGGTATGGTGGGGATAGCAGCATTTTCTACGTTAAGCTAGTGTTCAGGAGAATAAATGGTCTAAAATTTCGGAGTGCTGTCATGCCTCCAACATCTTAGCATCAGAGTTAAGATAAAAAAAGAAACAAAACCAAAAATTGGCAGGAGCTCTTTAAAGAGTAATGTTAATGCCCTGCTCTACCCCTCTGGGATGTGGTATAAGAGAAGCGCCAAGGCAGCAGCAGGTATTTTAGCTGTGGGCTATGGGTGGGGAGGAGCTGGAGGGCAGCTGCAGGAGCCCAGGGAGTGATGGAGGCAGGTGGCGGGCAGCCCAGGGTCTACGGGGGGCTGTGGAAGGGATGGGGGTCTGCAGAAGGAAGTGTCCAGTTTCTTGGTCTGGAAATGCAGCAATTTCACTGTCACAGAGCAGGGTTGAGAGCGCAGGCCACTTTCGTTAAACACTCCCACTTCCACTGGTGTCTCTGAAAGGCGGTGAGCGGTGCGGGCAGGTCCCGGCCACTCTGAAATAGCTCAGTACCGCTGAAGTGAAAGGACAAGCTTGCTGCCTACACCAGCTGAGGCTGTAGCTGCCAATCCAAATCTCCTGTGATGGGGAAACGGCAAAGAAACTCCACACCCTAGAGGGAAGCATCGATGTGCCAAGATGCAGGGAGGTGCCAGAAACATTTTAGGATGTGCTGGTAGATGACCAGAGTTCAAAAGTCTGCAAGAATAAGCCAGAGGAGTATGCATAAGGTCAGGAGTCCGCTCTACGAAAGCCCAAAGAGAAGACGGTGGGTCTGCGCTGGTGCAGTTGCTAGGGAAGGATCACTCTCCTGCAGGAGACACCAAAACCCACATCCCAGGTCTCGGGACCTGGTCTCTTGCCCTTTGCTGAGCTCCTGCACTGGTGGCAAGGAGCAGAGCTGCAAGATGGGCTCAGCTGATGCATGTCCTTCCCGAATCCTCAACAGCACACCTCAAACCCAAACAGCAGCAATGCTTTTCGGGGAGTCTGGGAAGTTCTGCCTGGAGATTTGGCTGTTCAGCTGCTATTACACTCAATGGAAGCCAGGTAGCTAAATCTATGTGGCATGCTTTGAAATCTCCCCTGCAAGTTTTCGGCAGCACAGGAGGAGAGGCGTGAGCCCCTGCTCCCTCCGCTTACATGTGAGCAGTGTTAATACTGCTCCTGCCTTCCCAGCGTGATGAGGAGGGGCTGTGCTCTCGGGCTGGGCATCTTTTCTTTGAAGTGGAGTGAAATCCTAAAGCTTTCATTCGGAGAGTGCAAATCACTGCTAAAAGCTCTCCCCTCTCTGACCCCCATCTAGGAAACTCTAATCCAGCCTCACCAGTTTCCCTTTTTTTTTTTTTTTTTTTTTTGTTGGTTTTTTTTTGCTGATAGTGACCTTTGTGTTCAAGCATGGCTGACTCCAGCTGGAAACAAAACATCCATCCCCTTCAACCAAGAGGTTCGTGGTGACATTTTAGGGTTTTTTACACTAAGTTCTCCCTATTTCTGCATGATGGACACTGGTTTCCAAAGCCCCGGTGCTGACAGCATGTTTTGGATTAACTAGGACAGGCTTCTCTGGAGCATTACTGGGGTCAACATCATTTTGGTGCTCAGAATGAGGACGCTGATAATCAGGGCATTCATCAGCCCCTGTTATGAAAGGGAGTCAATCACACAGACCTGAATCAAGCCAAATCGTGAGTGCACAGAGGGCAGGGGCCATCGGTTTCTGCTCTCTGCAAGGTTATAACCACAGCAGCTCTCATGGTCAATGTTGATGCATGATGGCTACAGGATGGGTCTGTGGCCACAAGGACATGGTGACTGTTTTCAACTATGACCATCAAAATGAATTGAGGTTCTGAAGGGGGGGGTGGGGGGGTGGAAAGGAGCAGACATTTTCCCTGGCTATGGGAGCAAATCCAGGAATTCCTGAATTTTCCATGAATGCTGGGCTTTCCGCCAGGGCAGGTGAAGCTGCCAGATTGTGGCTTTCCCAGTGTTAATCTGGGGAACCTAGTGATTAGTGTGGAGTTGCCTTGGGGCCCGAGAGACTACAGGATGCATCGCTGCACTCGTCGCTTCTCCTGCCTCCCTTCACCCCGTGCTGGTGCTAAGCACGTTATCTACACAAGCCTTGTCAAGAGCCACAGCCCCTTCGAGACAGAGCTGGAGCACAGGGCGGTGCTGGCTGCGGCACTACTTTCAGCCACGGCAGGGCTGGGGAAGGCTATGTGGGGAAACACGGCCAGGAGACATGGAGTTGTTCACTGCCAGTTGGACCGCTTGAGTTTTCCAAGGAGAAAGCACTGGGTTGCAACTCTTCCTTGACCCCATAGGATGATATCAGAACACAAAATATTTCCTGCTTGTGTCTGCATGGTGCCTTTGAAAATACTGCCTATATGCACTATAGGAGCAAGGGAGATTCAGACTGCCGTCCTGCTTTCCCTCCTGCTCACCAAAGAGACTCAAGCTTAAACTTGCTGGTGGAGACCCTTCTGCAGTACCCAATGATCTGTATTATCTGTATAAAACCAAAAGACAGACTAAAGCTGTGCACTAAGGCGTCATTTAGCAAGTGATGCCTCTGGTGCCATACACCGTGATGCCTCTGCTGTCTTCTCAAAGAGTGTCCTGTCCTGGAGCATTCTCAGAGTTGTTCTTTCCCTGCTTCTCTTGCTCAAGTGCCAGTATTGCTGGCCCCGAGCCTCCTCCTTCTCCAGCTCCAGACACAGTGTGGGTGACACTGTTTTTTGTTCCTTAGCCTCAGCTTTGCCTTTCATGTCTGACATCAAGACAGTCACTGGAATTAACCGTGACCTCCTGCTTCCAGTCTGGAGAAGTGGGACTGGATTTCTCCTGGCCATTGCCTCTTTAAAAGACAGTAGCAATACTTCTGAAGCTGCATACAGCTGGACAGGCAAGTTGCACATGTTCCTCCTAAGACCTATAAATGGTAGTTTGGTGTAAGCCATTGTGTGACACCAATGCACACGGACGACTCCCAAGTGGCACAAACTGGGAACTCCTCTGCTCTTGTGCATCAGGAAATGACAGACAGGGCCACTGCTGCCCCCAGAGCAGAGGACAAGACATCACTCCTCTTCCCCAGCGATGTGATCGACTCCATTAGGAATGTCCTCAGTGGGGTGAAAACAAGACCTCGTGATACCTGTGCTGGGCAGGTGCCCCGTGCTGTGAGTCGGCCATCCAAAAGATGGCCTGGAAAAAGCAGAACTTCGCTCATATTAAGATCAAACTCACCCCATGTCTTGAGTCCTCTTCTTACTTCAGCTGGGTGACACGGCTGATCTCCTGCTGCACTTAAGTCTGTCTTCCTCGTCCTTTTTAGAGGCTCTTTAATACTTCATATTGTTCGTGTTTTATTTTCCTCTTATTTACTTTCCTCTAATGCTGGCCTTCTTTCAACTCCCTAAGACTTCGCCCCCCCACGCCCCGCTCCCTCCCCCGACCGAGTCTCCCTTCAGCTGCTTATTTTCTCCTTCAAGCACCCCTTTGCTCATTTGGCACGGTCCCACCGCGCGGCTCCGCGCTTCTTCGAAGGGCTGCACCGCCCGGCCCGGCCCCACGCCCGGGGCTCTCCGCCCGCCCCGGACGCTCCGCTCCCGCCCCCGGGTGCCGCCGCTCCCCCCGCCGGGCGCAGCGGGGCTGGAGCAGCTCTGGCTCTGCCCGGGAGAGGGCACTGGCGCAGCAGCTCACAGCCTCCTTATTGCAGTCTGCAGCTATTTAACTTCGGGTTTTACTGCTTAGGCTCTGATTTGCTCCTCCTCCCGTAGACGAGCACTCCCTCCCCCTGCCCTTCTTTTTTTTTTTTTTCAAAATATTCTTTTTCCAATTTCCCCGTAAGTCTCTCCATATCAAACTCCTTTTCTGCTGGTCCCCTCTTCAGGCCTAATCCCATCAGTGAAGTTTCAGGTGCTCAGCATGGTGCTGGACATCTGGCAGCGTCTGTGCTGGCACACTGGGAAAGGAGACTGGGAGGATTTGGGGGATGCCGTCCGTTGTCCCAGCGTCTCTGCTCTTTGCAGCGGAGTCGCACAGAGAATCCTAGCCCAGCACATTGCCAGCAACACTGTATGTGCTCCCGTTTCGTCAGAGCCCCTGCAGATACAGGGGCACAGAGGCAGCTGCAGAGCGTTACCTCCCCCGGCTCTTTCCTCCTCCCTGCCCACCTACTGTCGAAGGCAAGGACTCGGCTGCTACCCTCAAGAAGCACTTGCTGTTAAACCCCCTGTTTTCTGAGGAGCAGCTCTGCCACCATCTTCCCACGGCCCATATCCACGGGCAGCGTTTCCTTTCCATCGAGGGATCGCTCCCTCCCAGTGCCAGTGGGGATGGGGGCAGGCCTGCAAGCGCAGCTGCTGAGTAAAACACTGCATGGAGCCTAAAAATAGATGCTATGCGTCTGATTTGCGTCAGCTGAGCTAAATTTTCGAGTGGAGTTGTGCTCTAGGAAGAGACACTCTTGCTTGCTTGTTTGTTTGTTTATTCGTGCATTTAGACACTCCTTGTTTCTGATCCCTCTGCAATTCCTGCACCCGCGCAAGAAGACAGCTTCCTTAGCTGCCTACTTGGCAAATTTGGTTGGGAGTGATGGAGGAGCTGGTTTTGGTTTCCTCAGACATAGTGGGTTTTTTGGTAAACTTTGCTTTGCCAAGACCTTTTATTGATTTGTTTGTTTGTTTATTTTCCCTTCTTTTTTCTTCTTTTTCTTTTTTCTTTCTTCTTTAATGTCTTCTTGAAAACCTCTGCAGCACCTGGAGTGAGCTGTGGGAACTGACTGTGCACACAGCATTTCATGCAGAAAGCACCAAAGCAGAAAGCACCAAGCGATGGTTTAGAAGTAATTTTTTCATTTAGGCTTTTCAGAGGAGTTTAAGGACAGCGAAGTCACGCTGGTGGTCTGGAAGATGAGTTTTCCATTAGCTACAAATTACCCCCTTTCGACCTCTTTCGCTCTTAATTGTACTCCTGGTCACTCAGATCAGCACAAACTCTGCTAGGATCAAGGGCACATCTTCAACTATATTGAGGAGGCCAAAAGCAGCGTGGGATTTTCAGAACTACCTAAATAAACTAGACCCATGTACTGCTAAAACTGCTAAGAGATACTGCTTTTTGCTTCCAGAAATCCTGAGTAGCCCTGAAAACTTGTCCCAGTGGGCTTCTGACTCCTCTCCTCCTCCTCAGCACTGTATTTTCAGGATGTCCTTCATTTCAAAGAGGGGAATAAGGCATCTCTCATGGTGCCTCATTTTGTCATTGGAAATAATTACCGTTCAAATAAGGAGCTGCAGATGAGAGCTTAGAAGAAGAGCTGTCTGTGCTGATGCTTGGGCTCTTCTGACACTGGAGGTGACACGCCTCTCAGGTGGGTCCTGGGTTTGGATCTTCGCAGGCCAGAAAGGTGAGGTTTTGATGGCATTCAGGTCTGGACCACTCTGGACTGCCTTTGCCATGTGCAATAGGCATTCTTCCTCACCCAGCCTCTCGTGTCCCTGATGAGTTCCCCAGGGGCTGGTCAGAGGACAAACTCCCTAGGCTTTGGTGGAGCTGGATGTTGTGGTTTGAGCATTAGGGAGAATCCAGCTGCAGCTTCCTTCTCCGTGGAACACTTTGGATCTTCCATGCAAGGCAAATTGATCACATGGGGTCTTATCTAGAAACAACCAAAAGCCACAGGCGGCCCCTCTATGAGGATATCACCGTGATTTCTGCCAGTTTTCCGCTTGTAATGCCAAAATATGGCTGACCCCATCACTGGGGGCACTTGGGAATGGACAGGAGAACTTTCCAGGTCCCCTCCCTTTTCCCTCCCATCTACCATAGCCCCGTGGTGTTGGAAATGGGAGGAGAGGCTCTCATGTGTGCACACGAAGTCCCCGAACTGTCTTCAGGACTGAGGGCAGGAAGCCAAAATCAAATCTTCCTTTTTTTTTTTTTTCCTCCTCTTCTTTTTTTTCCCAGAGTGTATCACTGGCTATTGTCCTTATCAAACAAAGCCCTTTCATCAGAGGTTCTTTAACACACTTTATTTCTCTTTTATTTTGCTTTGAAATAAGCTGGGCAACAATTAATTTCAGAGAGAGAGAGAGAGAAAGAGAATTCAACAAGGATCTATTACTACTCTCGGCTTCTATTGCTGTAATGAAAATCTATTTCCTTTCCCTTTTGTGTCCCATATAATTTAATGCCCATTTTATTAATGGTCTGAAATAATTACGGAACCTTTTGTGATTCTCAAGTATGTTTCATTTAATTGTGCAATAAACGCCTAATCTCTTCCTCCATCTGAAGCTATTATGGCATTAAAATTAACAATTATGCAGCAATGCGCCCGGGTCCATAGAAATCACTCCAGATAACTAGACATATATAAATCATTCATGAGAACAATTTCTGAAAAGAGACGAAGGGAGAGAAGAAAAAAAATTGTGTTGAGAATGACATTGGGAAGCCAAGGGCCTGGTCTCTAAGAAGATAGCAACACCTTAAAAAAAATCTTTTTTTCTTCTTTTTTTCCCTTTTTTTGTTATTATTATTTTACTAATTGTGTTCAGTGGCACAGCCCCCTCCCCATTAGCCTGACAGATATTTTCAGAATTAATTAACTGTTAGCTCAGAGGATAAATTGTTCATTATCAATTTTTCCCCCTTCCTTCCTTCTTTCTTTCTTTCCTTTTATAGTTCTTTTTTTTTTCTTTTTTTTTCTTTTTTTCCCTCTTTCAGGCCAGCAATTACACTCTCCGCCTTTCACTGGCAGGTCCTGTTCTGTAGGAGGTAATCCAAATGGGGAAAGTGCTTTTTCTTTCAACCCTATTCACTTCTCCTCTTCTTCCTTTTGTGGGATTTAATAACCATGGCTGATAGGCGCACTGTGGACAGAGAGGTTAAGTTTGTTGTCTCAGCACTTTGCCGACAGAGGATGGTTCAGGCATCCTGCCGCCTCGGCCAGCCCCCCTCCCCATCCCTCACACTGCACCACTATTTAATTGTGATTTGTTTAATTGTGATTTGGGCCCCAGTACGGCCCAAGTGTCCTGGTCCAAAACTCCTGGTCCGCACAGGGGCTGATTTTGGCTGTTTGAGGAAGCGGGTATGGAGCATCTCTGGCAGACAGAACGTGGGGAGAGAGCCCTTGCATGTCCACTTTGAGTAGTATCTCCGTGCATAGACAGCAGGTCACAGTATGGAGGACGATGACACAGCCCACTCTTGGCTGCCATCCACTATGGGCTGCAAGTCACTGTCACCGTCTTCAAATCGTTACCAGAGCAATATGACTATCAGCTCCTGATACCATCGCATACTCCATCAATCCTACCTGACATGCAACATCCAGGTGGTCATACCTGTCACGATAGTGGAACCATTGTATTTGCATTTCCAGGGATCAGAGGAGAGAAAATTATACCCTCAATATTAATTTTTGTAGATTATTCACTTGAGAATTTACATTGTTAGAAGTGGAGCAGAGTTTCCAGTGCTTGTCAGAGAAGAGATGTTGAATCCAATCTTCTTGACCCAGGAGGCCAAGAGCTGCCTTCATCCCTTATGCTGGTGTCCTCTTCCAGGTCTGCCAAGCCCATCGTTGGTAGTTTGCTTATCGTTTACACGTTCTTTTGTATCACTTGACTCTGTTCATCTTCCTCCACAACCTAAACGAAACTGAAAGTAGACACAATAGCTAAAACTCTTCTTCCCAGTTGTTTTCTCCCCAGAAAAGACTATAAACAACTCTTTTGCAACTTCTTTCTCAAATGGCTTTTTAGCAGATCCAGAAAAAGGTTGTATCATCCCAGTGATTAAGAGGCATCTTAAGATCACAAGACTAAAACTGCATGAGTGCCTTCCAGGGAAGAAAACATGAGCAGGGCAGCCAGATTTAGTAGTTCAGTACAGTGATGGGGCAGGCACATCCATGGGGACTGCGTAAGGTTATCCATTCAGCAATGTGACTTCAGTATGGCACATATATGGTTAAAGCTCATATGCAGATACAGATCTGACCAAATACTTCAATTCATCACTTTGAATAACAGTAGCATATCAGAAAAGAGAAATATCATTTAGAAGAAAATATATAATCAGCAGAGATCAAGAGAGAAACAGACTCTGTCAAGCACTGCAATGAACACAGTTCAAAAGATGATTCATAAAATTAAAATTGCGAATTCACCCAGTGACCTGCTTTTTTTCAGTTCAATGGAGAGTCACATATCATCTGATATCTTTTCTATGTAGAGAATCCCCTTTCTGACCAGGTCAAAAAGCCCAACCTTACCAGTAGATGATGGCTGGGACCTATTTGGCAGTGTCGTGAATGCACCATTTAAAAACTATGTTTTGCTGTATAATGAATGAAGTTGGAGAGGAAGACTTTTGTATCTCATGAGCAATAGAGTCACCTGCTTGCTCAGTTGCTGGCTGGGCATGCTAGGGTACGCCCTAGTTGTACAGCCATCCCAGCAGGCTGCATGTTGCAGAGTGGACTGTTCTCCATCTTTGGTTCTCACTGAAGGCTTCCTCTGAGCTCTGACATTCCTCTGGGTCACAAGTTCACAGGTGAGTGCACCTCAGAGTTGACACCTACAGCTGCACAACTGAACATCTTTATGGACTCCACAAAAAAACTATTGTCCACAGCTCCCATAATGGTGATGGAGGTACCTACCTCATGTATACACCTAACTGAATCCCATCTTGGCTGCGTAATTTGCTGGTAAGAGGTGTTGTCTGCTGTCAACATGAGATGGGCACTTTCCATCTGTTTAAGCAGCCTGACTAGAGCAGCTTGCAGTGGTGTTCCACTGGTGGCAGGTTGCTGGAGTGATGGCCATTGGCTTTAAGACATCAGTGCAAGGAGGTGGCTAGCACGATGGGCAGAGCTGGTGAAGACCGAGTGGTGTCTAATCAGCTGGCACTGCCTTCCTTGTGCCAAGACAGTCTCCCAGTTTGTGCCTTATACTCCTGCATTAGCATTGCATGTGTGTTCATGTAAGTGCAGGAGAGAGAGAAGATTAAAACATGTCCTTCCAATTAAGACATTATTTCCACCTCATTTAGATTTTCCTGTTCCTAATGCACTTCATCGTTTCAGTTCATTTTATCCAATGTTTTAAAAAGCTCTCCTCTTCTATTTCCCCTGGTGACGATGATTAAGACAGAACAGGAATGATCTGCATGTTTCCAAACTTTGCTGCCTGTCTGGAATTAAATCACAACGGCAACAAGAAGAGGAAAGAGAGGAGTGGAGAGCTGTTTGCTCACAGTCAAAGAGATTGTGTGCCCAAACACCGCAGAAAACAATTTCAAGCAACAGCCCACATTTGGTCTTCAGTAGGTGACCAAAGTCCAAAATATCTGGCAGTGGGGCTGGCACATTGTGTTGTGCCCTTCCTTTTAATGCTGTTTATTTCCCACGCTAGTTCTGCTGAGCTATAGTCACTGCAGCTTGTTATGGAGATGGTCTTGGTGTAGACACCAAATCCGTGTCTGTGCTGGCAATGCCAGTGAAGACCATAACTCAGCCCTGTGGCAGAAAGAGGATTCCCTGTCTGCCTTCCAGTTGTCCTTAGAAGAAAATACCCTATATTTCTGCCCTGTGTAGACTTTTATCCAAACTTAGGACAGTGCTGAGGGGGACGAAGCAGACATGCAGAGGAGAAGGGAACTGTGTCACTGACAGAGGGGACGGGTTTCTCCTTCAAACATGAGGGTGGCTTCTGCAGAGACATTGTGTGATTGATGTCAGAGATGTAAAAAAGAGGAGAGGATCACCTAGCCTTCAGGACCATCCGCTCTCTGAAGCAAGAAGCAAGCACTTGCACTCAGAAATGGAGATGAAGTCACTCACTCATTGCACTGTTGGGTAGCAGCTCCCAGCTTGGGTTTGTACCAACAACATGAAGAGGAACATCACTTTAACTTAATAACAACACCCCATTCCCTGCTTTTGAGCAGAGACTCCATAAAACATTACAGCATAAGGATCATCAACCAGAGCTTCTGCCTGGCTACTAAAATCACGTTGGTTTTTCATGTAGCATTTCTGCTTGAAAATCCAAAGCCACAGGAGATACGTTTCCTTGCGGGTTTAAATAATACTGTTGGAACTGGGGAAGTGCATGCTGTAGCAGTGTGGTGCATTGATGTTGCTCAATGTTGCGATGGTCAAAAATATCCAGTGACCTACTCTAGGTGATTCTGCTTTGGCAGGGGGGTTGGACTAGATGACCTTTCAAGGTCTCTTCCAACCCCTGACATTCTGTGATTCTGTGTGATTCTGTGATTCCTATTAGACAGGCCATCCTTGTCAGGTGGATGTAAAAGATGACCCCATGTTCCTCAGCATCTCCTGTCATGCAAATATGTGGCATGCAGTGAGTGAGAACATTGTATTAGCAAAGCCCATTTCATTTAAATGACTGTTTTCGTATCACTGACTGGTATTTATTTACTTCACAGAGCATGTCTGAGGTCATAATGAAAAACGAGCCAAGCTCACCACAGAGACTGCCCCATACTTAAGACGATTAAGATAAAGTCCCACATAAGTGGCCCTAATAAAAGGAATTTATCACAAAACATGGATAGGAAGGTATCTTTATTCACAAGGTGAATAGCACTAAGGGTTGTCATTGCAGATTTTCAGTTTGGGAAATTATCACTCATTCTCCAAATTACTGACTGCACAAAAATTACTAAATGGTGCGTTATCACTCCCTCTCAGCACGAGAATGCCTTTGTTGTACGTTTGATTACAAATGGCTTGCCCCATGATTATCATCAATAAATCACAGGTAAGCATAGCGCATGCCATGAGGAGGCTTGGCTGAGAGGTTTCTGGAGCTGGCGTGAAAGGAAAGACAAAAGCACCCTCCAGCGTGGAGCTGTGGTCTCTCCGTTCAGTAATAACTCACATTGTCGTGTTGTTTATGCACAAGGACAGCCGTGGCCGCGCATGGTCACGGCGAGGATTCATAGACATTGAAAATGCGTTTCCTTACTTCCTCATAAATCCACACAAGGCACAGATACCTCAGTGCCCTTTTTTTTTTTTCCTTCTGCATCTTGCCAAGAGGAGCATAGACACAGCAGGTACCAAACAGCAGCCCAGGATAACAAATGAGGACAGTGTAAGTGCAGCTCTGCAAGCAAGTTTGCTAAATGTGATGTTCCTGTAACTCAAAGATATGAGACAATGAGGACATCTTGGAGGGTCAGATACATCTGCAAGGAGCTTTTGGGCTCTTCTTCCTTCCACGATGTCTCAGTGATTCCTCCCTGAGTTTAGAACACATCTGTTCATTTCTTCTGAAGACAATGTGAGATGTTTTTTTATTGTGGACAGGCATCCCTGTATCCACAAACCCACTGGTAATAGGAGGAGGAGGTGATACTCTGCAAGATGGAAGAGGTTTAGCTGCATCCTGGTATCCAAATATGTTTTAGGTGAGCTAGAAGGAAGCATTACAACTCACAGGAGATTAGTTTGTTTTTCTCCTGTTGAGTTCACAGAAGAATCTTAGTCAGCTTAATAATATCTTGCAAAGACCAGTTTGCATTTATTTAAGAAGAAAATCACGCATATTTTTACCAGTTCAAATAATGAGATCTTTCTCTGCATGCTGAAATAAATTTGGAACACCTAAAGACGATGGATGGAACTTCAGACTTGACCCAGCAAAAGCAGGATATTCAGCCATTATACTGGTGCTCGTTGCTCCTGCCTTAGTGCAAAACACTTCATCATTGCCTATCAGTAAAAAAACCCAAACCGTCCTTAGTGGGTAAGCTCACCTCCTGTGTCAGGAGAGATTCTTGAACCTGGAATACTTGATTCAATCACAGACCTTAAAGCTGACCTATATCAAAGCTCATCTTTGATCCACACTTGAGTCACTCATCTCTAAAGCTGTCTCCTACAGCTTTTGTGGAGACAGAAATCCAGAAATGTGGACAGAAGCTTTTCTGGGAAGGCTGTGTCAGACAGTAGGAAAGAATATACAAGGAGCCAAGGCAATCCCAAAACAGCTGGCGGTGTGTTGTGTGTCTATTTTTGAAGGCAGATGTTCAGCCTGGCTAACAGACAGTGTTTGCTGTCCGATGAAGCAAAACCTGTTTCAACTGTGAAGTCTCTGAAGAATTCCACCAGCAGCATGATGCTGGTTTTTTTAGGTATTTTTTTTCTTTTTTCAACCTCATCATCTCTCTCTTACTTCTGCTTTCTTTGGTTCATAAGAAAAAGAAGGGTCTATTTTAAAAGCCACATGGTGCCTGTATCCCAGCTACTGAGTGTGGCGAGGGCCAGGGGAAGGAGCAGACACGCTCACTGCAGTGTGAAAGGGACAGAGTGCAGAGATTAAGATCTCTATCAGAGCTTGTGGCTCCAGCGATTACAGTGTATTAAGGCTCTGTCAGTGTTGACAAACACTGCCCCAATTAGGAATTAGCTTGGCAAGGCATCTGATAGCACTGCTCGCGCTGACCTGCTAAATGGACTGCTCTTTCCACCCCCCTACTCCTTTAATGGGGCAGGGGGCCGCAAACAAAACTGGAGACCTCTTTCCACTGCCCCTTCTCCCCGTTTTTCCCTTTAATTGATGCATTTTCATTGACAACCCTGGGCCTGATGCATTAATATTAATGCTACTTATTGTGCTCCAGAAATGCCTGTCTTGCCGCATCCAGTCTAGCATCGCCTGGTGCCATTGGTGATGTTCCATCTGCGCATGTTTTCTTTCATTATTATTTGAGTCATGTTCATGAAGTATGTAGCAAAGGAAGGATCTTTATTTCTTGAAGGCAGCATCCATCTGATGTAAAGCCTATCCAGACCTCCAAGATTTTCCAAACCTGCCTTCTTAGTGCCTAGCATCACAGGATATAAATACATTGGTCATCAGCACAGTTGCAACCAGTACAGCTGGTGTGAGGTCAGCAGATATTATTACATCTAAATTTCTCAAGGGAAAATGCAGAAAAACTAGATATGCCAACAGTCATAGTAAATTCAGGTCAGAGAAAGGTAGTGAAGTGGAGGTGCTTACCCTAGCCTTCTGCAAGGCTTTTTGGCTTTAGAGTGAGTGCACCAGCTGGAAGACAACAAGCAGGACCAAAACCCAAATTTGATTTACTGTGGATAGAAGTAGATATTTAAAAGCAACAGAAATGCAGGCAGGGCAGGGGTGGCCAGGATCATGGGAGGTGACTATGAGGGACTACTAAGACGATTTGCACAGAAAAGGATAGAGCACCTGCATAAATGTGTTGAAGACTGGAGAGCTCAAATGCTGGTTGTGAGTAAATGTTTTATTTGACCACGGAGGTAATACAAAATAAGGACTGTCTTCTATTCTGCCTTGGACCATGACTGGTACAGAAGATCCCCGGATGAAGGATCTGACCCAAGGTGCTGCGTAGCCGTTCTCCCCTTCCTTCCCCCTGGACATGTTCATAGAATCATAGAATGGCTTATGTGGGAAGGGATGTTAGAGATCATCTAATCCAACCTCCTTGCCATGCACAGGGATGCTCTTAAGTAGGCCAGGTTGCTCAGGGCCTCGTCCAACCTGGCCTTGAATATCTCCAGGGAGGGGGCATTCACAGCCTCTCTGGACAATATATTCCAGAATCTTGCCACCCTTGTACTGAAGAATATTGATCAGAGCTGTTCTCTGAGTGATTCCAGAGCAGACACAGGTTCCAGGGACCACTGTGCTGATGTGGGATTCATACCAAGCATTCCCAACACACCACCAGTATTTCATATTACGCTTGTATTTTCCAGCTCTTTGTCCTGCCATAACTGTCTCTGCCAGTCTTCTCTTGGAATTTGCAGCAGCCCATCCCCATCAAATGACAAGGAAAAGTCAGTGAGAAATGTTCAAGGACTTATGCTGTCCTGAGACTGGCACACACAGGGACTCATCCCATGTAACTTGCTTAGTGAAAATGCCTAATTTATGCAGCAAAGTTTAGTCAGATGACCCAGTCTAGTTTTAATGACCACTACCACAAGCAAAGCTCTTGCTGTTAGGGCAAGAATCCAATAATGGTAGCAATAACAAAAAGAGCTGTAACACGATCACTGAGTACCCAGGGCACAGAGAGTGATTCACAGTTCATGGAAATAGACGTGGGAGTGTGTGGCCATGGGACCACTCACCACGGAGATGCGTGCAGCCTGGCAGCTAACCTCAACTGACAACTGCAAAAGGAGCAGAACTGGCAAGCCATCTCCGTGTAAAAAAAAAAATGGACTCTTCCTTTTCAAGTCCTCTCTTGGAGGAAGAGAGCCAGCAAGAAAGCATCTGCTGTGTCTTGCTAGGCAACAGGTTGAGATGGGAGCGAGTTAGGTTGTGCCTGCATGAGGGTCTCCTAACTTTAGTGGTCAAGAGCTTAGCAAGTTAGGCTGGAGGAAGTTGATTTAGTTGGTTTTAGTTGTTTTCAGAGTTAAGCCTTGCTAAAAATCAGAGTGTTGCATAAATCACGTCCTGTCCTGACATTCCTGGCTATTCAGACAATGGGATTTCACTGGTGCTGGTACCCTTGCTGATGGGCAACAGCTGCAAAACAGGCTTCCCATCTGTACCACCTTCTTAGTAGAGCAGGAGGGTTTTACATGCATTTATTGCTCCAGCTCACGCGTTTCCATCTGAGTGAGGAGGACTGGGGGAGGCACGCTGTTTTGGTTCACCTTTCTGCAGCAGTGGAAATTGATAAGGTTCATATGCATACAAAAGGCTGAATGGAGAGGCAGGAGGGTGAACGGGGTCGTACACCCAGATGGATTTTTTAATTCCGGGGGAAAATAACACCACGCTCTCAAGTGATAACTGAGCCTTTCTTCCCAACTCGGACCAAAATATGATTTTTCATCTGCACATTGGAGGAGAGGAAAATTATACAGAATTTCATTCTGCAGAATAATAAAGCTTCATGCTGAATAAAGCTCCCATAAGCCAGTGTAATTACTGAAGGGCAGGAAATACACTTTCAGTTTATATCTAATCACAATGCCATATTGTGTGCTGTGAAAAGGACTTCTGGAGGCCAGAGTGTTGCTGGAATGTGAGCAGGCCCTGAAGACTTTCTTCTTGGCAGGACTTTTTTCACTGTGAAAAAAGGGAGCCAACTAGCTGAAGTCACCGAAGAAGGCACAAAAATATTGCTTGAGAATAGTCTGGAGGGCCTTTATTTTGGGCTTCAGACTCAATCCTGACAGCTGTTTGACCTCAGTTTGGGAACTTGATGCTGTGATCCTTGCTCCCCTGGCAGGTCAAAGGAGCATGCGGGTGGTTTGGGGTTGGATACTGCTGCTCCATCCTGGCTGAACACAAACCATGAACCATGGCTTGTACATGTAAGCAATACCATTATGATAAACATAAATGTGATGTCGCTGTCATTTGGTATTGCCTATCTTCATGGCTGATCGCAGGCACAAACCCTCTGTGTAGATGAGCCAGAAACTGCAACACCCTCAAATTGGCAGAGGCTGGGATAGAGCTGCTCAGACACAAGTGCTGTTCGCCACATTTGAGAAACTAGTTAAAACAAGGGATTGGTCAAAGCAGTTTAGGAAGTGCCTATTAGGTTTTGAACAGGCTTGGGAGACACCTAAAGGGACATGTTTGTTGAGAGGAAAAGCAATGCAAAAGGGCAGTGAGGGTAAAGAGGTAATGCTTTACTGAGGATGACAAAACTAAAACTACTAAAGAGGATGACAAAACCCCCTTAGCACAGCTTGAAACATTGCTCCTGTGCCAGTAAATACAGAGCATAAACCTGTTCCCAGTGTGCATTTTATTCCAAGGCCCTTTCACTAAATCCCCTGTGGCACCTTGTGGAAGGCGGCTGCAGAACAAGAAGTGCTGTACGATGGGCGGCCCCCAAAGACCAAGACACTCATCCAGGCTACGGGGAAGGTGACTGCCCATGACAGGGATGTGTGCACATGTGTGCACAAATGCATGGCTAAAGGCTTTGCTGCAGCCTGAAAAAAATCTTCCATATGCCCTCAACTGAGGTTTTAACCTCACTGGAAGGAGTTAAAAAAAATAATGTAACTATAAAAATACCCTCACAGGTAGCACTTGGTACTCCTCTGTTTTATATTCAGGTTGTTTTGTTTTTTTTTTTTTTTTTTAAATAGATGAACACAGAGCAGAGAGGGAAAAGCAGACAGAGGGAAAACAGCTTTCCTGGTAGGAAAGGTCAGCACCTGCCTTAACTGTATCAGCTCTGGAAAACACTGATGGAAAGTTGTTTGTCTCACTGCCACTGAGAAAAGCTCCATGATTTAGGAGATAACTCTAATCTGGAGGGGGTCTCCAGTACCCCTGACTCACCTGGTCAGTCTTGTATCTCTGTTCTAGAGGTTGCTGCTGGCTCCATGCCATCTCCCACAAGATTACTACAGGTTCAGGAGGCCACATTGACTCAGGCTGCCACCCATGGCCAGGCACTCAACTGGGATGCTGCACATGGAGGTGCACCTCCCTTCTTGGAAACAGGCAGAGTGGGTTACACTCCACAGTTTCCCTGCTTTGATACTAAAGATATATATTTGTAATTTCCAAAATATATTGTTTCGTGTTATTTTCATTTGGTCTGGCACTGGTGGTGTCTTTTAGCTGTTCTATTTTTCTGTGAGAAAAAGCATTCATATATTTTCTCAGACAGTTCAACAAGTTATTTTTTAGACAAACCAAGAGCTCTTAAGATCCTTTCTTAATACCACCTCTCTGTTCCCCTGCCCATTCTCCAGCCTCATCCCTGTGGATTGGACAACGTCTTCCACGTAGGGAACTAGCTGGGTGAAATCTTGCCCATGACATATAGCACACTGTTGCCGTGTTACTGGTCTGAACTGGGAATGCTTCACCCAAAAGAGGCTAGGGTCCTGTCTTTTTCATCGTACGACTCATGGGTGGCTTGTAGACATCCTCTGGTTAACTAATGCACTCACATCTTTCTGCTCTTCTCTCATTTCCAACTGATGAGCTCCCAGTTTAGAGCAGAATTTCTTGTTAATCCCCAAGTGCATGACCTTGCATTTAGTAGTCTTAAATTTCATCCCATTTCCTTTACTCTCGTCTTCAAGATTATGCAGTTCTCCATGTATGGTATTGTGATCCTCCTTTACTTTGCTGACGGCTCCTAAATTTATGAGAACTAGAAAATTGACAGGAAACTTAAGGCCAAGTCTGGCTGCCAGTTCACCTTGGATGGGAAGGGCGACGGGGGTGAAATCTCCCAGCTACAGAGGGGTGGTGATGGATTCACAGGTGCAGAGGACAACAAGCAAAGCAGCAAGCAGCTGCCTGACCCTGTAGCCATGCCCTTCATAGAAAACCACGCAGCATGGAATCTGACAGAGAGGAAAAAAGCTTCTCTAAGCAGTCAAACCCATTCGTCCTCACTTAAGCACCTCTCCTGTGAGGACAGGCTAAGGTAGTCGGGTCTGTTCAGTTTGGAGAAGAGAAAGCTCCAGGGAGACCTTATAGCGGCCTTCTGGTACCTGAAGGGGGCTACAGGAAAGCTGGGAAGGGACTTTTTTACAAGGGCATGTGGTGATAGGACAAGGGGCAATGGTTTTAAACTAGATCAGGGTAGATTTAGATTAGACATTAGGAAGAAGTTCTATACAATGAGGGTACTGAGACACTGGAACAGGTTGTCGAGAGAAGTTGTGGATGCCTCATCCTTCGAAGTGTTCCAGGCCAGCTTGGATGGGGCTTTGAGCAACCTGGTGTAGTGGTAGGTGTCCCTGCCCATGGTGGGAGGATTGGAACTAGACGATCTTTAAGGCCCCTTCCAACTCAAGACATTCTATGATTCTATGATTCTATGATTCTATGATTCTATGATTGTCAGAGGTGTTGGTGAAGCCCCAGCTGTATAGACTTGTCTATCTCTGCCCCACCTTCTACCTGCTTGGCTGTTTAAAGCTGGAGTTTATTTCCTTCTCTGTGTGTGCTCAAAAGACTTGTGCACCACCACATCTGAAAGAAAGACTGCTGAACAGAAAGAGGTATCTTCTGCTTCACATGCACAGACATAATATTTCTGGTTAAATGAGAACTGTGTGGGATGTTTCTCTCCAAACTCCTCAGCAATGGGAGACCTCCTAGTCTGAAGACTCACACAGCTGCATCCCCTCAGAGACCCCATTTGCCTCTGCAAAATCCCCTGTCTGCACAAAGTTAGCCTCTAACCTCTCTCCATTTCAGACGGGAGTGCAACTGTTTTGCACTAAGCAGTTAGCCGAGGGGATTCAGCCCTCCCAATCAGCACAACTAAAGCATGAAATGAGGACACAGAACGAGAGAGCGAGCAGGGGGGAACTGTGCGCCGCTTCTCCGGCATCACCAAAAAAAAAAAAAAAGAAGAGAAGAAAGCAGAGCCTTTGCATTATTATGTGTTCCGTCCAGACCGCAAATGCTCTATTTTTATATAGCTCCCCATCTCCCCCCAGCCCTGTCCCCTCCTCCTCCGCCCGCGCAGGCAAAGTTCTTGAATCAGCAGATTCTGAGCTTGGGAGCGGTAAAGAGCTATTGAGGGACGGACTCTGATAGCATTACAACCATACATGGAGCCATTTTCTGTGGCGAATCGCTGAGTTCTACCTGGTTATCTCCTGCCTTGCACATCACTTCCGAATGACATGCTCTCAGTCTGGGCAAAAAAATGAGAGTTTTTTTTTTAAGAGCTGGGATTTCAATAATATGTGACGAAAGGATGAGATTACTTTCTGAGGTGGGAGAAGGCAAGAGAGGGGGAGAGAGGGAGAGGAGATGAAGAGCAAGTTCTTGGTTCTTTATGGAGTTTCTTAGCAAGGCTTATTTAGTGATGGTAAAAGCAGCCCAGTTGCCTTCCTTTGGCTGGCTTCTTACTCTTTCCCCGGGTGAAGGGGGCTGGGAGAAGACCCATATTGCTCTGCAGGTGAGCCCTTCTCATGACCATGCTGGCTAGCTCAGCTACTAGGTGCTACCTGCTTTTATGAATGCAACCAGCCTTGGCCTCCTGTGCAACATGGTGAAGAAATGTGTCATTCTCCTTTGTAGCTACTTATGCCAGAGATGTCTTTGCTTGTGTTGGTGCTGCCAGGATGAATTTTTCTGGTAGCTGGTTTCACAGGAACATTTCACAGGACCACATTTGCAATGGTTGGAAAGTGTACTCAGTTCCAGTCCCTGGGTTTTACAACTGGCATGAGGTGTACATGTAATTCATTAAATGCTCTGGCTAATGAAGAAGTTGCCTGGCTGTGAGTGGCACTGGAACTAGCAGCTGCAGAAGAGCAGCCGCAGATACAATTTTGAAGATGGGTTTCATCTTGAAGAAGTCACAGCACGTCTGAGGCGCACCTGGTGACTTTATTTCCAAGTGCACAAATTAGCCAAAAAGTCAGTTGGAAGTGGAAGGAGGTGAACATAAGAGAGGCTCACAGACAGATGGGTGGATGCATGTACTGTGCGCATGCTGGTGGTGGAACCGAGGGTGCAGCAAGGACAGACTTTTATGGTGTCCAATATTCCCCAGTTCAGCAGAGATGGACTCATTCTGGAGTAATAATCCCTTCTCTGCCTTCAGATAATTCCTGTGCCTGTGCCCTGTAGCCTGGGTGCTTTTCTGCTTCCCTTCCCATCATTGCCGGATGCATCATGGTGTTTATCTTTCCAACACCCCTCTGAGGTAAGCAGTGCTGTCACCCCCCGGGTACAGCAGGGAAACTGAAAGTGACAGGGAGGCTGCAGGACTTTGCATGGCCATGCACAAAACTGACCGAATAGTGGAAATGACCCCAAGGTATAGACCCTTTGTTTCAACACTGAAATGGGGGATGAGGAGAAAACCCAAACTCCAACTCCATAAAAAGGGCAAAGGCAGGTTTTGTGGGTCTGTCACATCCCTGGGGCATGTGAGGGGAAGGACTTCCCTGGGGAAGTCAGGTCAGACTCAGCAAAACCTGTGGCTCTGTGCGTGAACTGTAGGCAGGGTCACAAATGCATTTGCAGGTGAAGAAGATATGTCTTTGCTGGAACGATCATGTTGTTTGGCGCCTGAGTAGGATTTGGGTTCTTCTGTGGAGACTGCTTATTTATGAGGGACATTGCTGGAAGGGAGATGCAGTTCCTGCCCAGCAGAGACTAGAGAAGACAAATTCCCTGCCCAGGAGCTCTAGTGACCAAGACAAGTTCTGCATGGTACTGCCCGTAGCTTCCAATGGTGAGAAGGTCATCCGAGATGCAGGAGCTTCATGCAGCTGTGGCAAAGTCGAGGGTATCAGCACTGGAGCTAAATAGCTTTAAGCTGTGTAGATAAACCTGAACACACTGCTTTCTCATTTTGCTGTCTGAATAGAAGAATATAGGGTTGTAGTTCTTCCTTAAAGACCCATCTCAAACCTGTCTTCAGAACACACTTGCACAGTCTGTCCTGCTAAAATGCTGCTCACCCATGGGGCCCACCTGGCTGTGCTCTTTGCTCTCCCGTTCATTTACCTGACACAGTGACTGAGGAGAGTGAACACCTCCTCTCACCAGAGCCAGATGCGATCACCTGCTCGTCACAGCCAGCCGCAGGCTGTCTGTGTCAAGGAACAATCTGACAAAGTGCACTGGATGAAATTTTGCTGGCTTCTGTCTTTAGATAAGGGCACTATCACTGACTTAACATATTTTATGTATAACACACCCGATCCAAAGGCATTCAAGCATCAGGCTTGTTTAAATGTATTTGATGGTATCTGGAAAAAACAGTTAACGCTTCTTGGCTCGATGCAGAACGCTCTGTGTGGTGAATCACTTCAGGAGGGGCCATCGTGCCTTGTACTCAGTGCTCAAACCTGCCTGATAGCCGGGGGCAGAGGGGAGCGAGGAGGACAGTCTCCTTCATAAGGTCACAATGGAACAGCTTAGCTGTCCAAAGTGCAAGGAGACCTCAGGAGGAGCACGATGGGCGGCCTGTCTGCAAAAGACTCCACAGCTGTGAGAGCGGGAACATTTGACCAATGTGCCACGATTTATCAGTCAGCTCTTTATGTACCTGGAAGTCTTATAGGAACCTGAGACCGCTATGTCTTTTTGCCAACACCAGCAGCATAGATGTTGTCCCAAGACCTGTTTTCACCAACACACACCTCTGCTCTCAGTGGACAATGTCCCCAAGTATGGTATTGCCATGTTGTGTGGGATTGTTACCTGTGTATTTTCCTATCTAGGAAGAAAGTGATAATTCAGGTCAATATTTTCCAGAAAATTAAAATGCCATCACTTTTTTTTTCAGAGGTGTTTTTTTTCAAATTGGATTTTACAAGAATACATGAGAAGCAGGTAGAGGCAAATCACTCATAAGGCTTTCTTTCTATTTACAAGATAGTTCTTCATCTTGAATTTATGATCCCTGATCCAAGCTCATGTGCTAGCTGTAAGAAAATAGACAGTTTTGGTGTGCTGTGATAAAGAAAATATAATACACCTTTACTTTTGAACCAGTGCAGATTTTCTGGTTTAGGGTAGGTATATCTAGGGAGAACTAAGAAATAAAGAGATGCACTACTTTGTCTATTACTTCTCATCAGTCCCGTCTCTGCTCATCAAAAAAATGAGGTAGAGCGTAGAGTTTGCACACAAAAATCCTCCACTGCACATACATCAAAACAGGGGCCTTCATCCTAGTTCCTACCCTTGCAGAAACTCACGTTTATACATGTTATCATGACTCCTGGTTTTGTCATCATTATTTGCTGGGAGGCAGGGGTGAGATTTGATATGCTCTGAGTGGCATTAGGTGTCTGGAGTTCAAGAATCCCCGAGGCAGATGTCTCTGGTGAGCCAGTCTGTTCTCTCCTTTTTAGTGATGGAGAGAAGCAAGTTCTCAACCTCTCTCAAATGCTTGCACTGGGAGAGGATGAACCCTGCTCCATAGCTCCTCATTTGGGGGTTTTCTGTAAAGTAGGACCAAGAAGCCGAAAGCCGGAAAAAACTCACATGCAGCCTGGGTACCACCTATGGAGAAATCCTGCTGTCCCTTCTCAAGGCTGCTGCTGACTGTGCTGGCAACTGAAGAAAAGCACTTTCCTTACCCTGAACCCCTGTTTCTCCATCTGAAAATGAGTCTTACAATTTGGAAAAAAAAAGTACTTAAAAATCCACAGACGAGATTCATTAGCTACCTACAGAAAATCACAACTGTTTTTCTAAATTACAGATTAACAAATGAATTATTATTTTCTGCAGGTACCAAGACGCACCACTTTGCTGGGGTTCAGAATTTGGGAGGAGAACTCCAACAATACTTTTTTTTTTTTAATTTCTCTTTAAAACCTGCACTTTCCTGTGGCAGCTCATGCCCCGGTCCTAGGTTGGGGTGCAGGAAGAGGAAGCAGAGGAGAGGAAGAGTGTGTGTGTCCGTGTGTGTAGGGTGGCTGGGACTAGTGGCAAAGGATCCTTTTGTGAAGATCAGCAGTTCTCTGTGCTTTTATCCCAGGCAAAGATCACATTTAACTCCCAGGGGTCTTTGCTTTCTCAGATCCTTTTCAGACTGAGTCACTGTAGCACTGCAGATAGTTTTGGGTGTCCTTTCTTTTTTTTTTTTTTTTGACAGTATTAAATATATACGCCAGTGAGCCATAAATCAGTGGTTTATCAGAGAATAAATCATATCTGTAATAAGGGACCACTTCTTTTTAATTGGACAGTGCATTAAATGAAACAGATATACATCCTCAAAGAATACAAAAATGTGTCAGCTAGCCTTCTTTAATGACTTTCAATTTCCAAACACCTTTTCTTTGAGAGAAAACCTCTTTCCCCCCTATCTCCAGTAAAATTATACTCTAACTGGAGGGTTTTCTGAGTTTTATGGGTTATTGTATTCACATCACTTTATCTTCTATTCCTGCAGTAACATATCAGCCTTTCCCCCAGGTTCGAATCGGTTTGTGTTGAGATGAGTCTTCTGGCATATGAATATCTGTTTGTGTGTGTGGGATGTCCACGAGTTTGCATGTGCATGAGTGTACACACGTGCACATGTGTAAACGGAACAAGCACTGACTCCGGTTGAAGGAGCTGGCCCACCCCGACTAAGTGCTATGAGAATTGCTTATTACTTCTGGCTCAGCCAACAGTAAGCCTTTTCCCCCCAAGAACAGCAACTAAACAGAGCAGAGATACGCTGGTAAAACTTGTCTTAGAAATGCTGAGACAAGAAATTATGCAAACATGGGAAGGCTGTATCCAAAGCATTTCTGCAAACAGACCATGCCAGGTCACAATTCTGTTGGCAAAATCTTTTGTTTGTTTGTTGGTGGATAACTGGTTGGATCAAGTTTTGTTTTGTGAGAGCATTGCCATGAAAGAGAGAGCACCCTTAACATCTGCCTGAATCCTGGGGAGAATCTTTCCACTGAAAGTTCTCTCCTACCTGACTTGTAAATCATTTGGGTAACAGGTAGTGACCACAGGGAGTAAATTTCTTGGGAAGAGAAGAAGGACTCATTTTATTTTGTAAGCAAGTATGGACCATCTGATCAGAGAATGAAGCAACGCAACGTGTTAGAGGATCAGAGACACAACATAAATGATGTAACATTGTAAAATAGAGATGACATGCTTTCTTGCTTTTTCTCATGCCTCTTTAGAGCAGCAAAAACTGACCAAGAGTTGGAATTCTGATCCCTTGGGAAAATCCTGACATTTTTGACCTTTTTTTTTCCCCCCCACAGACCTGGTGCTTTGTCACAGACCAGGAAAAGCTGAAAAATTCTGATCTGAAGTTTTGTGTTTTGCAGATGGCTTTCGTGTCACCTGAGGTTCAGCGTCATGTCCGAACAAGTCAGTTGGGAGAGTTTGTAGCTGATAAAAGAAGACGAGCCCTTAAGGAGATGATGGATCCCATTGCAAGAGAGGTGTGCAAGAGCTGCCATTCACATGCAGTTCCCTCCATGGGGCCAGGGCTGTGGAATATCCTACCCCACATTGCTTTTGTGCAGGTAGGGATGAGGTTCTGATGCCTCATGGGGGTTGCAAGTCTGGTTCGGAGGCTGGTGAACAGGAAAGAGCAAGGTTGCAAAGTACAAATAGCAGGTCTCCTGTAAGGGATCTGAACCAAAATTAGCTGGCTTAAAAAAAAATCTAAAACCAACCAAACTTTTCCAATAACACCTTTTCCATTTAAAAATATTCCTGAATTGGGAAGGAGGTCTTCACCCCTCTGGGCTGTCCCCATCCCTCCTGTGGCAAAGGTGGCTGTCTGGCTGGGAGCCAGTCTGACCAGCTCAGCATCACGTCCCCTCTTGCTCAGCAATAGCATTTCGTAATGGCAGCCAACGTTTTCAGATCTACTTGCTGCTATGTAATGGGTATCACCTTCTGGTCCCATTGGCTGCCCTCGCTCAACTCCACCAGTGTCTTACAGTATCACAGCCATGCTGTCTCTCCCTCTCATAAGGTAGACAGGTTCTGCAATAATTTTCTTCTCAATGTGCTGTTAGTAAAATCCTTATGAATTTGAATCTCTTCTATTATTTTCAGCCCTGTGCTTATATTTGCTACCAATACCTTGGGTATGATTTCCGTCCCCTGAGTGCCCAGCTGGGTCATTGTAGGTAATAGCTGGTTATTAGCTCTGGGCTGAGGTAGCATGCATTTCCATCCAGGCATGAGAAGATATTACAGACAGAAATATAATATTATTTGAAACTTTTTGTCCTTGGTGGGTTTGGAGTAGGTATCATCTTTTTTTTTGTTTTGTTGGTTGAATTCCTAAGAAACTAAAGGCTTAGAAACATACAGAAAACTCTTTATCTTTGTCATCTTAACTCATACCTTCTCTGCTATGACTGGTTTTTCATGCCATCATTTGTCTCGAAACGCTTTGAAAGCATAGCGCTTTTTTTTTTTTTCTCATCTGCTTTTCTTTTAAATTCTAGAGTAGTTATATGAAGATGCTTGCTCAGATCTGTATATTTCTTACACAAGTTATTCATTGTTCAGCAATTTAAAAGGTAAAATAAGGCTGCATGGTCATCATCATATATAGTATGTTAAGCCTTGAAGCTTAATATCGTGTATAATGTGTGTTTCTTTCTACATAATGAGATTGAGAAATTTGGAAGACAGCTTTTTTTTTTTTCCCCCAACAGCTTCCAAAATAAAGAAATAATAAAAATAAAAAATCTACAATAAAGTGTTTGGGGAAATGCTTTGTTTGACCGCCTGTCAGTTAACCAGATTGGTCAGCTGAAATTAAAGCTTTGCAAGGTGTTTTCTCACGGGAGGACCCTGCCATCTCGTCCCACATTGCCACAGCTGTAACATATTGCAACTGCCAGGATGTACCTGGGTCCTGACATCTCCTTCTTCCTAACAGAGACGCAGCTTTCACAGTGACTGACTGTGCCTCTAAAACAAAATGGGAAGAAGGAAAAGAGCCTCCATGGATGGGGGTTGACCACCCTGTGTGGCATGGAGATGCAGAAAAGTCGAGCTCAGAAAAACTTGCTGCACCTGCTTCAGCAGAGATGGGTCACCTCTGCCAGGCTGAACTTTGATTTTGGACGTGCACGGATCCCCTGCACACCCACCCAACTGCTATAGGATGGAGTTTTGCCTGCGTTAGGAAAGTACTGTCCAAGCTTGGATGCTGTCTTAACACAAGTATAATAAAAATAATATAACACAAGAGCAGTAAGCAAGGAGTGGTATGCCATCTAGTGTGCGTTGCTTGGTTAATAAAACGCTTATTTACTGCTCCGTTGGAAACATTACATCCTTCTGCTCTGTGCAGTTTCACAAGGCTGCCTTCAGTTTTTTTGCAGAGTACTTAATGCGAAATTTTCAAGACTGAGCACACCCTACACCAGGCAGGGTGTCTGTTTTAAATCCAGATGCTTGGCTCTGGAATATGTGGGCTGCAAGGAGAAACTGTGCAGGCTGGCTTCGGCAAAGGGTTTGCTTCTCCATCTTCAGCGAGCAGCTTAACGCACCAACAGCAGAAAAATCAAGACAAACCCACACAGAACGTGTGGTTTCCTTTGTCTTTGCCATGGAAAGATCCACCATGAGTTTCCCTTTCCTCCAGTTCACTATGAGCCCTGTCCTGATCTGACCCCAGCATTGCTCCTGCATCATTGCCAGGCCCTACAGGGAAGGCACCCATGGGTGCAAGACCTTTGTGTGCAGGGATACACTGGGTCCTCAGGGGTCTGGGCACGCATGGGGTCCACCACCACTTGCATCAAATCCCACCAGGATGGTGAGGCTGCCCTCATGGCGAGGGCAGAGCGGAGATGGAGGGCACCCCAAAGCCCTCAGGAAGGTGAGCACCCCCTTCCAAGCTGCGGGTGGGGAGCAGGGAGGGTGGTCACCTCCTGGGGAAGGTGGGGAGGGAAAGTCAGGATGTGAGAGCCCACCCTGGCACGTGGCCAGGAACAGACTGCTGGTGTGATGTGCTGTTGGATTTTATTTAAATCAGTAAGACGAGAGGACAGTTCAGAGCACTGGATTAATTCCACTTTCTCCCTCTCGCTCTCTCTTTTTTTATTAGGAAAATAAAAGAGACTTTGAAATATTAAGAGAGAGTGGGATTAGAGCCCTCTCCTGCTACCCCAGTCTTTCCTCCCCTATTAATTTCCACTTGATTAGAATTCTTTTTGAAGTATTTAAATATGGACAATAGGAAAAAGGGAGGGTGAAGTTATTGAATATCAGTTAAACTGTATTAATATAAGCTCAGTTCCAGCTTTTATATAGATACTTCATATATATGTATAGTTTCCTCTAGGAATAAAGTAGAGCTATCCCTCCTCCCCTACCTAAAGTAATTATGATTTTAAAAAAAACTATAATGAAACTCTTAAACTTTAATAGCCCATTTATAAATCCCCAGCTTAAAATTTAAATGCTTTAAAAAAAGTTTTAGAACTGTAGAAATTTGATTTCCCCCCCCCCTTTTTTCTCTTTTTTTACATAAGAGACACTTTTATACCGTA
Source organism: Trogon surrucura (assembly GCA_020746105.1). Classification (NCBI taxonomy): domain Eukaryota; kingdom Metazoa; phylum Chordata; class Aves; order Trogoniformes; family Trogonidae; genus Trogon; species Trogon surrucura. The sequence goes on along the minus strand of CM036625.1, from coordinate 18,754,085 downwards.
AAACTTTTGAAGCTGCACAGTATTTCGCGAGTAGTCACCCCTGGCCTTGGTGGAAATTGGGGTGCTAAGGGGCCAGTAAAGAGGATGCAGGGCTTTCTGTGCCAGCGTGGAAGGTGGTGGCACTCACCCTGTGCCAGTGAGGTGGTCCTGGTGGCCTCACCTAGTTCTGAAGAACAGCTGGAAAGCAATTTCTCTTTTTGATGGCCAGCACTCAAATGCTTCACCACTGTACTGGGTGTGATACACAGGCCATGAGCTTTTGTTTTCTCAGTGAAGGGTAAATCTGGGATTCCTGATGGATGGTCCAGGGTCCCTGCGATAGACAGTGCTTGATGTTTCTGTCATGGCCATTTTGCACCTCCTGACTCATCACCTGCCAGGAGCAAAGTCGTACTTCGGGGTTTTATTTATAAATCGGTACTTTTATAAACCAGATTTAGATATATCCATCCAGATTCATAAATCCTCTCGGCTAACCTAAGAACTGCAGTTTGATTTACAAACCATGACTTTTCACATCAGATTTAACTTTCTGACTGACTTCTGAAACATTCGATTGGCTTAGAAGTTAGGAAATAGATTTACAAATCCTAAAACAGATTTACAAATCCTAAAACATAATCACAAGTCATGCCAATAAGTTCTAAGAAAAACAAAAAAAGAAGGTGTTTGTTTACAAATCTTTTCTTTGCATCAGGAATACAAGAGGCTGATTTATAGCCCAGGACTCTGAGATCCTGTCACTGTTATGATCGCTTGTATAGATCCAGCTCTTCCATTTGAATGCAAACCTCTGATCTGTAAATCTCAGTCAGCTTTTCTAGCTCTGACTGAGCCTAACCTCTAGCTATGTTGTAGGACACAACAGGGGCTGGCACATGTCCCTCTGTTATGAACAAACCCTATACCCAAGAGATGTCCAGAAGACGACCTTTGCTGCCACCCGTAAGAACACGCGACCAACGTTACCAGGAGGAGGGACACAATTACTGTGGCTGCAATGGAAATCTTTTTAAACTAAAGATGCTTAATGAGAGCAAAGCAATTACCCAAAGAGGAGGTGTATTTTGGAACGTGTGTTCCCTTCTCCGACAGGTTGTGGCACGTCCTCAGAAGTACTGTGATTCATGCCCTTCTTCTCCATGCCGCAGCGATCCTCTATCCCATCTCCTGGGACAGGCTTAGTACCAAAGTAATCACAACTCATGTGCTTTTATAAATGCATTGGAAACAGTCCAACTGATATATTTTTGTGGTGTCTCCATTGTGGCTTGATGGGCCCTGCTTGAAGGGAAAGAAAAAGAATTTTATATCTGCCTGTGGATAATTTGTTATATAGCATTTTCAAAATGTCATGTCGTTTCTCTGAGGTTGCGGACCTCTGCACCAGATTCAACAAATAAACACCCTGTAATTTAGCTGTTTCCCTTGCAAATTGTCGCAAATGATGCAAATCCACATCTTCCAAAATGTTCCATACAGGGTTAGATGAAAAAATAACTTGTCCACACCGTCTAATGTTAAAATGTACAAAAGCACCCTCATAATTCAATGACTTTTTTTACTCCCTCGTCTTCCAGATATACATCATAAAGCAACAACTGGCACTAATTCATTTTCCCCTTTGCAATCACTTTAAAGGGAAAAAGCGGCAAGAGTTTCCTACCAGGTGTAAACATGAGGAATAAAAGACCAGATAACAATGAAGATTTCATGGAAACTCACAGATATGGGCATCCAAGTGTAAGGTCTGCAATTAAACGATGGGCAGCAATTTTCAGGTTACATTTTCTAAACAGAAAACTGAAAAATACAGCCTGAGGGTCAATTTGAGGGGCAGAACATGCTAATCTAGAGGTCGTCAGTGGAGGAGGCACGCATCACCAGAAAGTTTGGCCTTGTTTATTAGAAAGAAACAATCAATTTAAGCCGTTCTTTCATTTTTACTGCTGGTTGGGTAACGAGTTTGTGCTATCTTAGAGACACTGATGGGACTCAGATTGCAAAGCAATGCCGAGATCCTCTTCACCTGCTCTTTGAAATGGACTTTGTACCTTTTGCTCATTCATTTCCCAGCATAAAGCAAATAAAGGCTCCTTTCCTAATTAAGAAACACTTGGCAATAGTGGTGTTCTGGCCTAAACCTTGCCTAGATGCAAGGAGAAAGAGTCGGTTTCTTGGAGTCCGGCTTCTTTCCTCATGCCTGAGAAAATGCCATTTCCATTTCCCTACCCCAGAGACGACTTCTGTTTAACATTATTATGCTTTCTCCACCCACTTCTTCCACCATGTGCCCTCAGGAGCTAGTAATAATAATATTGCAAACACTGTAATAAATATTGTGATCGCTGCCTAACAGGCAGTGCAAAAAGGCTGAGGATAAATAAATAAAAAAAGAAAAAGAAATTTCCCATTTATCTGTGAGTGCAAGAGAGGGAGAGAGAAAAGAGTTAGCTATTAAAGATCCTGCATAGCCACAGGCAAATTCTAGCATCATCTCCTTGCAAAGACCTTTTTTTTAAAAAGCAGAGATTACTCTGGCAGTTCAAGGTGCTATCGAGCTCTAACCAGGGACAATTACAAGGCTCCAATTGGAGCGTCTGAGACGATGCTTATGTCTGATAAGGTTGAAGGGGAATAATGGAAGGAGGGAAGTGATAATGGACTGCTGAATGGGTGGGTTGAGGTATCATTGCCATAGAGCCTGGAGACAGAAGCAGCTGCTGATGCAGAGAGGGTGTGGGTTTTTTCCCTTTTTTCCCCCCATTTTGTTTCTATTTTCCTCACGCAAGAAAAAAAAAATCTCTGAACAAACACTTCAGAATGACTTTTTTCCTACTAGCTCCAAGCAACACTAGTAATACCACTCACCATCACATTTTCTGCCATAAGAGCATTCATAAAACAGGCCTGCGTGCCTTTTCTCTCTCATCACTCAGTTCAAGAGGTTTGGAGACCATTTTTTCTGTTCTCTCCCCATCACCACTTTACTAACTGGAGCCCATGGTTCCTCTCAAAGCCCCCAAGTAACGACCAACTCAACAACTCATGCCTCACAGGGTGAAAAAAAACCAGGGAGCTAGAGATGTCTATCTTGGTGTAGATGAGAGAGAGAAGCAGCCTCTCTGCTTTTAAATCATGGGTCTTCCAGCTTGTACTTGTCCTCCATGTTTTTTAGGGGGCTGGGATCCTTGAAGGCAGGACATGCTTCCCTGATGGCCTGGGAGCAAAGAAGGAAAATTGCCTAGCTTGCTCTTCTCTATCGTTCACATGGAGAACGACCAACCAGCAAACCCAGTTGTCGGTAAGGGATGAACTTCGCCACTGAGTTGCCTTGCTTACCACAAAGAATGGTCTGAATCCTGCCTGGACCCTTCCTTCCACTCCATTTTTGGCCTGTTCTCACCAACTTGTATGTCATGACTTGCTGTTCATAAAACTAGTATTGCTGGTAGACCACAGAGAGCACTGATGAAGCTTTCATTATTTTTTTTTTGGTTTCTTTTCCCAGGTGGTCCAAATTCTAGACAATTTCGAATTTAGTGCATTTAAATATCGAAAAAACAAACAAATTCTATTGCTTTTTCTCCTTTGATTACAAGACTTTTTTCTTTGGCAGATGCTTTTATGTTTATCTTTCTTTTTTTGGAAGTATAAAATCAGATCAGGGTTTTATTTTTCTTATTTTTCAAGGCAAGACAGAATTGTCTCTATGTTTTCCTCTGTACCACTGAAGGTCACCAAGTACCATCAAAACCCCCTCTTTGGAAAAGAGGGATTTTGGAAGAAAAAACAAGTGAAATCTTGCCTATATTGGAGGTCAAAAACCACTCTGTCATACACAAATTTAGAGGTCCTTATGTGAAGAGAACACACATACAATGCATTTTTTGCTTGACCCAAGAAAAGATGTTTGCAGTTTCCTGAGAGTCAGACAAATCTTGGCCAGTGGGGTGGAAGATCTCCTGACAGCACCCAAGGGAGCCTTCTGAGTAGTGGAGAGTGAATCACAAAAACAGACAGTCATGTCTTGACCAAAAGTTGCAGAGAGGTGGTCCCAGACACATATCAACCCCCAACCCATGTTATTTGCTTTAAAGAAATCACAGCACTATTTTTGGGGTGTGATTTCTCTCACCTGCCTTTGAAGACTGACAGTTTCAATAGCTGAGCTGGAGGCTCAAACTCGTATTCCAGCCCAGGGAGACAAACATGCCTTCATGGAGTACAATTCATCCAACCATCTTGAGGTGAGGTGGACTGTGGTCCAGAAACGTCCATTTCTCTCTGTAGACTCTAACATGAGCCTAAACCAAGAGTTCAGGTGTAAAGAAGTACCTTTTTCACCTCTAAAGGCAATAAGATAACCCTGCCTTTAAAACATAATTCACTTGTCTCCTAGATTTTAAATCAGTAGAGAGATTGTATTTTTAGCAGGTCTTCTGCATCAGATGGTATTGAGCCTGGTGTATTCATGTGACTCCAGAATCTGAAGCTTTAAGGGAGACAGAGCAAGTTGTGAGAAGAACAAGAGATGATAACACTATGAACGTCTGTATCAGGTTTTTTGGTGGCGGGAGGCTATAGGGGTGGCTTCCACGAGAAGCTGCTAGAAGTTTCCCCTAAGTCTGATAGAGCCAATGCCAGATGGCTCCAAAGATGGACCCACCACTGGCCAAGGCTGAGCCCATCAGTAATGATAGGATAGGAGCGCCTCTGTGAAAACATATTTAGGAAAGGGGGAAAAAAGGACTGCACCACACAACAACTGGCAGAGAGAGAGAGGAGTGAGAATATGTGAAGACACCAAGGTCAGTGAAGAAGGAGGGGGGGGAAGGATGTGCTCCAGGCACCAGAGCAGAGAGTCCCCCAGGTCGTGGTGAAGACCATGGTGAAGCGGGTTGTCCCCCTGCAGCCCATGGAGGTGACAGGATGTAGATGTCCACCTGCAGCCCATGGAGAACCCCATGCTGGAGTGGGTGGGTTCCTAAAGGGGGCTGTGACCCCATGGGAAACCTGTGCTGGAGCAGGTTGCTGCCAGAGCCCGTAGCTCATGGAGAGACAGAAGCCCACACCAAAACAGGCTGGCTGGGAGGACTTTCGTGATGCTGCGGGGGACTCGCTCTGGAGCATTTTCCCCCTGAAGGACTGCACCCCATGGAGAGACTCATGTTGGGGCAGTTTGTGAAGAACTATCTCTCGTGAGAGGAGTCACGTTGGCGAAAGGTGTTGTGAAGATCATCTCCTGTGAGAGGGACCTCACAATGGCCCAGGGGAAGAGCAAGGAGTCCTCCCCTAGAGGAAGAAGCAGCGGTGGAAGTGACATCAGATGAACTGTCCGCAGCCCCCATTCCTTGTTCCCCTGCGCCACTTGCGGGGAGGAGGTGGATAAATTGGGATTGATGCAAAGTCCGGGAGGAAGGGAGGGATAGGGGGAAGGTATTTGGGTTTTTTTTAAGATCTGTTGTTATTTCTCAATGCTCTTCTCTGATTTATTCTGTAATAAATCTAACTTATTTTTCCAAAATCAAGTCTATTCTGCCTGGGACAGTAGATGCAGGTGATCTCCCTGTGCTTATCTCAAACCATGGGCCCTTTGATATATTTCCTCCCCCTGTCTAGCAGAGAAGAGGGGGTGATGGAGCAGCCGTATGGGCACCTGGCCAATGGCCAGGGTCAAAACACCACAACTTCACAACCCTACTTGTGTCTGTCTCATGCAAGACCCCTCTTTCTTTTCATGCCTTGTATTCTGATTGTACCTCGTGGGGTGACAGTGATTTAGCAAGTCAGAGGATTGCTCACCCTCATAAATCTTCAACCCTCTTCTCCCCTAACACTTCAGGCTGCCGGCGTCAGAGGGGACAGTTACATGGGATATCTGCAGTGTCATTCAGCGGAGACACCAGCACTCCCAGTGTGTCCTTGCAGGGAAGTAGAACCCAGAGTACATGTTCCTTGATGCAGAGCCACCACGACTTCTGCTCCCTGCTTAGTTCCCTTTCCTGGTTTTTGGTGGGACATGGAGGACATTGAGAGCTGGGTCTTGCAGGTGGGTCCAGAAGCAGGATATCACTGAGGGGAGCTATAAAGAACACAGGAACTTAAAATGCAACCAGAGAAGGCTAGGCACTCATGGTATGTCTTTATAGAGGGCAATGTGCTAAGGCATGCACATTTCCATTTCTTAACTAAAAAAAAAGAGAAAAAGTAGAAAGAGATGGTTGAAGATATTTGGTATTTTCTTCCTTGCTACTTCAATTTACTCTTCCTTCATGCCAAGTTCCCCATCTTGAGCCTTTGGGAGAGCTGAGAGCACAGAACTCAATGATTAAAAGAGCCACGAATTTCTGTATGAGCTTCACATAAGCCTTCCCGCCCTTCTCCAGCGTCCACCTTTTCAGAGAAACAGGCAGGAGAAAAGAGCAGGTAATAGATGGGGAAATGCCTTTCTGCTTTCTGCCATTGTAATGGACTAAAATAAAGGAGCTGCAGTGTGATGCCAGGAGAAAGGAGATTATATCTATCCAGGTTATACCTCGGATACTAAATCCAAATGCATTTCAACCAAGATCAGTTACTTTATTAAAAAAAAAAAAAAAAAGAAAAGAAAGAAAGAAAAAAAGTTGATTTTCTTTCCAGTTTTTGGAAGTGAATCTACTTGGTGTCAGGCTGAAAGAAGACAGCGTGTAAGTAACTGAGAAAGTGTTTACTCAGTGAATTAGTTCAGCTTTCATTGTGCACAGAGGATTATGGCCTCAGCAGTGGATGAGCTCCATTTCAGGCTAGAGTGGCTCACTTAGCTACCTCCAGGGCAGGACTAATTATCATAGGACTTAGGCCATTAAAGGGCTTTAACTACCAGTGCTCTCTCCCAGGTCTGGATTAACTGTTTGCCTAGAGCAAACCGCCTAGATAACCATTCAGCCTAATGGTCTGCTTTGATTTCTCTGTCCCCTCTGCCCACCCTTTTCGCCTTTAAACTTTACATTATTGGCAGATCTGGAACAATAGCTAAGACTATTAATACCATTGCTGCAAAATGTCAAAGGGGTTTTGTTACAGACTTTTTTTTTCTCTTTTGCTTCACCACTGCTAAGGCAATTTTGGGAAGTACTATCTCGAATGGCGGAGAGCCCTTACCTGACTCAGGTGGATTAAGAAGGACTGCTCAAAAGGTGTGACCCCCAAGGGAAAATATCGAAATGCCCACAGAGCTCAGTTCTGTCTTTCTTTGTTGTCTACATGACAATAATTGTGACAGAAGGTACTCTGCATAGAAATAGCAAAGGACTATTGTGCCCCAAGGTGCTAAATAGCCAAGATGAGAGCAGAGTTATTACCTTACCTCAGAGAAGAGCTGGGGTACAGAACATTTAAATAGTTTGCCCAAGGTAACACATGGAGAATGTGGCAGCAGCTGGTCTGCTCCTTATCATTAAATATATATTTGAAAATTATCTAGTGATCCTTCTTTAACATCAGCCTCCTCAACTTTTCTGGTAGTTGTCGTGGTTTGACCCTGGCCGGCCGCCAGGCACCCACACAGCCGCTCTCTCACTCCCCCTCCACTGCTAAACAGGGGGAGAAAATATTTCCAAGGGTTCAGGGTTTGAGATAAGGACGGGGAGATCACTCTCATTTACCGTCCCAGGCAAAACAGACTCAGTTTTGGGGAAATTAGGTACATTTATTAAAAGAACTAATCAGAGAGGAGTAGTGAGAAGTAAGAAAAAGCAAACAGATCTTAACAAACAGAACACCTTCCCCCATCCCTCCCTTCTTCCCGGGCTCAACATCAATCCTGGTTTCTCCACCTCCTCCCCCTGAGCGGCGCAGGGGGACAGGGAATGGGGGTTACGGTCAGTTCATCCGACGTTGGTTCCACCGCTTCTTCACTCCAGGGGAGGACTCCTCACTCTTCCCCAGGGCCATTGTGGGGTCCCTCTCACGGGAGACAAGCTTCACGCTCTCTTCTCCGATGTGAGTCATCCCACAAAGGGCAATTCATCACAAACTGCCCAATGGGAGACACCTCACAAGGGGCAGCCCACCCCTCGTGAGTCTGAGGTGCAGTCCTTCAGGGGAAACTGCTCCAGCGTGAGTCCCCCACAGCGTCCCAAAAGTCCCACCGGCCAACCTGCTCCAGCATGGGCATTCACTCTTCCACGGGCTACAGGTTCTGGCTGTGACCCGCTTTGATGCGGGCTTCCCACGAGCTACAGCCCCCTTCAGGCATCCACCCACAAGGCGTGGAGTCCTCTGCACGGTGGACATCTACGTGGTGATCCTCACGGTGGACATCTGCACCTCGCCCATGGGCTGCAGGGGGACAACCCGCTTCGCCAGGGTCTGCACCACGGACCCGGGGGACTCTCTCTGCTCCGGCGCCTGGAGTTCATCCTCCCCCCCCTCCTTCTTCACTGACCTTGGTGTCTGCACAGATTCTCACTCCTCCATCTCTGTGCCAACTGTTGTGACGCAGTTCTTTTCCCCGTTCTTAAATATGTTTTCACAGAGGCGTTCCTCTGCTATCACCTTACCGACAGGCTCAGCCTTGGCCAGCGGCAGGTCCCTCTTTGCAGCCGGCTGGCATTGGCTCTATCAAACTTGGGGAGCTTCTAGCAGCTTCTTGTAGAAGCCACCCTGCAGCTCCACGCGCCGCCGCCAAAATCCGGCCAGGCCAAACCAAAACTGTCCTTATCTCGAACCCTGAGCCCCTGGAAATATTTCCTCCTCCTTGTCTGGCAGTGAAGGGGGAGTGAGAGAGCGGCTGTGTGGGTGCCTGGCGGCCGGCCAGGGTCAAACCACGACAGTAGTATATCAGCACCTCTTGGTAGTTTTCAGGCTGGAAGCAGGTGACTGAAGGAGGTACAACTCAAGACTATAAAATCAAATGCAGCTTGGTCAGGCAGCATCTTCCAGTATAAGACCTCAGGAGGACATAGAAGGAAACTAGCAAGTGTCACACTGGAAACGAAATTGGTGGTTCTTCACACTGCACATCTGGGCAGCTTCTTGTTTGTGCTGTAGATATTGTGGGTTCAGAGTTTTTTGGGGAAAATTCCTTTTAAATGAACTTGTACAGGAGCATAGAGTGGATGGACTCCTAGTCTGCTCCTCCATTCACACTCGGAGCCATAAGGCTGCAGAGGTGCTGTCCTTCATACTGACAAACACTGCCTTATGGTTGTCTTCTGCTCTGCCTGTGTCCCCTCAGTACAATACCTAGGACATCAGGAAACCAGTCCATAGGACATCTTGGCACCATCTGAAGGTGGAACTATTGGCAGTGAATTCATACCTCTTCATCCCCAGAGCAGCATCTTTAAGATCGTTTTTTCTCTACACCTTCCAGTTTTACAAGGTGAAGGAAATACTATTTAATGCCAGCCCCTATACTGAGTATGCATGGCCCAATAACCATTTATAGACACAGATGGTCTTACTCATGTGAATAACTCAAGTGTTTTGGAAACAGCATTTGTCCAGTCAGAGACCATAAAATCCATGACAGCACAGATTAAAAGCTAGAACACAAACTTGTACTCCTCCTTGTACTTGTGTCCTTCACAAATACATAAACAAAACAGATATTTGTGCAAAACAATGTATAAAAATCAGTATGAATTTTGTGGCACTTCTCTTCCTGTTGTCACCAAATTACCACAGTGCATCTCAGAAAGATGCTGTGTGCATGGTGGAAGACAGCCCTGACGCAGTCAGACAATGGTTTTAGATGGGCAGTAGATGCTTACTTTCATATATTCATAGCCTTCCTAAACTCAGGAAGGTTATGTGTATGTATGCTCAAAAGCCAAGATAGATGTAAAAGAAAGCCCAAAAAAGGGTGCTTGGGTCAGCAACAGGGCACAGCCTGCATAGATGAAACCAACTCAGGTTACCCGAATCAAGTCAAGCACCTGCAAACAGGTCTTGCTGATGACATGGCCTTGAACCCTGTCAAAGCCCTGGGGCTGGCTCTGGTACACTCCTGTGCTGCAGCCTGGACCGTCAACAGGACTCCTCCACGTTTTCTCATTCCTGTCATGCTGGGAGCACACAGCATTTGAAGGCAGTGCCTGTCCGCCAAACGGGTGTTTCTTCCTCCCTAAACACTTGTCCCCATTGCTGTGTTCACAACTTTTCTTGGCTAACAAGATTCTGCATTTTATAGCCCAGCTGACAGCTTTCATAGAATTTTTCAGAGCTCTAAAGTCTCTTGCAGATGGTTGAAACGTACCAAAATTGTGTTCTGCTGCTTCGTCTATATGGAAATTGTCTAATTTCTGCCTTCCTCTGATCTCTTACTGTGAGGATAATGCTTCTTGCCCCTGATGCAGGTGTGAACCAGAATATAAGACAAACTGCTTACTGGAGTGCAAGTTATTTGTTGTTGCAGATGAATGGAGCTGGTTTTCATTTCCTGTGATTCTGAGTATTGAATTCCTTCCCCTCATCATTTACCCATTGCTTTACATCTTCTGCTTTCAGCTTATTCGTTCCTCATCACATCTGAAAACCACCACATTGAAGCCCATCAAGAAAAACATGACTGAAGCAACTCACTAAGAAAAAAAGAGGCAGGTAATTGTTAATCAGCAAGCAGGTACCTTTGAAGAAAAGAAATTTCTCAGAGGAAAAGTAGACCATCTGAGGATTTCCTCTGTTGGTACTAGGGATGCTCCAAGCCTAGCTGAAAGGTCTACCTACGACGTGTATCAAGAAATCCCCAACAAAAAAAAAATAGCACTGGAATAATCTAGCAAGCAAATCTGCTCTGTCCTCACCAGGACAGCTGAAGACTGTGCACTTTCAGAGGCAGTAGCTGTCTCTTACTGTGTGCTTGCTCAGCACAGTGAGTACCTGACCTTCTTTGTAACAGACAGGGATAACTGAGACAAGCACCCCAAAGCTAAGGCCTGACAGAGAAAGCATGTTCTGGTGCCTCCTTCTCTTATTTATCAAATTCAGGTTTCCCACCTTCCAGTGAAATTTCAATTAATTTGTAAATATATGCTACAAAATTAATTTGCTGCTGTTCTGTAGCTAAGAGGAAAAAAGTCAGTGAAACATCCACATGAACTCTGATATGGCCCTCCTGACAAGTTCTGCCCTGATACAAGAAAACCTATCAAACTAATAAGCCCAGCCCACCTTACACAGAGAGAGCCCAAGGACTAAAGGGATTGCAAGCCCACTTAGAGGTACTCCATCAAAAACACTCCTACCTCTAACATAGGCAACAGGGATAGGGAACAGGAGACTGAACTCCACAGCCAGGTCAACTGTTACATATTACTGTGTCAAGGATGATTTAAAAGAGCATGAGAAAACTCAGGTGTGAGTCCATATTTTGAGAAGGTGGTCCTCATTTTAGAGAGAGAACCAGCTTTCCATAGGCGGGTGTACTTGACTCCCACTAGGTCTGTACTAGGTCTCTTCATCCTGCTTTTGGAGGGTAGACAGACAGACAATCTTGACAAGCACCCTACTTATTCTGAAGACAAAAACATATGCCTGCAGCACAGCAAAAGAAGGTCCAGTTTGTGGATTGTGACAGATTTGCTTATTTCCACTGTGGTATTTCTCACTTTTCAGCAAGATATCCCATCCTATTATCCAGGTCTGTCCTTGTCATCTGAGCTGTAGCTACAGCTAATACTGGCCTGCAGTGGCTCTCTTTGAACCACCATGACATCCTGATCATATGCCAGACCCAGCTGACTGTCATGATGTATCCTTAGCCCAGACCCAGATTTTATTTTTGCAGTGTCTTCCACTTTTGGTGACCACAAGGGCATGCATTGTTCCTATCTCTTCAGCAGAACTTTCATACTACAGTTCAGGAATCTTACTAAATTAAAGGGACCTGTTGCAATCGGATCATTAGCTCCCTAACACATCCCAGTGTTGCAATCAAAAGACTAGACGATGTTGATGATGGCTCTAATTGACTGGGACTATGAGGTCTTTGTGGGTTTATACACATTCCTCTGTGGTAGAAAATAACAAGTTTGTCATCATGTATTGTGAACAGGCACAGTTCTTGATGGCAAGTGAGACAAGTTCATGTTGCAGATGCAGAAGACTTTAGTCATGGTGAGGATCAGCTGAATACATCATCCTCTCAGATATTTTTTTCTCAAGGCTGGCTCTACAGAAGACAGGTTTGCTGAGAAACAGAGGAAAGGCACTTGAAACAGAGAGCAACATTATCTGGGAACTGAAAACAGCTGCTCTAGAAAAATAAAACCCAAAAATGTTCCCCCCTGACACAATAGCATGTTATGGGAGAACAGATAATCTTGTAGCATAGTCACAAAACTCAGCACTGGGTGGAGATAACAAAGTCCAGGGGCTCTTGTGTTATGGGTCAGCTGCTGGCCCCCAGGTTTGCGTCTTCTCAGCAGACACAACAGGCACTGTCACACGATGTCACTATGCCTGTGAGAGATAAGCTCCTGGACAAAAACCAGGTGGCTGAAGCTCAAGCCAGGTAAGATGGAAATGATGCTTCTAGGAAAAAGAAGTAATTCAGGCATTTTTTATACAGTGCTGATGCTTTCTTCCCTCTCACACAGGTCCACACCAGTGAACCAAGACAGCATTTACTCCTTAAGGCTCAGTCTGTGTTGGTCCTGAGCAACCTCTGGGCACCTAGGTCCCTCCCCTCTTTTTTGTTTTCTTTTTGTGAACCCTAGGAAGGGAGTGGACTTCATCAATCTGGGTCTGAAATGCCTCTTGCCCAAGATAAGGCTGGCATCACTGGGTCAACATGAGTTGCGAAGAACAGGGTGTCAATGAACTGGAGAAAATTTTTTTCTGGTGATGAACCTGCTTGGGGGCACAGCATTTTCTATGCATATGGAAGGACCAAGGATGTTTAATAAGTGATGGGTGTAATATCAGGAATACTTGGAAATTCAAGGAAGTAGATGTTCCATTCATTTTGATCCAAGAGCTGTTAAGTTCCTATCAGCATTATCAAGATGGGAGGGACTTATTTCCCACGTGGAAGAATTAATGAATTGTGTTTTCCTCTGGGCTTAAAATCTTCCACCCCTTCCACAATGACCATGGGCCCCCAAATACCTTCCCACTCTACTCCCTAGTTTTCTCCTCCCTAATTCACATGCTTCTTTCGGAAACCAAGTAAAAGTTAAGAGGCGCAAGCTGACTATCAAATAGTCTACTTGCCAAGATGACATATCGCTGGATAAATACTGGAGAAGCCATCTCTTGAGTAAGATATTTTACCTCGAGTTAATGTAGTTGACCTGTCACCCAAAGATTAAAGCAGTCGTCTGGAATATGGCAATTCCTTCTATGTGGCATGGATTAGTCAATTGAAATTAAATTTCCTCTCTCCTACATGGTTGCCTCTTCCTTCTTACATGTGCCTTTTATGAGACATGTAGGTTCTCTTCTGAAGAAGAATTTGCAATGTCTCTGTCTCATGCCGTTGTGGAACAAAGGTCAAAGACATGGAATGAAACAGAATTTGTGTTTTCTATCCAGCTTACACAGAGTAAAGGGCAAGAAGTCTCCTCATTGGCATCTCAACAATACCTGCCTCCAAGGACACTTTCCTCCTAATCCCCAGTAACAGGAAGATTTTTGTGCCCTGAAGCGTGAAGGTTTATGTCTCTTCCACAGTGTCAGATGCTTTGTTTAAAATTCAGAGCATTATAACTTCTAAAATAGCATCTGCATTCCCTTCCTGTGGATGCTTTAGCAGCTGAGATCTGCTGACTGGGGTCTTTTGACAGTAATGCCTTTCACAGTGGTGCAAGGAAGCACATTGGGGTGGCAGAGCTCAGAGTGCTTCTCCCTTCTTCCAGTGGGAGCAGGGAGAAGGAGGCTGAGCGACTGGGTCACCTGAACACCTGGGTTGTCAGCCATTCCCATCCCTTTTCTAGGACATGTCATGCTCACACAAGGAAGCCCTCAGACATGCTCATGGTGTCCTCATCAGCAGACTAGATAGTTGAGCATCTGCTCTTCACTGAGTTCAATGAATACCCTTTTTATTTAATATCTGCTCTCCTACCTCTAACAGGCTTAGAAGTTGTCATAACCAGTCATGGTGGAAGTAGAGAAAAGCAGTTTGACCTCATGTTCCTGGGCAAGTTGGATGCAGTTGGATGTCCTTCCCTCCCTGGCTGGGTGTGAAACACATTGTGAGAATGGCACCGCAAATACTGGCAAGGGGGTGACGTGAAGTCTGAAGGGACAACTGCTGCTCAATGATGTGCGCCGGACTCTTAGAAAGCACTTCTAGCACTTGTGAATTCCTACACATTTCCTTCTTCTGATCAGCAAAGTCCCCAGAGTCTTCTTCTGCCTGTCCCTGATTTGATGCTCCCTGCAATAGGTGTGTCCCTCCACAGAGTCAGTGGCCAGTGTATCTGGGACACAGTTTTCCGAAGCTGGACTGCCAACCACTCTGTGTTAAAGTTTGACATCTAGCTTGCGCAAATCTCTCCTTCCTGTTATGCCATGTGCGCTTTGCTTCTTGGTAGCACACAAAGAAAATTCATGCGTCTTACAGAAAAAATAAATGTGCTCTCTTAGATATGTATAAAATTGCCAAATTCTGTGCGGGGAAACTGTGTGTTTCCTCCTCTTTGGACTTGCTCCTTCCTTCTCTTAACATGTGGAACAAATGTCTCCTTTGGACCGTGATGGGGTAACTTGGAGAGGTCGGCAGAATTGCTGCAAATGGACCCTGGGCTGGTTTTACTTTTCTATTGAACCTTGATGGAAACGCATGCACAGCAAGTCAGGGCCTGTCCCTTTTCCTTTCTCCTTTCTCTCTCTCTCTCTCTCTCTCTTTTTTTTTTTATTTCTTCCAGGAGTGCTGATGATAAGAAAAGCAATGTCTAAATCTTCTTAATGGTGTTTATGCAAGCAGTTTTGCTTAGCTGCAGTCCCTGCCACCCCCTCCCCCGTCCACCCTCCCCTCCCATCTTCCTGCTAATATCGCTGCTTCATTCCTTTCCCTGTTGGCTATTACTATGGACTACAGCGAATCTAAAACTAAATAATCCCCTTAGTGTCAAGTTTTCTGGGCTGAGCAAATAAATCTAACCAAATGCATTATCTAGGTAGAGGAGGCTGTTGTAAGGGGGAAAAAAGATAAAAGCTATTTTACTTTAAGGCAAAGAGTAAAACCATCATTTTTCATTCGCATTGTACTTTTAAAGTTTTTTTAATTTTATTTTAACTTTACTGTTCAATCCCTTTCTCTTTCCATTGTAATTAGAAAAAAAAAAAAAACAACCGACCAAAAACGCAGCAAAGCTGCTGATTTCAAGCATTAAAGAGAGGGAGAAAGACCCCAGATAAGGTGCCATTCAAATCCCCCTCTCAGACGGGTAATTCTGATCAGGCAGTAAAGCGGTCTAAATAAATAAACCCTTCACCACTTCCCCTTCCCTGAGGGAGGGGGGACGAAGGATATTAGAAAACTCATTTACAGAAGGTAGAGCACAGGGAAGATCTGCATGTTGCCGGATGAGGCGGAGAGGTCTGCAGTGGTTTTGCTCTCAAGTTCACGAGTTGGCAGCTCCCAGGAGCAGGATGGTGTCTGTCTGTGGGTGTGGTGGCAAAGAAGTCCAATATTTAGGATGGTTCAGCCAGTGTTTGGAGGCAGGGCTAACTGAAACCTGGGGACAAAATGCTTCAAATCTCGTCAATTGTGTGTTTAACTCCCGTTTTCATTTGATGGGTCATTGAAAGCACAAGCAAGGCCACTGAGCTATTAGCCAGCTATTCTCTTCTGCAAATCCATGGCCAGCATCACCCAACAGAGCTCCATTTGATTTCCACCAGCCAAAAATCTGCATGGCGTTGTCCCCATAGCTGCTGGTGAACTTGGCTTGGTCAGGTCTGCCTTTCTCACCAGCCTCTCGTCTTTCCTGATGTGTGTGGTCTGGGGAGAGGTGTCCTCTGCCTGTCAGTCCCCCTGGACATCAGCCTCATGAGTTTTTCACATGCATAAACAGCATAAATGACCCAATACTGGCACCATTTATTGGCACTCATCCTCTTCCATATTCATAGAATGTTAGGGATCGGAAGGGACCTCGAAAGATCATCAAGTCCAATCCCCTTGCCAGAGCAGGAATGCCTAGATTATGCTACACAGGAATGTGTCCAGGCAGGTCTTGAATGTCTCCAGAGAAGGAGACTCCACAACCTCTCTGGGCAGCCCGTTCCAGTGTTCCGTCACCCTCACTGAGAAGAAGTTTCTTCTCGAGTTTAAGCGGAACCTCTTATGTTCCAGTTTCAGCCCATTACCCCTTGTCCTATCATTGGTTGTCACCAAGAAGAGCCTGGCTCCATCCTCGTGACACTCACCCTTGATATATTTGTAAATATTAATGAGGTCACCCCTCAGTCTCCTCTTCTCCAAACTAAAGAGCCCCAGCTCCCTCAGTCTTTTCTCATAAGGGAGATGCTCCACTCCCTTCATCATCCTAGTTGCCCTGTGCTGGACTCTCTCCAGCAGTTCCCTGTCTTTCTTAAACTGAGGGGCCCAGAACTGGACACAATATTCCAGATGGGGTCTCACCAGGGCAGAGTAGAGGGGAAGGAGAACCTCTCTTGACCTGCTAACGACTCCCCTTCTAACACACCCCAGGATGCCATTGGCCTTCCTGGCCACAAGGGCACAGTGCTGGCTCATGGTCATCCTGCTGTCCACCAAGACTCCCAGGTCCCTTTCCCCTACACTACTCTCTAATAAGTCATTCCCCAACTTATACTGGAACCTGAGGTTGTTCCTACCCAGATGCAAGACCATTGGTTCTTCTTAAGTGCAGACCAGATTAAGAAGATGCCTAGCGTGACTTTTGCAAAATCAGAACCTGACTCATACATTTCTGTAAAATAAAAGCTCTTGCATTTCGGCCTACGTAAGTGAAAAACCAAGTGGGTTGCTGATATTGGAACCACAGTCTTGAGGAAGAGCAGAAAGATCTCAGACTCTTCAAGCTAGATGCACTAATGGTGTGAGGTGCTGCTTCTTTTACATACCTCCCCCTGCCCAAAGTCTGTCCTCTCTCAGTTCAATGCTTTTTCCCACTTGAACTTCAGTTTTAGAATAATTAAGTCAACAAGTTTTTCTCCGCATTTGATTTAATCCCTTTGTGTACCTTTTGAGTTCCCCGTCTCTGTACCCAGGCTGCCAAGGTGATCTGTTCTTAAGATATACAAATCTTCAATTTTTTCCTGGTTTAGATGGGAAGATATTGCTGTTTGAAACTGATTCCTTGCCTCTTTCTTTTCTCTTTTTTGATTAAACCACCTTTATTAGACCCCTCTATTTCAGAGATAAAATCCCATGAAGAAGAATAGAGGGTTTGTTATATCAGTTCTTTTTAAAAATCTTGTAGAAAGAAATAAAATCTCAGGCACCACTCACATAGAAAAAAGACAGTAAAGAGTCCCCTGTATTTTGGGGATCAGAATCTACAATAGACGTCACAAATAATCACGGGCCACATCTTGACCTGTTCTTGGTCCGGATAGCAAGGACACTGGACTCAATCAATTTGCAATACAATAGTGCAAGCATTTTGCTCATTTTAATTTAATACTCTTTTAAACATCTGCACAAAACTGCCTGCTTGGCTAAGGATGAACTCCAAAAGTTGAGGAAGAACTGCAATCTTTGATAAACAAGCTGAAGTATATTATCTGGAGAAATCATGCTGGAGAATTGCTTTCCACCATTTGCCTGTTCTCCAAGCACATGCTTGCAGTTTAGGTAATTATTTAGCAGAACATCACATCTTATGGAAAAACAAGTTTTACAGAGGGTTTCTATGCCCATCCTGGGACTTGGAGTCAATCTTGGTGCTTTCCTGTCCTTACCTGATGCTCTGTCATTCACTTCCTCTGCCCTTTTCTGGTTTATATAAGGCTGAATCACTGTTGTCTGTTGGGCTCCTCTGCCAGGTCCTGGGTTGAGGCCAGGGGCATGGAGCCAGGGTGTTTTGAGCCTGTAGTACAATGCACGGGATTTCTGGGCCCAAGCCTGGAGGGTTTGGGAGGAGGAGTAGGACCAGGAGCCAGGCAAAGACAAGACAGCTCCTGGGACATGAGGCAACAAGAGCAGGGAGCAGAATTTACAGTGGGTATTTCTTAACAGTGGGTTTGGTTGAACCAGACCAGGATGACTTCCAACATGGCCTTGATCCTATCTCTTCACCAAACAACTCCTCAGTGACACAGCCAGCAGTACTAATCAGCTCCTGAAAGCTAGGAAAGGGGTCTGCCCTTCTGCATGGGAGCATCCTTCTGCAGTGTCACTGCACTTTTGGCCTCTCCTGGCTCAGTAACTGATACAGCTTTTTGAAGTACCACTGTCAGTCTGTGCTAATTGTTCTTACATTTGGGGGGTTTTGTTCTTTTTGGTCTGCATAAAAAAAAAAAAAAACAGAAATAATTTGTTCACATCCCTCTGGTTATGAGTATCAAAAGTCCCTCTTCTCCTGAAGCTCAGACATGCTTGCACATCATCGTGGTGCAACAAACTACTTCAAGCTGCACTGTCCCCAACATCTGGCCGTGTCCTCTCCTATCCATTGACAAATGTGAGATGATTCGAAATGTGTCAGCCCACAGTGGGAGCTGGGAAGGTTGAGGTAAATGCAGTAGGAGCACACAGATGGATGATGCATGGATGGAGGATGTTGGGATGTGCCTGACTGTTGTTGCATCACATGTCTAAGCACAGGGTTCACCACAGTGACCAACAGAAGACTGAACCTTTATATGCTGTTAGTGACATCATCAGTAAACTGCAATTTCATCGCAGGCTTCACGGTTTTATGCTTTGACTTATTATCCCTTGGTGACTTAATTAGAATGTTGCCGCTTTCCTCATCAGCTGGGTATTTCCTCACTTCAAAACCTTTAACATGTATGTCTTTACTCTTTAAATAATGCTGTGAATATATTTTCCCTGTCTTCTGACAGGTTGCTTGAACACCAGGCACAGACTGTTGCAATCCTGTGTTATTTTCGCTATTACTCCTAGTTTATCACTTGGCGCTGATTTATCTCCCAATGCCCCAAGCAGCTTCGCCTCTTGGTATTTTGTGATGCTTTTCTGCTGGGCGCAGAAACCTGACTAAAAAGCTACCTTGCTTCTAGGCAAATCTTCTCCCTGGTATGTACCCGTCTTTGGTATCCAGCCTTTCCCATCACTCCTCAGGTCAGGGGTGCCAAGGGGCAGCTTTCCCCAGGCCTCTCTCTTCATCAGCAAGGAGGATTTACAGCCCGCTCGACCCATGGAGGAGAGCAGGCAAATTGTTCATATTTCCTTGCAATCTGGGTGTATCCCTCTCCCGTGGCTTTTGTGAGCAAGCTGCAACTAGAAAAGATTTCCAGTGTCACTGCACCAGATCCCCACCTCTGCCAGAATCAGCTGTATCTGCTCTCACCATTGTTCTCAACCACACCGTTTACCCAGAGGTTTGTTTATATCTATCAGCTCTTTATGCTGCTGATTGCCACAGGTTCCTCACAGTTTTTGAACTGGTGACAGATGATAAGCGTGAGAAAAGTCTGCTAAAAAAATATGGGACCATCTTAAATCACAGTGCCAGCTTTCTGTCACTGTAGCATTCCAGGGTTGGGAGTGTGTGATGGGTTTGACTTTGATTATATTGATGATAATCCATCTGCATAAACACTATGTGTGTGTATATATATACATACGCACACACACATATATATATACACATATATGTATATATGTGCAAAAAAAGGATCCATATTTTTCTCCATGTGGCCTTCCAGTGCCACAGGAATTTGGGATTGAAAGGGGATATTTCTGTCCACTAAGTTGGTATATTTCCTCATCTTCTCTCTTTTTCTTTTTCTTTTTCTTTTTCTTTTTCTTTTTCTTTTTCTTTTTCTTTTTCTTTTTCTTTTTCTTTTTCTTTTTCTTTTTCTTTTTCTTTTTCTTTTTCTTTTTCTTTTCTTCTTTTTCTTCTTCTTTTTTTCCTTTTTCTTTTCTTTTTCCCTTTCCTTCTTCCTTTTTCTTTTTTTCTTTTTCTTTTCCATTTTCTTTTTCTTTTCCTCTTTCTCTTTCTTTCCCTTTTCTTTTTTTGTTTTTTTTTCTTTTTCCTTTTTTTTGTCTCCCATGAGTTTTCAGTCTCTTTGGAGGCTTCTCCAGAGTATGGATCTTCTCATGGTCACTGATTTCTTGCCTAAATTTATTCATGGCAATGTTATCACACTTTGCTCTTATGCCAATGCTGCCCTTGGATTCAAGCAACTCTTTCCTCTCCCTCACGTTTAATCCCCTGATATATTTCCTGCATTTTGCCCCAATTTCCCTTTTGCTGGAGTAACCAAGCAAAACTCTTTCTGCCTGATGTGTGGGACATGTTTCTGTACCCCTACTTGCTGTCTGAGTCTTACCAAGCCATGGTTCCTGGTGAGCCCACCTTTCCCCAACAGTGGGTGACTGGAAGAACTGGCTATTTTCCCACAAGGACTCAGTGGAGCAGAGCACAGTGGCAGGAACGCTTTCCTCTCTCTACTGGAAACACCTTTCCTGAGACGCCCCAGAATTGTGTTTGCTTTTGTGCATATATATCACATTAGTACCACAGCTCTTCTTGACATTAGGCCAAAACAAGTTTCTTATCCCTGTGCATCCTACCACAAGGCCCATTGCTGCTTCACCATCCTTGACTTCGCTTCTTTTTCTGGACACAAGCCCCCATACCTGTGACCCCAGTCTGAGTCTCCTGCACCCCATTTCTAACGTCATGACTGGACCATCATGTCCCGACTGTGGCCTTTACTCAGCTGTGATCCCGGCTCTCAGTGCTGAGGGTATTACACAAGGTCAAGACTCAGCCTCATCCTTCTACCTGCTCCTGTGGCTCAGTAGCTCCCTGTGCCGTGTCTGCCCACACTTTTTGTTGCTGTTCCTGAGAAGAGCAGTCTCATTAGCAGTAACAGAGTTATCCTTCCAACTCAGCTGTGCTCGATCTCACTTCACTTGGTTCATGTGAACCTTAGATAAAATGACTTTTCGCACCTCCCTACACCTGGATGAAGCAATTAGTAATTACAGGTTCTAGCGTTACTCACACTCATGCCTCTGGCATGTCTGCTGGGACTTTAAGGTGCTACACCACAGGGAGCACACAGCACACCTGCCTTTTGTCCCCGGATGCTGGTGTTGAGCTTCTCCCCCTTGTTTCCTCTGCCAGGGTCATTCACACGGTTTCACAGCACAGATATTTTGGGTTGCCCACTGGCAATGCTCCGAGACATAACACCTCTCAAGAGACAGCAATCATTAAATGACTTCACTGTAGCACTGTAATAATTTCCAGGTCCT
This sequence comes from Trogon surrucura, assembly GCA_020746105.1. Lineage (NCBI taxonomy): Eukaryota > Metazoa > Chordata > Aves > Trogoniformes > Trogonidae > Trogon > Trogon surrucura. Next base: position 18,732,709 of record CM036625.1, on the reverse strand, counting down.
CTTCTAAATGGAAAACCCTTAGTAGTACATCTCTCCTCTTTCCATGCTGCATACAGGAGCTTGTTAATGTGTATCTCATTGGTGCACCTGGGGCTGGATGCCCCACATTGACTGCAGAGCACACTGTACACACAGCAGCACCATTTCTGAAATAATTTAGCAGATTGGGAAAACCTCCAACTGTTGTCACATCAAAACATGTGGTAGACAGAGAAGGAAAGGAGTGTACTTGCACCGAGTCTGGTGATACTTTCCCGTGCTGAGCCAGGGGACTGCCCCACACCCTGTGGGAAGCCCCCAGCCTTCGTTCTGGAAATTACATCTGTATTATATGTGTAATTTGTGTCCTGATTTATCTGAGGTCTCTGCTTTTGTGGACACAGTGATTTCACAAGTTTACCTTCTCCATAAGGTAGTAGTAAGATACTCAATGGCTCATGGCATCCCCAGCCAGGAAGGACAGCGCTTCCCAGGGAACAAACACAGAGATACTCGCAAGGAGAGAAAGTGTCTGAGTTACTTTGTTTTGTAAACACACCAAAACATTGTAAAAATAAAATAACAGTTTTAAAAAACTCAGATTCCACTGAACACATTCTTCCTACTTAATATTTTATCCTGAGGTAGCCCAAAAGCTTTGCAGAAGGCACACAGCACATCTTCATTAAGATAAAGCTGCCACAAGGCCGAGAGGGAATAGCAAGAACTACAATTAATTCAAAATACTCTGTGCTACATAGGGAGGAGTTTTGGCCAGAGACACTGAAAGATGTGTTTGATGGAGGACTGGAACAGCCGTTCTGGGGAGGACACGGATTCCACTTCGGCATTTGTAACTCCTCCTTGTTTCAAACGAACAGAAGCTCTGCGAAGTTTCGAAATTAGTCACTGAAGGGTTCAGACTCATTTGAGACAGATCAAAGCATTTTGTTTCCACTGTGACATCATTCTGTGGTGTTATTTACAAGGGATTTTTTAAAACGTGGGAAAAAAAAGTGATTTTGGGACATAAAGCAGAAGGGTTTCCTTCTCCAAATGCAAAAGCGAGACCTCCCGGGATTGTCGTAACTTCACTTCTCTGCTGTGTTTTCCTCTCCTAATTTAACTTTTGATAAAACGAGTGCAGTTTTTGAAGGTTGTGAGTGTTGGAGTCAGCATGATAGCAAGTGAAAAAAATCTACGTAAGTAAATCTAACAGAAACCATAGAATAGACACAGCAGTGAAGCTTGAAGCAGCAGTTCTGCTGACCCTTTTCCATAACATGAGGATAAAGAAAAATGATTAAAAATCACGCAAAAAAATCATTTTCACACAGAGTCTTTTTTTTTCCAAGGAATTCACTACTGTCAGACACAATTTAGGCCATGAGTTTAGTGCAATTCAAACAAACCCTAGCCTTTTACACAGTTGAAGAGCCCATTGCAACAGTGATTTAAGGAAAACCGCTGGGACGATAGCCCAGATGCAGCTCATTCCCTGGCACAGCTCAGGCCTGCCCAGAGCATCTCAGCACTCCCACCGGAAAGCTTTGCCCCTACAGCGCTTTGCAGCCCTCACTTACCCAGAGAGCTGCAGACACTCCCTGAACAAATTCTGGCATGTCACACTGATTGACTGAGTGTTTGCAGTCCTCAGGTTTGCTCCCTAATCTGCTCGCTCTCTGCCAGGCATCCGGGAGGACTCTTTCCCAAAGAGACCCTATGAGACCATGGCTGGGGTTTGGCAACAGAGACTGGAAGAGTGGAAAAAGTGGGGAGGGGGATGCTGGAAAAAAAGCAGAGGTATTTTTAAGATGCTGATTTAGAGTGCTATTAAAAATGCTGTCCACATAGCCTTTTAACCCTCAAAGATATCAGATAACTTTTTTTTTCCTGCAGTGAGATGAAGTGGCTGTCATTATCTGCGAAGGTCTGTATCATATTGGAATCTGCCGGCGCAGGTCAGTGAGTCCGTGGTGTTCTGGTCCCAGCTTCGGCGCTGAATTACATTTCCCAGGCACAATGGCTGCAGAATGGGTGGGTGCTTTGTCATTTAAACTGCATAAAGAGGCAGAAATTGATTTTTATTGTGGATCTTCATATCTAATAAAGCTCTGAGGGGCTCTTTTCTTCTCCGATTGAATGGCCATTGAATGCTTTCAATCTAGTTCTGTGTTTCATGCCTAAACTGAATAGTGGCAGGAGGAAAAATAGATGGGGGGAAGAGAGGCCAAGTCACTTTCCAGATTGAAAAGGATACAGAAGAGAAATAAATAAAAAATAAAATAAAGCAAAAATGAATCGGGGAAAAAAAAGCCATTTAAGTGGAAAGGGGAACTTTCCTGATGTTGAGAGAAAAGTGGTTTGTGCAAAGCACACACACGTGACTGTGCCAATGGCCACATGCATGAGGACATGGCTGCATGAAGCTACATGGTGGTGTGAAAAGATGTGGGACTCAATGAAATGTTACCAAGGGACTCTGATGCTACCTGCATCTCAATTCCCTGCTTTGGGACTGGAAATCTCTGGCTCCCTGGTCAAGGCATGTTAATACTTCACATCCAGAGCTGTCCTACATGTGTTGCCTTCAGTAACTAATATTTTGCTTAGGAGGCTATAAAACAGGAATGACTTCGTTTATGTTGACATTAGTTAGAGGAGACATTGGTTTAGAATACAGTGTTTTTTAATGCAATTAGTACCTAGTTCATCACGTCCTCCTCAAATCAACATAGAGACAATAATACATAATGGCTTTTCAGTTACTCTTTGATATGTATTACTCATTTAGTCCTGTTCCCCTTGGGAAGCTTCATCAAAATTAGCAGGGCCAGTAGTGTTAGCATTAATTGGTCGTGCTGATGGTCTGATCTAAGGTCCTAAGGAGTCCTCCCGCAGCATCGCAGACTGTGGTCAGACACTCTTGGGAACTCTGCCTAATTGAATATTGAATCTCTTGATCGTTAAGACCCAGGAGACATAGTCATTGCCTGCTCATAGGCTCAGCCTCTGAAGAAGCAATCCATGAGGATGAAGGAAATGCTCCCCGACAGCCCCTCAGGACCTGGAAGGAGTGTCATGAAACTTCTGACTCCACTGGGGTGCCCTCCTGCCCATACCACCACCCTGGTCCTTTTCTGCACACCAGCATCTGTAAGTTCTTTGACTCTAGCATGAGGAAACTGAGCTCAGAGGTGTCAAGATGTAAAAGAGTGTATTTCTCACATGACCATTTTTTTGGCTTTCAGGATACATATGTGATTTGACTCATGTCCTTGTACCTTCACACCTAGCACTGGGAATCCCCTCCAGTGCAGGCTGGTGCAAGAGATGTTAGCAGTTCTGCAACTCAAACCACAGGGAACCTTTTATGTTGAGGAACACATTTTGATTTAGTCTTCTTGCAGCCATCCAAAGTCCTCCTGTAGGTGTCTGTCTTATCTCCAGCAAAATTAAGGTTTTGAGAACTACAAACTCTTGATGAACCCTGGACCTGAGCAAATGTAAAACTCTCAGCCAGCCCTGTGCCTGATGAGCTGGTCCTTCAGTTTGTTGTTCAGGGCCCCTTTTAAAATTGTTTTTCTTTCAAGTCACTTCAAAGAGAGATTTCACAATCTGACTATGACCAGGAATATGCATTCTCCAGAAACCCACAGTGCCTAAGGACTGTGTTTCCTTTCTGTTAGTTGGTGGGGACAGAGCTGATATTGCATCAATCACGTCAGAGTTAGTTTCTTAACACTTCTTGCCTGCCATTTGCATTTTGGTATTGTTTAATTGTTCTGATTATTCTGTTGTGGTTTATGCATTCTGGGTGTCAATAAATCTGTCGTGGGTTAGGGCTGGGCTGGCCACTACACGTGGACAGACACTCTCTAACCCCCTCTCCCTCCCCAAACAGGAAGGAAAAGGGTATGAGGCAGAGAGACTTACTTATTAGGGAAAAAAATATAATTTAAAATATAAAATTAAAAAACCTAAAACAGCTGCAGAGCAGGCGGCACTAGGGAATCCCCAGGCTCAGTGGCAGAGGGCAGCTGGATACGGGAGCTGAATTTGGAAACTTAGGATCAGGATTAAAAGCAGAAGATTGGACAGAGTCCTCCCTGGACACCGGCCATTGAAGAAGAGGACAAAAGAGACCTAACACCTTGTGAACCCTCAGTTTTATACTGAATGTGATGTAAATGGAATGGAATACTCTTTTTGGTCACTTGTCCTGCCTGTAACTCACCAGAGGTGCAACCTTTTACTTCCTTGTGACCCCTCTTACCACCCGGCACCCCAGTGTGGCACACAAGAGCCAGCAGTGGCCTTGGGCACTGTAGGAACAAGTATCAGCAAGAGCCTTTCTGCATCCCAGTCCCAGGCAGTGACTGTGAACATCAGGTGTTATCACTGTCTGCAAAAACATGCTGCTAGCTTCAGAAGGTGCAGCCTCTCAGAAGAGACTGAACTGAGAAGTAAAAATCACTGAAAAGAATTGGTTCTATTTAGCTCAAACCAGGACAGGCACGAAGGCATTCAGCTTCCCTGTCCTTCCTTCCATCTAAGAGCATTAAAATCGTACTGAGAGCCTCCTCAGAGCTGCTGCTGAACCAGAAGAATGGTATACTGGATTCCATGGACGCTCAGACTTCCTTTTCAGTAAGGCCTCTCTCACATACACCCTCAGTTGTTTTATTTGCTGCACATGAATAGGAAGAGAAGCTGGACCCTTCCCCTCCTGTCCTGGAGAAAAAGAGGAGAAAACTTTAAAGCATAAACAAAACAAAACCTCCACTGGATACATGACTCCTTCCCTGCACACTTCCTTCAGGAAAGAGATTTTTCTTAGGCTGCTATAAGATGGGAATGACTCAGTTTATGTTGACATTAATTAGAGGAGAGATTTGTTTAGAAGAGTGATTTTTAATGTCACTTGGCTTTTCACCTACATGTTTCATCACTCTTAGAAACCTCCTCCAAATAGCGTTGGAGGTAACCCCCAGGCAGTCAAAGGAATGCCAGAAAAGTAAGGTGATTACAGCTTTAACTTCTCTCTGAAAATCTTAGAGCAAACTAAGTGTCTCAGAGAGTGGGAGAAGGAAAAGTGGCCAGAAGTGTTTGCCCTTCTTCTATCCCATGGCAGAGAGCTCAGCATGAATGACTGAAAGGACCTGCTCTTCCTAATACTGAGAATTAGCTCTTTGGAAATTGAGACTCAAGTGAGGCACCTAAGAAAATAAAATTAAAAAAAATAAGTACAAAACTTGCAAGCTGTTGGTATAAATCCTGCTTGTCTTTGCCAGGAGCTCAGCACAACCTTGAAATGCATTGATGATCCAAAAAACCAAGAAAAAGCCAGGCTGAAGAGAGTAATACTAAAAATGCTGTAATGGAATTACAGAACTGCATGATACACCTTCAGCTGGAATAATGTTTTCTATTCTGGCCTCCCTGCCTAGAAATGCAGACACGGAAAAGGTCTAGGAGAGGGCAAAGGAAATTATTAAGGGCATGGAAAGACGTCCATGCAAAGAGAGATTAGAAAGATCATGGCTATATAATTTAGAGACGACATGAATAAGAGAAACCATGATAGAGATATATAAAATAATTTGCCTTTTTCTGGCTTGCAGAGCTTTTGTGAACTCAGCCTGCACTGGTTTTCTTTCAGATCCATGCTGGACCCAGATGTGCTTGGCAAGCAGGGAAACAAACATCAAGGAGCCTGAGGGTATTCTCCAAGAGCCTCAAGTATGGAGTTCTATTTGAGACTCAAAATTAGTAATTCTAAGTAATGTGGTCCTTCTTCTAGTCCTGGATGCAAAGACCTTTGTACAAAGTAGGAAATCTTCGGGGAATCCCTGCCCTTTAATTCCCTTCCGGACACTTAACTCAGAGGAAACCTCTTCACCCTACCTAGGTAACAATAACACAGTATTTTCATCACCTGTGCATCTGCATTACACGTATTTTTCTTCATACAACCTTTGCTGGGGACAGAGTCTTGCCATCTTTGGTCTGGTAGTACTGGTCATCCATAAATATCTCAGCAAAATGACAAGCCAGCCCCCTTCCCTCTAGGCATCCTGCTCTGGACCCTGCTCTAATATCTTGTGTCAGAGACCTCACTTTCTGCAAAACTTCTGGTGAGTTTAACGAGGCTCATTATGACTCCCTAAGTCATTAAGTCCATGTCACTATTAAGCAGGGCTCTGTAGAAACCACCACACATTGCTGCGAAAGATCTCCTCTTTCACACCCCATCACTATCTAAAGAATCCAAAGGTGACCAAAACCTTGTTTTCAGTCCAAGGCAAGGATGGAAGTGAAGGTTTTGACCTGGAAGTTGTCTCTCAGCAGAGTGAGGGTCTATCTCCCTTACCAAAGGGTATTTTGTGTAAATGCTCTGGTAACTGTTTCAGGCAAAGAGTTTTAAAGAGAATGTGAATTTTTGAGAGATACAGAAGGGCTCATATGCCTGAATACTTGTCCGTTTCTTGCAACTGTACTGATTGGTTTAATAAAAGGTTATTAGATCTCTCTATGCAAGGTTGCCTCTATTCAAGAGGGAACATTTCTAACACTTATGATACCATTGAGACTCCATGCTTTTCAAAACAATAGTTTTAGACAAAGACTTAACATCTGAGGGCCAGAAGGGACCTGGAAAAAAAAAAAAAACACAACAAAAACCCATGAATCCAGCATACAACAAAGGTATGAAGAATAGAGACAACAAAAGTGCAAGTAAAAATGATCCAAATTAAATGGTGAGATTCCAGATGGACTCGAGAGACATAAACGCCTCATCTAACCTCAACACACAATGAGTCGCCAGGGACAGAAATGAAAGCAGAGATCAACCGGATGCCAAGTAGTTCATTATCAAGTTCCTCGGAGGAGCAGAGAAGTCTACAGCACTTAACAGAATGGTTTCTGTTTGCTTCGGGTTCTGCCAAGGTCCAGAATTAAAAAGCGCAAGACATTTCGAAGAGCAGGTGAGAGCAGAGGCACTAGGAATTCAGGATCATGGCTGGATTTGGGAGGACATGCGCTGCAGAGGCAGCAGTCACAACAGCAAGCTCTCCCAATGAACCTGGGTAGGGAGGAGTGCAAATCAGGACTTGGGATGACAGTGAAGTTTCACTTACCACAATTTCACTTGCATGAAAGTGTGAAAACAGGGTAACATTTCTCAAAGCATCTTGTTTCCATATATGAAAAAATCAACTTTTGATGCCACTAGTTAATGGCAGGAAAGATGTGAAAAGCCATTGAACGATGGAGGTGGTTGAATAAACCTGTACAAGGTATCTAATAGGTAAGTGTTGTACTCTTGGGTCCCCAATGTCATTTAGCTCCAAAGACCAGGGCAGGAGGGCAGGGTCTCAGCCTGACCCCAGGCTGGAGCCCAAGAGAATCTTTTAGGTCTGGCTAATATTTCTTTACCAGTACAAGGTCTGAGTGGTCGATGATACCATCAAGGAATACCGCAGCAGACTCAGCTGAAATAGAGACCATTTTCTACAGCTTAAAAAAAAGGCAAATTATGTTGAACCCATTCTTCCCGAAACGAGGAGCAAATTTGCCGAAATAGCAGCTGGGGCAGGTTACAGACATAACTGTTAAGTGAGGGAGTGCCCAAAATTACAGGCCTGCTGGCCAGGAGATTTATAAACAGAGTGACTATACCCAGCTGTTGTGAGTTGCTGAGCTTTGTGCTGTGTAGCATTCTCATTAAAACATTCATGCTGGGATGTATGTCTCCAGAGCAGGAAAAAAAAAAAAAAAAGCTAGGAAGGGAATAGAGAGAGTCAAAGCAGAAACAAATCCTCTCTTGAATACCAGGTCTTAACTATAGATTATGAGTCCTTTAAAAAACTTAGCCTGGAGGATAGAAGTGGCTCTAAAAAGTCATCTTTATTTTTGTTATCCACCATTGGCAGCTGACTACCCCCAAAGCTGAGGAAGATGAAGGACAGATGCTACTCTCCTGAGCTTTTTTGATCAATGACCCCAGCTGTAAGTGAGTCTGATCCAAGGGGAGGGCTGTGCTGAGGGTCAATGATTGGGAAGTTTCGAAAGTGCCTCTCTGTAGCCAAGGGCAGGCAGTGATAAGAGCTCCAGGTGAAGTGGTCAAAGCCGGGCTGAAATGAGTGATAGCGGTGGTTAATGCTGCAGATTGCAACCCGTGACACCAGTTGAGTTTGTCAGGCTTAATGTGGCGAGGGGATTTTCTCTGTTTCTCTCTGAAGCATCCTTCCCGGTTTGCAGTGTCACAGATATGCGTCACTCATGCTGGATTTGTCTGACTCCCTGTCAAAGCAAGATTTATTCATGGGAGTTGGTTTTGCCATGGAAGAGTAAACGGCACCTTCTCCCTACAGGGATATAGCTAGCCTGTGTCTGAAGAAGGTAAATCCTCCTGGAAGAACATCTCATCTCCATCACTGGCTCCTCTCCTGATCCACCTCTCTGTGAGAGGGCATGTGTGTGCAATCCTATACAATGGAGTCAGTATATTTCTATAATTAACCAGAGCAGATGCAAAGCTTCACAAAATTTTTCCAAGGTAAAATTGCTTTTTCTGTGTTGCACTCTTCCAACTTTCTTCTGCCTCATAGCAGAGCACAGCATGCCATGGTTACCTTTGAACAAACTGGTCATTTTACTTAGTTTTTAAACATTGGAAGAAGCAGGATTTGGTAATAGATGCTTCCACTCTGATCTGGTAGGACAAATTCTCTGGTTGCGTACAGAGATTTTAGATCAGAAAAGTATCTTGTCTGAAATCCCCGTAGGTAGTACGTGGTCTTTTCATGCTGTTGAGGAGGTAGCACTGAGCAGTATTAATGCCGCAATTCTAAATCTGCCTATTTGCAGATTCTAAATCTAAGTAGTTTCTATGTTGTTCATATTGTATTTGCTTGTTGCAACACTTATCTGCTTGTATACTCGTTTTCAGGGTTAACAATTTGGGTTTTGTTCTTGGAAGCATTGACATCTTGGATCTGAACAGGGTTCTAGTAACAGAAATGAGTTCCCCAGATCTACAGAGTTGTGGCTGGTATTTCAGCATTGTCTGGGTGGAGTTTCTTTCTGCCATGAACTCAGACTGCTCTGTTGCAGTGGTTTCTTTTTTTCTTCACCAGGACTTCCACTTGCAGTGCTCTGCTGAAGCATGAGCAGCCACGGAAGCTGTTCCTCATCTCTATTAAAAATATTCAAAATGATGCAGGGAGTAGAAGTTTGAGTTAATTACAAATTATTCTCGATTTCACTAGCATTTTATTAACAAATCCACATTAATCCAGTATTAAAGCAGGGCGGGATTATAGGATTTCTCTCATCTGAAGCTTGGAGCAAGGGAAGTCTATAATAAACCTACCTATTCATTTGACACAAAGCTGTTCTATCAAATCTACCACAACATGTGCCCCCCTCCCCTCCCTTCCTTGCGACATACATATGCAATCCTATACAATAGAAACAGTATATTTTTACGATTAACTAGAATGGATACAAAACCAATCTGGGGTAAAATTGCATTTCAAGCACCTCTCGCCTTAAACACTCTTTTCTGGCTTTCCAGGCAATGCAGGTGACCTACCGGGGACATCTTCCACCTGGTGGAGACCTGCCAGCTCTTTGCTTGAGACTATTTCCACCAGCAGAAGAGCTGACCCTATAGCAACTTAGATAACTGCACGCATTTGCTTAAAAGCAAGATGTGACCATGTGAGAGGATGCTTCCTCTGCAAATTGAGGCTTACACCATGAGGTGGGACACACCAGCAGAAGTAAAGGATCTAAGCATGTTCGGAGAGAGCTGGGAGAAATAAGAGGGAAAGGCAGAACTGTTTCATCTTGATCCTGCCACGGTCCTCAAAATTGTCTTGAAAGTTTTCACAGAAAGGAGCTAGCTAAGGGACTGAAATAGTTTGCTTTAAGATATAATCCTTTTAATAAAATGTAAGGGTCAGAATTTCACATTGGCAGTGAACATTTTGCTAAATAGGGCATGATGAGTTTGCTGTTCTGCTCCCGGACTGGTTGCTTGTGCTTGCGTGTCGCGGTGTATAATAATTGCATGAAATTGCCATCTCTGCTGGGGTTGGTGCAGGTTGATCAGTCCAAAGTGTAACAGCTCCTGAGCGGAAATTATTCTTCTTAATTTTACAGACATCTCTAATAAAAACATTTCCCCTGACAAAAAATATCCAGAGAAAATTAAGAAGAAGTTCAAGTTTGGCAGACCTTTATTGTCTCACTCATTGGGGCACCATGACTATCTAAACACTGAAATTATTTCATTTTATACTTCAAAAGCTATCCGTTTTTCCCACAGGTTTTTGATGAAGAAGAGGATTTGCTCATGGATAATTCTGCTGACTTGAAAAGCTACATTTTTGTCTCAGAAATGGGTATTTTCATGTAAGTCTCGTTGCTGTAACTTTTTGTTTACCTGTGACAACAGACTTGGTGTTGTGCAGAAATGAATCTAGCTGCCTCCCAGACACATTAGCTAAGATACACAGGTGATGGTTCTTCAAATCAAGATGCCTTCAGAGCTGGGTTGGGTTTTAATGTCTCTTTATATTACCTGCTGCTCAAGTCTGTTCTCCTGTGACCATTTTTGAGGCTCATACACAAGTGAACATGTGTTAGAGAAGAAAGATTCAGGCCATTGCCACCTCACTAGGAACTGTGATCCTTTGGAAAGTGAAGAGCAATATTTTATCTTTCAGCAAAAGTCTTTTGCTTGGCCCTGGACTCTGGACCTACAGTGCTCAGTATTTTGGTGCAGATGGTGTCACTCAGCGGGGAGCTGGAGCCCCCAATAACCATCAGGAGCTATTATGTGCCCTTGCAGCTACCTGCCCTTTGCATTCAGAAAATCACTCCTCTCTGTGAGTGAACATCTCAGAGACATCTTGGGTCGATTACCCAGATTACTTCCTGTCCAGTGCAGTAAGGCTCACCCTCTTGCTGTCAAACTCCACCAATTATAAACCTGTTGTTGGCCTCAATGTCTACCCTTTGAGCAAGGCAAAGATAAATGCTACCTCAGGATATTAGCTCTTGCTTCTGGCTACATCTAAGCTGGTAGTCTTGATGCGTCCTCAGTGCTCAGAGCCTAGCCAGGCACTGGCTCCAAACCAGACATCTGCAGAGCTCCTCCAGCTCCTTGCAAAGCCAAGGGAGTGGTATGGAGAAGAGAGCAAGAGTGATGGTCCCACCTGAATGGCGAGGTAGCAGGTGAGTGCTGGTTGGGTTTTAAGCACAGTGGATCTTTAAGCACAGTGGATCCTTGGATCTTTAATTCCTATGTGCCCTGCTGGTCTCACTCAATGCATGCTCTAAAGCAGACCCAGACAAAGCCTAGGTTTCTCCTTCCCAGCTGGCATGTCACAAATAATGTCTCTTGTACCTGCAATCCAGGGACCCCTTGGTGATATTTTCTGGATGCATGTGGGCAGCCAACCTTTGTAGTGCAGAGTGGTCCCCGTACCAAGGCATCAATACACTGTGGAACTGTATTTTCAACTATTGTTTTTTTCTATGGCCAGATTGTAGTGGAATAGCCACCACCCTTCAGAACGTTGCTGGGGGCTGCTGTGAGGACTGGGGTGTAGCTTTCTTTAGAAGGCAATTTATCGTCTATCTGCTTGTTGCCAGGTCTCTGCCATCTTCACTGCAGGTGCAGTGCTGGGAGCTGGGGCATTTCGGTGCTCTGTAATAGCAGGCAATTTGAAGTACAAACAACCCTTTTGTGCCTGTCACTTAAGGAGCCGCCGATAAACATGGCTGTGGAGGGAAGCTGACGTGAATATATGAGATTCCTCCTGCCCACAGCCAGTGCCAAGATCCTAGGCAAAATGCACCTATTAAAATGCTCCTATTAAGTAAATTAATGCTCTGGAATTTTTTAAGAATAAAGACGTCGTAAAAAGAGAAAGAGACCAAGGAAGTCCTTTTACAAATTAGTCTTGATTTGCAAGAAAAATGATGCAATCAAGGGAGCTCCAGGACAACAAATGAGCCCAAGGCTGAGACATCCATTAAGCAGACTGTTGTATCAAGAAATTTCTTTTCTCCCACCCCAGCTCAAGCTCCTCTTTTCTGGGCAAGGGTCAAGATATAGGTCCACATTCTCACTTATACAGAAGGCAATGCTGTCTTAGCTGATCCTAACCCTGATCTTGGAGCCAGAGGGAAGGCACTGACACCTAACTGAAGCAGCATCCAGGAGACCCAGAGCCTGTTTGCAGCTCAGCCACCAGCTCCCTGGAGGAGTGCGAAGGGAAGGACAGACCTTGCTGCCATCCTGGACAAGCAGTGTTGAGGATAGCATGAGATCTGGGCCAGGGAAAGAAGAAACATCTTACATAGGACCTCATCTCATGGACAGTGAAGGGGACTGGAGCATGATGCCCACGGGAAATGCCAGGCTGTCCCTGCTTGTCCCTTGCCAGTGAGACAAGTCCTTCATCCACCAGCCTGTCCCAGGCTCCTCCCAAGCTGGCCCGTAGTGCAGCCAGACTCAGCCCATTAAACACATCTAAACAACATGCAGTACAAGGCTTCCAAAAAGCCAGTCTCAAAATAGCTTGCACTCTAATGCGAGCAGCAGACAAAGCTAAAGAAAAGCAGAGGAGCAGGCACCCTTCAAGCTAAAGCATGTTATTAAGGAATATTCCTTTTTTGAAGTTTGTTGATTTTATTTTTATCATATTTTAGCACAAACCCTTTTCATGTTATAAATTAAGTAACTGCTGCAGAAGGGTTATGTTGTGGGGTTTTTTTTTAGATGCGTTTCCTATAGAGAGATTCTTAAAGTTTCCAGTACAAAAAAAATATAAATTAAAAAAAATCATGGAAAGCTGTGTTGAATTATGTGATACATTGAAATTAAAATGAAATTCCAAATTATCTTGCAGTCAGGGGCTGATGTGGACTGAGTGATAATAAATAAAGGTTAAAAGGACATTGGCAAGTCTTTTTTCATTGCTTTCAATTTTTCCCCTCCCTGTTGTTTGTAAAAACCTCTTAGAAGATTAAAAATAATATTTCTTTTCCTATTGATTTTTTTTTCTTTTTCCACATTTGAAACTAGCATTTATTTATTTTCTGTGTTTCTAATGGAGCTGGGATTAATGTGGCTTTACTTCTTCTCTGCTTGGCTTGTGCTTTCGTCTCGTGGATGGACTTGGCGCAGCCCGGGCAAGGGTGCTCGTTAGCAGGACTGCAGCTGCCCAGCACCAAACAACTCAACAAAGTTCCAGCCAGGGGCCAAGGTCATCACTACATATTTTGACCCTGGGACAGCCACCCAAAATAGCTCATCTCGTTCCAGCTTTGCACCTGATATTCCTAGGTTTAGGGTTGTGCACTGGTTCAAAGGCTCCATGCTGTCATGTCCTGTGCTCTGGAGGGAAGAGGAGATGCTGTCCACTGCTGCACAGAGGATTTGGAAATACACAAGGTGGGAAATAGATCTGTTCATCTCCCACAGGTCTGCTTGGAAGACAAGTCTTCAGCAAAATAGCCTGTGCCCACTGGAGGTATATGGGGTTACATAAAAGGATTTCACTTTTCAAAAATACTGTTCTTCATTCTTGTGTGTGTTTGCATTCTTGAATTTGGGTTGAGCACTGGTGGAATAGGGACATTTTCTCATTACTGATTTGAGGAGGAACTAGATTTCTGGGGTGGAGAAAGGCAGCATTTGAAAGCAGTTTAAACATTAAGACTTTAGGCCACATAATTGTGTAAACTGTAATGGATGTTTCAGTCTTCATAGCTCAGTGGGTCGAACATGGTGCTTGAAACACCAAGGTCACGGGTTCGATTCCCGTTCAGTTCTCACGTGTTGCCTGACCTAGTTGAGAGGTGGCATCCCTGCTCACAACAGGGAGGTTGGATTAAAATGATCTCTGAGGTCCCTTCCAGCCCAGACCATTCTATGATGATGACCTGGAGGTGGAGGATTTGGGTGTAGTAAAAATTAAACTATTTTAAAATGCATGAGAAACAAAAAATCGAAAGAGTCATATTACTCCTATAAACACTCATGACACTTTAAGAAATATAAATTTATGCATTTTAAATGGATATATTGTGTATGCCTGTGAGGTTGGTTAACCAGGAAACTGTTTAAAGACATTTCCCAGCTAAATCATAGGAAGGGAAGAAATCAAAAAGCTCAAGTGCTTTAATGCTTTTGGATCAAGAGGGGGCCTTTGTGCACTACACAGGCTACTTGTCCCTCCCCAGGTGCTGATGTAGCCCTTCCAGCCTGGGAATCCTCATCTTCCCTGTGAAAAGGTGAAAGTTGGGCACTACTTTAATAAGTTTCAGTTTGAGAGATTTTGGTAGGTCAACTAGCTGCCTGTGGTAAGAGAAAACACTGAGAAAGATTATTTCCCTTCAGCATAATTCATCAGAATAGAGATAGATTTGTCTCTGGATGCCATTATTTAATGTATTTAAAATATTAAAGATATAATCCTATCACTCTGTGATAGAAATTCAGTTAAGGTGAGATTTGACCTTACCCATTGATGGTGAGGGTCAGTTTGAGGAAAAGCTCAAGTGTTAGAAACAGCAACAGACAACTCCTAATTTGGTGGGATCATTTATGGTCACGAAAGCATTCCATGCTTCTTGCCCTAGATTTCCTTCTCCTCTTCTTTTACCCCAGAAAGTGAGGGACAAAATCATCCTTACTGATCCTGACCCTGCCTACCAACTTCTTTAAATAAGAAGATGCATTTTCAAAATAGGGTATTTTTTTGTTGTTGACAAAACCTGTGTCAGTGAGTGATGTTGGGGCTGTCTCGCACAAAGCCATGAAGATGCAGGACCTCAGGAGCACATCTGTCCTCCTCTCCAGCCAGACCATCACCACGTTACAGAGGACCTGGTCAGGCTCCAGCTTGACTTTACACTTGAGGACCCTTTGGGTGACTTTATCTTCCCGGAGGTGCCGTGAAGGCCAGTGCACTGCAGACAGCGTGGTGTGAACTGCACCAGGGGATGAGCCCCACCAGTACAGCCAGGACTGTGGGGCTCAAATCCAGCCTCCTCCCACCCTCAGCAGTGAACCAGATCTTCAGCAGCTCTCATTACACCCAAAGCAGATGCCAAAGTCGTCTTTCCCCAGTTTTTGATTTAATCAAGGAGAAGGAAGAGGATCTTGTGAGACTGCACACAGCTCAGCGGAGATCTCTGCTCCTTCTGCAGCAGCAGCGCAACCTCATGGCAGACGCGCAGCCACCTGTCAGTGGCCTGGGGAGTGCAGGAAAGCCTTGATACGTGTCAGAGATGCTGTTCCACTTGCAGTAGTGGTTTTCCTCTTGAAAAGACTACAGAAGCATTAGGGAGGATGGAGCCATGCGCTAAGAATATGTTACTCATGGCCCCAGTCAGAAGTGAGAATGGAGGGTCTGGAACAGGTTACTTTGGAGAGAGGAGAGGCACACCAGAGATATTCAGAATAAAAATAACAGGAAAAGGTGAGGTAGATTTCAGTTCATCCCTGAAAAATGTGAAAATATTTTTTGTGCTGTCTGCTCTGCACCTGTGGAACTCACTGACACAGGACACTGCGGTGGGGAAAGAAATACAGCAAAAAGAAAATTGCTTTTTAGGGAGAGGCTAGAATTCAACCTCTTTTAGGGATAATCCATCCTAAAACCCGAGCGGGAGGAGGGGCCCTCTGTAGTCAATGAGGAAAGTGGCATCTCCAGCAAGAAGCTGAGCTGGTTGGCCCATTTGCAGCACTGATCTCTTGCTACTGTCTGGGACAGGGCTGACTCCATTCCCACAGCAGGTATCAAAGTAATATCCTGAAAGCTAGGGACCAGCTCCTGGCACCCATCCCAGCACAATGCGAGTCCTCAGCTGACTGAGCCTGATGGGGGACAGGCTAGATGGACCTCCTCATTTTGTTTTCCTCATCAGCCTGAATACTTTGTGGGAAGGAGGGTACTGTTTCACTGCTTGTTAAGGTGGTTATTCTTTCATCCACTTTGCAGAAGAGACCAGAAACTGGGATATTACGTCTGCCTCTAGAGGGTTGTAGGCCAAGGCAGGCGGCTTTGTCTTCATGCCTTTTGAGCTCCCTGCTCTGCGCTGTGGCCATCGGTTTCGGTGGATGGAGTGCAGGAGCTCAGCAGTGCTGGGCTGCTTGAGCAAAGAAATCACTCTGTTTTGCTGTTCTCTTGGCTTTGAATCCCCAATATTTTGGCCGGAGGGGGAGGCTGGGCTTGTGGATGAGGAGGCCAGGGATGCAGCCAACATACAGAAGACAGTGCCAACAAATCTGTGCCAGGGGCTGGCAGAACCGTGATGGCAAACCTCTTTGGTGCAACAGCAGTGAACCTGCAAACCATCCTTTGTCCTGGCGTGGGTCGTCCATGCGCAATGATCTGCTAGCACAAGGTGCAGCATTCCCTCACAGCATGCTGGCACCGCTGTGCCGGGAAAGCCCCTCCTAGAGAAGGCAGGACATTTATTTTTCAGTGCTTCTGAATGTCACTAGTAAAACAAAAGCTATTAATGCCTCTGGTTTTTGTTCAGGCTGTAAGCTCTTTGGAAGAGGCAGATCCTGCCAAGGCATATCTGTATAGGACCCAGTACAGTGGCAACTTACAGTCAAAAGCCCCCAGAAAAATTGGTAATGGAACAACACCAAGAGATATTGCTGAGTTTTCGTTCCTTGAGACCACTCCTTAGCATGGTGGCTGGTGTTTTAGGGTTGGTACTGTGTCAAAAAAAGGTGCTGAGAGACAGACAAGTTCATTCCTTCAGTGTACATTAAGACTTCTAAAAGCCTTCTAAAACCTGTGTGAACCCAGTATTTCCGAAGAGAAGAAGGTGTGTTTCCTCAAAAAAAAAAGAAGAGGGAAAACTAGAGCAGCAACCCCTCTCCAGGGAATGGCAGTAAATTTGGGCGTGAGACTTGGCTCTCCCTGATATTTTTAGTCAGTGGAAAAAAAAGAAATGTCAGTGAACAACTGGGATATGATCAGCTTCATGGAGCCTGCTCTGAATCTCCATAGGAGATGCACAGGAAATATGCAGGATCCGTCCGAAGAAGAGTTTTTGGGGGGTAGGAAAAGGGGAATTAAACAAAACCCTCCCAACTTTCAGGACTCCTCTAGGAACCCAGCAACAAGTACAAAGGCTGCTTGGCTTGCAACTCTAAAGTTTCACCAGAGCAGACTTTCTTATCGCTCTGCCTACAACGTGTATGATACTTTATTAGCATCTTCCGCAGTAATCCCAGCAAAACTGAAGGAAAAAAAGTGTCAGATCAAAAGGGGGAGTATGAAAGCGGGCGGCTAAGCAGGTTGCTGGGATGCTAATGATTGCTTCCTTCATTCTCTGAGTGTCACGCACAACATCTCTAAGCCCAGCGCAGCGCGTAAGCCACACAAATAGCCATATTTGTTAACATTCATGTGACTCTTTCGTCTGAGCTGTATTTCCTTGAGTACACCACAATGAAGAGTTTCTTTTAATAGGGATCAACCAGGAAAAACAACTGTGAGGGACTTTTCTCTCCCTCTCTCTCCCTCCCTCTCTCTCTCACTCCCTCTCTCACTCTCTCTAAACCTTTTACACTGCGGTTGAACAAGCCTCTGGATAAAGACTTTATCCAAAAACCCCCTCTTTAAAGTTATTTCAAATTTCTCTGCAAGGCTTTCAGAAATCTGTTTGTTTGAGGGCAGAATTAGATGTGACCGGCGTTTTATTGTGACATAAAACCATATTTCTTCCCTGGAAGATTAAAAAATAAAATCGGTTAATAAGAAAAGCTGTCAGCAACAGAAAATGGCTGACATAATCCGTTTATCCTCCGAGCAATAAAGATATTGGTCCTTGGGAGTCTATCCTCTCTCTCATGTTATTTCGCCCAAAACATTATCTTCCCAGCATTCTGATGGATTAAGAAGTCATATGGGAGATAGCAGGGAAATGACAGATACAAAAAAAATAATATCCTTTCATTTCCCCTCCTCCCTGCACTCTCTCTCTCTCTCTTTCTCTCTCCTGTTTTCTCCCCAGCCCCTCCTTCCCCTGCCTCCCTCTCTCTTTTTTTCTCTGTCCCCTTGGAAAAGTGGTCCATCTCTTTATTCCCAGCACCCCAGTGCACTGCCAAAGTCCCAAGCTGCTAACCATGGTGCAGTGGGGAGAAGTGACACAGAACGTCTTGCGTGCCTTGGTGCCTCTCGTGTACATGGATGCTGACAGCTCAGCACCATTTGATATTTGAATACCTTCTGGATTTTTAGGAACTGCAGTCACGGCTCTCTGTCCCTGTGTTGAAGCATGTCTGAGTTACTTGCTGGAGGAAGAGACACGAAATCCACCACTCGGTTTGAGTGGAGCAGAGCTGGGGGTCTTTCCTGGGGTTTTCTGGTGGTGAAATCTATGGATGGAAGAGGGCTTTGATCTCTGAAAGACTCCTCTTCTGCACTGACAAGCATCTACTTGATGCCCTAGAGGAGGTCATCTCCACAGCAGGTGAGTGGGCAGTCCTGGTGGCCTTATTCTTCATCTTGGGGGCCACTGTCTCTCTTTCTGGAGGCCCTGAGGCTACTGGAGACAAAACACAGCACAAGGCTGAGGTCCCGGGTCTCTGGGACACACCGCTTTAACCCTAATGCTATGTATCCGGTGGCTTTCTGCTTTACTTGAGCAGCCTTTGCATTTCTCTTTCTCTCTCAGGGACTCTGAGAAGTCCCCTCTGCCACCATCTCCTGTCATACCATGGCTCTGTCTGACCAGGGCTTACTTTAACAAATTCTCCAAAAGGTTTCGGAGGTTTAGGACTCAGGGCTGAGAGAGACATGCAACACCATTTAATCCTTTCCCCCTGCCCAGGGCAGGATCATGAGAATCTAAAGTGTCCATGAGAAACACTCACCTTACCTCTTCCTAAAAACATCCCGTATTGGCCACTCCACCACGTCTCCAGGAAATTTACTGCAGTGCTTCTGTACCTTTAGCACCAGTGTGTTTTTCTAAGCATGTGACTTAAATCTTCCATGCTGCAATTTAGGGCTGTTACTTCTCTTCCTATCCCCAACAGACATGAAGAACAATTTATTGTCTCTCTTTTCAGCAACCTTTCAGACAGCAGAAGACCATCCAGAAAGGAAATGAGCAGGAGGAACCATCTTACCATTCTTCTCACCCCACGTGTTTCTTCTCCAGGTGACCCTTTCCTGCAAGACTATGTTTTTTTGATCTACAACCCCTTTCCTGGCTGTCTTGTGCACAGGGTCTGCTGCCACTCATCCTGGCTCCTTGGGGCCACAGTTGGGGAAGGACTTCTCTTGCCCTTCTCCTTCTTCTATCACTGTCTCCTGGTACCTCACAGCCCTGACTCAGGCTTCCCTCTCAGTTATGGGTGATTGAAATTTGTTGCGCTTTTTTTTTTTTTTTTGGTCACAACAATTCCAAATGTATGAAAATAGAAGCTTCAAAGAAAAAAAAAGCTACGTGGTCTGGTAACTTTCATGGAAATTTTCCTCTTTTATTCTTCTTTTTAGCTATTTTGCATCTTGTGAGCATTTTAATTAACTTCTTTGTTTTTTGCCCACCATAATTACCTCTGCTTTGCTATTTTGTGTGATTTAATGGGTTATTTTGCTCACTATTTCCCTGACACCCAGCTTGAATTGTTTGCCTATGGATGTTTCCACAGATGTGTTCACCTATCTCACAGCCAGAAATCTTTTAATTTTGAGAGCCATGTTGTTTTTGAAAAAAGCATGCAGCCATGATAAAGTGCAGCATTTAAAGATCTTGAGTTTCACCTAAAAGAGAGAATGTAATCAGTTGCAATGTCCGTTAAGATTGCGAAAGTGTAGTATGAAGTGGTGGGCATGGTTCTCCCGTAACACTCTGTGTCTCATGAACAAAGCAATTCGCTTTCTTCTGGCAGTACTCATTTCCCATAGTCAAAGAACCTAAGAGGAGAAAAAAACAATCACAATGTGAACCAGGAAGAAGACAGTTTCATGAGGTTGAGAATTGTTTCAAGATAGTATTTAAAATGTGTTTATACTGCACTAGTAAGAAGGTTTGGTTTAGTTAATTTTGAAAAATCCCTGAAAAGTTTTTTGGGGCAGTTGAAATATACGAATAAACAAAATCTGATTGAAATATTTTTTAAACCGTCATTTTCCCCAAAAATTCTGGTCTCTGCTATCTTCCATCAAAAACCATGTAGCATAAAAGTTTTATCAACCACTAATCATTCTTAAAAGACCTTCAATGCCTTTTCTCTTCCTTCATTTAATGAATACAAGCATCTCCTTGACGTTACTTCTCAAGCTACAAGGAAGCCTTCACGTTCATTTGGGAATGTTTAAAAGATCACCCTGATACCAGAAACATCAGCAGCAGACTGGAAGTGCCCAGATAAGCCCCAGTACAATTCACTGTCAGGAGAAGACCACTTCCACCCAAGGCCTTCATGCCCTGCTCACTGGATGGGGTTTACTCTGTCAATTCACATACTAAGAAGGTGAAGACTTCTTGTGGTAACTCTAGCATCTTCCCGTAATTCTCTCTGCAAGGAGATCCATTTCCAACTGAACTTTGAAGCAGAAAAAATCCATAGTTTTTGTGTGAAGTTTACACATGAAAAATAATAATAGTGAAGCTCCAGTGTGAATAAGAGCAGCTGATTTTTCCAGGACTGTCTGAGGAATTGCCTTGTTAGATCATCATAGAATGGCCTGGGCTGGAAGGGACCAACCTCCTCCCTGTCATGGGCAGGGACACCACCTCTCAACTAGGTCAAGCAACACGTGAGAACCGAACGGGAATTGAACCCACAAGCTTTGGTGTTTCAAGCACCACGCTCAACCCACTGACCTAAACCAGCCCTCAGAAATCTGACCAGAAACCCCAGACTGCACCATTATAATGCAATGAAAATACCAGTTTATTTCTAGTAAACAGGTTCCTTCACAGAGGAGAGCTTTAAGCTGAAAATCATATTCAACCTGAACTCCAGCCACCACTTCTCTGCCTACCCTGACGTGAGCAGAGGTTCAAAAACATTTTTATTCCCAGAATGGGGCAAACTATGCAAAGAAGAGTCTAGAGACCCTTTCCCAGAAGCCAGCAGGCAATTCAAGTGATTGCCAGGGGTGAAGAATCACCAGGTGGAAATACGTAAGTACGGGTGAAAACTAGAACTAAAGAGTCATCTGCCTATCAGCACCAATTCAGGTAGCTCTCTGGGGAGGAGGTCGCACTGATTACCAAATAAACAGAGACCACTGGTGGCAGGGACGGAGGGAGATGAGTATATTTACTTCCAGCTGAGCAAATTTGTCAACTGCCTGTAAAACACATGATTACTATGGAATTACATGTATTACATTCTGTATTTATTCTTATTCTTATTTAAAATATAGATACTCTCTACGGCTGGATTCAGATGAAAACCAAGGATTAAACATAAGAAACAAAACTGGAATTCAGTAGCAGCTGAGCATAGAAAATATTAAAGCAAGAAAGCAGGGGATAAGAATTAAAAACAAGGCCAGTATTTAAAGAATAGAAGGGAGTCAATATCACAGACCTGGGCCAGCTCTCAAACAGTCACCTAGATATCTCTGAAGTCCTCACATCAGCATATACCTTAAACAGTTGTACACTCTCCAGTCCTCCCTCATAGGTTATTGTTTCTAGACCTCTGATGAACCTCATTGGTATCACTTTTGACTGCACATGAAAATCCCACTTAAGGGCTAATTTTTCTTGTGCTACTGGCTGACCTTGGGCAGAACACCTCTACATTCCACATATTAGTTCCTCCTCTGTGAAATGGAGGGAAAGTCTTAAAATATCCAGAAACCTACTGATGGGGGCTCAGAGCATTAACACGTGCTCTGTAATAAAAGAGATGAGAGGGAGGAGGCAGAAATGCTTCACAAAGGCAAAATGGCTGGTGGGCAATGGGATGGATTCAGATGGTGGTTCCCTCATGGAGAGGAAATCCAGCTGGCTGCAAAGGTTGATGCCTCTGCATCCGAGCATTCACACAGTCTTGCCGTGATTCATAGGCTTTTAAAGCTTTGAGGGGGTTTTAAATTTCTCCATTCTCACTTGTGGCACCACCAAAACCAGGGAATTTCCTGGTGCTGGTTCCTCTAGTGGGAAATGACTCTTCCTTGCTATGTGCATGAATACTGTTAGCCCAGTGACATCATAGATTATGGTATATCTTCTAAACTGGAAACCCATTTCTTTTGTGACTTGAAGAGAGAAACATACTCATACCAGTGAATTAAAGAGACTAGAGCTCTCCAGGTATGACCGTCTCCATGTACAGGGAAACCAAGATGGGAGTTTGTGGTATACAATTATCCTTTGGCACAACTGGAGAAACCAGAATGACTTGGACAGCCGCATCTGGTGCCAGGCTGCAATCCATGACTCTGTGTTGTGGGGGTCTGGGACACCGGTCTCTCAGACACTGTTCGGTATGGTCTTTGCTCTACAGTAGTGCCAGAAGATAGCCCTACCAAGAAAAGGCTGCCTTGCTGGGGGGAACTGTCGAGACAAATAGCAGAAGACTATGACTGCCATAAGTCACCAGCAGGGATTGATATGTAAAGGCTTTGAGGTGATGCAGGGACTCAGGAAATTTGTGGCAGCTCTGGCAGCACAAGTATTTCCCAGGTCACAGACTAGTGCCTCATGCACTAACATTTCCCTTTCTCTGCTGGCACCCCAAGGACTCCTCAGTATGTGGTTAGATGCTGTAAAGTCTAGATCCCAAGCTCATCCTTTCCCAAGGCACAAATAATTTGGGCAGCCTGAAAGCCGTTAACTGGCACTGACCTTCTGTACTTCCACCTCTGCTGATGACTAGCGGCACCCTACGAGTACTGCTGTGTTGGCACAGGCACAAGAGGCAGCAAGGAGGATGAAGAGGAGGAGACACAGACGCACACACACTTACACATGCTCACAGGGATAAAAAGGATAACTGGATCCATGAAAATAAGCCAAGCACTGCCATCGTCGGTCTAAATGCAGATAAGTATTGTACTGAAAACAAAGATTACTTGTACTTTGTAGATAGAGACGTGTTTTGTTACAGGATGCTTTGTATGGAATTGGGTCACAGCAGAATATGAGCCAACTCCCCGCCACCGCCCGCCTCCTCCCAACCTCCCTCCCCGCCTGCCTATCCTTTGAATCTGGAGCCAAATCTCAAGGGTAACAGAGTAGAAATTGCTACAGTTTTGCCGGTTTTTCCCTTGGCTGGGATTTGCTTTTCATTTGTGGGGCAGTACTCATGCCTCTCTGCCATTCATCTATTAATTAATGTCATCGATTATGAACTTCTCTCTCTTAGCCTTGTGTTTTGAAGCTTCTGGAGGGAAAGGGGGAGGTGAGATGCATCCAGAGAACCCCCAATTCAAGCGACAAAGGAAGAACCAAAGCTCCGTTACCCTCCCCTCTACCCCCACAACTTTGCCACGTCTTTGTTTCCTGTCACTTATCCTCTAGCCTGGTACACGTGCTGTGCCCATTACCTTGATATTGGACCACCTATCCTTCTCCCACATAAAGTACAGCTGATGTCCTTCCAGCATTCTTCGGCTTCAGAAAAGAGCATTGTATCCATATTATTTATGGGTCCTGTGGCATGATCTGTCCTTTGCAGTTACTCCAGCTGCAAGTCCATGTCTTGGGCTCTGTCTGTCACATGGCTTAAATTTATCAACAAACCAACACTGGCCAGTGAAAGTCTTTCTACATCCCAGGATTCTCCATTTCCCATTCAAGACATTACAACTGAGATTAAGTATCCCCAGAAACCTTTGATCTGTGTCTGTATGCTTTCCGTAGATTATTGTCTTTCTTGGTTCTGGATGTTGGCACTTCTTCAGAGTGAATGTGTTGTTGGCCATGAAAGCCACAGAGGAAAGGGCATCCGAATTCTGGCTACACTCACATGTGCTTTTTTTTATTTTAGCAAGAAGGGAGGTTTTCACTATTTGGGAATTGCTAACTTCCTTCTAGTTGATCTCCATTCTCCTGACAAAAAACTGCTTGGGGGCTCTTCCTCAAGAACCGAAGCACGGACAACATTGTGCCCAAAAATATCTGTACCATAATTGGAGTGATGGATGGATTTATTTATTTATTTTTACACATGCAGAATAGTGGTGAGTCTCTCACAGCCAGCAGTGGGGCTCTGACAAATGGATCAAAAAAGGTCTAAGGTCTGACAGTTGTGATCTCTGGGTCTAACAGAGCACCTGAGACTGGAGCTACCAGCACTCAAGCAAGATCTCTAGGGAACATGAACGATTTTGATCCTACAAAGCACAAGGAAGTATTTTGACTTAATGGGTATTAAATGTCCATTGGCATGTGCATTATTGGATTATGGTGTGATTGGTGATAACTTGTCGCTGTTTATTCTACCCTTAAGAAGTCAAACTTCCAATGGTACAAGGTGGCAATTTATGAGTGCTTACATGTTATTGCACTTTTACCAGTTTCTTATATGTTATTGCACTTTTACCAGTCTTGTTGTTTACTATAAACAGATAAATTGCTTTCAGACAGATGCCACCTAAACCAGCCTAAGCTGTATGGTGTCTCCAAATTCTCTCCCACATGTTGGACTTCCTCTCCCAGGTCACCCCCATCACCAAGAGCCATAGAAGCTGTAGGGTTTCATCTTGGCATTCACACTGTCGCAGAGCCAGGAGCGCTATGAAAGGGATACGCTGAGTGGGAGGCCTCTAACCATCACTATTGCAGTCCAAGATGGCAAGACCAGTTGCTGGACTTAAAATCTGCCACATTTTCAGGAGCTCAAATAGTATAGCTCGGACCCTTCTCATGTCTCCAGAAAGGCTAGATAGTAAGGATGTAATTTCTTCAAGCTCTGAGCTTGCAGGTTTTAAATAGTCATGCAAGCGTTTTCTTAAAAAAAGAGGGGTTTTTTCCCAATGCTGAGTCAGGGCTCACTTTCCTCCACACGCTGCATTTCACTCAAGGGCCTGATCCAGCTGCCATTAGAGCTGATGAATCCCACATCAAGAAAAGACGTCACGGCGTGGTGCGGCATAAAGTTTTTATCGGTGCGGGTTAGGAATGAGGTGCATAACTCACTGCCGCTGTTGCCACTTGTGAGTAATGCGCCCATTCCACACTCCTGCGGATAAAACCTTTATGGCCCACCGCAGCATCGGGTACTGCATCTAATATATGCACTGCCATAATGATGAGCACTGAAAACCTGTTTTTTTAACCTGCATTATCCTCCCCATCCCCCTTTCTCCTTCCCACCCTTAAATACCCTCCGTGTCTGCTTCGTGGTGCTTTACTTCTGCTTTGTCAACTGCCTGGGGAAGCCGCTCTATCGATATTCTGGACAAGGTTTTGATTTGGAGAAAAAAAACCCCACAGAGTGAGCGGCATAATTTAAAAATCAAAGAAATTCATTTCAGTAGTAAAAGGTTAACAGCCTTTAGGAGGAACACTTTTTAATCACCCACGTCTAGACTCTATCACTCGAATCACCGGCAGCAGGAGTGAAATATGGCTAAGTCCCCGTCACCAAACAGCACCTAAAGACTGTTGTATTTAATCATGTCTGTGCACTAGTTATGGATTTTCATTATGATTCCCGATGCTGTTGCGCTGTGTAAAATATTAATATCCATAGTAATGATGCATGAAGCTTGGAGTGTAATTTCTTCACTCTCCTTGTCTGATATTAAATTGTTACCACTTTATCATTTGTGTAGAACTGCACGTTTCAATTAATCTTTCCGTATCAGCAGCCCTGATTAATATAGATCATGATTCATAAGCTTATCGTCACTATAGTTTTAACAGATCATTTATAAAGATCTTAAATTTCAGGGCCTGGGAGGTGCAGCCACTCCATCCAAGGCTTTTCTCACTTCTTGCTCCAGCAGGTTTCTCCATTCAAACTACTAATTCCAGGCAAGAAAATTAGCCAGATAAAAATGCTCGCTTGATTTCATTTTTTTTTAAAACCTTACTCACAGCTACCTGTAACCTCTTACCCTGTTTGCTTCACTGAGCAGAAGGTGCATGACTACAGGTGTTCAGCAGCTTTGGTCTTCTTTGGTTCATCCCCTCCATAGGAGCTGCCCTAGGCTCTCACATGGGTTTTGCATCTCCTCAAAAATTAATAAACTTCTCCATCTCCATGTGACAGCCCTTTCTGGCCTTCTGCTGGAAGGCACATGCTGTAGTTAGGGACTGAAAACTCGCTGAAGCAATGCACTTCCCTCTAGCAAGAAAGAACTCTTTCTGCAGCACCACTTCCCAAAACCTTTAAAAAATCAGGAAGGGCCAAATTCTACATCTGCACGATGAACTGAGCTTCTGGTTTGAGCTTTTATTTGCCATGTTAGCTGCCAGGGTTCCTCCAAAGTGATTGCCTTGGAGCTGGGAAGTGATGCTGACCATGAACCCCCTCTCAGCTCCCCATTGAGAGGTGTGGTGTTGACCAGTGCAGTGTCACCACGTGCAGAAAAGTCATGTCTCCTCAGGCAAAATTCTCCATGGGCATTGCAGCATGTGGCACGGATGTTTGCCTTGAAAATTAATGGCAAAAAGCAGCAACCCATGCTCAGCTGGGGATGAATAGACAGCATCTCACATGTGGGAGTGCTGGGCGCATTCAGGGCACTGTTATAATCATAGTGATGAAGAACAGCAACCAATTAGTCATTTTTTAGTGGATAGAGTTGGAAAAGACGCATTAGATAGTTTAAAAAATCCATCAAAGGTCCCTGTCTAGCTTTCTGTATATTCTCCAGGGCTTTGTCAAGTGATCTTAAGTGTCTCAAATAATGGAGAGACTCATGAGACCATTTAAAATCCTAGTAGATGATTTTTTTTCCCCTACTTACACAGTTTGTTTCCTGACAGTCCCAGAATTCCTCATTATAACCCTCAGTTCAGATTTGCAAAAGAATGTGGGGTTAACAAGAAGGAACAGCTCTATAAATACCACTGGGAGCCACGTGTGAACTGGAGCAGGCAGTGACTGAGCTTGGTAGGGGCAAGGGCATAAAGAGGCAGCATTAACAAATCTCTGCTGTCTTGTCCCCCACCTCTGCGCTCATGATACCACCGAGCACAGGTGAGCTCCTCCATCCCTGGGAAGCACACTCCCAAAGTGGGGTGCTGGTGAGTTCCTCTCCCTTCTGTTTCTTGCCCCTCTGCCAAAATGGGTGTGATGACAGAAACACCGAGGTGTTTTATTAACCTCCTGCACTCCCTAACTAACAAGGGGGAAGGGAAAAACCCTGGGAAGTATACATCCGTATCTGAAATCTATACAGCAAGACAGATCTAGCTAGAGCAGTCTTTGGGGCATATATACATTACCAGGCTACAGTGAAATATAGCCTGAAATTTGTCTCCTAAGATGAGATAATGTAGCTGCGTTAACAGCTGCAACTGTCACTTTCAAGTGAAGTAGTGGGTATTGTGTTGAGTACATTTGCAGGGCAATTTTCCAGTTGGAATAAAAGCCTTTCCGAGGTGAATTTTACTTGGTTTTTATCCATCTATCTAAGGTTATTTTTATATATATATTATACAAATATTGACTGGTTCTGAGGGCAATAGAGGTAAAATATTGCACTAGGAAAGAAAATAGTTCCCGAGTCTCTCTCTATATATTTTGGTCTCAGCTATAGGCTCAGGGCAATATATGCCATTTTCCCCCTCAGGGCACAAAATTTTACTGCTCTTGCTTCTTAGCTATTTTATTATCCCTTTGTATGTTTGTAAAGAAGAAAGAGATAGGGTAGTGCTGGGCTTGGAGGCTTCTGCACAAAGCAATGTGCTTCGGAAGAGTTTTGCATAAAACACGGATTTGCATTGCCAGGATCTGTTTTAGAAGTGCTGTATAAAATACAGATGAATTCCATTTCCCATGGTTTTGGTTTTTTATGAAAAAATAAATATAATATAATAAATTCTCACAATTATTCGCTATAGGAGTTCCAACAGAGATCAGGGCTCTGCTGTTCCAAGCTCTCTTAAATACATTTTAGGTAGCTTAGGTACTAGGCAATTTATACATGTTAGAGAAAAGCTGTGCCACTTTAAGGCAATGCAGACTTGTCAGCTATGGAAACTCCTGCCACATCTGCCCATTTGCACACCCACCAATTTTCTCATTATGCTGAGCTGAGAAGGTAGCATGAGTGTGGAGAGGTAGGTGCCTGAACTTCTTTAGATACCCAGTGAGAACAGAGAAAAAGTCTCCTGAAACTTTGAGTACTACTTTTTGGAGCAGTTCCAGAGAGCCTGGCAGCCAATGAAAGTGCCAGTGGGGTGTGAGTGAGGGGCTCAGTGTTTGGCCTTGGGGCATCCAGCTCCAGGCTCTGGGCTTTACCAAGGACATTGTGCAGCTGCAGAGGAAGCAAAGGCGTCACAGTGGCTCAAGGGCTGGGAGAAAATAGCTGATGGTGAGATGCTTGGGGAACAAAAATTCTTCAGTGTGTCAAAAAGATAAGTGAGATGTGGGCACCTTCCCATCGGAGAACTGTGCAAGAATAAAAGGCCAGTGAATGGAAGCTAAACTTTAGTTCAAGCAGAAAATTAATTTTTACCTGCAGGGATAAACGCCACCTGGGATGAGCGACAGGGTGGGATTTTTGCATCTTCACTGTTGGCAAATCATGCCGCGCTTATTGCCTTGCAGCATGTGCCTGGAAAAACCAACAGTGGGAGGAAAACCAAAGGGTGGTTCTCTCTAAGCCCTCGTAGCTCTATGTTTGGTCTGTGTCTTCCCCATGGACCTGCTCAGGACCCTTCCAGACCTTCTCCTGTCTGCTGCAGCCTTAGAGGAGGCATCTGGCTTGGGGACCCAACTCTAAGACACAGTAAACCTGTTTACCATCCAAGTCATTCTAGCTGAGCCACCTGCAGAGCTGACCCAGGTGGAGACACAGCCCACAAACATTGCCCCCAGAGTGATGGCAGTGAGCCCACCGCTGTCGCTGTTACCAAGCAGTCAGAGAGTATCGAGAGAGGAAACAAATCACCGGTGGCGCCTATAGCCACACACAGAAATTAGAGAGTCTGACTATAAGGTCACAATAAATCAGTTCACTGACAAGGAGATCTACCCTTTGTCCAGGGTAGAAGATTTATCTGTGACCCCAGGCAGGGGCATTTCTTCCTTGATTTGTTAAACGCTGAGCAGAAAATGGAGCTAGATCCGAAGCCTGATGAGTACCTGATTGCAAATGTTCATGCCCAACCCCACGCCTGCTCTTTTCCCCCCTCTGCAGACATGCTTGCACTCAGTCTCAGGATGCTGTATTATGTTTCAAGAGGGCCTCTAATTTTTCCTGTCCATGATGGACCAGCTTTTGCAGAACTTGATTCTGTGGTTTGTTTTCCTGACGACATTTTAATCAGAGGGCTCTCTCCCACAGAATGCCGACCAGCGCTGGGGAAAGCCTGTATGCTCTCAGCAGAATGGGATGAGGATTTGCCAGAAGGAAGCTTGGTGCATCCCGGTGCTGCAGGAAGGGGAGAGACCATGCCGAGTTGTAGAAGGACTCAACACACAAAAAGGAAATGAAGTTTCTAAAGATGGGTTGAAATATCAGGGTTTCTTTTAGAAAAGTCCTTTCAACTCAGGGCTAAAATTCAGCAGTGACTAGAAGGGAATGAATTGTGCACAACTGCCAAGTGCCAGAGTGAAGGACTGCACCACCGGTGCACCCCAGTTTCCATGCGTGGTTGGACAAGGTTGATACGAAGAAAGGAGCTTCACTGAGACCTGCAACCAGGAGAGAGAAAAACTGGAGCAACATTGGCAACGCATGACTTCTGCCTGGTCCGGGACCAAACTTGTGTGTCCACGAGGTCTGGACTGTCCTCTGTACCACCTTCACACCGATAGACTGTCCAGCTTCAGGAGGACATCGCCTTGGATTTCACTGTCAAATGGCAAACAGTATTTCCTCCTTCACCTCCACAGACAAGATCCACTTGTAACGGAGTTTTACACGCAATTTATAGCAGCCTAAGCTAGTTTAACTAAACTAAAGCCATGTTGCCATCCCATCTACGCTACAGCATGCAACACAGGCATTAGAAGTAGTGGTGAGCAACACAGGGAAGAATCAATGACATTCATTTTGACATTGCTCTACAAGCCTTGAGCTCCTGTACCGAAGCTTTTAGTTTTCCGTTTCATTTTTTTTTCATATCTTACCACTAAAGTATTCCTTAGCTGACTATTGTCACAATTTGGGGAACTTTTGCCATATTATAAATGCAAACATGCCCATAAATCTCACAGTAAAAACTTACCATGAGAAGCCTGCATAATCATAAACAGTAAATATTTTGCTGTGGCAGTGGTTCATAGGGGAAAAATTAGCATTTCACTTTTGTTTGGCCCAAATGTGTTTTGATTTCCTTGGAGGTTGTTGAAGGTTTTTTTGGTTCAGTCTCTTGTAATATAAATAATAATCTAGCCAGATGCTTGGTACATAAACACATGGCTGATGAGCAAAGGGATGTGAAGGATAATGTTCATCATCTTTAAAACACTGGGAAACAAGGCTACTGTTTTTAAACTGTATAAAATGTTAACCCAAATGTTAATATCCAGGCAGGATCATAGTCCACCCATGGTGATAAGAATGGTACAGAGTGACTGGTGCAGTTTGTTTGGGGTTTTATCACACAGTCTTGCCCTTTCTGCATGTGAGTTTCAAAAAATCATAGAGGTTCCCAGTTTTACAGAAGAAGACTGGAACGTGGTGGTGTGACTATGCCATTAAGCAAAACAATAAATGTCTAAAGTCAGTGCAAGTGAGGACAGGATCTGGCTCATATTTTTGCTCTTCTCTTGCCACTGCTCCATCTGGAGTCATTGGAAGAAGGAGCTTCAGTCCCTCCTGAATGGGACCACAAATGTCTCTGCTGGGTATTCAGTGGCTCTAGAAATTACAGTGATCCCTATGGAAATCAGATTACTTCTTTCATTCATAAAAAACTGGGGAATTTTAATCATTATGGGAACCATATCTGAATAACAACTTACCTGATTATGAAATACAGTATGTTAAATATTTATCATTCTTTTGTGTGTGTGAATCTAAATTCAAGAGATTTAGCAGTATCACAAGCAATTTGGGTTGATTCCTCTTGTCACTTTTGCTTAACATCCTACTAGATTCCAGTGTTACAACTCTGATAGCAATATATAATCGATATCTTGTTTGTAGAAAAGTCTATAGCCATGTAGAGGAAAATTCCCAGCACCCTCTTCTCCAGAAAAAATTTGCATGGAGTTTCGCATTTCTGTTCTACTGGTGCCACCTATTGGTAAGTGCACATGTGACTCCATGAAAACAGTCATTTCCTTTGAGGAGCGGTGACAGTGACAGGGGCCTCTCACCAAAGATGGCCAAATGCAGTCATGACGTGGGCATCATCTGGGACCAGTGTGAGAACAAGCTCCTTGGGGTATTCAGCTCCATCGACCATTTTCCACCAAGCTCAGCTCATGAACCTGAAACTAAACAAGTTGTTGCTGTCAAGTTGAGTAGGAAGTCCTACTGCTGGCCTCGGCTTAATCTGGCTACTTTTGTCCTCTGCGGAAGATGAGTTACTGGTCTGTCCCTTAAAGGATGTGGTGCCCATTGCAACCTGCCCAATCCTAAGCGGATCAGACCTTCACTAAAGTTCCCCTCGGTTCCAGGCTTTGCCCGACACAATAACCTGGCCACCAAAGCACCAGCATGCTCTTAGTCCTGAGTATCCATCTGTAGAGCAAGTTCCCAGAGGCAGTTATCTAACTCCACTTCCAGGAATGGTAAAAATCCTGTTCTGTGTGAGCAACTGTGATGTCTCAGTTGAAGAGTTGGTCTTTATTGAGAATATTCTCTTTTTATATTACCATGTCTTCCTGAGGAAGGTGTCCCAGGCAAAAGATGGGAAAAAAAAGAGTAAAAATCCCTGATTTACAAAGATTAATTATTAATATAGATGGACCACTTTATCTCACTGGAGAGCATCTCCAGAGACCCACTGGGAATCCTCAGTAAAGAGAATGAAAGTCAGCTGTAGTCTGACCAAACTCCGCCAGACAGAAGGCCTGTCCACAGTACTTCTCTGCATAGTTTAAACTCGGAAATTATTAAAAGCCCCAATTCCAACAGATATCGACAATCGTCTGAGGTCATCAGCAAATTCTGAGCTGGGGCTTTGTGCTACAGTTGAAACAAGGAACTTGTTTCCTCAGCTGTGGTCTCCTTGCTGTCCCCAGCCTTTTGGGAGGCGACGGCTAGAGAGGGGGATCAGAGGGAGAGTTTCTGGGTTGAGTAACCCCAGGAAAGACCCAGAGTCCTGCACCCAGCAATCCTGCAGGATGGGTCTGAACTCGCATGGGGACATTTCCTCATGAAAACAAGAAACGTTGCCTGAAGGGTACCTCCTTTTAACATCTTGGCTTGCAGAGGGCAGCAAGTGACGCCCAAGCTGCACCAGCAGCAGCTGATTCATCATGGATGAATCAGGATGGGGGCACACTTTCTCCATGTTCCTGTGTGATGAGTCATTTCTAGAAACAACTTCTCCCACACAATTTTGCACGCAGGCTGGAGACAACCCAGAACGATCCCCACCCACCTCCGTCCCATCCTTTCCGTGATTTCCCAGCTCTCCCAGAGCCCCCATCTCTGCTCCCAACACAGCCCTTCCTGTCCCTTACACTTTCATTTCTGTTTCTTTACATCTTTATTAAACTGTATAGCCACTTTGATAGGAAAATTGAAAAGAAAAAGATATGAGGAACAACAAAAAAGCCATAATTATGAAGATTCAATTTAATTTTAAAGGTTGTGGAAGGAGGAAAAAAAAGAAACAGGAGAAGAAGAAACCAAATTAATTTAGCAGGAAAGCATTGCATGAAATATTGTTGGAGTTTAATAACCATGCAAAGACAGATGATATGTGTGGAAAAATTAGTTGTAGGACCTCATAATAGTCTATTAATATTTTCTACAGGCGCAGAAACCCTTTGCTGAATGATTGTAACAAAGTAATCTTTTTTTTTAAGACATTAAAAAATATCTTCAAAAGAAGAAGACGGCAGAAATGTACATACTGTACAGAACAGAGACCCCAGCGAGGCACGTCAGATCCCAGGCTAGATTCAGCACAGGCTTCTCTGCTCTGCCATGCTGGAGGGGTTCCTACCAGGCTGCTTCCTGGGGGCAATTGTCCCAAACGAAAGGAGAAAGCTCCTTGACAAGGCATCTCTTCTCCCCTTTCTAACTGGTAGGGAAAGGTGTTACTCCTGGCAAGGACAGGAGGGAAGTGCCTGTCCACCAGGCAGACAGTTGCTCTGAGTGGGCAGGTCTTTCTGAGAAATGATCTTCTGGAGGAACTTATTCTGTGTGCAGACCCTGCTTCTGGGCATGGCTGCTTCGTGAAAGTAGCTTTCTCCTTTCTCCTCCCAGAAACCCTTGCATTGCCTCCTCCAAAGAAAGCACTGCTGCTCAGAGGTGTCCGGACTCCACCAGTGGAGGATGCATAACCCATCACACGTATATTCCTTCTTCCAGACAGCCTGTTCTGCCACAGGCTGGTGTTGACCTTGAGCATCTCAAAATGGAAGAGGCCAAAAGCAGTGGGTATCTGTGGGTCTGGCTGAAGAGGTCTACAGAGGGTCCAATGCCCAGCCCCCCCACACAACCGCATTCTTCGCTTTCCTTTCCCTTTCAACTCCAGGGAGGGCTTAGACTCAGCTTTGCTGCTCTCCCTCCTTCATTCTGCCATCATAGTCCTGTTTTCTCTTGCTATCACACCAAATGAGACCATAATCGTGGTGACCAGCCACTACTTCCATGGTCGGGTCTGCTGTCATCACGATGGGATAGCAATGGGCAGGCACCTCAAGAGAATAGAGGGAGCAACAACCTGTCTCAAGGCAGCCCCAGGAGACCAAATATCATGACCAAGATGAAACTGCCTTGAATTTGGGCCATGAAACCAGACATGGCACCAAGGCAGGGCAAGGCTTCTGGCAGAGGGCAATGCTGATTGCACAGCCCCACAACCTCTGTGCAGAGAGGAGAATGCTCACCTGGACTTGCGACCTGTTCCCAAAATTAACGGGGCAAAGACCTCCCCACCACAGCGTGATGGTGGAAGGCTGATGCTGATGCTGAGGAGCAACATTCCCAGGAGCAGAATTCAGCCGAGGCATCAGTGCTGCTCAAAGGCTGAGACAGCTGGAAGGAGCCCAGGTTTGGGGAGGAAAAGGGGAACAGAACAGGTCACAGAAAAGTCATTCCCATCCTCAGTAGTATGTGGCTGATCTCTAAAGATGTGTTTATAATATTATTAATCTGAAGGGCTCCGCACGCGAAGGAAAGGGCAATAGTAAGGTTCCTGCATAGTACTGTGAAACACATGCTCAAACATATATGTGCACACGTGTCTTTAAAATTGGTGTTACAACCAACTCAAGCGAAACATCGCCGTGACTGCACTTAGACAAAAGATGGTAATGGGAGTGAGGGAGAAGAGGTCTTCATCTGCGGAGGTTTTAACTTGGTCTCTCAAAAGCCTGTATTTCCTTGGTCCTAAATGGGATTTGCTTTAGTTCCAGACAAAACCCTTAGGATCCTGTATACTCAACTAGGTCATTCCTGCAAGGGAAAAATAAAATGAAATTAAAAAAAAAAAACAAGTGAAATTAAATGCTGAAATGAAAAAATAAAATAAAATAAAATAAAATAAAATAAAATAAAATAAAATAAAATAAAAAAATAATAAATCCAGGACAAAACCAAACTGCAATTCTACATTCAGCTTCCCCTTTTTTCCTATTTTAATCTGTATAGTACCATCTAGTTCCAACCTCCCCCCTTCCCCTTTTTTTAAATACAGTCTAATCCTGAGTGTGAACTGATGTAGTTTGTGTGTTAGGGGGGAAAAAATCTCTCTCTCTTTCTGCCTTTTTTTTCCCTTCTTCTTTCCTTGGCCCAGTTCATTATTTTTCTTTCTTGTCACTCAGTGTGATAGGTTGAACAGAAGTGCACAGATGAGCACTGAAAACGGTGTCACAAGGCCTTAATCTAGTCTTTAATGCCTGACTTCAGAGATGTCATTTATCTTCTAACTGCAGCAGGCTTCCACCAACTTTATCTCTAATAATATATTGATGGATTAAAAGGGTCGGGCAGGAGACCGGGCTGGAAAAATTGCTTATTGACATCAAAATACAGTGCCCTCAACCTGATAAACATGGAGGGGCTCGTGTATCTCCCAGAATAGTTGGCGTCGCTATAATTTTTTTTTCTAGCATGTTTCTCCCAGGTTCATGGGGTGGTCCAGTAAAATAAACAAACGGAACAAATAAATAGGAAATATAGTTTCTGCATTGACGCAGCCGAGTGGAAGCCCAGTCATTTCTGTAATAGTTTCTTAATGACAGTGCCGTGCAGGGCTATTTATCACAGACCAGAAGCCACATTTCGCACCGACCTGCCAGGGAAAGGCTGCCATTGTTTTAGCAGGTCGGCGGGTATTAGGAAGTGTGGGATGAGAGATTGCAGCACCCTGTAATAGCGTTTCAGGAAGCTGTTTCTTTCCCCGATGGTGTAAAAGTCGGGAGCTGTCTAGCAATCTTTACGGCTGAAATTCATCCCTTGCCACACAGACTCCGTGCAAGAAAAATTAAACCAGGGAAGAGAAGGGGACTGACACACAGAGCATCAGCAGAAACACTGCCTCGACCTCTGTGCTCTGCCACACACTGGACAAAGGGGCACCCAGTGAGAAAATGCTAAATATCCATTATTTTGGGGATGACGTAGCCTTTCGCATACCCTGGATACAGCTGGAGAAAAAAATTTGGTCCTCAGCCACCACAGGCATTTTGAGTTCCTGTTGATCCCTGACTTATCTGGCCCGTTCTGGTTTCAGCGGCTTTCACTGAAGAGGTTGGCTTGGAGAGCGCTCCTCTGAGGTCCTCCAGCACAAAAATTGGGCTGTGGCCAAACGGCTTCCCAACGATCTACAGGAGCAAACACACGTGAGACTCAGCATCCCACGATCTCTGCCCAAGGCAGCAGAAAGGTTCTGCACCATGTTCTAGTTTGTATTACTAATACTACGGTTTTACTGGTGGGGAAAGGCGGTGACAACTGATACTTTTAGGAGCAGCCACAGGTGCAAACATTTTCCTTGAAGTTAGATGGAAGTGGTTCAAACATTCACTGTACAAACATTGCTGGAGGCAGGTGGAGCCCCTGCTGAGCCCACTGCCATGTAACTTTACTTTGTCTCTTGCTAAGGCAACTCATTGCAGACAGAGATGACTAAAAAACATGGATCTTCATCCCAAGGAGAGCTCCAACATTTTAAGCCTGTTTTTTAGTAAAGCCAGGCTGAATGGCAAAATCCTGAAGCCTTCTCTCAGAAGAAGTTGAGAAAACCATACTGAACAGACTTTGCAGTTTGATCCATTCCATCTTGAGCTACAGGTGCCCGCTACTCTGGCCCATCTGTTCTCCAATAGGGCTCACTCAGAAATACCACCCATCATGCACTGTGACAGACACATCCTCCTAAACTGCTGCATGGGCTTCCTGGGAAGCCTGTGAGCCACTGAAACAGATGCAGAGATAAACTTTGTCACCAGAGAAAGCATTTCATTTCATTTTCCTGGAAAGAAATTCCATGAAAACCAATCTTCCCACAGAAAATTTCGATTCTTGGCAAAAAGCCTTTTTCTGGTCGGGAGTTGCCTCAACTCAAAAATATCTGAGCAGCCATGGTTACAAGAAGAATCACATTTCATTCCCTTATGCATTTAGAGGGATTTTGTGTGAAGGCAAGCTCGATGGTCCTTGAGGAGCTGATAAAGTTTTGAGCACCATCATTGCAAGAGCTTTTAATTATCAGGAGTTCAGGCTGCTTTGATCACACCCCAAAAGTCAAACTATGTGGCTTGGAGTGGTGTCAGATGGCCCAGCAGAGACCACGTTTGTCATGGAAGTGGTCCTTAGCTAGGGAGAGACCTGTCTGCAAGAACTAACAAGGTCACACAACTTGAAAGTTATCCTTCCCCAATAGATGGAAACAATGGAAATAATAGTGCAGCATATCACACAGAAGATACCAGGTATAGTGATTTCTAGAATGCAAAACCCAAAATTAAAGATCAGTGATCAAGCCCAATATAAATGGGCTCTGCAAGACCAGTGCTGATAAATACCACTCCCATTCAGGAACATTAAGAAATACAAATACATAAATAAACAAATAAATAAATTGAGACAACACGGGAAATTAGCCTGGTGGTCTCTGAAGAGCAACCAAACCGTAGCTTTGATCATGAGCATTGCTCTGGGAGAAAATGGCAGAGCATCACACGGCCTGGCGTCCCAGTTCCTCAAATGGGAATGATTGGCAGGTGCTTGCAGACAGCAGAACACAAGCCTTGCATTATAAGATTGTCTTTCCAAAATTCACCCGCTGAAATGCTGAATTTATCAGCTGAATTTATCAACTGAAATGCCTCAGAGTTCTGGGAAGCTGCCTCTGGCCGACCACTTGATGGGAAGAACGTCTCCGATTTTTTTGGCATGTGGAACTAAAGCAGCTCAGCCGCCTTCCCCTACACCTGCCAGTCACTCCTGGTTGCATTTTATCTAAGCACCATTTTCTAATTTCACTATGGTGAAGACTATCACAATGCATTTTTGCAATAGGTAGCTAAAATGACAAACCGTGAGGGTTGTTACATTTTGAATATAAATTGAATAAATTACTGTAGTTAGAAATAGCGATTTAATACCCATATTCTGTTAAGAAAAAAAATATACAACATGCATTTTTTTTCTAAGTGACAGTCTTTACATTTTTCTCTTTTTTCAGACTCCTTGGCAAGCAGAGAAATATCCCAAAATGGGTGGCTTTCTCCCTCAGGAATGGAATTCTCTGAAGTTTTTTGCAGGACTTTGTTTCCTTCCCACTAAATTCCCTGGAAGGCTCCACAGTGACGTAACCAGTGGGGAGTCTGGCCAGCGCTGCTTGGTTTTAGCATCTCACTCTTCTCCGAGACATTTCACAGATCAACTTTTTTCCATTATTCCCTTTGATTACCCCACCCCTTTCTGAATTTCAAGCTAAACACTTGTCCCCCTTTATAAAAGGGAAGGAAGGAGGTACAATTTCTCATCCCAAAGCTGGATGTTACAGCACTTGCAAGGCCATGAGGCACCGGCCAGCCATGAGCTGCATCCCGCAGCCAGACCCCACACCTCCACAGACCCCACCATAGCATTACTGTTTTGCTCACAGGATTGTGATGTTAAGGAAGTATCAACAATAATTCATAGCTCCTCACTGCCTACGAACTAAGCCATGGCAAACTCCCACTGGTGTTTACAGCTATGCACCTCTCTCCTCAAGGCTCAACTGTTTTTCTCCATTAGGTGTTAACATATTTTACATGGGAATGATTTCATGGTGTGGTAAACTCAGTAGATGTTTGGGGTTTTTTCCGAGGCTGGCCATTTAAGGTAAAAAATATCCACATCACGCTTGGTCATCCTTACCTGTTCTCTTGTTATTCTCCAGAATTGCCAGCAATTTAATGGAGCAGTTCCCAAAAGGCGTGGGCACGCACATCTATTTGTTGTACTGCATCCCGCGTCTTCCAAGGTGCCTTCTGCCTCAAATCGCTTTTCCCCTGAAGAATCACACTGTCAAAACCCTCATTATTTTATAACTTCTATGCCCCTCTTCTCTTCTCACCTTGTTAAATACTGCTGGAGCAAAAGAGTTCAGTAGCTCTACCATTTTAGCAACACCATTGATTTTGTCTCCCTCTTCATTTATTAATGGAACTACTTTCTCTCTAGTATTCCCTTTTCCCTGATATAATTGTAAAAGCTCTTTTTATTCTCCTTAAGCCTTTCTGCTCTCTGAGCTGGCCTTATCTTTTCCCTGCAAGCCTTAACTGACTGTATATTCTTGTTTAGTTCTCTTTCCCTTCTCCATTTTTCACTATAGGTTCTTTCTTTACGCTCCTATCTTTCTCTGGCGCTTTGTTATGCCACGTTGGATGCTGCTTGTCCTTCCATTTATTTTGATGGGAACAGTAGTGTGTCCCACTCTATGGGGCTATTCTGGTGTTTCTGGCCTTTACTCACTCCTTCAGACTGAACATATCTTCACCCACTTCATGCCTGGCCACAGAGACACTGGATAATGTGCAGGCTGGAAAGGCACTAACTGTGGAAAGACCCATGCCTTGTCATCCCAACCTCCCAGGCCTGTATCCCCATCTAGCAGGAACCAAAACACCTCTCCCAAACTACAAATCCTTTCCTTCCCTCTGGCAGTTCAAAGCCAACTCTTGTTTTTGAACTTAAGGTCACAGGGTTTCCAAGAAGCAAGTGGGGAGGTTGACAGTGTGGTTTCAATTATTAGAGCAACTATCATCTGGAGCAGTCCAATGGAGGCAAAAGACTGGATGGATTTTACCAGAGCCTCTGTGAAATTTCTGAACGGGATTTTGTGTTATGAACATCACAATACCAAATAGCTCAGGAGCCACGCTGGTTCTCTGAGTCTCTTGCTTTTTGCAAGTGGAATATCTTTGTGCCTAAAAGAAAATAAAAAATGAAAAATAAAAAAGTCACAGTACTTTTTTTAGTCATTCACCATTTCATCTGAAAGAATTAAAGCATTGCTTTTTTGAAATAAGGAAGCACACACATTTAAATTCCATTGCATTTAAAACATGTTAAAATGAAGTACTTTCTTGAAATCGTAACGAATTCACACAGTTCTTTTGCTAAGTCTGAATCTACATTTTCCCATACAAGATGGGTTTTTTTGCAGCGAGTTCATGGAATAAAGATGGGAGTTATCAGAAGACCAGAAAACAATGCCTCTGAGGAAAGATTGAAGATGTTGGGGTTGCTCAGCTGGAGGAGAGGTGGGACATTGCTATAATCTCCAAGTACAGAGAAGGCTTATGGAAAGAGGA
Source organism: Trogon surrucura (assembly GCA_020746105.1). Classification (NCBI taxonomy): domain Eukaryota; kingdom Metazoa; phylum Chordata; class Aves; order Trogoniformes; family Trogonidae; genus Trogon; species Trogon surrucura. The sequence goes on along the minus strand of CM036625.1, from coordinate 18,692,643 downwards.
AGGGATAGCTTTTCTTCCTGGAAGGTAAGATAAGTAGTTGTGAGCTTAAACAACAGCAGGAGAGGCTAAGGCTGGATACAAGGGTACGAGGCTGCTGAAGTGCAGGGACAGGTTGTTGGGGGAGCAGGTTTTGCCTGTGTTGACAGGCTTGTTTCAGCAAGCAAGACCATCACCCACCTGAAGCAGCTGGAACTACTGCAAAGGTAATCCCAAGGTCCTGTCCACCTCCCTGCTGTCCCAGCAAACACCAGTCTGCAAGGTTCAGTGTTTTTTGGATACTGCAGCACTCCTATAGCACCATAGGGTTTTGATAGATCTAGAGAAGAACATTTCAGAAGACCTGCTTGGTCTTCAAGTCTCCCACTGAGCAGAGCTGCTGTGCTAACGCTGCCCCTATATTAAGCACTGCTGAAGCACAGATTTCTACAAAAACATTCTTGAGAATATAAAAGACCCAAGCACTGAAAACCAGCCAGAGCCATGAAGCCGAAAGCTGCCAGGAGCAGCGTTGCAGGCAAACCCAGCCCAGGAGGGCCCCAAGCCCTAGGGCAGGCATGTGGAGAGTGGGGGAAGTTGGGACCCTTCAGGGAGTTTGGCACTGCTCCCTTCTCCAAGTCTCCCCTAGTGTGCACAGAAGTTATAGCGTGGCTAATTATAGGAAATTAAAGAGAAAAAATGTAAAGAGACTGTCTGAGCTGAGAGAGCCCCGGAAAGGGCTGGTGGATGTCCTATGGTGCCACCACCGCAATTAGACCTGCAGACAGTGGGGCTGGAGTAAGAAAGCTTGAAACTGTGTGGCAGGAAAAGGTTAATTATAACCCATTTCTTTGAAATCTAATTTCCAGGCATTGAATATTCGTAGAATAACAGGCAGTAAGTCCAGAAATAACATTTAAAGTTGTCTAGGCTGGAGTGGCAGCAATGGGAGACTGACAGAATAGATCTTGTCTTTAACCCAGAGGACCAGAGTAAAGATGCTTGTGCAAGTACTGTGGGAGGCACCTGTCTAGGGAAAAAAAAAAAAAAAGTTCTGGATTGATGCCAGCAACCAGAAAGCTTCTGGAAACTCGAAAAAGTGCAGTACAGTTGGTTGTTTCTATGGCCTGAATTCTGAGATGGGGATACCTTTTGGGCTCAGCTATCTATGGGGGCTCTCATTTCACTGAGCAGTAGGGAAAGTCCCTGCTGTGCTCAGACTTGCAGATATCTCAGAAGCATCAGGAAGATCCTTGCCACATGAAGTCCTCTTCCCAAGTCAGACCTCTCGTTTTTGCAGAGCCCCTTGCACAAGTTAGGGATGAGGAAGGGAGAAGTGAAGCAAGAAAGGAGAGACTAGAGAGGAGAAGGCTGTAGGGTGAGGAGGATTGCACCCATCCTTGTGCAGCACAAGCCAAGTCACAAACCAGACCTCGTAGCTAGGCTGTCCCTGTGCTTGTTGCACTCACTTACAGCAGCAGAGCTGGAAACTGGTGTGATGAGCCCAGGACCAGCCTGGACATGACATGGAAATTAGTGCTGGGGGGCAAAGAACACTGTCAGCACAGCCAGGGCTTTCACTGTTCTTCAGAACAACTATAGACATGGTTTAATATAATGCATTGCTTAATTTGCTTCTGTGACTATCCTGCAGCACAAAATACTGCTACTGCTGTTACTACAAATAAATACTAATCTCCTATTAAAACTGGTTTGAATATGTCGCACATCTTTAACCAGTTTGGGACAGAAACTCCTGGCAGAGGGGTGAGTTTTTCAGAGTGCCGAGTGACTCTGAGAGTCAGCCCCTTGGGGACAAACTCAATAGATCTCCCCAGGAGCTAGCTCCAGGATGGTCTGTTGTGAGGAAGAGATGAGCCAGTGCGAGTGCCATCAGGCCTGGAACAGACATCAGCACAGTCATACTGGGATACTCAAGGATATAAAAAAGTAGAGTACGACTGTGTTGATCACGCCGTCCAACAAATCCAACAAGGCTGGGTGCAGAAAAAGAGAAAGGCTCGGATCTTTATGACTTTTCTAGGAACTATTGCATTAGTCCAGGAACATCCATGAAACTGCTCTTTCCAGCACTTTGGGAACCTCATTGCTTGAAAAGAGCAAAGATTTCACAACTTCTCAAAAGACGAGACAATACTGTGCTTTCAGCTTGCCACACCTGGACGTCTCCTGTCTTGGCTCTTTGACATCATCCAAGAACACAAGATTGGTGCATTTTCATGCTTTTGATACGCCCTCTTCCCCCACTATGTACCTCCAGAGCAACTGGGGGGTTTGTCTTACTGGTTTTGCTGGGACATGTTACCAGAACCTCAAAACTTTAAGGTCAGAAGCACACCCGCACAACCAGCACCGGCATTCCTGTACCTGTGCTGTAGTCGTGGTGAGTCTTTAAGCATTTTAAGGAGGAAGCGGGGAGGGGGGAGGTGAATAAAGGAGGTCCATGTTTGCAGAAAAAAGAAACAATAATTCCTTCAGCAGTTTGATGTTAAAAAAAAATAAAGGCTTGTAAGCTGCTCTGAAGCTTGAATGTCAGAAGTAGACCCCGGGGACGTGGATTAGAGGGCACAATGAAGGTGAGTCTGTGAAATGAGCATCACGGATCTTTGGGCGATTGTTAATAAGAACACAGAAATGCAAATCTCCAGGAGCTGGTGAGACATCAGCCTGTGTGCCTACAAATACACATGTGACTCCAATCAAATTAAGGGAGAATCACAGCAGGACAGTAAAAGGCACGTGGCTGACTTGATGCCTATTACAATTCAGAGGGCTTGTCTCCTGCTGGCACAGAGCAAGAGTTCCCTCACAGGAGCAAGCCCAGTGTCTCTTCATGTGCGGAAAATGCAGGGAAGTGACCCTATCTAAATTACTCTGGGTCCATGTATATCCTCTTTGAGGACATTTGGCCACCATATGTAGCACTACCTGGAGATTCCCTTACATGTGACAGCAAGCAAATTACATGTAGTTTAGTGAATCCTGACTGCACCTACAAATACTGGATCTGGTTGTCTCCTTCCTCCACTTTTTTACTTGTTTTGATATGGGAATCCATGTCAAACTCTTTATGAAAACTGATCAGATTATTGTGCACCAGCTCCTCACACTCTTACTAAGGTTTTCTTCTTGCTGGACACATCTTGGCATTGCTCTTCCATTTTGGATTTACAAGCTGAAAAGTGAGCCCTAATTCCATCCCGCTTTGAGCTCTGTGCTGTGCATGAGGACAGTGAGTCACTGCATACACCCTTCGCATAAAGATAAGCTCTCATGAAAGTGGTTCATCAGCTCAAAACCAGATGAGAAAGGACAAATGCATCTATAACAAGCTTTAAGTCTTGTCTCGAATGGTACAACATTTGAGTTCTTGGGGATCAGCAGGCAAAGGGTTGAGCCAGGATCTCCTTGAGACCTGGACTGTGCTGAGAAGCAATCCTGAGCTTGGAAACTGCAGCATCTTCCCAGCCACCACTTCGTCCTTACACGTGACCATGACCTTCTGCTTCTGTTTGCGGATGTTGCCGTTGGACCTTCATCTCCCTTGCTGAATGCAAGTCAAAGACAATGATAGGTAGACACTAAATATATGATATCCCACAGCATTTACGGAGGGATAGAGAATATCATTCCAATCTCCTAAAGTTCTGGCTTTTAAACTACTGCTGATTTGGCCCGACCTTGGTTTCTGGCCCTCAAGAAATGCTGTTAGCAAAGACAGTCAGGCACACTGAAGCAAAGGTGGAGATTTCCAATGGATTGAGGACAGACCCCAAGATTTTCATTCACCTTAAATCCATATCCCTCCAGGATACATATCCCAGCAGCAAGAAGAAAACCTGCCACACCAAAGTTAGCATTGGGTGCATTTCCAATTATGTCTCCAGAGCAGCAGAGATAGGGCAGGCTTCCACAGGCACATCCCCTCATTCTTTCTCTTCCGAATCCTTTATTTTTTTCCCCTTTCTCATTCTGTCTTTGCTTGCATTTCAAGGTTAAAAAAAGTCAGGATACAATAGTAAATATGTAAGATTAGCTCCTAAAATATGTTAGCAAGTGAAAGCTAAAGAAAGCCAAATGAATTTAAAAAAGGTTTTCTTGAAGCTTAGAACAGAGACAGTTCTTTTGATCCTTTATCACACAATAACAAAAAAAGAACCAAGCGAGATACATATATATAATATACATATAATATATATTTATATACGCCATGTGTGCGAGTATGCGTGTGTGTGTGCATATGTGTGTATGTGTGTATTTTAATTCACATAGGCTTTCCTTTCTTTAAAATGCTGCAAGAAGCTTTTTTTTCTGCAGATTTCTTTTTCTTTCTTTTTTTTGATATTTCAAAGCTGGCAGTTCAGTAAATGGCTGGAACTGCCACATCTCTGTTCTTGCTAAAGAAATCAATGCTAATCCTATTACTGGCAGTTATCACCTATCCCAGAAACCGCGGCTAAAAGAAAAAAAAACCACTGAGATGTCAAAGTAGGAAAAAAGCATGGGGGAAGGGGAGAAAGCGCCCTTCATTCACTTTCAAACAGTGATTGTTTTCTTATTTTTGATCATTTTTTCCTGTTAAGAGAGAAACTAAACCACAAAAAAAATAAAAAAGGAGGGAAAAAAACCAAATCCATGCTCAAATAACATTAAGGGCCTGATTTAAACCTACGCACCCACATGTAAACGAGGGCATTGCTGAGAGCTGAGGTTTATGCTGCGGTGCCGAGGTGGGAAGCAGGGTCCTGGGGCTTGGGATCTGGTGCCAGGGCAAAGAGCATCCCACACCCCCGGGTCTCCTGCCCTGCCAGCTGTCAGCACTGCAGGGCTGCTTGCAGATCCAAAGGGATTGCTTGGGGCCAATGCTGTCAAACTGGGGGCAGGTGGAGGGTGTCAGCCCCTTTTTAGGTGTGCTTGCCTTGTGGGGACCCTTCCAAAGCACCCAGCACAAGGCAGGAAATTTCTTTGTGTTGCCATCGGCTGGTTTGATGTGTTGGCTCTACTTGGTGCAGCCAGCTGTGGATACAGCCAGATTTCCCTGCCTGCTCCAGATGTGAGCAGATACCCCACTCCCTGTTATGGAGCAATTCCCCTGATGCAAATTGGGCTCTGTCCTTCACATCTGCAGTCGGTCTCAGAGCTGAGTGTCTCAGAAGGCTTGTGTAGGACAGTGTAGATCATACTTCACTAGCTGTACAGGATCTTGGCTCCCCCAAAGTTATTTTCATGTGCCTACCTCTTTACTTCTCTTCCTGTGTGGTCACGCTCCTTGAGTATCCTCGGGGTGCATCTCACCTGCCTAGGATTTCAAGGTCTCCATTGTGATCATGATCAGAAGATGTTGAACAGATGGGGTTCCAGAGGTCAGCTCACTCCATGAGGGTCCTTGTTTGGCCTGCCAGGTGGCCCTGCCCAGCCTGCTTCATGCCTCATGAGCTGGGATGGTCAGACATCCCAGTTGAGTACATGTTACTCTAAAAAGCCAAGCACAGCAGTAGTTTTTGAACCTGTGCTTCGGGAAGCGGCACCCAACTCCTATCCATTAAACCACACAATCCTCCTTGCTAAAAGCAAGATGTTGGTCATCCATTTGATATGCTGAGGGCAAGCTGGTACCAGCTGCATTGCTTACAGGTAACAAGCAAGACAGTAGAGTACAAACCAAATAAGCAGTCAAAAAAGAAATCAAAATAAACCCAGGTGAAAATCTTGGACAACCAGGCAAGCAGGCGTCTGCTCCACATAGCCACGAATCAATGCATTTCCTGGCACCTGGGGAAGCATTTCTACAGGACGTCACTCTCACCACCTATACCACCACGGGCATCACTTCCAAACTCTTGCTTTTAAATGAAATCTCAGTTTATTCTGGGCGCTGGCTCACTGGCCAATGAGATATTTGGAGTCTGCTGGAGATATTTTCCTCCATCTTGAAACACTGAGGCAGAGTTACAACAGACTTAGGCCTTTGGAAATATCTTGAACTTGGGCAAAATGAGTTTGCAAATCCTGAGGGAGTCAGCAAGGGATGAAGGAGCCACTAGGAGCCATGATAGGAGGGAGCAAAACCCAGCCACTTAATTTTTGGTGTTAATTGCAACCAGCATAACTGAACAAAGAAACAAAAAGCAACAGAGAAGAGTGAGGTTTCGGGCTTGATCCCCTCTGCCCTCTGGGTGATTTGTAGCTCCTGCTGCTGCTCCTACACAGCCTTGTTCTTGCCCTCCCTGCCCAGCAGACCCCACCACAGCCACATGTGATGGTCTGGCCATGCATGCCCAGCTTCCCTCACTGACAAACCCTGACCGTCACAGAGTGGCTTCAGCACAAATAGGAACAACTCTCTAAATCCAAAGGGACCAGTGGAGACAAGGACTGCAGTCCCAGTCCAGGATCCCGGGCTTTTCATGGATGAGGTGCACACAGCCCAGAGTGGTGGTACCACAGTAACACACACGCGAGTAGCGAATAGCTGACAGAGGGAAAAAAATAAAAAGGGATGTTAGAGTCTCATGGGGATAACAGCAGGCCATTGAGATGCTCATGGGTGTCAGAGGGAAAACAGATACGCATAGAGCTAATGACTCCTTGGGACAGATCAGGCTCATGCAGTCTGTGCACAGCGTGTGACAATGCCAGGGACAGAGCAGAGATATTTCCGTCACAGGATGCGGCAGAGAGCAGGCAGCAGCAAGGCTTGATAGCAAAACAGAGGCATTATTCACTGTTTACACGATATCAGCTCTCTCCCAGTATCAATATTTGGCAATTCTCTTTAGAACTATGTGGGTCTTATTCACTTCTGTATTTAAATCGGTAGGAAGATGGACCTGCTGCAAGCACTGAGTTCAAAGGGCATAAAGAACCTTCTAATTAGGGCTGCTAATGAGGGACAGAAAATGAAGCCATGTGCCCCAGCAAGCCGCTTTCTGCCCAGGCTGTGCTGTGCCCCCCTGGGACAGAGACACCTTGTCCCTGGGGAACCCCAGGAAAGCTGCTAGCTCAGGAGGTGCCAACAGGAGGGATACAGAACTTTAAGCAGGGTGGTTGATAGAGGAATCTGGCACCTGCTTTCTCTTACAGCATTGCATTTTTTTTTTAAACAGATTTGCCCCTTTTGCTGGGACACCTTTTAGCTGTAAACATCTGTCTTGATGATTTGTAACTCTCAGGGAAGAATGAGTACACGTTGCAAATTTATGAAGAGTTTCTACTTGATGGAAGTGCCTGGCATGTTATCTTCTGGGATATTTGTAGGGATATATGCTTCCGAACTCATTCACAGTTGGTCTCACAACCTGCCAATCAGAGATCTGCCAGTGACAGAAGCCACCTGTGCTCCAGGCATGGGTGTTCGATGCTTCCCTGCAACACCACCCCATGAATGTGGGGTTCCCTCACTGATTAACACCTTCTCATCATGCCAGGAGGTCTCCTATGGCAAAACCAGTGCCCATTTCCTACGGGACCTCAGAGTACCCTCTCCCAGAGTGCTATATACACCACAGAGTGGGGCTGGGAGGCTCAGCAGGACTTTGAGACAGCTTTCCAGAGAAGGTCTTAATCAGTGGATGGATTGGGTAATGAGTCCTTCAGGATGTGGGAATCGTTACTGGGAAAATGCGAGCTGACCTGGGAAAGCCAATGTTTTGCAAGACAAAGGAGAAAGGTATTTTCTCCCAGATTCCCATTCAAGCCATAGTAAGAACTGCAGATAAGGAAGGCTCATGCTGGGCCAGTCCTCTGGTCTCAGAATCCTGTCAGGACACACTTGATGTCACAGGCACCTGGACCCTGTGCCCTTCCCAGCTACCCAGTTCCTGTCCCTGGGTGTTTTCAGGTGTCCCACCCTAACGCTTTCCTTTGCTCATTTGGGCAGTAAAGATAACACGGCAGAGGCAGCCGCCTGCTCTCCACAGCCTTATGTTCCCAAGTGCCCCTCCATGCTCACCTCCTTCTTTCCCTTCCAGGCAGATTCCTGTCAAGTTGCTAATGTCTGCTGATTAAACAAGCCTTGAATTTGAATAGTGAGCAATAGAGGGAGGCACACTGTCATTCCCACTGCAGAGTGCCCTCTGGGTAGCAGTCAATGGGAGCAGGGGATGTACCCGTTAGCAACGAAATGCTCCAGCTGCACACTGCCTGCTCACAGGTTTTGAGGCGGGGGGGACCATGGGGGGTCAAGGGAGGGTGGTGGTGAATCACTTAATAGACTGCAATGCTCAGACCTAAGCAAGTCTTGTTTTTCCACCCAGTGCTGCTGACAAGCTGCAGTTCCACCGTCTGATCTGACCTCTGGCTACCACGCCTAGCGCTGTCTCATGGGGGGCAGCCCCTCACCCCAGCACCAGGTCATGCTTTGCTGGCATCGTCTTCAAGGGTCAGTTCTCTTCTGCAGAAATCAGGGCTTCCAAAGTGTCCTGCCAATGTGACATGCACAAATGGCACCGGGACAAAGAGTGGGATGGGGGCTGGAGGATTTCCTGAAAACGGTAGGAAATATGCAAACAGAACAGTGATCGGCCATAAGAAAAGATGAGGGGTACACATCCCCGAATCACTATCAGCTCTCTAGCTGTGCTTACAAACGCAGTGGTGAGGAGAAAGCAGCTGGTGGCAGGCACAGGAGGGGACTTTTGGGGATGCTCTCAGACATCCCCCTCCTTGCGAGCCACAGCACAGCACAGCCTGGGTGCTGCAGCGAAGGTTTGAGCCTGCAGTTGCCCAGGGAACTTGCTTCCCTTCCAGCCTGGACACCTGACACAGGCAGATTTTCTGAGAAAACAGCCATTTGTCTGAGATCTGGAGATGCTTTCCCTGCCAGCAACAACGACAAGCTGCTAAATGGTGTCAGTGACTGTCTGTCTGAGTCGTGGTTAAAATAAACCATCACTTTAACGCCAGTGGCATTTCACCACATCATCAGTATGAGGCTGGCTCAACTCAGGGAAAGACATCCCTTTAATTACATAAATCAAAATAAATAAAATATCACACCCTTGGGCCCATTGCAGAGTGTCGCGCCTGATAGGAAAGCACTTGAAGGCAGAGTGGTTTTGGGAAAAAGCAGCTTGCTGTGGCCACACGGCTGAAGGGAGGAAGGAAAAGCAATGCTGAAATATCAAACCCATGCATGGAAGTCTGAAGGAGATCAGGAGCTGCCAACAAAGCCCATAGCCAGAAAGAAAAAAATGCCCCAGCTCAAAGAAAGCACAAATGAAGAGTTGGAAAACGAAGCTCTATCAGGGCAGGAAAACACACGGCAGCTCCTGCTTGTTTCATTTCTGCAGCCTCATTCTCAGGACTGGGTTTGTACCACCTTGTCATTTGGTTGCTTTGGTAGTGCAGGGCTGGGTCTCTCCATTCAGACATTTTACACCTAATTCATCCATACCGCAGGAAAAAATGTTCTTGTGCTGTTCGCCCCAGTGGTCATCTGAAAATGAGAGCCCCTGGGGAAACATCTCACTGAAATGTGGCTGCTTTGGCTTCCTACTATCCCTGGCAAAAGTTAATTTATTCAAATTGAAATCTTCCAGTCTAGGAGAGGTAGAGGAAGAGGTTGCAACTGTATATGCTCTTTCTGTAGGCTGTGGTTTTGACCTCGTGGTCTTCTGGCATGGCCCTGCTGAGCCTCATGAATCTTCTTTAACAGCCAGTATGACCATGACTGATTTTAAAAACTGGGGCCTAATTACTTTTTTTTCGCATTTCAGAAAAATCAAGCACAACAAAAATGAACACTTTCAGAATTATCTTGGTGAAGTATTTTGCTTTTTTTAAAGGCAGTGAGCAGCTTACCAAAGCTACCAGTTAATTCTTCATCTCCTTGAGACCTTGAGCAAAGGCAGAGTGTATTTCCAGAAGATATGCATTAGATCGGTTACAAACTATTGACCCAGAAGTGGAGGCTCACTGGGAAAGAGAGGTGATGGTAGGGACCACCCCATCAGGTGGTCATGGTGGTTTTGTCGAGCTGCAACAGCTACGGGCCAACAAACAGGTGAAACCTTTATCAACAGCACATAATTACCTTATCTCTGATCTTAATTTCAAATATTTCTCCATGAAATCTTGGCTATTCACATTTCCAGTCCTAAAAAATTCATGCCAGAAAATGTTAATTGGATATTCGGAGTTTACTGCTCACTCCATTAGTGAGGGGAGGAGGGTTAAAACCACATAATATAAAATATAAAATACACGTTTGTGCACAGTGTATAATTTAATGCATGAGCTACACAAGATCTTCCAGCCCAGAGTGTTTTAAACAACAGCATTTTAGCTTCTAAAGTGCAGCAGCAAGGGAAACATTTTCCATGCTCAGTTTCTCTGCTATTGGAACATTTGTTTTTTATTCTGAATATTTCAGCACATCTATTTACCTGGCACTGTATTTAGTACCACAGTACCAAGATGGCATATATAAAGATTCAATTGCAATTCCCATCTGATGTCCCTTCCCTCTCCTTTTTACCCCTTTTTTTATGTCCGCACTCTGAATTCAGCACAAAGTTGGTGTGTTTAATTTAAAAAGAAGTAAAACGCGCCAGGAGACGCCTCAGACCACTGCAAATCACCTACTTTATAGAGGCAGTAAAATTGTGTATCGGATTAAAAGTGATGCTGATCTGAAATTTATGATAACTTTTAATGGCATTATAATTTTTTTTCCCTGTGCGCTCCATCACGGAATCGTTTGGATGCACAGAGCAGCAAGATGAAATTTGTAAGAGAAGAACATTACACAGGCAAGCACCGAAGGGGGAGAAAAAAAGGCAGTGGAATAACACAAGAGCCCCTTTTCAGCGTGCAAGGATGCCACCACCGCGTGCTTCACGCAGCCCGTGAGGCTGGGCTGGGCTGATCGGTCCCCGCGGCATGAAGGTGTGGGTGGGCTCAGTGCTGGGGAGTAAAATACAACCCCCAACAAAAGGAGGATATTTAGGAGAACATGGGGACCAAACCATGCTGGGCATAACATGCAGAGATCTAGTGTCCTTTCTGTCCCGGTTTGGAAGGAATCAAGGCTCCTATGCCCTCTGCTAGGAAAGACGGCAGCAGAGACACCGACCCTTTGACTGGATGTGTACCCCCAGTCCAGGGGCCCAAGCACAGTTCTGCAGCTTCTCACTCTGCTTAGAACAGGTCTATGAGGACACCCTCAGACAATACCCAGCAGCGACACAGCTTTGGGGGAAAGAGTTGCCAGTCGGGTCCGTTGAGAAAATCCACCAAAAGTTCTCCATGTACGAGGTTTTTGAAGTAAGACTTAACCCTGTGGTTGGTGATAACGTGGATCCATCCCAAGGGCATTGGGATCCAAGGGCACTGATGAGTGTGGAGTTTCAGGAGGGCAACACTCCACCTTGCACATGAACCATGTGTGTCAGAGACCACTGCTGCCCTCCATCACCCATTTATAGACAGAAAAAGGACTCTCCAAACAAGCAAGAGGATGAGATACATGCATGCATGCATGTAAACAGTGAGCTTATTAACAACCGTGAAAAACTGAATCCCAATATTTCCATTTATAAATATATTTATGTAAGAGTAAACCCATCTGTCAACAGTTTGGAGTCCTTCAGGAAAAGTATCCTGCATTCAAGAAACCAAAATGCTGGCAGGGCAATTGCTTAGTGGAGGTACTGGGGAAACCAGCAGATGGTGGAGGACAGGTTGCTCCAAGTAGATACCTGGCGAGAAAGAGGCTAACCCAGCAGGGTGAATGTGTATTGTACAGGAGGTGAAAAAATGGAAACTGCAATTCCCACAGAGAAAGGAAAATGCATTGATACTATATGTATGCAACGAGATGTCAGCTAAAAATATCTTTAGGAATAGCATGGGGAGAAACCTGAAATATTTATCCACTGGCTATTTAGTTTGTAGAATATGAAGGAGGAAAACAGCAGTTTTCCATGGTACGTACCCCAGGACACAGTATATTTTGAAGCAAATGCAGAGGCAGGGACACTACCTCAGTTTCTGTGGTGTTGAAAGAGATGGAGATCTGGGTGCAAACACAAGGACAGGTGAGACACCAGTACTTTTGGACAGGGTTTGACAGCCCAGGAGCTGGTGAGCCTGCTTTGCTGTCTTGCTGCATTGGGCTCTTTTGCAAAATGAATTTGCAAAAATAGGAAGTTGCATTGTCCACTTGTGCTCTGAGCTGGTGGATCCCTCAGGACCTAGCACTGAGGGGATTTGGGGAACAATCCTGCCTCATTCTCAGACACCTGCTTAGATTGCCATTGATGTAAAATTTTGTGATAGCAACCCGGGTTTGCTGCTGCTGCCTTCAATGGTGAGTGGTGAAATTTCCATTCTCCCCCCGCTTCTGCACTCCATTTTTTTTCCTCCCCTTCTCCAAACTCTGTGATACTACTCCACAGTAAAATATTAACTGCTGTAAGTGATTGTTTTGCTGTATTATGTGAAGTCAAAAACCTTTTGAATTGTATTTTGCAGTGAACCTGCCTTTGAATCCATGCATTTTATCATTCCACAGCAACACATATAATTTCAAACAAACAAGTGAACAAACCTGACGATAATGGCTTGAATCTCTTATCAGTCAGTTTTACACTGGCGTAACTCCATAAACTTCAGTGGAATTAATCTTGATTTACATTGTTGGGAGAGCAGAAACAGGCACTGTAAATAGCTATATAGCAATGCAAGACGCTTAAAAGCAAAAGCAGTCACACCAGAATGCCTGGCAGCAGATGAGGACGAAGGCATAAAAAAAGCTTTCCTGGTTGTACTAATCCACGGGCACGCGGATAAACCCAGAGGACAGTGATGGAGAAGTTGTGCCGTACAACAAGCATTGCAAAGAACACAGCCCGTGATGTTGCATGTGGAGAGACACATTTATGGCACATGACCCAGCTGGTGGCCTACTTGGTGACACCAAAACAGTCTCCAAGTGGGGACACAGCCTCCTGGGGATGTTGTTGCTGAGGTAGGACAGACCGTGAGCTGACTGCTCATAGAGAGGATGTTGGCTGTGGGGGTTTAGGAAGAACCCCATGTCTCTGTGTCCTCTGTGGTCACAGCTGGAGTTGATTTTGCCACAGGTGTTGCGATTTGCCCTCAGCAGAATCCCACACTTCAGGCTGCCTTCACATCTAAGCTTGTTACTGTCACTGAAGCCACTAAAAATATTTTGGGGGCTCCAATGTCCCCGTCAGTGGTGTGGGCTTCCACAGTCCCCAGGAACACTGAGGGGATATGACCACGTGCACCTCCACTGCAAGTCATACCATGGGACAGTCAACAATGTCCCCTCAAACACCTTGTGGGAAACAACACACAGAAACATTTAAGGAAAATGTCCCTCAAGTGGACAAGGCACAAGCTCAGATTTTTTACAACTTGTTGCTTGCAGACTGGAGATATAACTGACCTAAAACAGGGATCAATTGCTCAGGCAGCAGTGTCATCTGCAAAATCTCATAATCACATCACAGCAGATGGTAGCTATTGCATTCCTCTGAATAAATTGTCTTTAAAAGGGTCATTTAAAATCTGAAAACCAAACTCATCAATACAATTCTATAGAAGCAAGTACAAGCACGTGGTCATGGTACAACAAATGTGAGGAGAGCAAGTGGATTGTATCTCATGCCTGCTAATTGTCAGGGCAGGGGTTGGGGTGCAAGGCATCGCTTGAGTTAGTTCTCTCACCTGTGGTGGGCACAGACCATTGGCTTTGCTACTCCAGCTATCTTCAAACTCATTTACTCGAAACCATAACAGAATACTGATTACAAGATAGTGTTTCATTTTTCTCAGGCTTGACATTATTAATTTTTACTGAGATTGCACTAGTTAGCTAGAACTTAAGGAAAGAGAGATATAGAGGATAAAGAAGATTATGCTGCAAAGAGGCAAGATCTGCCACAAAAGAGACAAACATGCCTACGTGCCCTCCGAAGCATTGCAGCTGCTATGCTCCAGACGCCAGCCTTGGAAAAAAATCCAGCAAAGTTGTTAACATAGCAAGAGGGCAGTACCTGGGCTGGATCCTCAGCGGTGTGAAGGGTCCCTGAGTGAGGGACCAGCAGGGAAGCTGCACTAGGATATGCTTAAGGGGATGTCTGGACGTTGAGGCACCCAGGCTTGCTAGACGCAAGCTAAGCCTGGACCTGTTTAGGGAGCACAGCAGTTCTTGCATGGGCTGTGCCAAGCAGGCAGGTGTCTGAAGGTGCCCAAAGTGGCGTCTCCAGTTGTTTCACTGATCCGAGAGTTTCTGTCTCTTGGGTCAGTGGTAGATGATGTGGTAAGTGAGAAGGAGGTTGACTCTGCAACAGAGGGGATACCTGTACCTGCTCCTCAGCGAGTTTGCTTTGACTCGTGATACATTAGCAGGTCTCTCCGCAACACTTCAGAATCCTCCCATCTCCATCCTTAAAGCATTTCATCTGTCCCCCTTTTGTATTGCAAGTTTTCCACGTCAAAAAAAGCTATCTTGGATTCATCAGTACAAGCTGCACCTATTGGTTAAAGCTTCAAGTGCTGCCACAGCATAAGAAAAAGCCCCAGGTCCCTGTTTCCCTCCTGGGTGTTGTCACTGTGCACCGCAGCATCTTAACTTGGCAGCCAGCCACTACCCAACCCTGGGAAGATCAAAGGGTGGTTAAGAAGCAGCCCAGGCTTTATCCTTTCTCTCTTATCAATCTTCATAACAAAGAGAAAACAACTTGACCATCTCTTGTGGGAAATAAATCGAGTACACTTCTGTACTCACCTACCTTCTCATTTCTTCAAGAATTAGCCCTATTGATGAGGCCCAGGTGAAGAGCTCCTGAAGCAATTAAAGCAAGTGCTGTACCTCGAGGTGTACCTTGATAATACTTCTATTCTCCTTTCACTATGTCCCTATCTCACACTAGCATCAACACAAGGTGCATTAGAGATGATGCTTCATAAAGGAAAGCTGCACTTCACACTAAGAAAGCCTTGATCCAAATGCACTTCAATTAGCAGAGTGCAGGTCCCAGGGACTCCTGGACAAGCTGCAGGTTTAGAGATGAAGACAAGAGGGATGTGTCAGAGTCAGACAAGAGGATCCATGGTGGAGTTTGCTCTATTTTTACATCCTCCACTCCCCGTTTTGGCCACCGAGCCAAGCCACTGCCTAGAGATCCACTGGAAGCCCCAGTTAATGTATTCCCAGGCCCATCAGATCTGTCAGAGCAGACACCAGATCTCCGATCAATGACATCCAAGGCTTAACCTCATTTAAACATTTTCTTAACAAAGGTCAAAACTTATCTGGCTGCTGAGACCCCCAGTCCTTACACCTGAAGAGGAAACATTTTGTTATTAATTAATTCATTCAGATGAAACCAGCAAAAATGTCAATGTAACAAATTAGGTGCTCATTGATTATTGGCTTAAAAAAGAGTTAATGGTTCTATTCTGGAAAAAGGGGTTAGGCAGGTCTTTAAAGTGATACACCATGGAATACTTTATTGCTCATTACAGGCTCTGAATTTGGCACTTTGGTTGTAAAGATATATTTGGAATTTCTCTGTGTCTCTTATTCCCTTTGTCTGTTAGGATAGCTTGCAAACCACTGGTGCAGCTTTCCACTGCATAATACAATGTGTGGACCCAGTCCTGCTGATGCCTGGACAGCTTGAAGTTAACACTGCTGCTTTGTAAGCAAAGCTGTGCAGAAGCCATCCCCATGGGAAAAGGGTCACCAACAAGCATCACGCTTGGGAAGCAGCCAGAGACTGAGGAGCTGCATTTCACGGAGCAGAAAATGCTGGTCCAGCCACAGCCACATCTTGGAGGAAAGAGCCTTAACTCAGTACCTCAGCTGTGACCGGGCCCAGGAGCGACTGAAGGTTACCAAAGATTAACAGAAGCAATTTATAGTCAAACATTTTGGAGCTACAGGTTCTGCAGAGACACAAATCTATCAGAATTACAACAGAAGATGCCAGCCACCAACAACACAGAAATGTTCAAATTAATAGAATGCCATCCAGGGCTGAAATTCATATGCCACCCCCAGATGAAGAGCATCTCCTTCTCCCTCATCTGCCGAGGCTCGAGCTGTGCCTTTGCTCCTGTACAAAATGATGACAGACAGGATGTTTTAGCAGCAGAGTGAAACAGAAAAAAACAGATGTTTTAAATTTGGTGCAGGGTGCTGGGATAATGATTGAGGCAGGATTCAAAGGGCAATTTAAGCAACATACAATGAAGAATAATTCAAGGCAACAGCAATGACATCTGAGGACTCTGATTTTAAAATTGCAGTGTGGTCACTGTGAGGAGCTGCTTGAAATTGTGTATATTTTAATCAAAAATCTGGATAGCAGATTAAACTCTAGAAAGAAATCACAGCAGTATTTAATTAATCAAGGCTTTAAGTGACCTAAATGAAAATACTCTACAATGATAACTCCTTGTCTGGCTTAAGTCCTCTTTTACTGATGATACGTATTATATTTCCTACACACTGAAATAATCACAATTAGTTCCCTACCTAGAAAAGTCACTTTGCCCTAGTAAAGCACAGTTAAAGCAACTCTGAAAAAAAAAGAGCATGTTTAACAGCATGAGGCACAAGAGTCAAGCAGGGGACCCTCTCTCAGCCTGCTGGGTGCCGGTAGGTGACTGAGGCCACACAGAAGGGTTGTAACCCCACAACAGGTGTGTCCTGAGCCCACCACATAGTATGGCAAGCCACACTATATCTTCAGAAAATACACCCACATCCGAAAGCCACTCCTCATGTTGTCGAGAGAACCCTTTTAATAAACTTCTCACTGGTTTGAATATAACCAAGCATCTGCAGGAATTGGAAATTTTGCCTCTACCCAGAGAGCAAGGGTTGAGCCTTCACAAGTGGAAAGTAAGTACACATCTGCACATGGAGGCATCTCCATCACCTTCCTCTGAGAGAGATGTCCTGTGCTAGTCACTGCTGACAGTTTTGGACAGGTCAGGCAGCCCCAGGGTCCCCTCCTGTTCGCTAGATTGTCTTTGCAGCCACACACTGTTGTACTGTCTCAACACATGCAGCTCATACACCCTTACTCACAAAATGCATCTCACTTTGCTGTCTCAAATGGTTATCTTTTGACATCTTCTATTTTTACCTGGCTTTTAATAAACCAATAACACATTTCCTTTGTTTGACAGTAATAGGAGAAACCAATAAAAATTTCTCCTATCAATTCCAGACTCTCTGAAAAAAGCATGACTACAGCTCAGAGCAGGCATGTCCTAGGGTAACAAGGATATGATGAAACACATGCTTTACAACTGAATTTAAAAAAAAAAATTGAAAAAAAGGCTACATTCAATGGCAGAAAAAATTGATTTAACCACATAAAATATTACAAGCAAAAATCAGAGGTTAGAAGTAGAGTTGAAATGCAAACCATTACCTTCATTATCCAAAACAGGCTGTTTATTTACAACTAGAAACTGTAGAAATGACTTGGCTTAATCGTAATTAAAACCTTTTGGTATCTTTAGAGCACCAGAAGTGTTCCACGCAAAGGTAGCACGGAGGAGATGCTACGACTTAGAAAAAGGACATCTTGGGCTTCAAGAAGAACAAAACAAAACTCTGACAAACATGATATTAGACTAAGAACAATTCCAACTGTGGCAAGAAAAGAGGGTTTGTAATTGAATTTGTAAAAGGCCATACAGCAAAACTAGAGCTAAACTATTTGCAACATATATTAGCTGGAAGAGGCATTTCAAGTGGAAAAGGATCATCTCTTGGGTAAGGCACAAAAGCTGTCTGAGCTTAGTGCCTGTTTTTGCCTCAGAGCTCACACCAAACAATTCCATTTCCCTGGGACCACATTGCCCACCTGCAAGCAGGGGTAAAGCTGGTCCCTGCTTCCAGGCTTTTCCTGTGCTGCACTGACAACCACACAGATGGCAATCCCCTCTCTGAAGAGCCTGTGTCTTGTACAACGGACCTGTTTGGATCCATAAAGTTAAAAGATAATAATATAGGAGTTCTGGTTAAGTTACAGGTGCCTCTGCAACCCCTCCAGCCCCTCCACTAATCATAGAATGGTTTGGGTTGGAAGGGACATTAAAGATTATCTAGTTCCAAGCCCCGATCATGGACAGGCAGAACTCCCACCGGACCAGATTGCTTCAAGCCCCGTCCAACCGGGTCTTGAATATTTCCAGGGAAGGGACTGCCACAGCTTCTCTGGGCAACCTGTATCAGTGCCTCACCACCCTCACAGGGAAGAATTACTTCCTAGTATCTAATCTAAATCAGCCCTCTTTCAGTTTAAAACAGCTGTTTCACCACAACTCACGGTGTGGCTGCTCTTTCCTGTGGAGGCAGCAGTCTCTCTGTCGGAGAGCTGCCCCAGATCACTCAAGTGTACATTTTAGGGTGCTCCAAGACCCTTAGTCAGCCTTCTGGGGTTCCCCTGCCAGTGTCAATCTGCCTTTTGATGCTCCCCCAGCTCATCACTCTGCCTTTCAGGGTGCCCCAGTCCCCCAGGTGCGAATTTCTGCACTTTTCAGAGCAACTGGTGTTCAAGTCAGGATGCGGAAAGCCCCTAAGGATGCCTTTGTGAGTACCCCAAGGCTCTTTGGTGGGCATTTTGGGCTACCCCAACTCCTCAGTATGCCTTTGGGTGGATGTCCAGGACCTCTGATGTGCAGGTCAGCATGCATTTAGGCTGAGATGCATCACTCTGAGTTTGAAAGGTGTGTGTCTTACCTGTTCTAGGTGAGAGAGAAGCCCCTCTGGTGACCAACTCCACCCAACAGGACACATGCAAGGGAGATGGGAGATGTACAATTCTGCTTGTACTAACCTAACACACTCCGCAGAAGTCCTCTTCACCTTGTCCTTCAGCATCTGGTCCCTCTAACCTGGTCTGGGTGATACAAGGCATTGAGGAAAAACATAAGTATGCCAGTTGCATCTGCACATTAAACCAAAAATAAAGCTTCAGCTGGGGCTGTATCCAATTCTTTGGCACATCAGGGATGGGAAAGGACGCACGGATGGCTTGTTCACTAACCCACGCTCTGCCTGCCAGAGAGCTGTGCCAGAAGTTATCAAGAAAGCTGCAAAATGAAAGCATGATACACCGTGGTAATTATGTGTGCTTGGATATATTTTTTTACAAGTGTTCTGCTTTTTAGTAAATATTATTTAGCATCTCTGTTGTCCCATTGCAGCGCAGTTAGCCGTAAAAATGATCGCCTCATCCTTATTAACTCTACTGGTGCCACAGATGACCATCCCCAAGCCAGATGCAAGGGGACTGAAAATAGCTACGAGGTTTGGAGGGACCAAGGACGCCATCTGACAATGGCATGAGAGAAAGTTTAGTGGCACCAGAGCACAATCTGTGTCTTTTCAAGGGTGCCAATTCTAACATCACTCAATGGTTGCTCAAAGTGGGTTTTCTCCACCTAATACAAAGAAAAATGTGTCTTCAGATCCCCCCAAAAGAGAGACGTCTTTTGGATGTGCCACCTAGTCCTGACCAGCATCTGTCTTTGTCCTCTATACTAACTACACAGGTAACACTACATTTGTAAGGAGCTTTGAAAACTCCTTCCCCTGCATACTGACTGTCATCTCTTTGAATAAATACACAAACCCTTGACTAGAGGTGCATAAATATTTACAGGACTCGCCCAAGGAGGGTCAGAAGCCAATATATCACCTGAAGGAAGAATACATGCTCAGCGACCATGAAGACCTGATCTCACATTTGCCCTGAGCAATTAAAGTTAAGTAACTGCAATCCGAGCACATATTTAAGTACTTATGCAAGGAAAAGGGGCTGATGATCTCGATTATATTTGCATTGTGTTTCCTGTTGTTAGCACTTCCTTGACAGAATTACTGCAATACATCTTGGACTCCAATTTCATCTGCCAGCTCCACAAGACTGCGGACAGTCTTTGGAGGGGTCCAAAAATGCTTAGAAGTTGAGCTGTATTTCTTCTTGTGCAGCTCTTCTGTCCTGTCTCAGCAGCTGCTCATTGTCTCCGTACTACCTTGTTAAGGACATCAGCAGGAGCAAATTTGCCCTGAAGCTCCCCTGAAACTCAAGCATCATCCTCAGATGAACAACCACAGTTTCATCTGGCTGGCTCATGACCTGCTCTGTCAAATGGCTACACTGAATAACCCACATTTCAGAATAGCTTGATTGCTGTTATTTAGTATATAAAGGGGGCTTATGGCTTTCTGTTGCTAGCAAAGCTGCAAAAACTTCATAGCTGTAGCTTGGAGGAGGCAACAGTTTGTATTTTGCAGAGAATTATAAATCTAGATATTTGCATATGATTTTTTCACCTGACTCCCTGCAGGTACACACCCAAAAAAAAAGGAAAATGTCATAAGTTGAAAGACTAAGAAGCTGTTAAATGCCATAATTAGGGTGTCTGTTTTCTCATGTCTAAACCTGGAAAGAAGGACACCAGTTATGTACTATTTCCATGCTGTTTTGCCTGCTTCATTCAGCACATGGCACGCCTTGGCTGGGAATGGCAGGGTGGTTCACAGGTGGTATGCTCCCTCTTTGTAGTTTCCATTGCAGAAATTCCTCCACTTCTGCCTGGAGACCATTCTGCACGGTTTTGAGTTGCCTTCACAGAGCTGTGTCCCAGCGCACAGCAGATAGAGTAGGGGATTCCGTGGGCCCCTCCAAAAGCCCTTTGTGTGCTTCTCTGTTTCCCTGCCACCAAGCTAAGGTTTGTCTTGCTTTAATTTGGAAGAAAAGCTAAAGGAATTCAAGTGGTGTTATGGTTGGCTGGGGCACCCATCTGGATGCCTATTTGGCATCCTGCATCAAAAGATCAGGATGGTTCAAGCTAGGAAGGAAGAAGCATTCATCTTCTCACCTCCAACCCTGCTTCGCGTGCAAGCCACATCCCCTGCCACTCCACAAGGCACCTCCTTTCCTAGCATGGGAACAACCACTTAGAGCATTCTATCCTGACAGGTGTCCAGCCTCAGGGGAAATTAACGTTCCCAATTTTCTCATGAATGGAGGATGTTCTTCTGCCAGCTCCACCAGAACAGCACACAGTGCCATCTCTCAGGGGGCCAGCTGCAGTACGGAAATCTCCAGATGCCGGGAGATAACAACAGTCAGACCAGCTACAAACAACACCAGTGTCCAGTAGCAGTGTCACTGGGCACTCACAGATGCCAGAAGGAGATGCAGAAAAATCCAGGACAGGCTCCTGTGGAATAAGCTTCCTTAACTCATGGAACATGGAGGTTTATATCTTTTGTAATGGCTTTTTTCTGTGTAACATAACTGAAGAACTTGGTTGCAGCAATATCTTGGGGCAATGAATTCCCTAAGCTATGTATGAGTTGCTCACAAAAGTGTCTTTTTATCAGTTTCAGTTCTGTTGCCTTTCAAGTTTATTCAGTGTCCCTTTGAATGAGACACTGTTGTAATTGTCTAAAAAATAAATTTGATTGCCTGCTTGACCTTCTTTATACCGTTTATTACAGTCATTTCATTTTCTATTCATTCTCTCCTGGGAAAAAACAGAGACAATATCATCACTCTAGCCACATTTGGAAGTATTCGAATTGCCTGCCTCTAAGCCTTTGTTGTTTCCTTGTTTCATTTTGGATGTTGCACAACCAGAACTTCACACCAGCTTAAAGGTGGGAGCCCACACTCAGCAATAACAATGTCAGGCTTTATGACTGATATCATCATTTACATCTTTTTTATTTTAAATAAGTCACAGTTTCTTGTTCTTTTTTATCATCAGAAAAGGAATAAAGTAGAGAGCATTGCAGTGATCCTGTACTAGTCCTGCATTGTGAGTGAGGGTGCAGATCTGCTCCCATTTTACTACGTCTCACGGAAGAGCTGGAAAAAGTACAGAGAAGGGTAACACTGTTGTGGAAATGTTCTGGGAAGGTTTCTGTGCAGAAAACTATTACACAGATAATCTACAAAATTGGTTAGTGGTCTTTTAGTCGGGAAGGTTTGGTCAGAAGAGAATGGATGGATCAGTGAGCCTTCTCCAGTGGCAGAGCTTGGTACAGGAACTGAAGCAGGGGGGCAGCAGCCGCAGCACAGATACAAGATACCAGCTTTTCCTCCTGCCATGGACATTGCCTTGCACTTGCTGATCCCAACATCATTCACCAGGGTGGCGTCCAGTTCCCCTGTTCTGTTGAGTCATGTGAAGGTCAACAATGTCCAAGGCTGGTTTTTGTACTTAACTCTGGGATACCTGCAAAATCAAATACTGACAAAGAATAGTCCTGCTCTGGCATCTAACTCTCTACTAACACCGAGTGTCAATTACTTCTTTCAATCTTGAAGTTTACTTCTAAGCAAGAGTGGATCTTCATCCATCCATCCGTCCATCCATCCATCCATCCATCCATCCATCCATCCACCCACCCACCCATCACCTAGGATATCTTAGCCACCTGTCTGACTCCTGGTTTGATATACATGAAGACTTGTACTTGGAGTTGTCTTATTTTCCTTTGTGCTAACTGGTTTCCCTTGTACTTGGCAGAACACACTGCTTGGTCTTGCTTTTTGTCACTATTTTTACCTATCTGTTGGCATCATGTATTGCTGGGTAGCCATTCACAGCAGCACACTTTGCATAGTTTAAAGCTTAGTATGACAGTGACCATCCCACCATATAGACAACCATGCATCTCAGTAGCTCTGCGGCTCAGTGCTGCCACATTCATCCCAGCTGCACCCAGAAGAACTTACTACCATTCATGTTATAAACATTGTCCCAAGCACAACTGTGTTATCATCACTGTGATTTACTCAGTCACTCGCAAGCTATTTCTGAAGCTGGCCCCAATCTGTTGGTTTGCTATTTTCCACCCAGACACAGTATTTCTTCCTAGTCATGGATGGGTTGGCAATGAGTGGTACAAAACAGCAATGATAACCAGGCTTCTACATGGGGGATATTGGATGGGATTCAGTCCAGGACCTGCCAAAGTTCTTCCCCAATTATTTGAAGGGGTCACTGTTCAATGATAGGCACAAAGCCCTTCCACTACGCTGGATACATTCTCCCTGCAGCACTGGGAGCTTTTGCCAGGCTGAGAAATGAGAGACTGCTACTCAAATGAAGTAAACGGCCAATCTGATTTACTTCCAAATACAGAACAACAAAAAATTGCTATTGGGCAGGGATCTCATTTGCCAAGTTTTGACAGAGCGAAATTTTACAGCGAAGATATAACCACTTTAAATACTGTTGTTGGTTTATAATGGAAAAGCTGGCTGACTGTTGGCAAAGACTGTTCTTCCAAATGATGCTTTACCATGGTGCATATTCCATGTATGTGATAAACTGAAGATACATGTGATAAATTTTGGATTCAGGTGGTAAACCACATAAAATAACCCTTAGCCACTCCCCACGTGATTTTCCCAGGTCTAGGACATTTCCAGAATTTCATCCAGTAGTTCAATCCTCTCAGCTGGTCACCTCACTTCAAAAGCAGTCTGCCAAAACCAGCTTTGTTGCCTCACAAGGCTGAGAAATTCCCTTCCCAAATGCGTAACAAGTATAGGAGCAATAAAGTCCTGAGCTGCCTAGAGCTTTAAGAAATTATGTGTGATAAATAACAAAAAAAAAAGAATACTTTATGGACATTTGTCTGTAAAAATGTCCATACTTTATGGACATTATGTCCATAGTATTATGTACAAGACACCACAGCCCAGGGAAGCCAAACATGAATGTAGTATTCATTAATAGATGCATGAAGTCATAATATTAGCATTAAGAGAGGGACCTTTTAATGTGTGTTACTCTTGGCTCCTCCTTGAAAGTGGTGGAGCTGTAGACTAACTGATAGGTTTGCAGGAGCACAGATTCAGGTGTCTGTGTTGAATGACCCTTCTGAGGTGTCGAGAAAATACTATATTTAGCCACTGCTTTCTGAAAAATTCCTTCTGGTGTTTTCAGTTGGGGACCCCAGAACAAAGCCAACCCCAAACAGTCTCTTCAGCAAATCTTGGCCAGGACACTCAAATCCAGTGGGGTGTGGGATGCAGAAAAAAGAATTCTGAATATATTTGCACGGACTAGCTGAGCCCGATCTTACGTTGCTTTATATGTCCCTCTTGCAAGCTAAGCTATACGCCAGCTTTGTAACAGGGATCTGGGCTTGCGAGCGGTTTGGAGGGAGTCTCCCACACCATGTGAGCGTGAGCAGAGAGAGGCAGGGCTCAAGGAGTGGCCTCAAAACTTCATGAAGTTGATGAAGAAGAGCCACCAGAACATTTCTTCGTCCCAGGGCCTGAGCTTGGGCAGGTTGCAGCACGTGCGTCTTTCAGAGATGCTGTTGGGGTGCAGTCTCTGATGGCCTCATTCTGGAAGTTCATAGGAAAGCCGAGAAAGCTGTTTCAAGCCTCGTGTTTAGTTTGCATTCATTTCCTTCCCAAACTCTCATTACCCGAAAGAGAAATAGAGAGAGTGAGTGCATTCAAGTGGAAATGGTTGGAGTGCACTTAGAGGAATTTAGCCAAAAGGAAAAGGATAGATGATGGTGGCTTTTTTAAATTTTTTTTTATTCTCTCTCAAAAAAAAAAAATCCTCCAGAACTTAAAACTGTTTTAATCAGCTGAAAAACATACGTGGGCTTTACAGCTCTGAGACAGCTTGCACAGGCTCTGATAAATGCCTATCGCTCATTTGCATACGCTAACAGCTACACTTTAATCAGCCTCCTAATCCCTGATGATATTAATGAATTTTTTTTATGCTCTCTCTCTCTCTTCTTCTCCCCCCCCCCCCCGGTTTTTTTTTTTAGTATCATGTTTGCTAATTCAAAACCGATCAGCGGCTTCTGTGTGCCTTTTTTTATGCAGGAAATAATGGGTGAGCTTGGTACTCCTGTTATCCTGCTCTCACAAATAATTAAGACTACAAAGGGTACAAATCAGTCTGAATGCACGGCACAAAGGCTCAAGCTATGCAAAGGTCTTTTTCTCTCTCTCTCTCTTCTCTCTCTCTTTCTCTCTTTTCATTTATTCTCTTCTTCTGACAAGAGGTGGCTTAGAAAGATACTTAGCAAAGCGATGAACTGGTCACTCCCAAAAAGCAAGAATTTCCCAGTCATTTTAAATGCTCGTGATACATATACGGAGGTGTTTTGAGTTTTTTTAAATGTTTGCTCACTTTGTTATTTGATGCATCCTACTTTTGGGGAAGGAAGCTGCCTGCTGGAGAAATTTTCCATTGAAATGTTTTACCTTTGTTTTGGTGGTGCTGCTTTTCTCCTTGGGAGGGTTTGGCACGGGAGGATGCCACAGATTTGGAGGGCAGGAGACCTGGAAGGGTCTTTCTTGCATATATGGTCCCAGAGAAAAGGAACAGTAGAAAAACTGAATCCATTTGGTGTGAAAAATTGGCTGTGTGAGCCCAAATGTAGGAGAATTTATGGAGCTTCAGAGCAGACCAGAGACTTTAAGTACGTTCTCGTGTTAACCCAAGCTCCAGACTACCCAGACACCTCACGTGAACCCCCAGCCTATTCAGCAATTTCTCCCTGCTCTGGCTAAGGTCAACTAATGGATCCAGCTGCTTCAGTGAAGACTCGTCCCTTGTCCTGTCCTTGGATGCAGCCGTGAAACTTCAAGGTGGAGTTTGTGTGAGACCCACTCCAAGACACCTCTACAACTCCATCAGAGTGACTGACCTCCAAGCCATCCTCCACTTGGAACACTTTCTCACCTTGCAACTAAGTCAGGTATAAAACTAGTATTTCTGAATCCTTCTGGATTTTGCATTGACCATGAAAGACATTGCTCCACAAATGAACAGGCAGCCAATAGAAGTGCTACAGACTGCTTAGTTTGAATGGAAATGAATTGATGAACATGCAGAGAACAACAATGTGGACCAATAGAGGAAGACTCTCAAAAATATGCTTTCTCAACACATTTGGTGACAAAGAGAAGGACCCAAATCATGCCATTGGCCATAACATTGAAAACTCCTGCTAGAGTTCCATAAAAATTGTGCACTAGAGGAAGTCACACCGACACTGAAAGACAGAACAATAGCTGAACCTGAGTGGGTCACGAAACAAGACATAGTAAGTGCATAGTGAAACAGACAAATTTGGTCAACAGAAAATAGTAATTTTCATTAAAACTAGCAAAACAAGGGTTTGAATAAACCAGAAAAACTCAGCACAACTTCTAAAAGGAAGCCTTCAGGCGTGTCTGAAGCGTGAAAGTCTAGACTTCCAAATACATGAAGATTTTCATATTAGGAAGCTGGATAAGGCCGATGGAAAAGATGTGTGGTTTTGCTTGATAATTCTTTTAGGAGATGCAAGCAAACTTCTCTGTAGGGTAGTCTTAGCACTAACATATCATGCCCAGATCTCAACAGATTAAGTTGAGACTGAAACACCAGCAGATGATCTGCTGTTTAGGACGATCATGAGCATTGAGAACACAAAAATGCTTATGTTCTCTAGCAGTGTTTTTGCATTAATTAAGGAAGTAGAAACGTACAATGGCAAAGGAGCTCACCGGCTCCAGGAAAATCTCAGACCATCTTTGAAAACCTCTGACCAGGAAGCTTTTTGGGAATTCATGAGAACATCAGTACTGTTTTTTCTGCTAATAATCTTGGTATTGTAGCAATGACAGGTTACTCACTGACCAAGACCTCTTGTGCAAGGCATGCTACAAACGCTGAGCATAATCATCTCTCCCTGAAAAAAATTCAGGTAAACTAGCATCTTTTTTCTCATAGTGAAGGGGCACTGCTGAATGTTCCTTGCAGATAGTCCAGAACAACTCAAAGATAACCGAAAACAGAATAACGTCTGGTGTCAGAGAAGGATCAACACTGGAACACTCTGCGATTACCAGGGAACATAGGACCAAACCCAATGCAAGGTCATTCTGGTCATGGTTGTCTTGCAAGATGATATCTGAGCCCCTGGCTAAAGCATACCAAAACCTGTGCTCGCACTCAAAACAGAATACTGACAATTGTTTTTAGATCTCAAGTACTTTCATGAATATATTTATGGGAAGAATTCAATCAAGGTGGAAAGAGACCATAAAGCACTAGGAGCCATAGAGCAAAATCTATTGTACAATGAGCCACCTGGACTTCAGAAAAATGTAATGAAATTGCAAAAGTACTCATTAAATATGAAATACAGGCCCAGTAAGGCACTTAACAGGTATGCTTCTGAGAACACCTATAAATAATGAAAGCAACAAACTGCAGGAAAAGGAGTTTGAAGAAGTAAATATGAGTCAAGTACTACCCATGTCTGAAATGAAATTTGACAAGTTCAAACAAGTAACACAAAATGACCCAAGTTGACAACTGTTTGGGGAAAGTAATTCCACATGGATGACCAAAGAAAGTATCAAGCCAGTGCTGAGCATAAAAATTTATTGGGATTAGAGATATGAAATTGCTGCAGTCGATGGGATTGTGCACAAAGAAAATCCTGTCATAATACAACATCAGCAGGAGGTCAGAAATGCTAAGTGTTTTCCAGAGACAGAAATCTATAGCGTACTGTGGAAAGAAAAGAGCTGTGAGGACTCCAGGTCTGAATGCCGCTGTCAAAAGGAAATCTGATGTTTTCAATACAGATGGGAGCCAGGCTGATGCAAAAGAGACTCTGACATGATCTGAAGATGTGGTTAGAGTGGATCCACTTTTAGTCTGGGTCTCCATGATGGTTAATATGAAGTCTCAGCTAAACTCCTCAAGTCTGTCTTCAGGTGACATGTAACTGGCCAAGAAACACATTGCAGATTTCCATCTTCTGTTCTTGGGACTGCAGATGACTCAAACTCATCTTCTAGTGACACAAGAGGCAAGGTGTTCATTGACATCACTGGGAGCAAGATAGTGCCCTCAAGTTCCCAAAATACATGAACGATCTTCTTGTTGGTAGATGTTTTCAGCACAAGTAAACTCAGTGGAGAAGAGGAATTGTGGAAATTAGGATAAAAAAATAAAACGAAATCCCAAATTTCTGTCACACAGGAAGGAGACATTAAAAGCACCACTTTGTTGTCTATGTACTTCTGGACTTACTTCTGTACATTACACTGCTAAGGACATTCAGCCCATACTTTCAGAGATGCTCTGCACATGAAAAGGAATCCTGAAGGCACTTGGGACCTCTCACAGTTGTCACCTTCATTTGAAAATCTAGCTCTCTCACAACTCCTGTAGATGTTTCCACAGATTTACTCTGGTGTCAAAATTAATTGGAGCCAAGAAGAATTATTCACTGAACAAAGTGAATCTGTGAAGAGGGTCAAGTGTGTTTCGTGTTCCAACATCCAGTAAAAAAAAACAAATAATCACAATCCCATCACTACCCCCTGGGAAATAGCAGATGATAATGGCATACCACAGAGCAGTACACTGCTCTTTGAGCTGGTGTTATCTGTTTCTACAAGGGCAGAATATGAAGGCCATCAACCTCCCCACATCCAAATCAGCTTTGCAAACCCTTTTTAAAATTTTTTCTATTCTTGATACACTTTGTCATATCCATGTGCTCACAAAAAGATCAATTTGTTCATTCACAGTAGTAGAGAATGGTGAACACGAGCTGACAATGTGTGTTCAGCTCTGGGCATGCTGTTTTTATAAAGATATTGACAAACTGGAGGCA